>JAUDYJ010000008.1:20537645-21737645 GCA_030761175.1 Masticophis lateralis
TAAGGCCAAGCACATGCTCCTTGATAGACATGATGGGAGAAAGCATCTCATTGGGTCCACTTGGAACACACATAATTGTTTAAGATGCTCATGCCATAAATATGGAATGGGTTGCTGCCACAGGTAGGAAGATGTTCCAGGTCACCATCAGATATATTCATTTGCATGTTTTCTCTTAGGTTAAGCCACAAGCATTTATTTTTTTATATTCATAGTTCCATTAATATATAATATAACTTACAAAAAGAATAGAAAAGCAAATATTAGTCCAGTTGGAAAAGGGAAGTGGATAGTGGGGGAAAGAAAGAGAAAATGTGGGAGTGGGGGAGGCACTGATGTCCGACTCCTTTGGTGCAGTAAAATAAGGCGTTAAGATCTACCCTCAACTTTTTACTTTTTCATAATATTAGAAACTAGCCAATTTTATAAGCCACAGCATTTATTGGGATAGCATGTATTCGAGAGGGGGGGGAGGGAGAGAGAGAGGAAGAAAGGAAAGGAAAGGAAAGGAAAGGAAAGGAAAGGAAAGGAAAGAAGGAAAGGAAAGGAAAGGAAAGGAAAGGAAAGGAAAGGAAAAAACGTAGACAGAAAAAAAGACAGAAAGGAAGGAAGGAAGGAAGGAAGGAAGGAAGGAAGGAAGGAAGGGAAGGAAGGAAGGAAGGAAGGAAGGAAGGAAGGAAGGAAGGAAAGGGCAAACCTCCTACATAAATCTTCTGCATTAGAGATGCCCAGAGTGATGCTGGAGACAGACAAAGAGTAAGGCCAAAGAGGGCAAGTAAGAACCTAACTTAGGATTTACCTTCTGGTGAAAGACAAATGGACAGGAATCTGTAATGACTTCTCCACCCTTTTTGCATTGACAGATAACTGTCGAGCAGGTCTATTTTGGGTGATCAGGTGTCTCTTGGGTAAGGGGCAGGTGGGGGAGGCTCTCCTGGGTGGCCGTGAGGAATATTCCATCTTTCAGGCAGAATATCTCAGCTTTCCTCAGAGTTGGACCTTAGCTGGGCAGATCCTGATGGAGTCTTCTTATCTGATAAAAGTTTGAGTCAGTTGCCCTCGAGGAAGTGGACATGTTCTTAGTAAGATTGGTGAGATCTCACATCTACTTTGGTCAAATCAACCTTTCTCCCAGAAATAGTTCAATAGTTCTCTCCAACTTCTAAAGTGGCAGATAATCGTAGTGTTATTTGCCAATCGAAATCAGCATTGAGTGACCATTACCACTTCTTCTTCCTCTTCTTCCACCTCCTTTCCCCTTCCCCTTCAAAGATATGGTGGCTTTGGAGTTGTTGAAGGGTGCACAATGGTGATAAATCCAGAAACATGTGAACATGAGTATTATCGAGTAGATGACCCATCGCAGCACTGTGGTGTCTGATCTCAACACATGGACGAACCGGAAAAAATCTCCTACGTGCAAATGAGCCTGAATAAATCTCTTGCACCAGCATCTTAAATCTTTTTTCTTGTCTTGTCGTGTTTATTAAATAAGAATTATGTAAAACAGGAAGCCGGTGTCATGATGTCAACCCCGCAAAACAGAAGGACACTGGCTGTGTCAGTAAGGCAAACTATGTCAAACAATCACTGCTTAAGCATTCCTGTCACTTGTTGAAAAGCCAACAGGGACTGAAAAAGAATTGAAAGCATTAGAAGTGAGAATTTGCTGTCAATCACTCGCTTCAACATTCTTTGAAGTCCATCCTCTGATGCTAAGCAGGCTAAACCTTGAATATCCCTTGGCATAGTCTGCCCTTCGTTCTTACATTTCTGGCCTACAACAGTTGGTTTAGGTTGGAAATTTGAGAAGATTAGGAATTGGGATTAAACAAATCTGGTGGTGCAAACTTAAGAGAAGGTCCCAGCTGTATGACATTAATAATTGCGCACAAGTCTTGGTCTCAAACGCCTTTATAGCTGCAGGTTGGCCCATATGGACCCACCACCACAACCTCACATCCCAGGGAATGACAATCTTAAAAAAGCCAAAGGACTTTTATGGACATCCTTAATGTCATGGGTGCCCCTAGATACATTCACATTACACCAATTCTTCACGAGCTGCACTGGCTCCCTATTGGTCTCCGGTCACAATTCAAGGTGTTGGTTATTACTTTTAAAGCCCTACATGGCTCAGGGCCAGGGTATCTTCGAGACCGTCTTCTACCGCATACCTCCCAACGACAGGTAAGATCCCACAGAGTTAGTCTCCTCTGGGTCCCATCAACTAAACAATGCCGGCTGGTGGGCCCACGGGGGAGGGCCTTCTATGTGGCTGCCCCAGCTCTCTGGAACCAGTTACCTCCTGAGGTCCGGACCATCCCCACCCTATTGGTCTTCCGGAAAGCGGGGAAGACCTGGCTTTTCCGGCAGGCCTGGAGCCATTGATCTCGCTCTTATGATCTGGCGAGATCCAGCCGTGAATGGTGTGAATGAGTTTTTAATGTTTTTAATGTTTAAATGTTTTTTATAATGATTTTTTAAAATGTATTGTGAGCTGCCCTGAGTCTTCAGAGAGGGGCAGCATATAAATTGAATTAACTAAATGAAATGAAATTAAAATTAAATTAAACAGCCTGAATCTGCAAAAAGCCTCCAACCCTCCCTTTTTAGGGTGTTCGGTACACAGAGACTCAAGATGAAGCAAATTATCCAGATTTTTTTCAGTTTGGGTTCAGGTCAGGACACAGAAATGAAACGGCATTGTTTGCACTTCTCAATGAAAATTTTGGAGGGCTGAAATGGTTACCCTTTTTAAGAGAAAAAGAACTGTTTGGAAAACCAATGAATTAGACTATGGGAGTGGGCCGGATGAATGCAAAATCCAATCTTTGCTGGTGTAATTTTTGGGCAAGGACTCAAATACAATTTATTGAACGGTCGCTACACAAATGCACAAGCGCACTATTTTTAAGGGAATACATATCAACTCAGTAATACTGAGGCAGGATTGCCCTCAGAAGGCATGAGAAGGGGGCAGAAAGCGATGTGGAAGTAAGGCTCTTCTCACTCCATTAAATGTTTCCGATTTGCAATCTAGGTTGTTTTAAGTAAATGATACGATACACAAAGGGTGTGAAGTAAAATTTGAAAACCATCAATGATATGTGACTCAAAACGTAGAATAATATATGAAAGACACTGTCAAGAAAAAATGGACGAGATAAATAAACAAAGAGGCTTTTTAAACATTTGAAATAAACAATCAAGGCAAAGGACTGGAGACTTTAGCCAAAAGCTTCAGGAAAGAAGGCATGCATGGTTCAATCAAGGATTCCTGTTGCTTAAAGCAAAGATTGGGGGCACATTTCTTTTTTTTTTAATTGAAAAAGCTTTACAAATACAAATTCCCTCCCCCTTCCCCCCCACCCCCCTAGCCCCCCTAACCCAACCCTCCCCTCCCTTGGCTTCCCTTATAACCTTAAAAATTACTATTCATATTAACTCCCCAAATATTTAAAAAAAGGTGAAATCCAAATCATATCATATCATACAATTTCCTCATCTACTCTACCCCCTGTCAATACTAAAAATTTCTAGATGACATCCAAATAATAACTATCTATTCCTTCCTTAATTTATAATATCTACACATAATCTATCCCAAATATTACAGAATAGAATCCAAATCATAGTTCCCCCCAATTACTCTACCCCCTGTATATACTATAACTTTCTATTTAGCATATTCTACATAACATTCAACATCTGAATAACAACTTTTGTTTAATCCAAATCATAATTCCCCCCAGTTGCTTTACACCCTATATACTATAACTTTCAACACAACATAACATTTTCTATATAGCATTCTACATCTATATAACAATTCATACTTAAAATTCAACTGAAAGCTATATGATACTTCTTTGATATTTATTCTGCACATAGTCTATCCATTTCTTCCATTCCCAGACGAAAGTTTCTTGGGTCTTGTCTTTTAAATATGCTGATATCTTTGCCATTTCTGCAAAACTAGCCACCTTCAGAGTCCATTCTTCAATAGTAGGTAGAATATCTTTTTTCCAATATTGTCCAATCAATAACTTAGCTGCTGTAATCATATATAATATCAATTTTGTTTCATTCAATGAGAAGTCCTTAACTATACCCAAGATTGGGTGCACATTTCTTGAGAAGCATTAAACACCTTATGCTTTGGAAGTGGTTTGCAGCCACATTTGTGGCCGGTGCAAAGAATTGCACAAGAAGGAAGCAGAGAATTATGGAAGCCTCTTACTGCTCTGGGCCATCAACCACCTTGGAATATTGGAATTCCTAGAAAGTAGAAATTTTATCTCATTAAGACCTAGAATTGGGGCAAAGCACTCTGTGCACCTTTAACAGAAAGAGGAGGAAATCTGCAGGAAATCCATGGGATTCCTCAGTTTCTCTTGAGCAGAGCCAGAGAGCCTGTGGGTAGGAGTATCGCAGGAGAAAAACATGTGCGATTGTAACCAAGAGAGAAAAGAGCCTGCAGGGGAAGCAAGTCTACTCTGTCAAATGCCTTTTTGAAGATTTGAATGGACAGATAAAAAGCATGCAGGGAAAACCATATCAAGGCAGAACTCAGAGGATATTACCAAAGCTCTAAAATGCTTAATTTTGGTTTGGGAGTCCCTGGAAAGTAATGAGAGTAAGTCCCACTCCCAAGAGTAGGACAAGCAATTGCCTACAATCTTCAAAATGGGTAGGCTTCATCTTGGGAGAAGGTGGGGAGGAAGATGCACATCTGGCTGGTTCAACTTCTCACATTCTGCTGGATGCTTTCAATCTTACCGTAATTTGGTCTTTTTCTAGCCATTTTGTCCTAAAATTGATGAAATACTTTCCCTTTATCACATCTCCAAAACAAACACAAATTAGTCAATGAGCAAATGTTTTCCTTCTGACAGTGGCTGTTCTGACAAAACTTTCACTCAGCATTTTTTTTTTAAAATTGCACAAGGGGCGGTCTTGGTTTTTGTATAAATTGGAGGAGCAGATTCCTTGCTGGCCTCAGAGAGAAGTGCTCCTCCTTGTCCTTCCTCCCTACCAAGAGTTTCCTGGGTCTCCCCGAAAGCCAGGATGGTAAGTAAAACGGTTTAATCTTCATCTGCAAGAGGAGCTTGAACTGACTTGGGTGTGAAAAGAGAATGCCTGGAGGAATGAAATGGCCCCTCTGGGATAGTCATGCTCTCGCAGCGGAACTGAGAGTTGTAACTGTGGTTATACTAGTGCAAGAAATACTCTGTACATTATTTAGATACAATAAAGGAAGAAAGAAATGAAGATCATAAGTCATTAGATCTTCTTTAGAACTCCAAAATAGAGATAGGACAAACTGAACTCTTTGCAAAACCAAGGAATTACATTTTGGGTTGGATGAGATAAGTTTAGAATCCAGATATTGCTGGTCTAATTTTTGGGCAAGGACTCAAAAGCAGAGTTTATATTCTCATTATTTAACAGTATTACAGATAGATACACAAATGCAGAAATGCAGTATTTGTATGGAGGACAAATCAAGTCAGGAATAGAGAGTCAGGATTGTCATTTCCTCCCACAAAGCATCCCAGGTAGAAGAAGGTATGTGAAGGGAAGGAAACTGAGGCACATCTGTGGTGGTAGGGTCAATCCCAATGATACCAATGTTTTCCCTCTGGAGGGTGGGGGGAGGACTGAAAATTATTCCATCCTGAGTACTACTAGGTGGATGAACAAATGGTTTAAATATTCGGTATCCTGGATTGTGTGCAGCTGGCACAAAGAGGGGAGGGAGATTTTCCAGTTGACCTTCTTGTGCAACAGGGATTAAACTCCACACTTGCACAAGATGGTCAACGGAATCCAGAGGGCTTTTCCTAAAGTTCATGGACAACATCGCATTATCAAACAGGACTTTTGTAAAACTTTGAACAGTCAGTTGCTCAAATAACTAGTAATATCTCTCATGGCTTAGTCTTTCTTTTTCCTTTCCCTTTCTCAGAAAGTCTTCTTCAGCCTGATCATCTTCTCTCTCATGCTGACTTCATGTCAAGGAGGGTGCTTTTTCGATCCCATTAAGGTTGAGTTTATAGATGGTAACCAAACTCTTCATTCATTTGAGCAAATCATCGCTGTACTGCTTGCAAAGGTTTAGAAAATGCCAGGAGAAATTTTGCTGGCTTAATTTTTACATGCCAAGCTTTCATTAAAGGTCTCTGAACTGGGCCACGAAACACCTTTTGCATTAATGTAGAAGTCATTTGATCATCAGGTGTCCTTCCAAAACTGATCAATCAATAAAACAAACTGCTTTGCATCGAGTACGGATAATTTGTATACTAGTCACATTTGTCCAATGGTAGATTTCTCAAAGTAGTAGGTTTCTCAGTACAGCTTGGGAATTGTGGGTTATGTTGATGGTTCAACTTTCAACTCTTACATCCTTCTTTTGTTAGTAAAGTAGTGAGGCCAAGCACATGTCTTGATAGACATGATGGGAGAAAGCATCTCATTGGGTCCACTTGGAACACAGATCAGTGTTTAAGATGCGGGTGCGGTAAAGTTGGAATGGATTGCTGTGACAGGTAGGAAGAGCTTCCAGGCCACCATCAGAGATAATAATTTGTACATTTTCTCTTAGGTTAAGCTATTAGCATTTATTTTTTTATATTCATAGTTCCATTAATTTATAATATGACTTACAAAAAGAATAGAAAAGCAAATATTAGGTCAAGTTGGAAAAAGGGAAGTGGATAGTGGGGAAAAGTAAGAGAAAATGTGGGGGGGGGAGGCATTGATGTCTGACTTCTTTGGTGCAGTAAAATAGGGCGTTAAGATCTACCCTCAACTTTTTACTTTTTCATAATATTAGAAACTAGCCAATTGTATTTATTGGGATTTATTGGGATAGCGTGTATTCCGAAAGAGAAAGGAAGGAAGGAAGGAAGGAAAGATAGAAAGAAAGAAAAGAAAGAAAGAAAGAAAGAAAGAAAGAAAGAAAGAAAGAAAGAAAGAAAGAAAGAAAAGACAGACAGACAGGAAGGAAGGAAGGAAGGAAGGAAGAAAAGAAAGAAACGTAGACAGAAAAAAGACAGAAAGAAAGAAATATAGAAAGAAAGAAAGAGAGAGAGAGAGAGAGAGAAAGGAAGGAAGAAAGGAAGGAAGGAAAGAAAGAAAGAAAGGAAAGACAAAGAAAGGAAGGAAGGAAGGAAGGAAGGAAGGAAGGAAGGAAGGAAGGAAGGAAGGAAGGAAGGAAGGAAAGAAGGAAAGAAGGAAAGAAGGAAAGACAAAGAAAGGAAAGAGAAAGAAAGAAAGAAAGAAAGAAAGAAAGAAAGAAAGAAAGAAAGAAACAGACCTTCTACATAAATCTTTTGCATTAGAGATGCCCAGAGTGATGCTGGAGACAGACAAAGAGTAAGGCCAAAGAGGGCAAGTAAGAACCTACCTTAAGGATTTACCTTCTGGTGAAAGACAAATGGACAGGAAACTGTAATGACTTCTCCACCCTTTCCTGGGTGGCCGTGAGGAATATTCCATCTTTCAGGCAGAATATCTCAGCTTTCCTTAGAGTTGGATCTTAGCTGGGCAGATCCTGATGGAGTCTTGTTATCTGGTAAAAGTTTGAGTCACTTGCTCTTGAGGAAGTGGACATGGTCTTAGTAGATGTGAGATTGGTGACCTGGAGCCTTTGCCCAAATCAACCTTTCTCCCAGAAATAGTTCAATAGTTCTCTCCAACTTCTAAAGTGGTAGATAATCGTAGTGTTATTTGCCAATTAAAGTCAGCATTGGGTGACCATTACCCCTCCTTCTTCCTCTTCTTCCACCTCCTCTCCCCCCTCACCTTCAAAGATATGGTGGTGTTGGAAAAATTGGAGGGTGCACAACGGTGAGAAATCCAGAAACATGTGAACTTGAACACTATCGAATAGATGACCCATCGCAGCGCTGTGGTGTCTGATCTCAACACATGGACGAACCGAATAAATCTCCTACGTGTAAATGAGCCTGAATAAATCTCTCGCATCAGCATCTTAAATCATTTTTCTTCTCTTTTCTTTTTTATTAAATGAGAGTTAGATAAAACAGGAAGCTGGTGTCATGATGTCAACCCCGCAAAACAGAAGGACACTGGCTGTGTCAGTATGGCACTCTATGTCAAACAATCACCGCTTAATAGCAATAGAACTTAGACTAGACTAGACTAGACTAGACTAGACTAGACTAGAACAGAACAGAACAGAACAGAACAGAACAGAACAGAATTCTTTATTGGCCAAGTGTGATTGGACACACAAGGAATTTGTCTTGGTGCATACACTCTCAGTGTACATCAAAGAATAGAGTAGAGTAGAGTAGAGTAGAGTAGAGTAGAGTAGAGTAGAGTAGAGTAGAGTAGAGTAGAGTAGAACAGAACAGAACAGAACAGAACAGAACAGAACAGAACAGAACAGAACAGAACAGAATTCTTTATTGGCCAAGTGTGATTGGACACACAAGGAATTTGTCTTGGTGCATACGCTCTCAGTGTACGTAAAAGAATAGAATAGAATAGAATAGAATAGAATAGAATAGAATAGAATAGAATAGAATAGAATAGAATAGAATAGAATAGAATAGAATAGAATTCTTTATTGGCCAAGTGTGATTGGACACACCAGGAATTTGTCTTGGTGCATATGCTCTCAGTGTACATCAAAGAATAGAGTAGAGTAGAGTAGAGTAGAGTAGAGTAGAGTAGAGTAGAGTAGAGTAGAGTAGAGTAGAGTAGAGTAGAGTAGATAGAATATAATAGAACAGAATAGAATAGAATAGAATTCTTTATTGACCAAGTATGATTGGACATGCAAGGAATTTGTCTTGGGTGATAGGAACAATGAGAAGATTAATAGTAGTGCAGACTTAGTAACTAGTTTGACAGTGTTGAGGGAATTATTTGTTTAGCAGAGTGATGCCATGGGGGAAAAACTGTCCTTGTGTCTAGTTGTTCTGGTGTGCAGTGTTTTATAGCATCGTTTTGAGGGTAGGAGTTGAGACAGTTTATGTCCAGGATGCAAGGGGTCTGTAAATATTTTCACAGCCCTCTTTTTGACTTGTGCTTTCCAGCCCTCTCTAAGCAGTTTACAGAGTCAGCCTCTTGCCCCCAACAATCTGGGTCCTCATTTTACTAACCTTGGAAGGATGGAAGGATGAGTCAACCTTGAGCTGGTGAGACCCGAACTGCCAAATTGCAGTCAGCCAGCAATCAGCAGAAGTAGCCTGCAGTAATGCACTCTAACCACTGCACCACCATAGCTCGTTTCTGTCACTTGTTGAAAAGCCAACAGAGACCAAGAAAGAATTGAAATCATTAAAAGTGAGAATTGACTGTCAATCACTTGCTTCAAAGTCCATCCTCTGATCCTACACAGGCTAAACCCAAAGAAGTTTTAGTTTGAGTCTTAGCCAGGAATATAATGTCCCTTGGCATAGTCTGCTCTTCATTCTTACCATTCTGGCCTACAACAGTTGGCTTGGGTTAGAGATACCGGTGGAAATTTGAGAAGATTAGGAATTGGGATTAAACAAATCTGGTGGTGCAAATTTAAGAGAAGGTCTCAGCTGTATGTCATTAATAATGGCACACAAGTCTTGGACTCAAATGCCTTTATAGCTGCAGGGTGGCCCATATGGATCTACCACCACAACCTCACATCCCAGGGAATGACAATCTTAAAAAAGCCAAAGGACTTTTATGGACATCCTTGATGGCACAGTTACCATGGGCAAATGTTGAAAGTAGAAAAAGAGAATATTTAGGGCTGGAACAATACTACAAAGAAAGAAAAAGAAAAGATACCACACAAGACCAGCATAGTTGCACAAAGAGCTCTCTGACCAGTGAAGTGGTCAGAGTATTTTTCCGATTATAAAACACATCTTTCCCCCCCCTAAAAGAGGGTGAAAATTTAGGTGCATCTTATACACCGAATGTAGCCCTGCCCTCCCACTGGACCCCACCCTTTGGCCTCTCCTCCCAGCAAGCAGCAAGAAGAAACAGCTCGTTTCAGCTTCAGCACAACCTAATTAGCACAAGTTGATTGGGTCGGCTTCCCGACTCTTAGCTGTTTTGCTTTCAGCTGTTTTGAGCAGATTTTCTTTTTCCTTGTGCTAATCAAGCTATGCTGAAAACGAAAATAAAAATAAAGCAGGTTGTTTGCTGTTTGCTGCAACAAGGCAAAATTGCTCAGAGGCAGAGGGAGATTTCTTTTTCTTCTTTTGCTCACCAAAAAAGGTAGGAGTGTATTATAGTTACAAAAAATTTTTAAAAAATGGAAGGAGGGGTATACAATAATACCCACAAACAGCCTGAACCTGCAGAAAGTCTCCAACCCTCCCTGTTTAGGGCGCTTGGTACACAGAGACTCAAGATGAAGCAAATTATCCAGATTTTTTTCAGTTTGGGGTCAGGTCAGAAATGAAACGGCATTGTTTACGCTTCTCAATGAAAATTTTGGAAGGCTGAAATGCCACTGGTTACCCTTTTTAGGACAAAAAGAACTGTTTGGAAAACCAATGAATTAGACTATGGGAGTGGGCCGGATGAATGCAAAATCCAATCTTTGCTGGTGTAATTTTTGGGCAAGGACTCAAATACAATTTATTGAGCCGTCGCTACACAAATGCACAAATGCACTATTTTTAAGGAAGTACATATCAACTCAGTAATACTGAGGCAGGATTACCCTCAGAAGGCATGAGAAGGGGGCAGAAAGCGATGTGGAAGTAAGGCTCTTCTCACTCCATCCTGCATTAAATGTTTCTGATTTGCAATCCAGGTTGTTTTAAGTAAACAATGGGATACACAAAGGGTGTGAAATAAATTTTGAAAACCATCATTGATGTTTAACCCAAAAGGCATGTGGGTAGGAGTATCGTAGGACAAAAACATGTGAGATTGTAACCAAGAGAGAAAAGAGTCTGAAGGGAAAGCAAGTCTACTCTGTCAAATGCCTTTTTGAAGATTTGAATGGACAGATAAAAAGCATGCAGGGAAAACCATATCAAGGCAGGACTCAGAGGATATTACCAAAGCTATAAAATGCTGAATTCTGGTTTGGGAGTCCCTGGAAATTAATTGGGTCCCCAAGAATAGGACAACCAATTGCTGGATGGGCTACAATCCTCAAAATGGGTAGGGTTCATCTTGGGAGAAGGAGGAGGAAGCTGCACATCTGGGTGGTTCAACTTCTCACATTCTGCTGGAGGCTTTCAATCTCACCGTAATTTGGTCTTTTTCTAGCCATGTTGTCCTAAAATACTTTCAAAATAATTTCCCTTTATCACATCTCCAAAACAAACACAAATTAGTCAATGAGCAAATGTTTTTCTTCCGGCAGTGGCTATTCTGACAAAACTTTCACTCAGCATTTAAAAAAAAAAATTGCACAAGGGGCGGTCTTGGTTTTTGTATAAACTGGAGGAACAGATTCCTTGCTGGCCTCAGAGAGAAGTGTTCCTCCTTGTCCTTCCTCCCTACTAAGAGTTTCCTGGGTCTCCCCGAAAGCCAGGATGGTAAGTAAAACGGTTTAATCTTCATCTGCAAGAGGAGCTTGAACTGACTTGGGTGTGAAAAGAGAATGGCTGGAAGAATGAAATGGCCCCTCTGGGATAGTCATGTTCTCGCAGTGGAACTGAGAGTTGTAACTGTGGTTATAACAGTGCAAGAAATACTCTGTACATTATTTAGATACAATAAAGGAAGAAAGAAATGAAGATCAAACATCATCAGATGCTTCTTCAGAACTCCAAAATAGAGATAAGACAAAAAGAACTGTTTGCAAAACCAAGGAATTAAATTTCGGGGTATGTGATATAAATTTAAAATCCAGATGTTGCTGGTCTAATTTTTGCGCAGGGACTCAAAAGCAGAGTTTATTTTTTAAAGAAAAGCAGAGTTTATTTTCTAGTTATTCAAGAGTATTACGAATAGATACACAAATGCAGAAATGCAGTATTTGTATGGAGGACAAATCAAGTCAGGAATAGAGAGTCAGGATTGTCATTTCCTCCCACAAAGCATCCCAGGTGGAAGAAGGTATGTGAAGGGAAGGAAACTGATGTGGTGCTGAGGCACATCTGTGGTGGTGGGGTCAATCCCAATGATATCAATGTTTTCCCTCCAGAGGGTGGGGGGAGGACTGAAAATTATTCCATCCTTAGTACTACTAGGTG
Source organism: Masticophis lateralis (assembly GCA_030761175.1). Classification (NCBI taxonomy): domain Eukaryota; kingdom Metazoa; phylum Chordata; class Lepidosauria; order Squamata; family Colubridae; genus Masticophis; species Masticophis lateralis. The sequence continues at coordinate 20,549,828 of JAUDYJ010000008.1, forward strand.
GATGAACAAATGGTTTAAATATTCGGGTATCCTGGATTGTGTGCAGCTGGCACAAAGAGGGGAGGGAGATGTTCCAGGTTGACATTCTTGTGCAACAAAGACCAAACTGCACATTTGCACAAGATTGTAAACTTAACCCAGAGGGCTTTTCTTAAAGTTCATGAACTTCATCATATTATCAAAGGGGACTTTCGTTAAACTATGAATAGTCATTTTGTCAAAGAATTAGTAAGGTTCTCTCATGGCTTATTCTTTCTTTTTTCTTTAACTTTCTCAGAAAGTCTTCTTCAGCCTGATCATCTTCTCTCTCATGCTGGCTACCTGTCAAGGAGCGTGCTTGAGAATCCCCTTTAACGCTGAATTTAAAAATGGTAACTAAACTCTGTATACATTTGAGCAAATCATTGCTGTACTGCTTGCCAAGGTTTAGCAATCCCAGGAGAAATGTTGTGGGCTTAATTTTTACAATCCAGGTTTTCATTAAAGTGGGCCAGGAAACACCGGCCATATTAATGCAGAAGACGTTTGATCATCAGGGATCCTTGCAAATCTAAACAATCCTTAAAATAGAATGATATTCAGCAAATGTGGAGAATTTGTATGCTAATCACATTTGTCCAAGAGGAGATTTCTAAAAGTAGCCTCCAACTCTAGCAGGTTTCTGGGTATCGCATGGCAATTTAGGTTCGTTTGAAGGTTCAATTTTCAACTCTTCCATTCTTTTTTTCGTAGGTAAACCAGTCCAGCCAAACACATGTCTTGATAGACTTGATGGGAGAAAGCATCTCATTGGGTCCACTTGGAACACAGCTAATTGTTTAAGATGCAGCTGCAGCAAATATGGATTGGGTTGCTGCCAAAGGTAGGAAGAGGTTCCATCAGATATATTAATTTGCACATTTTCTCCTAGATTAAGTCACAAGCACTTATTCAGGTAGCACATAGGAAGGAAGGAAGGAAGGAAGGAAGGAAGGAAGGAAGGAAGGAAGGAAGGAAGGAAGGAAGGAAGGAAGGAAGGAAGGAAGGATAGAAGGGGGGGAGAGAGAGGGGAGGTGAAACCACCTGCTGTCTTAAGAGGCCATCCTTAGACCCAACAGACAACTTTCATTCAGTCCCCAATCTTCCCTTTTTGAGGAAGATTGTTGAGAGTGTACAAAGGGACCAAGTTGAAGCTAATTCAGTCTGGTTTCAGAGTGGGACACAGAATTGAAATGTCATCACTGACACTAGCTGATGTTCTTTGGAGAGCCTGAGATGGAGTGGTGCAACCATTTTGGCTTTTCTGGACTTCTCAGTGACGTTCAATGCCATCAACCATGGTCCCCTCTATGGGCCAGCATAGACATTGTTTTTCAGTAGTTCCCCTCTTTCCAAAATGGCCAGTTCTAGTTGGTGTTGGTGGCGAAGGAGAGATCAAGACTTCTGCAACGTGGACACCTCAGGGATCAAGACTGCCACCTCTCCTTTTCAACCTCTTCATGGAGTTTTGGGGAAGTCATCCCATCAATATAGGGTGCAGAACCAACATGCTGATAATACCCAGTTAATGACCTACCCTTGCTCAGATAGAAGAAACCGTTGTGCTTTTGGCCAAGTACTGGAGGCCCTTAAAGGATGGGGAGGAAGCAGTTTTGACTCAACCATGACAACATAGAATGGGTTTGGGGTTTTGCCCCCTGCCCAAAGGACCAGGTCATATATCACCTTTGACTTGATACTGGATGGCATTCCCCAGATTGAAGTGGTACACAATTTGTGGGAGGGTTTTCTGCTGAAGGAACATATGGCAGCCATGGCCATGGGGGGTTTTGCTCAATTTTGACTAGAATAGCTGGAGGAGTGTGGTGGCTCCTTTGGGAGAGTCGTGAACCGAGAGTTGTAGCTGTGGTTACAACAGTGGGAGAAATTTTTAAATTGGTTTTTAATATATTTAATTTTATCGATTGTCGGGTTGTTTAATTGTTGTGAGCCGCCCCGAGTCCTATGGGAGAAGGGCGGCATATAAATCTGACAAATAAATAAATAAATAACGGGAGAAATATTCTGTGGATTATTTAGATACAATAAAGACAGAAATGCCATCTGAAACTCTGACTGATCATAACATCTCCTTCTTTCTCCTCCTCCCTTTTTTTCCTCCTTCAAAGATTTGGTGGTTGTTAGCGTTGTTGAAGGGTCCAAAACAGTGGTAAATCACGTGACATGTGAACATGAATTCTATAGACTTGATGACCCAACGCAATGCTCTGATGTCTGATCCCTTCACATGGATGAACCAGAATAAATCTCTCATGTGTAAATAACCTGAATAAATCTCTCACATCAGCATCTTAAATCGTTTTTCTTGCCCTTTCTTTTTATTAAATAACAGTTACGTAAAACATGAAGCTGATGTCATAATGTCAGCCATGCAGTATGGGAGAGTTCAGCCTGCATCAATTTGCCATGGCAGTGTATCAATGCCTGTGCATTGGTGTGTCAGTGTGTTCTGCCCCAGCTACAGGTCCCAAGAAGTGTAGCGCACACACACGGCTCCAAAACCTCTGTTTAATACAAACAGGCCCCTTTCAAAATGCAGGCTTTAACCACCAATGTCTGGTATGAATTACAGAGATTAAACAAAGTCTGACAAAGGTTGGCAATCAGCCCAGAATCCACATTGTAACAAAAAACTCACTCTCAAAATGCTCTGCGTAGGACCAAACGTTGTTTCCAGCAACATTTGCCAGCTGTGTGCGAACTTAAATAGACTAAGGGAGTGGCCAATTAAACTCAAGCCTTACTCTCAAGGAGACCTCCTCCTGAGTGGCCACTCCTGCCTTTTATCAGCCCTGCATGCTTGAGCATTGAGGAAAGGCTCCTCCACTTCACTCTCTCCACTTGAAGGAACCTCTGGAGGTTCTGAGGGCCCAGGATGAGTCTCTGCCTCTGGCACCACATCCTCTTCAGCCTCCTCGTTGTCCGACTTGAGCGCCGGCTGCACAGGCTGCTGGCACGACACCACACCAGTCTCCTCGTTGTCGGGATCAGCCACAATCCGCGCAGGCCACTGGTGGGCCACAACATAGTGTGTCAGTGCTTGCACATTCCTCTTGCTCATTGAAAAGCTCATAAAGAGAAAGAGAGAATTAAAACCACTAGAAGTGAGAATTCACTGTCAATTTTTCATTTTGGCATTCTTTAAGATATTCATCTTTTGCTGGCATTATTGTTCTGCCAAAGTGCAGCTTGCACAAGTGAGCATAGGAAATGGTGTATCAGTGTGGTTTTGTGCCACACTCATGGATTGGTGGACCGATTTTAATTCAGCCACAAAAAGAACATTGGGCAAAGCTTTTCTGGAGCTGTATACAGATTGATCTTCCCCACTATTACAAATGGCTCAGAACTGGGACAAGGGAAAAAGTAGTCCTTGACTTACAAATGACTGTAATGGAATCTGCCCACATGGTTTTAAGTCATGATGGCCATAAAGTATCTCATTGTGCGAACCGACCGTATTTTATAGTCCTTCTTTTGTGTGTCTGGTAGTTATTAAGCAAATCACTATAAGAAGTCCTCAATTTACAACCACAATTGAGCCCAGAATTTATGTAAGAAATTTGTTAAGTGAGTTTTGCCCTATTTTACAACATTTCTTGCTACAGTTGCTAAGTGAATCACTGCAGTTGTTAAATTAGTAACCCGCTTGTTAAGTGAATCTGGCTTCCCCAATGACTTTGCTTGTCAAAAGGCCACAAAAAGGGGATCATATGACCCCAGGACACAGCAAAGGTCATAAATATGAACCAATTGTCAATGTAAATCATATAACCATCAAGATTCTGCAAGTAGTAAGTGAGATAAATGGACGTAAGTCACTTTTTTTAGTGCCATTGTAACTTCAAACGGTCACTAAATGAACTATTGTAAGTCGAGCACTACCTGTATTATTATAATACACATGGTGTGCATAGAAGGTGAAGCAGGAAACACAACGACCAAAAACACACAGCTAGAAAACAAACACCGCTCCTGCATAAAAGCTTAGTCCAATTGCCCCAGCTTCAGAGCAGTCATTTTGCAATGCTTGTGAATTCCTGTGTTAAGGAAAAGTTTGAGTTGTTAAAAAAAAGAACATGGTCAAAGGGTAGATGTTAGCATGGGCGAGGAACATCAGGCACAGTATACAGTTAGAAGAATGGGAAAGGGCATGGGAAAACAATTACAATATGACAAAATTGGTAGCTTATAAAGAAAATCATTATAAGATGTGGTACCGATGGTATCAGACCCCTGCAAGGTTAGTGAAAATGTACCCGAATGTAAATCCGGTTTGTTGGAAATGTAAAAAGACGCAGGGAACTTTCTACCATGCTTGGTGGCTCTGCCCAGAAATTAAGAAATATTGGAACAAAATAAAAACATGGATAGTAGAAATAACAGATTACAAAATTCAATTAGAACCCAAAGTCTTTTTATTAGGCATGATCAAAGGGAATATTAGAAACGATATAAAATATTTAATACTACACATAATTACGGCGGCTAGACTAGCATGAGCACAACTGTGGAAAATAGATCGTTTGCCAACCAACCAGGAACTAATACAAAAAATCTACACATGCACAGAAATGGACAAATTAACTTTAGAGTTAAAGGACACGGAAGACTCAAAATATTTTACAATATGGAATAGATGGTACCAGTGGACAAATCAGATGAGGGAAAAAAAGGGGTAAAGATAAAATCCAGAAGAAATCAACACAATTAAAAACAGCACTGTCAGATGGATAGAATAGGTAATAAGTCACTGTGTGTATTTATATATGTATGTATAATTATAGAAAATTAGTAGGTGAAGTTGTGTACTGTATATGTAAATTTGTTTTTGATTAAGAGAAACTTGTACATCTTAAATGTTTTTAAAACAAAACAAAAGTTTTGTTTTAAAATTCAAAAAAAAAGAACATTGTTTGCTATGGGGCATTTTTGGTGAAAATTCAAAGTAAACAGCAGTTTTTGGGAAAATGTGATAAACTGGGACCATGTGATCATGGGATGTTGCCAACAGCCTTGAACATTGCCAAGTTCGGAAAACTTTGCTCTATACAAATATATATATATTTGTATAGAGCAAAGACTTGTTGCGACTATGCAAACCTATGAACCATACAAAATTGCATGGATTGGAAAATCTTGAATTGAAAGGAGCAACGTCCATATCATTTGTTTAAAAGTCATATATTCATGGGTAAGAAGGACGCAACAATGCTGAACAGCATTGTTAAAAAAAGGAAAATTGATAGACACTGAACAGAGGTGTCAATTCTGCCTCCAGTAATGAAGATATTAAAGATCAGCAGAGGAACTAAAGGTGAAATCCAGTTTCATTGATCCACGATCATTTGATATGGTCACAACTATCGTCTTTAAAAAGAGATAAAGAGAGGGAGAAATTCCTTGAGAACCTCTCTATCAATAAATACTAAACATTGAAATCTAAGGTTTAGGTCTGAAGTGGAAGAACTGCTTTGAATCAACCCATGGAATGGAAGTTGCCTTCAGAAGTTGTGCAAGCTTCATCATTGGAGGCTTTCAAGAAGAGACCGGATTGCCATCAGTCAGAAATGGTGGAGGGTCTCCTGCTTAGATAGGGGGGGGGGGTTGGACTAGATGACCTACAAGGTCCCTTCCAACTCTGGTCATGTTATCTGAATCTGTTATTGGCATATTATCCTTATCTCTAGCATTTTAAAGATCATTAAATGCATTCGTCTCTTTTCTACCTCTGCTAAACTTTCTCAGTACTTCTGCACAGTTCCTAGATTCTGCATTTAGGATGGAGAGGTAGGAATTAGAGCAGACTGAATACAAGCACCAATTCTGAGTTGTGCTTATACGGCCAGCCTCCAAATTAGATATCTGGGATTCTTTATCCTACTTTCAGTATTGTATTAGTGTTAATCAGAGGTTTGCTTTAAGGAGAGGCAGAGAAAATTATTTTCTCCTGCACTGTCTGAATCTGCAGCACAATATCCAATTGATTGTCTTTAGGGCATCAATGGGAAATTTTTCCCACATCATTCCTGGCAATTTTACTTGCTTTCTGGTACCGGAAATTAACATTCTTCTGCTTCTTTATGTGATTGTTATCATTTCTTGAGGCTGATTTGTGGCTTGAGTTAGTGGTTGCTATTTCTTTTCAGTATGGTCATTTGGCTTTTGGGATTCATTCATACCAATAAATAAATTCCATGCAGTGGAACTAGTGACAAATAAGAAGTCATAAAACCAAGGCATTATGTCGTACATCCTTATTCAATCAAAATGTTTTTCGGCTTTCCTGTTTATCCGAATAATCCTTAGTTTGTGTAATTCTGGAAGTTGAGGTCCACACACTTTATAAGTCAACAATATTGAGAAACGTTGTTCTACATTATACAACATAGAGCAGCTAAGATCTGGGGGCAAGAGGGAAAGTAGCAATGTATGGGGAAAGTTTTTTTTTTCATTAACACCATTGTTTTCATTGTTCTTAAGTTCTTGTCTTCTTCCAAGCCTGGTTAACCACGTGGTAAGTCATAATTTTATCCATGTCTTCTAAGATCGGACTTGGATACTTGGGTTGAGTTTTTCTCGAGGACAGGTGAGTCAGCTGTGAGGATGATGAGTTAGATGAGTTTGCCTGTGTGAAGATTTTGTTGATGGGACCCAGAGGATGCTCAGAATAAGGTTCCTGCAGGGTCACCTCCTGGGAGCAGGGCTGGAACTTAAAAGCAGCCCGAAAGCTCCTTCTGAAATTTTCATTATAGTAGCCATAAATGACAGGGTTGATGCTACTGTTAGAGAAAGCCAACCAGTGAGCAAAAGGGAAGAAGTAACTAGTCAGCAAGTTCAGATGGTCATCAGCCAAATCTGTGTAATCCACCAACAGCATTAGAGTCCACAAAGGTAACCAGGAGATCATGAAGAGGAGAGCAACCAAGATTAGCATCTTGATGACTTTGATTCTCTTTTTGGAGGTGCCATTGGCTCGGTTGGCACAAGGCAAGTGTTCAACGACTGGCACAGCAGAATTGCAAAGTTTTAGGCAAACTCTTCCGTACATGAAAACAATGAGCGTCAGCGGCACCAAATAGATATGGACAAAGAGAATCGTTGTGTAGAATTTTCTCATGCTGTCGTTTGACCAAGCTTCATAGCAGGTGTAGAGGGGGTAAGTGGCATTCTTGCCATTGCCAAGAACCATGTAGTGGTCTTCCAGCTGGCCAACGGTGAGCATGATGGCTGAAGGGCACATGATGGCTACGGAGAGCAACCACACCACAATAATAATCGCCGAGGCCTTGGGAAGGCTGAACCTCTCGCGGAAAGGCAGAACAATGCAGTGGAACCTGGGGGAGACAGAGGTAGAAACTGACTTAGCAAAAGCAAAATTAATCCGTATTAACTTTGTTCCAATCTGGTACCTGTTCCAAGAGTTCGAATTTCAAGTGTGAAAATTCCTAACAGCACAGCATATAATATGCTGGGCACAAGGGAGATGATTACCAATACTTAAGTATCTATGAACACCACTCCTAATCTATATACAAGCACAAACACACACACAAAAAGTGGTTCCGTTCAACACGTTTGTTGTTGTTAGTTGCAAAGTTGTGACTGACCCATCGCAACCCCATGGACAATGTTCCTCCAGGCCTTCTTGTCCCCTACCATCCCCCGGAGACCATTTAAGCTCACCCCAACTGCTTCGGTGACTCCATCCAGCCACCTCGTTCTCTGCCGTCCCTTTCTTCTTTTGCCCTCCATCGTTCCCAGCATTAGGCTCTTCTCCAGGGAGTCCTTCCTTTTCATTAGGTGGCCAAAGGATTTGAGTTTCCTCTTCAGGATCTGGCCTTCTAAAGAGCAATCAGGGTTGATCTCCTCTAGGACTGACCGGTTGGATCGCCTTGCAGTCCAAGGGACTCGCAGGAGTCTTCTCTAGCACCAGAGTTCAAAAGCTTCAATTCTTTGGCGCTCAGCCTTCCTTATGGTCCAACTTTCACAGCCAGACATTGCAACTGGGAAAAACATCACCTTGACTATATGCACTTTGGTTGGCAGGGTGATGTCTCTGTTTTTTAGTATGCTATCTAGATTTGCTCATTTATAGCTAATCCCAATGAGCAGGATGACTTTGTTGAATGGCAACCAAATAAATCAACTGCAACTATGTGATTAATGTGATAACCTGTCCCATCACACTAAGACCATTGCCTAAATGCACTATATCAAGACAGCAATGCACCATACGGAAGTACACACAGGTAGTCCTCGAGTTACAACAATTCTACTAGTTGTCAAGTATGCTTCCTTCAGTATCCAGGAAAGGAAAACCCAGACTTCGTTGGGTTGACACTAGTGACCGCTTGAAGTACTGAAACAGCACTGAAAAAAGGGACATGACCATTTTTCACACTTACAACCATTGCAGCATTCCCATGGTCATATAGTTAAAGTTGAGATACTTGGCAACTGACTCATATTTATGACGGTTGCAATGCCCCAGGGTTGTGTGTCCCCTTTTGCGACCTTTTGACAAGCAAAGTCCACGGGGAGGGCAGATTCACTTAACAACCATGTTGCTACCTTAACAACTGCAGTGATTTGCTTAACAAACGTGGAAAGAAATATTGTAAAATGGAACAACTGTCTTGCTTCGCAAAATAAACTTTGGGCTCAATTGTAGTCATATGTTGAGGACTATCTGTAGATACAGATGGACACACACACACACAAACACACACACACACACACAAATGAACAAACACACAATTCTTTCTCCCTGGGTAAGAGCTCAGTTATGGGAGCTCAAATCTACCCAACTCCAAACAAAGCTTCATTTGTGGGTGTCCGTGGACTGGGATAGATGTCAAAAAAAAAAAAAAACCAATCAAGATAGTAGCTACAAACCCATGACTGGAGCCACCCTCCATTTTTAGGTTTCAATTGCACGGTCAAAGGTTGTGCTCTTGACGTGTTTGATCCCCACAGTCATCCCTGCCCACTTCCACCTTGCAAGTTGTCTTCACCGATCCACCCAGAGTTAAATCAACCTACCTGTCCATGGCAATAGCCACCAGCGTAAAGACAGAAGCAGAGACAGATGTTCCTTGAACGAGGCCACTCATTGTACAGATCACCTGGTTGAATGGCCAGCCTGTTGGGTAAAAGCACAAAGAGACCTTCAAAAATTTTAGCAAGGGGTTCTCTGACCAGTTGCTGGGTGGGTGTGGCCATGATGGGCGTGGCCTAGTCAGCCTCCTGCACCATGGCGGGGGGTGGGTTGCCCTTCCCGGGCTCCAAAGGCTTTCCTCACACCTCCAAGAGGGCAAAAACAGTCTCCCCAGGCTCTCGAGGACCTCTGAAGGCCAGAAGTGGGCCTTCCCGAATTTCCGGTAGGCCTGTTTTTCACCCTCTGCGAATCTCCCCACATGCCCTGCACTTACTTGCATCCAAAATGGGCTGCGTGGGGATTCCAGGGAGGGGAGGGACGGGGTGGGTAGGGCCAGCCAGGAGTGGGATATGGGGGTTCTCTGAACTGCACAGAATCTTAGCTAGAGGTTCTCCTGAAAACCCTGCACACCCCCAGCAGTCCCCACCCCTGCCTTTAGTTGATCTACAATATACTGTAACATAGAATGTACGGATTTGCAAAGAGCATCCTCTATTGCAAGAATTCATCAGGGTGTGTTTGCTAATATCAGAAAGGTTTGTTAAGATTAATCCATCAATGGTGGTTCTCTGGGTCCACTTCAAGGTACTAGTTCTCACCTATAAGGCCCTACATGGTTTAGGTCCAGGATATTTACAGGACCTTCTCCTGCCTGCTTCCCACCGTCCTGTTCGCTCACATAGGGCCGCTCTCCTCAGGGTCCCAACGGCGAGCCAATGTCATCTAGCGGTGCCCAGGGGTAGGGCATTCTCTGTGGGTGCTCCCACCCTCTGGAATGAATTACCTACCGAGCTCCGGACGGCTCCTGATCTCCGCTCCTTTCATCGGGAAATGAAGACTTGGCTGCTCAAGCAAATAGGCTGACTCTGATTCTGGTTTATTATTTATCATTAATTAGTTATTTGATTTAAAGTGTGATTTTATTGTACATGTTTCTTAACTTGTGTTCGCCGCCCTGAGTCCTTCGGGAGAAGGGCGGCACATAAATACATGTAATAAATAAATAAATAAATAAATAAATAAATAAATAAATAAATAAATAAATAAATAAATAAATAAATAAATAAATAAATAAATAAATAAATAAATAATATTGAAAATTGAAAGCATTTTGGATTAAACTTTGGTGGGTAATGCAGAACATTTTGAAGAAGAAGTTGGAGTTTTCTCCTCAGTTTTTTTTGTTAGGAATAGTTAAGGGTTGTTCAGCAACTGACACTAGATTAATTTTACACATGATTACTGCAGCTAGATTATTGATTGATCAATACTGGAAGAAAGATAATGTACCTACTATAGAGGAATGGATACTGAAGATGTCCAATTTGGTAGAGATGGCTAAAATTTCTGCATACCTAAAAGAAAGGACCCATGAAGTTTTTGCTAAGGAGTGGAAGAAATGGGTAGAATACATGAAGAATAAATATCAAAGTAAGAGGTTTCAATTAGTGCTTAACTGAATTTATATTGTGCATATTTTTATGTAATTGAATTTATAATTTTAATATTTAGACCTAATTCTAAAGAGAAATGTACTATGAAATGTATTGAATTTTATAATTTTAGACTTTTATTATATTTTATGTAATTGAATTTATAAGTTTAATATTTAGACTTAAATATTAATTTTAAAGAGAAATGTATTATGTATTGTCCGACTTTGATTTTGGTATATGGAATATTGGGAATTATGCTCAAAATTATTTTACTAGATTTTTTTAAATAGATTGTTAAGAGTTAAGTGTTTTTTATATTTGATTTATGTTGTTATATATTGGTTTAAAAGAAAAACTTTTTTATTACTTAAGGTTAAAAATGGTTTTAAAATAATATAGTTTTTTCTTAGTTGGATCTCACTTTAAAAAATTGTTAAATATGTTAATGTTAATGTTTGTTTAATAGCGGAAGTCAAGGGGGGGTTTGGGGAGGGATAGGGGGGATAGGGTGGGGCTGGTAGGGGGGTGGGTTGGGGAAGGGGTTTTAAAAATAAACTGTAATGTAAAACTTTTTCAATAAAAAATAAATAAATAAATAAATAAATAAATAAATAATAAATAAATAAATAAATAAATAAATAAATAATCACATCTTAGGCTCATTGCTATCAGTCTGTACAGGGAAGGCAAGGAAGACCCAGCATTCACAGAAGCAAGAAACAGATTCCCCACACAGAAAAAGCTCCTCTTTATTTACTATTCATACTCCTATTCATTCCCTCTTGGGAATGAACTGCCTTCGCCAACAGAAAGTCCAAGCAAGAGTCCTGCAAGGAGTTAACGGAAGCAAAAGTCCTTATCAGCTCGTTATGATAAATGCAAGGCTGTGAGCTCCCAGTTGGGAGGCTGCCAATTAGAGAAATAGACAAACCTCAGTTCTGGCAAGGCAATCTTTGTTGCACGAAACACACAAGAAGCAAACTTTCTAGAAATGGGAACGGATGTCTGCTACAATCACCACTCCTCTTTCTTCCTATTTATTCCCCAGCCAGGGAGGGGCCATTCAGCATCCACATTTGTTTTGCTTCCCAAGGCAGCTCATTATCCTCTACTGTTCACCTCTCCTAACTGCTCTGTGCATAGGCACATCTGGAACAGGCCCCAGCTGTTCCTCCTCCTCAGTCATCTCTGACTCCAAAGGTAGATGCCTCTCTGGTGGCTGGGAAATGCCAGACAGCCCTGGCTCTATCTCTGCATCCGATGAAGCTGAGCATCCATCAGAGCCTTCCCCAGGCTCCAGAACTGGCCCACGTTCTTCCCCAACCTCCTCATCGTCTGAGTCTGCCACCAGCTTTGCTGGCAGCTGGCAGGCCACAACGGAAACATGTTAATTTATGTTCTCTAGAGGCCAAAATAAAGCTCTCCCTTTCTTGTCAAATCTGTCCATTTCAGGAGCATACTGGAGCTAACCTGGGTTGGGGGAAGCAGCTAACTCATTGCTTTGAAACCACTGATATTTCCTTTTTTTTAACTTTCTCTCCAAGGCACTTGAATCGTTCCACTTCAGAGGAGACTAGTGGGGGCTATTTTTGTGGAGTGAGCAGGTGCTGGGAGAATGAAGACAATTGCATGATGATATTCTCTCAGTCAATCAAACCCTTATTATGATCATGAATCATAACATAATGACAAAACGTAATGGAGCTTTCTTGTATCTTTTTTTAAAAAGTTGCATGGAGGCTATCAACTCAACAGGGATCCAGATTAAAACATTTCCTTCTAATGGGTCCCTTAAAAGGTAAAGGTTCCCCTCGCACATATGTGCTAGTTGTTCCTGACTCTAGAGGGCGGTGTTCATCTCTGTTTCAAAGCCAAAGAGCCAGTGCTGTCTGAAGACATCTCCGTGGTCATGTGGCCGGCATGACTCAATGCCAAAGGTGCACAGAACGCTGTTACCTTCCCACCAAAGGTGGTCCCTATTTTTTCTACTTGCATTTTTTACGTGCTTTCAAACTGCTAGGTTGGCAGAAGCTGGGACAAGGAATGGGAGCTCACCCTGTTACGTGGCACTGGGGATTCAAGCCGCTGAGCTGCCGACCTTTTGATCGACAAGTTCAGCATCTTAGCCATTGAGCCATTGCATTCCTTAATGGGTCCCTTACGGGACTATTAATTGACTATTATTTTCTCTAATATTCAGCCAGGAATTTGCTTCCTTGCCATTTTAAGCAAAATCACCTCAATCCCATTCCTTTCTTTTTGTATATCACCGGTTGTCCCTTTACTAACTTGGTCTACCTCAAACAACTCATACTTCTGAAAGTCCAATTTTCCCACTTTGCCCTTTGAATGACTCTCACCTGTGATTAGGGTGTCTATCAGAGTGGTCGGCATGCAGAAGATACCCACCAGCAGGTCACTAATGGCCAGATTGAGGATGAAGAAGTTGGTGACCGTTCTCATGCATTGGTTCTTTGCCACAACGATGCACACCAAAGAGTTTCCAGCCATGCAAGAGAGAAAGACAATGAGGTACGCCAGGCTGAACAGAGCTGCAACAGCTGGAGAATGCTGGTAGTAAGGAAGGAAGGTGCTGTGGATGTGGTCTCCTATTTCTGTCTCATTGGCTGAATTTCCCTTCTGCCCAGCGTCCTTGGCATCCATCTTGCCTCACCTACAAAACAAAACGAGCCATTTGTGAATGTGGTGTAGGAAGAAAAATCCAGGTCCAGTTCCAAGCTGGGAATAAAATGGAGGCTGCATAGGAAAGAAAGTTTACTGATGAACAGAACTAACCACAGCATGCAGTTCTGGGGCAGCTGAGAAATTAGCTTGATGGGTGCAAGGATTTTTATACAGTTTACAGTATTTTGTAATTTGGTGGTTTGCTTTGTGTGCTTTTATTATTTGATTGGTGCTGGGTTAATCCTACTATATCCTAAAGGTCATGCCCTGCCCTTTGTAATCCCATCAACTGGAGCTGAAGGTGTTTTGTTTGTGAATAAGGTGCCCTGGATTTCTTAATGGGCACAAAATCTCCGTATCTAAAGACTTCAGGCATCTGCTGGAGGCTGTTGGGGGCTGCTTTCTGTCTTTGTTGAGAATTTTTTTCTCCATTTCTCCTTTGGGGAAATATAATTTTCTGCCTCTTTTTAATTTTCCCCAAAATATTTCATTCTTCTGGGGTGGGGAGGGGGCTTCCCACAGTGGCTAAGCAATTATGTCCTTGGATATTTATTGCTGGAATTATTTTGGGAAAGGAAAGGTCTGCTTCAGAGATTCTAATTCAAAGCTAGTGTGTGGAATTTTTCATCCGACTTTCCAGATTTTCACCTTGCAGATGGAAAACAGAAACAGGTTATAAATTATCTGGGCGGCGGGGGGAAAATATAAAGGGTCAAAAACGTTCTCCATTAAGAGGTTCTAATTGTCAGCGCTTACAAAAATTGTGCTTTGGGGATCAATAATTAAAACTTGACCGCTGAACCTAGCTGATGACTTCTGCAATTCTGCCAAAATTCATAGCAAATAACTCCATGCAAAGCAAGTAAAATAGAGTTGAACATTGTGTTAATACTTCATTCCCAGCAACACACTGTACGTTTTTTCCAGGGGTGAAATCCAGCAGGTTCTGCTACCAGTTCTGGAGAACTGGTAGCAGAAACTTTGAGTAGTTTGGGGAACCAGCAACTGCCACTTCTTGCTGGCCCCAGAGTGGGGTGGGAATGGAGATTTTGCAATATCCTTCCCCTAGGAATGGGGAGGGAATGGAGATTTTGCAATATCCTTCCCCTGAAGTGGGGTGGGAATGGAGATCTTGCAGTATCCTTGCCCTGCCATGCCCACCAAGCCATGCCCACCAAGCCACACTCACAGAACTGGTAGTAAAAAAATTTGAATTTCACCATTGATTTTTTTCCCATTTTAGCATAAACTCCTGGCTTCCTTTACTTAGACTAGCTGAGAAGAACATTTCTTTTCTTTTCTTTTCTTTTCTTTTCTTTTCTTTTCTTTTCTTTTCTTTTCTTTTCTTTTCTTTTTCTTTTTTCTTACTTTTTCTTTTTTTTTCTTTTTTTCTTTTTGTTTGGTGACCTACTGTGCTCTGAAGATTTTGGAAGTTTCCTGCCTAATCATATAATGGTGATTTTTCTTGATAGCAATTTCTGCTTGCTCCATTATGCAACCATTTCAATGCTTCTTGGAGCTTCCTTCTTAACACATGATCAAATTGGGGTGGAGAGGGACAGGCAAAATTGCTGAAAATATTTTTTTCCCGACATGTTGATGCCACAGTGACCTAAAAGTTATGATTATTTCAAGATTCCTCATCTTTTTGTCCTCGTCTGTCATGAAATGGCTTCTGGGGTGCTTTCCTATTACAAAATAGCTGCCAGGGGCAAAAAGTACAAATTGGAAACCCAAAGGTGTTTTTTTCTAGACTTCTTTGCTTTTCTTTGAAGACAATTTGCTTCTCACCCAAGAAGCTTCTTCAACTCTGCCTGGATCTTCTTGGTTCAGCCACAGCTTCTTGGATGAGAATGGGGATTTTAAGAAATGGGGTTTTAAGAATGATTTAATCTGTCATACAAATAACTTTCTCACAAATAAAGGCAAAGATACATGTCCCAGGATAATATCACAGTTGGGTCAGTCACCAGATCCAGAGGTTTAATCTTCTGGGCTTCTACGTGTTTTAACACTGAATATTCAAGTAACAGCTTCCTATAGAACATTATGTCTAGAAACAACAAGATCGTACTGAATTTTGTAACCCATCCCAGTTTTCTTGCGAAAACTGATAGCTTTTTAAAATAATCTATCATAACATGCCCAGACTTAGCCCATCCCCTTCTTCTCTTGTAATTGGCACGATCAAAGTTTCTTTAATCTACAGGGTTAAACAAACTTTGATTGTGCCAATTAAGAGAGAAGAAGGGGGGTAAATTGAAGCTGACCCCCCTTTCAATTTCAGTGTGCTTAGAAAAAAAAATGGAAAATATATTTACCCAGTTCTGTTTCTTCACTCCCCAGACGAAGTCAAGCTGGTCCATACAAAATCTGCTTTTCTTACAGAACCTTTGAACTGGCTCTATAAATGAGAATGATGGACAAAAAGAAAATAATAACCACATTGCTTCCAGAGCCACTGAAAGATTCATCAAAGGATTCGGAACGATTTAGTTTCTCGCTGAATTTGGATGCCTGCCCTAAATGGCACTTAATCTTCCAACTGGTTTTCCCATCACTGTATTAATCGGAGCAGGTAACATAATATGTCATTTCCATTAACAAAAATACACCATAACCACAAGCTCTCCACATTGGCATCACAAAAGAGATATCCTCTAACAAATATTCCTGAATAAGATTTAACTTTATTTTTTTGAACTCTCTGGTATCTCACAAACACATACACATCCCAAGTTTGCATCGTACTTAGATCTCGATACATACATTTGCATGAAGAACATCTTCTTCATTCAGAAGTGGGAGAGAAAAAAAATCTTTAATATACACAATTCTTTTTAGTAGTAAATCCCCTGCGCCCTGCTTTGAAACGAAGAAAAAATGAATGTCCGTTGCAGAGAGAATTTGGTGGGAATTATATCAGAAGCGACGCAAGGGAGGAGCAAGAGAGAAACTGGTGGGTTTATGCTAAATAGCTAGTGATCTACATCTGTATCTGTCCAGGAAGCCTAGTCCTGCTTTAGAAATCACAGAGAACAATGTGTGCAGATTGGAGAGAACAGGAGTGAACTTACGATGAAGATTTCTCCCCTGAGATTCGGGACTGCGAGCATTCTTAGGATAGCAAGACCGCTGGCCACCAAAGCATTTACAACACAGTGCAGAAATGATTAAAGTTCCTTATTTATAGTGCAAAACTAACTGTGTTACACAACACAGACAGGTTCTATTTCCAAGAACGAGCTCTTCGAATACAGGAAGTTCTTGACTTACGACCACCATTGGGAGGATAACTTCTATGGCTAAACAAGACAGTTCTTAAGTTGCACCAGATTCCACCACCATTCTGCCATGGTTGTTAAGAGGTCATTTCAGGTGTTAAGGGGATCATGTTATGGGACTCCAGCTACCTCCATTGACCTTGCTTGTTGGAAATCAGCTCACCACGATACAGAAAAGACGTTGACACCCTGGAAAGAGTGCAGAGAAGAGCAACAAAGATTTAGATTAGATTAGATTTATTAGATTTATATACCGCCCTACTCCCGAAGGACTCAGGGCAGTGTACAGCCAACAATAAAAAATACATGTATATAAAATTTAAAAGCCCAGATAAAATCAAATTAAATAAATTTGGCCCAGACAGAATTAAAACACCCCACACAATTTAAAACAGATTAAAATTCAACGCTAAAAGAAGAAGAGAGGTTAGGCCAGGCCCGCCTGGTGAAATAAAAAGGTCTTAAGAGTGCGGCGGAAGGTGAGCAGATCCGGGATCCTCCGTATCTCCAGGGGGAGCTCGTTCCAAATAGTAGGTGCCCCCACAGAGAAAGCTCTCCCCCTGGGGGCTGCCAAAGATGATAAAGGGCTGGAGGTTAAACAATATGAATGGATTGAGGGAACTGTATGATCTACTCTGAAAGTAAGTCCTAGCTTGATTTTTACACGTGCACCCAATATAAAGCCTATCCCCAAAATAAGACCTAATTAAGACCCCCTACCCACTCCAAGGTACACAGGTTAAAAATTAAGCTAGGGTGGGGATGGTGGGGTGGAGCTGTCCTACTACTTACCTTTGGACAGTTGCAGCCAGGTCTCGCACACCCCGATACCTGCCTTGTCAGCTCATTTCTTCTGCAGCCGGCAAGGCTTTCCTGAAGGCCTCTGCAGCCAATAACAGAGCTCCGGATTGATCCTTCAGGAAAGCCTTGCCAGCCAAAGCAGTTCTTGAAGGCCTCTGACAGCAAAACGGAGGCCGGTGGTGATATGTGCAAGTGAGGTGAGTCAGTGGACGACATTCCCCCCCCCCCAAAAAAATAAGACCTGGTGCCTTTTGAGTGGCAAAAAATATATAAGATAGGATCTCATTTTCGAGGAAACACGATAGGTAGGTCTAGTCTAACAAAGAGAAGGACTAGGGGTCACATGAGAGTCTTCTAGTACTTGAGTGTTGTGGCCTATCAGCAGCCTGTGCAGCTAGTAGCTGATTCTGGCAGTGAGGAGGCTGGTGTGATGCTGCGCCAGCAGTCTGTGCAGCTGGCACTCAAGTTGGACAATGAGGAGGCTGGAGAAGATGTAGTGCCAGAGCCAGGGATCCAGCCAGGGCCTTCAGAACCTCCAGAAGCTCCCATAAGTGAAGAGGAAGAAGAGGAGGAGCCTCTTCTCGATGCACGGGTATGCAGAGCTGCCAAAAGGCAGGAGTGGCTCCTCAGGAGGAAGTCTCCTCGAGAGTAAGGCTTGGGCTAATTGGCCACTCCCTTAGCCTATTTAAGGAGGAATGCCAACTGAAGCAATTTGCAGGGAACAACTTTGTTCACTGTCCTTCACGTCTTGATCTTTTTTCTCTGCAAATTGCTTCTGGGCTTTCTGCCAACCATAGTAAGATTAAGATTATTTATTCTTTGGATTCTTGCAGGCTGTTAAGAAAGTTAATTAACAGCCTTTGTTTGAAAAAGACTGATTTAATTTAGTAAACTAAGGTTTGTACAGACCTTGTGTGCGCTGCGTTCTTTGGGGTCCGTCGCTGGGACAGAACATTGAGGGATTGCCAAAAGAAAGAGGGGATCAATTTTTTCTCCAAAGCACCTGAGGGCAGGACAAGAAATAACAGGTAAAAGCTAATTAAAGAGAGATTCTACCTGGAACTAAGGAGGAATTCCCTGACAGTGAGAACAATTAGCCACTGGAATGGCTTACCTCCAGAAGTTGTGTATGCTCCATCATGGAGGTTTTCAAGAAGAGATTGGACAGCCTTGAATGGCACAGGGTCTCCTGCTTGAGTAGGGGTTGGTCTAGAAGACCTTCAGGGTCCCTTCCAGCCCTATGATTTTATATTTGGTGTTCTAAATGTTAATCACATGACCCCAGGACACTGCAACCTTTTGTAAATACAATCTGGTTGCCCAGCATCTGAATTTTTATTGTGTGACCATGGGGATGCTGCAACAGTTGAAACTGTGAGGACTGGTTGGAAGTCACTTTTCTCAGTGTCGTTGTAACTTTTAATGGTCATTAAACAGTTGTAAATCAGGAAGTGCCCATAAGCCATGAGATGGATAAGGGAATGACGACTGAATGAAATCCATCTGCCATGCAACATTGACAGATTTAACAGCTTAACAGAGTTAAGCCTAACTTCGGAAAGCAATTTCTGTTCCGTTGGTTGATTGTTCTCACTGTCAGAAAATTCCTCCTGATTTCCATATTGAATCTCTCCTTGTTCAGTTTCCATCCATTATTCCTTGTCTGGCCTTCAGTTGCTTTGGAAAATAGTTTGACCCCCTCCTCTCTGTGGCGGCCCCTCAAAAATTGGAAGACAGCTATCCTGTCTCCCCGGTCCTTCTCTTCACTAGACTAGCCAGGCCCAGTTCCTGCAACTGTTCTTTATATATTTTAGTCTCCAGTCCCCTCATCATTCTGGTTGCTTTTCTCCGCACTCTTTCTAGAGTCTCAACATCTTTTTTATTGTGTGGTGGTAGGTCGAGCTGAGAAAGAGTGATTGAACTAAAGTCACCCAGCCAGCTTCCATGCCTAAAGCAGGACTAGAACTCCCAATCTCCTGGTTTCTAGGCCAGTACCTTCCCCACTACACTGAATTCTTCTAGTGTGCATTGGGGAAAAAAAATAAAGTTTCACCGATTGATTTGCAATGGTTCTCAAGCTTACAGACCTGAAAAACTTAATTCTGCATGCTCCTTTTACATTTTTTTAAAGCTGTTATTTCTGTTCCCGTGGATTTAAATTCTCTGGATTTAACTAATTTGCGCTTGTTATGAATTATACACCTGCTTACTGCTAGGCAGATGTGAAGCTTTAAAAGAGACAGTATAAATCCAGCAGCAGTAGGAGGTGGAGACAAAATTATTGTGTTTTTAAGCTTTGCAGCACCATGGAAAGCACCAGAGAAAAATGGACATGCTGCTCGTCCTCTGGATATTCCCAGCATTCCTTTGCTAATGACTAATGACAAAGCTTTACAGTAGCTAACATCTAACAAATCTGGAAAACATGAGATCAGGGAAAGCTGATTTAGAGCTTTAAAAAAAAGCCACCCACAATTTTAAATGAGACGCTTAGCATTTACATATTCATCATATTTACACCACCTGCTAAATTAAAGCATTATTCGGCTCTGAGTCATATCCGAGCAACTGGTTTGACAATGTTGAAAGTTGGCCAACAATTGCCTTTTGAAATTCTCCCCCAAATATCTAAGCACCCACATAGGATTCCTCCAAATTTCCTCCAGTAGCTTCTGAAGGCTGTATTAGCTAATATAGCTGTTGCCTCCAAGCAGCCCAAAAGCATCTTCTCTCAAACTTTTTCTTCTGATTTCTCCTCTTGATGTTGCCTGCATCTCGCTCTCAGCCCACAACTGATACAAGCTGAAACATCTTTCTTAATCCTTCCTTCTTGTTAAAGATTAAAGATTAAATCAAGATTAGGAGTACTTATCTCAAATGATCTAAGCCCCATAGCTCACTGTAACAGCATTGCCAAAGAGGCATTAAGAATTGTTAACCTATTCTTGCGAAGCTTCTTCTCTGGTAACATTGTACTGCTAACTAGGGCATTCAAAACTTTTGCCAGACCAATTCTTGAATACAGCTCATCTGCCGGGAATCCACACTGTATATTGGACATGAATACGATTGAGCAGGTCCAGTGGTATTTCACGAGAAGAATACTCCATTCTTCTACTCACAATAGAATCCCTTATGCCACCAGGCTTGAAATTTTGGGCTTGGACAACCTAGTTCTATGCCACCTTCGGTCTGATCAAGGCATCATACACAAAATTGTCTGCAACAATGCCTTACCTGTCAACGACTTCTTCAGCTTCAACCTCAATAATACATGGGCAAACAATCAATACAAACTCAAGGTAAACCGCTCCAAACTCGATTGCAGAAAATACAACTTCAGCAACAGAGTGGTCAATGCCTGTAATGCTCTATCCAACTCCGTTGTTATGAATACTAGCATGCTTGTGAAGAAGGCACAGAAGAGGCTGTACTTCCTGAGAATGCTCAGGAAGATAAAGAATGCTCTATCTCAGCATCTCCTTCTGTCCTACTACCGCAGCACCATTGAGAGTGTCCTGACATACAGCATTCTTGCATGGTATGGGAGTAGCTCTGTAGTGGACAAAAAAGCTCTACAGAGAATCATTGCCCAGAATATCATCGGACTCCAGCTACCAGCCCTGGATGACATCTTCGAATCTCGCTGTTTGAGAAAGTTGCATAACGTTCTCAGAGACTCTTCCCATCCTGCTTCCCATCTTTCTGGACTGTTGCCTTCTGGCAGAAGACACAGAACAATTAACTCGGACCACACGTCTTCTGAATAGTTTTTATCCCAGAGCTATAATGGCACTCACCAATGAACTAAAGGGCCACCATCAGTGAGCTGTTGGCCAGTATTACTTGGTCTGTTGTGTGGATATTTGTGTGGTTTAGGGTGGGGAATTTGTGGTGGGTGGGAGTGTGTTTGGGGATTGTTATGTGTGTTGGACTTGGTCTTTGGGTGTTAAGTGAAACGGAGATGAGCACTGCCCCCTAGAGATATATGTGCGAGGGAAATATTTACCTTTTCACTACAGTAAATGCCCACATGCCTGCTTGTGTGTAGGTAAATAGATATTCCTAGAGGCTTTTAAGAAGCGACTGGACAGCCATTTGTTTGAAATTGGATAGGGTCTCCTGCTTGAGCAGGGGGTTGGACCCCCCACCCACCCAACCCCATGATCCTAAGTTCTAAATCATATTTTACAATCCCATTGATTAGCCAGTAGGAAGCCCTTGAGCTATCTCTTCACTTCCTAAACTTGTCATAACTTCTTGCCTTGCTTTATGTCATAGCCCCTTGCTCTAGGCTTTGTGACATCGGATTTCCTTAGTTCCACTTCCAGAATCGTCTGCACTGGACCTTCTGAAAAAGATTTCAAGTGGATCTTGGAACGAAGACGTAGAGTTGATGCAAAGTCTTCAATAGACACAGGCCACTGGGCTCCAAGAAGGAATGTGTGTCGTCAAAAAATTGCTCAGTAATATATTTTGGAGAGAAAAACAGCTGAGTAGAATCAAAGATGCTGCATATTGTTATTTTGTCAGCTCATGTGCCTCCTGAACATGCAATTCAGCCCAACACATTTGTGGTTGGGACCTTCAGAGGTAAAGCCGTATCCAAATCCCATTTGCTTTTTACATATTAAAATAGTTTCCTCTTATGTCAGGGCTATGCTTGAAAGAAGCAAAGCCTCAGGAAACAGCTGGAATTAACTCAGAGGAATTTTTTCCCCCCTAGGCATTGAAAGGAGTACAAGAGTCATGCAGAAGGACCAGAATCCAATTTGGAATGAGGTAAACTAGACAAGAAAGTTGAGAAATGTTCTGGGAAAAAGGATCCCAGCAAACCAATTTTTTTTAAAAAAAATGTTGTTTAGAAAGTTGTCTGGAAAAACCATAAAGTCACCAGAACTGGAGCTTGGATCAATAAAGTCTATATTTTTCCCAAACTCCTTAATCCTGGTGACAGTCTCACTTTTTGAGTTAGTTCCCTCCGAATTTCTTCATTTTTTAAAAAAAAAAAAGTCTCTTAATAAGAACTTAGAAAGGGCAAAGAGATATATTATAAAATATAGTGCAAGGCTCCAGAATCTCCTTTGGGGATGAGACTGTCAAGGAATTCACAGAGAAACCTTTGAATATCAAGGGTGTGTACATGAAAGTGATTGAGAGTTGGTACAAATAAACACAGTCAACACACAGATACACTGAGTTGTGTTTACTTTCAGGAAATAGCAAGGCACAGTCCAATAAACAGTCCAGGTCATACACAGATAAAGCAGGAGATAGCAAAACTACAGTCCAGGGATAATCCAATAACAAAGTCTTCTTACCAGTCATCGTAGTCATTCACAATAAACAGTTTTTCTGGATTTGCAAACGGTGGCATACAGAGATATCAGAGGGCAAGAACAGCAAAGAGAAACAAACCATGTTTCTAGCTCCCTCTTAAGGAGATTGGCTACAGAGCTAACCAATCAGGACACAGTATGATGCAATACAGCAATCTTAAACCTATATTGATGGTTTATATATTGCCAACCCAACAAGGTAGGTAATACTCATTTCCTAACAGAAATCAAATTATCTCAAGGCTCATAATGGTCCAATCAGCACATTTATCTGTTGAAAATTAGAGAGTATTTCCATGCTTATTTCATATAAATACCGAAAAATGACTTCACCGTCATGAGGATGAATGTGGGACTAGGTTATGAAATATTATATATATATATATATTCTTATATATCTTCTTTTACATAATATATATATATATTATGTAAAAGAATAGAAATGAATTCCAACATAAGATATGATTTATGTATATGAATATTTTATTATGGTTTTAATTGTTTTTGTAATCATTTGATAGCTTAATAAAGTTTATTTTAAAATTTAAAAAAAAAGAAAATTAGAGAGGACCTCACATTTAAATCTAACAGGCTACAGAGAGTCACTGGTCTCTTAACTTTCAAAACAAGCCAAGAACCCATTGTAGGAGAAATTTTTCCTTTGGGAATTAATGGAGACCCGAAACTCATCCACTGAAGGAAAACTCCAAGCTCTGGAGAGCCACAAGGACCTACAATATCGTTACTCTCTGACATTTTGGTTCCTTTCTGTTGTCTTTTTAGTCCTTGCTTTTCCTAGCTTTCCTAAGTATCCCGACTCCTTGTTACCCCGTTTGCTTAGCCTCCTAAACATTTTTATGATTGTTCTGGCATTTTTAGTGCTTCCCTAAGAGTGAGGTGGATGCTTAGGCTAGCTAATCCCATATTCTTTTTCACTGAACCTCAAGATTATACAGTTATTATACATTACGTTGATTAAAGACAGTGTGAGGGTTTATTTTGCCTTTAATTAGCAAAAATCCCAAAACGCAGAAAGATTTGCTTTCCAATAAGAATGCAAGATAACAAAAAAAGGAAGTATCATTCAAAGGATGAAGAGGCTAATGGCACATTCTTTGAAAAATAATATAGCAGTTTTAATATATGAAAAGGGCCAAGTTTCTAACTCTTATTCTAGCAAGCCATTCCATAGTACTTTATACAGAAGGAGGAACAAGATAAGAAAAAGGACTACATAGCCTTGAATATGAAGGTATAAATTCTTGAAGGATCTGAAAACAATGGTGGCACAGTGGCAATAAAATTCCATATTTAAATAAATGTATAAAATGTACAATACACAATAAACTGAGTTGATAAAGTTAGAACTGAGAATGGGATGGTTGGGAGAAGAGGGCCAGGAGGGAAGTGGACATCTTGATGCTACTTCATCAAGATGTCACTCCCTTCATGACACAAAATTCCAGATGTTGCCAGTGATCAGGAAATATTATGCATCAAATTCAACTTCAAGTAGCAGATAAATACAACTTGTAGATATGGATAGACAGAAGAAAGAATGCTTGCATCAGGGTTCCAAGTAATAACCCCAAAGCAATCAAAACTCTGAGGCCTAGAGTTTCCTCAAAGCATAATTTTATTTGGGACGTCATATTGGCACAGCTGGTGAAAACTTGACTCTGAAGGACCCAGGGGTTTTCCCCCCACCCAAATCATACCCTAAAGTTCTTGCCCCCACGTCCATCACATGGTCCAATCAGGTTGCAGTCCCAACTCCAGCTGGCTTTGGTCTACATCCTTCCAAACACCTGGTAGAACGTCCTTGGCTTCCACAGAAAAGAATGCTATTTTGGCTACACATTCTCTCCCAGCTACCTCCCCTCTCACATTCCCACAGCTCCACCCGGCCTCGCTGTGGCAGCCCTGAAGATGCTCCCAAAATGGCTTTGGGGCTGACAGCTTGGTGGTCCTGCTTGTTGTGAATTTGTCCAAAACAAGAGCGAATGACTGGCCTTCAAAGGTGGCATTGTTGATTATTCTTTCTGTTTGTCCTGCAGACTTTGATGTGGTATCTGGATGAGGAGCTTCTGGACGACAGTTCTGTTGCCGTCGTTAAACTCCTTGAATGGGGCACAAGAATCCAAAACAGGTGAATGATGGAAAGAAGGAGCTGTATAATTAGGTTGTCTGACATGGGGACAAATCTGCTGCTCAGCCCCATCCATTTTCCCCTCTGTTTCAAAAAGTGTTGTCCAGTTCACTTCCTTTCATTGCAGCAAAAGTTTGCAGAATAGCAGAATAACAGTTGGGTGGGACCTTGGAGGTCTTCTAGTCCAACCCCCTGGACAAGCAGGAGACCCTATAGCAGGGGTCAGCAACCTGCTACTCTGGAGCCGTGTGTGGCTCTTTCATCCCCCTGCTGCGGCTCCCTGTCGCTGGTTGGCTCCACAATTGATAGGGCTTTCGGTTAGGGCAGGTAGAGGAGAAAAGACGCCGCGCTAGGAGGAGACTCTATGGTGGGGGAACTGGACTTCCAGTTGGCAGAGGAAAAAGGATGCCACACTAGGAGGAGACTCTATGGTGTGGGAACTGGACTTCCAGTCAGCAGAGGAAAAAGGATGCCACACTAGAAGACTCTATGGTGGGGGAACTGGACTTCCGGTCAGCAGAGGAAAAAGGGCACTGCACTAGGAGGAGACTATGGTAGAGGAACTGGACTTCTGGTCAGCAGAGGAAAAAGGGCACCACACTAGGAGGAGACTCTAGGGTGGGGGAACTGGACTTCCAGTTGGCAGAGGAAAAAGGACGCCACACTAGGAGGAATCTCGATGGTGGGGGAGCTGGACTTCCGGTCAGCTCCAGAATTGAATGGGGGGGGCCTTTCATTTAGGACCTTTGTGGCTCTTCGCATGTTTAAGGTTGCCGACCCCTGCCCTATACCATGTCGGGAAATTTCTCCTTATTTCTAGGTTGGTCCTCTCCTTGATTAATTTCCATGCTTCCAGTTGAACTGGGAGCATAATATTTTTTCCCTATGGTCAAGTAGAACATAGAATAACAGAGTTGGAAGGTATCTTAAAGCAGGGGTGAAATCTACTTACCTTCCTTACTGGTTCGGAAGTTACATGTGCACGCAGGACTTCTGAGCATGCGCGATACCTGAGCATGCGCAGAAGGTAAAAAAACACATCACTTCCTGGTTAAAACCAGGAAGTCATGAAACTCGGGTGGGTGGGCGGAGTTTCAGTCTGCCATCGCTACCAGATTGCTGAACCACTAGCCAAGATTGCTGCTGGATTGGGCGATCCGGTCCAATCCGGGAGCATTTCACCCCTGGTCTTCTAGTCCAACCCCCTGCTTCAACAGGAAACCTTATACCTGGTTTGGGCAGGTGGGGAAATGGGATCTAAAGGTCTGCATTGATCAATCGATTGCATTTTTCCTCTTTTAAATGTTTATATTCTGCTTTTGGATCCAGACACCTTACAAAAGTGAAACCTCTTAAAAGCCACAATGTCAAAATTTAAAAGTCATTTCAAGGGATGAACAAGGCAAGGTCTTCCATGGAGATTTTCAACTTAAATCCTCAATTTGGTTTTTGGCCTCTTGTGCATGGCAGCTGCTCGAGTTGCACATATAAACTAGCTGGAAATGAAGTTCCTTAAGAAATCTCTTTCTCCATCACGACTCCTTATCTCTTTTTGGCTAAACTGATGACCTGATGTTCTATCCAGAGCATGATCTCCAAACCCTTGTTATAATTCATTGCAAAAAAAGGCATTAAGAGTTGTCAATCTCATTTTACAAAGTTTTCTCTCTGGTAATGCTATACTTCAAACTAGGGCATATAAAACCTTTTGCCAGACTTATACCTGAATACTGCTCACCTACCTGGAACCCTCACTGTATTTCAGACATCAATATATTAGAGAGGGTCCAGAGATATTTTACTAGAGTATTCAAATCTTCTGCTTGAAATAAAATTCCCTATCCCACCAGGCTTGCAATTTTATGTCTGAATAGCCTCAAACTACGCTATCTGCATTCCAACCTATGCTTAGTTCATAAGATTATTTACCAAAAAGTCCTACCTGTAAATGAGTACTTTTAATTTCCACCGTAATAATACAAGGGCTATCAATAGATTCAAACTCAATGTAAATTGCTCTAATCTTGACTTCTGCAATAGAGCAGTAAATGTCTGGAACACAACATAAGATGCACAACAGATTAGGATGAAACAGCTGTGAAAAGCAATGACCTGGCCCTTTTTTCCCCATGCCTATACAGAAATGAAGTTCAGCAGGCAAGTTGTCAACCAACAACTTTTTCTTTCTATCCTACCTAACTTCTAGTCCTGTCCTGAGAAAAGAAAGCAAATCAGAACATCAAAAAAGAAAAATCATCTATCCATCATCTCTTGTCCACTTCAATACTTTAATTGCTATGCTCTTTTTTTTTTCTTTTGACTTGCCTCCCATATTCCTCTCTTGGATCTTTATCTCTGCATCTGCTTCTTGGTTGTTTGATCTAGGTTGTCCAGTCTTTTCTTGAAAACCTCCAGTGGTGGAGTACCCCCCAACTATTATCTAATTCTGGGTTTTATTTAATTTGAGCTAAACTATGTTATAATTTTAATTATCAATTTTATGGTGTTTATGTACCTTTTATTTCTTCTTGACTATACACCACCTTGAGTTGAGTCCTGCGGGAGAAAGGCAGTATAGAAAGATAATAAATAAATAAATAAATAAATAAATAAATAAATAAATAAATAAACAAACAAACAAACAAACAAACAAACAAACTGAGGAACGCAAGCTGTTAATGAAACAGTAATTGTTGAGTAATTATTATCACAGTGAGGAAGTTTCTCAAGTTGCTTCTTCCCCCTAAAATCAGGGCTGGGTTCTACTTATCTTTACTACAGGTTTGCATTGTGCCTGCATGTACTAGCTTCTCTCACTTCTGCGCATGCACAGATCACCTATGATGACGTCCGGGTCAGTGGGAGGAGCCTCTCGCCTGTTGTGAACCAATCCAAACCAGGGGCAACCCACCACAGCCTCAGATGTCACATCATTCTTCTTCCTAATCTAATTAAACCCTGTGGTTGCTACTAGTACTTTCTGTCTTCGAAGTTCCTTCTTGACTTTTCCACTTCTCTGCTAACTTTAGGGATTTTGGCAGTGTGGATGTAGCCTTAGGAGGAGCAGCTGAAAAACCAAATGTTATGATTATAAAGAAGAATCAAAGCCTGCGAAATAACAGTCTGCAGCCAACGGGGGTAAGTCAGGAAGGAAATAAAAATAATGTTTTAAACTTGAAGGGTTTCGCGGTGAACTGCGATGAAGGCTGGATGTCTTCATCGCAGAAGACATCCAGTCTTCTGCGATGACCAACATTACTGTAATCTCAGAATAAAGATATTGAAGTATTTCCTTCCGTGCTTCAGGTTGAATTTTCTGCCTTTTGTCAATGGAATTCAGCCTCTCACTGACTGCCTCTGTTTTCACTTCCAAAATATTAAAGCAGAGGTTGTCTTCACATTCGCATGAAAAGGGGGATTGCCCCCACCCCAAAAAGGTTGGTTTTTCTCATCATATATAAATCTATTCGGAACCATGGATAGATACCACACTTCAAAAAGAAAAACACAGCCAGATTTTACTGTTATCTGCAGACAAATTTAAAAAGAGTTTCTTGTGATTTTATGTTTTCAGTGTACCATAACGCTAAAAATCTGCTTCTCACCACCGGAACCTAAAATGGTCACCCACCGAAGAAAACACGATTTAAAGAAATTGAGTAAGTAGTGGGTATTTATATTGGGGGGACTAAAGTATGTTTTGCATAGAATTTGCATGGATTTTAATTTCTGATTCCTTGTCTGGATTGTTTTGAGCTCTTCATGTTTTGAAGGTCTTTTGTAACATCAAAAGAGATACGAGTAAAATCTGTGTATTCCTGTTAATGAATTGGAGTAAAAAAAAATCAACTTTTTGTTAGTTAACACTGGCAAGAAGGTTCATGGCATGGGACAAAACCAGGGGTGAAATCCAGCAGGTTCTGACAGGTTCTGGAGAACCGGTAGCGGAAATTTTGAGTAGTTTGGAGAAGCGGCAAATACCACCTCTGGCTGGCCCCAGAATGGGGTGGAAATGGAGATTTTGCAATATCCTTCCCCTGCCATGCCCACCAAGCCACACCACACCCACCAAGCCACATCCACAGAACCGGTAGTAAAAAAATTTGGATTTCACCACTGGACAAAACTCACTTAACTGTCTCATTTAGCAACCAAATTTTTGAGCTCAATTATGGTCGTAAGTCAAAGACTACCTGTAGTATAACACACCCACTCTTGGATATTTGAACCAATTATATATATATATATAATATATCCTTGATCTTCCAAAGGAAGAGTGATAAATAATTCTAATAAATAAATGAATATTTGTATCAACTCTCAAAGTATTTCTGGTCTGCTCTCGAGTTGCCATGGGCAGGAAAGTGGGGAGGACTGACACAACAGTTCATCAGCCACGTTCAAAAGCACATTCCACACATATCTTCTTCAAGGTTTGATCTCAGATTACCAGAGCTGGCATGTAAGGTGTGGTTTCTACAGCCTGCAAAAGTGCCTCATTGGAGAAAGTGATTTATGACACAGACTGAGAGGAGGGGGGAGAAACAGAGTCAGAGTTGAGCCGTAAATTACATGCGGCAGAGTTGACTTCACCCGGGAAGTTTCTGACATGTTGCTCCTAATAAATAACTGGATTTCTTTTGAAACTTGGCTCAAGGCTCATGAGTTAATTATGGCATCTGTCGGAACCCTGACAATTTAAGGGTTTAAGAAGAATATCCCCCATAAAGTGTTGATAATGCTGCTTCTTGTCTTCTTTCACAGTCTTCTGCCCTGTCTTTGCCAAGGCTTCTGTCATAGAAGAATTTACCCTGAAAGAAACCGAGGCACCTCAAGCGCCAGCTCCAACATCAACCACCATGAAAGAGCTTTCCAACAAGAAGCAACTCTTCCAGGTAACACAACATCTCAGCTCTTGATATGTGAAAGAAAGAAATACATTGAGAGGACTGGTGGTTTTTCAGCAGATGTTATTTCTGTTGCAATTCTTGTAAAGAAGAAGGAGTCTGAGCAGCATAGGGGGCTAATGGCTCCTACTAAAGGCAGCAATTAACATCCAGCTGCCTGCAATTTCTGTGAGTTCAATCCTAGCCAGGCTCAAGGTCGACTCAGCCTTCCATCCTTTCTAAGGTGGGTAAATTGAGGACTCAGTTTGTGGGGGCAGTAAGCTGACTTTGTATAAATATACAAAAGTATGAAGGCTATTGCTTAACGCATTGTAAGCTGTCCTGAGTCTCCGAAGAAGGGCGGCATATAAATCAATTTTTTTTAAAAAAATGGAAATTGATCTTTAATAAAGTCTGAACACCACAAATCATTTATTTTAAGTATGGTCCAACCAGTACAGTGTACAACTATACTAGGACTTAAAAGAATAACAGAGTTGGAAAAGAGCTTGGAGGTCTTCTGGTCCAACCCCTCCTTGAGTAGGAACCCTATACCATTTCAGACAAATGACTGTCCAATTTCTTCTTTAAAACCTCCAGTATCGCAACATTCACAACTTCTGAAGGCAAGTTGGTCCACTGATTACTTGTTCTAACCATCAGGAAATTTAGTTCTGGGTTGGTTCTCTCCTTCATTAGTTTCCATCCATTGCTTCTTGTCCTGTCTACAAGTACTTTGGAAAATAGGTTGACTTCCACTTCTTTGTAGAAGCTCCTTAGATATTGGAACATTGCTATCATTTTACCCCTAGTCCTAATTTTAATTAAATTAAGTCCTTTTCATTAAACTATGAAGGCTTTCATTAATTTATAAACAACTATTTATTGTTCCCAATAAATACAATTCCAAAAACTCTTTTGGACCCTCATATTAAACCTACAAGAGCTAGTCTTCAAAAATCTGAACAATAGATAGATAGACAGATAGACAGACAGACAGACAGATAGACAGATAGATGACTGCAAAATGGTCACGTTTTCTGTATCTCTTCAGTGACATCTCATGGTCATCCCAATTTTTACAGGCTACGTATGATGGTCTTAAGTTGGAATGACACATTCCTGAGGAAAAAAATGAATATTTCATTTCCTCGAGAGAAACAGACGTTCCTGCAGCCACAATCCCATTTTCATGCTGTTGGCCACTGGCACACACAAAGCTGGATAACCCATAAGATTTTATGAACCATCTGGACAAATTTTGTGAGAACATGAAATGGGGCATCTTCCAAGAATGTTTGCAGGATGGGACTGACCAGCCTGACTTCTCCCTTGTAGGTGCGAGTTATCATCATTGAATGTCGACAACTGCAAGAAAACAATGTCAAACCGGTGGTGAAAGTCACTATTGGAGATTACACATTCCGCACCAGAATTAGACGTGGAAACAATCCGTATTATAATGAGGTTGGCATTCTGGATATTATTTTCTGGGGTTTGATGATTTTTCACAAGCGTATTGCTCAGTTAGAAAAAAGACTAAGCTAAATAATATTCAATGAATTGAACTGTAGCTCCAGGAATTGGGGTTCACCAAGGACAGAGCTGGGCATTTTTTTTAATAATAATAAGTTTATTATTTTTTTATTTTTTATAAACATATCAAATCAATGCGTGAACAGTATAGCACCTGGGTGTTGAACATTCTAATACAAATAAAACTAGTAAAATTAATCATAATTATTAGATTCAATCAACTTATATATTTCTAATAATAATACACAATTGTAATAAGTTGCGATCTATCATTATTCAATTATTCCATGTTTCTCTTATTGTTACTTTTGTTTTATTATATAAAAAAGTATACACTAACATTCCCCCTTTCCTTATTTCTATCACTTGTTTTAACTTTTAATCGTATCACTTTTTACTTTAAAAAAACATTTTTTGTTGTTTTTTTTAATTAAATTTATATGCCATCCTTCTCCAGAGACTCAGGGCGGCTTACAATACGTTAACCAATAGCCTTCATACTTTTGTATATTTATATAAAGTCAGCTTATTGCCCCCCCAAACTGGGTCCTCAATTGACCTACCTTAGAAAGGATGGAAGGCTGAGTCAACCTTGAGCCTGGTGAGATTCGAACTTACAGTAATTGCAGACAGCTGAATGTTAATAACAGGCTTTAGTCTGCTGAGCTGTCCAAGATCTTTCTATCCTATCTAACTTCTAATCATGTCACCTACCTAAAAAAGAAAAAAAAGAAAAGACACAGAGAGAAAAGGGATAGCAAATCAAAAAAAACAACAGAGAAGAAAAATCATCTATCCATCGTCCCTTGCCCACTTCAGTACTTAAGTTGCTATGTTTTTTTATTTAACTTGCCTCCCAAATTCCTCTCATGGATCTCTCTCTTTATCAGAATCTGCTTCTTGGCTTTTCAATCTGGGTATTTCTCCCACCTCTATCCTCTTCCACTGCCTAGTTCCCAAAGTTTCTGCCGAAGCTCCTGCCTCCCTTTAAAACTTCTCTTCCCTTAATACATTTCCCCCTGAGACCGGGACTTAAGGATATCTAGACCTCTTTTCTTTTTAAGCAGGTACTTAAGGTACAACATTTGCAAGAGAAAGAAACATTTGAGGTGTTATATATGCTGTACGTCACATTTTTGTCAGACATACGAATTGATAAAAGTTCATGTCCATATATGTAAAATAAGATTCCACTCCAACTGTTTTTTTATAGTTACTTAAAAAAAAAAGAACATTTCGTAAACATGGTAGATATCTACTGTATATACACATCTCATTATTTATGCAATTAACGGTAATAATATAAGCCGAGGTTCACTTGTAAACCAATATGTTATCAGAATGGTGTGACATCCACTTGAGGTTGCAATATAAATTCCATCCTTTATGTAGTTGTATGTGACACTTTGATTTAGGTGTGAAAGAAGTAGAGGGTGCTTTGTGACACTGCGCTGCACATTTCATTCTGTGTCCTTGCCCAACCTCCCCTCTCTCCCTCCCTCCTTCCCTTCCTTCCTTCCTTCTGTCCTTCCTTCCTTTTCTAGAAGAGAATAGTACGATACAGTAGAATAGAATAGAATAGAATAGAATAGAATAGAATAGAATAGAATAGAGTAGAGTAGAGTAGAGTAGAGTAGAGTAGAGTAGAGTAGAGTTGAATAGAATAGGAATAGGAATAGGAATAGGAATAGGAATAGGAATAGGAATAGGAATAGGAATAGGAATAGGCATAGGCATAGGCATAGGCATAGGCATAGGCATAGGCATAGGCATAGGCATAGGCATAGGCATAGGCATAGGAATAGGAATAGGAATAGAATAGAGAAGAGTAGAATAATGTAGAATAGAGTAGTATAGAGTAGAGTAGAGTAGAGTAGAGTAGAGTAGAGTAGAGTAGAGTAGAGTAGAGTACATTACAATACAGTACAGCACAACATAACATAACACAACACAACACAACACAATACAACACAACACAATACAATACAATACAATACAATTATTTATTGGCCAAGTGTGATTGGACACAAGGAATTTGTCATTGGTGCATAAGTGATCAGTGTACAATACAAGCAACGAGTGATAAATCATGATCATAATCATCATAAACTGAAAGAAAAATAATATTTCAAGGTAACGATCAGGAACTGGGAATCAACGCTCACCTCCTTGCTTTTCAGTATTGTCCTGTCTCTGCTGTGCAACCTTTGTTGGGGGAAAAAGTGGTGTTCGAAAAATGGCACTTACTTGCTTTTTAATGACTAGGAGCATGTCTCTGCTTTAAAATAGTCATCAAAGGCCAATCTAAAGTCCATTCTTGTGTACAATTGCAAAAAAAAAATAAGATGAAACTTTGGTTTGCTTTCCTTGTAGACCTTCGTCCAAAATTTCAATGAGACCCCTCTTCACTTTTTTGATCAGTTTATTACCATACAGGTAAGCAAGCCAAGTCAAAGTTC
Source organism: Masticophis lateralis (assembly GCA_030761175.1). NCBI lineage: Eukaryota > Metazoa > Chordata > Lepidosauria > Squamata > Colubridae > Masticophis > Masticophis lateralis. The sequence continues at coordinate 20,583,602 of JAUDYJ010000008.1, forward strand.
CTTGTGGTCCACCACCACCACCACCACCCCTTTTTTTTTTTTTGGACTTCTGAATTGGATTTTCCCACTCATGTGTATCTTTTTTGGATATGCTAACAAAATATTTCTCCTGGCTGGGATGAAGCTGTATTGTGGCAGCAGGAACTAAATGCTGACAAAGAAATCCAAGTGCAGGAATCTTGAGTCCAACAGAACAGCTGGTGGGAGAAGGGTGAGAAATTAAAAGTTGGCATCCAGATGTTTATTCCAGCTATCTGGAAAGGAAGGTGGGTGGAATAATCCTGGATTCTATCAGCATGACAATTTCAGTCTCAAAATCTGTAATTGCTTCTCATTCCCAACGGAGCAGAACAAAGCAGCCTACGCATAATTGAAAACCAGCTTTAGGAAAGGAACAAAACACATGCGGCTGAATTAAAATCCTTCTACCCATTTGATGTGCTAGTGCAGTGATAGCTAACTTTTTCCGGACCAAATGCCTAAAGCATGCATGCATGCTAATACATGTGTGTGCACCCAAACCCCCAAAATGCAATGCGTGCACGGCCCCAATGCATGCGTCCTGCCCCCTGCACATGTGCGCCCCCATGTATGCATGCATGTCACCCTCATGCGCCACGCCCCTTGCATGCCCCACACCCCCCGTGCATGTGTCACAGAGACCCGAAAACTAGCTGGCTGGCAGGAGGTGTGAATCCATGTGCGGCGGAGCTGAATGGGGTGACGGCTTGCCTACCCATAGAGAGGGCATTGCGTGCCACCTCTGGGACACATAACATAGGTTTGCCATCAAGGTGCTAGTGCATTGTAGTGCAATGTTGCAGATGAGTGAGATTAATGTCAGGCACAAGGAAATCAAGAACGACAAGATGGTTTACTTGCAGTAATTTCTTGACGGTTGCTGCTTTATAGACCGGAATCTAAAGCACAATCTGTATTTCAATTACAGATAGCTCATGACTTATAACCATGGTTGTTCCTCCTCTATTTGTAGGCTTTTGTATTTTGTTATCTTCTCCAGGTCCTTTTCTTCTATTCTGTGGGCCCCCTATTATTTATTTATGTATGTATGTATGTATGTATGTATGTATGTATGTATGTATGTATGTATTTATTTATTGGTTCGATTTATATGCTGCCCTTCTCCGGAGACTCAGGGAGACTTACAATGCGTTAAGCAATAGCCTTCATACTTTTGTATATACCTACTTAGTAGGGCTTTCGCCCCCCCCCCCAGTGGTGTTCTTTTTTATACAAAGTCAGCTTGTTGCCCCCACAATCTGGGTCCTCATTTTACCTACCTCGGAAGGATGGAAGGCTGAGTCAACCTTGAGCCTGGTGAGATTCGAACTTGCAGTAATTGCAGGCAGCTGGCAGCTAAGTGCTATTTAACAGCGCTTTAGTCCACTGCTCCACCAGGCTCCTTATACTCCTATTAGTATAATAATGAAGTTTTATCATGGGAATTTCTACCTGATCTTAAACAGGTGCTGAACTCTCGATCTGTCAGAGCTGATGCATTTATTGGTGTCTTTAAGGTGAGCCACTGCTGACCAGATTTACATATTTGATAGACTTCTACACTTGTTAAAAATGCTTAATTTATGCTTTCTGCTCGACTATCTTACCACCTCCCATCCTACCACTGGGTCAATTATTTTTTCTGTTTAACCTGTCAACGAAACATGGAAACCAATCAAGGAGAGAAGCAACCTAGAACTAAGGAGAAATGTCCTAACAGAACAATTGATCAGTGGAACAATTTGCCTCCAGAAGTTGTGAATGCTCCAACGGGGGAAGTTTTTCAGAAGATGTTGGAAATAACCATTTGTCTGAAGTGGTCTAGGGTTTCCTGCCTAAGCAAGGGGTTGGACTAGAAGACCTCCAAGGTCCCTTCCAACTCTGTTATTCTGTTCTGTTCTATTCAGGACTAACTTTCCTTGAGTGAGACCACACCTAAAACACTGCATCTAGTTTTGGTCACCACACCATAAAAAAGATGCTCAGACTCTTAGTTGCTCTTCTTTGCACCTTTTCCAAAGTCTCAACATCTTTTTGGTAATGTGACCAAAACTGGATGCCTAAAGTTTTATAAAACTAAGGTTTTATAAAGCGGTACTCATACTTCACATATTATTATCCAAGTATCGCTTGGAATCCTGCATTCAGTTTTGGTCACCATGATGTAAAAAAGATGTGGAGACTCTAGAAAGAGTGTAAAGAAGAACAACCAGGATGATTAGGGGACTGGAGGCTAAAACATACAATGAACGGTTGCAGGAACTGGGCATGGCTAGTCTAATGAAGAGAAGGACCAGGGGAGACAGGATAGCCGTCTTCCAATAGTTGAGGGGCTGCCCCAAAGAAGAGGGAGTCAAGCTATTCTCCAAAGCACCTGAGGATAGGACAAGAAACAACGGATGGAAACTAATCAAGGTGAGAAGCAACCTGGAACTAAGAAAGAATTTCTCGATAGTTAGAACAATTAATCAATGGAACGACTTCCCTCCAGAAGTTGTGGGTGCTCCATCACTGGAAGAAATTGGACAACCGTTTGTCTGAAGTAGTGTAGGGTTTCCTGCCTAAGCAGGGGGTTGGACTAGAAGACCTCCAAGGTCCCTTCCAACTCTATTATTATTGTATCTTCTATTATATTATTGTATATATTATAATATAAATTATTGTATCTTCTTCCCCCAACCTGCCCATAGAAACACTCAATGCCATAAAATATCTAATCTTGATCTTCCCAAATAGGGAAGACAGATAGGAAGAAGGGAAGAGAAAGGGGAAAGAAATACATTTCCAACTTTTTTCTGTGTAGTAGAATTCTTTTTTAAAAAGTTAGAGCTTCAAGCTTTTATCTCACATATCTTAATATTTCAAATAATTTCTGTAACAATCACTAATTCCAATGTCAATAAAAAGTTCAGTCTCCATGTTTTTTTTAAAAAAAGGAATCCAAACTCCACCATTGGAAAATTGTTATCATTTTGTATAATGTTTAGAGTAGAGTAGAGTAGAGTAGAGTAGAGTAGAGTAGAGTAGAGTAGAGTAGAGTAGAGTAGAATAGAATAGAATAGAATAGAATAGAATAGAATAGAATAGAATAGAATAGAATAGAATAGAATAGAATAGAATAGAATAGAATAGAATAGAATAATGGAATGAAGAATAGAATAGAATAGAATAGAATAGAATAGAATAGAATAGAATAGAATAGAATAGAATAGAGTAGAGTAGAGTAGAGTAGAGTAGAGTAGAGTAGAGTAGAGTAGAGTAGAGTAGAATAATGGAATGAAGAATAGAATAGAGTAGAGTAGAGTAGAGTAGAGTAGAGTAGAGTAGAGTAGAGTAGAGTAGAGTAGAGTAGAATAATGGAATGAAGAATAGAATAGAGTAGAGTAGAGTAGAGTAGAGTAGAGTAGAGTAGAGTAGAGTAGAGTAGAATAATGGAATGAAGAATAGAATAGAATAGAATAGAATAGAATAGAATAGAATAGAATAGAATAGAATAGAATAGAATAGAATAGAATAGAATAGAATAGAATAGAATGAGCTGGAAGGAAGCTTGGCGGTTTTCTAATCCAGCCTCCTGCTCAAGGAGGAGAACCTACACTATTTCAGAGAAGTGGCTGTCCAGTCTCTTCTTAAAAACCTCCAGTGATGGAGCAGCCACAACTTCTGGTGGCAAGCTGTTCCACTGGTTAATTGTCCTCCCTGTTAGGAAGTTCCTCCTTAATTCCAAGTTGCTTCTCTCTTTGATCAGTTTCCAATCATTGCTTCTTGTCCTGCTTCTCTGGTGCTTTGGAGAATCCTCTTCTTTGGGGCAGCCTCTCAAATAATGGAACACTGCTATTGTGTCACCCCTAATTCTTCTTTTCTTTAGTCTAGCCAGACCCAAAACCTGCACCTGTTCTATATATGGTTTAGTATCCAGGCCTTTGATCCTCTTAATTGCTCTTCTGTTTTTTCCCTTCCTGGACCATTCCTTGTGACGTGCGCCATTCATTCTTTTTGCAGATTGAGATGGGGCTTGTATACGACTCTCCAGGTATGTCCTCCATTCTTACCTTATGACATGGGGGATGTGGGGGTTTTCCTGTCACATGACACCTATTTGTAGTCTTCTAGAGCACGGGTCTCCAAACATGGCAACTTGACGATTTGTGGACTTCAATTCCCAGAATGGCTGGCTGGGGAATTCTGGGAGTAGAAGTCCACAAGTCTTAAAGTTGCCAAATTTGGAATGCCTGGCTTTAAATGGACTTATTTATGTATTTATTTTATTTTATTGCGATTTATATGCTGCCGTTCTTCCGAAGGACTCAGGGCGTCTTGCAAAACAACAGTCGACAATACAAATCACAATACAAATTAAAATCCCCATGAAAACCGATTTAAAATTATTACATTATGCAACCCTCAATGGATCAGTTTATTTGGTGGAAAAGCCACGTCTTCAGTTCACGGCAAAAGGAGAGTTGGTTGGTGGGCAAACCATTCCAGAGGGTCGGCATATAAATCGCAATAAAATAAAATAAATAAATAAATAAGTACATCTAAAGCCAGGCAAATTTGGCAACTTTAAGACTTGTGGATTTCAACTCATTGTTTGGCTGATGGCATCCTGAGGAGGCCTGCTCTGTGAGAGCGCACGGGACAGAGTCTTCTCCGGAGACTCAGGGCGGCTTACAATGCGTTAAGCAATAGCCGTCATACTTCTTGTATGTAAGGGCTTAGTAGGGCTTTCGACCCCCCCAAGCCGTGTTCTTTTTTATACAAAGTCAGCTTATTGCCCCCACAATCCGGGTCCTCATTTTACCTACCTCGAAAGGATGGAAGGCTGAGTCAACCTTGAGCCTGGTGAGATTTGAACTTGCAGTAATTGCAGGCAGCTGGTATTACTTAACAGTACTTAACAGTACTTTAGTCTGCTGCGCCACCCAGGCTCTGTGTGCCACGCATGTCACCTGTGCCATAGGTTCGCCATCACGGATCTATTAGATTTAGCTGTATGGATCTCAGTAGGGATCGCTGAGGACAATTTAGAAGCGAAGGCAAGTGTGAGTCAGTATATTTGTTATCTCCTTTCTTTAGGTCATGCTTTGATTTCCAAATGGTTGAGTCTTTATGATCCAGCGAATCTCAATGCGGGATTTAAGGGTTATGTGAAGGTCACTCTGTGTGTGCTGGGAGCTGGGGATCGTGCACCGGTAAAGTTCTTATCGTTTTAACACTCAGGAATTTAAACTCGTTATCCAGGGTAATTGAAGATGCTGCTAGTTGTTAAACTGTTAGATAAAAATGGAGAGGTAACTACCATATTTTTCGTAGTATAAGACACACCTTAGTTTTTGGGGAGGGAAATAAGAAAAAAGCTGATTGGCAGGTGGATCGGCTTCCCGGAATACCCCCAATCAGCTGTTCCCAGAGGTGAATGTTAGAAACAGGTTTCTTGGTTGTGAGCTCTGTGCTTTGCTTTTTTTTCTTTTTTTTGCTTTTTTTCCTGCCTCTGAAAGCCTCCGAAACAGCTTCAGAAAAAAAAAAAGCCTCTGAAGCTCTGTTTGGAGGCTTTTTTTCTGAAGCTCTGTTTGGAGGCTTTTTTTCTGAAGCTGTTTGGAGGCTTTTTTTCTGAAGCTCTGTTTGGAGGCTTTTTTTCCCCTAAAACTTCATTTCTGATGCTTTTTTTCAACCTCTGTTTGAGAAGCCAGGCAGGGCTACATTCGGAGTATGAGACGCACCCAGATTTTTACCCTCTTTTTTGGGGGGGAAAGATGCGTCTTATACTCCGAAAAATACGGTATGTTGGGCATCAGTAAAAATGTTTGTGTTAGGGCTGAATCTTCATTAGACCAAAAAATAGCATGCAATAATGGGAGGGAGGGAGGGAGGGAGGGAGGGAGGGAGGGAGGGAGGGAGGGAGGGAGGAAGGAAGGAAGGAAGGAAGGAAGGAAGGAAGGAAGGAAGGAAGGAAGGAAGGAAGGAAGGAAGGAAAGAAGGACTCTCCAGAAAGATAGGTCTAGTCATCCTGTGGAGTTGATTTTTCTCGTGTGGTGGGGCTGGGGTTCTCATTTGGCTATGAAGCTCATTAGATGACCACTTTGGGCTAGTTAAACATAATGTCTGATGTTTCACTTAAATGATCCTGTCACTTAGCCATGGGATTGCCAGTCCTTATTGTGGTTGTTGAGGAAGGTCTACCTATATACCTAGTCCACCTTCTTCGCTCTACCTTTTCCTCATGAGCTCAAAGCTTTTCTTCCTTCTAATTCTCTCCATAAACTCCCTACAAGGTAAGTTGAGCTAGAGACAGTGACTTGTGTTAAGGAAATCTGAGATCGCCTGGAACCTCGTCCAACACAACATCACATCAGGACCTAGAATATTCAAGTGAATTCTGTGGGATGATCTATGAACGTTGCAGTTGATTAGCTGACAGATGCATTGACTCCTTCTCTACTCTCTGTAGGATTTCGACCAACCGGCAGATACTGGTGATTTAGAATCCAATCTCCTCCAGCTGGCAAGTGTGCCAGCTGCACGCACAGCCTCCCTCCAGCTGTACATCTACCGAGCAGAAGACGTTCCACAAAGTAAGTGCTCGGTCAACACAGTTGAGGCAGGAATCTGAACGTGGGTGCAAGGATGAAGAGGTGGCCATTCTAGGGTTTTCTGACCATGTATGGTTCTTGTGGAACATTCATTCCGCCAGAGAATCAATGGTGATTGAAGAGAATTTGCTGTAGGGGAGCAAAAGTCCTAATATCAGGGGTATTTAGTTGCTTTCTGAGCTTTTGTTGTTTTTAGACAGATGTTTCCTTACCCAAACTAGGTAACAGCATAGATCCAATGCAGTCAAGAAATGAAATTCTTGAACTGTGAAATCCAAGGGTGAAAAAAGCAAGGTTCTACATTTAGGGAAGAAAAACAAAATGCCCAGGCACAGTATATGTGGTACCTGGCTCAGTAGTAGTAACTGTGAGAGGGATCTTGGAGTCCTAGTGGACAACTCTTGAACTATGAGCCAGCTGTGTGCAGCAGCTGCCAAAAAAGCCAACACAGTTCTAGGTTGCATCAACAGAGGGAGAGAATCAAGAACACGGGAAGTGTTGATACCACTTTATAAGGCCTTGGTAAGGCCACACTTGGAATATGGCATTCAGTTTTGGTTGCCACGATGTAAAAAAGATGTGGAGGCTCTAGAAAGAGTGCAGAGAAGAGCAACAAAGAAGATTAGGGGACTGGAGGCTCAAACATATGAAGAACGGTTGCAGGAACTGGCTATGTCTAGTTTAATAAAGAGAAGGACTAGGGGAGACATGATAGCAGTGTTCCAATATCTCAGGGGCTGCCCCAAGGAAGAGGGAGTCAAGCTCTTCTCCAGAGCACCTGAAGGCAGGACAAGAAGCAATGGGTGGAAACTAAACAAGGAGAGAAGCAACTTAGAACTAAGGAGAAACTTCCTGACAGTTGGAACAATTAATCAGTGGAACGACTTCCCTCCAGAAGTTGTAAATGCTCCAACACTGGAAGTTTTTAAGAAACTATTGGGATAATCGTTTGTCTGAAGTGGTGTAGGGTTTCCTGCCTAAGCAGGGGGTTGGACTAGAAGACCTCCAAGGTCCCTTCCAACTCTGTTATTCTATTCTATTCTATTCTATTCTATTCTATTCTATTCTATTCTATTCTATTCTATTCTATTCTATTCTATTCTATTCTATCCCATCCCGTTCCATTCCATTCTACATTCTCCTATTCTGTTCTATTCTATTCTATTCTATTCTATTCTATTCTATTCTATTCTATTCTATTCTATTCTATTCTATTCTCTTGAAACTTGGTTCCAAAGCATTTGAAGGCATTGGAAGTCAACTCTGCCAATTTAACTGTATGAGATGTTTGTATGAAGATGTTATTCTCTAATCTGGCATCCATTCCTGAAATGGGATAGAGAATCTATAGTCAATAGATTCACGCAGAAATTCTTGTATGGTCTCGGAGAGCCCCAGAGTGTTAGGATATGGTGTGAGCCTAACAGGTTGTCCAGGCAATATATGTGTCCTGTGTCTTTAACATGGATATGTATGTGTGATATGACTTTAAGTTTTACTGCTGAATCATTGTAATGCTGAGTCATGCTGTAATTATATAATCACTAGTTGTAAATGTATTTAAGAAGGGATCTGTAATGTAGTCAGTTGATGATATGCTACCATTGTGTGAGGAGTTGCTACCATTGTGCTATCATCGTTGATGGATCTGCTACCATCGTGGTTTGTGTACCAGAGTGAACTTGTTATTCTAACCAACTACTGATTGTATGGTAAGAAGATTTTTGTATCACTGGACTGATTTAACTGGCAAAGACTTGGATTGTTTAAAAGACTATGAGATTGTTTTTTCACTATAAAGTAAACTTTTGATAAACCAGTTTGCACATCTCTTATTCATTGCTCTTAGCAACGTTTTTCTGTGTTCTACACTCTGCTGATTGGTAACACAACAAGATCCTTAACACAGAGCATCCCTATTGTGGGGCAAGCCAACAAACAAAGTCTCAATCAGCGATGGGATGTAACAATTACAATTATAACCACGAAAGGTCTCACAATCTATTTCAAATGCACCTACGGTCTGATAGCCACCTCATCTTCCATCTTCCTTCTTTCCATTTTCTACCACAGCTTAGCTGAAATCCAGCTTTAGACTTAAAGCCGCTCTCTGCAAGAGGCCAGATGCAAGCAGAGAGTTAACAAGAGCTCATAATTGCCCCCCACACACATACACACACAATCCTTAATAAAGTGGGATTGTAAAAATTAGCCTCTTCCTTAATTTTTAATTAGCCTGTGGCTTGTTCTTCTTTGCAGTACAAGATAGCACAGTGACATCACCTGTGGATCCTCTCACCATCTCGGTGGACCCTTCTCTGGAAGTGAATTTTGCAGGGCGAGTGGTGGGTGTAATGCAAACCGAGGGTTTGCTTTTCTTAGCAGAGTTGTTAGTTTTAAGAGACAACTATTGTGCTATTGGTAAGGGATGTAGCAAGTCTACGACACACTTTAAAACATGCACACCAGCAGCAGTAAATCTCTACTGCAGACCACAGAGTCACAAGCGGCAATAGGACTTATATACTGCTTCACAGTGCTTTGCAGTCTTCTCTAAGTGGTTTACAGAGTCAGCCTCTTTTCCCCAACAATCTGGGCCCTTATTTTACCCACCTTGGAAGGATAGAAGGCTGAGTCAACCTTGAGCCGGTCAGGATCGAACTGCTGTCAGTCGGCAGAGTTAGCCTGCAATACTGGCTTCTAACCACTGCGGCATCAGGAAGGAGAAGGAGAAAGGGAATAAGAGGGAGGGAGGGAGGGAGGGAGGGAGGGAGGGAGGGAGGAAGGAAGGAAGGAAGGAAGGAAGGAAGGAAGGAAGATAGCAATAGCACTTAGACTTATATACCACTTCACACTGCTTTACAGCCCCCTCTCAGCAATTCACAGAATCAGCCTCTTGCCCCCAACAATCAGGGTCCTCACTTTACCGATCTCAGAAGGAGGGAAGCCTGAGTGATTCTTGAGCTGGTCAGGATCAAACCTCCTGGCAGTGGGCAGAGTCAGCTCGCAATACTGCAACACACATTAGCCCATCTGTGTTTATCATCAGGGCCCTGCTGACAGGTTGACAAAAGAAACTTCCCCCTTCCCAAAGGTTTCATGCTTAGTTACCTGGAGATGATCCTTGATCGTCACAGGTGAGTCAAAGTATATAAACCTGTCTTGTGTGACCCTTGCTTGATCTCAGATTTAGAAGTCAGGGGGGTTTTCTGCTCTGCTGGAGTATTACTTTGCCTGCTTGCCCTTGTTTGATTTGCTTTCTTTCTCAATTATGTTCAGCTAAGGACCAAGGTCATTTTTGGAGACACCAATCCTGTGTGGAACCAAGTTCTCTGTTTTCCCATGCAGGTAAGATGGGTCTGAAGAGAAAGGGCTGGATGACACTGACTGAAGGCTAACTTTATCAATAAGCAGGAGGACACCCATCAATATAGCTATATTGCTGTAATAGCTTCTTGGAGGAGAAGGGAAACGTCTTCAAAGAAAAACCAGAGGGTCCAGTTGCCTCTTGAAAAAAGCAAAAAAATATTGATGTTCCAATATTTGGAACCAAGGATATTCTCCAAAGCATCTGAGGGCAGGACAAGAAGTAATGGAAGGAAACTCATCAAGGAGAGATCCAATCTAGAACTAAGGACAATTTAGATACAGCCACCTTCTTGTTGTTAGTTGCAAAGTCATGTCCGACCCATCGCAACCCCATGGACAACGTTCCTCCAGGTCTTCCTGTCCTCTACCATCTTCTGGAGTCCATTGAAGCTCAAGCCTACTGCTTCAGTGACTCCATCCAGCCACCTCGTTCTCTGCCGTCCCTTTCTTCTTTTGCCCTCCATTGTTCCCAGCATTGGGCTCTTCTCCAGGGAGTCCTTCCTTCTCATTAGGTGGCCAAAGGTTTTGCGTTTCCTCTTCAGGATCTGGCCTTCTAAAGAGCAGTCAGGGTTGATCTCCTCTAGGACTGACTGGTTTGATTGCCTTGCAGTGCAAGGGACTCACAGGAGTCTTCTCCAGCACCAGAGTTCAAAGGCCTCCATTCTTTCTACAATGGTTAATAACAAGTCCTGTCAAGAAAACTGGGATGCAGTCACCCAGAATCAAATAAGCTTCAGGGGAGTCTTGTCTTTATTTTTCTTTTGTATTTTCACTGTAGTTGCCTTCTATCTGCGACCTCATTAAACTCACTCTTATGGATGGGTGAGTATCAGCAATTTTTGTCATTTTTCTACTGTGGTACTGCATAAAATCTTGACTATTTGCCCCAAAATAAAAAACGAAGCATTTAGATAAAGCACCTCCTGATATTTTCCAAACATGATGTATCGCAACCCATGGCTGTGTCTTAGGCAAATGTTTTACTTCTTGACAAGCTTGTTGGAAGCAGCAGGAGTGGGAGGGGGGGGGGAGACTCATTACGGTTTTTCTGTTTTAAATTGTAAGTCATCCTTCCTCGTGATGAATCAATTCTTCATGACGAAGCCTTATTGAATTTATTTTTTATTGAAAAAAGAATATTGGAATTCCGTTGCACGTTTTAAGCAAAAATTGAAATAGCCCTTAGGACAATATGATGGTATCAGGATCACCAAAATGGGAGGACTGTACAGTTATGGTCAAAAATGGTCAGCAGAAATCTAGATAAATAGATAGATCTATCTATATCTTAGATAGATAGATATAGATAGGTGATAGATGATAGATAGATAGATGATAGATAGATAGATAGATGATAGATAGATAGATAGATAGATAGATAGATAGATAGATAGATAGATAGATGATAGATGATAAATAATAGATGATAGATAGAAGATAGATAGGTGATAGATGATAGATGATAGAGAGAGAGAAAAAGAGATAGATAGATGATAGACAATAGATAGATAGATAGATAGATAGATAGATAGATAGATAGATAGATAGATGATAGATGATAGATGATAGATGATAGATGATAGATAGGTGATAGGTGATAGATGATAGATGATAGATGATAGATGATAGATAATAGATAATAGATAGATGATAGATAGATAGATAGATAGATAGATAGATAGATAGATAGATGATAGATGATAGATGATAGATAATAGATAATAGATAGATGATAGATAGATAGATAGATAGATATATTGATAGATGATAGATGATAAATAATAGATGATAGATAGAAGATAGATAGGTGATAGATGATAGATGATAGAGAGAGAGAAAAAGAGATAGATAGATGATAGACAATAGATAGATAGATAGATAGATAGATAGATAGATAGATAGATAGATGATAGATGATAGATGATAGATGATAGATGATAGATGATAGATGATAGATAGGTGATAGGTGATAGATGATAGATGATAGATGATAGATGATAGATGATAGATGATAGATAATAGATAGATGATAGATAGATAGAAGATAGATAGGTGATAGATGATAGATGATAGAGAGAGAGAAAAAGAGATAGATAGATGATAGACAATAGATAGATAGATAGATAGATAGATAGATAGATAGATAGATAGATAGAGATAGATGATAGATGATAGATGATAGATGATAGATGATAGATGATAGATAGGTGATAGGTGATAGATGATAGATGATAGATGATAAATGATAGATGATAGATAATAGATAATAGATAGATGATAGATAGATAGAGATAGATAGATAGATAGATAGATAGATAGATGATAGATGATAGATGATAGATGATAGATAGATGATAGATGATAGATGATAGATGATAGATAGGTGATAGGTGATAGATGATAGATGATAGATGATAGATGATAGATGATAGATGATAGATAGGTGATAGGTGATAGATGATAGATGATAGATGATAGATGATAGATAATAGATAGATGATAGATAGATAGAAGATAGATAGGTGATAGATAATAGATGATAGAGAGAGAGTGAGAGAGAGATAAACAGATAAATAGACAGAGATAGATAGATAGATGATAGACTGATAGAAGATATATATAGATATGGATATAGATATAGATATAGATATAGATATAGATATAGATATAGATATAGATATAGATATAGATATAGACTCCTGTTCCACCAAAAAGGATATTTCTACAAGGGATTTTAAAAATGAAATATTGTCAAGGCTCCCAGTATTTCTGGAGGTGAAGACTCCATTGCACCCCTTGTTTCCCCCAGGGCAGAAGACGGAGACGGCCTTGCTTTGGGCACTGCCTTCCTCAGCCTCGCCCAGATCTCTTGCGCAGGAGCTGGAACAAAAAGTAAGAAGAGGCTGCTCCCTCCTCCCTCTAACCTTCCCGCTCCCCTTGAGCAATTTAAGCTTAAATTGGGAACTGTCATTTGCCAAATCTGTAAGACTTGGGGACATTATAACGGCCTTCCTTGCTACCGTTGTTAAGTGAGTCGCTGCGGTTCTTAGGTTAGTAACACGGTTGTTAAGCGAATCTGGCCTCCCCGTGGCCTTGGCTTGTCAGATGATGTGGGATGATGTGGCCCTGCACTGCAACCGTCATATGTACATGTCAGTTGCCAAGCCTCTGGATTTTGATCACATGGCCACAGGGATGCCGTAACAGTCGTAAGGGTGAAACATGGTCATGAGTGACTTTTTTCAGTGCCGTTGTAACTTCAGACGGTCACTAAATGAACAGTTGTTAAGTTGAGGGCTACTTTTAATAGTATTACCCCTCATTCCTTTCTGGCACTTTTGCTTCTTTGCATTAAAAGAAGTCTAAAGCAGGGGTGAAATCCAAATGTTCTTACTATCGGTGCTGTGGGCATGGCTTGGTGGGTGTGGTGTGGTGTGGCTTGGTGGGCGTGGCTTGGTGGGCATGGCAGGGGAAGGATACTGTAAAATCTCCATTCCCACCCTACTCCAGGGGAAGGATACTGCAAAATCCCCATTCCCACCCTACTCCAGGGGAAGGATACTGCAAAATCCCCATTCCCACCCTACTCCAGGGAAGGATATTGCAAAATCCCCATTCCCACCCTACTCCAGGGAAGGATATTGCAAAATCCCCATTCCCACCCCACTCAAGGGGAAGAATACTGCAAAATCCCCATTCCCTCCCCACTTCTGGGGGAAGGATATTGCAAATATCTCCATTCCCACCCCACTCTAGGGGAAGGATACTGTACAATCCCCATTCCCACCCCACTCCTGCAGGAAGGAAACTGCTCACCCCACTCTGGGGCCACCAGACGTGGCATTTGCCGGTTCTCCGAACTACTCAAAATTTCCGCTACCTGTTCTCCAGAACCTGTCAGAACCTGTTGGATTTCACTCCTGGTCTAAACCAATCACTTCAGTTGGATTTCGGAACTGGACCAAGGTGTCATTCAGGAAATCCTCAGCCAATGTACAAATTCATTTTTCTCCTAAACTCTTTGTGTTTTCAGAAGAGACTTCGGGGTTCCTGCCTTCCTTTGGACCAAGCTTTCTCACGTTCTATGGGAGCCAAAAGGAGTTTCTGAGCCCAGATGAAGCTCCTGAGAAACACAGGATTGAGGCGGTAAACTTGTCCCATTAACCAAGTCAAAGTTTTCTGAGGGGAGGTCGAAAGTGGATGGTCCATTTGTCCTGCAAGACACAGTAGTTGAGAAGCTAAACAAAGTGAAAGGATTATGGCCCAGATTTTTGGAAAGAGGTCAGTCTTGTCTGTCTGTCCATAGATATAGGGCTATTCAGAGTGAAGTGGAGTGGAGTGGAGTGGATTTCTTGAGAGTTAGAACAATTTCCTGAGAGTTAGAACAATCAGTGGATCAATTTGCCTCCAGAAGTTGTGGGTGCTCCGACACTGAAGATTTTTAGAAAAAGATTACTCAACCCTTTGTCTGAAATAGTATAGGTGATGGTGAACCCAGAGGTGGCACGCAGAGGCCTCTCTGTGGGCATGCGCACCACCTCCAGCCAGCTGGTTGGCATGCATGTACAGAGTGGAACCCAGAAGAGAGCAACTGGCTGGCATGCATGCACACAGCGGAACCCGGAAGAAAGCAGCTGGCTGGTGCACTTACACACAATGGAACCCGGAAGAGAGCAGCTGGCTGGTGCACTTACACACAATGGAACCCGGAAGAGAGCAGCTGACTGGTGCGCTTGCACACAATGGAATCCGGAAGAGAGCAGCTGGCTGGCGCACATGCACACAGCGGAACCCGGAAGAGAGCAGCTGGCTGGCACGCTTGCACACAGCGGAACCCGGAAGAGAGCAGCTGGCTGGCACGCTTGCACACAGCGGAACCCGGAAGAGAGCAGCTGGCTGGCACGCTTGCACACAGCGGAACCCGGAAGAGAGCAGCTGGCTGGCGCGCTTGCACACAATGGAACCCGGAAGAGAGCAGCTGGCTGGCGCGCTTGCACACAATGGAACCCGGAAGAGAGCAGCTGGCTGGTGTGCATGCATATAATGGAATCCGGAAGAGAGCAGCTGGCTGGCGCGCTTGCACATAATGGAACCCGGAAGAGAGCAGCTGGCTGGCGCACTTACACACAATGAAACCTGGAAGAGAGCAGCTGGCTGGCACGCTTGCACACAATGGAACATGGAAGAGAGCAGCTGACTGGCGCGCTTGCACATAATGGAACCCGGAAGAGAGCAGCTGGCTGGCGCACTTACACACAATGAAACCTGGAAGAGAGCAGCTGGCTGGCACGCTTGCACACAATGGAACATGGAAGAGAGCAGCTGGCTGGTGTGCATGCGTGCCAGACCAGCTGTCCAGTGTGCATGCCCATGATGGATCCTGGAAGAGCAGGTGGCTGCCATGTGCATGCACACCGACCAGCTGCTTTCTTCCGGGTTCATGCAGTCCAGCACATATATGCATGCACATTCCAGTTTCGGCGGTGCCAAAAAGGTTAGCCCTCACTGGTATAGGTTTTCCTCCCTGGGCAGGGGGTTGGACTTGAAGAATCCCAAGGCCCCTACCCACTCTTGTTATTCTATTTGTGAGTCTATTCTCCCCATCTCCACAATCTTCTCCAGGAAGAAGGGACCACGTATCGTGGAAGAGTTCTTACAGAGCTGCGGACTATCAGGGAACCAATCCCAGTTCAGAAAATAGATGACATCCCTGGGGAAACTGTTAAAAACATGCAGGTAATCTGGCAATGAAGTGGATCCGCAATTATTTTGCAAGATAATTTTTGCTAGAGTTTTGTGGAAACTCTAGCAATTGAACTTTAATCAATTAATTTGCTTTCATCTGAATCAATGAATGTAGGAATTCAGTCAAGTTATAAACCTGGTGAATCAGGAAAGTAAGTAAGCAAATTAGACATGGCAAATTATGTGGGAAGATCTGGGCTAACGTAAACCTTTCTCGCATAACCCGTGACAATTCTTTGTCTTCTCAGTATTTCTTGCCTCAGTTCCGGTATGGTCTATGCGTTGTCTTTTACTCTGCTACCATGTTGGCTGATATCACGGAACCGATCCAGTTCGAGGTCAGCCTAGGGAACTACGGGAATAAATTTGATGAGACCTGCAAGCCATTTGCCTCCACTACTCAGTACTGCCATGCTGTCTATGATGGTAAGCAGGAACGGGCAGAAGGAAGAGCGTGTGGAGCAGTGGTGAAATCCAATTGTTTTTTTACTACCAGTTCTACCGGGTGTGGCTTGGTGGGCATGGCAGGAGAAGGATGATGCAAAATCCCCATTCCCACCCCACTCCTGGGAAAGGATACTGCAAAATCCCCATTCCCACCCCACTCCTGGGGAAGGATACTGCAAAATCCCCATTCCCACCCCGCTCCAGGGGAAGGATACTGCAAAATATCCATTCCCATCCAACTCTAGAGGAAGGGCCTGGTGGCTCAGCAGACTAAAGCATTGTGATTAACACCAGCTGTCTGCAATTACTGTAAGTTCGAATCTCACCAGGCTCAAGGTTGATTCAGCCTTCCATCCTTTCTAAGGTAGGTAAAATGAGGACCCAGATTGTGGGGGCAATAAGATGACTTTGTATAAAATTTACAAAAAGTATGAAGGCTATTGCTTACCGCATTATAAGCCACCTTGAGTCTCCGGAGAAGGGCGGCATATAAATCAATTTTTTTTAAAAAAAGGATATTGCAAAATCCCCATTCCCACCCCACTCCAGGGGAAGGATACTGCAAAATACCCATTCTCTCCCCACTCTGGGGCCAGCCAGAGGTAATATTTGCCAGTTCCCCAAACTCCTCAAACTTTCCGCTACTGGTTCTCCGAACTGCTCAAAATTTCCACTACCGGTTTTCCAGAACCTGTCAGGACCGGCTGGATTTCACCTCTGGTGTGGAGGGAAATCAAAGACTCCATGCCATTGTACCATTTCAGTCCGGCTTTGCTTTGAGGGCATCCTGTCATAAGAAGGCAGGAGGGAGAATGGTGGGATATAAGGAGGCTGGGATAACAAGAACCAAAAGTGCCAACCAGAGTCAACGGTTGAGTGATCCAAGGACAGGAGCATGGGAACGGAATGCAAATAACCACCAAAGAGGTGCCAAAATGTGGAACTGTTACCAAAACACTGAATTGGAAGATTGTTGGACAATATGACCAAGATGACCAAGGGGGGAATAGTCTGGGAGAAGGGAAAAACACCAGGGTTACACAGGAATGTTCAGATCTGGCTTTGCTTGTGCTGTAACCACTTGCCTTTAGTAAGAGCCTACCTTTCACTACAAATGGAGTTGAGGGTCTTCTTTTCCTAAGAAGTCATGTTGGGAGAAGCCTGACACTCCAGTAATAAATAAGGACCAATGACTCATTTGATCCTTGGTAGCTCCATCGTGAACCCCATGCAAAACTAAATTGCTTCTGTTGCAGGTAATTTCTACTATTACCTACCGTGGTATGACACTAAGCCCATGGTGACCATTACCTCATTCTGGGAGGACGTTAGCTACCGCGTTGCCTGCACAAACACCCTCCAATTCATTCACGAGAGGCTGGTAAGCTTCAAGAGGAAGGGAAGGAGTCATTATGCCCAACTCACCCAAGCCATGTGCAATGGAAGGTTGTTGATGGGAGCGGAATGCCTGTTCCATATTGGTGTCTTCAAACTTGGGTGCTTAGATTAACCTACAGAATAACAGAGTTGAAAAGGACCTTGGAGGTCCAACCTCTTGCCCAAACAGCAAACCTTATACCACCCCAGATAAATGGTTGTCCAATCTTTTCTTGAAAACCTCTGGTGATGGAGCGTCCCACAACTTCTGGAGGCAAAGCTGTTCCACTAGTTAATTGTCCTCACTGTCAGGAAATTTTTCCTTAGTTCTAGGTCAGATCTCTCCTTGATAGTTTCCACCCATCGCTTCTTGTCCTGCCCTCGGGTGCTTTGGAGAATAGGTTGAACCCACTCTTCTTTGTGACAACTTCTCAAATATTGGAAGACTGCTGCCATGTCATCCCTAGTCCTTCTCTTCCTTAGGCTAAACATATGAGACCACTGAATAGCATAGAATAGCATAGAATAGCATAGAATAGAGTAGAGTAGAGTAGAGTAGAGTAGAGTAGAGTAGAGTAGAGTAGAGTAGAGCAGAGCAGAGCAGAGCAGGAGAACAGAACAGAACAGAACAGAACAGAACAGAACAGAATAGAAGAGAAGAGAATATCCAGAGCCTGGATAGCTCAGCAGACTAAAAGCATTGTGTTTAACACCAGCTGTCTGCAATTACTGTAAGTTTGAATCTCCCCAGGCTCAAGGTTGACTCAGCCTTCCATCCTTTCTAAGGTAGGTAAATTGAGGACCCAGTTTGTGGGGGCAATAAGCTGTCTTTGTATAAAATATACAAAAGTATGAAGGCTATTGCTTAACACATTGTAAGCTGCCCTGAGTCTCCGGAGAAGGGCAGCATATAAATCAACTTTTTTTAAAAAAAAAATAGAATTTTTTATTGGCCAAGTGTGGTTGGACACACAAGGAATTTCTCTTGGTGCATAGGCTCTCAGTGTACATAAAAGAAAAGATACGTTCATCAAGAATCATAAGGTACAATACTTAATGATAGTCATAGGGTACAAATAAGCAATCAGGAAACAATCAATATCAATATTAATCGCAAGGATACAAGTTACAGTCATACAGTCATAAGTGGAAGGAGATGGGTGGTGAGAATGATGAGAAGACTAATAGAAATAGTAATGGAGCCTTAGTGAATAGTTGGTCAGTGTTGAGGGAATTAGTTGTTTAGCAGAGTGATGGCCTTTGGGAAAAAACTGTCCTTGTGTCTTGTTGTTCTGGTGTGCAGTGCTCTGTAGTATCGTTTTGAGGGTAGGAGTTGAAACAGTTTATGTCTTTAGGTCCTTTCTGTAGAGTTCTACTTCTTAACAGAAATTCTACCAATTCTTTGTTTCCAGGCATATTCATAGGATGTGAAGTCAAAATGGCAGTGCGTCCCCCTTTTTAAAACTTGTACTGTCCTTCAGCCAGGGATGGGCTGCTGGGGGTTCGCAGGGGTTCGTGAGAACCTCTAGCTAAGTTTCTGTGCAGTTCAGAGAACCCCCCCCCAAACACCACTCCTGGCTGGCCCCGCCCACCCCTCCCCTCCCAGGAGTCCCCACACGGCCTGTTTTGAATGCAGGTAAGTGCAGGGCATGCACAGAGGCTCGAGGAGGGCAAAAAATGGGCCTACCAGAAGTTCAGAAAGGCCAGAAATAGGCCCTTGGAGCCTGGGGAGGCCGTTTTTGCCCTCCCGGAGGTTTGAGGAAAGCCTCCAGAGCCCGGGGAGGGCAAAAACGCCCCTCCCCCCAGTGATGCAGGAGGCTGACTAGGTCACACCCGCCCAGCAACAAGGCAGAGGACCCCTTGCTATAATTTTTGAAGCCCACCCCTGGCTTCAGCCATGTGGTAACTGCCATTTTGGCACCTCCCTGAAACCCAGGGATTGCTTCTAACGATAAAGGTTGGAAGCAGGCAGATGTTTGGGAAATTTTCTGCGTTTTTGCCCCCGAAGAGATACACGGATGACAAGAATTGGCCTGTGCTTCTTCCCCCAACAGAAAACGAATCTGGGTTCTCTTAAAACCATCCGCCTGCCCCATGACCCATCGGTGGCTGTGGTTTGGAAGAAGTTGCAGAAAGAGTTGGTTGAAGACTGCAAGTAAGATTTCCTGGGCTGTGGCAGATATAAAGATATTTTATCAGAAAAGGAGGAATTGAAAACAAAACAAGAACTAGTAGAACAAGGGATTGTTGTGGAGTGGTATGCACAACTGCAAATACAATCGAGATATGAAAAAGATGCAAAGTTATGCGGTTTTTATTTGGAGATGGCAGAATTGGATGAGATACTCACAGGAACAGATGGGGAAAGGATTGAAAAATTTTATAGTTATTTACTTGGAGTTAAATTAGAAGAAGAACAAGTAAAAGAACTAGAATTAACCTGGATTTCATGCATCTGTGACCCAGAATAGTCAAGCAAAGAATAGTCCTGGGAAGAGGGGATCCATTGGTGAAAGAGGACTGGTGGAGAACATCTTCTTAATCATTTTCTTTTAATGATCCCATCATCCGTTGAGGGATAGAGTCTGGGCAACTGAATGGAGCTGAGTGTTCACTGGCCGGATGCCCTTCCTGTCACCAACGTGGAGTTTTTGTTCAGCAGATATATTCTCCTTGGTCCCAGAGAGAGAAATAACTGCCTCTCCCTAGGATTGAACTCACAACCTCCTGATTGTGAGGTGAGAGCTCCGCCTCTAGGCCACTGCACCACTCATCTTCTTAAACAGTCTCAAAAATGGAAAAGCATTATCTCTCTATGTCTACCTAGTTCTATGGTTGTAAAGCATAGGACCGTGATGGTGAACCTCTCTGCGGGCACGGCAACATCATTCCAGCAAAGCTCCAGCATGCATGCGCACGGGCCTCTCGCAGCCAGCTGATCTTTGGGTCTCTGTCACGCATGTGTGGAGGTGGGGTGCATGCACAGGGGGCAGGGCGCATTGCATTTGGGGATTTGCATGCGCCCGCCCTCCGGTGCCCCATTTTGGGCCTGAAAAGCTTCCTGCATCAACCTGATAGCTAAAATGGGGCCCGGGGGTGCAGGGCACATGCGCAGGAGGGCTGGGGTGCATCACGGGAGGTGCTTGCATTGCATTTTGGAAGTTTGAGCACATGCATGTGCATTCACACACACACACACTTTGGGCACTCAGCACCAAAAAGGTTAACCTTTTTACGAGACCGTCTTCTGCCACCAATGGCCTCCCACCGACCAATATGCTCCCACAGAGAGGGGCTCCTCAGGGTGCCGTCGGCCAAGCAATGTTGACTGGCGACCTCCAGGGGGAGAGCCTTCTCTGTGGGGGCACCTGCCCTCTGGAATGAACTGCCCCCAGAGATACGCATGATTCCCCGACCTGCGTACCTTCCGCCGTGCCGTTAAGACCCTACTTTTTCAACTAGCTTGACAAAATCCAGACTGGGTGTTTTAAATTCTTGAGTTTTTTAAAATTGGAGAGCCAAATTGTTTAATTTGTTTTAACTGTCTTTTAAATTTTGTATACTAGGTTATTTTAATGTGGCTGTGGACCTCCCTGAGTCCTTCGGGAGAAGGGTGGTATAGAAATTCAATAAAATAGATAGATAGATAGATAGATAGATAGATAGATAGATAGATAGATGGATGGATGGATGGATGGATGGATGGATGGATGGATGGATGGATGGATGGATGGATAGATGATAGATAGATAGATAGATAGATAGATAGATAGATAGATAGATGATAGATTGATAGATAGATGATAGATAGATAGATAGATAGATAGATGATAGATAGATAGATAGATAGATAGATAGATAGATAGATAGATAGATGATAGATAGATAGATAGATAGATGATAGATAGATAGATAGATAGATAGATAGATAGATAGATGATAGATAGATAGATGATAGATAGATAGATAGATAGATAGATAGATAGATAGATAGATAGATAGATGATAGATAGATAGATAGATAGATGATAGATAGATGATAGATAGATAGATAGATAGATAGATAGATAGATAGATAGATAGATAGATAGATAGATAGATAGACAGACAGACAGACAGACAGACAGACAGACCAACCAACCATCACTGGCATAGGACATCAATCTCCTGAGCCACCATCTTTCCTGAGTCTTCTTCCCCTTGCTCCATCTTCAGGAAGCCTTTGCCGGCCTTGGACATCCAGAAAGCTGTGACCGTCCTTGATAAACAGCTGTGGAAGCTCCGGGTTCGGGTACTCCAAGAAATCAGCAAAGCTGCGGAGAAAACTAACTGGAAAACCCCTTTGCAGAAACTCATCCCTAAAGTTGAGGGTTGGCTGAATCGGATTGCTTCCATCGCAGTTGAGGTACTCCTTGTTGCAGCTTCTACTGGGTGGAAGATGGAGGGGGACGGTGCTGCCAAGGATGAGGGGCTCTGCCCCATGAAGATGTCTTCTACGTTAAAGTTCTTTCCTTCCATAATGCCTTTCTCTAATGTGTCCTCTTCATGAGCGGATTGTTGGAAGGAATATCCAGGTCCAGGTCCAAGTCAAGAGAAAGGTACTGCTGTGGTCCGAGACCATTCCCAGGAGATACCAGGTGTTAGCAGTGTCATCTCTCTCTCTCTCTCTCTCTCTCTCTCTCTCTCTCTCTCTCTCTCTCTCTCTCTCTCTCTCTCTCTCTCTCTCTCTCTCTCTCTCTCTCTCTCTCTCTCCTTCAATGAGAATGACCAAAAGTAGCATTGTCCCAAAGGTGCTTTTTCAGCTGAACACTCCAGAAAGCAGCAGGAGGATCAAGGAAAACATCTGTGAAGTGATGGCTGCTTCTCTTTCCTTCTGCTCTTTTTCAGACTCAAATAAGTATCCCAGATGTGGTAATCTGGATGCTGTGGGGTGACCGACGCATAGCCTTTGCCCGGGTGAAGTCCCAGTCCATCATGTTCTCCAAAAATGGCCCCTACGCCAAAGGCAGGCTTTGTGGCAAAACCCATACCCTTTTCCTAAAGGTAACAAGAGGCATTTGGTTCTGGTCGTTTTGGCTCCAAGAAACCCAGGAATTGACGCAGTGGTGGGATTCAATTTTTTTTTACTACTGGTTCTGTGGGCGTGGCTTGGTGCGTGGGGCATGGCTTGATGGGCATGGCTTGGTAGGTGTGGCATGGCTTGGTGGATGTGGCATGGTTTGGTGGGTGTGGCATGGTTTGGTGGGTGTGACATGGCTTGATGGGCGTGGCTTGGTAGGTGTGGCATGGCTTGGTGGGTGTGGTATGGCTTGGTGGGTGGGGCATGGCTTGATGGGCATGGCTTGGTAAGTGTGTGGCATGGCTTGGTGGGTGTGGTATGGCTTGGTGGGTGTGGCATGGCTTGGTGGATGTGGCATGGTTTGGTGGGTGTGGCATGGTTTGGTGGGTGTGACATGGCTTGATGGGCGTGGCTTGGTAGGTGTGGCATGGCTTGGGGGGTGTGGTATGGCTTGGTGGGTGGGGCATGGCTTGATGGGCATGGCTTGGTAAGTGTGTGGCATGGCTTGGTGGGTGTGGTATGGCTTGGTGGGTGTGGCATGGCTTGGTGGGTATGGCAGGGGAAGGATACTGTAAAACCCCCATTCCCTCCCCATTCCAGGGGAAGGATACTGCAAAATCCCCATTTCCTCCCAATCAGCTGGGATGCAGGAGGCGAAAAATAGATGGGGCGGGGCCAGTCAGAGGTAGCATTTACCGCTTCTCCGAACCACTCAAAATTTCTACTACCGGTTCTCCAGAACTGGTCAGAACCTGCTGAAACCCACCTCTGAATTGATGCCTTCAGGGTTTCTGGTTTTCAACAAGCATTGTACAAGCCCTTCAATATTTCTTAGATATGTAGAACTGTAGAGACAGAAGGGTTCTTAGAGATCTTCTAGTCCCAGCATTGCTCAGTACAGGATCTGCTAGATCAGGGGTGTCAAACTCAAGTTTCATTGAGGGCCGCATCAGTGACTCACCAGGTTCAAGATTGACTCAGCCTTCCATCCTTCCATCTGAGATCGTTAAAATGAGGGCCCAGATTGTTGGGGGCAGTAGGTTGACTCTGTAAACCGCTTAGAGAGGGCTGTAAAGCACTGTGAAGCGGTATATAAGTCTAAGTGCTATTTATTTATTCCTTCCTTCCTTCCTTTCTTCCCTCCCTCCCTCTCAGTGGTTAGAATGCAGTATTACAGGTTAACACAATGTTCACTGCCAGCAGTTCGATCCTGACCGGCTCCAGGTTGACTCAGCCTTCCAGCCTTCTGAGCTGGGTAAAATGAGGACCCAGATTGTTGGGGGGCAAGAGGCTAACTCTGTAACCGCTTAGAGAGGGCTGTAAAAGCACTGTGAAGCGGTATATAAGTCTAAGAGCTACTGCTATTTGCAATCCTAATAATTAACGAAGGGAATGTTGAAGGGACTGGCACTTTCATTCTCATCCACTCACCTCCCAGGATATGCAAAGCAAAACGAATTACAACCCCATCCCCGCCGTTCTCCGGGTTCGAATGTGGATGGGGCGGATGGCCGACTGCGCAGACTTCATGAGATGTTGTGAAGGCAGGGTCGCAGTCTATGCAGAAACGGTGAGATGATCCAGAACATTTTGAGGGGGGGGGGGAAATCCAGGTGGCTCTTAGCATCACCATGTATTGGAAGTTCCTGTCCAATTATGGTCATAAGTCAAGGACTATCTATACATCCCCACAAAACCCCAAATGAAACATCACGACCCCATAATATCTCACCAACCTTATAACTGTTGGGTTCATTTGCATCCTGGGTAAGAGGATGAGGGCCCTCCAGATCTTGGTGAGGGGAGGGCTGTTCCAAAACGACAGGGCAGCCATGGGGAAGGCATGCCTCCAGGGTTCCTGCTCTTGGGCAACATTTAAGGGAAAGGACCCAAAGATGTGAAAGAATAAGATAGAAAGGCTGAGGGCACCCCCGTGTTGGCTCATGGATGAGAGTTTGTGTTCTGGTGTTTTCAGTATGAAAACCAAAAGAAGACACACGGAATATGGGGAGTCATGGATCTTATGCCACACCCCAACTTTTCAGATGTGACTGGACAGGTCAGTCTCCCCAAAGACAAGTTCCAGCTACCCACAGGTTGGCAATGGGACGGCGAGTGGGCTGTGGAACCCCAAAGAAGGTGAGCTGATGGACTTGTAATTATCTAGTTTTTTCTTTAACATTCTCTCTCTCTCTGCCTTCCATGGTGGATCCAAGAGCACACAGGGCAGAGAAAAGACGAGAGTAATGGAGATCTGCCAGATTACTCAGGAGGAGGCCCCGCCAATCTTGATGGGCTGCAGCGGAAAGCTCTTTATCACAGCAGGCGGTGTTGCTGGGAACAGCATGTTGGGTTTTCGGCTGTGCGTGTTTGTTCCTTGTGCTTCCTGCTTGACTTTGTGCCTTGGTGACTGTGAACTTCTCTTGCTGAGTGAGTTCTTGTGGGTGTATTTCAGTTTGGCCTGGTGGAATTTAAGTTAGTTTAGTGGACTTATTTGTTGGAGCAACTTTTTATTGTTTTATGAACTATTGGCTATTGCCTTATGGACTAATCTTGGCTGCTTGTTGGATTTATTCGGGACAGTTCTGAGCTGGGGGAAAAGAATTGCTGGAGTACATTAATAAACTCTCTAAAGCGACTTACATGTGTGTGTGTGTGTGTGTGAGAGAGAGAGAGAGAGAGAGAGAGAGAGAGACCTTATTCCATCCCAGACAAATGGCTGTCCAGTCTTTTCTTGAAGATCTTCACTGATGGAGAACCCAGTACTCCAGGAGAAAAACGCTTCCATCTGATGGCAGACCAAACTTCCTGTTCTTCTGACTAGGCTCTTGCTGGACAAAGAGACCAACTATTCCGAAGTGATGCAGGAAGTTTACGAGAATCAGAGTCGACAACCTAGCCGTCAATGGAAACCAGCCAAGATCCCTTACAGTAATGCGGTGAGTGGCTCAGGTTGGGACGTATAAAAGAGAAATAAAGAAGGTGAGTCAGGATTTGCTGGTGGAGACATCTCTTCTCTTTGATGGCTCAAAGTAATTTTCCATTTTGGGGGGGAGGAGGGGACTGGAACACCCAAAACGGAGCGTACAAAAACTCCCAGCATGTGTTTCGAGGATGTCTCTTTTCCAGGGTGAACTTTGTACGAAATCTTCAAAGCAAAAGGCTTTGACAAAGTCTTAAAAAGTTAAAACCTCCTTCTAGTCCAGCTAGTTCCTGTGACTTCAAGGACACACACGTATTTCTTAGCAGCAATATGGAGGAGATCTTCTCCAAAGCACCAGAGAAGCAGGACAAGAAACAATGGATGGAAACTGATCAAAGAGAGAAGCAACCTGAAACTGCCTAACATTGAGGGCAATTAATCAGTGGAACATCTTGCCACCAGAAATTGTGGGTGCTCCATTACTGGAGGATTTTAAGAAAAGACTAAGCCACTATCTGAAATAGTATAGGTTCTCCTGCTGGAGCAGGGGGCTGGACTAGAAGACCTCCAAGGTCCCTTCCAGCTTCTATTCCTATTCTACTCTACTCTATTCTACTCTACTCTACTCTACTCTACTCTACTCTACTCTACTCTATTCTATCATTTTTAATTCTATTCCATTCCATTCCATTCCATTCCATTCCATTCCATTCCATTCCATTCTATTCTATTCTATTCTATTCCTAGTCTAGTCTAGTCTAGTCTAGTCTAGTCTAGTCTATTCTTCATTCCAATATTCTATTCTATTCTATTCTATTCTATTCTATTCTATTCTATTCTATTCTATTCTATTCTATTCTATTCTATTCTATTCTATTCTATTCTATTCTTCATTCCAATTTTCTATTCTGTTCTGTTCTGTTCTCCTGCTTCCTTTTGAAGAGGTTTTTCTGTCTGGCCTAGAACATCAAGAGTTCCCACCAAAGACCAACTAGGTCAAATCCTTGGAATAGCCTTCTAAGTAAACTCAGGGGGCAGGGGGGGAGATTCGGATCTCTGATGCTTTATATGTTCATGACACAAGGTTACTTTATGCACAGAAATGACTATAACCTTGCTGCTTGTATCTTTACAATTTATATTGTTCTATTTAGTTTCCTAGTGTGATTTTGATTGCTTATTTAGTATCCTATGACAATCACTAAGCATTGTATCTTATGATTCATGTTGAATGTATCTTTTACGTACACTGAGAGCTTATGCACTGAAGACAAATTCCTTGTGTGTCCAATCACACCTGGCCAATAAAGAATTGTAACTTCTAGCTTCTTTAGAAGTTTCCCCAAATGCTAACCACCAGCTTGCATACTTTGGTCTGGTTTTTACAAACTTCTGGGAGGTTGCATTTAGAATAGAATGGAATGGAATGGAATGGAATGGAATTCTTCATTGGCCAAATGTGATTGGACACACAAGGAATTTGTCTTGGTGCATACGCTCTCAGTGTACATAAAAGAAAAGATACGTTTGTCAAGAATCATAAGGTACAACACTTAATGATAGTCATAGGGTACAAATAAGCAATCAGGAAACAATATCAATAAAAATCATAATGATACAAGCAACAAAATTACAGTCATACAGTCATAAGTGGGAGGAGATGGATGGTGGGAATGATGAGAAGATTAATAGTAGTGCAGACTTAGTGAATAGTTTGACAGTGTTGAGGGAATTATTGTTTAGCAGGGTTCAGGAAAAAACTGTCCTTGTGTCTAGTTGTTCTGGTGTGCAGTGCTCTATACCGTTGTTTTGAGGATAGGAGTTGAGATAGTTTATGTCCAGGATATTGTGTGTGACCAGCCATACGCTAAATAAATAAATAAATGTCCAGGATGCGAGGGGTCTGTAGATATTTTCACAGCCCTCTTTTTGACTCGTGTAGTAGACAGGTCCTCCATGGAAGACTGGTTGGTAGCCGTTGTTTTTTCTGCAGTTCTAATATATGCTTAGAGCTTCCTTCCTCCCATTTTTTACTCCGTGTTGTCTCTTGTCATTCTTAGAGTGGTACTCCTGCTCCCAAGAAAGAAGACATCCTGTGTCCTCCTGGATGGATCTTTGTAGAAGAATGGAAAGTGGAGTTGAACCGAGCGGTGGACGATGCTGGCAAGTGTTTGGCTGCAACTAGCCAGATATTTTGGGGGGAAATGCTACACAGATATTTAATTGAAGCAATTTTGAGCCGGAAGAAAACTACTGAGGGGAAGGGCAAACATTAGGTAAATGACTGGGGATCATCCATCAAAGTTTTGGTTGGAAAATTAGCAGGGTTGGGTTTTTTTTTAAATCTAGTAATATATAGAAACTTTACCCAATGAATGAATATTGTCTTATAGTTTCCTCTGGGTAGGGAGACATATATCTATCTATCTAACTATCTATCTATCTATCTATCTATCTACCTACCTACCTACCTACCATCCATCCATCCATCCATCCATCCATCTATCTATCTATCTATCTATCTATCATCTATCTATCATCTATCTCATCTATCTCATCCATCTATCTATCTGTCATCTATCTCATCTATCTACCTACCTACCTACCTACCTACCTACCTATCTATCTATCATATGATCTATCAATCTCTATTTGTCATATATCATCTATCTACCTACCTACTTATCTATCTATCTATCTATCTATCTATCTATCTATCTATCTATCATCTCATCTATCTCATCTATCTCATCTCTATCTATCTATCTGTCTATCTGTCTGTCATATGATCTATCAATCTCTATCTATCTATCATATGACCTATCATCTCTATCTATCATCTATCTATCTATCTATCTATCTATCTATCTATCTATCTATCTATCATCTATCTCTATTTCTCTATCTATCTATCTGTCATATGATCTATCAATCTCTATCTTTCTATCTGTCATATATCATCTATCTACCTACCTACCTACCTACCTATCTATCTATCTATCTATCTATCTCTCTATCTATCTATCTATCTATCTATCTCTACCTACCTACCTACCTACCTATCTACCTACCTAAGTATCAAACTATCTATCTAAATCACAGTGCATTTTGAATATATAACAGAAATAAGAGTGAACAAGGTTGATGCTATATGGTACAAAACTATCACAGAATCTAATTGTTCTGCTTCGGATACTGCGAAGCCTCCCCCAGAAGGATAAATAATAATACTGCAGCCACACAATATGGATTAATATGCATTAGCCCCTAGTGTGGTTGCCATGTTACTCCTGTGCATAGGCATGAGTCATAAATCAGTTGAATTAAAACTTCAGGTGTGGTCCTGGCTTGTTATGCCTGACAGTCATAAGTGGGTTTCTAAGGGGCAGAGATTGAAGGGAAGCGTTGCAGTGCTGTGCTCCCTCATCTGCCCATCGGCCTCACAGCGCCTCTTTCCTTCCTTAGGGTGGGAGTATGGCATCGCAATCCCACCTGCTGAGTTTCCTCACTCCTGGAACGCAGCCGAAAAGACCTACCACACACACCGACGTCGACGTTGGCTCCGGAAGCGTTTTCGGAACCTCGGCAGGGAGACTCGACAAAATCAGATGGCTGCTTTTCTCCAGCTGGTACTGAATCTTATTTGGGGAGTGGGTGTCAGACAGAAAGTCAGTGATGAATGAAGGGAGAACTCTGGAAGGGATGACATTTTACCATGGAAGGTGGCAGGGGTGAAATCCAGTAGGTTTTGACAGGTTCTGGAGAACCGGTAGCGGACATTTTGAGTAGATCGGAGAATCAGCAAATACCACTTCTGGCTGGCCCCAGAGTGGGGTGGGAATGCGGATTTTGCAATATCCTTCCCCAGGAGTGGGGAGGGAATGGGGATTTCGCAGTATCCTTCCCCAGGAGTGGGGAGGGAATGGGGATTTCGCAGTATCCTTCCCCTGCCACACCCACCAAGCCATGCCACACCCACCAAGCCACGCCCACAGAACCAGTAGTGAAAAAAATTTGGATTTCATGACTAGAGGGTGGCTTTGAAAGCTAAGGCGGGATTAGAAATCAGAGTCTCCTGCTGATTGGCCCAAAGTCACCCAGCTGGCTTTGAAAGCTAAGGCGGGGTTAGAAGTCAGAGTCTCCTGGTGATTGGTCCAAAGTCACCAAGGATAAGGCAGGATTAGAACTCAGAGTCTCCTGGTGATTGGCCCAAAGTCACCCACCTGGCTTGAAGGCTAAAGTGGGATTAGAACTCAGAGTCTCCTAGTGATTGGCCCAAAGTCACCAAGGCTAAGGCAGGATTAGAACTCAGAGTCTTGGGACACTCACACATGTTAGATCCAGTTTGGTGTAGTGGTGAATGTGCTGGTTTAGAAAGCAAAAGATGGTGAGTTCTAATCCCACTTTAGACATAAAAACCTGCTAGATTACATTTGGGCCAGTCCCTCTCTCTCTCAACTCAACCCACCTCACAGGTTTGTTGTTGTGGGGAAAAGAGGAGGAGGAAATAATACGAGGTTTGTTCCCTGCCTTATTTCTAAAATAAATGATGATAAAAGTGGGGTGCCCATAAATAAATAAATTGCAACTTTGATCCTTTGCCACGCTACTGTCATAACCTCTCTGGGTTATCTGCTTGAGAAAGGCTAAATTCTGGCTAAAATAAGACTTTGCCATCTCTCTTCCTGCAGCACTCAGACGTTAAACCGAAAGAGGATGTCTGGGAATATGCTCCTCTCTACGGCTGGAGGTTCCACCTCCAGAGGGAACCAGATGACGTTTTTCGGCGACGTTGTTGGCGCAGGAAGCTTGCCCCGGTAGCACCCAGCCTGGTGGCACCCATTTTCTATTTGGAAGGCTCCTTGGTAAGAGAAGGCAGAACCAGGGTTCTCCAGAGGGTGGTTCAAAAGACAGCAGTGATGAAAAAGGGACGGACTTCAATTACATGGTTGCAACCTCCCTCTTCACATGCTGGAGATGTCCCTGCCAAAAGGTAACGGTAAAGGTTCCCCTCGCATATGTGTGTTAGTCATTCCTGACTCTAGGGGGCGGTGCTCATTTCCATTTCAAAGCTGAAGAGCCAGCGCTGTCCAAAGACATCTCCATGGTCAGGTGGCCAGCATGACTCAATGCCAAAGGCGCATGGAACGCTGTTCCCTTCCCACCAAAGGTGGTCCCTATTTTTCTACTTGCTTTTTTGACATGCTTTCGAACTGCTAGGTTGGCAGAAGCTGGGACAAGTCACGGGAGCTCACCCCGTTACGCGGTGCTAGGGATTCGAACCGTTGAACTGCCAACCTTTCGATCGACAAGCTCAGCATCTTAGCTACTGAGCCAGCAAGTCCCTGCCAAAAGGAGAAGCCAAATTCAATCTTTTGCTTTCTCAAAGTTGCATTATGATTGATAGATAAATAGATAGATAGATAGATAGATAGATAGATAGATAGATAGATGGATGGATGGATGGATGGATGGATGGATGGATGGATGGATGGATGGATGGATGGATGGATGGATGGATGGATGGATAGAAAGATAGATAGATAGATAGATAGATAGATAGATAGATAGATAGATAGATAGATAGATAGATAAAGTTTATTGTCATTGTACAATGCATTGTACATTGTTATTGTCATTAAGAACAATCATCAGGGTAATGATGATTTAAAGCTGACCATCCCTTTAAGACTGAGGATGAGACTGAGAGTTATTGCCCTTTAAGAAGCTGCCTATATAAAGGAGGCCATTAGAAGGCATCACTCTCTCTTTCACTGTAGTTCTCCATGTAGAGTTGAAGAAGAATGATTGCTTGTCTAGTATGTGCCTACCGCTTGTATGTCTGTCTATAGCAGTCTTGTATATAAACCACTGTTTTAAAGACAAAACTTCTGTGTACTGTATTTTGTTCCTGAGTGATCTCAAAATAGTAGCCATGCTGTAAACACTCTGACATCTCTTTTTATTTCAGGGTGTGGAGGTTGGTGCCAGACAAAAAAAGAAAAAACCTGAAGCAGGAAGGAAAGATGAAAAGGAGGAGATCGAAGTGGAAATTCCTGCTTCCCAAGGTCTCTTGAAGATGAACACTCCTCTTCTCTTCTGCGTCTTCAAGAGTGAGTTCCCAGAACTTTCTTTCTCCAGTGGAGGTCCTTCAGATGGGGTTGGCCATCACACTTTAGAAAACTCAACCAGTAGCGTTATGGAAGCTTGGCCTACACAAGGACAGCCATGAAGGGTGTCCAGTTGATCCTTTTGAAAACCATCCAACTTAGTAGTGTTGTCAGTGTCATGAGTTCCTCTTCTGTTCCTTCATCTAAATCATTGATGAAGATGTTGAAGAGTACTGGGCCTAAAGGTCTGTAAAAATTCTCAGACTTCTAGGTCCTGGTTGTCCCAAAGGTGCTTTTTCAGGAGGCAACTGGATTTTCTTGTTTTTGTTTTTGTTTTTGAAGATGTTTCGCTTCTCCTCCAAGAAGCTTCTTCAGCTCTGATCGGATGGTGAGGAATGGAAGGATTTATATTGAGAGGAAGGGTTTATATAATGGGAAGCGAGACGTCTTCAAAAGAAAAAAACAGGAAAGTCCAGTTGCCTCCTGAAGAAGCACCTGAAGGACAACTGTGACCTGGATGACTGAGAATCTCTACAAACTTTTAACTGTATAATTTGGGATGAAGACCCTTGGAATGGTGTGGGAGTAGGAATGGATTTCCAGAGGGGGAAAATGGCAGACTACAGGAACCATTAGCTCTGCTCAGGTGACCCTGAGGATACAGATCAACCTTCAAGGGCTTCAATGACCCTCTAAAAGGATGCAAATGACTAGCTGTCTGCAAGGAGTATCAACCGGCCGAAGAGGTTGCAGAAAAAAATGCTTTTAAAAGCCTCTGACGAGCCCAGCTGAGTTGCGCAATCATTTTTATTTTTTTTTTACTTTTAAAAGAATTTTTTCGGCCAAAGAGGTTGTAGAAAAAATGCTTTTAAAAGTAAAAAAAACAGCCTCTGATGATCGCACAGCTCAGCTGGGCATGGGAGCCGGGGCAGGGATTTTTGCTACCGGTTCTCCGAACCACCTGCCACCATCGCTACCGGATTGGGCGATCCGGTCTGAACCGGGAGCATTTCACCCCTAACTGTATGGTACAAAGCTATTACAAATTCTAATTGTTTACCTTCTTGGATATATCATTAGAGTGAACCTAAAAATCCTAAGATTCCCAAAGGGCATTCTGAGAACTGATAAGAGTATCCTTTTGGGAAACTGTGCTAAAGAAGTCAGAAGAAAAATTGAACTCATAAAAAAAAAAATCTTCCTTTTTAGGCGCAGTGTATTTCCAATTGCGCTGTTACATGTACCAAGCCAGGGATCTCCTGGGAAGCGTTGTGAAAGGGACCGCAGGTGAGCAGTACAAAAGAGATGCCTCCTACACACCCACCCAAGATAAAATTACCTCGCCTTATTGCGAACATCCCTATTCATTTACTCAGGGGCCTACAACAGCACAAGTATTGTTCTTTCTTTGAAGTTGGGAGGAGCTGATGGCGTTTAGATTCCACCCCATGTGCTGGGATTAAGTTAATTTGGCTTAGTGCAG
This sequence comes from Masticophis lateralis, assembly GCA_030761175.1. NCBI lineage: Eukaryota > Metazoa > Chordata > Lepidosauria > Squamata > Colubridae > Masticophis > Masticophis lateralis. The sequence continues at coordinate 20,616,729 of JAUDYJ010000008.1, forward strand.
CTTTTCTACGTATCTCCAACTTCCCTATGGAAATAACAGTCCTTTCTATGGGGAATTATCTAAACCAGAAGAAGGAACAGGAGCCTGGATAGCTCAGCAGACTAATGCATTGTGATTAACTCCAGCTGTCTGCAATTACTGTAAGTTTGAATCTCACCAGGCTCAAGGTTGACTCAGCCTTCCATCCTTTCCAAGGTAGGTAAATTGAGGACCCAGTTTGTGGGGGCAATAAGGTGACTTTGTATAAAATATACAAAAGTATGAAGGCTATTGCTTAACGCATTGTAAGCCGCCCTGAGTCTCTGGAGAAGGGCAGCATATAAATCAAATTAAAAAAAAAAAAAAGAACAGAAAGGGAATTAAATTCAGTGCAATGTGACTATCCAAATCTAAATTGTTGTACTGTCCTGAACCCTAAAGGTAAAGGGTTAGTTTTACACATATGTGCTAGTTGTTCCCGACTCTAGGAGGCAGTGTTCATCTCCATTTCAAAGCCGAAGAGCCAGCGCTATCTGAACATCTCTCCATGGTCATGTGACCGGCATGACTAAACACCAAAGGTGCACGGAACGCTGCTACCTTCCCACGAAAGGTGGTCCCTATTCTTCTACTTGCATTTTTTACCTGCTTTCGAGCTGCTAGGTTGGCAGAAGCTGGGACATGGAAATTACGGGAGCTCATCCTGTTATGTGGCACTAGGGATTCGAACCACTGAACTGCTGACCTTTCGATCAACAAGCTCAGCGTTTTAGCCACTGAGCCACCACATCCTTTAGCCACCGCATCCCTTTCCTGAACCCTACATAAGATTAAAGATCCTAGAACCATAAACTTGAAAGGTTGAATGTCCAACTCTCCATCCATGTTAAAGCCTTCTGAATGGCTGCCCAACCTACATATGAACACGTCAAGTGAAGGAGAGCCCACCTCATCTCTGAGTCGTTGGTTCTACTGTACAATTGTTCCTATTCTTTGGAAATTTTCCCTGAGACAGCTAGAATCTTCTTCCCTCTATCTTAAGACCACTATTCCATGTTCTTCCACCTGGAATAATAGTTCTCAGCTTCTTCACAGGCTCCACTTCCTGGACCTGAAGAACATAATTGTTTTCTTCTCATTGTCTTATCAAGGCTTACTAGATTCCTCAGCAGCTTCTCCTACGACTTAGTTTCCAGTCCTTTTACTATTTACTATATCCTGTCAGTGAGAACAATTAACCAGCGGAACAGCTTGCCTCCAGAAGTTGTGGGTGCTTTGCAGTGGTGGGATTCAAATAATTTAGAATAGAATAGAACTTTTTATTGACCAAGTGTGGTCAAGACAAATTCCTTGTGTGTCCAATCACACTTGTCCAATAAAAAATTCTATTCTGTTCTGTTCTGTTTAATAACTGGTTCTCTGCCCTAATAACTGGATGGGTGGGTGTGGCCATGGTGGGTGTGGTCAGGGGGTGTGATAGGCAGCACTCAGCCTCCTGCAGCCTCTTGGGAGCAAAAACAGGCTACGGAGAGGGGGGGTGTCGCACCATACCACCACACCCCGTTTTGCACCTCGTAGGCCTCCCTCCAGCCCCCTGAGAGCAAAAACGGGGTACGGGGGTGCACCATGTCCCGTTTTGAGCCTAGTATCCTGTTTTCCCCAAAATAAGACATTATCCCCTGATAATAAGCCGAATCGGGTTTTTGAGCGCATGGCAATAAGGCCAAGCGCTTATTTCAGGGTTCAAAAAAATTTAAGACAGGGTCTTAATTTTGGGAAAACACAGTAGGCCTCCCTGCACTTATCTGGGAGCCAAAATGGGGGCATTTGGGGATTTCTGGAAGGGGCAGGGAGGGGAGGGGCCAACCAGCAATTTAACAACCGGTTCGGTCAAAGTGGTGTGTACCGTTTGAATCCCACCACTGGTGCTCCATCACTGGAGATTATAAGGAGAGATTGGACAGCCATTTTTCCAGAATGATACCCATGAAAGCTGGCTGGGTGACTTTGGAGCAAACCTTAGGAGATAGTAAGTTCTAGACCCACATTAGGCATGAAAGTTGACTAGGTGACTTCAAGCCAATCAACAAGAGATGGTGAATTCTAGTTCCTTAGTTCTTAGCCATGTAAACCAGGGGGGTGAATTTGGGCCAGTCCCTCTCTTTCAGCCCAACTCACCTCACAGATGATGGTGTAGGGAAAATAGGAGGAGGATGGTGTGTTGGATATGTTTTCCATCTTGACTTATCTGTAAAAAAATAGTAAAGTCAGGATACAAATTAAATAAACAAGCGAAGTGAAGTGAGGTTTTGTATCTCTGACAGATCCTGTGGCCCATGTCTCTTTCCTTCATATGAGCCATTGCACTCACATTATCAACGGCACGCTGCATCCATGCTGGGATGAGACCCTTCTCTTTGAAGACATTTTGATTTATGGAGATCCTCATGGGACCTTGCAGGATCCCCCCATTGTGGCCGTGGAGATCTTTGACTATGATTCAAGCGTACGTATGGGGGAATTTTCAGGGGTTCGCGAGAAGGGAGCATCAGAATACTGGAGAACCAGTAGCGGAAATTTTGAGTAGTTCGGAGAACCGGTAGTAAAAATTGTGACTGGCCCTGCCCCCATCTATTCTCTGCCTCTCAAATCCCAGCTGATCAGGAGGAAATGGAGATTTTACAGTATCCTTCCCCTGCTACGCCCACCAAGCCACACCCACCAAGCCACATCCACAGAACAGTAAAAAATTTTGAAACCCACCACTGATACAGACAGGGCTGTGGAGTCAGGAGATAAATGTTCCGACTCCGACTCATCAATTTTTTGTACTTCCGACTCTGACTCCGACTCCAGGTACCCAAAATTTCCTCCGACTCCGACTCCTCGACTCCGACTCCACAGCACTGGATACAGAGAACTCTAACTCACATAGAACATCTAACTCTACATAGAATAGAACATCCCCTAAATGCCTTCAACGTCTGGCTAGTTGTTGTATTATCTTACCCAACATCCAGACCAGTGTTGGGTTTCTACCGGTTCACCCCAGTTCGGGCAAACCGGTAGTGGCGGCAGCGGGAGGCTTTGCCCACCCGCCCAGACATCATCATAGACACTCTGCACATGTGCAGAAGTGCATGAGTGAAGCAAGTGCGCGCACACACGCACTCACAATTCCAAACAGATAGCAAAGATAAGTGAAATCCACTACTGATCCTTGATTTTATTTATTTATTTATTTATTTTAATTTTTATACTGCCCTTCTCCCAGAGGACTCAGGGCGGTGCAGAGCCAACAATAAAACACACCTATACACAAAATTTAAAAAACAATTTAAAAGCATATTAAATCGGTAGCAGAAGGCGATCGCGTAAGTACCCAGGTCCTAAGCCATGGCGTTGTTTAAAGATGGTCACCAACACCTTGAATCGCGCCTGGAAGACCACCGGGAGCCAATGCAGCTCACGCAGGAGACGTGTTACATGGGTGCACCATGTCGCTCCCATAATCACTCACGCGGCCGCATTCTGGACCAGCTGGAGCCTCCGAGTGCTCTTCAGGGGGAGCCCCATGTAGAGAGTGTTACAGTAGTCCAGATTGGAAGTGACGAGGGCATGAGTGACCATGGATCTTCTTTGCTCTTGGCCACGTTGTTCATATGCTTATCTGCTTTGCGTCACTTCCTTCTGACAGGCCCGATCGAATGATTTTATGGGAAGATGCATCTGTATTCCAATTGTGTGCCTGGATCTCAATTTAAGAAAGATACCCCGTCTCCAGAAGCATCCTATCACCAAAAACGAACAGGAGGACAGTTATCTCATGGCTGCTTTTGAGCTTATCTTGGACAGGAAGGTAAAATAAAAACAAACAAAAGAATCCACGTTACATGTTTTTGAGGACTCTGGAGGTATTGTCACAAGTACTATAAAAAAAGATGTTGAGACTCTAGAAAGAGTGCAGAGAAGAGTAAGAAAGAGGATTAGGGGACTGGAGGCTAAAACGTATGATGAACGGTTGCAGGAACTGGGCCTGGCTAGTCTAGTGAAGAGAAGGACCAGGGGAGAGAGGATAGCAGTTTTCCAATATTTGAGGGGTTGCCACTGAGAGAAGGAAGGGGGTCAAGCTATGTTCCAAGGCACCTGAAGGCCACACAAGGAATAATGGATGGAAACTGAACAAGGAGAGATTCAACCTGGAAATAAGGAGGAACTTTCTGACAGTGAGAACAAACAACCAATGAAATAGAAGTTGTCTTTGGAAGTTGTGGGAGCTTCATCATTGGAGGCTTTCAAGAAAAGACTGGACTACCATTTGTCAAAAATGGTGTAGGGTCTCCTGCTTGGGCAGTGGTTGGACTAGATGACCTACAAGATCTTTTCCAACTCTGTTAATCTTTATCTAAGTACACAGCATCACACTGTCAAGGGGAACAATGGATCGGTCCTTTTTCCCAGCGGTTCTCTAAAAGGAGGAAGGGGATATAATCATGAAGCTGAATGATCCTTTCCAAGTTAAAGAACACAGAAAGCCTCCAGTCCTTCTCGGAGACCTTCTGTTGATGCATAGATAACTGAAAAAAATATATGAAACTTCGATATATATTTCTTTGGTTTGGATGATTAGAATGATTTTGTTGTGGTGGAAATGGCTTCTGTTCTGCCCCAGCTACGGACCCCAAAGAACGCAACACACAGAAAGCCGGGCTGGCTTAAAAAGATTTTAATAGGTTAATTTTAGTGAGGGGTTTTAAATTTGGGGAAGCTAAAATTGATTTAATTATGTTTTAAATTATTTTAACTTTCATATTGCTTGTATTTTAATTTTTGGCTGTTCACTGCCCTCAGTCCATCAGGAGAAGGGCGGTATACAAATTTAATAAATAATAATAATAATAATAATAATAATAATAATAATAATAATAATAATAAAAAGTCCGTTCAAACCTTAGTTTACTGAATAAACTAGTCATTTACAACAATGGCTGTTAATTAACTGCATTAACAGCTGCCAAGAATTCAAAGAATAATACTGAAAGCTTACTATGGTTGGCAGAATGCCCAGAAGCAAATTGCAGGAAGCTGATAAGATAAGCAAGACAAGACACCAAGGTATGTGAATGAAGTTGTTCCCTGCAAATTGCTTCAGTCGGTGTTCCTCCTTAAATAGGCTAAGGGAGTGGCCCATTAGCCCCAAGCCTTACTCTTGAGGACACCTCCTCCTAAGGAGCCACTCCTGCCTTTTGGCAGCTCTGTGCGCCCATGCATCTTGAAATATTCAAGCAATAGCTTGAAATATTTAGAAATGTAAAATAGAGTCTGTAATCCTTTTTGCATTCTACTGCGATGAAAAAAAAAGTCAGAAGCTCTCTATGTCGATGGAGATTCTCAGTCATCCAAGTCATGGTTGTCCCAAAGGTGCTTTTTTTCCAAGAGGCAGCTGGATTTTCTGGTTTTTCTTTGAAGACGCTTCGCTTCTCATCCAAGAAGAACGACAAAAAGGAGAGCTGAAAAAGCTTCTTGGATGAGAAGCGAAACGTCTTCAAAGAAAAACCAGAAAGTCCACTTGCCTCTTGAAAAATCACTTTTGGGTCAGAAACCAGTATGTTTTTTCTTACTTCTTTCTACACTTTTTATTTTTCTCGCGGCAGACATTCGAAGACTATCTGGCCTGCGGGAGGCATGCGCGCATGCATGGCGGAGCTGAACTGGGGCGACGGCTCACGCATGCCATAGGTTCACCACCACAGCCCTATACCATTTTAGACAAATGACTGTCCAGTCTCTGTCAGGTTTCAAGGTCGTCTCAAATAAATTGCATTTCAAACAGAGTCTTTGCTGAAAATCTTTCATTTATTGAGCACGACATTCTACCTCCGACTCCTCGCAGCCAGCACTGACTTCCCGGTGTGAACCCCTCCCTCCCTTCCTGTCTCCACTCCTCTGGTCTCATTGGCCATCTTCCAAATCACTCTTTCCCTAATCTACCGCTCCAGCTCAAAGGAATTTCCTCCCTCCCATCCCATCTCCTAGGGGATATTATCTCCAGGGAAAACAAGTAGGTGAAAAGTCAAAACGTCTCTTTCCAGATGCCCTTCTTCTCCTTCTTATGTCAGCACTAGAGTGAATGCGGCTTGGAGTGCTGACAAATCTCCTTTAAAACCTCCAGTGATGAAGCACCCATAACTTTTGAAGGCCAGCTGTCCCACTGGTTAATTGTCCTCCCTGTTAGGATGTTTCTCCTCAACTCCAGGTTGCTTCTCTCCTTGAGTTGTTTCCAAGTCCAGTCCCTCTTGAATTCCATTAAACCTTATCAAGCGCCAATTTAGTGCCGACTGGTAGTTGACTAGATTCTTATATATAGGCTTGAACAATAAATCATCTGAACTGGAATTGCGAGTCACCCCGATTCTTCGCACTTCGACGTGTGTGAATATCTCAGCAGGATGGTTCATGTGTCTAGCACTCTCATCTGAAAGCCATGCTGCCCAACTTCAGAAAGGTTTCCCTTTTCTTCTTCCAGGATGGATCCATGGGAAAACTTCCACCTCCTACCTGGAAAGATGGCGTTTATACAATCCCCAAAGGAATCCGGCCCATTTTGCGGCTGATGGCTGTGGAGGTGAGCTTGTGGAACAGTTCAGGTGGCTCCAGACATCTTGGTTGGCAAGAAATTTCTCCACAGGAGAACGGAGGAATGGTGACAGGCCCAGCAATCCAGTGATATGAGAGCCTCATCCCTTGCTTATAACCATTTATTTGTAGCTTTCTGTTTGTCTGTCTGTCTGTCCGTCTGTATAAGAGACAGAGACAGAGAGACAGAGAGAGAGACACACACACACAGTGACACAGAGAGTGACAGACAGAAAGAGAGAGACAGACAGAGAGAGAAAGAGAGAGAGAGAGAAAGATAGAGGGAAAAAGACAGAGAGAGACACAGAGAGAGAGAGAGAGAGAGAGGGAGGGAGGGAGGGAGGGAGGGAGGGAGAAAGAGACACAGAGACACAGAGAGAGACACAGAGAGAGAGAGAGAGAGAAAGACAGAGAGACAGAGAGAGAGACAGAGAGAGAGAAACAGAGGGAGGGAGAAAGACAGAGACAGACAGACAAACAGAGAGAGACAGAGAGAGAGAGAAACAGATGGGGGAGAAAGTCAGAGAGAGAGACAGAGAGACAAAGAAAGACAGAGAGACAGACAGAGACACAGAAAAACACAGAGAAACAGAGAGAGAGAGAGAGAGACAGAGAGAGAGACTCTGTATTATGTAGGTATAAAGAAGGATCAAATAAGTACAAACCAATATATTACACACACACACACACACACACACACACACACATATATAAAAGTAATATTGGTAAAAACATGATGACACTTATCTTGAACCCAGATAAAGCCTTAGTCTTGCATCACGGAATCAAGAAATATGTATAGTAAATCAGTATGGAAAGTGGGGAAACAATGAAAGCTACTGTAGACCTACAGTATTTAACAAGACAGGGAAAATTCAGTCATTCAGCAAATCGACAAAATTTTTTAAAAACCATGTGTTTCTAAATCTCCCCGTAGATTCTTGCCTGGGGTCTTCGAGACATGAAGAATTACAACTTGATGGTTGTGAACAATCCCAGCCTCATCGTAGAGTGTGGAGGGGAGTCCATTCAGACAACAACCATCAGGAACTTCCAGGAATACCCGAATTTTTCAATCAACGTCTATCTCATGAAAGTGGTGAGTGACATGAGCAAAGATTAAGGAACTGACGGAAGGGCAGAATACAGGCAGTCCTTGGTTAACGGCCACTTCTTCGGCGATTGCCCGAAGTTGTGACAACACTGAATAAGTGGTACTTACAACCGGTCCTCAAAACTCTGATTGCCGCTGCATTCCATGGCCGTGTGATTGCAATCCAGATACTTGGCAGCCAGCTCACACCACAGTTGCAGGCAGCATTCCAGTGGTGGCTTTCAAAATTTTTTACTACCGGTTCTGTGGGTGTGACTTGGTGGTCATGGCGGGGGAAGGATACTGCAAAATCCCCATTCCCACCCCACTCCAGGGGAAGGATCAGGGGTGAAATCTAAAATTTGTTACTACCGGTTCTGTGGGCGTGGTTTGGGGGGGGGGTAATGTGACTGGGTGGGTGTGGCCAATTTTTTTTTTAATTTTTAAAACCATTTTTTTACATGTAAAACCATGTTAAAAAATGCTTTCAAAAGGCTCTGACGATCCCAGCGGAGTTGCCTGATCGGCAGGCAACTCCGTTGGGATCGTCAGAGCTTGGATCGTCAGAGCCATTTATATAAGATAAAATATAAAATATAAAATATAAAATATAAAATAATATAAAATATAAAATATAGTAAAGTAAAATAATATAAAACATAAAACATAATACATAATACATAATACATAATACATAATAAAATAAAATAAAATAAAATAAAATAAAATAAATAAAATAAAATAAAATAAAATAAAATAAAATAAAATAAAATAAAATAAAATAAAATAAAATAAAATAAAATAAAATAAAATAAAATAAAATAAAATAAAATACTCAAGATGGTGAACTTACCAATACTGCTTTCTCCTCCTCCTATTTTCCAAACAACATCCCTGTGAGGTAAGTTTGGGCTGGAACAGAGGGACCTGCCCAAAATCAAGGGGGTACTGTTGGTATTGCCGCCACTAAGTGATGTAGTCATGTGACATTGTGCCTGACAGTTGCATCACTTAACGTGGCCAATTCCAGTCCCCATTTCTGTTGTTAAGCGAGGTCTACCTTTAATCGGAAGTTATGAACTGAGTTATCTCAGAGGGATCGCCCCCTTCGTTGACTCTCTTGAAAAGTTTCCTTTTTCCGCCTTGACTTCCTGCAGTACCTGCCTGTGGATGAAGATTATTCCCCTCCCATTGAACTGAAGGTGATTGATCACCGAGATTTTGGATATAAGCCAGTGGTGGGACAAGCAACAGTCAGATCTCTGAGTCAATATTACTGCAATCCACTGGAAGAAAGCAAAGCCCACAACCTACCGCCCCGAGGTATACTTGATAAACGTCTTAATAAGTCAGTTATCAATATGTTATACATCAAATCCTTTAGGATAATAGGATAGCACAAAATAGTCATTAGTATGCAGCAGACTGGGCATAGACATAGTCTTAATCCTTTCCATGCTAACTCTTTTTTAAAATTTGGATATCATTACTCAGATGAACTCCTAAAGCTGAATTGGCACATTCAGCTCAAATTTGGGTGGGTGGGGAGTGGGGGGCTTGCAATCTACCTACAACTAAGGTTAGGAAAAGCCAGTTGAGTTACTGGAAGTTTCACAAAAGCGCTTCTGAACTTTCTGAAGGAGAAGAAGAGATCACTCATTGAACTATATCTCCTAAAAAGGACGAACTCTGTTCCTGCTCAAATGTTTATCAATTTTCTCAATGTGTTTCCCCCCCCCCCCCCAACAGTCACTAAAAAGGTGAAGACGAAAATGGTAAGTATCCTTATTGTTTGGTGCAACAATCATCATTTTGTTTCTTTTCTTCTTTGTGATGGGACCTCTTGTTTAGCAGATATAATAGAGATGATAGATAGATAGATAGATAGATAGATAGATAGATAGATAGATAGATAGATAGATAGAACGAACAGCATGTTAACTAATCTGGGATTTTCTGAAGAGATTAACACAGAGGGGGGTTTCAGCAGGTTCTGACCAGTTCTGGAGAACCAGTAGCAGAAATTTTGAGTAGTTCGGAGAACCAGTAGTAAAAATTCTGACTGGCCCCGCCCCCATCTATTCTCTGCCTCCAAAGTCCCAGCTGATCAGGAGGAAATGGGGATTTTGCAGTATCTTTCCCCTGCCACGCCCACCAAGCCACGCCCACCAAGCCATGCCACACCCACAGAACCAGTAGTAAAAAATGTTGAAACCACCACTGGATTAACAGAATAATTCATCATCATCATCATCATCATCATCTTCATCACCATCATCACCATCATCATCAAATAAAAACTCAGTTGACTGAGTTTCCTGTTTAACGAATAAAGTATATAATAATAAATAATTAAGATTAATTCCACTGCTTCTTAACAGAGATTGAGCAGCTTTAAATTATGGTCATGGAGGAAAGCAAAAGAAAAGAAGGTAAATCAGGTTCAAGATTTCATTTTGACGTTGCTGGATTTTTGTGAGACAAATACCTCCAAAGCCTTTGCAGATTTATTGATTGATTGATTGATTGGTTCAATTTATATGCTGCCCTTCTCCGGAGACTCAGGGAGGCGTACAATGCATTAAGCAATAGCCTTCATACTTTTGTATATACCTGCTTAGTAGGGCTTTCGCCCCCCCCCTCCCTGCAGTGTTCTTTTTTATACAAAGTCAGCTTATTGCCCCCACAATCCGGGTCCTCATTTTACCTACCTCGGAAAGGATGGAAGGATGGAAGGCTGTGTCAACCTTGAGACTGGTGAGATTCGAACTTGCAGTAATTGCAGGCAGCTGATGTTACTTAACAGCACTTTAGTCTGCTGCGCCACCAAGGCTCTCCCCAAATGTGCACCCTGGGGTTTTGTTTTTTTTTCCCCCTACCCAAGCATTTCCTTGGAGATATTTTGCTATCTGAGAGAGAAAGACCAAGAGTGATGTCCCCAAATCAAGAGGGGAAGTCAAGTATTTCCCCATGTTAAAATTGCACTTGAGGTACGAAGCCCTTATCCGAACATTGCTTTCCATGACAGGGCTCAAAACTTGGCAACTTTAAGACTTATGGACTTCAACTCTTAGAATTCCTCAGCCAACTATGACAGTTGACTATGATCTGATTGGACCATGTGACGGACTCATGGGGGAGTGCAAAGAACAAACTTAACATGGAGAAAAACCACAGGCGTTTAGAGTCAGTTTTTCACCAGACGTGCCGATATGACATGCCTAATAAATCTGTACTTTGAGGAGCGTGCCTGCCTTAGGATTTTGATTATGTTGGGTGTGTTACTTGGAACCCTGACTGTCAATGCAAGGCAGTCTTTTTGACTTAGGTTCAGGGGTGGGTTGCTGGGGGTTCGGGAGAACCTCTAGCTAAGATTCTGTGCAGTTTGGAGAACCCTCAAATCCCACTCCTGGCTGGCCCCGACCACCCCACCCGTCCCCTCCCAGGACACCCCACGCAGCCTGTTTTGGATCCAGGTAAGTGCAGGGTGCATACGGAGTCTTGGGGAGAGTGAACAATGGGCCTATCAGAACTTTGGGAAGGCCACCGGGCTCCAGTGGGCCTCCAGAGCCTGGGGAGGCTGTTTTTGCCCTCCCAGAGGCTTGAGAAAAGCCTCTAGAGCCCGGGGAGGGTAAAGGCCATGCCCACCATTGTGAGGGATCTCACGAAGAACGATGGTTCGTTGAGGGGGCTTCCAAGAAAAGTCAGCACGCAAGGATGCAATCAAATGAAATCTTTATTTAGAAGTAAAAGTAGAGTAAAATCAGTTCCCAGGCATGGAGGCATCCATGCCTAGATTGAGCCCATGGGTCAGTCCCATAGGAGAGTAGAACAAGAGCAGGGGGGAGCAGCCCCTGTGTGGGGGTTCTTATAAAGGTCCCTGGTCCCTCCCTTACCAAAGTGTGAGGGGGCCGGAGGGCCATTAGCTTTCCCCAATGGGGCTGCAGGGGCCGGAGCCCCTTGACCCACCAATGGGATCAAAAGTCCCTCTTTGCTCCCATCTGGTGGCCTTTTAAGAAACTGCCATGGCTGGCACAAAACACCTAACAACCATGGCCACGCCCACCCGGCAGCTGGGCGGAGACCACCTTGCTCATATTTTTGAAGCCCACCCCTGCTTAGGTTGGAAAGAGAGCAAGTCCAAAGATGCGCATAGATAATTCCATTTGGGAAACAAGGAGAGGGCCATGCCCAAGCTTCTTTCTTTCCTTTTTGACAGACCGATGAAGAGGAGGAGGAGGAGGAGGAAGAAGAAGAAATTGATTGGTGGAGCAAGTACTATGCCACAATGGGAGATTTATCAAAGAGCGGACATTACCTGGAAAAGGGTTATGATAGCATAAAGGTGTGCTTTTAAGAGAAATACCATAAGAATACGGGGAAGGCAAACCATGGTCACAAGAAATACCAGCTCCCAAGTTCCCCCAGAGACAGTGGGGGACTCAATTGTTTTTCACTGCATTAAATTCCCACCAAAAAGATCTCCACTTTCCTCTGAAGCTCGGTGCTGGTCTCCATATCCAATGAATTTGAATATTGTAATACAAATATTCCAACTGGATTGTTTAATAATCTACAATAATTACATCTATAATATTGAAGATGTAACAATACAAATAGATGTACTACATCTGCAATGTTGTAGGTTTAATAATCTACAATACAAATATTCCAACTGGATTGTTTAATAATCTACAATAATTACATCTATAATATTGAAGATGTAACAATACAAATAGATGTACTACATCTACAATGTTGTAGACTCAATAATCTACAATACAAATATTCCAACTGATTGTTTAATAATCTACAATAATTACATCTACAATACTGAAGATGTAACAATACAAATAGATGTATTACATCTACAATGTTGTAGATTCAATAATCTACAATACAAATATTCCAACATTGTTTAATAATCTAAAATAATTACATCTACAATATTGAAGACATAACAATACAAATATATGTACTATATCTACAATGTTGTAGATTTAATAATCTACAATACTATAAGGATACTTAAACTAGAGAATAAAGATCTACAATACTATAAGGATACTTAGACTAGAGAATAAAGATCTACAATAGTATAAGGATACTTAGACTAGAAAATAAAGATCACACAAACATGCACAGAGAAAATAAAGAACATTCCAACTGTTTTTTTAAAAAAATAATTTGCTCCCAGATCTACAACTGTGAGTTGGAAGAAGTTCCTGAATTCCACGGTCTCCAGGATTTCTGTCAGACCTTTCAACTGTACCGAGGAAAAGTCCAAGATGATGACCCTGTGATAGGGGGAGAATTTAAGGTGAAAACATGACCCCAATTCCCCTTTTTGGCAAAACGCCTGAGGAAATTCACCCAGGAAATCTGAATTTCTATCTGTCCTGATCTCTCTGCTTCTCACTTCAAATCTGTATTATGTCATTAGCATGCAGGATACAGAAATCACATTAATTAAAATAAAATATGAAAGACTCAGAATAGAAGAGAGCTGGAAGGGACCTTGGAGGTCTTCTAATCGAGGCCCCTGCTCAAGCGGGAGACCCTATACCATTTCAGACAAGTGGCTGTCCAGTCTCTTCTTAAAACCTCCAGTGATGAAGCATTCACAACTTCTGGTGGCAAGTTGTTCCATTGGTTAATTGTCTTCACTGTTAGGAAATTTCTTTTTAGTTCTAGGTTGCTTCCCTCCTTGATTAGTTTCCATCCATTATTTCTTGTCTTGCCTTCTGGTGCTTTGGAAAACAGGTTGACCCCCCCTCCTCTCTGTGGCAGCCCCTCAGATATTGGAAGACTCTCCCATGTCTCCCCTGGTCCTCCAAGCTGTTTCACTGGAACATGAAGGAAATGAAGATGATAGATAGAAGATAGATAGATGGATGGGTGGATAGATGGATGGATGGATGGATGGATGGATGGATGGATGGATGGATAGATGATAGATAGATAGATAGATAGATAGATAGATAGATAGATAGATAGATAGATAAGGATGGATAGATGGTAGATAGGTGGATGGATGGATGGATGGATGGATGGATGGATGGATGGATGGATGGATAGATAGATAGATAGATAGATAGATAGATAGATAGATAGATAGATAGATATGGATGGATAGATGGTAGGTAGGTGGTTAGATAGATAGATAGATAGATAGATAGATAGATAGATAGATAGATAGATGATAGATAGATAGATAGATAGATAGATAGATAGATAGATAGATAGATAGACAGACGGATGGGCGGATGGACGGATGGGCGGATGGACGGATGGACGGATGGATGGATGGACGGATGGATGGATGATAGGTAGGTAGGTGGGTAGATAGATAGACAGGCAGGCAGGCAGGCAGGCAGACATAGATGGATGTGGAGAGAGAGAGAGAGAGAGAGAGAGAGAGAGAGAGAGAGAGAGAGAGAGAGAGAGAGAGAGAGAGAGAGAGAGAGAGAGAAATATTCTAAAATATCTAAGAAGGGTTCAAATCCAACCTACAGCATAAAGTGTGAGATTCTGTGGAGTACTTCCCTGTAGACAGAGAGATGGAGCCCAATTGTTCTGATAATAGCATTTTAAGATAAAACAAATCAGAATGACCAGCCTGTTTAATGAAAAGTGGAAATAATAACTTTGCGTGTTCCTGCTTAGAGAGGACAGTAGAGACGAACATGTTCCAATGAATAGCTGCTAGTGACTTATCGAGGGGTTTTCATTTTTATGTTGATGTGTCCAGATCTCCCAATTCTTTAATAACTCGTGGGAAAATTCCAGAAGCATTGAGTCAGGGGAACAATATCATTTGCTCATTTGCTCAAAACCGCCAGAGTTTGTCGTGGGGAAAGAAAAGCAGTAATGGTTCTCCTTGAAGCCTCCTCTGAACCAACGCCTTGTTCTACAGGGGCTTTTCCGGATCTATCCTTTGCCAGAAGATCCCAGAATTCTACCTCCACCACGTCAGTTCCAGGAACTTCCTGCCAATACGTCCCAGGACTGTCTAGTTCGCCTTTATATCATCCGAGCTTTTAATCTCCAGCCAAAAGACCTCAATGGATTGGTAAACATCTTTTCTTCACTGTTTTTCTGCAGTCCTAAAAAGTTTTCTTCCAGAGATACCACTTGGTAGAGATATTCAAGGTAAAATTTGGTCTAGGGGTAGAGGCACCAGGCTAGAAAGCAGGAGTCTATAAATTCAAGTATCTCCTGAATTATGAAAACCAGCTGGGTGATTTTGGACCAATCACCACGGGACAGTGGGTTCTAGTTCCGCCTTATGCATGAAGATCAGCTGGGTGATTTTGGGCCAATCACCAAGAGACGGTGAGTTCTAGTCCCTCCTTAGGCATGAAAGCCAATTGGGTGAGTTTGGGCCAATCACCAGGAGAAGATGAGTTCTAGCTCCACCTTATGCATGAAAGACGGCAGACCTTCTTCTGCCACCGGTAACCTCTCACCGACCAGTACGCTCCCATAGAGAGGGGCTTCTTGGGGTGCCGTCGGTCAAACAATGTCAACTAGTGGCCCCCAGGGGGAGAGCCTTCTTTGTGGGGGCACCTACCATCTGGAACTAGCTTCTACCGGAATTACGGAGGATCCTGGATCTGTGCACTTTCCGCCATGCCCTTAAAACATTCTTATTTAAGCAGGCGGGCCTGGCCTAATTTTCCCTTTTTAAATTGTTTCAAATCTATCCTAAATGGGGTGTTTTAAATTAATGGGCCAAAATATTCATTATATTCTGAATGTTTTTTAACATTTGTATTATATGCTTTTCATCTGACTGCTCGCCGCCCTGAGTCCTTCGGGAGTAGGGCGGCATATAAATTTAATAAAATAAATAAATAAATAAATAAATAAATAAATAAATAAATAAATAAATAAATAAAAACAGCTGGGTGATTTTGGGCCAATCACCAAGAGACGGTGAGTTCTAGTCCCTCCTTAGGTATGAAAGCCAACTGGGTGACTTTGGGCCAATCATTAAGAGGCATTGAGTTCTAGTCCCGCCTTAGTCAGCTGGGTGACTTTGCGCTAGTCACTCTCTCTCTCTCTCAGCCAAACCCTCCTCACAGGGTTGTTGTTGTGGGGAAAAATAGGAGGAGGAGGAAGGTGTGTTGCATACATTCGCTGCCTTGAGTTATTTGTAAAAATAATGAAGGCAGGATTTAAGTAAATAAAGTGGTTGGGTCCCTTGCTTTTAGAGTGAAGATGAGCATCTTTGCCAACAATATCCATCGGGGGAGATCAAAAAGGATGACATGGCAACCAAGGGCTTGCAGCTGAAGCCCCTACATACACACACACACACACTCTCACACAGGCGCGCCGATGTTGCACTCACTCGTTGCACTCGTTTAGGAAAGAGAACAAAACCATCCTTTTGCGCAGGGTTGAGCTGCTGGGAGTTTGCAGGGGTTCAGGAGAACCTTTAGCTAAGATTCTGTGCAGTTTGGAGAACCCCCAAATCCCACTCCTGGCTGGCCCCACCTGCCCTGCCCTGCCCCTCCCAGGACTCCCCACACAGCCCACTTTGGATGCAGATAAGTGCAGGGCATGAACGAAGGCTTGGGGAGGGGGAAAAATGGGCCTACTATGGGTCCATTTCTGGCCTCCAGAGGACCTCTAGAGCCTGGAAAAGCTGTTTTTGCCCTCCTGGAGGCTCAAGGAAAGCCTCCGGAGCCTGGGGAGGGCATCGTGCTGCAGGAGGCCAACTAGGCCACGCCCACCATGGCCACGCCCACCCAGCACCCGGGCAGAGAACTCCTTGCTAAAAATTTTTGAAGCCCACTCCTGCCTTTGTGTCTTTGTGTGTGCTGGGCCCGGAGAACAGAAGGTAGAGCTTTTCCTTTGCACCCATGTACAGTGTGACCCCTACGTCAAGATCAAGCTAGGGAAAGAAAGGATGGCTGACCGAGAAGAATATATACCCAACACCCTGGATCCTGTGTTTGGAAGGTCAGTCTAGCAAATTGGATCTGATTGCTTCGTTGCTCGGCTGACCAGCGTTCAAGCCATGTGGGTAACCATAGTTTGGGACTACAAAATATGCTGGATACGACTCTTCCATAAGGAGCAGATTGCCATGTTCCTCTCAAACCTGGTTAACTAATTTGTGGTGATAGCTAGACAGACAGACAGACAGAAGAAATAGACAGATGACAGACAGACAGACAGACAGATAGATGATAGATATTCTTAAACTTAACTTCTGGGTCCATGGTTCAAAATATCCTTTCAATTAAAATATTTTGCTTCCTTCTGTCATTCTAAGTCAGGTTTTAGTGTCGTTCTCCTTTAATTGTTAAAAATTAAAATCAACAAAGACCCACCTGTACAAGAGTGCTAAGTTTCTGCTTTCGTGAACAAGGCATTCAAAGGTTTGGTCCAGCCTTCTCTAGCAAGGCATCATTTAAGACTGTTGGGGTCACAGCTCCCAAAATTTCTAGGAGACTATTCTTGCAATGAATTCTCCGAGTGAAGATACCAGAATGGATAGGAATGAGACCCTTATATCTTCTTCTTCTTCTTCTTTTTGGTTGTCTCTCAAGAACATATGAACTCACATGTACCATCCCATTAGAAAAGGACCTGAAGATCTCAATATTTGATTTTGACCTCTTTTCATCTGATGATATAGTTGGGGACACCACCATAGATCTGGAGGACCGACTCATGTCTCATTACGGGGCCAACTGCGGGCTGCCGCAGACTTACTGTGTGTAAGTACTAAGGCTATGCATGAGTAATTCCATCTTTCTCATCCTAGCAGCTTCCAGATGTTTGGGGAGTCATCTCCCAAAAATTCCCAGGAACATCTCCCCAACTTTAGAAGTCCAGGTTGTTTCCATCTACTATATGCAGGAATTGGAAATGTCTAGTCTAACAAAAAGAAGGACTAGGGGTGGCATGATGGCAGTATTCCAATATTTGAGGGTCTGCCATGGAGGGGGTCAAAACACCTGAGAGAGAGAGAAGTTACAGATAGAAACTTAAGAGAGCACGATCCAACCTAGAATTAAGGAGAAATTTCCAGAGTGTCAGTGTTTCAATGGATACCCTAATTAAATCATGAGCCTTAAGCCAAAATTCAAAAGAAATCCAATTATTTATTAGGAGCTTCATGTTGGTACATTCCAAGTGAAGCCAACTCTGACCCCACGTAATTTACGGCCCAATCTTGACCCTGTTTCCTCCCTTCCCCCCAGTGTGTGTCATCAATCACATTCACCAACGGAGCAATTTTGTGAGTTGTAGAGATCACTCCCCTCCGGCCGCTGTGGGTAACCCTGGAAGACAGCCTTGAGAGAGATATGTCTGGAATGTGCTTTTGTTTTTGGCTGCTGTACTCCTTCTCCGGTCTCTCATCCCCCTTGCCTATGGCAACTCGAAAGCAGGACAGAGATGATTTGCGAGTTGACACAGAGTGTGAGAACAATCAATGGAATGGCTTGCTTTCAGAAGTTGTGAATGCTCCATCACTGGAGGTTTTTAAGAAGAGCTTGGACAACCATTTGTCTGGAAGGGAATAGGACAGTAGACCTCCAGGGTCCCTTTCAATTTGGTTATCCTGTACTGAAGTGATAGCTTCAAGAAAAAGCACAGTCTTACTGAAAATGCTCTCTACAAACATTCTTTGATCCCTTCTCTCTCTTGCAGAGCTGGCCCCACACAGTGGAGAGATCAGCTTCTTCCAAGTGAACTCTTGGAAAATCATACCCAGGCCAAAAACTTGCCTCAGACAGATATAAGTGAAGATGGAAGCAAAGCCGTCTTCATGGGTAGAACGTATCTGCTCTCTGACTTTGGTAAGTTTCCATGCAACTTTCAGTACTGTACTGTTTGGGGCAGTGTGTCTCAACCTTGGCAGCTTTGTATGGACTTCAACTCCCAGAATTCCCATTCTGGCTGGGGAATTCTGGGTGTTGAAATGCGCATAGCTGAAACAATGAGTTTCCTTGTGGTCACCAAAAATGTATTTATTTTTTATTTATTTATTTTTCTTCTACTTATATGCCGCCCTTCTCCCAAAGGACTCGGGGCGGCTCACAGAAATTAAACCGATGAAAACAATAAAAATAGCTACTAAAACAATCAATTAAAATCTCCCAATTAAAATCACCCATCAGATCAGCAAATTTGTTGGAAAAGCCATGTCTTCAGGTCACGGCGGAAGGAGCGGAGGTCTAGGACCGTCCGGAGTCCCTTGGGTAACCCATTCCAGAGGGCCGGTCTGCCTACAGAGAACGCCCTCATCCTGGGCGCCGACATTGTCTGGCCAATGGGACCCGGAGGAGGGTCAGTCTCCTCTAGGACTGACTGGCTCCATACAATCCCCCCTTCCAATTTCCCACAATAGTAAATATGGCAGGCCTGAAAGCCCAACGCAAAATATGGCTTCCAGGCCTGACAAAAAGAAAAGGAACAAACTACATTTTGAAACTTCTTACTTTCACTCAAACCCACCTTTGATATTTTCAGTTTAGATTCTTCCTCTTACACACACACCCCACCCCCACTTTTAAAACTATAGTAACAAATGTCTTGCCTACTCAAAGCCTCGGGGTTGAGTGTGATGGGATTCCATCTGATGTTTCCTCCTTTCAGAGATCAACCTACCTTCACATGGACACCTGGGACCTGCCAAAGAACGTATGGCCCTCCACCTTCTCCGGACATGCGGTTTGGTCTCTGAACACGTAGAAACTCGCACCCTGTATGATTCAGCTCTACCTGGAATTGACCAAGTAAACCTCAGTCTCAGTTTTTCACACTATACTTCTTAGCTGCTAGAAAGAAGAATCAGGCAATCCAGCAAATCTATCGTCGTGGATATTATCTTATAAATCCTGTACCTCTCGCCTATCCAGGGTAAACTGCAGTTGTGGGTGGACATCTTCCCACTCTACTTGGGTGATCCAGGACCACCTTTTGATATCACCCCACGGAAGCCCAGAAAGTAGGTGCTGCCAATTTGTGTAAAGTCGGTTTAGACAACTAAACTAAATGTCCGCCACCACTTCACGCTTGTTTGTGCTTTACTGATATATGGTGATCCTGAACCTCAGGATCATCAGAGGCTTTTTAAAAAAAAACTTTTAAAAGCACTTTTTCCGCTGAAAAGGTTGTAGAAAAAATGCTTTTAAAAGTTTTTTTTTAAAAAGCCTCTGATGATCGCGCAGCTCAGCTGGGATCGTCAGAGGCTTTTCAAAGCATTTTTTCCTGCAACCTCTTGGCCGAAGAGGTGGCTTAAAAAAATGCTTTGAAAAATCTCTGACGATCCCAGCTGAGTTGCCTGATCGGCAGAGAGGCATTTTTTAAAAAGCTTCTCTGACGATCCCAGCTGAGTTGCCTGATCGGCAGAGGCTTTTCAAAGCATTAAAAAAAATGCTTTGAAAAGTTAAAAAAAAAAGTTGGCCACGCCCACCCAGTCACATTACCCCACCACCACCAAGCCACGTCCACAGAACCGGTAGTAACAAATTTTACATTTCACCCCAGGGGTATATGCTTGGGAAATCAAAAGTAGGCGCTGTGCCACCTCGAGAAGCTGCTTCAAGGTCACCAGTGGGAAGAAGGAGGGAGCAGCATGGCAGAATTGACCTTTAGGAAAACAGCTTGCCTCCTGAAAAAGCACCTTTGGGGGTTCCATGACCCTTATGACTGAGAATCTCTACAGACTTTTAGCCGACTCTATGCTCAAGGGATGCCCAAGTGTAGCTTCATGGAAGCTTCTTCCTGCACCCCACTTCCCCCATCCAAGAGTCAGAGTGGGGTAGTGGTGGCCTCGTTGAGCTACGAATGGGAAGATCCGGGTTCAAGTTCACTCTTAACCATTGGAAAGTCTTCACTCTTCATTCTAGGTACGAACTCCGCTGCATAATTTGGAACACAAAAGATGTGGATCTAGAAGACACAAATATCTTTGGAGACAAGATGAGTGACATCTACGTGAAAGGGTACGACATAAATAATCTGGATGGGGAATCCCAGAGTCCCAAACAGTTACATCTTTATAAGGAATCCATTTTCCCCATTCTTAATTAGTATATGGTAATTTTTTCTTCCAAGAGGGACGCAGTGGCTCAGTGGCTAGGATGCTGAGCTTGTCGATCAAAAGGTCGGCAGTTCAGCGGTCCGAATCCCTAATGCCGCGTAACGGGGTGAGCTCCCATGACTTGTCCCAGCTTCCGCCAACCTAGCAGTTCGAAAGCACATAAAAAATGCAAGTGGCTAAGACACTGAGCTTGTCGACCAAAAGGTCGGCAGTTCAGCGGTTCGAATCCCTAGTGCCGCGTGACGGGGTGAGCTCCCGTGACTTGTCCCAGCTTCTGCCAACCTAGCAGTTCGAAAGCAGGTAAAAAATGCAAGTAGAAAAATAGGGACCACCTTTGGTGGGAAGGGAACAACGTTCCGTGTGCCTTTGGCGTTCAGTCATGCTGGCCACATGACCAGGAGACGTCTTTGGACAGCACTGGCTCTTCGGCTTCGAAACGGAGATGAGCACCGCCCCCTAGAGTCGGGAACAACTAGCACATATGTGTGAGGGAACCTTTACCTTTACCTTTACCTTTATTTTTTCTTCCAGAGAAAGAAAGTGGTTGCACAATATTCAAAAATAGTAACATAATACAGGGAGAGTATCTTAGTTTCTTCTGAAACTAAAGGTGACATAACTCTTCCTATCTCTTCAGCATCTGAGGTGGGAGAAGAGACACAGAGAAAGCTCATGTTGATCCATCACTCTGGCCCTCTCCTTTTTTCTGATCCTATCTTTCCTTCGGCAAAGGCCTCGATCCTGCTTGGTCCTCTTCTTTGTATCCCTTGAGTCAGAGGTGGGATTCAAACATTTTGGCAACCGGTTCTCTGCCCAGTTGCTAGATGGGCGTGGCCATGGTGGGTGTGGCCTACTCGGCCCTCTGTACCACGGCAGGGGGAATGTTTTCACCCTCCCCAGGCTCCGGAGGCTTTCCTCAAGCCTCTGGGAGGGCAAAAATAGCCTCACCTGGGCTCCAGAGGCTAGAAACGGACCCATTTCCAGACTTCTGGTACTTCCTGTAGGCCAGTTTTTTGCCCTCCTCAGGCTCCGGTGGCTTTCCTTGAGCCTCCAGGAGGGTGAAAACGGCCTCCCCTGGGCTCCGGAGACCCTCTGGAGGCTGGAAACGGGCCCATTTCCAGACTTCCGGGAGGCCTGTTTTTCGCCCTCCTGGAGCCTCCGTGTGGGCCGTGCACTTACCTGGCATCCAAAATGAGCCGTGTGGAGATTCCTGGGAGGGGCAGCTGGGGTGGGAGGGGCAAGCCAGTCCTTGCAACTACCAGTTCAGTGAACCAGACGTAAGATTAGCATTCCTACTTCTACTCCTCTTGCCTTGTTCATCCCACAACCCAAAACCATCACTTCTCCTGTGAGAAATGGAGAATCAAACCAGCCACTGACAAGAGCGCCCTTTCTACCACCATCCAGGTCCTTTCACGCGTTTCCACACAACCTACATGCCAACAGAGAGTCCATGGACATTGCCGCTTTTCATTTCTTGTCTACGCCTGCTGGCCAGCACTCCAACCCAATTACATAACGCACCCTTCACGAAATCCGTCCCCACTTTTGAGTTGACTAAAAAATTTTCTGTCCTTCTCCTTTGCTTTGGTCCCAGATGGCTGGATGGCCAGGAGGAAGACAAGCAAAGAACTGATGTCCATTATAGGTCCTTGGCAGGAGAAGGCAACTTCAACTGGCGATTCATATTCACGCTGGATTATTTGCCCATGGAGCAAGTTTGTGTCCTCACTAAGAAGGTAGGGCATAAGCTGGTTTTTAGTTCCCTTTCTCTCCCCCCTCCTTTCTCCCTCTCCTTCCCTCCCTCTCTCCCCCTTTTCCTCTTTCTTTCTGCCTCTGTCTCCCCCTCTCTCCCCCTCTCTCTTTCCCTCAATTTCTCCCACACTCTCTCTCCTCTCTCCCCCTCCCTCTCCTTCTTTCTCTCCCTTTCTTTCTCTTTGCCTCTCTCTCCCCCTCCCCCTCTCCCTCTCTCTCTCTCCCTCCCTCCCTCTCTCACACCTTCTTTCTCTCCCTCCCTCCCTCTCTCTGTCCTTCTTTCTCTCTCCTCCTTTCTCTTCCTCTCTTTCTCTCTGCCTCTCTCCCCCCTCTCTCCCTCACTTTCTCCCTCCCTCCCTTCCACTCTCTTTCCCTCTTTCTCTCCCTCTCTCCTCCTTTCTCTCCCTCTCTTTCTGCTTCTCTCTCCCCTCTCTCCCTCTTTCTCCCTCCCTCTCTCTCTCCCTTTTTCTCTCTCTCTCCCTCTCTCTCTCCCTCTCTCTCTCCCTCTCTCCTCCTTTTTTCTCTCTCTCTCTCTGTTTCTCTCTCCCCCACCCCCTCTCGCTCCCTCTTTTTCTCTCCCCCCCCCGTGTGTAATCTCATTTGCCCTTTATAAAACCCTTCTGGAGACTGAAATGCAACTCTGTGAAGAACTAGAGTGGTTAAGACACAAAGTCTAGAACACAAGTCCCACCTTAGCCATGACATTCAGCTGGTTGACTTTGAATCGGTCCCACCCACCCACCCCTCTCTCTCAGCCTAACCCACCTCTCAGGATTGTTGTAGTGGGGAAAATAAGAGGAGGAAGGTGTGTGTTGGATATGTGCACCATTTTGATTTATTTGTAAAAATAACAAAGGTGGAATGCAAATAAATAAGGCAGAAACCTAAAGATAACACCAGAAACAAGGTTGCAAGGGGTTCCTTGGTGCTATTAGCCACTAGCTTCTTTCATTATTATTATTATTATTTTAATTTCCCAATTTCACTTTTAGCTGCGAAAGTTCCTGGTAATCTCTATCTAAGCATTAGCCATTCTCTTCCAAGTCCAGAGATGATGAAATGCTGCCACCTTCTGAGACACACCAGGAAAGCTGTGCAGTGACGTACTTTCTAGTCTTTTTCTAAGCAACAGGAGTGCAGGGAGGGAGGGAGGGAGGGAGGGAGGGAGGGAGGGAGGAAGGAAGGAAGGAAGGAAGGAAGGAAGGAAGGAAGGAAGGAAGGAAAAAAAAGGAGGAGGGAGGAAGGGAAGGAAGGAAAAGAAAGAAAAAAGAGAAAGAGAAAGAAAGAGAGAAAGAGGGGAGGAAAGAAGAAAGGAAGGAAGGAAGGAAGGAAGGAAGAAAGAAAGAAAGAAGAGGGAGGGAGGGGGGAGAAGGGAAGGAAGAAGAGAAGGAAGGAAAGGAAAAAGGAGGAGGGAAGAAAGGAAGGAAGAAGAAAGGGAAAGTAGCAAGGAAGAAAGAGGGAGGGAAGGAAGGAAGGAGAAAGGAGAAAGCAAAGAAGGAGAAAAGCAGGAGGGAGGGACGAAGGAGAAAGGAGAAAGGGAAGGAAAGAAAGGAGAAAAGAGGAAAGGAGGGAGGATGGATGGATGGATGGATGAATGGATGGAAGGAAAGAAGGAAGGGAGGGAGGGAGGGAGGGAGGGAGGAAGGAAGGAAGGAATTATTGTCCTGTAATAACGTTAAGGATCAATAGCACAATTTTAGTTTTTTCTTCCAATTGATCTGATCAAAGCACCTTCTCTGGAAGCATTAGTTTTGACAGGTGCTTGGTTCAAATATTTCATTTATCTACCCATTTCTATCGCACCTTTCTTCCCAGGCATTTGAGGGGACGTCCATTACAATCTCTCCTCCCTTAGCGCTTTCATCTTATACACCATTTTCCTCCTTTCCGTTTCTTTCTTGCAGCAACATTTTTGGAGCCTGGATGAGACCATGCAGAAAGTACCTCCAAAACTGATCATCCAGGTCTGGGACAATGATAAATTCTCAGCTGATGATTTCATAGGTGAGATTTTTTTGAACGGGATGAGGGATCTTGGGAATAAAGTTTTCTACTGCTTCTCAACAAGATTTCCCTCTCGGCATATTCATTTTGTATGAAAGCAACACACACACACAAAAGAAACCGCTTCAGACCATTTTTCCTTTCGTTAGAACTTCCTCCTTCATTTCTTTCGTGTTCCTCCACCTGTTACTTGTTGCCGTTCTTCCATGCCTGGCTTCAGTCTGTCCAACATACCTAGCAGGACTGCTTAGCTCTTTGTGTTAACTTCTGTGAACCATTGGATCTGTTGTGGCCTGTCGCCCACTGGCCCCTCCAGCAGCTGAATCAGAGGAGGAGGAGGTGTGGGAGTCAGGGCTGGCATCAAAGCAACCTGAGAGCTCCGAGGGGGGAGAGGGAATGGAACTGACAGATAGAGAGAGAGAGAGGCGGAGCCTGGGCTGTCCATCAGCCCTCACAAGGAGTGTCAACAGCCCCCAGGTCTGGAGGTGGCTGATGAGGAAGAGGAGGAACATCTGGGGCCAGTGCCTGACGCGTAGATGCAAGGCAGAGGAGAGGAGAGCAGTGGAAATCTATGGGCCAGTCCTCGGGATGGAAGAGCCACTGCTGCTAGCAAAGCCCCACTCTAGCTCTGGAGATAAAAGGCAAGGGGTGGAGAGGAATAGATGTGGCAGACAACTATTCATCTCCTGGATGGATGGACTTGTTAGCCTGAGGTGAAAGAGAAACTTTTTGCCGGAGCTGCTGGCACCCCTATAAAGGAATCTTTGAGTTAAATTTCAGAGGGTTTGTCGTGTTTGGGAGCTGGCTTGAAATAGAAATAGAAATAGAAATAGAAATAGAAATAGAAATAGAAATAGAAATAGAAATAGAAATAGAAATAGAAATAGAAATAGAAATAGAAATAGAAATAGAAATAGAAATAGAAATACCTTCGTACCTTCCGCCGTGCCCTTAAGACTTTATTTCAGCAAGCTGGTCTGACGGAATAATGAATTTTAATGGGGTATTTTTTAGTCTTGGGTTTTTTTAAAAAAAAAATAGGGCCATACGATTGAATACGTTTTAAATAGTTTTAATTTTTGTGTTATATGTGTTTTACTATGGCTGTACACCGCCCTGAGTCCTTCGGGAGAAGGGCGGTATAAAAATTTAATAAAATAAATAAATAAAACAGAAACAGAAACAGAAACAGAAACAGAAACAGAAACAGAAACAGAAATAAGAAGGATGGGATAGGATAGGATAGGATAGGATAGGATAGGATAGGATAGAATAGAATAGAATAGAATAGAATAGAATAGAATAGAATAGAATAGAATAGAATAGAATAGAATAGAATAGAATAGGAATTCTTTATTGGCCAAGTGTGATTGGACACACAAGGAATTTGTCTTTGGTGCATAGGCTCTCAGTGTACATAAAAAGAAAAGATACATTCGTCAAGAATCATAAAGTACAACACTTAATGATAGTCATAGGAAACAAATAAGCAATCAGGAAACAATCAACATCAATATAAATCGTAAGGATACAAGCAAGAAAGTCATGCAGTCATAAGTGGGAGGAGAAGGGTGGTAGGAACAATGAGAAGATTAATAGTAATGCAGACTTAGTGAATAGTTTGACAGTGTTGAGGGAATTATTGGTTTAGGAGAGTGATGGCGTTCAGGGAAAAAACTGTCCTTGTGTCTAGTTGTTCTGGTGTGCAGTGCTCTATAGCATCGTTTTGAGGGTAGGAGTTGAGACAGTTGATGTCCAGGATGTGAGGGGTTGGTAGACATTTTCCCAGCCCTCTTTTCGACTCGGGCAGTACACAGGACCTCCATGGAAGGCAAGTTGGTAGCCATTGTTTTTTCTGCAGTTCTAATGATCCTCTGAAGTCTCTGTCCATCTTGTTGGGTTGCAGAACAGGATCATAGAACAAGAAAGTGTTAGAAGGGGCCTTGAAGGCAGGAGAGTTCACCCTTTTGTTCCTCCTGTAGGCAATCTGGAAATGAACTTAACCAGCGTCCCACGACCTGCCAAGCGGCCTCGGGATTGCACTTTGAAAGTCCTGCAGGACGATAGCAGCAAGTCCAGCTCGTCCACTCCTTTTCGCCGACGGAAACAAAAATGCATTTCCTTGTTCACCCAAAGAAATATGAGAGGCTGGTGGCCTTGCATTGTCTTCGAGAAAGACAAGCCACGAGTGTCCGTAAGTCAGGAAGAGACTGGAGATGGGGGTCTTGCTGTAGTATGGTTTATTTTATTTTATTTATTTAGCATATGGCTGGTTACACACACGATGTTAAAATACTTCATTCACTGCATTCAGTTTTGGTCGCCATGATGTAAAAAAGATGTGGAGACTCTAGAAAGAGTGCAGAGAAGAGCAACAAAGAGGATTAAGGGACTGGAGGCGAAAACACATGAAGAACGGTTGCATTAAACTGTCTAGTTTAATGAAAAGAAGGACCAGGGGAAACATGATAGCTATGTTCCAATATCTCAGGGGCTGCTCCAAAGAAGAGGGAGTCAAGCTATTCTCCAAAGCACCTGAGAGCAGGAAAAGAAGCAATGGGTGGAAACTAATCTTGGAGAGAAGCAACTTAGAACTAAGGAGAAATTTCCTGAGAGAGAACAATGAGAGTGGAACAACTTGCTTGCAGAAGTTGTGACTGCACCAACAATGGAGGTTTTTAAGATGTTGGATAACCATTTGTCTGAAGTGGCCTAGGGTTTCCTGCCTAAGCAGGAGGTTGGACTAGAAGACCTCCAAGGTCCCTTCCAACGCTTGTTATTCTATATTCAAGCCTACCCAGAATGACTTTGTACCCCAAGTTATGTTCTTGTGTCTCTCTGGCTTCCTAGGGTAAGATTGAAATGTCTCTGGAGTTGCTGACCGATTTGGAGGCTGATGAATTGCCAGCTGGGAGAGGAAGAGAAGAGCCCAACGCAAACCCCTTTCTGAAGCCACCAGAGTAAGATCAGGACACGAGTGGGCCCTGTAATATAAAACCTGGCGTAGGAAGGATGGCTGTCCTCAGAATCATGAGTCCTCTCACCTTGAGACAATATGGAAGGAAGCTGTAAGCCTTACATCACCATTCATAGGGATTGGCAGATTTTTGAGGGAGGAAAGAGTTCCAGAGGTGCTTTTCCAGAAGGAATTTCTTGATCGGTGGTTTTTTTCCCTTTGAAAACATTTTGCTTCTCATCCAAGAAGCTTCTTTAGTTCTCTTTCTTGGGCGAAGTTGGCCCTGATTGCTTGGTCGTTGGGAGAACCTGAAGAAACTTCTTGGAGGAGAAGCGAAACGTTTTCAAGGGGGAAAATAACCCCAAGAAAGTCCAGTTAGCAGTAGCACTTAGACTTATATACCGCTTTACAGCCCTGTCTAAGCGATTTACAGAGTTAGCCTCTGGCCTCCAACAATCTGGGTCCTCGTTTTTACCTACCTCGGAAGGATGGAAGGCTGAGTCAACCTGGAGACAGTCGGGATCGAACTGCTGGCAGTCGGCACAGTCAGCCTCCAATACAACACTCTAACCATTGCACCAACCTAGTATTGCTATCTTCCTTCCTTCCTTCCTCCTTCCTTCCTTCCTTCCTTCCTTTCTTCCTTCCCTCCCTCCCTTCCTTCCTTCCTTCCTTCCTTCCCAATAGACTTAGACAAATATACTGCTTCACAATGCTTTAAAGCTCTTTCTAAGTGCTTTACAGAGTCAGCCTGTTGCCCCCAACAATCTAGATCCTCATTTTACCCACCTCAGAAGGATGGAAGGCTGCATCAACTTTGAGCCAGTCAGGATCAAACTCCTGGCAGTGGGCAGAGTTTGCCTGCAATGCTGCATTCTAACCACTGAGAGGGAGGGAGGGAGGGAGGAAAGGGAGGAAGGAAAATAGCAATAGCACTTAGATGTATAGACCGCTTCACAGTGCTTTCCAGCCCTCTCTAAGCGGTTTACAGAGTCAGCCTCTTGCCCCCAACAATCTAGGTCCTCATTTTACCCGCCTCGGAAGGAGATGGAAGAAGGGTGGAAGGCTGCATCAACTTTGAGCCAGTCAGGATCGAACTCCTAGCTGTGGGCAGAGTTAGCCTGCAGTACTGCACTCTAACCACTGCACCACTGTTACTTTTTGGAAAAGCAACTTTGGGACCACCATGACCTGGATGATTGAGAATCTCAACAGACAGGCAGGAGGGTGCAAATTAAACCATATTTATCCCAATCAGTTACCCTGACCAGGTCTAGGGGCCAAAAAACTCTGAAAAATGTATCCTCAGAGAAACCATAATTTTTGACAGAAATCTTGTAGATGCAACGGGCAATGTATGTTCCAGTGACACCATTGTGGACTCCTGCAACTCTAGAGTCTGCGATGAATGAGTAATTAATGGCAAGGGATCAAAGAAGCCAGGTCTTCTTCTGGCTAGTCTTCAGCTGACGGGTGAGCAGAAGCAAACGAAGGATGAATGGAGCTAAGATGAACGCAGCTGCTATCTCACCACCTCTTCTCTCTTCCTTCTTCTCCCCCCGATTAGGAGGCCGGAGACCTCTTTCCTATGGTTCACAGCCCCCTTAAAGAGCATCCATTTTATTATATGGCAGAAGAGTAAATGGAAGATCCTGATTTTGATTTGCATCCTGCTGGTGATCTGGCTGCTCGCAGATTTCATCTACGCAGCTCCAGTAAGTTCTTCTGAGAAAAGAATGTGAAAATGCAACCTTGAAGGGGAATCATGCACTATCATTAGTAGGGGTGGGAATCTGTCAGTCATATGGGGAGAGAGAGGAAGGGAGGGGAAGGGAGGAGGGGAAGAGAGAGAGAGAGAGATGATAGAGTTCAGTTTTCACTGGTTTCCTCCATCTTCTAACTTTCTTTACTAGGGTTATCTGGCCATGAAGTTGGTCAATCCAATGAAATTTCATGGTCCATCTTTGTCCAAGCAGTCTCCAAAGAATAATATTGACACAAGCTTTCAAATAACATGGACAACCTCAGAAATAAAGCAGGCAATTTCAAAGGTTTCATTGCCACCAGCAACTCCCAAGAAAGGGCCACCAGGAGCTCCCAAGAAAGGACGATTAGGAGCTCCCAAAAAAGGACGACCAGGAGCTCCCAAGAAAGGACCACCAGAAGCTCCCAGGAAAGGACCACCAGGAGCTCCCAAGAAAGGACCACCAGGAGCTCCCAAGAAAAGGCCACCAGGAGCTCCCAAGAAAAATCCTCCAGCAGTTCCCAAAAAAGTGCCAACAACAGTTCTCAAAAAAACGTCATCAGCAGCTCCAAGTAAAGTCCCAACAGCAATGCTGAAGAAAGTACCAACAACAACTCTGAAGAAAGTGCCAACATCAACTCTGAAGAAAGTGCCAACAACAACCTTGAAGAAAGCAAAGCCAACAACTCTGAAGAAAGTGAAGCCAACAACTCTGAAGAAAGCGTCACCTCCCACCTCAAAGAAGCCATCTCCATCTAAGAAAACACCAAAAGCAACTGTCCCAACGCCACCACAACCAACTACCAAGAAATTATGGACAACGTCTCCCAAGAAAAAACCAGCTCCCCCCAAAAAATTTCCAACTTCTAAAAATAGATTGATAACACCGAAAACACCCCCAAAATAATAGTTACTCTTCAAAAAAAAATATCCATGCAGGGATACCACCACCTGCTAAGACCCTGATCTGTTATAGTTAAGTACAGCCTCCTGCTACCCAATAGAAATTCTGCCATGTTCTTCACAATCTATTTGAAATGTCTTGCACCGAAGGGCCATTCTAGCATCACCTTCCCCGTTGCCCTCAAAGGGTCTTCAGGAGTAGAAACCACTCAGCCTTCTATGAATTTGGTACCATCCTTCCAACTTTTTCAGTTTTGTGATGATGTTCCTCAGAGTTCAAAGCCAACTCCTGAAATACTTGCAGGGGGAGGAAGCGAGAAGACAAGTATGGAGTCAGGTAGAACTTCAGATGAAAGTAGCTTTCTGAACTCTGTCCTAGTATTTCCAAAGAGATGAAGAAGGAAGGCCCCTTCTTCAATGAAATATAGGTCAGGAGAAGTCAAAGCCATGTCAGTTATAGACCCAGAGCCATAAATAGTTGCAATCCAGTTACACGTGTTTTCAGCCATCTCTTGAGGAAGTCAGTACTATACAAATAAATATGCCATCGATGGTTCTTTGATGCTTTGGGTGAAATTGTCCTTTTTAATATATATATATATATATATATATATATATATATATATATATATATATATATATATATAGAAATTTTTCATGGACTAAAATGCAAATCAAAAGACAAAAGGAAAAGGAAAGCAAGGCAAGGCTAGAAGTGGAAAAGAAATAAAAAGTAAATATATTTAAGAAATATAATGACGTCTGACCTTCTTTTCAACAGTTAAAATCTATATGAGCCGCGTGGCGCAGTGGTTAGAGTGCAGTACTGCAGGATACTTCTGTTGACTGCCGGCTGCCTGCAATTTGGCAGTTCGAGTCTCACCGGCTCGAGGTTGACTCAGCCTTCCATCCTTCCAGTGGTTAGAATGCAGTATTGCAGGCTGACTCTGTCCATAGCCAGGAATTCAATCCTAACCGGCTCAAGGTTGACTCAGCGTTCCATCCTTCCGAGGTGGGTAAAATGAGGACCAAGATTGTTGAGGGCAAGATGCTGACTCTGTAAACCACTTAGAGAGGGCTGTAAAGCAGTATATAAGTCTAAGTGCTATTGCTATTTTCCTTCCTTCCTTCCTCCCTCCCTCCCTCCCTCCGTCCCTGTGATTAGAATGCAGTATTGCAGGCTAACTCTGCCCATTGCCAGGAGTTCGATCAAGACCAGCTCAAAGTTGACTCTGCCTTCCATCCTTCCATCTGAGGTCGGTAAAACAAGGACCCAAAATTGTTGGGGGCAAGAGGCTGACTCTGTAAACCGCTTAGAGAGGGCTGGAAAGCACTCTGTGGAACTTTTTAAAAAAAAATTCCCCAAAATAATTCATTCTCTAGAGGGTGGGGGAGCTTCCCACAGTCCTTTTTTAAAACTCATCGTACTTCATAAAAATCCCATTTTTTTCTTATATTTTTCCAGATAAAGTCTACATCTTTAGACAATCCTCTCCCAGGTAGAAAGTGTACTCAGGTCCTCAGCCATTGAGTAAACGAGGCCATGCATGTATCTTTCCTATATACCAATATCAGTCCTTTAGCTGGAATAGTCATTCTAAGAGCGAGATGGGTGGAACATAAATATGATAAAGAAATAAAAATAAGGTCACAAAGAATCAGTTAGCATCCAGTTATCCAGCGGCGTCCAACAAGCAAAGGCAATGGGGAAAACAGCATGGAAAGTTACAATTCACAGTTATGTAATTTTTACATATTGGGACTGCTGTAGATTATTGAGTCACCAACAGATAATATTTACTATAGATTTCATTATCGTCCTCTTTTCACCCACTGAGTCTGCAATATTTTATTGTGCCACCAGGTTGCAGTATTTCACAAAAATTCCGTGCAAGTCGGCCCTCCTGTAAACCAGGGAGGAAACACAAATAAATGAACTAATATTATTTCAACAAAGGAAGAGAGATTCCATGGATGAAAATCTGACAGGGAAAAACCATTCAAGACACTTGGGAAACTCTAAATAAAAGAGATAATAAAAGCCCAAACGAAAACAATACCACAGAGAAAGAAAATCAAGAGACTGCAGATGAAACCAGAATGTTTAGGCAAAGAAAACAGAGTTGGAAGGGACCTTGGAGGTCTTCTAGTCTGGCCCGCTGCTCAAACAGGAGAACTTGACAAATGGCTATCCAGTCTCTTCTTAAAAACCTCCAGCTGGAGGGAGGGAGGGAGGGAGGGAGGAGAGGGGGAGGAAGGAAGGAAGGAAAAAAAGAGAAAGAAAAAGAAAGAAAAAAGAAAGAGAGAAACAGAGAAAGAAAAAGAAAGAAAGGGAGGAAGAAGGGAAGGAAGAAGGGAAGGAAGGAAGGAAAAAGGGAGGAAAAGGAAGGAAGGAAGGAGAAAGGGAAAGGAGCAAAGAAAAAAGGGAGGGAGGGAAGGAAGGAAGGGTAAAGGGGAGAAAGCAAAGAAGGAGAAAAGCAGGAGGGAGGGAGGAAGTAAAAAGGAGAAAGGGAAGGAAGGAAAAAAGAAAAGAGGGAGGGGAAAGGGAGGGGGGAGGAAGGAAGGAAGGAAGGAAGGAAGGAAGGAAGGAAGGAAGGAAGGAAGGAAGGAAGGAAGGATAGCAGAAGGGACCTTAAAGGACTTCTAGTCTAACCCCCTACTCAAGCAGGAGACCCTATACTATTTCAAATAGTTGTCCAATCTCTTCTTTTTTTTTATTGAAAAAGTTTTACAAATACAAGTTTTCCATCCCCCCCCCCAATTTCCCCCCCTCCCCTCCCAAACCCCCCCCCCTTGGCTTCCCTTACACAAGAATATTGTTCTTATACAATCTACAGATATTGAAAAGTTGAAATCCAAATAAGGTATCATATCAAACATTTCCCACATCTAATCTACCCCCTATCAGTAATAAAAAATTTTCTAAATAACATCCAAGTAATAATTATCTGCATATATCAATCCCCCTTATTACAAGATAAAATCCAAAACATAATTTTCCCCAATTACTCATCCCCCCATTTAAACTATTTCCTAGATAACATATTCTACATAACATTCTAGATCAATATATCAGTCTCAATTTGATCCAAATCTTAGTTACCTCCAGTTACTTTACCCCCTACATACTATAACTCTCAACACAATGTGACCTCCTTCAACTAATACTAACTGATACTTCTTTGTTTGATATATCTATCCCCATTTCCCCCAATTATTCAGTACCACATAACATAACATTTTTCAGCTAAATGCTAACTGATACTTCTTTGTTTGGTATTTATTCTGCACATAATCTATCCATTTCTTCCATTCCCAAACAAAAGTTTCTTGGGTCCTATCTTTTATATAAGCTGATATCTTTGTCATTTCTGCAAAACTAGCCATCTTCGAAGTCCATTCTTCAATAGTAGGTAAGATATCTTTTTTCCAATATTGTCCAATCAATAACCTAGCTGCAGTAATCATATATAATATCAGTCTTGTTTCACTCGATGAAAAGTCCTTAACTTTTTAAAAACAATTGTGGAGAAAATTGAAGCTCTTCTTGAAAACCTCCAATGGATAAGAGCATCCACAATTTCTGGAGTCAAGTCATTCCCCTGGTTAATGGTTCTCACTGTCAGGAAATTTCTCCTTAGTTCTAGGTAGGTTGCTTCTCTCCTTGATGAGTTTCCACCCATTGCTTCTTGTCCTGCCCTCAGGTGCTTTGGAGAATAGCTTGACTCCCTCTTCTTTGTGGCAACCCCTGAAATATTGGAAGACTGCTATCATATCTCCCCTGGTCCTTCTTTTCATTTAACTAGACATACCCAGTTCCTTCAACCGTTCTTCATAGGTTTTAGCCTCCAGTCCCCTAATCCT
Organism: Masticophis lateralis; assembly: GCA_030761175.1. Lineage (NCBI taxonomy): Eukaryota > Metazoa > Chordata > Lepidosauria > Squamata > Colubridae > Masticophis > Masticophis lateralis. Next base: position 20,650,732 of record JAUDYJ010000008.1, read on the forward strand.
CTTGGTTGCTCTTCTCTGCACTCTTTTTAGAGTCTCCACATCTTTTTTACATTGTGGCGACCAAAACTGAATGCAGTGTTCAGTTTTGGGGAGAGGAAGAGAAAAAAAATAAAACAAAGCAGACTGAATTGCAAGAAGAGATCCAGAGCAACGTTGTTGAAAAAGGGCCAGGACCGTTGCGTGTCCAAGAAATCTTGGAAGGAATGGAATGCACCACACAGGGCTCCAAAACTTTTTGGCCATCTCCCAGGTTCTCAAATGCTAACTGTCCACGAACGAAGCCCAGTCTGAATGCCACAGGCCCAGCCTCTCAAAAGAGGGGTGGGTCGCGCACCTGCCTCGCTTCATCTGCGTCATGGGAAGTCACATTTGTGTTTGTAATGCCAGCCTGTCGGATTGTCCTGGGAGACAGCGGTCAGAAGAGGTCAAAAGATGCAGTGATCATCCCTCTCCTGTCCTCAGTGACTCCTGCTTTGTTTCTGAACACCTGCCTTCTGAAACAAGAAGGGCAAGATCCGTGGTGAAATCCACATTTTTTTTATGGGTGAGGACAGGACAAGAAGCGATGGGTGGCAACTAATCCAGGAGAGAAGCAACTTAGAACTAAGGAGAAACTTTCTGACTGTTAGAACAATGAATCCGTGGAACAACTTGGGACCTTGTGGGTCATCTAGTCCAACCCCCAGCCCAAGAAGGAGACCCTACACTATTTCTGATAGAGGCAGTCCAGTCTCTTCTTAAAAGCCTCCAGGGATGAAGCTCCCACAACTTCTGAAGGCAGCTTCTGTTCCATCGGTTGATTGTTCTCACTGTCAAAAAAATTCTCCTTATTTCCAGGTTGACTCTCTCCTTGTTCAGTTTCCATCCATTATTCCTTGTCTGGCCTTTCAGGTGCTTTGGAAAATAGCTTGAACCCTTCCTCTCTGTGGAAGCCCCTCAAATATCGGAAAGGCTTTGACTTAAAAGTTCAAAAAGGTTAAGCAGAGTCATATCTGGTCCCGGATTTGAAAGGGAAGCTAATTACAACTAGGAACTTGCAAGGAAGTTGGAAAAAAGAAAATAAACTTCAAAAGAATGTAGAGGCAAAGCACTTTCTAATGGATAGCTGGCCAAAGATTAAACACTCATGTTTTAATGCCTTCAAATAAGTGATTCCTTTTTTATGACCCTATAAGTGAAAGCAAGAAAAGGATCAGATAATCAAAACTCGGCAGCCATTGAGGAGAAAACACAACTCGGTGATTCAACTGGCAGTAAAAAGATCTAATTGGTTACCAATTAATGGTCAACAAACAAAGATAGCAGCAAAAGTTGTAGGTCCTACCAAGGACACAGAAGCGTGACGAGAAATAAATGACTAAGTGGTTGTGTGCAGATGGCTCAAGTAAATAGCTCCTTGAGGTACAGAAAAGAGTGAATGCACTCAAACTTACAGTTATCATATACTACTGGACATCTAGAGTATTCAACCGGTTCAGACCGATTCACCCAAACCGGTAGTGAAAATTTTGAGTAGTTCGGAGAACCGGTAGTAAAAATTCTGACTGGCCCCGCCCCCATCTATTCTCTGCCTCCTGGGTCCCAGCTGATCGGGAGGAAATGGGGATTTTGCAGTATCCTTCCCCTGGATTGGGGACGGAATGGAGATTTTACAGTATCCTTCCCCTGCCCCGCCCACCAAGCCACACCCACCAAGCCACACCCCCAGAACCGGTAGTAAAAAAATTTTGAAACCCACCACTGGCGCATACCAGTAGCAACATAATGTGAAACCCACTGCTGTGGACAAGCCATGATCTGTTGGATCATTGTTTCAGGGATATATTTCTTTACCTAAACAGAATGACCATGATTGGTCAAAAAAATCAGTAGAACGACTTCTGGACAGTTTCCCAATTGAGTTTCCTTATGGGAAGATGGGAAGTGAACATCAAAATCCTTCCTTCCTTCTTTCCCCCTTCCTTCCTCTTTCTTCTCTTTTCTTCCTTCCTCTTTCCTCCCCTTCTTCTTCTTCCTCACTTCCTCCCCTCCTTTCTCCCAAATGCCTCCCTCCTTTCTCTTCCCTGCCTTCTTCCCTCCCTCCCTCTTTCTTCCTTCCTTGCCTCCTTTCTTCCTCTTTCCTCCCTCCCTCTTTCTTCTCCTTCCTTCCTTCCCTCCCTGCCTCCCACCATTCTCCTTCCTCACTTCCTCCCTCTCTTTTTTCTTCCTGCCTCCCTCCCTTCTTCCTCCCTCCTTCCTCCTTCCTCCCTCTTCCTCCTTTCCTTCCTATCTACTGTAAAATGTACGGACTCCAGTTACAATTTCAAGGCTGGCTGGGAAATTCTGGGAACTGGATTCCGCAAATCTGAAATTTGCCAAAATTGAGGAACACCGTTCCAGTCACTGGGAGCTGAATTCAATTGCGGGCGGAGGAAAACTTTATTATAATCAGTGGACAACACAATCTCACCATCTCAATGGGCCCAAAAGAAGAGAATGGTGGCTTTTGTTTTCTTTAAAAAGAACATTATTTTAAACATAGTAAACACGGCTTTCTGTTCTTTAAAAAGACACTGATGTGTTCTCAGGAAAAACATGGTACTCTTTCACCGGTGTCCTTTTCATCTCCTCTACATTTAAGCTACATTAAGTGTCTGGGTAACCTGGATTTTCTGTCCTTGGATCACGGGGTTCAAATTCTCATATTGTCTGCTGGTGTGGTGATTAACTGGAATTGTGACAGGAAAGTCAGCAAACTGAAATGACAACTGTCTTTTCTAAGCCAAGAGAGAACAGTTGAAAGAAAAACTTTTTTCGTGCCAAAGAACATGCTGTCCCAGGCTGGACTCCTTCATTCTAGGTGAGGGTCATTTTTTTTTTTAATGTTGAGCTTCAGGCTAGTGTAGGAAGTTAGCATCCACTCCTCTCCTAGGAAAATGAGATATTTTAGGAAATATTAAAAAGAAAGAATATTTTCCCTAAAAGGGAGGCAGAAATTCAGCCCCACATCTTTGTCAATGGGCCATTAAGGCCTGGGCCAGTCTATTCTACAGAACAAAGATCTACCTCCTTCGGACAGAGCCATAGTAGGAATTGCCCAAACCCTTTTCATTACATCATCACCCAGCAAAAGTCAACCAAGCTTGGGACTCAGGACAGACTTGTTACCCCCACATGGCTCCATGGGAGCCCCACATGGCTCCATGGGAGCCTGACAACAAATCAGAACACACACTCAAATTCAAAGCCCAACAGAGGGGGGATGGCAGAATTTAAAAATGCTGTTTTCTTTTTGTTGGTGACTGATTTTTTATTATTATTTTTGTATGCTTTATTGTAATTGTTTTTATTGTGAGGCATTCAGAATCATTGAGTTTCAGGTGGCATACACATTTAATAAATAGTTTTTATTATGTACTCCACAGCTTCTCCGTTTTCCTGTTTATCTTCCCCGTTTTTCTGCAGTTTATTTTTCAGTATTTCAAAACTTCTAAATTTCTTTTGTTCATTATTTTTTCTAAAGCGTACCAAAACACATGCATCCTCATTTATTTTTTTTATGCAACTTACTTCCTCTGTAAGGTGACTCTGGGCAGCTATTCAAAAAGACAAACACAATGCAACAATATGACAACAATTTTAATAATAAGTAACTTAGCTTAACACCTCTTTTGTAAACTTTTATTGTAAAACAAATACTTCAATGTTTGTTTTTCCTTCGTGCTTTCAGTATATGCTCTTATTTATTTTTGAAGAAAAGTCAAATAATGAAAACGCTTCCAACATTAATATCTAAAACTGTAATTTAATATTGGGAGAACATCCACTTTTTCCTTGTCTACTTTTAACATTCTAAGGCAGCTAATAAAATAGTAACAATCTAAATGTATTTTATAAAGACGGTATCATTGTATTGAAATAATGTTGTATCAAAACAGGTTTTGATTGAGATTGTCTAGATCAGGACTGAAAAACTGTGGCAAATTTAGGACTGGTTAGATTTCAACGCCCAGAATTCTCCAGTCAGCAAGGGTTGCCAAGGCAGGACACCTCCGGTCGAGATCAACATTTAATAATATGTGAAAGGTTGAGCTAATTCTATATTAACATCTTACGGATATATTTTTAGTTCTTACAAATCTCACTTATTCATTATTCTAAATATTCTGGTCTATTCTGCTCTGCTCTACTCTGTTTTATGATTTTCTGTTCTAATTATTTCATATTCTAATCTATTATTTCATATTCTGTTCTATTATTTTCTATTCTAATTGTTTCATATTCTATTCTTTCTGTTCTATTTATTTCATATTCTAATATTTTCTATTCTATTCTATTCTATTCTAATTATTTCATATTCTGTCCTATTCTATTCTATTCTATTCTATTCTATTCTATTCTAATTATTTCATATTCTATTCTGTTCTATTCTATTCTATTCTATTCTATTCTATTAATTATTTCATATTCTGTTCTATTCTACTCTATTAAGTATTTCATATTCGGTCCTATTCTGTTATATTCTTTTCTATTCTATTCTATTCACTCTAATTATTTCATATTCTATTCTATTATTTTGTATTCTATTGTAATCGTTTCATATTCTATTCTTCCTTAAATATTTCATATTCTATTCTATTCTAATTATTTCATATTCTATTCTATTCTATTCTAATTATTTCATATTCTATTCTATTATTTTGTATTCTATTGTAATCGTTTCATATTCTATTCTATTCTATTCTATTCTATTCTATTCTATTCTAATTATTTCATATTCTGTTCTATTCTATTCTATTAAGTATTTCATATTCTATTCTAATTATTTCATATTCTATTCTATTCTATTATTTTCTATTCTAGTCTAATTATTTCCTGTTCTGTTCTGTTCTAGTCCTTATCATTTATCTTTCGATCTCCATCTCTCTATTCCCTCAAAAGGCCACATCAGATTGGCAGCTCCTCCGCTTCAATCCGAGTCCCCGGGCAAAGAATTCCGGGCTCCTCATTGGTCCAAAAGGGTCCCGAGGGTGGGATCTCAAGGAACGTCCCTCCAACGGGGCGTAATGCCTACGTCACCAGCCCCGCCCCCCCATTCCTGCACACGCAAAGATGACCCGAAAAGCTTTGACGTGTCAAGGCAGAAAGAGACGCACGAGGGAGGGGGGGGAATTGTTCTGCGCAGGCGCCGTCCGCCTCTGATGTGAGCCGAGCTGCGATTGGTTGCTCGGGTAGAGAGAGAGCTGGGCAAGGGAGGAGGCAGGGCTGAAAGGTGAAAAGGGGTGGAGTGACGTCGAGCGGTGACGTCGAGCGCGCATGCGCGCTAGCGCCCGCGCGCGGCTCCTTTGCGACTCCAGCTGTGGCGGCGGCGGCGCGTCGGTTTCCTCAGCCGTGGCCGGGTGGTGGGGGAGGGGCCCGGGCCGAAGGGGCAGCGGCAGGTGAGTGACCCGCCCCCGGCCACGCCCCTTTGGGGGCCTGAGGGGTGGGTGGGTGGCTGAGGGAAAAATGGGTGGGGGTCGCTTTGGAGAGGTCGGTTAGTTAGGCCCCGCCTTGCCCCCCCCACTTCGACGTAATGACGTCACAAATAAGTGACGTCACAAGGCCACGTGGAAGGGGGGCTGGAGGCGCCTGTTCTGCCATAAAAAGGGGTTTTGTGTGAAGAAAAGGGGGGGAGGGGTCGCCCCTAAGCTCCCCTCCCCCCTCCCCACCCCCTGGATCTCCTGGACAAAAGTAGGGCAGTGTAACAAATAAAACAAATAAAAAAAATAAGGATGCGGGATTCGATCTTGATATAATAAAAGAAGGAGCCTTTGACAGGGGTGCCCAACTTGGGCAGCTTTGTGGACTTCCAAAAATTCCCAGAATTCCCCAGCCAGCTTTATAACAGGAACAAGGGTTGGAAAGGACCTTGGAGGTCATCTAGTCCAACCCTCCTCCGCCCAAGCAGGAGACCCCCCTACACCAGGGATGGCTAACCTGTTTGTCATTGCGTGCGAAAAGTCAGGGGAGTGTAGAGTGGTTACAAGCGCGCGTGCCCACACCCATATGCGACCCTCCGTGCTCCCCCCCACATTTGGCACACGATGGGCCCGGTAGTACATTTTTTTTGCCCTCCCCAGGCTCCAGAGCCTTTCTAGAACCCTGGGGAGGGTGAAAACGGCCTTCCCCATCCCTCAGAGGCTCTCCGGAGGCCGGAAATGGCCCATTTGCCAACTTCCAATGGACCTGGAAGGCCCAAAAATCAGCTGGTGGAGCTGAGCTCGCGTGCCCACTGATACGGCTCCATGTGCCACCTGTGGCATGCATGCCATAGGTTCGCCATTGCAGCCCTGCATCATTTCTGACAGCCTCTTCTTTGAAAGCTTCCAGGGACGAAGCTCCCACGACTTCTGAAGGCAACTTCTGTTCCATTGAATATAGAATAATAGCGCCTTTAAACACGCTGATTTAGAGAATGTTGGGAGTTGAAGTGCTCACATCTTCAAGCTACTGGAATTGAAAGGCACTTCTCTAGAGCAGTCTTAATGTTCAAGGTGTGTGTGTGTTAATTCAGTTTGTATAGCCATCCATCTCAGTCAATGACACTGGCTGGCTTACAATTCAAAAAATATTTATTTATTGGTTCGATTTATATATGCCGTATTCTCCAGAGACTCAGGGCGGCTTACAATGCGTTAAGCAATAGCCTTCATGCTTTTGTATATACCTGCTTAGTAGGGCTTTTGCCTCCACCTAAGCGATGTTCTTTTTTATACAAAGTCAGCTTATTGCCCCCACAATCCGGGTCCTCATTTTACCTACCTTGGAAGGATGGAAGGCTGAGTCAACCTTGAGCCTGGTGAGATTTGACCTTGCAGTAAAGTAAAGTAAATTTTAAAGCAATAAAAAAGCTAAATAAAAATATATTCTAAATGACACCAAAAACAAGCAGTTTAAGCAGTTAAAATCTAGGATAATTTTTATAACTTTTTTTGCTTTCTTTCTGCTCTATTCTCTGATTTCAAGAGTATCTGGCCGATAACGACTCTTGGCAAACTCAGAACCTTGCATGTCCTTTTGGAGTATTTTAATTGGCTCCAATAACTAAATTAGCAATTTATAGGACTTTTCCCTTAATGGTCAGAACACGACTGCAGAGGCTTTTTGTTAGCAATGCTTTTACTATGGTAAAAATCTCGTTGGAATAATTTTAACGAGCGTAATGGTATCTTATCAGTAGCAGTAATAATCACCTTGCTAATCAGGCGGATGGAGTGTGACATACATGCTGTAATTCAGCATTCTCTATCTGGCATTCTTCAAATATTTGCAGATTACAACATCTGTGTCATCTCCAGCAAGCATGGCCATTGCTTATAGCTAGGAATGAAAGGAATTGTAGCTCAGATACAGGTGCATATAGACTGATATAAATCGATATGGATCTATGGGCTTGATGCTGCAGGGAAGTAATGTATCATGTTGATGTGAATGATAGAAATGTCAAAATTATGACAACAGACTTGAGTGATAGAGGAACAGAGACGCTGTTGACCTGGTGCGTTATAGCATTGAGGCATATATTTGTTTAAGGATTTACAATTAAGTTCATACAAAGGTGAGTTTATATCACTTTTAAGATTTCTAACTACTTTTCTAAAGATTTGATAAGAGCTAGTTTGGTCTAGCAGCGAAGGCATCAGGCTAGAAAGGAGAGAACGTGAGTAATGCCTTACAGCCGTTAAAAGTCACGCCGCTGGGTGACTTTGGACCAGTCCCTCTCTCTCAGCTCAACCCACCTTACAGGGTGGTTATTGTGGGGAAAATAGGAAGAGGAAGGTGTGTTGGGTACGTTCCCTGCCTTAAGTTATTTGTAAAAATAATAAAGGTGGGATGTAAATTAAATAAATTATGTGTCATCAAGTTAACGTCAGCTTTTGATGACTCCATAGATACAGTAATAGCATTTAGACATATATATCACTTTACAGTGTCTTTACAGCCCTCTCTAAGCGGTTTACAGAGTTAGCATGTTGCCCCCAACAATCTGGGTCTTCATTTCACTGATCTCGGAAGGATGGATATATATTTTCTCCACGATGTTCTGTCCCCAGGTTGGTCCTTTAGATCTTCCAAGGGTGCCCCTTGCTACTGGTCATCCTTTTATACTCTTTCCTTCCATCTTTCCCAGCATCAGCCTTCTCCAGAGAAATGGGTCTTTGCGTAATGTGACGGCAGTAGGATAAAATTGTGCTTTGTCGTTGTGTGTTTTGAATGAAAATTTAGCATTGATTTGTGCAATTGTCATTGGTTTGTTTTCTCGGTTGCTTCCTAGATTAGCATAAGAGAAGCTCAGAGAGCCACAGTCTACTTACTGTATGGAGATATTGTTAATAATGGCAATTTCAGAGGACAGATGAAAATGTTACAACAATTGAAAGCAGGCTGTTCAGCCTGTCTCAGAGGGTTTCTGATTATTTAAATTCTGATGACTATAAATTGCGTCCAATTGTGGCTATGTGTCAACATTATGTCAATACAGGAAATCACTTTAGAAGCCAGGTTTTAAGCGCACACTGAAAATATGTGACATATTCTAGAAGGATGTTTCAGATTCTTTAACCATGTTCCCTGTGCCCATCTCTCAAATCAGCCGGTGAGAGAGCCAGAAACGGCACCTCAGCCTTGGAAGAGAATATTCACAATGCTCACATTGTATTTATGCAAGCTGTAGAGTTGAGTAGGATTATACTTTCAGAAAGCAATACTGAATTGAAGCCTTCAGTGGGGGGTTTTCGGTCGTTCAGCAGTGTGATTCAGCTATACAGAAAACAATAATTAGGCGTGCCCGCACTATTTAGACAACTGGGTAGCTTTTTTCTTGAAATCTTTTGAGCTCCTAAAATACCAGTTAAGGATTTGAATAAGTATTTAATGTAAGCTACTTTTAGCAAAAGTGCTTGCCAGCTCTACAGAGCATGCAGATACTAGAACATAGAAAAACAGGATTTATTATTTATTGGTTCGATTTATATGCTGCTTTTCTCTTGAGACTTAGGGCGGCTTACAATGCGTTAAGCAATAGCCTTCATATTTTTGTATATACCTGCTTAGTAGAGCTTCCCACCCCCCAAGTGGTGTTCTTTTTTATACAAAGTCAGCTTATTGCCCCCACAATCGGGGTCTTCAATTTACCTACTTCAAAAGGATGGAAGGCTGAGTCAACTTTGAGCCTGGTGAGATTCAAACTTGCAGTAATTGCAGGCAGCTGGTGCTAGTTAACAGCACTTTAGTCTGCTGCGCCACCAAGGATTGGGAGGGACATTGGAGGTCTTCTAGTCCAGCCCCTTGCTCAAGCAGGAAACTCACCCTGTATACCAATTTCGGACAAATGGCTGTTCAATCTCCTCTTGAAACCCTCCAGCGATGGAGCTTTGGCGATACTTATATTGACTTATTTTATTTTATTTTATTTTATTTTTATTATTTTATTTTATTTTTATTATTTTATTTTTATTATTTTATTTTATCTTATTTTATCTTATCTTATTTTATTATTTTATTTGTTTTATTTTATTATTTTATTTTATTTATTTTAATTGCCACCTATCTCCCTGGGGCAACTTTAGGCTGCTTACAGCAATAAAAAGAAAAGTAGAACAGAAGTAAAATCATTATTAAGAGAGAAAAAGAACACAAGAATACATATTTGTAGTTACTTTCAGTTATACATTTATATCTATTTATAGTAGATAGGAGGGTATCTACAGGTAGGCCTCAGCTTGCAGCAATCCGTTTAGTGACCGTTCAAAGTTATAACGGCACTGAAAAAAAGTGACTTGTAATCATTTTTCTCACTGAACGACCATGGCAGCTTCTCTCTGATCACGGGATCAGAATTCAGACGCTTGGCAACTGGTTCATACTTACGACGGCTGACTGTGTCCCAACGGTCACGTGATCAATTTTTGCGACCTTCTGGCAAGCAGAGTCGATGGGGAAGCCAGATTAGCTTTACAACCATGTTACTAGTTTAGCAGCTGCGGTGGTTCAGTTAACAACTATGGCAAGAAAATTCGTAAAATGTGGCAAAACCTCAGTTAACAAATGTCTCACTTAACAACAGAAATCGTGGCCGTAAGTTGAGGACCCCCTGTACCATGACATGGGTTGTCATCCAAAAATCATGAAAAGTACGTTAGCCTCATTCAGAAACAACTTGTTTAAACGAGATAACTGTGTAACTATGTATATAAAATGCATTATAAGGATTCTCAGAAATACCTTGAATGAAAGAACCTACTAGGAATTTTTATAAAAGAAACATTGTACATAAAACAAGCAGTGAGCTACTGGTTCCCATGGCTTACATATCTGTGGCTTATTAAATTACAGCTGAGTTTATGCGATATCTTCAGTTATAAATTATAGCTTACCAAAGACAATAGATAGTTAATAGCATATGCTAAACCAAAAGCAAATTAAAGCACAATTATTATGTCTTAGCCTGATATAGGAACCGAGTCAGTGAATATTCCAGTCATTGTTTATTTTGAGTCAGAGAGGTGGGGAGGTTGTGTTAGCTTCCTTGCTTTTGAAAGTGCCTTTTACTTGTAAATAATGTTTTAAATAGCCACCATGTTCTTTCAATTTTGTTTTTTTTTTTTCTGTCCTCTCCTCTTATTATATAAGTCATCTGGAATTGGGTGGCCTCTAAATTCAATGTATTATGTAAGTAAATACTCTTAACTTCTCTAGGGCCGTGGTTGTCAAATTTAACAGATTGCGTCGACTCCCTCCTTTGAGAAAGAAAAGCTATTTTTATTTTAGCTTAGTGGCTTACAATAGTCTCTGCTTGGGGGAAGGCCCATGTCTCTCGTGAGAACTGCAGACTCCCAACTATTTATGCAGTGGAAACATTTTATAGGCTGAGCTTGTAGCAACTTGTTCCTAAATTTTGCAGAATTGGCTTCAGACTACAGTCTTAATTACAGGAGGAACAGAGAGCGTATGCTGTTTGTGCTATTGCAAAACAAAGCTTCAGTTCTCTCACTCTTTATTTGACTTTCTCAGTAAAAAATAAGAGAAGCTGCAGCTTGCCCAGTTTCTACCAGTTGAGGAAGCTGGGTTCAATTTGAAAAAAGTGTTCATGTTTTTCAAGCAACATTTAGTATTTTTAACGGGAAGTTTTGCGTTTATGAAGACATTTTTTTCTCATAATAGAGTATCTTCTACAAGTTAGCTATGCTATACGACTTTAAGAGAGAAATAAGTTAACTCATATCTTAATCTATAATCAAGATGCAATTTAAGATGCATCATCAGTACATCGAAGATGCATCTTAAATAATGCCCTGCATGAATTTTCCTCAGAAATGCGTAAGAGCTCTGTATAATGCAAAGAGCTTATTTTGCAGGTTGTTGAGTTAAATGGATTTGGGGCCAAAACAGAATTATTGAATCAAAGAGAAAAGCCCTGTGGAGCAGATAAAAAGAACTCAAGATTTTGTTTCCTATAATGGCTAGCTATTTAAAAGCTGCCTTTCTTAAGGATCTGAGAATAACATATTGTTCTTTTCTCCCTTCCTCCCTCCCTCTCCCTCCTTCCCTCTCTCACTCTGTGTGTGTGTGTGCATATTTGGATATTACTCCAGTACAACTGAAGACACATAATTGAGAAATAACAAGTCATGTTTGCTTTTTGTGGAGTCATGAATCTGGGCCTTGACATATCCTAGGAGTGACAGTTTTGCCAAATTCCTCTGATCAATGAAGCAGCTTGAATGTAAAGTGCAGTAGGAAACTACGGCAGGAAATATATTCCCCAAACTGAATCTGGAAACCTGTGAAAAGAGACTATTGGGTTTTTTCAGGCTGCAGTTATTATAACCTACTGATATCAGTAAATCCCCCATTGAACTAAGTTGAACATTTTCCTTTGTTGTTAGTTGCCCCCGGAGACCATTTAAGCTCACACCTACTGCTTCAGTGACTCCATCCAGCCACCTCGTTCTCTGCCATCCCTTTCTTATTTTGCCCTCAATCTTTCCCAGCATTAGGCTCTTCTCCAGTGAGTCCTTCCTTCTCATTAGGTGGCCAAAGTATTTGAGTTTCCTCTTCAGGATCTGGCCTCCTAAAGAGCAGTCAGAATTGATCTCCTCTAGGACTGACCGGTTTGATGGCCTTGCAGTCCGTGGAACTCGCAGGAGTCTTCTCAGCATCAGAGTTCAAAGGCCTCCATTCTTTGGCGCTCAGTCTTCCTTGTGGTCCAATTTTCACAGCCATCCATTGCAACTGGGAAAACTATAGCCTTGACTACGCACACTTTTGTTGGCAGGGTGATGTCTCTGCTTTTTAGCATGCTGTCTAGCTTTGCCATGGCTTTCCTCCCCAGGAGCAAGGGTCTTTTAATTTCTTGGCTGCAGTCCCCATCTGCAGTGATCTTGAAGCCCAGGAAAAAACTCCTTCCATTTCTTCCCCATTTATTTGTCAGGAATTGAGAGGGCTGTGCTTAAAATGTTGCAGCTTGGCAAGAAAGCAAAATGCCATACAATATCAGATCAGAGAACTTTTCACTCTCTGCCTGAATATTTAATTTTACAGTCATGGCCTATGGACATTAATAAATCTCTCCTAATTTGTCAAATTCTTTTTTTTAAAAAAAACAGTGACTATTGTCACATCTTAGCGTTTCTCAGCGACAGCAACTTTAAGGGGCAAAGACTTCATTTCCCAGAGATGCAAAATATTTAAAATATTCATTCTTAATTTTAGTTTTCTAAATTGGTCACTCTTGAGCCCGGAAAGAAACAGTGTCCAGAATTCCACTTGCTGGTTAGAGAATTTGGGGAGTTGAAATCCATACATCCTAAATTTGCTGAGGTTGAGAAACATCGCCTTACAGCAATTGAATCCACATTTTAATCGTTGAATTTCCTTTTTTTTTTTTATCTACCTTTTCCAGTGAACATATTGATAAAATATTAAGACAGAAAGAATATAATCTCCGTGGCTGGGATTGAATCAGTGTCATAAGAGCAGTCAGTGGTTTCACTGCCAAGTTGTAAACTTGTCATTTAAGAGGTGGCTTTCCCCCATGGCTATGATGTGAACATCTCTTTACATGAACCTTTTACCAGTCAGGTATCCTCCAGACCAGGGGTCTGCAACCTTGGCAACTTTAAGACTTGTGGACTTCAACTCCCAGAGTTCTGGGAGTTGAAGTTCATAAGTTTTAAAGTTGCCAAGGTTGGAGACCCCTGCTCCAGAACATCTGAACTAAAATTCCCACAAATTGGCTGCAGAAATTGGGAATTGCATCCAAACACGTCTTGAGAGCATCGGATTAAATATCTTTTACTCTTGCCCTAGGGACTGTAATAATCAACTGTCTCACGATTGACATTAATCTTGATCTCTGCTCTAGCTTGCATCAGGTGTACATTTCTGATCCATTCGCCCCGTGTTGAACCAGCTATGCTGTCCCTATTGCCAACTCTTGGGTTAGTCGAGGACTGGTCAGGCAGTCGGTTGTCATGATTCTGGTGTATTTGTATATGGAAAAAAACACGCTCCTCATCCTGAGCCTGTACTCTGGAATCTCTTGGAACACTGTGTAGGGATTACACGTGGTTGCAAACATCTGATTTGCTATTCCGTTCCAGCTGTGATGCAAGGCTATAAGCTATTGCAGTTAAGATCTCGCTGACGGTTGCCTGGAAGTGAGTTGCTCTCCTGAGACTTTTTTTGCTTCTGCCTCTGAACTGTAAGTGGAAACTCCTTGGATGGCAGCTCCAGCTCTTTATTCCATTCCCGTGTGATTTCTGTTTACTGTGAGTAAAATGCAGAGTTTTCTATAAAGTGGGAGTTTATTTTTATAATGTTTTTTCCCCCCCTCGGGAGTGAAGTGCTTGCTTCATGGGTTAGACCAGAGATCTTCAAACTTGGGAGCTTTAAGACTTGTGGACTTCAAGACCCAGAATTGCTGGCTGAGAATTCTGGGTCTTGAAGTCCACAAGTCTTAAAGCTCCCAAGTTTGAAGACCTCTGGATTAAATTGTACTTTTACATTACGTTCAGCAAATGTCTAGAAATGTTTTAAAGGGGAATTTCTCAATCTGTTCATTTGGGTTCAGATTCAGCATGTGCACTTTTGTGTGTGTGTTTTTTTTTAATTTAGCTATTCCATGTACATCTTTCCTATTTATTAGACTACTTCCTCAGGGCAGTCTTTGAAGAAGAAAAAAATGAATAGCAACTTTGAAAATGCCTGGTTTATGACAGCGTCTGTGATTCAGTGGCATGTAGCGCTAGAGTTTCCAATGTATTCTAGTGGCTTAGAAGACAGATCTTTTAACTACCATTTTTCTCAGGATTGTTCCCTCCATAATCTGATCCACGGTCCTCTTCTGAGACCATCAGGAAAAGATCTTATGCTTCCATTGTTACTGTGACAGCATGCCAGGCTCATAATTAGTCACTGGTTTGGCCACTTCGGCAAGTCACAGTTTCCTTCTATCAAATAGATAGGAAGCCTCCCCAAATTAGGGACAGATTCTTCTTTTTCAGACCACACAGATGAGTAACATAAATACCGGTGAGTATTTAAGCTACCCTGTTTCCCCGAAAATAAGACCTCCCCAATAATAAGCCCAATTGGGCTTTTGAGCACATGCAGTAAAATAAGCCCTCCCCCGAAAATAAGCCCTCCCCAAAAATATTTAAACCCAGAGCTGGAAATCAGGTAAGATGGCAAGAGGAGCTTCACCTTGCTCCACGCACCCCAAAATAATAAGACCTTCCTGAAAATAAGGCCAAGCGCTTATTTTGGGGTTCAAAAAAAATATAAGATGGTCTTATTTGGGGGGGAAACACGGTAGGAACCCTATTTGTGGGTCTTTGGACCTACAAGGATTCTTCAGTCATAAGCAGACCTTACTAAGCTTACTAACTGCTGTCCCCGTCTGTTCTCGTAGGAAAAGTGGTTATGCGGCCTCACACTACTTCCTTTGTGGTTGCACTGAAATTATTATTTTCTTTCTTTCTCTTTCCTCAGGTAGCGATTGAAATCGGGGAACGCTGTACTTTTAAGAAGATCTTCCATGGACAAGAGAACATCTTGCGTTTTTCAGCGGCGGATGGGATCTAGAAGGATTTTTGCCACAAGCTTCACGGGAGAACCAGAGCTGGCTCTTGTGCCCTGGAGGCAAGCGCTCTAGTTTTCCAAAGCTTTTCCGCCAATGCAGAACAAGAGAAGGAGCACACCTCATTCTTGCAAAGAGACGTTGCGTACTTCCGAAAACTCAAACAAGACTTCTCCTGCCAGTATTTGGAGAGCTGTTTCTGGGCACAGTTCTCCCTGCCCTTCCAGTGGCTTGTGCAGTAAACGATTGTGTAACCATCTCACCCTTAGCCAGTCTTCCCAGTTTCTGTTTGTGCTGTGGCCTCTTTCCAGAGTAGATCATGGGGGTTCTTGCCCACCTGAAGCCCACCGGAGGAAGGGTGTGAACCCTGAAATGGCCCCTGTGATAGGCCAGAGACCTGCTACGCACTCAAGGTTGTTGTTGGTTGACAGGGGAACGGACTGACGGACTGACTGACTGCCCACGGCAGCTTCTTCCTGCCTCAGGAATTTGCAGGCCACTGGCTTAGCGTGGCCCAGCCTGCCCTCTTCCCCCATTCATCATGTTTCTACTGCTGCCCTTCGACAGTTTGGTAGTTAACCTGTTGGGCATTTCCCTGACCGTCCTCTTCACGCTGCTTTTGGTCTTCATCATTGTGCCAGCCATCTTTGGAGTTTCCTTTGGCATCCGCCGTCTCTACATGAAAACCCTTCTACAGATCTTCCAGGTGAGTTCACCCTGCTTTTAACATTCTTGGGGGCCGGGGGAAGCAACCTGAGACGGGGTTGTGTTAGCAGCCAGCACAAAACAAACGAATCAGAGCTCTTGCGACACAGGTCTTGTATGCTGGATTAAGAAACGGGGAGTTTCAGGCAAGTCCAGCTGTGCCATGGGTTGACAGTGTGACTGGAACTTGTGACGTAAGGACAAATGAAGATGTCCCTGGCAAGCAGGTGCAGGGTGTTGCTTAACCATTAACATATCCCTCCATGGGGATTGTTCTCAGTCAGAATGGAGTAACAGCTGCACAGACAGTAGCCAACAGCAGCTCTTCTTCTACAACTCAAATACAGACTCTGATGTAGACCAAAAAAGAAGACGGTGGGCAAGTATAAGATGGCCTCCCCTCCCACATCACTTTTCAAGGATGGAAAGTGGGGGGGCGGGGGGAACATAAGAACAAACAATACATCATGTCGAGGGTCACCTTGAAGCCGTTGCATGAAAGAAACCTCCCTCTTCTTTCCATTTTTCACTTTCTTGAGGGCTGCCTTGCCCGAAAACTCAATGCGCACCCTGGGACCCTGTACATCCGTTACCACCGTTCATTAATTCAACCAGAGCCTTGGCTGGTGCAGTCACACAAACAACTATAATCTAGGGAGCCAGCCACTGGGAAATTAGGTGTCCTCTTTTCTTTCTTATTCCTCCAAAACCCTCATTTCAGCCCGGAATCAGAATGCACTTAACATTTGGGAGTCTTAACTTAAAATAAGAACGTTTATTACTTCCATTTTCCCAGTGTTCATTATTTTTCAAATCCTCTAAAATCAACTCATCGTACTGTGTAAACAGATCTTGTTGAAAGCAGGTCCTCTCTTAACAAGTTATAATAAACTATGAAAAAATAAAAACAGGAAATAAAGGAGAATTAAGATGCCATTGTTGAAACCTGCATAGCAGAGTGCTTGTAGAGATTTTCCTTGGTTCCCTTTGAAAGGAAGTTGGTGACATCAGTAATATCTTTTTTTTTTTAAATTAGGGTATTTTAACAGCATTTCTGGGTCAGTGTTTCCATGCACAACAACTCCAAAATTCCTTTTGTGCCCTGGCCCACCCTAGTTTTGTGATTGTTTGACCAAGTAATTTGTACTTGGTAACAGACATTTTATTTTATTTAATTATTTTATTTATTTTAATGACATTTTTTGTCAGGGACGCAGTGGCTCAGTGGCTAAGGCGCTGAGCTTGCCGATCAAAAGCTCGGCAGTTCAGCGGTTCGAATCCCTACCGCTGCATAAAGGGGTGAGCTCCCATGTCTTGTCCCAGCTTCTGCCATTCTAGCAGTAGCAAAAAAATGCAAGTAGAAAAACAGGGACCCCCTTTGGTGGGAAGGTCACAGCGTTCCGTGCGCCTTTGGCGTTGAGTCCTGCCGGCCACATGACCACGGAGACGTCTTCGGACAGCGCTGGCTCTTCGGCTTTGAAATGGAGATGAGCACTGCCCCCTAGAGTCAGGAACAACTAGCACATATGTGCGAGGGGAACTTTGACCTTTACCTTAATGGACATTTTAGTGAAGGACATTTTAGTGTCTCATCTTTTCACATACAGAGATAATTTAATAATCTGTCCTTTTTGTTTGTACCACTCCAGACAATGTGGTGCTGTTAGAAACTTAGCAACCTTACACCTCACTTTTGTGTCATTTACAAACAAATAAGAATATATCCCTCAGCTGATGTTTCGAACCTCTCCCCCCCCTTCCTAACCCTCCATCATAGGAACTTTCATTTTCCTGTTGCTCTTCTTTCCATCCTTTAACCATTTCAATCCATAACTCTCAAGTGTCCTCTAGGACCTTCAGGGAAATTTCCCAGGACATTTGCTAATTCTTTGGTCGAGCACCAGCAGGAAACTGAAAGATGAGGTGGCTGGCAGGAGGCCGACCCACACTTCAAGGGTGAAATGCTCCCAGTTCGGACTGGATCACTTGATCCGGTAGCGATGGTGGCGGGTGGTTTGGAGAACCTGTAGCAAAAATTCCCCTCCCCCCACGCCCAGCTGAGCCGCGCGATCATCAGAGGCTTTTTTTTTTTTTACTTTTAAAAGTATTTTTTCTACAACCTTTTCAGCAGAAAAAGTGCTTTTAAAAGTAAAAAGAAAAGCCTCTGATGATCGTGCGGCTCAGCTGGGATCGCCAGAGGCTTCTGAAAGCATTTTTTTTCTGCAACCTCTTCAGCCAAAGAGGTTGTAGGGGGAAAAAAGCCTTTAAAAGCCTCTGGCGATCCCAGCTGAGTTGCCTGATCGTCAGAGGCTTATAAAAGCAGAAAAAATGCTTTTAAAAATAAAAAAAGTTGGCCACGCCCACCCAGTCACATTACCCACCATCACCACCACCACCAAGCCATACCCACAGAACCGGTAGTAACAAATTTTACATTTCACCGTTACCGCACTTCATCCTGGTAGCCAGTGGACTATTCCAGCCTGAGGGTCTTCAGCCTCTTGAGTTGCCTGTAACTCGGTGGGAGTGTTGATTTCCATCCAGGGATTTCCACAGAGCTTTAGATTCAGTGGGAACTGTTTTGGGAAAAGAGCCAGAACCTTTGCAAATACTTCCCCCCTCCCCCCCCCCCAGATGTCAGCTGAATATAATATATGTAGGTAATTTTTTGAATGAGGGGCTTCTGACATTCTTCTGGTGATCCCATCTGACTGTATTCCATGCTAAGAAAAGCAAAAGAAAAATATAATAATAATAATAATAATAATAATAATAATAGTAGTAGTAGTAATAGTAATAGTAATAGTAATAGTATTAGTAATAGTAATAGACTCGAGCTGCTGAGCTATTAACCAGCCTCAAAGACTGTGAATCTCACTACAGATTAACCAGTAGTAGTAGTAGTAGTAGTAGTAGTAGTAGTAGTACCCCTTTAAAATTTCCAGCTTTGGTAATTGCCCTGCTGAACCAGGTCTTAACTCCTTATCTTCTTGTAGCATGCATCCTTTTGCGTAGCTTGTACTACGCAACCATGCTTATTTTGCATAATGTATTTTGTAGGACGGAGGTCAGAATGCTACGCTTAGGACTGAAAACCTTTCAGAGTCATCTCTCTGGCTACCGATCAAGCATTGCTTGTGTTCTTTTTCTCCCATCCCAACTTGTTTTTCCTTCTTTTCAACGTGAAGGTTGAAAAGCCTGACAAGGAGTAGGATTCAGCACTATTTTGTTAGGTATCTATTTTGTATTTCCTCCGGGGGCTCCAGGCATCTCCCCCTGCTGTGTGTATTACGGTGTAGGCATGGCTGTGCTTCTAAGGTTCTTACTTAATAAGCCTGTGTTAAATTGAGAGGGTCAGATGGGAAGTAGGCAAGTAACATTGGGGAGGAGCGGGGAGGCACCCCTAGGGGTGAGCCTGACCTTTGTATAATGCAATGATAGGTTAGTTTCCGGGAATTGCTTTCAGGAAGCTGTGTGGACGTTGTGATGTGAAACAAAAGAGTTTGGGCCAAAAAGAAAAGCAGGAACAACCCAGAGAGGGACCAAGAAAGGAGAGGGGTAGGAAAAGACTGCATGCCCAGGATATCCAAAATCAGCCAGGTAGAAATGCCTTTTTTGCTGTCCCAAAGATGCTTTTTGGGACTTCAGTTCTGGGAGTTGAAGTCCACAAGTCTTAAAGCTGCCAAATTTGAAGACCTCTGGTATAAGGTCTCCTGCCTTGGGCCGAGGGTTGGCATAGAAGACATCCAAAGTTCCTTCTAGCCCTAAGAGTCCACAGCTGGGGAATTCTAGGAGTTGAAATGTCCCAAAGTCTACGGAGATTCTCAGCCATCCACTCCATGGTTGTCCCAAAGATGATTTTTCAAGAGGCAACTTGGTTTTTCTTTGAAGACGTTTTGCTTCTCATCCAAGCAGCTTCTTCAACTCTGACTGGAATAGAAGCGAAACGTCTTCGGAGAAAAAAAAACCAGAAAGTCCAGTTGCCTCTTGGAAAAAAAGCACTTTTGGGACAACCACGGCCTGGGTGACTGAGATGCTCCACATTTGCCTCTTCTGCTGCACTTTGTGGGCACTTTCCCTTTGCCCTTCCAGCCTGGTAGGTGGGCAGCCTGTCTGACGCCAGATACAAAGGTTAGGCAGGCAGGAACTAGCACTAAAGAAGTCAACTCCAGCCCCACCTACCACAGCGGGACTTTCTGCTGATTATCCTGCAGCTTGGAAGTCACAGAGTCTGGCTTTCCATCTCTAGAGCTTCTCCTGGGATTTGCGTTTCGGTTATGATGTATTTTAAAAAATCCTCCTTTTACTCTTAAGCCAGCATTTTTTTTTTTATTTTTTTTTTTTGTTATTCAGACCTTCATCTAATTAGGAGGAAGCTGCCTCAAGCTTCTAGCCTAATAATCTGGGTTTGGGTATTGTTTTCCCTGTCTTATTCCCATGCCCTTTTCAGGAGGTGTTGTCAAGATTTTAGACGCTGCCAAAAGGAAGACGTTTAGAGTGGAATATCTAAAAACAGGCAAATAAAACTCGCAGACACCAACAAGCAACAATAACATCCCCATTGTCATCTGAACCAGCCAAGTTTTTTGGGTTTTTTTAAAGAAATCCATGGTCAGATTTAAACCAAGGCACTGGAAAGCTTCTTCTTTGCCCAAGCAGTCTCCAAGAACAAGTTTTCACTGTCCACAAGCCAAGGGAATTGTTTCAGATGGTGGGTGTATCCTCCACCCCGTAACATCAAATGCAGCTTAATTTTCCCCACTCAACAGGCTAGATAAGAAAGGAATGAAGAGGGAAGAGGCAGAGATGAAATGACAGGAAGAGCTGTTCTATGCCAAAGGCTTCTGGTCCAGCATTCCTTCTCTCTAATGACTCATCCTCCACTTTATAAGAAGCCCATGATCAGAACAGACTCACTGGTTGTTATGCCGTAGTTGGTTATATTTGTGGTTGGCAAAGCGTGGCATGAATTTTCAGCAATCCGGGTCAGAAGGGAAATTTGAGAGATGCAGTTTTCTCACATTTCACCGCAACTAATGCAGAATAAGGCCTAAAACAGCTGTGTTGTTGTACTCATTAAAAAAATAAAATAAAGCAATAGTCCAAAATTCAGCTTTGCTCAACCAGCCATCTCAAAAAATAATAATGATAAATAGTTCATTCCTTAGCTATTAAAAAATTGCCCATTCCTGGAATAAGCTATAATTATCGTAAATTCTCACAGCCTAGAACCATGAGGGTGAACCTATGGCACGGGAGCCATATCAGAGGGCACGTGAGCTCAGCTCCAGCACACATGCATGTGCCAGCCAGCTGATTTTTGGGCCTTCTGGGCCAACCAGTTTCCGGCCTCCGGAGGGCCTCTGGGGTGGGGGGGGAGGCCATTTTTGTCCTCCCCAGGCTCCTAGAAAGGCTCTGGAGCCTGGGGAGAGCAAAAAAACAAGCCTACCGGGCCCACCGTACCATCATGTACCAAAAGCAGTGGGAGCACGGGGGGGCAGGGCGCATAGAATTTTGGATGTGGGCACGTGTTTGTGTGACCCCCACCGCGCTCCCACCGCTTTTGGCACGCGATGGCAAGATTAGCCATCACTGGCCTAGTAGTACATGATCCATAGTTTACAAATCGCAGGAGGTGGTGTTACGCAGCACATTAAGACCAAAGCTATCAAACAGATTACAGTTTAGCAGTCTTTGGGTCTGTGACCATAAACGTAATTAATAACAATTCAGCAAGATGGGTGATTAGATCACATTGTCGAGCCCTATAGAGTTATCTAACCCAGTTTTGCATGCTCTGTTCACTGTAATTTGACTGAACTTAACTTTTGACTACAAATTGCTGAGGGTTGAGTTGACAAGTTTCTTCCCGCCGAGCATATGCAGGGGCTGTTAACCCAAAGCTGCTGGGCTTGACCTGATCCTGTCCAGCATATGTCAGAATGAGTAGCAGCCTAGTAGAAGCTGATGAAGCAGGACAGGAAATTAGCACCTCTCCGTTTTCATTTTTGGACCCGACGATGCAAGATGAACTGCTAAACAGGCATTGCATTATATCTGTGGAGATTCTCCGTCATCCAGGTCATGGTTGTCCCAAAGGTGCTTTTTTCAAGAGGCAACTGGACTTTCTGGTTTTTTCTTTGAAGACATTTTGCATCCAAGAAGCTTCTTCAGCTATGATTGGATGGTGGGAAATGGAAGAATTTATATTCCTTGCAGACAGCTGGTCATTTGCATCCTTTTAGAACAGGGGTGTCAAACTCAAGGCCCAGGGGCCAGATCTGGCCCGCACGGTGTTTGGATCTGGCCCACAGGGCCGCCCTGGGAATAGTGAAGGACCGGCTCGCGGAGTCTCTACCAGCAAAAATGGATGTGTGTGGCCCTCCTGAGCTCCGTTTTTGCTGGCAGAGGGTTGCAGGAGGCCGTCGCAGCCGAAAACAGAGCTCAGGGGCCAGTTTTCATTGGCAGAGTGCTCTGGCCACCACAGGTGCCCAACACAAGTGATGTCATACTGGCCACACCCACCCTGGCTACGCCCACCCCGGCCCCCAGAGCTCAAACACAAACCTGATGCGGCCCTCAAATCGAGTTTCACACTCCTGTTTTAGGGTTTTGAGACCGCTGAAGATTTATCTGTGTCCTCGGGGTCATCTGAGTGGTGCAAATGGGTGTGGAGCCTTCTTGGAAGTGCTGAAAGGACTGTGTTGTCGACTGAAGATAGATGATGTCGTATCCTTCCCCCTCCATTGAGGGTGGGCTCTTCAATTTTGACACAGATGGCCTCTTTGACCCCTCCTTTCAAACCAGTGGTCTTCTCTGTCCAAAATGTGGATTTTGTTGTCTTATAAAGAGTGGCCTGTGTCTTTTAAATACAGATGGACTGCTGAATCTAGTCCTGATGGTTTATTCTCCTATGTTGCATCACGTGTTTGTAAAGTGGTTGTTTTGTTTCCCCAATGTACAGATCTGCACAAGGCTCACTGCATTGAACTGCCTATACCACGTCGATCAGTTTCTGTCTCGGTGTTTTATTCTTGGGGTAGACAAGCTTCTGCTTGCCCACCCCAAGGATAAAACTAAGGCATTGTGTTAGTTGCCAGCCTCCGATCGCTTCCTTAAACTTGTTGCTCCTTACCATCTGCACACATAGCTACCCACCCTGGTTCAAAGAAATAAATTTCACAACCGGCTCCGAAGGATCTCATTTCTTCTTCCTCTTTATGTCTTGCAGTGGGCAACGTTAAGAATTGAGCGTGGTGCCAAAGAGATGAACCACCCTGTTTATAAGCCCTGCGTCAATGGTAAGAGGGCCAGGTGCCTTTTCTTAAGAGCGGTGGGGGTTGGGGGGGGGTGTCCCATCAGGCACCGCTTCTCCTACTGTTTGGCTGGAAAAGGCGCATTTCTTGTTGCAGGAATCATTGCCAAAGAGCCCACTTCGTTGGAAGAGGAGATCAAGGAGAACCGCAGGAACTCCAGCAAGACCCTGGATGCCCCCGACTTTGAGCTGTCCGACATCTTCTACTTCTGCCGCAAAGGTGTGGAGAGCATTATGGACGATGAGGTGACCAAGCGTTTCTCTGCAGAAGAGCTGGCATCCTGGAACCTGCTGAGCAGAACCAACTACAATTTTCATTACATCAGTCTACGCCTCACCATCCTGTGGGGGGCGGGCTTCCTGGTCCGTTACTGCTTCTTGCTACCACTCAGGTACGGGCCAGGGCAGGTTTGGGCTTCTCATTGGACAGCCAGGAGGAAGATGGGACACCTTCTTCTTTCTCCTGGAGAAACCCTAGGTCAGGGTTCCAAGTAATAGACCCATAGCAAGCAAAACTCCAAGGCAGATAAATTCCTCAAAGAATAGCTTTATTGGATATATCACATTGGCACAGATTTGGTGAAAACCGACTCTGAAGGATCCTGTGGTTTGCACCTAATTATAAAAGTAAAAGTTTTCCCACTTTCTCAGAACAATCAGTCACATGGTCCAATCACGGTGCGGTCTGGCTGCCGGGTGAGATCACCCCGCTTTCCTCCGACCAGGTGTGAGAATGTCCTGGGTTCCCAAGAGAAAATATTTTGTTTTGGCTACAGAATCCCAACTACCATATTTTTCAGAGTATAAGACGCACCGGATTATAAAACGCACCTACCTTTTTTGGTGAGGAAAACAAGAAAAAGAAATCTGCCTCCCAGCAGTTTTGCCTCCTTGCAACAAACAGCCTGCTTTACTTTCATTTTCGTTTTCAGCATAGCTTGATTAGCAGAAGAAAAAAAATATGCTCCAGCAATTTACCTCTTTGCAGCAAGCAGCAGAGCCCTGCGCAAAACAGTTGAGAGTCGGGGGGCCGATCCAATCAACTTTTGCTAATTAGGCTGTGCTAAAGCTGAAAGGAGCTGTTTCTTCTTGATGTTTGCTTGCAAGGAGGTAAACTGCTGGGAGGCAGAGCCCAAAGGGTGGGGGCCAGTAGGTGGGTGGGGCTACATTCGGTGTATAAGACACACCTAAATTTTCACCTCCTTTTGGGGGGGGGAAGGTGCGTCTTATACTCCAAAAAATGCGGTATCTCAAATTGGGGGATCCCTTATCCCTCAGCTCCAGTGTGGCAACACTGAAGCGGTCGGAATGGCTTCGGTCAGGCCAGCTTCAGGGATGACACCCTATAGTGAAAACCCTAGTTCATTTAGTGACCATTCAAAGTTACCACGGCACTGATAAAACAGTGACTTAACGACTTTTTTTCACATGACCGTTGCCACATCTCCATGCTCACGTGGTCGACATTAAAAGGCCTGGCAACTGTCTCACACTTAGAAGGGTCGTAAAATGGGGGCAAAACTCACCTAACGAATGCCTCGCTTAGCAACGTCAATTTTGGGCTCAACTGTGGTCGTAAGTCGGGAATTACCTGTACATCCCTCCTAAGTGTAGAAAAATCCTTCTGTTGGTCAGCCCCCAATTCAGAAGGTTTTAACAGAAGTACAGCTAGCTATCTTGCCATGATCGGAATGCTGTGAGATTGTACCTTAATACCTTGTTCTCCCTCCCTCCCTTCCCCCCACCCCTCTTTGTAGGGTTGCCCTGGCTTTTACTGGTATTAGCCTCTTGGTGTCGGGCACGACCATGGTGGGTTTGTTACCCAATGGAAGGTGAGTCCTCAGCAGCAAATTACATGACATTCACCATCCAAAGGGAGGAACCCAAACATCTAAAAGAAATCAGTTGTTGGGGTTTGTGAAATGGTTAATCCCCTTTTACACGTTGAATCGTTGTCATCTCCTCCACGGTTTAGATTGTCCTTCAACAATAAAGACAAACCCACTTTCCTTCTCTACCCAACTGTTTGGGCAGAAGAGCCAAGAGTTAAAAGAAATGGGACCTCACCTTTCCTGGCATTCCTTTCCATCCTCAGATTCTTGAGGGAGCATTAAATAAACTTAATGGGCAGGTTAAAGAGGTGGTTAAGTGTGGGAAGAAGGACGCAGGCAAAGCACTTCCAAAATGTGGCCAAGAAAACAGCTTGGACTTACCCAGCCAGTCATCGGAGAGTCAAGAATGACTTGAGGGCACAGGAAGAAAAAAAAAATTTAAATGGAGTGATAGGTCATTCTGTAAAAAGGCTGGCAGATCAGGATTCTCAGGGTATATTTCAGAAGGCTGATTTAACGACTTGTTGGATAACATCTTAAGGAAACGCCGGTCCTAAGCACTTGGCATTTACACCGCTCAGATTTACAGGGTAATTTGAGAGGAAGCCCTTCGGCTCGCCTCACACTTAGAAATCAGCCAATTATTGGAACAGACTTTCGGGTCCTGCTTTGCAGAGGGTGTTCCTAGGAGTGGGTTCTTGTAAGAAATCCGAAGCAAAGGGGTCCTTGGTGCTCTTAGGAGCCTGGTTATTTTCTTGTAAACATTTCATTACCCAGACTGGAAGTTAAACATCATGCAGCGCTGATGAAAACAACCTGCAAGGGAACCGCCAAACTCAAGAGCCCCAAGGAACCCGTCATTTCAACCCTGAGCTACAAACATTCTCCACGATTGAAATCGTGGCTTAGGCCCAGGGTACTTGCAGGACCGTCTCCAGCCGCTTTCCCACCGTCCTGTGCGCTCTCACAGAGTGGGCCTCCTCAGGGTGCCGTCGGCCAGACAATGTCGGCTGACGGCCCCCCAGGAGGAGAGCGTTCTCTGTGGGAGCCCCGACCCTCTGGAATGATTTGCCCACCGAGCTCAGGACGGCCCCCGACTTCCTTTCCTTCCGTCGCGAGCTGAAGACGTGGCTCTTTCGTCAACTTGACTGATCCGTTATGGGTGTACGTTGTTACAATTTTAAATTCTTTTTAATCGGGTTATTGATTTTAATTTTATTGTGATTTGTATTGGATATTGTTGTTTTTGTAAGCCGCCCTGGGTCCCTCGGGAGAATGGCGGCATATAAATCACAATAAATAAATAAATTTTATTTATTTATTTATTTTATTTTTGTGATTTATATGCCGCCATTCTCCCTGAGGACTCAGGGCGGCTTACATAAAACAGTCACCAATACAAATCACCATAAATATAATTAAAATAAGATTAAAATCCACAATAACAACCATTAAAATTATAAAAACTGTACAACCCCACGATCAGAATTGTTGGAACAGCCACGTCTTCAGTCCGCGACGAAAATAAATTAAATAAATAAATCGGAAGCGACCGCCAAATCCAGCGCCTTTGTCAAAATGACAACAGCTGCATTGCCCCATCCCTTTGCAACTTCCGTCTTTTTCGTATGTCTCTGTGACATCAAAGCACATGTATGTAAAACACAGGTTTGACACCAGAGGTGAAATCCGGCACGTTCTGACAGGTTCTGGAGAACCGGTAGCAGAAATGTTGAGCAATTCAGAGAACCAGCAAATACCACCTCTGGCTGGCCCCAGAGTGGGGTGGAAATGGAGATTTTACAGTATCCTTCCCCTGCCACTCCCACCAAGCCACGCCCACAGAACCGTCAGTAAAAAAAAAATGGATTTCACTACTGTTGTCAAACTCACCACGTCACGTTGCCGTCGCGTGACATTTCGTGACGTTTTTCCCATTTGCAGAGCTGCAGTGGGCGTGGCCTGCACATGACACATCTGGCCAGTTTTACACCCCTGGTGTAAGAGGTGGGAGTAATATTTGGAGCCTCCATTTCCTATCCCAAAATGCTTTGCAGACACCTACTACCTATTTTAAACTACCTATTTGCCTTCCTTCATTGGGAATCCCTATGAGCTCCCTTCTCTGTGGGAGCTCGCGCCCTTTGGAACGAACTGCCCCCGGAAATTCGCAGGGTCTTCGACCTCCGCGTTTTTTGCTGTGCCCTCAAGACCCTGCTGTTCCGACAGGCGGGGCTGTCAATGTAAATGAATTTTAAGTCAGAGTTTTTAATCTTTGGGTTTTTAATTATTTCGGCCGAAATTGTTTAATAATTTTAATAATTTTAAATTTAAATTATGATGTCTGTATATTTTGTGTTTTTACTTGGCTGTACACCGCCACGAGAAGGACAGTATAGAAATAAATTATTATTGTTATTGTTATTATTTATTATTTATTATTATTATTATTAAGCTGATTAATTTTGTGAGCCAGCATCACGTAAAATTGGACACGTTATTGTTTTTCATCGTTATTATTATTTTCCTTGAGGTTTGTAAACCTTGTTTGGGAAAGGCATAATGTTATAAATGATTAGCATGTCAGCAGTTGGCTTGAGTTATAAACTGAGATGGGATAGCAACACAGTTCTTCTTGTCTTTAGGCACAAAGATTTCCTCAGCAAGCATGTGCACCTGATGTGCTATCGGATCTGTATACGAGCTCTTACAGCTATCATCACCTATCATCACCGGTATGGTGGGGACTGGGAGGAAGTTTGTGAGATATTTGTCCAAAGAAAGAGAACAAAACTTTCTATGTACCACAGTTCCCTAGAAAGATAGCACAGGCTACCTGTAGGTAGAACTGGCTAGGGATTTGATATATAAACATTCTAAACATTTAACAAGTATTTGTTTGTTTGATATTTATCTCAACTGTATTATTCTATTTTCCCCATCACAACAGCCCTCTGTAGTGGGTTGGGCTGATAGAGAATGACTGGCCCAAAATTAACCAGCCAGCTTTTTATTACCGAATGCTATAGCTGAGATGATAGACTTAAACATTTGTGAACAAAGTCTGTTATTTTGTCAAAAAAAAAAAACCCAGAAGGATGGCTGGATGAGATTTCTGTTGCTTGAGGGATACATTTTCCTGATAAAATAGCAAAAAAATTGAAGAAAGCCATGGAGAAGGAAATGCAGATTATACTTCTGGTATAATTTATCTAGGCAGTTGTCCATTTATGGAGCTTTCTTTTGGCACAGCATTTTGGGGTTCTCAGATAGGTTTGGAGGGTCATGTGTTTGTGTTTTAAGCATCTACTTCCCTGGTCTGTGGGGCAAGGCCTAGAGCAGAGGTGGGGGAACTAGGGTCCCTTTATGACGTGTGGACTTCAACTCCCAGAATTCCTGTGCCCGCATGGCTCAGGAATTCTGGGAGTTGAAGTCCACAAGTCATAAAAGGTTAATAGATCCCCACCTCTGGCCTAGAGGTTCTTCATCCATTAAGAATGGGGAACAGGGAGCAAAGGATGCATGCAGATAAGCTTACTCAGATAAACTTACTTACTTACTCTTACTTACCTTACTCTTAAGTCAATTGAGCATTGGCTTCACTTTTTCATGTAATCTCTTTTTCCTTCCTAACCTTAGGGAAAATAGGCCCCGCAATGGAGGAATCTGTGTGGCTAACCATACATCTCCAATTGATGTCATCATTCTGGCCAGCGATGGCTACTATGCAATGGTAAGGACATCAAGTCTTGGTGGGTGGGTGGGGTTGTATGTGTTGGACCGCATTCCATTTCATCCTTCCTTTACAAATTCCCAGTTGGTGCAGAATAAATCCCATTATATCATCTTCATTTAACGACCCCATAATCCCTTGCAGTCTGGGCAGCTGAATGGAGCTGAATGTTTACTGGCCAGATGCCCTTCCTGTCGCCAGTGCAGAGTTTTTATTCAGCAGATATACCCTCAAGTGTGGCCAGAGAGAGAAATAACTGCCTCTACCTAGCATCGGACTCAC
This sequence comes from Masticophis lateralis, assembly GCA_030761175.1. Classification (NCBI taxonomy): domain Eukaryota; kingdom Metazoa; phylum Chordata; class Lepidosauria; order Squamata; family Colubridae; genus Masticophis; species Masticophis lateralis. The sequence goes on from JAUDYJ010000008.1 coordinate 20,679,699, forward strand.
AGCCTCCTGATTGTGAGGCGAGAGCTCCACCGCTAGGCCACCACACCACTCGGAATAAATCCCATTATATGCTTCAGCCAAATTGAATTCATTTCAGTATCTTCCTTGACGTGTGCAGTGCCCCTCATAGCCTCCGTAGAGAAGAAGCAGATTCTGCTCACCTTTTCAGCAATAACACTTGTACATTGGGATGGAAGCAGGGGTGAAATCTACTTACCTTCCCTACCGGTTCGGAAGTGTGCGCGCCATCGTCAAGTCTGACTTTTGACCCTCCACGCATTCTCCAGAATCATTTGTGCTTCTTCTCTCGTTCTTGGGAGCCTAAGATCCTGGGAGAGCAGTACTTGAGGGGCAGTCACAAAGAAGAGGGGATCAATGTGCTCTCCAAAGCAACTTTGGGCAGGAGGAAAAGAAGCCACAATGGGTGGAAGCTCATTAATAGAGAGGTCCAACCCGAGGATGCTAAGCAGATCTCCAGTTGTCCTCTGGAGAAAGTCAGGCTTTGGTATAGTCTGTCCTGATCATCTTTCAGCACATTCCTTGAAACCAGTACCGTATTTTTCAGACTATAAGATGCAACTTAGTTTTTGAGGAGGAAAATAAAGGGGGAAAATCTGCCCACCAGATATTCATCTGGCTAGCATCCTTAGTCTGGTCAGCTTCAGCACATTAGTTTGCTGGTTTTTTTTAATCTCCTGCTTGGGGATAAAAGGCACAGCTTCTAAGGCACAGCTGAGAGAAAGCAGCAATGAGAAAAGCAGGCAAAGCACGGGGAGATCGCTTCACTCGACTAGTGCCTAGTTAGGGCTGAAAAAAAGCTTTTTCTGTTCTTCAGCTGAGAGGCGGAGCAAAGCATGGAGATCCTTCACTCGCTAGCGCCTCGTTAGGGCTGAAAAAAAGCTAAATATCAGCTGAGAGGCGGAGCAAAGCATGGAGATCCTTCACTCGCTAGCTGAAAAAAAGCTAAATATCAGCTGAGAGGCGGAGCAAAGAATGGAGATCCTTCACTCGCTAGCGCCTCGTTAGGGCTGAAAAAAAGCTTAGAAAAAGCTACATTCGGAGTATAAGACACACCCAAATTTTCAGCCTCTTTTGGGGGTGGGGAGAAGGTGCGTCTTATACTCCGAAAAACACAGTAATTATTTTCCTCCCATCACTGGAATAGCCTGCATCTTTGGACAATGGGAGGGCAGATAGCCCAGCCTCTGGAGAGTCCCCAGTTCCCCAACGTATCGCGCTCTGTAATATTTAGACCCCCGAGGTGCGTTTTTCAAGAGGCAACTGGGCTTTCTGGTTTTTCTTTGAAGACGTTTTGCTTCTTATCCGAGAAGCTTCTTCAGCTTCTTCAGCTGCCTCTTGGGGAAAAAATCTCCATAGAAATCGTATTTAGAAGTTGCCTTATGAGCCAAAGGCACTTTGTTTCTGAATCAAACTATTCTGAATTAAACTGTTATTTTAGGCCAGCTATGTTATTCTCGTAACTGCTGCGGGAAGTGACCTCTTGACCTCTCCTTCTTTGCTCAGGTGGGCCAAATCCACGGAGGGCTTATGGGCGTCATCCAGAGGGCCATGGTGAAGGCTTGTCCTCACGTCTGGTTTGAACGTTCTGAGGTCAAAGATCGCCATCTAGTGGCTAGACGGTACGTAGCTCCCTTGGTAGAGAGTGAAGTCGGAGCCACGTCTCACTGGATTGCGTGTGCGTGACCGAGAGTCCAATCCTGCGTTGCTGACCTCCATTTCTGGATCTACCGAGGACGTTTTCTTTAAGATTCTCTTCTCTTTCTGTGTCTTCCTTTAGGCTATCGGAGCACGCTAATGACAAAAGTAAACTGCCCATCCTAATTTTCCCTGAAGGTAAGCCCCAGATTAAGAGCAAGGAGTGAGTCTGTTACTTTAAATGGATGACATGGAAAGTTGGCGTTTTAAACCATAGAGTCAGGGGAAAAGGAGAGAGAGAGATAGTCCCCAGCTTCCTTTTCCTCACTCAACACTGCTGTGCATGGGCTGGAGGAATCATGACCATGATGGAAGTTAGGCCTGCAGCATTATGAGCCAATCATATACAGTAGTGGCCAAAATTGTGGAAACCTTTTGGGAAAAGTGTATTTTGGAGGTTTGATGGTTTATAACACCACTTTTTTTTCTTTGAGTTTCAAGATAATCCTATTCCACTGCTGGAATGGCCTGGGAATAACCCAGACCTTCACTCAATGGAAAATTGATAGAGCTGACTAAAGAAACTGGTTAGTCAGAAACAACTCAGCAATAAAACCCAGTTAATAGAAGTAATCCTTCAATCTTGGTTTCACATTAGAACAGCTGCAGAACTCAAAAGACTTGGTTCACTCCACGGGAAGATGTTGTAAGGCCGTCATTCATGCTAAAGGTTACCCAAGGAAGGATTAACTGACATGGGGATCATTTTTGTATATCTCGTTTTTTTCTATGGTGATCATTTTTGTACGTCTCGTTTCTTCTACGTGTTTCATTTTTCTTCTTTATACTGCAGCTGCTATTTTAATAGCAAAGCCTTCCTAAAAGTTACGGCGTTACATAAAATTAATGTTCTGGGGAAAAGTTCAATTTTATTTATATTTTCAGTTTTCCTTTTTTTCCTCTCTTTTTCCTTTTTTTTTTCTTCTGCTCTACTTGCATTCCTTCCTTATAAAACATTTAATAAAAATAGTAACTTTTTTTAGAAAAAAAGGACAAAAGAGGGCAACAACTCCCATTTTCCTGTTCTGACGGAAAACAACTATTTGGAACGAGTAAAAGAGTTTGTTCCGTTTCCAAATAAACCTATGAGCCCGCTTTCTGTGTGCCAGTCTAAATCAGATGAGAGCCAATTAAATGGATTGGGTCATCAAGCCCGGGGGTTTCTCGTTTTAAGGTCTTACCTGTCCCTAACGTAACATCATTTCCACTATTAGCAAGTCTCACAGCAGATATTCTTTCATTTGTCTTAATAGGCACGTGTATCAACAACACTTCCGTGATGATGTTTAAGAAAGGGAGTTTTGAGATTGACGCTACAGTTTATCCTGTTGCTATCAAGGTAAGGATTGTTGCTGCTTAGAAGCAAACCCCTTGAAACTTGAAGGTAAGAGATATAGGTAAGAGTGGCACCTGGAAAGGTAGGCGTGGCTCTACTTTCTGGGTGTAGCAGAGATATCTGAAAGTAGGTAGGGCCCAACGTTTCATCAAGGCAGCTTCTGGAATGCCTTCCTGTAATCCCACAATGACATATAATTGGAAGAATATGGACTTTGGTACTCCCCTGACTCACATGGCTTTACAGTGGTGGCCAAAATTGTGGGAACCTTTTGGGAAAAGTGTATTTTGGAGGTTTGACGGCTAATAACACCACTTTTTTATTATTATTATTGTTTGGAGTTTCAAAATAATCCTACTCCATTGCTGGAATGGCCTGGGAATAGCCCTGACTTTAACCCAATTGACAATTAATGGAGCCGACTAAAGAAACTTGTTAGTCAGAAGCGACCCAGCAATAAAACCCGGTTAATAGAAGCCATCATTCAATCTTGGTTTCACATGAGAACAGCTGCAGAACTAAAAGACTTGGTTCATTCCATGGGAAGACATTGTAAGGCCATCATTCATGCTAAAAGGTTACTCAGCTAAGTATTCACTGACATGGTGATCATTTTTGTATGTCTCATTTTTTCTACGTTTCACTTTATTCCTTTTTATGGTAACTGCTATTCTAATAGCAAATCCTTCATAAAAATTATTGCGTTACATTCTTGATTAAAATACCTTTGATATATAATTTTATGGTAGGACTTCCAAAAAAAGTGGTGTTATTAGCTAGTTTTAGAAAATACACTTTTCCCAAAAGGTTCCCACAATTTTGGCCACTACTATAGTTCAGTAATCCTCGGGTTGGAGAGTATCTGCTGGAGACTGCCCACCTCATTTAATTTCCCTTTTTATGGGATTCAGCCCAATTAAGCAAGAGAAGCGCCAGGGAGTAAAGTTGGATTTACATGAGTTTCTGACACCAGAGATATTTTCAGAATTCCATCCTTCCGTACATAAACACACACCGCCCTGCCAACTGCCCAATTAATCAGTTGTCAGAGACATTTATTTTGGAGCGTAGGGATAACCGGTGCATGCTGACTCAGGAATTCTGGGAGTTGAAGTCCATAGGTCGTAAACTTGCCCAATCCTGATCCAAAGAGTCAACGATAGTCCACACACACACACGGTTGTCAGACTTTGCGTTGGTGAGAAGAACCTTTCAGGCACCAGCAGCTGCCCTGTTTCCCTTTGGGATGGGTGCTCAGCCTTCCCTACTTTAGGATGATACTACGGGTAGTTTCAGCCTGTTACTTCAGTGTGTAGTCCTAAAATTAAAGTGGGACAATTAGCCCTGAAGGGATGTTGAAGCGTATCCTAGAATTGGAATGCCATTAGAAAAGAGACACTTTTTGTGCCATTCTTGTGTTTTCAACCACAGAGAATGGCATGCATAGAAACATGGGTGGCACAATAGCAGTGTGGCAATATTTGGGGGGCTGCCACAAACAAGAAGGGTCCAACCTATTCTTCAAAGGACCTGAAGATTAGGACAAGAAGCGATGGATGGAAACTCATCAAGCAGAGAAGCAACCTAGAACGAAGGAGAAATTTCCTCACAGTGAGAACAATCAATCAGTGGAGCAACTTGCCTCCAGAAGTTGTGGATGCTCCATCACGGGAGGCTTTCAAGAAGAGTTTTTTTTTTTAATTGAATTTATATGCCGCCCTTCTCCGGAGACTCAGGGCAGCTTACAATGTGCTAAGCAATAGCATCATACTTTTGTATATACTTGCTTAGTAGGGTTTTCGCCCCCCCCCCCCCCCCCCGAGCGGTGTTCTTTTTTATACAAAGTCAGCTTATTGCCCATCCGGGTCCTCATTTTACCGACCTCGGAAGGATGGAAGGCTGAGTCAACCTTGAGCCTAGAGTTGTGGCTCTGTTGCCTGAGCCTGTGTCATCGGCAGGGGAGGACTCTGAGAGTGAGGGAGAGGAGTTGGCAAGGCCTCCTTCTCCAGGACCCTCCTCTCTGGCAATGCCTCCAGAGGACACCGAAGGGCAAGAGATAGGCCCAGAGCCAAGCACGTCCCCGCAGCCACAGGTGGACAGCGACGAGGGAGATAAGTGCTGGCTGGACCCTCGTCAGCGTCGCAGAGACAAACGTGCTCAGCAAAAGGGAAGGCGTGCTCGTGATTAGCTGACTCACTGGACCACACCCCACAGGCTATAAAAGGGGGTGAGTTAGCCGTTCAGACTCTGTGATGGACAAAACTAACTCCTTCAAGTCACATTGCATCTCTGGAAAACAGCAATCTGGGCCTTGGAAATATTCAGACAATTCTGACTGTGGGTATTTTTTGTATGTTGATAAAGTTCTTGGCAAGCAGCTACTGGGTGGCTGCCAAGCGTCTTATCAGAAGAATTGGTTGTCTGCCAGTTTATTTAACCCCCGGCTGTCTATCTGTGTGTGTGTGTGAGACGGGGACAGAACACCTGGTGAGATTTGAACTTGCAGTAATTGCAGGCAGCTGGTGTCACTTTAACACCACTTTAAGCAGGTTGTCTTGGCTCATGGTTGTCCAATCATTGGACAACCATTTGTCTGGAATGGTCTAGGGCAGGGGTATCAAACTCTTATGCTATATTTGCAGGCCCCTGTTCTTGTCCTCTGTGTGAATCTTCTCACCATCTTGCCTTTTTCTCCCACCCACCCACCCACCCACTCACACTCTTTTTATTTTCCTTTTTTTGTCTTCAGTATGACCCTCAGTTTGGAGATGCCTTTTTTAACAGCAGCAAATACGGCATGGTGAACTATCTGCTCAGGATGATGACTAGCTGGGCAATTGTCTGCAGCGTCTGGTACCTGCCTCCAATGACCAGACAGGTGAGTTAACTGGATCGGGGGCCTCTGGATGCCAGAAAATCAGCTGAGATTTTCCCCGGATTCTTTCTGAAAGCAAACTGACCTCTCTCGGCTGTCTTCCCTTTCAGCCTGATGAAGATGCTGTGCAGTTTGCCAACCGGGTAAAATCGGCCATTGCCAGACAGGGAGGCCTGGTGGATCTTTTATGGTAAGCCTGTCCAGACTGACTCAATTCAAATCTTTACTGTCAGTGCACAACATATGTACAATGAGACACATGTCGGAGGTGGGAACAAAGGGAAGGAGATAAGTGTAAGAGCCATAGTGGCGCAGTGGTTAGAGTGCAGTACTGCAGGCGACTTCTGCTGCCTGCCGGCTGCCTGCAATTTGGCAGTTCGAATCTCACCGGCTCAAGGTTAATTCAACCTTCCATCCATCCGAGGTGGGTAAAATGAAGACCCAAATTGTTGGAGGGGGCAATATACTGACTCGCTTAGGAAGGGCTGTAAAGTGGTATATAAGTCTAAGTGTTATTGCTATTTTCCCTCCCTCCCTCCCTTCTTTCCTTCCTTTTCTTTGAAGACATTTTGCTTCTCAGCCAAGAAGCTTCTTCAGCTGTCTTGGATGGTGGGGAATGGGTATAAATACTTTCCTTCCCTACCATCTAAGTCAGAGCTGAAGAAGCTTCTTGGCTGAGAAGCAAAACATCTTCAAAGAAAAACCAGAAATTCTCATTGCCGCCTGAAAAAAAGTGGGACCACCATGACCTGGAGGACTGAGCATCTCCCTAGATATTAAAACCCCCTCCTTTATGCTCCCCAAACACCAGTTTCCTAGCCGCCCTGCTGCTCAGGCCCAGAGTTCCACTCCGACAGGTGCCTTTTCTTTTTTCCACAGGGACGGGGGCCTAAAGAGGGAAAAGGTGAAGGACACCTTCAAGGAGGAGCAGCAGAAGCTCTACAGCAAGATGATCGTGGGCAATCACGAGGACCGAAGCCGCTCCTGAGCTCCCAGAGATGGGAGTGGAGGGAAATCTATTACAGCACTGACTGCCTAAGAACAATTTCCGATCTCGGGACTCCTAGATGACCTGCAGCAGCATCCATTTTTCAAGCTCTGGGGTGGGGGTGTTTCCTAATTCACTAGCCCCCTGCCCTCCCCTTCCTGTGGGGCTGCTGCCTTGTGCCCAAAGAGAAAGAGACCTCGTCCCTAATTTCTCCACCTCAGACCCAGCAGCAGCAACCGAGCGACTTTGGCCCATCGCTGGCAAAACGCAGTGCTGGTCATCTTTTGCGGGAATCGGCTGAAGTCCACCTGTGTCCCCAGAGGAGTGTCACGGGGGGGAAGGGCTGGTGGGGCCTCTGCTGCCACCGAGAGATCCCCTCCCGCCACTTCCTGCGGGAAGCGCTTCAGAGGAGGGGCCGACGCCTCCTTGCACCTTCCACCCTCGCTCCCCGTCTGCCCCTCTCCAAGAAAAAAAAAAAAAACAGAAAAGCTGAATGCGGCTGCCGCATGGGTCCCCTCTGCATTTTGTATTAAATAATGTTGAAGGAGGGAGTCCGGTGTGAAGTTGTCATGTTCACTTGGCCTTGGCTGCATTGTTGCTCTGGGTGTTAAAAGGGAATACCCGTTTTTTGGACTATAAGACGCACCTAAATTTAGAGGAAAACAACAAAAAAAGTTTTTGGCCTGCTTTTTTTTTTTTTGGTCTGTTTCTGGGGCTTTTTTGGGGGGGGGGGCATTTTTGAGGCTTTTTTTTTTTGGCCCATTTTGCGGATTTTTTTCTTGTTTGAGGCTGTTTTCAGCCCATTTTCAAGGCTTTTTTCAGGCGGTTTTTGAGGCTTTTTTCGGGCCGTTTTTTCTCAAAAAAAAGCTTCAAAAACAGGTTGAAAAAAGCTGGAAAAAAAGATCCCAAAACAGGTCGTGCGGAGCCCAAAAAACGGTGGGTGGGTGGGGCTTCAGTAATATTTGGTCTGTAAGATGCACAGACATTTTCGCCCCCTTTTGGGAGACAAAAAAGTGTGTCTTATAGTCCGAAAAATACGGTAAGTCTTTTTAAGAGTTTGAACCTCCCCCTTTGCTGCCCCGCGTTATTCCTTTCGCCTGGCATAATTGGAAGGGAAGGGCCGGGTGATTCCCTGCAGGAGACCGATTTGACCCCTAAAGAACTTGTTCCTTTGGAAACTTGGCCTGCCATCCGCAGATTCTGCAAATAACTCTGGGCCGAATTACACAGGCTTCATTTCTTCCACCCCCCACCCCCTCCAGACTTCCCAAGTAATCCCAGCTAAATTTCAGATGTAAAGAAAGGCAACATTTAGCACTTGCTGAGTCAGACAAACAGTTTCAGTTGCTGAAGTCAGTGGCCCCCACTTCAGGAAGCCCCGGTACCTGGCAACACGGCCCTTTTTAAAGCCCGTTTCATTTCTGTTATTTGAGACTCGCTTTTCCTCCCAAGGCATTTTGGTCCTCTTGTGCTTGGGTCTCTTGCATTGCTGCGTGTTACTTCAGAGTAACTATTACTTCTGGCGTGGACTTGGGTGGAAACCATACACCCAAAGACCTAGGAGGCATCAGGGAGGGGGTCTCGGCATCTGACTTCTCTCATTGAGATCCTAAACAGCCTTCTCCCAAGCCCTGCTTTGTTTCCTTCTGGTTGTTGTTTGCTTCCAGAGCAGTTGGGTGGACAGGCCGAGACCCATATTTCTAGCCCATTGTTGTGATCCAGGCCCAAGTAGGTAGGATTAGACGCAAACAGTTCGAAAACAAACAGACTTTATTAGAACAGCTGAGACTTAACTCATTTAGTCCAAACTAAATTAAAACAAACTCTTCATAACACCAATTCTTCAGTATAATCACCAGCCTTGGTATAATTAGGCAAACTGCCAAAGGCTTCTCTTGGCAGAAGTTCAGAAGCAGAAGACGCCGACAAGAGATAAATGCAGCAAGACTATCAACGTTGTTTTCCGACAAAGAGCCCAAGAGTTGTTGCTGGTCTTTTAAGCCTTATGGGAGGGGCCAATCATCTCTTGGCCCTACTCCCGAGTCGTCCTCTTTGCTGTAGCTGCTCTTGCCTTCTGGCAGCTCTTCTCATGCGTGCACTAGGAACAGGCTCCTCCTATTCCTCTGCCTCTCTACTGTCACCCTCTGGAGGCTCTGGAGTCCTCACCTCACTCCCCGATGGCCTGGTCCCATCTCTGCCTCTGATGCAGAGCTCTCATCTGGGCCTTCCCCGGCCTCCAGGACTGGCCCCTCTTCTTCCTCAGCCTCCTCGCTGTCCAATTCCGTTGCCAGCTCCGCAAGCTGCTGGCTGACCACAACAGCCACCCTAGTTGCTGGATAAAATTGAAGCTATGCTGGCTGGAGAATTCTGGGAGTTGAAGTCCACACGTCTTAAAAGCTGTCAAGTTTGAAGACCTCTGCCTTAGATGATAATCTCATTAGTCTTGCATGCATGATCATCTCTGCTCAAATTAGAAACACGTTTCATCGCTCAAACACGAAACAAGATATATTATCTACAAATAAATAGGTAATGTGTATCTTGGGAAAGGGTGTGCATATCAACTTCCCGTGGGTCTTCGGCTGGCCCCCGACCTTCGTACCTTCTGCCCATGAGCTTAAGACCTGGCTGTTTAAACACTCTAGCCAGGACTGATGGAGTCTACTGTTTTAAATTGGTTTTAGTCTGTTTTAATTTGTATTTATTGGGATGGTTTTCTTTTGATGTGAGCCGCCCTGAGTCCTTTGGAGTGAGGGCGGCATATAAATCCAATAAATAATAATAATAATATGTGTGTATATTCACACCCATTGTCTGTAAAAGCACTCCAAAGCATTGTACAGGAGTTGGTACAGCAGCTGCATCCTTCATACATCCTTGAATTGGTAAAGCAGCTGCATCCTTCGTACAAATTAACAGATGTGGATAATCTCAAACACACGGACCTCTGCATGAATAATGGATGCCCAGATTTGGTATTCTAACGTGTGAAAAGACTCCGATGGAATGTTTCCTTTAAACCTACATTAGTGGCCAAAATTGTTCAAATGTTTTTGGGAAAGTGTATTTTCTAAAACTAGCTAATAATACCATTTTTGGGGGTGGGGGGGAGTAGTACCATAAAATTACATATCAATGGAAGGATAGTTTAATCAAGAATGTAATGCAATGACTTTTATGAAGGATTTGCTATTAGAACAGCAGTTACAGGATAAAGAAGAAAAGTGAAACACGTAGAAAAAATGAGATACACAAAAATGATCACCATGTCAGTTAATCCTTCATTGGGTAACCTTTAACATGAATGAAGGCCTTACAACGTCTTCCCATGGAGTGAACCAAGTCTTTGAGTTCTGCAGCTGTTCTAATGTGAAACCAGGATTGAATGATGGCTTCTATTAACTGGGTTTTATTGCTGAGTCGTTTCTGACTAACCAGTTTCTTTAGTCAGCTCTATCAATTTTCCATTGGGTGAAGGTCTGGGTTATTCCCAGGCCACTCCAGCAGTGGAATAGGATTATCTTGAAACTCAAAAAAAAGAAAAGAAAAAAAGTGGTGTTATTAGCCATCCAACCTCCAAAATACACTTTTCCCAAAAGGTTTCCACAATTTTGGCCACTACTGTATTGGACTGCAATTCCCCTTATTCCTAAACCAGCATGATAACCTAAGGTCCTCTTCACCAGAGGTTATGAGAGTTCTCAAATTTTAGGAAAGCTCCAACTGGACCTTAAGACATTCATGGTGAATGCTCAGAGTCTTCCTTCTATCCAATAGCAGCAGACATACAGACTGGAAGAATTCACCTGTATCTTTCTTACATTTTCCAAGGAGAACTTCCTTCAACTTGGAATGGCCTTCTTACATCCAACAACAGCGCATCACCTGTTCCCACACGCCGCCACCTAAGATTCTGTGTCAGGGGGTTGCCCTCTTTCAAGACATTCAAGGGAACGCTCTTCCTCCAGCTCCCTTGGCTGCAGCCCCCGAGAACATGGGATGCCCTTAGTCAGCTTGTGGGAACGGCTGTCCCTCAACAGCCAAGTGAAAGAAGGCCCCACCTTGGACAGGTATGGGCTCCCAACGTTCTCAACTTCCTAGAAGGGAAAGAACAACGAGCAATGATTCTTCTAGGGAGCAGCCCATTTTAATGTTGTTGTGGTCCATCCTCAGCCTGCAGAGTTGGCAGTGGAGTTGGACAGCAGTGAGGCTGAGGAAGAACAGGGGCCAGTCCTGGAGGCTGGGGAAGGCCCGGATGAGGGCTCTGCATCAGAGGCAGAGATGGGGCCAGGGCCATCGGGGAGTGATGTGCGGACTTCGGAGCCTCCAGAAGCTGACAGTAGAGAGGCAGAGGAAGAGGAGGAGCCTGTTCCTAGTGCATGTATGAGAAGAGCTGCCAGAAGGCAGGAGCAGATAAAGCAGAGAGGACAACTCGGGAGCAGGGCCAAGAGATGTTTGGCCCTTCCCATAAGGCTTAAAAGACCAGCAACGATTCTTGAGCTCTTTGCCGGAAAATAATGTTGAGAGAATTGCTTCTTGTTTCACTGTATTCATTTCTTGTCGCCGTCTTCTGCTTCTGAACTTTTGCCAAGAAAAGCCTTTGGCAGTTTGCCTAATTATCCCAAGGTCAGTGATAAACTGAGGAATGGTGTTTTGAAGAATTTGCTTTCATTTAGTTTGGACTCCGCTGAGAATGAGTTCATTCTCAGTTGTTCTAATAAAGTCTGTTTGTTTTCAAACTGTGTATTTAATACTAACTACTTGGGCTTGGGTCACAACAGTGGTTTATGTACAATCCTGAACAATCCTGAACTTTGGCCAGCTTTGATAAAAGAGATCCTTCTTTCCCTTAGCTGCTCCTGTCACCTTGGCGTCTCTCGACCTGTGAATTAAGAACTAGCACCAAGTCTACTGCAATTATTCTATCGCTTCTCCGTTTGATCTGGGAGAACGAGTTTTTCTAAAGGTGTTTCAAAGCTAGGAGAATGCTGGGTAGGCCGCGGACTTTGTGCAATATGGCCAAGGTGTGTGTATGTGTGTGTGTGTGTATGTGTATGCATCTAAAGGTCCTGTCTTCATTACGGAATCCTTTCTGTAGAGTCCTTGGTGTTCTCGGAGCTTGGTGGTTTGGTTGCAGAAGATTCATTTCCCAAACTACCCTGTTTCCCCAAAATAAGACATTATCCCCTAATAATAAGCCCGATTGGGCTTTTGAGCGCATGGCAATAAGGCCAAGCACTTATTTCAGGGTTCAAAAAAAATATAAGACAGGGTCTTATATTCAAGGAAACACAGTAGATAAGAAAATCACCAAGCTCAGAAAGTCTTCCAAGGATCTTCATGAACTACAAATCTTCTCCTGTCCGGGTACAATCCTTTCTCCAATAGTTTGGCTCTACACACTTCCTTCAAAACGTCTTCCAGGCGGTGGCTTTCTCCGTAGTAATCCTAGAGTCACCGCTAAGGGGAGATCCTGCCATTGTGGTATTATGGGATAATCTCTTTGTTTTCCTGGGGAAAAAAAACTATTAAGAAATTAACCCCCTAGGTTCTCTGCCCATAAATTGAGTGAAGAATTGCTTCAGTTCTGATCGTGAATCACTCTTGCAGATGGTACAACCCAGAGATGGTATTCAGCAGATTCAGAACGGTTCGCCCGAATTGGTAGCAGAAATCACCCATATGCCTGTCCGCCCACCCGCCCATCCTGTTTAGGCACATTTTTGAGGCCGGGCGCATGCCCAGAAGACACATGCATGAACCAGGCACACACACACATGAAGTGAATGCGTGCACAGTGAACCAGTAGTAACATAGCGTGAAACCAGGGGTGGATTCTACTTATCTTTACTACCGGTTCACAACAGGACTGCATGCATGCTCTTCTGGGCATGCGCAGAAGTGTTCTGATGACATCGGGGTCGGTGGGCAATGCCTCCCACCAGTTTTACTACCAGTTCTATAGAACCGGTCTTAACCAGGGGCAACCCATCACTGCGTGAAACCCACTGCTGGTACAACCCCAGTTAACATTTGAAACAAAAGTCTCTTTGCTTCACCCATTAAGAACATGGCCAGCCTCTCGGGTCTCCAATAAAGGAGAAATGCTGAGGTAGAATTCCATAACAGAGTGTTATGTCTCAGTGGGCAGCCTCCTTTTCTAATATCTCGGTAGCCAAAGGATCCTCAGAACAACTCTCTTAAAATTATAGATCCGTTTGATACAACCAGCCAAGAGTTGGGAAAGAAATCAACACGCCATTTTTAATACTTACATTTTAACACAGGTAGCAATAGCACGGACAACGGAGGTAGTCAGCAGCGACTAGCAGAGTCGTTTCCTTCCCAGATATAGGAGGCGTGAAAAATTTCTCAAGATTTCCCTTGGGTGGGAGGTTACTAAGTTGTCCAAAATGAATCTGTACGTGTGTGCAGTGGTGAAATCCAAATTCTTTACTGCCGGTTTTGTGGGCTAGCTTGGTGGGCATGGTGTGGCTTGGTAGGTGTGGCAAGAGAAGGATACTGCAAAATCCTCATTCCCACCCCACTCCAGGGGAAGGATACTGCAAAATCCCCATTCCCTCCCCACTCCAGGGGAAGGATACTGCAAAACCCCATTCCCTCCCCACTCCTGGGGCCATCCAGAAGTGGTATTTGCCAGTTCTCCGAACTACTCAAAATTTCCGCTACTGGTTCTCCAGAACCTGTCAGATTTCACCCCTGCGTGTTTGTGTTTTTTTGCGAGCCACTGCAAGTGGTTCAGAGAGGCTACCTTGAGTATCATACCTTTCTTGGGTGAGACAGCTGAGTCTCCCAGCTGTCATCGGACTGGCGATTCTCTTGATCTGTTGAAGGACAGATGTCCAGGGAGCCAAGAAGGAAAGCAAGCAGAGAGGAAATGGAGGCATCTAGAGGTACAAGGCCACCCAGGTGACTTCAGAAGCATCCATCTTGCTGGAATGTCCCCCTCTTCTCCTCCTGCCACCATCCCTCCCCATCCCCCAGTCAATACGTCTTCTCTCTCTCCGATGGGAAAGTTAATAAATTTAGCTCTAGATTAAAAGTATTGATCATTGCATTTGTAAATGATATATAAATTGGGGACTACTTGGGCAACTAGGAAGGCAAGGGCTGGCTCAGGCTGCCATTGAGTGGGTGGGGGGAGACGGAGGCCCCCTTATCTGCATTCCACCCGAGTGTAAGCATTGATTTCCTATTAGTCTCCTTGCACCACCCAATTGCACATCATTCCAGCATCTGCTATTAATGGCCTTTTGATAAATAATCACTTGTAAGTCAATAAATTTTTATTAAAGAGTGGGGTGCTTTGATTTATGAAAATCCGACGGGGTTTGTCTGGAAGAAAAGGGATGTGGAATTGAAGTGGAAGAACCATCCATCCGGCTGCCAACAACATCTCCCCTGCCCCCCACCCCTTGCACACAAACTCACTCCGCATCCCCTCCTATCATTTGCTCAACTTTTGCTGCCCATCACCTAAAAATCCCAGCTATGCTTCCTGGGCAAAGTTACAAATTAGCAAAACTTTGCCTCATATTCAAACACTGAAATCGAGCAAGTGGAGATTGGCAACTGGAGGAACTGTAGAGTGCGGATTTAAAATTAAGTAATCTGAAATAGGAAGATGCTGATAGAAGAGAATATGTGTAGCTCGGGGTTGAAATGAGGGGTCCTCGGTGCTCTCTGGAGGCTTTCTTGCAGATGTTTCATCACCAAACTAGGTAACATCATCAGTGCCAGAAGGGAGTGGGGTTTGTGGGGAGGAGGAGGAGGAGGAGGAGGAGAAGAAGAAGAAGAAGAAGAAGAAGAAGAAGAAGAAGAAGAAGAAGAAGGGGAGGGGGAGGGTAGGAAGAAGAAGAGGAGGAGGAGGAGGAGGAGGAGGAAGAAGAAGAAGAAGAAGAAGAAGAAGAAGAAGAAGAAGAAGAAGAAGAAGAAGAAGAAGAAGAAGAAGAAGAAGAAGAAGAAGAAGAAGAAGAAGAAGAAGAAGAAGAAAGGGACTGTGAAGTCCTTGGTACTCTCTGAGCTTGGTTGTTGACATTTCATTACCCAAACTAGGTACATCATCAGTGCATCATTGTGCCTTCTTGAGACATCAGCACAGGGACTATGACCAAAACAAATTCCTCCAAATGTACTGTAATTGGACAATAAGGAGATAACGGGGGAGAGGAACGAAAAAGGAAAGTTAACTGGGGAAGCTTCACATACAAACTTCTGGCTTTGCTATATACAGCAGTGATGGCGAATCTTTTCAGCACTGAGTGCCCAAACCAGAACGTGTGCGCATGTGTGTGTGCACATGTGTCAGGGTGCTGGAAACCCAAAGACCAGCTGGCCAGTGCGCATGCGCACAATGGCCAGCAGGTTGTTGGGTTTCCAGCACATGCATGCACGCCAACCAGCTGATCTTTGCACATGCTGGAAATCCAAAGACCAGCTAGCCAGCATGCACATGCCTGTTTTTTAGGTGTTTCTCAGGCCATTTTCAGGCTGGTTTTGGCCTGAAAAACTGCCGCTTTCCAGCGCTCCAGCACATGTAAAGACCAGCTGTCCAGTGCCATTGTGTGCGCTGGAAGCCAGAAGAGCAGCTGGTGACGGCGTGCATGCCCATAGAGAGAGCTCTCCATGCCACCTCTGACATGCATGCCATAGCTTCGCCATCACAGCTATACAGTAACCACTTGGAGTCAAGGGTCTCTCTTTCCTAAGAACCCATTTTGGGGCTGAACCCAGTCTGTTGGATCCACTCCCTCTTTCCCTCCTATATTGTAGGATACAAAACAGCCCTGAGATAGGCAGGGGCTCCTAGGATAAGGAGCAGGGATAGTTTTCTTTGTGCCTTTGCAGATTCTGGAGGGATGTTTGGCCAAAGCTAGCTTTCTCCCGTGGCATGAAAATGGGCGAGCCGAAGAGGGCCCTTCAGAGGTCCATTTGTCATCCTCTCTGGCTGCGCGAGGCCTTTTGCCACCTGCTGTATTTTTCTTCCTGTGCTGACGGCATGGCAGACAGGTGTTAAACTACTTAATCACTTTAAAATTGTTTTAATTTTCTGTTTTGTATTGATCTCTCCTGCGCCAATTAATCAGCTCACTGGACCAGGCAGTTAGTACATTAAAAATTGTCAGCAACGCCAAAACAGCTTAGAAAATGTCAAAAACATATTCCATCGGCATGAGGGGTCCAAGGTGAGCGAGAAGACCACTCAGATAAAGTAACTGCGCCGGGGAAGTGGAGAAGTTGGCAAGACTTTATCCCTGGCCGCCATTACAAGTCAGAAACTGCCTGCCGTCTGAAGCCCTCAAGAACGTCTCTTTAAGGGTTCAGGCAAACAACATTGGGGTTCTTTCGATAACACCTAAAGGGAAATTTGAGATGATTACATCTGACTTTCTTGCATGCCGGAGATTTGATTCATTTCAGAGGAGAAAATCCTCAACGTCCCTTCCAGCTCTGTTACTCTCTTCTCTTCTCTTCTCTTCTCTTCTCTTCTCTTCTCTTCTCTTCTCTTCTCTTCTCTTCTCTTCTCTTCTCTCCTCTCCTCTCCTCTCCTCTAATCTCCTCTCCCCTCCCCACCCCTCCCCACCCCTCTCCTCTCCTCTCCTCTCCTCTGGTAGCATTGGGCACAAACCAGTCAAACCTTTAATCGAACTAAATGGTTAAAAAGTTTGCATTTGCTTTCAGATTTCAATTGCAGAGGAAGGGAGGGAGGAAGGAAAGGAGGGAGAGGGAAGGGAGGGAGGGACAGAGGGAGGGAGGGAGGGAAGGAAGGAAGAGGGAGGAAAGGAAGGAAGGGGAGGGGAAGAAGGGGAGAGGAGAGGAGGAGAGGAGAGGAGGGAGGGAGGGAGGAAGAGAAGGAAGGAAGGAAGGAAGGAAGGAAGGAAGGAAGGAAGAAAGGAAGGAAGGAAGGAAGGAAGGAAGGAGAGGGGAAGGAGGGAGCAAGAGGAGAGGAGGGGAGGAAGGGAAGGAAGGAAGGGAAGGAGGGAGGGAGAAGAGAGGAGAGGAGAGGAGGAGAGGAGAGGAGAGGAGCGGAGGGAGGGAGGGAGGGAGCAAGGAACATTGGAAGTGTTTAAGAAGGGATTGGATCACCATTTGTCTGAAATGGTATAGGGTTTCCTGCCTAAGCAGGGAGTTGGATTAGAAGACGTCGAAGGCCCCTTCCTACTATATTATTCCAAATTCTAAATTCTAAACTGTCCCTTCTAGCCCGGTAATTTTATGGTTTGAAAAGTAAGGGAGTATTACAGAACTGGATTCAAAAAACACGGCCCCTAAGGACCATGTCTGATCACAAAACACAAGCCATATTTGCCCTTCTGTATTAGAATGTCCGCCATTTGCAAAAGGCCAGATTGATAACAGCGGGGAATCCACAGTCAACAAAACCAAGATGGCGGACTCAATCGGCTGGTTGAAACCCTGCAACGTTGGTGGCGTGACTTTGAGCCATAGGCCTACAAGCCATCATCTTTAGTCTATTTTTAACTTCCTTCTCGCTGACATCCCAGAAGGATGACGTGGACAGAGATGCAATTGACCTTCTGGCTTGGAAGAAAAGACTCAGGCAAGCAGGTTTAGCGATGGGCATCTGATCCCCAGCCCTTCTGCCTCCATTGTTGCTCTTGGCTGGTTTATTAATTGCTGCTTGATGGACCTTATCACCCATTGATTTTCCTGCTCTCCAGATATTGCAGCTGTGTTTGCTTCCAGCCAGCTGCCACCTGCGATGGAGTCATAGTTGGCCCTGCCCTGAGAGGCAGAGAGAAGCCGTTACAGGGGTGAAATCCAGCAGGTTCTGACAGGTTCTGGAGAACCAGTAGCGGAAATTTTGAGCAGTTCAGAGAACCGGCAAATACCAGCTCTGGTTGTTCCCAGAGTGGGGTGGGAATGGAGTTTTTGCAATATCCTTCCCCCAGGAGTGGGGAGGGAATGGGGATTTTGCAGTATCCTTCCCCTGGAGTGGGGTGGGAATGGAGATTTTGCAGTATCCTTTCCCTGCCATGGCCACCAAGCCACACCCCACCAAGCCACGCCCACAGAACCGGTAGTAAAAGAATTTGGATTTCACCACTGGGCCATTAGCTACCTTACGTCTAGTTCCCTCAAAGATAGATTCCACCAGGAACTACGATCCTGAAAAATCGTAGGGGGGCTCCATTACAGGAAAATCTCCCACCAATGGCTGTACATCATTCCACCAATGGCTGTACATCATTTAGAGTTTCTAGGGAGAACAGGATAGGCTTATACAAAGACTTTTGATTAATGTTGCTAGGTAGAAATATGCTCATGTGGTAACCTGGGGGATTTTCTGTTTTTTTTTTTTCTCTGAAGATGTTTCACTTCTTATCCAAGAAGCTTTTTCAGCTCTGACTGGATGGTGGGGAATGGAAGGAACACGGTTTTAACCACCATGGATGACTGAGAATCTCCATAGACATTAATCTGTGGGGACTTTTCCCCACAGAAATTGTAGGTTCCTCAACAAACATGGGGCCTCTGAACTCCATCAAGTCCCATTTTGTACCAGGCAACACTGCAATTTTATCCTCAAGATGTTACTCTGCATGATTTCCCCCTGGGGTTTCTATCTGGCTTCAAACTCAGTTTGGGTCTGATGAAAGAGGACAGGGTTTTAATCAGTTTGTTTTTTTCCAGCCCCCCCCAGTAGAATTAAATGTTTACATGAAAAAATGGAAATTTTAAAGATGATCAAAAGGAGGTATCTGTCTAGTTATTTGGATTTGTGGGTTTGTTTTTAAATTTTTCATGATATACAGGCTGCTAATTTATTTCCGTATTTTAATAAAGCGAGTCCTTTTGTAGAATATTCTAAAAAGACAGTGTTTTTAATAGATAAAAATAGAGGGAGAGATGGGGGGAAAGAGAGAAAGAGAGGGAGGGAGGGAAGGAGGGAGAGAGGAGGAGGGAAGGAGAGAATGGGGGAGGGAAGGAGAGAGTGGGGTGAGGGAGAGAGAGAGAGAGAGAGAGAGAGAGAGAGAGATTTTATGCAGACACTCCTTGGTTTATGACCACAATTGAACCAAAATGTCTGTTCCTAAGCAAGACAGCTGTTAAAATGTTTTGCTGCATTTTATGACTTCACACTTCACCATTGTTAAGCAAATCACTGCTGTTGTTAACTTAGTAACACGGTTATTAAGTGAATCTGACTTTCCCATGGACTTTGCTTCTCAGAGGTTCCCAAAAGGGGGATCAGATGACCCCGGGGACACAGCCACCGTCATATATATGAGTCAGTTGCCAAACGTCTGAATTTTGATCATGTGACCATGAGGATGCTGCAACGGTCACAAGTGTGAGAAGCGGTCATAAGTCACTTTGGTCAGTGGTGTTATAATTTTGAATGGTCCCTAAACAATTGAGTTTAAGTCAAGAAAGAAGAGTGTGTGTGAGTAAGAGAGAGAGAGAGAGATGAGAGAGAGGGGCAGAGACAGAGGGAGAGAGAGTAAAATTAGCAAACATTTGTTGGTTCCAATGAATTTCACATCTAATATGAACTGTAATAATCCTTTTTTAGATGTACAGGTAGAAAAGTTTCCAAGGTAAACACTCTATAACCTCCGAAAGAAACACCTTTCATTCGAAGGGACTTCAGGGACTCTGGGTCAATTGCTTTCAACAAACCCACAGCTTCAGCAAAATATCATCTAGATCAGGGGTTTGTAACCTTGGCAACTTTAAGACTTGTGGACTTCAACTCGCAGAATTCCTCAGCCAGCTGGCTGAGGAATTCTGCGAGTTGAAGTCCACAAGTCTTAAAGTTGCCAAGGTTGGAGACTCCTCATCTAGATCAGTAACCTGAAACTTTTGGGGCATCAGGGACCGGTTCCTTGCTTTTTCCGTGAACCGAAGGAGGTGTGGTTTTGCATACATCCTGCATCCCACAGATGGGCGTCGCTTATTTACACGGCCTGGTTTCTGATGCCACGGCCCGGTGTCGTTCCACGAACTGGGAGTCGGGGACTCCCTGATCTAGATCTTTTCATCTAGATAAAAGGTAAAGGTTCCCCTCGCACATATGTGCTAGTCATTCCCGACTTTAGGGGGGGGGGGTGCTCATCTCCATTTCAAAGCCGAAGAGCCAGTGCTGTCCGAAGACGTCTCTGTGGTCATGTGGCCGGCATGACTCAACGCCAAAGGTGCACGGAATGCTGTTACCTTCCCACCAAAGGTGGTCCCTATTTTTCTACTTGCATTTTTTACCTGCTTTTGAACTGCTAGGTTGGCAGAAGCTGGGACAAGGAACGGGAGCTCACCCCATTACGCGGCACTAGGGATTCGAACCATTGAACTGCCGACCTTTCGATCGACAAGCTCAGCGTCTTAGCCACTGAGCCACCACGTCCCCTTCATCTCGATAACTCACCCCATTTTTCTTCTCATTTGGTTGCTTTCTCCGATTCCTGGTCAAGGTCTGGGTTTCTACCAGCTTCCAGAAGGTTCTCTAATCTTGGAACTGGATCTCAGGACCCAACCCTTTTAGACTTCAGCATTGTGACTCAAATACACCCAGAGCCTCCCGCTGCCTGGCCAGGAGAACAGGAATAGGAGCAAACAGTAGCTATTGATACAACATCAATTCTGTCCCTTTGACAACTCAATAGGTTTCTGCTGGTCAGCCCAAGATAAATTGAGATTGATTGCGTGCTAATCGGTTCCAGCATGAGCGACTTTGGAACGACTTTTGAACTGACACGGCGTGTTCTTGCAAGACTCGAGAAAGTACAAGGGCCCTGGCAAAGAATTTCCCTCTTTTTTCCAGCCACAGGAAGAACTGGGTTACAACAAACAGAAGCAGATCATCTCTCTGGCCGACATGAAGCCCCCAGACCAGGGGTCTGCAACCCCAGACCAGGGGTCTTAAACACTCAAAGAGCCATTTGGACCCATTTCCCACAGATAAGAAAACACTGGGAGCCACAAAACTCTTCCTGTGCCTGACTATTTCTTGAGTGGCCACAAAACTAGCATATGTAGTCGGATTAAACGTTCTGTTTTCTTCTGAAACTTTTCTTTTCTTGGATTTATCCATGGTTGGCCAACCAGGGTGGCGGGTGTCGCACATTGGCAGGTTGTGACCCATATTTTGAGAGACAGGAAGCCGCAGCAGAAGGGTGAAAGAGCCACATGCGGCTCCAGAGCTGCAGGTTGCTGACTCCTGCCCCAGAACTAAGACAGAATCCCCTTCAATGCTTTCTTTCACTCCAATTTATCTGTGTGGGGTTTTTTTTCCCCTGGGCCCAAAAGAAAATGCCACCCGTCGTTTTGATTTCCTAAAAACAACAGTCAAGCTATATAGGATACCCAGAACCCTGGCAGCTGTTATTCTCATCAGCAAATAAGAGGAGAAAAGTTGACATTTCATGCGGAAAAGGACCCAAACATGCTTATCTCCATTTTTTAAAAAAACAACACCACTTTACAGAACCACTCTAGTGACAGTCATAGGGGTGATGTCCTCACTGCCGTAATTTTAAATCCTCTAAGGTTAATCACTGCCTTCTTTTCTCGATTTCTTTAGAGTTCTGTTTCTGTAGAAATAATCACATATGGGGAATCCTCGTCGTATGACCACAATAGAGTCTGAAATTTTTGCCGCCAAGCGAGACATTTGTTAAGTGAATTTTGCCCCATTGTACAACCTTTCTTGCTGTGATTGTGAAGTGAATGGTTGTTAAGTGAATCTGGCTTCCTTCCTTCCTTCCTTCCTTTCCTCCTTCCCTCCCTCCCGCTTTCCTCCCTCCCTTCTTCCTTCCTCCCTTCCTCCCTTGTTCCTTTTTTCCATTCTTCCTTCCTTTCCTCCTTCTCTCCCTTCCACTTTCCTCCCTCCCTCCCTTCTTCCTTTCTCCCTTGTTCCTTTTTTCCATTCTTCCTTCCTTCTTTCCTTCCCTCCCTCCCTCCCACTTTCCTCTCTCCCTTCTTCCTCCCTTGTTCCTTTTTTCCATTCTTCCTTCCTTCTTTCTTCTTTTCCCTCTTACCTCTCTCCCTCCCTCCTCCCCTCCTTTTTTCTTTCCTCTTCCTCCCTTCCCTGAACAAAGCCAACATGATTTGGGAGTCACACACAGACACTTCCCTACGGATTCTTCCCTGAGCCGCCATCCCTCTTCCGCTCTCTTCTGCATGGGGGGGTGGGGTGGGGGAAAAAAACAGCACCAGAAGCACATCAAGGTTATGCTTTTTATTGAGGAATTTGACTGGCACCTGTATGTACAGCTCATCCCCCCTCCCCCACAGCACATCCATCATCTTCACCCCATGCACTTCACCCTCTCTCCCGCCACGCAAGTGCCCACATCAAGGACGCCAAAGAAGCTCCTGCCATTCAGCAGCTGTAACCAAGCCGGGCACAGCAACGGGCACAGCAGTGGGCACAGCAGTGGGGCTGAAGGAGAAACTCCTGGAAGATTCGGGTTTGATTTATACTACTTCCCAGGTTTGCAGACTTTTCCTTACCAAAGGAAGTTTCGTCCTGAATCTCATGGATATGGTGAAGGACACCATTAGGAATGGACAACATTAAACTGCGGAAGCATCTCTAAGAGAATATTCCCAGCATTCTGTACCTTTCCAACGGTTTGCGGATACGAGAATAACAGAGAAGACAAAAGAAGGTCAGATTTAGCTCAACGGACACACAAATGCAACCCACAATGACAGACACGGAACAAGTGAAGCTCTCGACGATTAGGCGACATCCGTCTTCTTCCATATTACAGACTTCCAAGTCTCCTTTGGCAGGAAGGACCAAGATAAACTTGGCTATTTTCCTATTATCTCTCCCACCTGCCAGAAGACCAGAACGGGCATTCACCTCCTGGAGATGCCCTGCTATATTTTTAAGAAGACAGAAGCCAAAGTTGCAGGCCATGTGCGTATAGGAGCAAGAGGGAAGGATGACTCTATTGTTTCATTCCCCATTTACGGGAATCTACAGTTTTTTTCTTTTTGCAAAAATCAGTTGTTCTCATTTTCACAGCTACAGTACATCAAGCAAGGGGATGCATATTTTCTTTTTTAAAAAAGCTTGCACTTACCCCGCATACATTGGGCGCACATTTCTCTGAACATGATTGTACACATTTGTTGTGAATTCTGTAATGCCTTTCATAAACAGATGCATTTTTGTACAGGTTTTTGTTTTTCTAATACAATTTTCGAAAATGGAAAGGGCACAACTCAGAAGCCTGCAAATTTGGTGGATAGCTAAGGAAGGGTACAGAAATGGCTTTCAGCTTTGCAAAATCAGATTCCCATCTCCTGGGCATGGATGCCCAGTTGGTCAGGCCATTTTCCATCCACAAATTAGCCCCTCTGGTGTTGTGTTTCACTGACCAGAATTTCCCGATTCTCCAAGGCTGGGAAAGTGCTTTAAAAAAAAAATAGGCAGGGGAGAAAAGTTGAATGTTCTTCCTTTCCTGATATCAAATAATGCATGTTTTTGATTTTTAAGGTCAGCAAAATATACCACATCTGGAAACAAACCTATGCCAAAGTAGCTTTTGAAAAGAAATTGAACCAGGAGAGAAAACAGTAAAAGGAAATGAAAAGAAATGTGATTTCCCCACCCCCTCTCTTTCTTTCCAGTTACAAGGGGGGGAGGGCAGTTCCCAAAATCTTCGGATGGCATGTGCAAATTCAAAAAATGGGAGTTACATCAACTAAACCCCCAAAATGCAACGTCTGGAAACATCCTCAGTGGACCAATAGGGCAAACCTAATCCTGAATTTTAGGGAAGGTGTCGGAGGAGGTTTG
The DNA here is from genome assembly GCA_030761175.1 of Masticophis lateralis. Classification (NCBI taxonomy): domain Eukaryota; kingdom Metazoa; phylum Chordata; class Lepidosauria; order Squamata; family Colubridae; genus Masticophis; species Masticophis lateralis. The sequence goes on from JAUDYJ010000008.1 coordinate 20,703,409, forward strand.
TACTTGCATTTTAAAATTACAGATAATCTTTGGCTTGTGACTGTAACTGTAATTCAACCCGGAATTACAGTTGTAAGTCACGTTTCACAACTGCCCTGTTTAGCCACAACCTGCAGTTACAACAGTGATGGAAAAGTAACTATATGAACAATCCTCACATACGGGTTTCTAAAGCAAAAGAAAGCCGAAAAAAGGATCATAACACAGTTGTGGTTTCAATTAGCGTCCACTTTCAATGGCCAGTCCCAATTGGAGTTGCTAAAGGAGGACTCCCCTTACACACCCACACATCTACACACCCACACCCACACATACATACATATTACATCAAGCTTTTTCAAAAGCTTGCATTTCTTAGTTTCTGTGTAAAGGGAATCCTCTTTTATATATATATACATCAAATATACATCAAATTATATCCATCCTATATATATATATAGGATTTGATGCCTATTTTTAAATCAGATTTTTTTAAAAACAATGCCCCATTAAAACAATTGCATTTGTCAGAATTATTCTTCAGAAGGCTGCTAGGTTTTAATTTATCCATCCTACACTAAGTATGTTACAAGTCTCTATTAGTTACTCTATGTCGTTTCCCCTAACCTGGGAATTGTAGCTTACTTCTTATCGAAAGCAATTCTGTATCGCTGTGCATTTCAAAGGACTTTGACAAAATTGCAAACAATTGGAGATGACATCTTGCCTCCTCTTGAGAAAATAGCAAAAGAATGAAGCTAAGTAAAGTGCTCTGATTTAATGCTATTCTTCATCTTCGTGTATTGATTTCAGCTCCTGAAAAGGAATGTTTGTAAGGGGAGGTCAAAACTTATCAGGGAGTTACGGGGTCCTTGGTGCTCTCTGAGCTTGGTTGTTGATTTTTTTGCAAATGTTTCATTACCCAACTAGGTAACATCATCAATGCTAGAAGGAATGGCATTTGCTCCCTGTTCATATACAAGTGGTTTGCCCTATCAGTGTTGGTGGGAATGTTCTTGGTGGTTCCAAGGCTGTTGTTTAATATTTGAGTGTTTGAGTTGGTGACTCCTTGATGGGGTAATGAATCTCTGCTTATTTGGGTGTTCCTTGCAGTTGAACTGGGAAATTAGGAGCAACTTTAACTGAGTTTAAGCTGAGTCCAAAAATAATTCCTGGAAGCCTGACATTCAGACAAATCAGCCATCAACGGGCACTTGGAGATAAACAACATCTACATATCATTTACAGCAACTTTAACCAAGCTCAGTCCAAAAATAATTCCTGGAAAGCTGGCATTCAGACAAATCAGCCATCAATTGGCACTTGGAGATAAACAACATCTACATATCATTTAGAGCAACTTTAACCAAGCTGAGTCCAAAAATAATTCCTGGAAGCCTGACATTCAGACAAATCAGCCATCAACGGGCACTTGGAGATAAACAACATCTACATATCATTTAGAGAAACTTTAACCAAGCTGAGTCCAAAAATAATTCCTGGAAGCCTGGCATTCAGACAAATCAGCCATCAATGGGCACTTGGAGATAAACAACATCTACATACCATTTAAAAGAGACAACTCAAAAGGTAAAAGACCACAACCTCTCCTTGCCAGCAATCAATATCCAGATCAGCAGAGATTAAAACCAAGATTAATACCAGGCCAACGATCAAAACGTAAACGTGCTGTGTTCTTTGGGGTCCATAGCTGGGGCAGAACAAAATGATACCTCAATCAAGGATATACCAACTCAAACAAACATGTTAACACACACACACACAAAAAACCCCAACACAACCTAATCAAGAAACCACCAAGAACCACCAACACTGACACTGATAAGGCAGACCACAAAGAGCCAACCCCATTCCCTTCTAGAACTGATGGTGTTCCCTAGTTGGATCATGAAAAATCTGGAAGAAAACCACTAAGCTCAGAGAGCACCCAAGGCCCCTATTACTATTGGTACTATTATTATAAACTTTTAATAGGGGCCTTGGGTGCAGTCCCAAAACAACTGGAGCACCAGTTGAACATCATGGGCATTGACAAGTTTGCCATCAGTCAATTGCAGAAGGCGGCTTGACCTGGAACAGCTTCCATCCTGTGACGATATCTGTAACACGGTCAATCATCCAGATCTGCCTATCCCAGGTCCCTGGGTATTATTATTATTATTATTATTATTATTATTATTATTATTATTATTATTAAAAATGACAAATGAAAGCACATCTCTTTCCCAATCGAACAGAGGGCTGCAGGCAAGCCTCAGGACCAAGGGGCAAGGTGGATACTAGCTGGCTTCTTCCTTGGATGTCCTGCCCCAGACTTGCGGGAAGCCACAGTAGCTACCTATCTGAACCAAATCCAGAACTGGAACCTCTGTGTTCTATTTTTGAGAAAGGCCTCCCCTCCCCAAGTCACCATCGAGACACCCCCACCCCCACCCAAGTCCAGCCTGCTGAATCCAACTTCTGTCCCAGAAACCTGCGGGGTCCACCTAGGCCAGTCCTTCTCAGCCACTGTGGGAGCCTAGACCCAGGACGGAGAAGGTGGCCCGGTGTTTGCGCAACAGGAGACGGATCTTCTCATCATCGGAATCTGGATCCAAGGGCTTGTTGTATTCGTCATCCTCATCAGAGATGGTGCGTTCGCCTGGTCCAGCTCCTGCTTGTGGGGAAGAGGAGGAAGGCTCCAGGGCACTCTTCTTCCTCCATTTGGTGCGCCGGTTCTGGAACCACACCTGGGAAGGAGGGGGGAGGGAGGCAAGGCCATCAGGGATTCTTGGGTTACAAGAACATGGCCTAGACTTGAACTAGGGATGGGCAACCTAATAGCCCCTGAGACATCTAAGTCCCTTGGCCTCAGTCTTGACCAGAAGTTAGTTGGGCTAATATGATTGACTCTTCCCAGAGAGACTGTCATTGTGGGAGGAAACAGAAAGGAGGAAGTGGTTGTTACAGAGAAGGAGGAATGAGAGTGGTGGCTCCAGGGGTGGGCTTCAAAAATTTTAGCAAGGGGTTCTCTGCCCGACTGCTGGGTGAGCGTGGCCATGGTGGGCGTGGCCTAGTCAGAACCATGGCAGGGGTGTTTTTGCCCTCCCCGGATTCATTTAAACCTCCGGGAGGGCAAAAATGGCCTCCCCAGGCTCCGGAGGCCCTCTGGAGGCCAGAAACAGGCCCGTTTCCAACCTTCCCAACCTTCCATTAGGCCAGTTTTTTGCCCTCCCTGAACCTCTGCGTGCACTCTGCACTTACCTGCATCCAAAACAGGCCACGTGGGGACTCCTGGGAGGGGCAGGGTGGGGTGGGCGGGGCCAGCCAGTAGTGGTATTTGGGGGTTCTCCAAACTGCACAGAATCTTAACTAGAGGTTCTCCCGAACCCCTGCAAACCCCCAGCAACCCACCCCTGGCAGTGGCTCTCAGGAAGATAAATTTAGTAGACTTCCTGTTGCAGTTGCTACTCTGCCTTGGAGCACAAAGATGTGGCAAAATGTTGTACCCTTGATGGAATCTCCTACTACATGCTCTAGACCAGGACTGTCAAACTCCCGGCCCACGAGCCAGATGTGTCACGCGCTGGCCACGCCCATGCCCAGTTTAGCAAAGGGGGGGGAAGTCCTGATACATCACGTGTTGCTGCCGTGATGCCATGAGTTTGACACCCCTGCTCTAAACAATTAATTGATTTGATCACTTGGCTCAAAACCGTTAGAGGGCCAAAGTAAAGTATCAAGAATGTCTTCTACTGGGAAACAGACTTTAATTTTTTTTAAAATTGAAATGTTTCCCTTGTTCTCACGGGGAAGAAGATGCCATTTTCTAAGGCAGCAATGCCTGCGTTATTGGAAGTCTCTTCCCCCCCCCCCTTCAGAACCATCAATTAATTTCTGCTCGTATTTATGAAGATTTAATCCCACCATTAACCCACTGACAAGCTCATCAGATGAATTGACTGTACGTGCTTCACCATGGGTGGCTGCCTTAATGGGTTGTTGAGTTTTTAATTATTAATTTAGAGGCAATCCATAGCCACGTTTATTTTTGCAAAAGAGAGGGTGAAAGAACACAGTTCAAAAAGGAGTAACCAAGACACCAAAACTCTTGAACTTTGAACGAGCCATCTCCAGCTTGACCCTTTCCAACTGTGACAGGACTAAGAGTGGTCCACAGGGATAGGGGGATTTTTATGTGGGTCACATTAAAAAATGGCAGGGCTCCAACTGTGTGAATGTGACTACCCTGTTTCCCCCAAAATAAGACCCAACCGGAAAATAAATCCTAGCATGATTTTACACGATGCTCCTAATATAAGCCCCAAAATAAACCTGTTAATATTGTCAGCCAGATGGATGCATTTAGTACCGTATTTCCCCCAAAATAAGCCCCAGTTAAGATTGTCAGTCAGATGGATGCATTTAGTATCATATTTCCCCCAAAATAAGACCTAATCGGAAATAAGTCCTAATGCATCTTTGGAAGCAAAAAATTAATATAAGACCTGGTCTTATTTTCAGGGAAACATGGTACCATCCTGACTTTTTTGACCCTAAAGACCTCTCCAGAAAGGACTCTCAACCACTGAATTCCTTTACCAGGATGTTCAAAGACAGAGATTTTGCTGGAAACTCAACAAGAGTTGAGTTTCCAGCAAAATCCAGTAGATTGTGGGAAAGGGTCAGACTGGGCCTGGTTGCCCTCAACACTTCAGTTCTTCATATCCTACTTAAGTCCCAATTCAGCCTGTCAATCTGTCACATACTCTTGTGAGGATAGGCAGCTGAATTTTAGAAAAATAAACGGGTAGCTTTGTTAGGAGGAGGTTTCTGGCACAGGCCAAACTTGACTCGGAAGCGGCTATCTTTTTGGCACTCATGGCAAGCTGGCAGCCTTAAAAGCAAAAGAAAGCCCTTTGGGTTGGGTGCAGGGATGGGTTGGACCCGGTTCGGACCGGTTTGCAAGAACTGATTATAAAATTGGTGGGAGGCTCTGCCTACTGACCCGGACGTCATCAAAGTTGATCTGCGCATGCGCAGAAGCTTCTGTGCATGTTCAGAAGAGTGTGCATGGGCACGATGCAAACCAGTAATAAAGGTAAGTAGAATCCACCCCTGGTTGGGTGTCTTTCCTTTTAACATTGGATAGAAGTTCAATGAAGATAAAATTGTCATCATGTCCATGTCCTTAATTGACGTGCCTACGGCCATCTGGAGCCTGAAATAGATTTAGCTGCATCACCTTTTGAGTGGAGGAAATGGACACAGACTCAATTCTGCTCCATCGTTGAAGGCGTGAGTTCTGTTTTTATCCCAAAGCAAGATGGGCACTGCCCATGCACACTTTTCAGGGTACCTGCCACGTTCGAGGTTGATAGATAAATTATAGATTAGAAAGAGAAAAGTGATAGATGATGCTAGATAGATAGAAATAGATTAGAGAGAGAGAGAGGTGATAGATAATGACAGATGATAGATTAGAGAGAGAAAAAGGTGATAGATGATAAATAATATCTAATAGACAGAGATGATAGATGATAGAGAGACGATGATGATATATGGATAGATAGATAATGATATGAGAGAGAGAGAGATAAGATAGATAGATAGATAGATAGATAGATAGATAGATATAGATAGATATAGATAGATGATAAATGACTGTAGATGATAGATGATAGATGACAGATAGATAGATAGATAGATAGATAGATAGATAGATAGATAGATGACAATAGATGATAAATGACAGTAGATGATAGATGACGATAGATGATAAATGACAGATAGATAGATAGATAGATGATAGATAGATAGATGATAGATAGATAGATAGATAAGAGAAAGAGAGAGAGAGAAAAAGAAAGAGATGATAGATAGAAATAATAGGAGAGAAAAATGATACATGTTATCATGATACAGGCATGCAAATAGATAAGGTGTAAAAGTCCTTCAAAAGAGCTCTCTTAGACTATGTATGACTCCTGCAGAGCAGCTGTTTTTAAATCAGAAGTAAAAAGAAGCAGTTTCCAAAGTAGACACGTACTTCTAATATGTGTGTCTTGTAGATACTTTGTAGGCACTCCCAACATGGATGGATGGATGGAGCGAGAGAGAGAGAGAGAGAGAGAGAGAGAGAGAGAGAGAGAGAGAGAGAGAGAGAGAGAGAGAGAGAGAGAGAGAGAGAGAGAGAGAGAGAGGGAGAGAGAGAGAGAGATTTAATAGAATGTCAGTGTGCTAGAGAGCAAAATCCCAGCCTCTAGCCCTGATTTTAATTTCAAGGCATCTCTGTGATCTCCATCACCTCGTGTGAATCCTTGGAAACTAACATGGTGGGTAGATGCTTGGTTTACAAAGCAAATATCAGCTACTTCGTGTTGTGAGAAGACCTCTGAGATGTTCTCAAACTTCCAGAGGTGCTCAGAGGCCCCACCAGTGGCCAAATCCTCTGCAGAATTCCACAAATTTTCCCCAGTATCTTTCTGGAAAAAGACTCCTCAGCTACCAGATACCTTTGGATAATACATTAAGGACTCACGCACGTACAGCATTGCTGATATGAATAAAGAGATGCAGTGGTGGGATTCAGGCAGTTCACACCTATTCGGTAGAACCGGTTGTTAACTTTCTTAGCAGTTCGGAGAACAGGTTGTTGGAAGAAATCTTATTCTGTTTTTTCCCACTTTACAGGGCTAATCCTGTAAGGAAGGCAGGAAGGAAACACTCTGGTGTTGTTTCTAGCCTAATCTTTATTGCCCTGCTTACAGAAACTGCCTCTACGGTTAACCCTTAGTACATTGTAACAACTAAGGCAAAGCATCTATCGATGTGAGTGACATTGAGTTGGCCACACCCACATGGTCACATGACCACCAAGTCACATTACCCAGCTGGTCATTAGGGCAGAGAACCAGTTGTTAAATTATTTGAATCCCACCACTGAAGAGATCCCAACTATACCTACGACAATTAGTCAGTAACTGGATATTTGGGGAATGGATCTGAACATCTCATTCTCATGAACCAGCCTTTCCATGTTGATCTTTCTTTAGAATTTAAATAAGTTGCCAATAGTCACTTTTTAAAAATGTGGCTTTTGTTTCCAGATGGATAATTTGGGTCCTGCTGAGAAGGACCCAGCTCCCCAAACATGCCGAACTCTCAGTGTTTAAATCAAAGAGTCCTTTACTAAGAGTGCCAGCAATCCCAGCAAAAAATTTCTCTCTCACCGCAGGCTAACAAGTCCATCCGGCAGGGAGATGAATAGTTGTCTGCCACATCTATTCATCTCCTCCCCCTGCCTTTTATTCCCAGAGCTAGGGTGGGGCTTAGCTAGCAGCGGTGGCTCTTCCATCCCAAGGACCGGCCTATAGATTTCCACTGCTCTCCTCTTCTCTGCCTTCTGCGCATCCACGCATCAGGCACTAGACCCAGCTGTTCCTCCTCTTCCTCACCAGCCACCTCCAGACCTGGGGGTTGTTGAGTCTCCATCTGAGGGCTGACAGACATCTCAGGCTCCACCTCTGTCTTTGACAGCTCCATACCCTCTTCCCCCTCGGAGCTCTCAGGTTGCCTTGATGCTGACCCTCACTCCCACACCTCCTCCTCCGATTGAGCTGCTGGAGGGGCCGGCAGCCGACAGGTCACAACAGAAGGTGGGTTATCTATGAAGCTGACTTTTACCAACCCTTGGCCCTGAGGGTCTACCTGCCTTGTTCTCCAAAGTTTGAGTATGCAAAACTCACCTTTACCTGGGATTCACTCATGCCCAGGGAATATGCCAGTCGTGCCCGCTCAGGCCCAGCCAAGTATTTGGTCTGCTCAAAGGTTTTCTCCAGGGCAAAGATCTGGTGGCCTGTGAAGGTTGGACGTGTGTGTTTCTTCTTGTGGAGGCCATCGCCAAGGTGCCCTGTGGCTGTGTGAAGGGAGACGGGCAGCATGGTCATTGACTGGCATCCAGCTTCCCGCAGGGGCAGCCCTCAAAGCTAACTAATGTTTTGAACCCCAAAGCTTCTGGGCAGATGATTCTCTAGAATTTCTTCTTTCCCCATGCTGGGCGTTGATGGAAGCTGAGCTTACTTAATGTTGAAGGCTTCAGCAACTTCTCAGGAAGCTTTCTTTAGCAATAGCCCTTAGACTTATGTACCACTTCACAGTGCTTTATGGCCCTCTCTAAGCGGTTTATAGAGTCAGCCTCTTGCCCCCGATAATCTGGGTCCTCATTTTACCCACTTTGGAAGGATGGAAGGCTGAGTCAACCTTGAGCAGGTCAGAATCGAACTCCTGGCTGTGTGCAGAGTTTGCCTGCAATAATGCATTCTAACCACAATGCCACCATGATTCTATACTGCTTCACAGTGCTTTACAGCCCTCTCTAAGCAGTTCACGGAGTCAGCCTATTGCCCCCTCCAAGAATCTGGATCCTCATTTTACCCACCTCGGAAGGATGGAAGGCTGAGTCAACCTTGAGCCTGGTGAGATTCGAACTGTCGAATTGCAATCAGTCAGCAGAAGTAGCCTGCAGTACTGCACTCTAACCATTGTGCCACTGTGGCTTATAGATGGAAAGGTGCTGTCACCCATATTCGCTCCATAAGGCACACAGACATTTCCACCCACTTTTGGGGGTGGGGGGAGTGCATCTTATGGAGCGAAAAATATGGCAATTTTTTCAGTGAGGGGACATTTTTACATTTGGTCCAATTTCAGCCTTTTCCTTCACGGATGAGCCAATCTGCCAGATCTTGGTATTTATGCCCTTGGGTCTGTAGTACCACCGCTGGGATATCCAGATGAAACACCAGGGGCTTCTTTAAAAGCTCACAAACACAAGACCCTGGACCTCTCCCCAAGAAAGAAAGCTCCTGTTAGGGCTGTGTGACATGACAACCTGCAATTCTGTCCATTTGCCTCTTTGAATCGACGTTCTGAATCAGGTTGCCCAACTGAATCCACACATCATCCCGAGTCAAGTGTGCAAACCAGCACCTGCATTTTCTGCGTCGGATGAGGAGAGCACGTCTTTCTCCTCCTGTCCTGGCCACTTTTTACAGAGACACGATGGAGAGTGTTTTAACAAACTGCATCCCTGTTTGATTTGGTGGCAGTGGCACCTCAGCTAGAAAGCTCCTACAGAGAGTGGTGAGGACAGTGGAGAAGATCATAAGAAGCTGACTTCCTGTCAATCAGGATGCTGTTTACAAGCACTATGTGCTTAGAGCTCAAAACATTGTGAGAGACTCCCCCCCACCCATTTCATGGTTTGTTTCTGTTGCTCCCTTCTGGGAGGGGGTTTTGAAGTATTTCTAGCAGGACTAACAGATTCCGTAACAGCTTTCTACCCTCTGCCATCCATTTGGTAAACTTGCAAGATTTGTTTTTCTCGCCACAGGCGGACCACCTGCAGCCAGCAACGATATCCCATCGCCCAGTTCGCGCCCATAGAGAGGGCCTGCTCAGGGTGCCGTCAGCTAGACAGTGTCAGCTGGCTGCCCCCAGGGGTAGTCCAACCCCCCACCCCCACCCAAGCAGGAGACTATACACCATTTCTGATGGCAATCCAGTCTCTTCTTGAAAGCCTCCAGTGATGAAGTTCCCACAACTTCTGAAGGCAACTTCTGTTCCATGGGTTGATTGAATTTGAGTTTCATTCTGAAACTCCTAATGTAACTTCTGGTTATTATTATTATTATTATTTATTAAATTTATATACCGCCCTACTCCCGAAGGACTCAGGGCGGTGAACAGCCAAAAGATAAAATGCATATAATACAAAACATTAAAAAACCATTTAAAATATATTAAATATTTTGGCCCAGAAAACAGATTAAAACACCCCAATTTATAAGACAAATTTAAAATTTAAAAGGCCATTTAAAAGAGAGGTTAGGCCAGGCCAGCCTGCTGGAATAAGAATGTTTTGAGGGCATGGCGGAAAACGCGCAGATCCGGGATCCTCCATATCTCCGGGGGGAGCTCGTTCCAGATGGCAGGTGCCCCCACAGAGAAAGCTCTCCCCCTGGGGCCACCAGTTGACACTGTCTGGCCAACGGCACCCTGAGAAGCCCCTTTCTATGGGAACATACTGGTCGGTGAGAGGCCACTGGTAGCAGCAGGCAGTCTCATAGATACCCCGGTCCTAAGCCATGGAGCACTCTAAAGGTGGTAACCAAAACCTTGAAGCACACCCAGAAGACCACTGGGAGCCAGTGCAGCTCATGCAGGACGGGGTGTCACATGGGAGCGTCATAACCACCCGCGCGGCTGCAGTTCTGGACCAGCTGGAGCCTCCGGGTTGCACAGCTGCCTTTACACAGGACAGCAGGAACAACTGTAAGTAGTTGTTTTGTTTTGTTTTTCATTCCTGTTTACAGGTCTGCCGTTGTAACTTTGAAGGACCAGGGGAGACAGGATAGCATCTTCCAATATTTGAGGGGCTGCCACAGAGAAGAGGAAGGGAGTCAAGCTATTTTCCAAAGCCTCTGAAGGCCAGACAAGGAACAATGGATGGAAACTGATCAAGGAGAAATTCAACCTAGAAATAAGGAGGAATTTCCTGACCATGAGAACCATCAACCCATGGAACAGAAGTGGCCTTCTGAAGTTGTGGGAGCTTCATCACTGGAAGCTTTCAAGAAAAGACTGGACTGCCATTTGTCAGAAATGGCGTAGGGTCTCCTGCTTGGGTGGGGGGTTGGACTAGAAGATGATCTACAAGGTCCCTTCCAATCCTGTTAATCTGTTAAAGAGGAGGGGGTCAAGTGGTTTTCCAAAGCATCAAAAGGCGGGACAAGAAGTGAAGGATGGAAACTAATCAAGGAGAGAAGCAACCTATGTAGAACGAAGGAGAACATTTCCTAACATTCAGAACAATTCGTTCGTAGAATGGCTTGCCTTCCAAAGTTGTGGGTGCTTTTAAGAAGAGACTGGACACCACTTGCCTAGATGGGCAGCGGCTCTCCTGCTCCAGCAGGGGGTTGGACTAGATGACTTCCAAGGCCCCATCCAACTCTGTTATTCTATGTTGCTACCACAAATGGACGGCAGTGGCAAAATCTGAATAGTCGTCCCCATTTATTAAAGTGTGTGTGTGTGTCTCTGTGTGTGTCTGTGTCTGTGTTTGTATGTAGGTGGGAACGAGTGAGACTTTACTATGGCTGTGTCCCTGTTCCTTTCTACCAGTCCAATACATGTCATTTTAATAGCTGAAGCTTCTCTCGGAGTATGTGGTTTTGCAGAGGTCAACCAGAGAAGAGAAGAGAAGAGAAGAGAAGAGAAGAGAAGAGAAGAGAAGAGAAGAGAAAAGAAGAGAAGAGAAGAGAAGAGAAGAGTTGGAAGGGACCTTGGAGGTCTTCTAGTCCAACCCCCTGCTTAGGCAGGAAACCCTACACCACTTCAGACAAATGATTATCCCAATAGTTTCTTAAAAACTTCCAGTGTTGGAGCATTCACAACTTCTGGAGGCAAGTTGTTCTATTGATTCATTGTTCTCACTGTCAGGAAATTTCTCCTTAGTTTTAAGTTGCTTCTCTCCTTGATGAGTTTCCACCCATTGCTTCTTGTCCTGCCCTCTGTTGCTTTGGAGAACCATGTTTCTAGGAATCTCAGTTTGTGCAGAAGATGGTAACCTCTAGAGCCTCCTCCAGGGTACAATTATTCTGCACCCTTTGCTCTCTCTCTCTCCCCCCCTCTCTCTCTCTCCCTCCCTCCCTCCCTCCCTCTCTCTCTCTCTCTCTGCCAGATGAATTCTTTTTGCTTCTTCTCCATCGAGTCCTTGGGGGTCTACGGTGCTTTGAAAGGCCAGGAGATGCTATCCAAGAACGCAATGGAGTTTTGGGGTTCAGGGACCTCACCATCTCTTCAAGGTAGAAAGAAAGAGAATCCTTTTCCTCACAATAAAAAAACACGGGGTCAATAGTTGGCCCTGCCTTTGCTACTAATGAGTTGCTCCTTGCCTCTTTCCTAGCTCTTAATTGAGCTTCCTATCAGCTACCGTGGACTCCCTGGCACTATCAGTCATTCCAAGGGGCACTTGGGTGGCAGCTCAGATCCAGAGGGTTTTTGGCCTTTGTCTAGGAAAACGAGCAGACCAGGAAGATTCGAGAAATCCTTCCGTCCCCCCCTCCCCCCGTCCTCCGGTGAATCTGGTGGGCTTCTTAGAAGGCCATTTTTTTAAAATAAAAAAAAACCCTTCTTTGTGATGTTAAATTTCCAAACCAAAGTGAGTGCAGGAATTTGAGGCAAGAGGACAGTTAGGCACAACTCCAGAAATGGGAAAAAGTTGTCCGTGAGTGATGCAGCAGAGGCAAAACCTCTGCAAATGTTCCATCATGGGCTTGCTGTTCTAACTCTAGCTTCTCTGAACTTTCTCTTGCTTTGGAAAGAAGGACTAGGGGAGATATTGGAAGCAGTCTTCCAATATTTGAGGGGCTCAGATAGAAGAGAGAGTCAAGCTATTCTCCAAAGCACCTGAGGGCAGGACAAGAAGCAATGGGTGGAAATTAATCAAGGAGAGAAGCAACTTAGAACTAAGGAGAAATTTCCTGACAGTTAAAACAGTTGAACAACTTGCCTCCAGAAGCTGTAAACTTGCCTCCAGAAGCTGTAAATGCTCAACACTGGAAGTTTTTCAGAAGAGATTGGATAACCATTTGTCTGAAGTGGTGTAGGGTTTCCTGCCTAAGCAGGGGGTTGGACTAGAAGACCTCCAAGGTCCCTTCCAACTCTTCTATTCTAATTCTAGTTTTGTTCTGTTGTTCTGTGCTATTCTATTCTATTCTGTTCTGTTCTGTTCTGTTTCTATTTCTAATTCTAGTTTTGTTCTGTGCTATTCTATTCTATTCTATTCTGTTCTGTTCTGTTCTGTTCTGTTCTATTTCTATTTCTATTTCTAATTTTGTTCTGTTGTTCTGTGCTATTCTATTCTATTCTGTTCTGTTCTGTTCTGTTCTGTTCTATTTCTATTTCTATTTCTATTTCTATTTCTATTTCTATTTCTATTTCTATTTCTAATTTTGTTCTGTTGTTCTATGCTATTCTATTCTATTCTATTCTATTCTATTCTATTCTATTCTATTCTATTCTATTCTATTCTATTCTATTCTATTCTATTCTATTCTATTCTATTCTATTTATTCTATTCTATTCCATTCCATTCCATTCCATTCTATTCTATTCACATTACTGCTATGGAGTTTGTACGTTCCTTAGCATTGGTGACTCTGTCATGTTCTATATTTATCAGCAACTCCATAAAATGTAGCCTATACTCTTATTTCTATCAAAAAAAATAGCCCACCCCATCCCTTAGGATCGTATTCAGATCGCCCCTCTTTCCGGGACCTCCCAACGTCACTCAGCCTTCTGTTCCAACAAAAATCCACATTCAGCTTCCTCGGCAAATTAATCCTCCTTTCTATATAGTTTGTGCTCCATTGGTTTCCCCCACCACCCACCACAGTGTTATCTTCTCTACAAGAACTGAGTTGTAAGAGCTTTAGAGCTGAGACCTGCCCGTGTCACCTTGGAAAACACCACACCTTTAAAACCAACCAGCACCCCATAATAAGTCACTGGAATGACCGCACAAATCCTGGGACCAAGTTCCAAGTCTGATTAAGTTTTGCTACCTATCCTTCGCCCTTTGAGGCCAATGGCACCCCCATGGGGTGCTCTCAACCACCACCAACCATCACCGTGTCCCCATGCCATGCAGCTTTCCCCATGCCTAGTTTGTTACTTACAGTTGCCACATCCTCGGCCTTCGTGCCATTCCTGGACTGGGTCAGCCCAGCAGCTCCTGCCCCTGGCTCCATATTCGCTTCCCGTCTTGGCAAAATTGCCCATTTGGGGACCATAGTAGATGCCCTGGGTGCCCAGTCCGTTGAAGCCCGCAACATGGGAGTAGCCGGACAGGAGGCTGTTGTTTGGAGGAGCCACCGGTCTGCTGAGGATGTCACTGATGCCGTGCGGTGTGCCAGACGCCAACTGGGCACTGAGTCCAGGAGGACTGAGTTTGTAAAAGGAGTTTTGCATTGAATACTGGCACATGGGGGCTTTCACTTCTGTGAACGGGGACAGGGGAGGGCCGTTGAGGAGAAATGTCCCCTGCAGGTTGGAGTCCATAGCTCGACCGCTTGCTGGCAAAGGTGCTTACCGAGGAGTGCCGCTTCTACGCTTCCCAAGGCGCTTGGCTCGTTGGCAATGCCATCCCGAGGCCCTAGGTATGTCCACCTGCTGCTCTTTCTGGAAAGCCCTTTTGCTGGGATCAAGGTAGGTGGGACCCCGGAGCTGCACTGCTGGCCGAGGCAACAGTGACCCAAGTCCATGAGTTTCCTGCAAATTCCAAAACCAAGGCTGACTGACTGACTGGCCACCACTCTGAACTTCAAAGGAAGCTCCCTCTCCTCTGATAAAAGACTGGCCTGATTAGAATATCAGCCCTCGGATAGGTTGGAGGCCTTGGGTTTTCCCATTTCTCATTGGGCTCCGTTTGAGCGCAGGACCTGGATTGGCTGCTCTGAGATAAATGGCCCTTTGAGAGCTCCACAGTCAACACCAGAACCTTAACACATGGCTAATAATGCTGGCAGGAGGGAGGAGAAAAAGATAGACGAAGCTGCCTTTGCTTTGGGGGTGTGATGGATGGAGTGAGAGAGGAGAGAGAGAGAGAGAAAGACAAAAAGAGAAAGAAAAAGAAAGAAGAGAGAGGGAGAGAGGGAAAGAAAGAAGGAAGAAAAAGAAAGAAAAAGAAAGAAGGAATGAAGGAAGAAAGGAAGGAAGGAAGAAAGAAAGAAAAAGAAGAGAGGGGGAGAGGGGGGAGAGAGAAGGAAGGAAGGAAAGAAAGAAAGAAGAGAGAAAGAGAGAGAAGAAAAAGAAAAAGAAAGAAGACAGATGGAGAGAGAGAGAGGGAGAGAGGGAGGGAGGGGGAAAGAAAAAAGGAAGGAAGAAGGAAGGAAAGAAAGAAAGAAAGAAAGAGAAAGAAAGAAGAGAGAGGGAGAGAGGGGGGAAGGAAGGAAGGAAGAAAGGAAGGAAGGAAGGAAGGAAGGAAGGAAGGAAGGAAGGAAGGAAGGAAGGAAAGGAGAGAGAGATCAACCAAGGGAAATCTAGACAGAGAGCCCAACTTTACAATTTAGTAGCATACAATCTCCTAACACAGTGCCTGTAGAAGAAGACCTCGAGATAGAAAATACAGATGCATTTTTTTTGACAGTAAAGCCAGCTGAGGTTCCAGGAGTTTGAGGACCAGACAAGTTGGATCCTTGGAGTCCCAGCCCTCCAGGAAGAGATTAAAGAAGAGCCTTACTTTCCTGCCTGAGCCCAGTGAATTGTTCCAGGAGTCAGCTAGTTGGCATTGGCATCTCAAATCAGCCATCATTTTATTCTTGGGAGGAAGAGGGTGGAGGTTGGAAAGGAGGAATAACAAATAGATTTGGGGTGAAATGGGGATATCTCAGCTTGGGCTAATAGCCATTGCATGGGGGACCATGCCATCACTCTTTATTTTGGCCAGGGAGACTGCATTGAGCTATCTTGATGTCTTTTCCTTTTGCTCCTCATCAGTCTATAGGGATGTGGTGGCTCAGTGGCTAAGACGATGAGCTTGTCGATCAAAAGGTTGGTAGTTCAACGGTTCGAATCCATAGCTCTCGTTACTTGTCCCAGCTTGTGCCAACCTAGCAGGTCGAAAGCACGTAAAAATGCAAGTAGTAAAATAGGGACCACCTTTGGTGGGAAGGGAACAGGGTTCCATGCGCCTTTGGCGTTGAGTCATGCCGGCCACATGACCACGGAGACATGGTCTCCGGAGATTTGCAAATGTAAAAATACAAGGTACGGGAATTAAAATCCAGGAGAAACCTATAAATTTATAATCAATATTCAAAATACTACAGACAGTTAAGGACATAGGTATTCCTAAACACTATGAGCATGTAAAGCTAAGCTAATTTACATTGAATCTAATACTGGATGGATGGATGGATGATCTAAGCACAAAATAACCCAATAGTTTTGGGGATACAGCCGCCAGACTAATTCTTTCCGATGTACGAAGCAGTCGTGATTATCTAAGCTGTGGGTCTGTTTGATCAGATCAAGGACCACTTCTGGAGCTACATCCTTGGATGAAGAGCACCAGAAAATGAAGCTTCTTGACAGCTAAAAGGAAAGAAATGAAGACGCAATGCCCCAGACCTTTTACACACACACACACACACACACACACACACACACACACACACACACACACACAGAGGGAGAGGGGGAGAGAGAGAGAGAGAGAGAGAGAGAGAGAGGGAGAGAGAGAGAGAGAGAGAGAGAGAGAGAGAGAGAGAGAGAGAGAGAGAGAGAGAGAGAGAGAGAATGCTACCAGGACTTTTTCTCCCTCTTTTAAACAAGTACCATCCTTTGCCAACCCTAGCAAAGCTTTTGCTCCTAACCTTACTTCTCCTCGCTTCCCCCTCCCCCGGTTAACATCACCCCCGAAAGTGCCAACAGCGCCCAAGCTTGGTTGAGTAACACCCACACACCCCAGATACCCAGGCAAGTCAAAAAAGCAGCAGAGGCGACACCTGAGTGGTGTTGATTTATTTATTAACTTGGATTCTGGTAGCTGGTGGAGAAGGAGGATGGTTCTATACACTGGAGTGGGGGATGGAGGGGAAGACAAGATGGAGCCAAAAGGCTCAAATTTCCATAACAATAAAAAAGAAAGTAAAAGTAATCCCAAAACTTCTAAAAAGCATCTAGAGTGCAGACACTGGCAGCATTCTCTAGGCATTGCCCTCCTTGACAGCGCCAACTAGTGATCGGCGGGCAAAAGCGGCGCCCCCCGCAGGCAGGCGAGAGGGACGCAGTTCACAGCTCAATTTTTTTTGTTTTTAAATTTTCTATGCACTACTGGAGGCCAAAAGCATGGGGGCAGAGGGCAGGGGTGGGTGGGAAGGCCCACGCCGGAATCTAGGGCGATGCTGTGTCAGCAATTTGTGGGGGGAGGGGCAGGCCATACAGGCTGCAAATCAAGGTGATGGGAGGATGAGGTGGGGGACGAGGAAGTTTGTTCCTTGCACGTCTGGATAGAGACAGTTAGTCTCCCTGGGGAGATGCCTGGCATGGCTTTCAGCCTTTCCTCCAACATTCACTGCCCTCCTGCCTTTCCCCCCAACCCCACACCCCCACCCCACAAGCTTGCTCTACGAACGGGACAGGGTCCCAGATGCAGGGGCCGAGAAAGTGGTGCTGCGGTCGGGGAAGAGTGCCATGCTGCCACGGGGTGACCACCGAGGAGGGTCAAGGAATCCAAGATGGTCCATGCTTCCTCTTGATTGTCCCCTTGGCTGCTGGGCCATTCCCTGTACCCACCCACTCCCCAACCCACATGCCCCTTGTATCCCGCTGGGGGCCTCCAAAAGTTGACGCAGAAGTCAATGGTGCCACCAATTGCTCACGGCAGTTGTCCCAAGAGTGTAGCTTGTTGGTGCAAGAGAAGGGGTTCTCCCAAGCATAGGGGCCGGCAATCTTGATGGTGGGGGTGGAGAGATGGAAGAAAAAGGAAGAAGAGGAGGAGGAAAAGGAGGAACATGACTTCCTCCGTGCCAGGTCTGATCAAGGAAGTTGCTGGCAGGGGCGGAGGGGAAAAGGGGAGCAAGTGGGAAGGAATTCAGTTCCCCCCAGCTAGGACTGGTCCAAGAAGTATTGGCAGGATGCCACGTCTGTGCTGAGTGAGGAGGCCCCCTGGGGTCCTCCCGTACGGAAGTGCAGGCAAGGGTACCACGCTGCCCTTCTCCTGAGCAACAGATTGTGCTGGGTGGAGCCAAGCATCGGCGCACACGGGCGGTTGCACACTTCCAGCCCGGGGCCAAATTGCGGGAAGGCGCCGCAACACGCACCCTTAGTGGCATGCCTCAGTAGAGGCTTATGTACTAGCCCTTCTTCTTCTCCTCCTCCTTCCTTTCCCACGCGTCTCTAAAACCACCACCCTGCGTGTGTGGGGCGTGAGTGGGTGTGGGCACGCCTGTGTGCATGTGTGTATGGGTTCCAAGGAGACCGGGAGGAGGCGGGGAGACGTTCCCGATTCGAAGACATTCTGGTTCTCCCCTCATCTCTCGTTTTTCCTTCCCAATGGGCTGGCTGCCTGCGGACGCTTCCAAGGATTGGAGCCGAACGCCGTTTCCTGCCGAACGCCTCGGTCGTCGGTGTTTGCATAGTAAGTAATCTGTCCATATTCTATTATACATGAGATCTCAGCATTTATCCAAGTCACGCCTTCCATCCCAACCTTGGGAAGAACCACTGGGCAGAGTAGCCAGAAGGGCTCCAGCGAGAAGCCTTCTGGGGTTCCGGGTGGATGGATGGAGAGCTGAGCAGAGAGGCAACTCGAAGGGCTGAGCCGGGGAGGATGGGATGGCGAGTGATCTCCGTCCAGCTTACTCCTTCTTCCCCAGGAGGCCAAGGCACCACGTCAAAAGAAGGGGGCTTTGGAAAGAAGGCCCCCCCACCACGCACACGCAAAACACACAAAACACAATTTTTGCATCCGTTTTTTTCCTTCTCCTGGGGAATTGTCCCGGCCCCCTCTCCTCTCAAAGTCAGGAGAAAGAACTGTAGCTCATGCGTCGGCAGTCGGTCGGTCATGCGGATTAAGACGGTAAAGTTATGTCTCTTACGGAAATCATGCCATTTAACCTAAAGAATCGCAGACAGACAGCCCTGCCTCTGGAAGCTCGTTGCTCCGCTCGCCTGGCCGCATGGAGAGGAACGAGGAGAGTGGAGGTTCAGTGGATGGGTGTTGAGGTGAGGCCCTGGAGGAAGAAAGAAAGAAAGAAGGGAGGAAGAGGAGAGGCTGGTACCGTCATACACAAAAGATAGCCCTTAGCAATAGCCCTTATACTTATATACCGCTTCACAGTGCTTTACAGCACTCTCTAAACAGTTTACAGAGTCAGCCTCTTGCCCCCAACAATTTGGGTCCTCATTTTACCCATCTTGGAGGATGGAAGGCTGAGTCAACTTTGAGCCGGTCAGGATTGAACTCCTGGCAGTGGGCAGAGTTAGCCTGCAATACTGCATTCTAACCACTGTGTTACCAGGAAAGAGAAGGAGAAAGGGAATAAGAGAGCAAGGAAGAAAGGAAGGAAGGAAGGAAGGAAGGAAGGAAGGAAGGAAGGAAGGAAGGAAGGAAGGAAGGAAGGAAGGAAGGAAGGAAGGAAGGAAGGAAGGAAGGAATAGCAATAGCAATAAGACTTATATACCACTTTACAGTGCTTTGCAGCCTTCTCCAAGTGGTTTATAGAGTCAGCCTATGGCCCCCAACAATTTGGGTCCTCATTTCACCTAGCTCAGAAGGACGAAAGGCTGAGTCAACCTTGAACCTGGTGAGATTCGAACTGCCGAATTGCAGGCAGCCGGCAGTCAGCAGAAGTAGCCTGCAGTACTGCGCCACTGTGGCTGCACCCCCTGCTAAGAAGTCTGATCTACCAATCTACTGACTTCTTCAAGTGAAAAGAAGGACCAGGGGTAATGGCGTTCCAATATTTGTGGGGCTGTCACAAAGAAGGGGGGGTGTCATCAACGTATTTTCCAAAGCCCCAGAAGGCTTCTGGTGATAACATAAGATCCCCCATCCAGGCTCCCAAGGCAAGGCACAGTGGCAGCAAGCAGGAACACACCCAAATCCAGGACCAAAAATGTTGCCAATGCTTACGGTGCAATTGAAAGCTGCATTCGAACCAGGAGCCCATTTTTCTGGGCTTCCAGAGTGCATGGTGCTCCCACCCTAACGATAAACAGGCTGGCTTGGCCCTATACACCAGCCCCCATCCAGTGGTGAAAGCCTTCGAGATTTACATCTAAAAACATTTTTTACATGTAAAACCACGTAAAAAAATGCTTTCAAAAGGCTCTGGCGATCCCAGCTGAGTTGCCTGATCGGCAGGCAACTCAGCTGGGATCGTCAGAGCTGGGATCGTCAAAGCCATTTAAAAGAAAAAACTTTTTTTCTTTTAAATGGCTCTGGCGATCCAAGCTGAATTGCCTGATCAGCAGGCAACTCAGCTGGAATCGCCAGAGCTTGGCTCGTCAGAGCCATTTAAAAGGGAAAAAAAGGCTCTGATGATCACGCGGCTTAGCAGGGCATGGGGGACGGGGGCAGGGATTTTTACTACCAGTTCTCCGAACTGCCCGCCGCCATCGCTACCTACTCGCCCAAGCCTGGTAGAATCCCACCACTGGCTCCATCAAACCTCTGAAGCCAGAGTGATGCAACAGGTGTACAAATGCATCAATTCGGTTTTTAATTGGCCTGAGGACACAAGGCCATTGCCCATGCATTACACAGCCAAAAAGAAGTTTCTTGCCCGCTGTTCTATTTAGGACAAGCCCCAATTTAGGAGCCAGCCTTTGAAAGCGGGGAGAGGGGGAAGCAAAGAGAATACCCAATACGGCACAGACGCAGGCATGCTGCCAAGGCCCCACCAAAAGGCCCTGGGACGTCCCAATCAAAACCTAGGAAGCTCACGTTCTCCATCGAAAAGGCTCTTCAGAAAGGGAGACCTTCACCTTGAGTAAGCTTCCCATCACAGAAACCCACCCACCCATCCCAACCCAAGGGCCGTTTGAAGATTGTCGCCAGAGGAAAACACACTCAAACGAACGCCGATTCTTTTTGCACAAAGTCAGTATTGCCAGCCTGAGCTGTGGCGCAGAGTTGCTGGAAGCAGACTAGCTTTGGGGGTGGGGGAGGAGGTGGGAGGCATTTCTAGATCGGTTTGACGGCGCAGTTTTGCATGCCACACACAAATGATCGGTTGAAGTTGGCAAGGAAGGGGTGAGAAAAACCCAGCTGCCTTTCACTCTAGGTCTCTAGCCTGGTGCCTTAACTACTAGGCAAATCATGCTCTTCCTACATGACCCTAGAAGTTAGTGGGGCATCTCGTTTATTAACAGATTAACAGAATTGGAAGGGACCTTGTAAGTCATCTAGTCCAACCTCCACCCAATCAGGAGACCCTACGCCATTTCTGACATAGGGCAGTCCAGTCTCTTCTCGAAAGCCTCCAGGGATGAAGCTCCCACAACTTCCGAAGGCCACTTCTGTTGGTTGATGGTTCTCACTGTCAGAAAATTCCTCCTTATTTCCAGGTTGAATCTCTCCTTGATCAGTTTCCATTCATTGGTCCTTGTCTGGCTTTTGGGGGCTTCAGAAAATAGCTTAACCCCATGCCTCCTCTCTGGGGCAGCCCCTCAAATATTGGAAGACTGCTATCCTATCTCCCCTGGTCCTTCTCTTCACTAGACTAGCCAGGTCCAGTTCCTGCAACCATTCGTCACATTTTTTATCCTCCAGTCCCCTAATTATCCTTGTTGCTCTTCTCTGCACTCTTTCTAGAGTATCTAGATCCCCCCCCACCTCAACTGTTAAACACTGCCCTCCCCTCCCTGCCAGTATTAAGAGCAAAGGGATGATTTACCTCCAAAGAAGCCACTGGAGGGGGAGGTCATTGTTTCCCCCTTTTCAGGCTGGCTCGTTTGACTATCTGAGCCCCCATCCTGCCCCCAAGCAGTTCCGATCTTGGGACACGCCCTTGATCCTCGTCCTGGGGGGGGAGACCAGCAAGAGAGAGTGCCAAGCAGGAGCCCGTCGCCAGCAAACCCACGGAGAGGCGACAGAAGACGGGAGAGAGAGAGACAGGCAGGGAGACAGAAGGAG
Organism: Masticophis lateralis; assembly: GCA_030761175.1. NCBI lineage: Eukaryota > Metazoa > Chordata > Lepidosauria > Squamata > Colubridae > Masticophis > Masticophis lateralis. The sequence continues at coordinate 20,725,097 of JAUDYJ010000008.1, forward strand.
AAGGGCGTCAGAGGGCAAGAGGAAGAATCCGGAATCCGAACCGAGTAAGGGAACAAGGCTGGGCTCAAGACCATTGCAAGCAGGTTGGGGGTGGCGGCTGCTCATCCTCTCCAGCCATCGAGGGGCATGTTTGAAAAAAACCAGCCTCACATCCAGACCCCCGGACTGGAAGGGGGACTCACGATAATCACCTCTTCGTGCGCCTGCCCGTGTTCGGTATCCAGTCGCCGGACCACTTTCCGAATAATCTGTAATCAGAGAGTCAGAGATCAAGGATGGGTGGGGGGGTGGGAGCAGAGGTGGGTTTCAGCGGGTTCTGACCAGTTCTGGAGAACCGGTAGCGGAAATTTTGAGTAGTTCGGAGAACCGGTAGTAAAAATTCTGACTGGCCCCGCCCCCATCTATTCTCTGCCTCCTGAGTTCCAGGTGATGGAGGAAATGGGGATTTTGCAGTAACCTTCCCCTGCCACGCCCACCAAGCCACACCACGCCCACCAAGCCACACCCACAGAACCGCGATTAAAAAAATTTGAAACCCACCACTGGCTGGGAGGCAGATGGGAAGCAGGCTCTGTCTGGTGTGGCTTGGTGGGCATGGCAGGGGAAGGATACTGCAAAATCGCCATTCCCTCCCCATTCCTCGGGGAAGGATACTGCAAAATCTCCATTCCCACCCCACTCCAAGGGAAGGATACTGCAAAACTCCATTCCCTCCCAACTCCTGGGGGATGGATATTGCAAAGTCCCCATTCCCTCCCTATTCTGGCGCCAGCCAGAGGTGGCATTTGCCGGTTCTCCGAACTGCTCAAACTTTCCGCTACCGATTCTCCAGAACCTGTCAGAACCTGCTGGATTTCACCCCTACCCCCACCCTCAAGAGATGGGACTCAAGGGAGTTAAATAAATACACAAACATGTTTTGTATCTACATCACGACGTCCTAAAAGAATGAGAAAAGTGCAGCCTTTGATGTAACAACACAATCACATTGACAAAGGGTTAGATCTTATGCACGCCTCTAGTTGTAAGGTCTTTAAGGTCCCTGTGAAGGGATGTGGAGACTCTAGAAAGAGTGCAGAGAAGAGCAACCAGGATGATGAGGGGACTGGAGGCTAAAACCTACGATGAACGGTTGCAGGAACTGGGCATGGCTAGTCTAGTGAAGAGAAGGACCAGGGGAGACATGAGAGCAGTGTGCCAATGTTCGAAGAGCTGCCACAAAGAAGAGGGGGTCAGCCTATAAGCAGAGGTTGCATAAACAGAGGCATAGAATCAAAATCAAGTTTTGAAGAAATGACACACCAACATACTGCTTTAAAGCCGGAGCTGTTCCTACTGGGTATTCTTCCAGAAAAAAATTAGTAAAGAAAATATTTATTTGATTATACATGTGATAACAACTGCATGGATTGGTTTTGCACAAAATTGGAAGGCAGAGAAGATATCTCTGGAGGGAGAAGTAATTAAAATAATTTTAGATGGTGCAGAAATGAATAGATTAATTTCGATGATTAAAGAAAGAGAGGATTCAGAATATTTCAAGATATGGGATCAATTTGAGCATCGATTAGAAAAGAGACATAGATAAGCAATCTAATAGCTACGTAAGAAAATGGTATAATTAGAATATTGCACTTTTGGAGCGATGTTGTAATAGATTAAGCAAAAATGAAGACATGAAGAAACAACAAAAAGACGAAGTCACGGAGAAAACACCGAGATGTCACATAGAAGGAATGACTGATGTATTAAATGTTTGTTTGTGTATAAAATAAAATAAAAAACAATCAAAATCATCTGAAGTATTAGTAGCACTTTATAAAGCCTTAGTAAGACCACGCATGGAATACTGCATTCAGTTGTGGTCACCACATTACAAAAAAGAGGTTGAGACTTTGGGAAAAATTCAGAGAAGAGCAACTAAGATGATCAAAGGCCTGGAGACTAAAATATATGAAGAACAGCTGTAGGAATTGGGTCTGGCTAATCTAAAGAAAAGAAGGGCTGGGGGAGACGGACATAATAGCAGTCTTCTAATATTTGACAGGCTGCCAGAGAGAAGGAGGGTTGGATGAGAAGAGCCTGGTGGCATTGCAGACTAAAGCACTGTAATTAACATTCAGCTGTCTGCAATTACTGCAAGTTCAAATCTCACCAGGCTCGAGGTTGACTCAGCCTTCCATCCTTTCTAAGGTGGGTAAAATGAGGACCCAGATTTTGGGGGCAGTAAGCTGACTTTGTATAAATATACAAAAGTATGAAGGCTATTGCTTAATGCATTGTAAGCCGCTCTGAGTCTCCGGAGAAGGGCGGCATATAAATTGAAAGAAGAAGAAGGAAGGAAGGAAGAAGGAAGGAAGGAAGGAAGGAAGGAAGGAAGGAAGGAAGGAAGGAAGGAAGGAAGGAAGGAAGGAAGAAGGAAGAAGAGGAAGAGGAAGAGGAGGAGGAGGAGGAGGAGGAGGAGGAGGAGGAGGAGGAGGAGGTGGTAGTGGTGGTGGACCCAGTTTGTGGGGGCAATAAGCTGACTTTGTATAAATATACAAAAGTATGAAGGCTATTGCTTAATGCATTGTAAGCCGCCCTGACTCTCCGGAGAAGGGCGGCATATAAATCAAATTTAAAAAAAAAAATTCAACCTATTTTCCAAAGCGCTAGAAGGCAAGACAAGAAATGATAAATGGAAACTAGTCAAGGAGAGAAGAACTAAGGAGAAATTTCCTGACATTTAGAACAATTAATCAATAGAACAGCTTGCCTCCGGAAATTGTTGGGTGCCCCAACACTGGAAGCTTTTAAGAAGAGACTGGTCTGAAATGCTATGCTTGAGCAGAGGGTTGGACTTTATGACCTCCAAGGTCCCATCCAACTCTGCTATTCTGTTATATCCTGTTATCCTCTTTTTTTTTTGCCATAGGCTCACCTTCTTTGTGATAATGTTGCCTTGCTCATCGGTGAATTGCTCTTCGGTCACTTGTTCTCCAGGGATATCCAATATTTCATTACCCTGGGGAGATGGAAAAAAAACACAAGAAAAGCAGACGTTTATTTATTTATTTATTTATTTATTGGTTCAATTTATATGCCGCCCTTCTCCGGAGACTCAGGGCGGCTTACAATGCGTTAAGCAATAGCCTTCATACTTTTGTATATACCTGCTTAGTAGGGTTTTTGCCCCCCCCCCCCCAAAGCGGTGTTCTTTTTTATACAAAGTCAGCTTATTGCCCCCACAATCCGGGTCCTCATTTTACCAACCTCGGAAGGATGGAAGGCTGAGTCAACCTTGAGCCTGGTGAGATTTGAACTTGCAGTAATTGCAGGCAGCTGGTGTCACTTAACACCACTTTAATCTGCTGCGCCACCAAGGCTCTTGGATATCTTCTCCTCTGCCCTCTGCAATGTACACAGCTGGGCTCTTTCAATCATTTTGTTTGTTTGTTTCATTCGTGTCCCAAACATCACAATTAAAATAAGGCATACCGTACAGCATACAGTGGTGGCCAAAATTGTGGAAACCTTTTGGGAAAAGTCTATTTTCTAAAACTAGCTAATAACACCACTTTTGGGGGGAGTAGCAGCATAGAATTATATATCAATGGAAAGATAATTTAACCAAGAATGTATTGCAATCACTTTTAGGAAGGATTTGCTATTAGAATAGTAACTACGGAATAAAGAAGAAAAGTGAAACGTCGAAAAAAACGAGATACACAAAAATGATCCCCAGAGAAAAAACAAAGTATACAAAAATTATCACTTATTATCACTTATTATTGCTTATTAATTGGGGTTTATTCTTAATGATTAGGCCAATGGTTTAATATGTTTTTTAAAATGTTTTTTAAATTCTGTATTTGGACTTGTTTTATTGTTGGCTGTGCACCGCCGTGAGTCGTTCGGGAGAAGGGCGGTATAGAAATGGAATTAAATCTAAATCTAAATCTAAAATCAACATGTCAGTTAATACTTCGTTGGGTAAGCTTCAGCATGAATGACGGCCTTACAACGTCTTCCCATGGAGTGAACCAAGCCTTTGAGTTCTGCAGCTGTTCTAATGTGAAACCAAGATTGAAAGATGACTTCTATTAACCGAGTTTTATTGCTGGGTTGCTTCTGACTCACAAGTTTCTTTAGTCAGCTCCATCGATTTTCCATTGGGTTAAGAAGGTCTGGGCTATTCCCAGGCCATTCCAGCAGTGGAATAGGATTCTCTTGAAACTCCCCCCAAAAGTGGTGTTATCAGCCATCAAACCTCAAATGCACTTCTCCCAAAAGGTTTCTACAGTTGTGGCCACTACTGTAACTGTTTTTTCCCGCCCGGTGAGACCACTCTGTCAGTGCAACGTGGTCTCCCCAAATATGGAACAGAGCATACTGCTTCTGTTTTCGCCTTTCAACCCCAATCCAGGAGCCTTCGCAGGCCATCGCTTTTGCAGCAAATGATTTTTCTTTTCTTTTTTTCTTTTTTTGCGTTGAATTGATATTTACCGACAAAGCAATAAAGGGAGAGACTAGCATAGTTCTATTTCAAGCTATTTAGCTCTTGTCGTTTAGCTAACCGTATCCTTTCTGGGATTTGAACCCGTACAGCATGACATTTAAAAGATCAAATGCAAAATGAAAACATCTACCCTGTTTCCCCTAAAATAAGACATCCTCTGATAATAAGGCCAAGCGTTTATTTCGGGGTTCAAAGAAATAGAAGACAGGGTCTTATCTTCAGGTAAACCATGGGTACCAGTGAAATAAATCTTGCCCAGAAACTAGTACTTCCACTTAGGTCTAAAAGTCAGGTACCCTGTCCAGATAAAGTCAGATAGATGCCAAGTTCCAGGCCGAACGATGCTTTTTCGCCAGTTGGCCAAACTCAATAGGGCTACTACGGAATCTTTTTTTAAAGAAGTTTTTTTATTTTTATTTCTCATAAACACATTTACATGCACAGTCATTTCCATCATTTTTCATTCCTCTTTTCTTTTAACTTTCATTTTTCATTTTTACTTTTTCCAGGCTGCTGTTTTACCCTTTACCCTTATCGCAACCGTTCTTCTTCTCCTCCCAATCTCTTCCTTCCTGTTTCTCCTCCTACTTCTTTCATTCTTCCTCTCCTTCTCTTTCCTACTTCCCTTTCTCTTCCCCCACTTCTCTCTTCTTCCCCACTTCTAGCCTTCCCTTCTACTCTTCTTTCCCCTCCCTTTTCTTCCTCTCCTTTTCCCTTTCTTCTTTCTCTTTCTCTCCCTCTCCACTCTTTTCTCCCTTCCTCTCTCTCTACTCCTTCCCCTTTCTCTTGTTGTTTCCCTTTCATTTACCCTATTATTCCAGCAAGCTCGTCTGACCGTCGGATAAATTTTAATGGGTTTTTTAGTCTCGAGGTTTTTAATATTTGGCTAAACGATTGAATTTGTTTTAAATTGTTTTAACTTTTGTATTGATGTTTTTTATTACTGGCTGTACACCGCCCTGAGTTCCTCGGGAGAAGGGCGGTATAGAAGTTTGATTATAAATAAATAAAATAAATTTGCATACATTTTTATAATATCTCGCTTTTTTCCTTTTTAATCACCCACACCCTTCCTTTCTTCTTTTACTTGGCCTCATCTGGGTATCTACTTTTCTAATTGTTTTCTCCCATCTATTCTCTATCTCTTTTATCTCTATGTCCTTATTCATATTTCTTTTCTAACCTAACTACGGAATCTTTGACTGGCACCCAGAAGCTAAGAAGAACGCCTTCTCCATCCCGTTTGGGCACCTCCATCCCAGGTCCTACGCCCACCCACCACACACAAAGGGCTACCTGGACGAAGAGACGTCTGCGCACAACACGGGTAGATGCTACCTCCTCATCGTCACCCAGCCCTTCGCTCTCCCCCAGCTCCTTGTCCAGCTCCTGGTGGATATGCTTCAGCACGAACTGGACGGAGCCCTGGGCGAGATGCAGGAGGTTCTGGCAGCTGACCAGGAAGAAGCCCAGGAGGATTAAACTGATGAGCAGCTGGGTCAGGAAGCCCCACATGATTCCACAAAAGCAGCCAGGTGGCCGATCACATCCCAGCCGGTTTGAGCCTAACGCTTTCTGCTCTTTATGGCCGTTCGGGTTGGTGGCTGGAGCAACTGCTTTCTTCCTCTCTATCTCTCTCTCTCTCTAGGTTGTGGGAGATGGGAAGGGGGGCTGTAATTTTAGCCCGCTCCCAGAGCAGCTGTTCGGCCAAGCCTTCTATTCCCCCTTTGTCAAAGTCACCCTGGATTAAGCCTCTCAAGGCAAGAAGTTGGCTGCAGCAAAGAGGGGCGGTTGGATCAGAATCTGTCGACTGCTATGCCGGGGAATGTGCTGTGCCAATCTTTAAACCAGGTTAGGGTACCTCTCTTAAGCCCAGCCCAGCAAATTGGCAGTCCGAGGGGCTCTATTTCTGGTCCTGCTAAGTCTGCCCCTAAGCGAGATCCTGGCGCTACCCAATTAGGAAACAAGCAGATTTGCTGGCCAGGCAGATATAAATAGAGCCCGCGGCACAGGCCGGCTTGGGTGAGTTGGCCTTTCCTCCCTTAGCAAAAGCAGAAGTTCGCCACCTGCTGGTCAGCAGCCCTAACTGCAGGGTTTGCAACCGGCAACCTATTCCAAGGTAAATCCTCGATTTACGGCAGTTCATGTAGCGACCATTCAAAGTTGCGACGGCATTGGGGGGAAAAGTCACCTGGGGATGATTTTCACAGTTTACGACCTTGGTAGCAGTCCCATGATCAAAACTCAAAGACGCTTGGCAAGTGTTTCACATTTATGACGGTTGCAGCATCCCGGGCTCACGCGATCCCGCTTTGGTGACCGTCTGACAAGCAGGAAGCCCGATTCATTTCACAACCGCGTTCCTCACTTAAACACTGCAGTGTGATTTGCTTAGCAACAGTGGCAAGAAAAAGGTCGTAAAATAGAGCAAAACTCATGTCACCAAACGACAGAAACGTTGGGCTCAATCGCGGCCGGACGTTGAGTTCCACCCTGTAGCCTTACCTGCATTTGTGCAAAACAGCTGCTGCCAGAATCCTCCAGCCACTTGGACAAGCCTTGCTGCCTCCCTGGCTGGAGACCCCAATCCCTCTGGAAAGGGGAGCTTTCCCGCTCTTCCGATGAGTCGATCCGTATGTGCTCCAGCGTCTCCTGTTCCCGGCTCCGCAATTTGTAAGATGACATCCCTTGTCGCAAAAGCGGTGGGCTCAGGGACACTCCTTTGCCCAGGTCTGACAAGCTGGAGATGAAGGCGCCCTCAACCACCCATTCAACAGGCCTGAGATCAAGGACAGAAGGAGAGGGGTCGGTGTTTTTTATGTATTTATTCCCTTAGAACAGAGGTCTTCAAACTTGGCCGCTTTAAGACTTGTGGACTTCAACTCCCAGAATTCCCCAGGCTGGAGAGTTCTGGGAGTTGAAGTCCACAAGTCTTAAAGCGGCCAAGTTTGAAGACCTCTGCCTTAGAATATAAAATCCACAGCACCAGATTTAGTCTGGAATTTCATTCTGGACTTTCCAAAATTTGACGGGGCCCGGATAGACTCTGAAAAACCAAGAACGATACACACAATTACTTCCAAACCATTTTCTTTAGCTATTCCTTCCCCCACAGAGGAAAATCTTGGCAAACTAAATCAACTATTCGCATCTCAGAGATACTCTGAGAACTTCTGGGAAGGAGCAAAGCTCACTTCACCAGCGTCTCACTGAATGACAGAAATGTTGGGCTCAGCTGTGGCCGACTTAGCTCTCTCCCTCCAACCAAAATACCTAAACTTTGCTATCTCTTAATGTCTATGGAGATTCTCAGTCATGGTCTCCTGGGTGAGCAGGGGGGTTGGACTAGATGACCTCCAAGGTCCCTTCCAACCTGGTTACTGTTAATCTGTTAAATGGTAGTCCCAAAGGTGCTTTTTCACAAGGCAACTGGCTTTTCTGGGTTTTTTTTTCCTTTGAAAAAAAAATTATTTATGAAATTATTTATAGTCTTCTCCGGAGACTCAGGGCGGCTTGGAATGCGTTAAGCAATAGTCTTCATACTTTTGTATATTTTATACAAACTCAGCTTATTGCCCCGACAAACTGGGTCCTCAATTTACCCACCTTAGAAAGGATGGAAGGCTGAGTCAACCTCGAGCCTGGTGAGATTTGAACTTGCAGTAATTGCAGACAGCTGAATGTTAATTACAGTGCTTTAGTCTGCCACGCCACCAGGGTTAAGGTATACTCAACTTCATCTCTTAACTGCCCTCTAATAGAAGCTCAAGTTAAATTTCATAGAAGTTGAATTTAGCGTGTGATCGACTTAGTGGAGAGTGCGACAAATTGGTAGGTCACTTGAGTTAAATAAGCCCTTCGTTGCAAGAACGTTGGGGCAGAAAAATTAAAAGAAAGTAGAGAAAGAAGGCATAAAGATGGAAAGGAAGGGAAGGGAGAGGAGAGGAGAGGAGAGGAGAGGAGAGGAGAGGAGAGGAGAGGAGAGGAGAGGAGAGGAGAGGAGAGAAGAGAAGAGAAGAGAAGAGAAGAGAAGAGAAGAGAAGAGAAGAGAAGAGAAGAGAAGAGAAGAGAAGAGAAGAGAAGAGAAGAGAAGAGAAGAGAAGAGAAGAGAAGAGAAGAGAAGAGAAGATAGGGACAGTTACTAGTTAAGATATAATTAAGACATTTGGACAGAAAAATCAAAGGGAATAAAAGGTGAAAAGAAACTGGCTTTGTTTCTGAATCCAAATATTATAGGGAGGGGAGGAGAAGGGAAGGGAGAAGAGAGGACGGAAGGGGCAGAGACAGGAGAGGAGACACTAGTGATCATACTTTGGGGGTGGGAAAGCACTTTATTTAAAGAACCAAAGAATGTTGTACTTCTGAAAAGAAGTAATTCACATTCCCCATTATCTTCTCGTGAAATATTATTTCACTCATTCACTCGTTCCATTTTCACCCCACCCCCCAATCTTGCAGGGCCGTCATTGTTAAACACACTTTGGACTCTTCATAAAAACAACCGATTCTCTCAGTTAAGGAGCAAAAGGTAATGACAATCACACCTAAAACCACAAACTATTACACTACAAGGGCAGAACTATCAACGAGAAGACAACCCAAGGGTAGGAAATCTATGCTGATCGTTTTGAAACGGTGGCAGTGTTGCAATTTTAAATAGCACTAGCGATTGTGCTTAGACTTATATACCGCTTCGTGGTACTTTACGGCCCTCTCTAAGCGGTTTACAGAGTTGGCCACTTGCCCCCAACCATCTGGGTCCTCATTTTACCGACCTCGGAAGGATGGAAGGCCGAGTCAACCTTGAGCTGGTCAGGATCGAACTCCTGGCAGTGGGCAGAATTAGCTTGGAATACTGCATTCTAACCACTGAGGCACCAAGAAGGAGAAGGAGAAAGGGAATAAGAGAGAGGAAGGAAGGAAGGAAGGAAGGAAGGAAGGAAGGAAGGAAGGAAGGAAGGAAGGAAGGAAGGAAGGAAGGAAGGAAGGAAGGAAGGAAGGAAGGAAGGAAATAGCAATAGCACTTAGACTTATATACCGCTTCGTGGTACTTTACGGCCCTCTCTAAGCGGTTTACAGAGTCGGCCTCTGGCCCCCAACAATCTGGGTCCTCATTTTACCAACCTCGGAAGGATGGAAGGCTGAATCAACCTTGAGCCAATCAAGATCATACAAAAGTATGAAGGCTATTGCTTAACGCCTTGTAAATCGCCCTGAGTCTCTGGAGAAGGGTGGCATATAAATCTAATAAAAAAAAAAAAGATTGAACTCCTGGCAGTGGGCAGACTTAGCTTGCAATACTGCACTCTAACCACTGAGGCATCAGGAAGGAGAAGGAGAAAGGGAATAAGAGGGAGGGAGGGAGGGAGGGAGGGAGGGAGGGAGGGAGGAAGGAAGGAAGGAAGGAAGGAAGGAAGGAAGGAAGGAAGGAAGGAAGGAAGGAAATAGCAATAGCACTTAGACTTATATACCGCTTTGTGGTACTTTATGGCCCTCTCTAAGCGGTTTACAGAGTCGGTCTCTGGCCCCCAACAATCTGGGTCCTCATTTTACTGACCTCGGAAGGATGGAAGGCCGAGTCAACCTTGATCCGGTCAGGATCGAACTCCTGGCAGCAGGCAAACTTAACTTGCAACACTACATTCTAACCACTGAGCCACCACGGCTCTTCTATTGATGGATCCCCACAACCAACATGGGAGAATCAGTGCCTCTGTTTGAGCCATGAAGTCCGGTCTTGCCAGACGCGGTTGGGACATTTCCTTGGGGACAATCCCGAACTGGTCCAGGCTGTCTTCTCTCTTTCCCAGGCTAAGCCCACCTTCAGAGTTCCTCCCCCCCCCTCAAATCCCTCCCCGCCCTTTCAACTGGGCGTTTCGCCTTACCTGTCCTTGCTCTTCTCTATCACCCGGCTAACAGTGGGCGACTCTGTGATGCCCACTTGGACTCTCTGTTGGCCTGGAATGAGAAAGAGGTCACAGTGGGAAACTCTGACTCCCCCGAGTGCCCCCCTTAAGTGCTCGCCATCTGGCCTTCTCCCCTCTGACCTCTGACCTTCCTCCTGCTCTAACATGTCCATCAGGCCATTCATGGCGTCTGAATCCACTGTGTCTTCCTCCACCAGGTCCATGGAACCAAGAGGGTCTGGGCCATGCACATCCTCCAGCAGTTGCCCCGTGAGCCGCCCTTCACTCGTGGCGTCCGAATCCTCAGCCTTGCTGCACTCCAGAGAGGAATCTTCGGCAGTCACCAGCGAGGGCGTCAGCCCAGAAGACCACACCTGCATGTCCGACATCTCCAGGAGGGCATCCTGCTCGCTGGCAGCCATGGGAATGGCTTCCAGGATGGCCACCTCATTCCAATATTGGTCGGCACACAGCGGGGAAGGCAGAGCGTAGTGCATGGAGGCGGGGGACAGCAGCTCGTCCTGCAGCGAAGCATAACCTGCGTGGGGCAGACAGAGGACGACAGACTGACACACTGAGCTGGGGTGGGGTGGGGTGGGGAGACAGGATTAAGCAGCCCTGTCCCTCTGGACCAGGGGTCTCCAACCTTGGCAACTTTAAGACTTGTGGGCTTCAACTCCCAGAGTTCCCCAGGCTGGGGAGTTCTGGGAGTTGAAGTCCACAAGTCTTAAAGTTGCCAAGGTTGAAGATCCCTGCTCTGGTCAACCTTGGTGACTTTAAGAGGTGTGGACTTCCAACTCCCAGAACTCCCCAGCCTGGGGAACTCTGGGAGTTGAAGTCCACACGTCTTAAAGTCGCCAAGGTTGAGAAACAAGGCTCCAGGTATGGAGATTGTGCTGGGTATTCAAAGGGTCTCTCCATCCCCACCTGTTTGATTGGCGCTTCCTCGACCCAGCACCATGGATCCATCTGGGTAAGGGGAGTAAAATTGCACCCGAGGGGGAGGGGTGTGGAGAAAAGGAAGAAGAGCGGGGCACTTGCTCTCATTCAGAGACCACCAGCTTTCAAAGGGGAGCCAGGAATGCAAGGTGGATCTCATGCTAACTTTAACTCTTCACATGAAACTGGGTACGGGTGAGGGACTTCAATGCCCAGAACTCCTAAGAGCCGGTTTGCAGGCTGAGGATTCTGGGATAAAGCCTATGTATCGGGCATGGGGGCAGAGTCAGGAAGTTGGCTCTGCAAAGACTTAAGGCAACAATCGAAGCACGGTCTGTCATTTCTTGCGGAAATATGAAGAAATAAAAAGGGGGAAAATATTGCCCCTGGATCCTTTCAATGCTGAATCTCATGGCTGCTTTTTGTCCTTGGACTCGGGGTGACATGATACTAGTATTCCAGTATCTGAGGGGCTGCCACAAAGAAGAGGGGCACAACATTTTCCAAAGCACCAGAAGGCAAGGCAAGAAACTAGTCATCTGTCTGTCTGTCATCTAGTTACCTACTTACCTACTTCCCTATCTATTTTTATCTATCTATTTATCTATCTATCTATCTATCATCTATCTATCATCTATATCTATCTATCTCTATCTAACTATCTATCTCTATCTCTATCAATCATCTATCATCTATCTATCATCTATCTATCATCTATCTATCTATCATCTATCATCTATATCTATATGTATCTCTCTCTATATATATATATCATCTATCTATCTATCTATCATCTATCATCTATCTATCTATCTATCTATCATCTATATCTATTTTTCAATCTATATCATCTATATCTAAATATCTATCATCTATATCTTTGTATCTATCTATCATCTATTATCTATCTAAATATCTATCATCTATATCTATTTATCATCTATGTATCTATCTATCATCTATATCTATCTATCAATCTATATCTATCTATATCTATCTATCTATCATCTATATCTTTGTATCTATCTATCATCTATCTTTCTATATCTCTAAATATCTATCATCTGTATCTATCTATCTATCTATCTTTCTATCTATGTATCTATCATCTATATCTTTGTATCTATCTATCAATCATCTATCTATCATCTATCTATATATCTATCATCTATATCTATCTATCATCTATATCTATCTATCATCTATCTTTCTATCTATCTATCATCTATCTAATATCTATCTATATCTATCATCTATCTATCTATCTATCTATCTATTTATCTCTATCTCTATCTCTCTATCTCTTTCTATCATCTATCTCTATCTTTCTCTCTATCTATCAGAATTGTACACTCTTGGGTTCCTGTTTGCTAAACATTGCAAAGCAGCTGCCTCCAACTTGTCCTGTGGCAGAGTTCCTGGACCAACCATTTCCATGGCCGAAAGGGCCATGAGGCATGCAGCCATTCAGGGTCACTCAATAGTGAGACAGGCAGCATATAAATTTAATAAATATGTGCAAGAAATTATATATAGGTCCATCCAGAGAGCATTGGGGGGTGGGAGCGGGGTGGAAGCTCCTCTTTAACTACCCTGTCTAACCGTGGCCCTTTTTCAACCAAAACGGACAGGCAGGGGAAGTGGTGCAAAAGGAGGGAGCTCTAACTTTGGCAAAGAGGAAGGGGTGAGCGAAGTATTGAGGGGGAGGGGCTTTCAGAAAAAGGGTTACGTGGTCTTGAGGAGGAGGAAAACGTGAGAAAGCATGTCAAAATAACGCCGCCTTGATTTTGCTTGTCAGAAGATGTTGCAGAGAGAAATCCAGTGCTTTTTTTTTCAAAAGTTCTACCCTACAACAATAAATCACATTCCTGGAATCAGGAGTCCTTGGTGGTCTCTGAGCTTGGTGATTTTCTTGCAGAGATTTCATTACCCAAACCAGGGGTCTCCAAACTTGGGAACTTGTGGACTTCAACTCCCAGAATTCCTCAGCCAACATGGCTTCTCGGCTGAAGCATGGCTGGCTGTGGAATTCTGGGAGTTGAAGTCCACAAGTCTTAAATTTCCCACATTTGGAGACCCCTGAACCAAACCATCATTGCTAGGGCTGAGAAGAAGGACCATCCAGCACTGATGATGTTCCCTGACTTTGATAAGGAAATATCGGCAAGAAAACCACTGAACTCAGAGAGCACCGAGGATCTCTCATAGCAACCCTGAGCTACAAATATTCTCTTTTATTGATTCCAGGAAAACTCCTGCAAGGGGCTGACTTCTGGTTAGTGCAGGGAAGCGGAAGAACTTGGGTGTCCCTTTTCCCAAGGATTCAGTGTGAGTGTGACGATCGTTCCATGCAGCCAAGGAACAGAGCTGCCCAGCTGCAGCCAGATTTGGGTCTGTCCAGGTTCAGCTCAGGCATTGGTTTGTTAAGCCGCAGGAAGGCAAGGAAGGGAGGCAGCAGTAGCGCAGTGGGGGTTGGGGGGTGGACAAGGGGGTAGCGGGGTCCAGCAGGAAGATGCAAAGGGGAGAAAAGCCAGGCCAAGCGGACAAACTATGTGCTAGTTAGTAAAGCCGCAGCTCTAGGATGGCTCAGACCACACGAGAGAGAGAGAACGAAACAGTCCAAGACAGTGGAGACAGGTGGCAGAGGAGGAGGAAGAAAAAGGAGAAGGAAAGAGAGAGAGAGAGAGAGAACGAAACAGCCCGAGACAGTGGAGACAGGTGACAGAGGAGGAAGAAGAAAAAGGAGAAGGAGAGAGAGAGAGAGAGAGAGAGAAAATGAGACAGGCCGAGACAGTGGAGACAGGTGACAGAGGAGGAAGAAGAAAAAGGAGAAGGAGAGAGAGAGAGAGAGAGAGAGAGAAAACGAGACAGGCCGAGACAATGGAGACAGGTGGCAGAGGAGGAAGAAGAAGGAGGAGGAGAAGGAAAGAGAGAGAGAGAGGCGGGGTAAAGTCAGTGGCGCCATGTCGGGCACCTCCCAGCCAGCCAGCTTGGTACAACCAGCACCCCTTCTGGCAGGAGAGAAAGTGGGAGATCACACCAGGGAGGAGGGACGAGGCAAGAGAAAGAATGGCAGTGCAGCAGAGAAGCTGGGTGCACCCCTCTTAATCGCATCAGAGCCTCGCGGGCTACCTTCGGTCTCCAGCACCCACTAAAACGTCTCGATTCGCACCTGTGCAAGTTATCTTCAAAGGGACACCTGGATTGCAAACTCTAGATCCCTCGATAACCCATCAATCACCCCTCGATAACCCATCAATCACCCCTCGGTAACCCATCAATCATCCCCAGCTCAACTTCAATGGCCCAAGGCCTGGTCTCTAACCGTGGTGCAGCACCTTCATTCCCAAAGCATCTCATCGGCACAACGGTTTACTGGTTTTGTTTTGAAGCGAACAAGTCAAATCCCACGGAAAGCAATGGCCACACACTTTTAAAGCCCAAGAGGATTGGTGCTCGGCCCCCTGTTAAAACCCTCATGGCCAGTCTGATTGTTTTGATGCCACAGAGGTGCGTGTCTAATCTATCTTCCTTTAAGCCAGGGGTCTTCAAACTTGGCAGCTTTAAGACTTGTGGACTTCAACTCCCAGAATCAGAATTCTGGGAGTTGAAGTCCACAAGTCTTAAAGGTGCCAAGTTTTGTTCTGAGATTAGAGTGGCAGGTCTCGCATCTTCAAGCTGGTAGTTGAGAAACTTTGCTTGAAGCTATAAGGGAGAAAGAGAGAGGCAGTTGAACCCCCATTGACTAGGATCTGGCTATGAAATAAGGATGAACTCAGACACATACAGTAGTGGCCAAAATGGTGGAGACCTTTTGGGAAAAGTGTATTTTCTAAAACTAGCAAATAACACCACTTTTGGGGGGGGGGGAGTCGTACCACAAAATTATATACCAATGGAAAGACAATTTAACCAAGAATGTAATGCAATAACTTTTAGGAAGGATTTGCTATTAGAATAACAATTACAGGATAAAGAAGAAAAGTGGAATGTAGAAAAAACGAAATATACAAAAATGATCCCCATGTCAGTTAATACTTCATTGGGTAACCTTTATCATGAATTACAGCCTTACAAGGTCTTCCCATGGAGTGAACCAAGTCTTGTAGTTCTGCAGCTGTTCTAATGTGAAACCAAGATCGAATGATGGCTTCTATGAACTGGGTTTTATTGTTGGGTTGACTCTGATTAACCAGTTTCTTTCATCGGCTCCATAAATTTTCAATTGGGCTATTCCCAGGCCATTCTAGGAGTGGAATAGGATTATCTTAAAACTCCCCCAAAACGGGGTGTTATTAACCATCAAATCTCAAAAATAACACTTTTCCCAAAAAGTTTTTACAATTTTGGCCACTACTATACTGCCCTCCGGATGGTGAGCGAGATCGTTCCTTTGCCAAGCGTTCATTATTAGATCCGGAATGAGAAGGAAAGGAGACTGTGATCGCAGGAGGCAACACTTGAAGCTGGTAGAAGAGAGCAGATCTGGGACTCACCATTTATCTGGGAAGGAGACCCAGAATAGTCTCTGTGCCGGTAGCGCTTGTCACTCTTCAGGCTGTGGCTCTGTCGCCCGGAACCTTCCAGCATGTTGATAATTTCGCTACGATCAATGTTGCGAAGGGCTGCGTAAAGGCTCTCCACTGGACGAAGGACAAGGAAGAACAGGTTAAGAACAGGAAATCAGAGCTAGAACTAAAGCCAAGTGGAGCCTTGCCCAAACCATAGTGGAAACGCCCACTCAAAGAAGAGTTTGATTTTATTATGGTCCTTTAATAGGAATGGTGACCTTCTTTCTCTAAAACTTTGAGCTTGGTTTTGTTGATTAGAAAGATTTGGTCTTATAGGGATGGCTAGTTATATATTAATGTGTAAAAGCAAAAAGCTGAAGTTGGGACGTGTTTATCTTGTACTGTGCTAAGAGTTGGAAGTCAATGCCCCCTTTTTTCTCTTTTTCTCTTCCCCCTTGTATTCCATACCCTCTTTTCTCCATTCCCTTTTCCACCCTTAATTTCCTATTTTCTTTTCTTCTTTGTATTTTATATAATAAAATAAAAGTGATAAATGTGAAAGGAATGCTCAGCTTCTTTTGTGTCAACCCATATATTTTTGTCCTTGCTTGGTAAAGTAATTCCATGAGTTATAAGCATGCAAAGAAGAAAGAAGTATCAAAAGCGAGGGATCCTTGAACTCATTTCTTATGATCTAAATGCTTTACCATCTTAGATGGCCCTGAGCTTTGAACATCAATCATCTATATATCTATCTATAGAGATAGAGATAGAGATAGAGATAGAGATAGAGATAGAGATAGAGATAGAGATAGAGATAGAGATAGAGATAGAGATAGAGATAGAGATAGATAAAGAATGTATGTATGTATGTATATTTGTTCCAGCATAACTCTGGAACAGCTCGAGAAATTTCAACCAAACTTGATACACAGATGACTTACCCTATGTAAACAAATACTGGGGGGAGGGGGGTAGGACACCCCTGATGTGTGTGTGTGTGTGTGTGTGTGTGTGTTCCAGCATAACTGCGGAATGCTTGAGCCATTAAGGACAGCAAGTGCAGCATCCTAGAGTGGAAATTGTTTGTGATGTAAGTTCCTTCGCAGCTTCCTCTGGAAAGCCAGCCGTGACATTGTCCCTCCAGTGGACCAACGGGGAAGTGCCTGATGGATTTGGGGCAGAGTGTCAGGATCGTAGACAGGGCGGGAAAGAGGAGCACATGGGAAGGGAAAGGGAGAGGGCAGGGATGATGGACATGAGAGTAGGGGGAAGAAAGGCCCCTCCCAATGGCTCATTGTCAGACAAACGCTTCGATGTCTAGGCAACTCCAAGTTATCAGCTAGTTTTTTATAAAATCAAGGGACAGGAGATACCCTTGGGGAAAGAAGTAAGTGAGGAAGGGGTGCTCCATTCATTGATTTAAAATCGGCAAAGGACTACCTTCACTATTTTGTGATATGGCAGAGGGCCAATGGTAAGGTTCTTTTTTGGTTGCTCATATTCATTAATGAGAGAAAATATAGATCAGTGGAAACTTAAAAGAGGACCCTCAACCAATCTGTCCGTCTTCTCCAACTCTGCATTCCTAACTCAATTCCCATCACCGAGGGATGTCCAAAATGACAAGAAGAAGAACCTAAGATGAATTTGCTTGCATTCGTGCTAGAAACACTGAGGTGCTTCCAATCTCTGGAAAAAAATCTAGAGCATCTCTCTGATATTTTCAAAAGATGAAGCCCATATTTCCGACACGGTCATTAATTACTCACTGTTGGCACTCTGGCCACCACGGTTGGTCCAAAGATTCAAGAGGGCCATGCTCTGCTCCAGGAGAGAGTTGGGATTCTCAACTCGGATTCTGTTGATATCATCCACTCCGAATTGAAGTTCCCGAGCCAGCTCTGCAGGGAATTGGATAGAATACAGTATATGAGCCAGGTCAAATCATCAGGTGGAAATGGAATGCAACTAGACCTCATCACTTAAAAGTCTGTAGAGATTCTCAGTCATCCAGATCACAGTTGTCCCAAAGGTCCTTTTTCAAGAGGCAACTGGACTTTCTTGTTTTTTTCTTTTGAAGACATTTTGCTTCTCATCCAAGAAGCTTCTTCAGCTCTTGACCAGATGGTGGGGAATGGAAGGATCTATACTCCTTGCAGAGGAGTATTTGTCCTCCAAAGTCTGAACCTCAATAGCCAATTCAGTCTTTGGGTGAGGTGCTCAGGTTTGCCAACATTTTCTCTCCTAACCTTGCTTGGTTCCCCACTTTGCACCCCAGTTCAGTGTTACTTACCAGCCCAACTGAGACCCAAGTGTTCGGCAATGACCGCCAACTTCATGTTGGTCTTGTCTTTCTCTGTGCTGTTAAGGGATCCTGGAAGGAGAGGAGCAAAGCCAAACTCAACAATCTCCATCATCAGGTGTTGCTGGAGTTATCCCAACGATGCCGTTCAAAAGGCAACTGGGCTTTCTTGGGGTGGGTTTCCCCTTGGAAACATTTTGCTTCTCATCCAAGAAGCTTCTCCAGTTAAGTATTCATGGAATCATAAGTAACAGAATCCCAACATACAATAGGAACTTCAGTAAGTATTAGATTCAATGTAAATTAGCTTAGCCTTACATTCTCATAGTGTTTAGGAATGCCTACGTCCTTAATTGTCTACAGTATTTTGAATACTGATTGTAAACTTGATTATAAATGTATAGGTTTCTCCTGGATTTTAATTCTGGTACCTTGTAATTTTACATTTGTAAATCTCCGGAGACCATGTCTCCGTGGTCATGTGGCCGGCATGACTCAACGCCAAAGGTGCATGGAACCCTGTTCCCTTCCCACCAAAGGTGGTCCCTATTTTATTACTTGCATTTTTTACCTGCTTCCGAACTGCTAGGTTGGCAGAAGCTGGGGCAAGTTAACGGGAGCTCACCCCGTTTCGGGGCGCTAGGGATTTGAACCGCTGAACTGCCGACCTTTTGATCGACAAGCTCAGCGTCTTAGCCCCTGAGCCACCAACCCTCAAATTGGTAACTACATTTGACCCAGTGAAATGCTGAGCCCAGCAAAGAGGAATAGGGTTCTAGGGTCTGATCGCTGGGGTCTTATCCCCTTACCCAGAGTGCTGTCACTGAGCAGGCTGTATCTCTCTCTCAGGGCAAGCGGTGTCAGTGTTCTCCTTCGCTCTTCACTGCCAGAAGTCTAGGAGAACAAGGAAAGGTTTGAGACTGTTCGGCATCGAAGTGGAGAGGAGCACCCACCCAACAAATACTCAAAAATGAAAGATTCTTCCCATTTCTGCCACCAGCCTGGGACATCTCATGACCAAGGATCTGAGAACATTGATTTAGGAGATATCCATAGCATTCCTTTTCCTTCCTTGTTCCATGAGCTTGCTTGCTGAGGAATGCTGGTATTCACTGCAAGCATTACGTAGTGATCTGGAGCAGGTCTGTGTTGTGGCCCGCCGGTGGCCAACAGAGCTGGCAGCAGAGTCGGACAGTGAGGAGGTTGGGGAGGAACTGGGGCCAGTCCTGGGGGCTGGGGAAAGCTCGGACAAGGGCTCTGCATCGGAGGCAGAGAGGGGGCCAAGGCCATCTGATAGTTATGTGCAGCCTCCGGAGTCTGACAGCAGCGAGGTAGAACAACAGCAGGAGCCTGTTCCCAGTGCACGCATGCAAAGGGCTGCCAGAAGACAGGAACAATTAAGAAAACAGGGTCGACTTGGGAGTAAGGCTTGGAGATGATTGGCCCCTCCCATAAGACATAAAAGCGAAGCCAATGGGACGTGAGCTTTTGCAGGAAGCCTACGTCAGAACAATCTGGCCAAAGCCTAACATTCTTTGAAGGAATGGTCCAGAGATCTCTGGAATGTTCCAATTCTTCTCCAAGCCACTTCAATCCTAGTCGGTAGGGGAAAGGGAGGAGCCTCTCTCTCTCTCTCTCTCAATTTTCTAGAAGTTAAATCTCCCAAAATAAAACTGGTTCGTGGTGTTCCAGATATGGTATTTCAAAGGCCTGTTTTGCGAATGAACCGTGTCCAGAATCAAAACCACGATTCCCTGGTAAACAGCTGGATAGCCCTCAGAACTACTGAATGATTGACATCTAGAGAATGAGAATATTCTGGAATTCTCTAGCACAGTTTTACAAGAAGAGGTTCCCCCCATACCTTACCACAAATAATAATGTTATTATTATAACATAATAATTAACACAATATGTTAATTATTATAACATTTATGTTATAATAATTAACATAAATATTATTATTGTAACATAATAATAAACAATTATTATAGTTTAAATGTTATACTCTTTTAATATTTTTGTTTGCAGATGTTTCATTCCCAAACATCATTGGTGTTGATCATATTATCTAGTTTGGTAATGAAACGTCTGGAAGAATGTGAGAGGACTAAGGACCCCGCAATTCAACCCTGAGCTATAAAGGAGGCTGTGAGTTCGATCCTAGGTAGAGGCAGATTATTTCTCTGTCCTGGCACACTGAGAATATATATGCTGAACAAAACTCCACGTTGGCAACAGGAAGGGCATCCGGCCATTAAAACACTCTGCTAGCTCCATTCAGTTGCCCAGACTCCACCCCGCAAGGGATTATGGGGTCATTAAAGGAAGATGATGATGATCAGTACTAATAGATAAAACTTGGGAAAATGTAGGGTGTGGCTCGAGGTAGCATCCACCTCGAGACTGTGCATTTGGGCTTCTCTCTGGAATGTGTTGCTTCTTTCCTTGGAAGACTACCCATTCCTTCTCCAGGTACATACTCCATCACATCACTCCCCTTCCTCAAAATCATGCTCATGTGGTGGACTTGTCCGTTAACTAGACGCTATTGGGGGAAAATACAACAGTGGCTGCTGGAATTAACAGGTGTGAGCTTTCCCCTTCATCCAGACCTCTACTTGCTTGGAATAAGATCAGACTACATTGATAACAAAGATTGGTATATATTTGTCCATGTCTCAACAGTGGCGAGAATGGCATTTGCCCAACTGTGGAAAGATGCAGATATGCCTCCCGATCATCTGATAATAAACAAAATTCTCCGATGTGCTGAGATGGATAGATTAACGTATATTTTAAAAGACAAGAAAGATTCGATATACAATAGAAGTTGGGACAAATGCTTTGTCTGGCTCAAAAGAAGGTTAAACCTAGGAAATGGGTGACAAGATCGTCTATTTAGATTAATTAGATATTTATTAGGCTATATGATTTCTTAAAATTTCGACAAAAACAGGCTAACTGTTTTGTAGATAGTTAGTAGAAATTGACTCTATTGAAATGTTTGGTTTGGATGACACTAGTTATTATTAATTGGAGAGTGAGCTTAACTCCCGGTTAGTCATGTTTGTCGTTTCGTTTTAGTCTTGTGTTTATGTGTTTCTACATTTCACCATTTATATTGTTTCCCAATTTTTATTTTGTGTTAATCTTAATGTAAATATTTAATAAAGATTTAATTTAAAAAAAAAATCATGCTCCTTTCTGTGTTTTCAAGGGAGCCAGGCAATGGAGCGAGGGACAAATGCGCAATTGTTGATATTTCATCAGAATCTGACAACTGTAGATATACACAGCTCGGCTACGTCACAGGGAATTGCATCATTGCAAGCTTGCAAGGGGATTGAACCCTAAGCCTGCTCCGCACAAGCCAAAGAGAGTAGGATATGACTCAAAGCAATGGAATGTGGGCAGGTGTAGGACACAAGAAGGTGGACTCACTCACCTTGGAACAGGGTGGCATTGTGACGTTCAAATGGCACAGCACGTGCTGAAGCTCTTCATATTTCATGGGCTTTCGGAGGAAGGACAAAGAGCCACTGGCTTCCCGGCTACTGTCCCTCACCTACATTTCAGAAGACCAGAGGGAGCCAATGAGAGTTCTTCAAGACGCAGATCAGAATATAACCTGTCTTCCATCCTCCTCCTTTGACTTGCTATCAGTCCCATCTTTCTAACTTGACTTTCCTTTCTGGTTGTCCCAAGGGGCTTGTTTTTTCAAGAGGCAACTGGACTTTCTGGTTTTTCTTTGAAGATGTTTCCCTTCTCATCC
Organism: Masticophis lateralis; assembly: GCA_030761175.1. NCBI lineage: Eukaryota > Metazoa > Chordata > Lepidosauria > Squamata > Colubridae > Masticophis > Masticophis lateralis. The sequence goes on from JAUDYJ010000008.1 coordinate 20,747,031, forward strand.
AAGAAGAGTTTGGATGAGCTTCTTGGATGACAAGCAAAACAGCTTATTTCGAGGGGTAGGGCTTATATTAGGCGCACGGATAAAAAACAGGCTGGGGTTTATTTTTGGGGTAGGTCATATTTTGGGGAAAACATGGTAGTTATCATCTTCTCTTCAGTTTTTTAGAGACTGAACCTCCTTCGGTCTCCCCTTGTAGGATACAAATTTCAGTCTCCTGCTCATCATAATTGCACTTCCTTGATCCTTTAATCCTTTTGCAACCATGTTCCTGGTTTAGCTCCAAACAGCTGTTGAGCTGCAAGGGTAAAGTAATAGTATGATCCCTTCCCTTCCCTGGCCAAGGTCAAGAAAATTCTTCAGCTGTAGTGAGAGTTAATTGTTAATAGTTCTCTTCCAAAAAGGGAGAACCATTAACCAGCAAAATGGCTTGCCTCCAGAAGTTGTGGGCCGCTCCATCACTTTTTCCCTTTCTTCTTTCTCCTCTCCTCTCTTCTCCCTTCCTCTCTCTCTACTCCTTCCCCTCTCTCCTGTTGTTTCCCTTTTCAGTTCAATCAAAAGTGGTATTCGAGCCGCCCTGATTTTCTAATTATCTTTATTCTCATTTCAATTTCTTATTCAATTATTATTTATTTTTATTTCATCATTTGCGTACATTTTTATAATATCTCACTTTTTTCCCTTTTAACACCCCAACAATAAGTAACTTCTTGGTGGGGGCCCAAGCAAGTTGAGGTCATTCTCCCTTTTGTTGATGCTGAACTTTGCAAGGTCTCAGAGATGGCTATAGACTCTGCTGGCATCCTTACCTGGGAAGAGAGCCAGCCAGCACAACCAGAAACAACCCCAGATTTCCAAAACTTTTCTGATTACCTTAACTGGGATGATGAGACGATTCTCATGGAATGACTGGAACAAGAAGCTCCGTTGCTGGGCAGCCTTCTTGATTGGCAGAAGGTTCCCAGAAAGCTCCATGTGGAGTGGCATGCCTTCGGCCACCTGTGAAAGACCACTGTAAGATTCTTTCCAGGCGATCAAAACCCACCCAGAGTTAGTTTGGACTTGGGTGGTACCAAAATCAAATCAAATCAAGTCAATTCAATCAAACCATACGATGAGGCTAATTACTGGGTGCATAAAATCTACACCTAGTTACTGGTTACTAGTTCTTAGTCATATACTTCCCCCGCACTTACGACGATAAGAAGCTCTCGTTCGGGAGTATAGTAAGATCCTGTTAAATTCCTCTCTACCCATTCATGGATACATTCCTGATCTCTTAAGATGCCAATTAAAGTCAAGAAACCCACCATTCTTGACAGCACTTAAGTTGATGGCCGATCATCAGAACACTACACGAAAGTGGATGGAGGCATGGAGTAGCTATTCCCCCCAAGGTATCTCTGAATATATCAATCCAATAGTATACCTCCAGGATTTAACCTACCCCAACACATATGGGTGACATATAACAGAATTAGAACAACTCATGGGGTGTGTGCTGACTCCTTGTATAAATGGGGAAAGACCCCTTCAGCACAATGTGATTGCGGGGCCCCTCGACGGACTATCCAGCATATAGTGAGGGGATGCCCTAACAGAAGGTATCCAGGAGATTCTAGGGACTTCCTCTGCATAACAACGGCAGCTACTAACTGGATCTTCAAACTCGACATTAAATTCTGAAATGTTATTTCTGTTTTCCGTTTAGGTTTTCTTACTGCTTTTTTTAATTGTTTTAATTGTGTAAAAATGAAGTGTTTTAACACTGTATGTGACCAGCCATATGCTAGCTAAATAAATAAATAAATAAATAAATAAATAAATAAATAAATAAATAAATAAATAAATAAATAAATAAATAATCAAAACAAACCAAATAAAAATAAACAAATAAACAAACAGAAAATTCTAATTGCAATTCTTCTACAATGAAAAATAAAATCTGGAAAGCAACCAAGATGGCAGGCAGGGGAGAGGGCATTAAACCTTGGAGTGACTGGCAACCAATAACAGTCCCAGTGTCAGGCACAAGAAACCAGGAGCCAGGATATGGTTCAAAAGTATGACGAATCAATTTCACGATCCCTGTACACAGGAATCTGAACTACTAACAGTCAAGGCAAATTGGTGCTAGATAAGAGTTAACGGAATTCACGAGGTTCCAAATGTAGGTCTCTTATGGGACTAGAGCGACTCTAAACTGATGATGCATTTGACCCCGCCATTGCCTAACCTGAGGAGTTACCTCAATGTCTCGGCTTCGTGCCACTTCTGTGAAGTTTTCATGCTGCTCCAATGTTTTGTCTACTTTGTCATCAGTCATACAGTAGCACCGCAGGCGTCCTTCCCTCCCGTCATTCATTTTGGCAAATACCACAAACTTAGCCATGTACGGCACCGCCGCCAGCTCCTTGTATAACAGCGTGGCAAAATGGACGGCTTCGGCTGTGCGAGGGCAGTCTGCAAGCCAGAACCTACATAGCAGAAAAAGTAATACAGTACTAGGATAGGAGGCCACCAGAATATGCCAAGGATGAGCAATCCACCTCTGTTCAGTTGCCAAGAAAACAATGGGGACATTTCTAAGGAATCAACAGAAGTCAAGACTGATTCAATGGCGACACTACCTTGTGTCAAGCTTCAAATGACATTTGCTGTGGCAACTATTGTCACATCTCAGCTTTGCCAATGAACTATGGGAGGGAAGGGGGAGAAAGAAAATGGCCGAGACTGTTCTGATCCAGTCTTCGCAAGCCCCACTCAAACACCTACTTATGAGGAGAAAGTCCATTTTATTTAGAAAGGCAGGAATACATGGCATTCACTGACAAAGCTCCAGGTCACACATCCGTAAGTGGTTCACAAGCTGTAGCAGTCTCCGAGTTCCCTGCAGGGAGCTTCAAGAAGCATTTCAATCCCCACAGAAAGAGTCCCAGCCAACTTGGGTACTGTTGTGGCCCGCCAACTGCCAGCGGAGTTGGCGGCAGATTCGGACGATGAGGAGGTTGGGGAGGAACTTGGGCCAGCGCTGGAGACTGGGGAAGGCTTTGATGGATGCTCAATGTCAGACACAGAGATAGCATAACATACTGTCTTGCATTTCCCAGCCACAGGAGAGGCAGCTGCCTTTGGAGGCTGAGATGAGTGAGGAGGAAGAACAGCTGGGGCCTGTTCCAGATGCATGTATGTGCAGAGCTGTTAGGAGAGGTGAGCAATGGAGGACAAGGAGTCTATTCGGGAAGCAAAGCACATGTGGACGCTCAATGGCCCCTCCCTGGCTGGGGAATAAATAGAAGGAAAGGGGAGTGGTGGCCGTAGGAGACAACCGTTCGTATTTCTGAAGATTTTGCTCATTGTGTTTCGTGCCACAGAGACCGCTTGCCAGAACTTAATTTACAGCCTTTTGGCTGGGAGCTCACAACCTTTGCAATTATCGCAAGGAACTGCAGTTAACTCTTTGAAGGACTCTTGCCTGGACTGTTCGGTGGGTGAATGAAATTAATTCACAAGAGGTAAATAAAGAGGGGGTTTGCGTTACAAGGAGTCAGTTTCTTGCTTATGCTAAGGCTGGGTCAGAACAGATACTAGCAAGAAATCCTGGCCAAGGAATCCTCCAGAGGGAACTCTCCTGGAATATGAATAGTTGTCTCCGACAATCGTGCCTCCCACACCCTTCCTCCTTATATCCCAGCCAGGGAGGGGTTTGTCAATGTCTCCTTTGTTTCCTGGATAGCTGGCCCTTAGTCCTACATTGCTCTCCTCTCCACACTTCTCTGCCCATATGCACATCTGGGACAGACCCCAGCTGTTCCTCCCCATCGCTCAACTCAGGCCCTGAAAACAGCTGTCTCTCCACCTGAGCTTGACTAGATGGGCCCTGCCCTGCATCTGGCTCTGAGTCCTCCTGTTCCTCAGAGCCTTCTGCAGGTCCAGATGGTAACCCAGGCACCCTCTCCATATCCTCCGACTCGTCTGACGAACCACCACACAGACATCAAGATGTCGATGTGAGAACCAAGGACATTTTGGCAGGTGCTTACAGAGGCCAAAAAACAAACAAAAAAAAAAGACTTTCCCACAACAATATCCAGACACAGTATTGGACAAGGTGACCTGAGCTAATTGGGTGATGGTAGCATTTGAACTTTAACTATAGGGGTTAGCGCGGGAAAGCTCCTGATCTGGTTTTGCCTTCAAATGTGCTGAAATGATGTACTCAATAAAGTTTTGCATAAAGAGATTGGACCATCTCAATCGTGCTTGCTTTGGTTGGGTTCGTCAGTCACAACCTTGGCACCTAGTTTTGTAGCATAATAGAGTGGTACAAGATTTATCACCCTCTTTTTGTTTTTTTTTAGGGTTTCCTTCCCCAACCCCACACCCTCCAAACATGTTGGATTACACCAAACCCATCTAAAAGGATGGTTCACCCAATCCCTTGCATTGTACGTTGTATTCCTGTGGCCCTATGACAGTGATGGCTAATCTTTTTGCCGTCGCATGCCAAAAGCGGGGGGAGTATGGCGGGGTCACGCACGTGCGTGCCCACACCCATAATTCAATGCATCCCGCCCCTGCACATGTGACCCCTCCGCACTCCCCCCGTTTTGGCACATAATGGCCCAGTGGGCTTGGTACACCCATTTTTCATTCTCCCCAGGCTCCAGAAGCTTTCTTGGAGCCTGGGGAGGACGAAAACGGCCTTCCCCACACCCCCGGAGGCCAGAAACAGCCTATTTCCCAACTTCCGGTGAGCCTGGAAGGCCGGAAAATCAGCTGGCTGGCACGTGCATGCATGCTGAAGCTGAGCTAGGCCAACACTTGCGTGCCCACTGATATGGCTCCATGTGCCACCTGTGGCACAGGTGCCATAGGTTCACCATCACGGCCTTATGAGATCTAGTATGTGTTCTTGAGTTGCCACCCAACACATTCTCCTAAACCTTCCCTCCAATTCACCTGGCTGACACGTTGGTGGTGAAATTTGCACACTCGTTGGAATAAATTAATTTTGTGGTCCCGGTGATGTCCTCCCATTGTGCTGGCGCAGTTCCTCCTGGGAAAAGAAAGTGGGAAGAAACTGTTTTGAGTATCTTTCAATCCCCAGTTTGATTCTAGAAATCTGATACAGAAGCTCAGCTCGGCATGAGGCCAATTGGTCAGCCCTGTGTGATGTTACTAAGAGTGGCCTTCTGACAAATAGAATCAATGGAGAAGCTGGCAGTAAAGTTGCAAATTGCTGTCACATATGTCTTGCTTAACATGCAAAGGTGATTCATTTAACAATTGTCCGAAGGCCGGACAAGGAATAATGAATGGAAATTGAACAAGGAGAGATTCAACCTAGAAATAGGAGGAATTTTCCAACAGTGAGAACAATCAACAATCAACAAAAGTTGCCTTCAGAAGTTGTGGGAGCTTCATCACTGGAGGCTTTCAAGAAGAGACTGGACTGCCATCGGTCAGAAATGGTGTGGGGTATCCTGCTTGGGCAGGGGAGCTTGGACTAGATCACCTACAAGATGACTCTTCCAACTCTGTTATTGTATTCTAAATAGAGTCAATGGAGAAACTGGCAGTAAAGTTGCAAATTGCTATCACATATGTCTTAACATCCACGGGTGATTTGCGTAACAACTACAGTGGAAGTTGTGAGTCTATCATGGTCATGTGATGTCTTGGTTAACCACCACATTGTTTAGCCCTGGAGTTGTCAGTTCCAATTATGGTTGATATTTGAGGACTACCTATAATCAGATAAAGGAAACTTGAGTCCAGGAGCAGAAATGTAATTTGAGAAAGTGTCACACACCTCTCCCAAGACCCTCTCTAGTTCTCACAAAGATAAGAGGGGGGGCGAGACACTTTCAGACCAGCAAGATTCTGCAAGATTGGGCTGTGTGACTTTGGTTTCCTAGTTTGGTCTACCTTGAAGAGCTGGCATCATGTGACATTATTCTGAAGATGTTTACAAGAGAGAGCACTGCTTATGTCCTCAATGTAATGGAGGATCATGGGTTGGAAGTAAAAGAGGACTGAGAAGACCAATGGCCAGGAGGATGTCCAGCTTCCCCATAGCACAGCTTCCAAATCCCGAAGTCCTCCTCAATTTTTCAACGAAGAAGCAACATGGGAAGGGATGCTGTCTCTTACGCACCCTCATAGAGCCCCTGCTCACCTATAACGCTGCAGAGGAGGCGCAGGCTGGTGGTATCGCCTTCCCCGCTGTCTCGGGGACTCTCTCTCCAGGATGGGGGCAAGGGAATGCGCAACCCGATCGGTCGGTGAAATTTCCGACGGCGCGGCTCCACCGTCACAATTGGGCTGAAGGTTGCTTGATTCCCCAGGAGTTTGGTCACCAGCTCATCAGGCACTGGCTGAGCCTGTAAGAAAATAGATGATAGGTAGATAGATAGATAGATAGATAGATAGATAGATAGATAGATAGATAGATAGATGGATGGATGGATGGATGGATGGATGGATGGATGGATGGATGGATGGACAGACGGACGGATGGGGAAGGGGAGGAGAGGGGAGCGGGGAGAGAGGGAGGGAGGGAGGGAGGGAGGGAGACAGGGAGACAGGGAGACAGGGAGACAGGGAGGGAGGGAGGGAGGGAGGGAGGGAGGGAGGAAGGAAGGAAGGAAGGAAGGAAGGAAGGAAGGAAGGAAGGAAGGAAGGAAGGAAGGAACTGTTACAAGTCCATCCCATTTGGTAAAGACAGGGTTCAAAACTATTGTTCAAACCCAGAAAACAAATCAATTCAGTAAACAAATCAAGAAGGTTTCATGAAAGTCACCACATTGTCCAACTGGCCATGATTCAGTACCTGCAGAGCCAACTTGACTTTCTTGGTGACTGCCGTTTCGGGAAAGGTGGCTTGGACCATGGGCACCAACGAACTCTGGAGACATCCCCCTTCTGGGCCAATCAACTCACAGTTCTGACAAACCCGGGACATGACCACAAAGTACAAGGGGAAGTCGGTTGTGATGATACGGCAAATCCTTTTCTTCTCCAATTCTTCCAGACTTTCCAATTCTGTAAAAGAGTAACTGAGGAGTTTTAGAACCCACAGGTCGCGAGAGATCCAGTGGCTAGCCTGCCTCCAGAAATTAATCAAGATCACAACAAAAATACTACCAACAACTATCATAGTAATAGAATTAATTAAAGGGTCAGAACATCAGACTTTATGGCAGTGTTTCTCAACCTTGGCAACTTTAAGAGGAGTGGACTTCAATTCCAGGAGAAGAGGAGGAGAAGGAGGAGGGGAAGGAGAAGGGGAAGGAGAAGGAGAAGGAGGAGAAGGAGAAGAAGGAGAAGGAGAGAAGGAGAAGGAGAAGGAGAAGGAGAAGGAGTCCAGAGATGGGTTTCAGGCAAGCAGTTGTGAGAGTCCCATCACTTTGTCATAGCTCCTCAATCTTTGAGTCTCATTGGAGTCCCTAGGCAAGTTGATGTCTTCCAGGTAGATATTCCTACCTTCATCCATCCCATTGAGGACCTGGTCCAAGTAACTCTCTGCGTAGTGGCTGCGATGCTCCTTCCATATAGACCCATTCTCACTACGTAGGACCACCAACTCTCGGTCACCACGGCCGTGCGAGGCAAAATGAGGGATTTCCACAATCACAGGGCTACGAGAGAATTGAGCATAAGAAGTTGATTAGATGGCCATTGTCTTCACCAACAGTTGAAAACAAAGACTCTCCCAGTAGAAAAGGTACTATTTTAGGAAGTAACTGGATTTTCTTGGTTTTTCTTTGAAGACGCTTCGCTTCTCATCCAAGAAGCTTCTTCAGCGCTGAAGAACCTTTGACACCTTTGGGACAACCATGACCTGGATGACTGAGAATCTCTACAGACAATTTGGGATGAACACCCTTTGAATGGTGTGGGAGTAGGGATGGATTTCCAGAGGAAAAATAGCAGACTACAGGAACCATTTGCACTACTCGGATGACCCTGAGGACACAGCTTGTTAAGGTTAATAAATAAACCATGTTCAAATTGACCATGTAAAGAGATCTAAAGACAGCAGCAGGTAACAATATGGTGAAATGTCCACACTGACCACAATTAAACTCTTCTTAAATACAGTTGCTACAGAGCTCATCCAATCAGGGTGCAGAATGACTCAGCAACACTCTTAAAGTTATATTCTACATATTCATACTGTAAACATATAATGTTGGCTTATATATTACCTGGCCAACTAGTTAGGCAATGACCATTTCCTAATACAGCTAAACCTCCAAGTGCTTCAACCACCCTCTAAAAGGATGCAAATAACCAGCTGCAAGGAGTATAAATCCTTCCATTCCCCATTATTCCCCTTCATTCCACTATTTTTGTGTAAAGTGTGATAGTTGGTTTTCCTGGTCACATGACCACCAAAGCACTGCCCACCCAATCACAGGACCAGCAAGCCACGCCCACCCAATCACATGACCATGAAGCCACGCCCCACCAAGCCACGCCCACGGAACTGGTAGGGGAAATTTTGGAATTTCACCACTGTTTCTAACCACTACCCCAAACTGATTCTTGTTTGTACTGGGAAATAGATTAGAAAAACCAAATAAAATTCCTACGCAGGAAGTCCTGCACTGAGACAATTCACAGAACACCTACACCAAACTGTGGAATAATGGTGAAACCACCAAGCCATTTCTGGCGTCAATCACAAACCAAGAGTAAACAAACGGTGGCTTAATGCAAACTGTAAAGTTCACCCAGTCTCCAAATGTTTCTAGACTGGAGAACCTTCAGTTCTCTTTCAACCTCTTTTTAATGCAACCGTTAGGATAAAAAGATTGTGACATCTACGTGAAGTCTGTTCTTCAGAAACCTACATCTGGGAGGGCTGTCCTTCAGCCCTGGCATCCAAGAAGTGCTTCAGCGCATGAGTTTCACATGTGACAGCCCCAAAGCTGGCCAAGAACCATGACATCTGCATGGAGAACATCTGGAGAGGTTTGCCAGACCTATCCTTGAATACTGCTCACCTGCCTGGAATCCTCACTGTATTTCAGACATTAATCCATTAGAGAAGGTCCAGAGATATTTTACTAGAAGAGTACTCAAATCCTCGGCTCGAAATAAAATTCCCTATCCCACCAGGCTTGAAATTTTAGATCTGGATAGCCTCGAATTTCGCCATCTACATTCTGACCTATGCTTAGTTCATAAGATTATGTACCAAAATGTCCTACCTGTAAATGAGTTCTTTAATTTCAACTGTAATAACACAAGGGCTATCCATAGATTCAAACTCAAATGTAAATTGCTCTAATCTTGACTTCTGCAATAGAGTAGTAAATGTCTGGAACACTCTACTGATCCTGTTGTTAGTCTCTCTAATCCCCATATGTTTTACCTTTAAACTGTCTACCATGGACCTTCCATGTTTCTTAAGAGGACCCTAAGGGGGCGTGCATGAGCGCACCAGCGTGCCTACCGTCCCTATCCTACTGTCCCCATTTATATGTACTCATTCTATGTGTTTATGGCTCTGTTTTGCCTATTTATTTCCTTTTATTTGTGCCAATTTTTTTTCATGTGTCCATGTCTACGTCTAGACTGTTACTTGTTTCCTTGTACTTGCTGACAAAGAAAGAAAGAAAGAAAGAAAGAAAGAAAGAAAGAAAGAAGGAAGGAAGGAAGGAAGGAAGGAAGGAAGGAAGGAAGGAAGGAAGGAAGGAAGGAAGGAAGGAAGGAAGGAAGGAGAAAGAAAGAGAGAAAGAAAGAAAGAAAGAAAGGAAAGAAAGAAAAGAGAAAGAAAGAAAGAAGAAAGGAAGGAAGGAGAAAGAAAGAAAAGAAAGAAAGAGAAAGAAAGAAAGGAAGGAAGGAAGGAAGGAAGGAAGGAAAGAAAGAGAAAGAGAAAGTGAAAGTGAAAGAGAAAGAGAAAGAGAAAGGAAGGAAGGAAAGAAGGAAGGAAGAGAAAGAAAAAAAGAGAAAGAAAGAGAGAGGAAGGAAGGAAAGAAAGAAAGAAAGAGAAAGAGAAAGAGAAAGAGAAAGAGAAAGAGAAAGAGGAAGAGAAAGAGAAAGAAAGAAAGAAGGAAGGAAGATAGGAAAGAAAGAAGAAAGGAAAGAAAGAAAGAAAGAAAGAAGGAAAGAAGGAAGGAAGAGAAAGAAAGAGAAAGAAAGAAAGAAGAGAAAGAGAAAGAGAAAGAAGGAAGGAAGGAAGGAAGGAAGGAAGGAAGGAAGGAAGGAAGGAAGAAAGAAAGAAAGAAAGAAAGAAAGAAAGAAAGAAAGAAAGAAAGAAAGAAAGAAGGAAAGAAAGAAAGTTTTCACCTGAGGAATTGTGCTGCAGCAGGGCCCAAAGCAATAATTCTGCTGGCCAGTCCTTCTTCCTCAGCCAGAGGGGGTGGAGCTGGTAGCTTCTGGGGCTTAACCAGCCGGCAGGTGATGCGAGTTGGTGCTGCACACGTCCTGGGTGGAATGATGACGCGAAGGCCATTGTGCCTGCTGCCCCGCATGGAGCCTCCGCGGGCATCGACCATGAAACTTACCAGGAACCTGGGAGGGGAGAAGAAGACAGATAGCGCCGCCAAAGGACTCATCATCAAAAGAGTACAGGCAACGATCTTGTCGCGATGACACGATGAGACCCTTCCTACAACTTCATAAGGGGTTGAGATGGCAGAGATGACTCACCCTGTGTGGACAGGGCTGGCTACAGGACTGATGTTGTCAGAGGTCTCTGTGGCAGGACTGCTTGGGATGAGGGACTCTTCATCAAACTCTTTGGAAGGCTAGATGGAACAGAAATGGGTCTCCTATTAAACAGAGGTTTAGACCTTACCAATCCATGCCAGACTCTCCATGACTTGGACCTCCTTCCCCCAGATGCCATTTTCCACTACAAACACTCTTCATCCCAACTCCACTTCGTGCAAACTCTTCACGTTGCCATCTTGGAACCCAGAAGTTCTGGCACCTCTGCCATAAATGGGTGCACCTGTTCCCATGAAGCATTTCCTCACAACTCTTAAGCTGAGTTTCACTACATTAGGCTGTTGGGGTGGGGGGAGTGGGGAAATTCGGACCAGGGTCTGCTAAGCACAACAACTCCAGCTTGATCTAACATACGTCAGGGTTCCAAGTGATATATCCACAGCAAACAAAACTCCGAGGCAGGTAGATTTCTCAAAGTATAGTTGTATTGGATATATCATATTGGCACAGTTCTGGTGAAAGCCGACTCTGAAGGTTCCCGCGGGTTTTCACCTAATTAAAAGTTTTTTCCCTTCCCCAAACAATCAGTCACATGGTCCAATCAAGGTGCCATCTGGTCACCTGGTAACATCGCTTCTCCTCTCTCTGGCCAGATTTCCTTGGTTCCCAGGAGAAAGTATTTTGTTTCGGCTGCAAACCCCCAGCTTTCTCTATTCTCCCCCACCCTCCCTATCCTTCAGCTCCAGTGTGGCAACACTGAAGCATCAAAATGGCTTCAGTCAGGTCAGCTTCAAGGTTGAAACATAGGGGTGTCCAACCTGAAGACTTGTGGACTTCAATTCCCTAAACTCCCAAGCCAGCATGGCTGGTTGAGGAATTCTGGGACTTGATGTTCCCAGTTCTTAAAAGTTGCCAAGGTTGGATAACCCTGGATCAACAAAGCTCCTGTGGAAGCTGTGGCCCTCAGCTCCTGCCCTCAATGTAGCCTTGTTGGGCTGACACTCACCTGCTCGGGTTCCTCAGCCTGGATCAGGACTGTCTCAGGAGTAACGCAAGGGATTCGAGGGATAGCTGGTGATTCCTCCCTTCTGTGTTGCAAAACAAAATTTAAAAGAGGAAGAAGGGTGTTGGGAAATGAGCGTACAGCCTGGCCTTCCTTGAAACACTACCTCCAAGGGCTAAACAATATGCCCGAAGTAGACTGTAGGGGCTCAGTATTGTCTTGGATCTATACCAGGGGTGGGATGCTGGGGGTTCGGGAGAACCTCTAGCTAAGATTCTGTGCAGTTTGGAGAACCTCCAAATCCCACTCCTGGCTGGCCCCACCCACCCCACTCCTCCCCTCCCAGGAATCTCCATGTGGCAGGTAAGTGGAGGGCACATGCGGAGGCTCGGGGAGGATGAAAAACGGGCCTACCAGAAGCTTGGGAAGGCCAGAAACGGGCCTCTTTCCGGCCTCCAGAGGGCCTCCGGAGCCTGGGGAGGTCATTTTCGTTCTCCCGGAGGCTCGAAGAAAGCCTCCGGAGCCTGGGGAGGGCAAAAACGCTCCCCCCCCCAAGCAACTGGGCAGAGATCCCTGTGCTAAAATATTTGAAGCCCACCTCTGATCTATACATGTCCACAGAGATACATGAAAGGATGCACCTCACAAACAGGCATTGCATCTTCACAATAGACACTCAGTCCCTTACATACAACATTGTATTGCAAAGTTATATTGCACAGGGTTTTGTGCAATATAACTTCTCCTTTATTTTTGGAGGGGAATGTCCAAGAAGCTTCTTCAGTTTTAGTTGAGTTAACTAAGTAAGAACTGGAGAAGCTTCTCGGAGGAGGAAGGAAATGTTTTCAAAGAAAATGAAAAGAAGAAAGTCCAGCACTTTTGGGACAATTGTGTCCTGGATGATGGAGAATCTACATAGAGAGTACACTGAGTACAGATTGTGCATTATGATGTCACAATCGGTTGTTTTGGCATCACTGTGGCTCGGGATTTTGTCCATAGGAAACAAGAGATGATGGTAGTTTTGATATCTGATCTATGAATATCTCAGAACGATTCTGGATCAGGGGTGAAATGCTCCCAGTTCGAACCAGATCGCCTGATCCGGTAGCAATGGAGGCGGGTGGTTCGGAGAACCGGTAGCAAAAATCCCTGCAAACCCCCCCCTCCCCCACTCAGCTGAGTCGCACGATCATCAGAGGCTTTTTTTTTACTTTTAAAAGCATTTTTTCTACTTCTTCCGACAAAAAAATGCTTTTAAAAGTAAAAAAAAAGCCTCTGCTGATCGTGTGGCTCAGCTGGGATCGTCAGAGGCTTTTCAAAGCATTGTTTTCTGCAACCTCTTGGCCGAAGAGGTGGTTAATAAAATCCTTTGAAAAGTCTCTGACGATCCCAGATGAGTTGCCTGATCAGCAGAGAGGCTTTTCGAAGCATTTTTTTAAAAACCTCTCTGATGATCCCAGATGAGTTGCCTGATTAGCACAGAGGCTTTTCAAAGCATTTTTTTAAAAACCTCTCTGACGATCCCAGCTGAGTTGCCTGATCAGCAGAGGCTTAGAAAAAATGCTTTGAAAAGTTTAAAAACAAAAAAAAAGTTGGCCACGCCCACCCGGTCACATTACCTCCCCCACCAAGCCACGCCCACAGAACCGGTAGTAACACATTTTACATTTCACCCCTGTTCTGGATCATCTTATTTAGAGGATGTTGGTCTGAAAAATTTGGGCTCTACAATGATGAAAGGCTGCCAAATGGATTTATGGATGGTCCTTGAATTATGACCACAATTGAGCCCAACATTGATGTTGCTAAGTGAAACATTTGTTAAACGAGTTTGGCCCCAAGATTTGACGATCTTTCTTGCTACGGTGGTTAAGTGAAATTGTTGCATTTGTTGAGTCAGTAACACGGTTGTTAAGTGAGTCTGAATTCTCCACTGACAGCAACGGTCATAAGTATGAACCAGTGACCCAAGCATCTGAATTTGACCGTTGCAACTTCGAACGGTCACTAAATGAACTGTTGGAAGTCGAGGACTACCTGTAGAGCGCCCTCTCCATAACTTACGTGTGATCCAATTTGGGGACAAAATCCACAATTTCTCTCTCGTCTTCCTGATACTGAAGATCCCGTTTCTGCATCTTGGTACCCGGCAGTTCGTCTCCTAAAAGATCAAGAGACGGGGATGAAAACATGGTGGAACCAGAGGTCAGACAAAAGGAAAGCGACAGAGGAAAGTCAACCTTTCCGTGGCCTAGAATTTATGCGAGGAAGGTGGACAAGGGCATCCATTTCCATGGTCCGTTCCTGCAACTCTACTTAAATCTGGAGCCAGCTCATTCAACCAAACAGGTTGCAGGCACGATGGGACCACAACTCCCAGAATTCCATTGGACTTTCCAACCCAGATGGAGCAAGGCTGGGGAAGGCTTGTTTGTGGCCTGAATCCTATAGAAGCCCACCAATGTAATGAAGGTGTCCTCCTCCTGTTGTGGCCTGCCAGTGGCCAGCAGAGTTGGTAGCAGACTCGGACAGTGAGGAGGTTGGGGAGGAACATAGGCCAGTCCTGGAATCTGGGGAAGGATCTGATGAGTGGTCAGTGGCAGAGAGGGGGGGTCAGGACCGGATGCCAGTTAACAGCTGCCTTTGGAGTCAGACATCAGTGAGGCAGACAAATAGCTGGAGCCTGTTCCCAGTGTGCGGATGCACAGAGTTGCCAGACAAAGGGAGCAGCTAGAGAACAAGGGTCGACTTAGTAGTAAGGCCACAGGTGGACAATGAATGGCCCCTCCCATAGGGAATAAAAGAGGAGCGAAAGGGGAGGGGAGTTTGCAGGAGACAATTAGTTCACTTAATTGGTTCGTGACTCTCCGAGACTCCTTGACAAGTTTTGAAGATATCGGCCTGGCAGCTCTCCAAGTCAGATAAGGTCTGTGACTGTAAATTCTCCCTTGAAAGACTTTGCTGGATGGGAATGAGAGGAATTCACAAGTAACTTAATAAAAAGGGATTTTTGTCGGGATAAGGAGTCTGCTTCGTGGTTTGGGAACGCCTACGTCAGAACACCACCTGTGACTAATATTTAATTCAGATGTGTCTTCTTGAATAATATTTGTACAATCTTGAGGACTCAACTGGCTTCATCCTGCAATCAACAATGGCATAGGATACGACCGAACAAACTACTATGCTATGGATATAGATCAAAGAGGTTTTTTGAAGGGTAGACCAATATTTTTTTTCATGGAGCTTTGAAAAAAAGGATTCCCGACATTTTTTTTGGTCTCATTTTCATCACTGGTTCAAAACGCTTTAGAAGACACCTTCAAAATCTGGTTCAGTGATGAGGTGGACATTCTGAGTCCTATTTCGCACCACCTTCATCTTCTTTTAATGATCCCATAATCCCTCACAGGGTGGAGTTGGGGCAACTGAATGGAGCTGAGTGTTTACTGTCCAGATGCCCTTCCTGTCGCCAATGCAGAGTTTCGTTCAGCAGATATATTCTCATTGTGCCCAGAGAGAGAAATATCTGCCGTTACCTAGGATTGAACTTGCAGCCTCCTGATTGTGAGGCGAGAGCTCCGCCTCTAGGCCACCACACCACTCACTATTTCACACCACCTTGAATTCTCTGAAAAACAGCCGTTGGCCTTATGTTTGAGAATCATCAGCAAGCTAAGTGTTGCTAAGCTGGTGGAACAGGGTTCTTTGCTTTTCAGATGACAGGAGATTAGAAGAAACTATAAAAGACGAAAACAAGGGATGGGGAAAGAGGTTGGATTCTTGGAGAATCATGAAGAAGGGAAGCTCCAGCTGTTCCTCTGCCTCACTGCTGTCTATCTCCTTCTCTGCCTCCGACGCAGAGCCCTCATCTGAGCTTTCTCCAACCCCCAGAACTGGCCCATGTTCCTCCCCAACCTCCTCACTGTCTGACTCTTCTGCCAGCTCTGTTGGCCGCCAGACAGTCCTGGGACAGTCCTCCAAGTCTCTGAGGAACCTATCATTGAGTGAAATCTAAAGACAGACGTTAACTACAACACCCATATATCTTATATCATACACTCCAGTCGTTTAAATCCCTTCTTCATGATTCTCCAAAAATCATGATTCTTGGAGTTCATGAAGAAGGGGATTTCCAAATCTTTGGAAAATGCAAGGGAGATTCCAGGAGGAGACATGAACGGGAAACGAAGGTAGTGGTACATGAGGAAACAACAGCTGTGAAGGGGAGGTGGGGAACAATGGCCCTTTTACGAACTCCCAGAATTCCTGAACCAGCCATTTTGGTTCAGGAATTCTGGGAGTTGAAGTCCACACGTCAGAAAGGGGCCATCATTCCCCATCTCTATGTTAAGGAATGACGGAGAAGTCAAATCAGTGCTTGCTTGTTTTCACCTTTCCCTTGGTGGTATTTTGAGCTCACTGAAAAGGCTTTTGATGAGGTTTGAGGGTTGGTGTTTTTTATATATTCTGTTCCATCTCTTGAAAGCCTCCCTGGCTGCTCATACCGGCCAATCTAAAGCAATTCCTGGCAAGCGTTCCCACGTATCATTTTATCCCAGAATTGAATAGAAGACAAGGCCCGAGAGACCGCAAATGGCTGAAGAGAAGATGGCACAACAAAAGGTAAATATTTTTGCACACCTTGGCTGCCTCATCGCTAAGTACAAAAGAGAACACCACACCAAACCAGTTCAAAATTGCACCCCAATTCTCTTCACTGTAAAATCAACGTTAGGTCAAACGGTCAACTGTTAAAAAGCGAATGGGAAGTGTTGTGGGGGGGGGGGAAGATGGAAGAGAAAATTCTGCACGGTGCTGGCGAAAAGCAAAGGGAAGTTAAGAAAAGCAAAGCCAAGTGAGGTAATCAAAGAAGTTGGGTTATTTTAGGCCAACGTTCTAAGATGTGTGGACTCCAACTCATGTCGGCTTGGGGAATTCTGGGAGTTGAAGTCCACGCATCTTCAAATTGGGGAAGGAAGTCCCACCCAGGCTCTTGCCTAGAAGTCAAATAAACCTGCTCGCGAGGCCTCCAACTCCTTTCAGTACCAGATTTCGCAATCTAGCATTAAACAAAGAACCCGCAGCGATGAAATGGTGGTTTGCCTCACACGGTGTCCCTGTGCGCCCCTCCTCCCCGTGGCCCCTTCAGTCACAGATACAATGGAGAAGGAGACAGTGGGTGAGCTGGCCCACTGGAAGCCACAGCTGGCGTGGAATGGAGGCATGGGCGTGTCCCGTGTGGGGTGGAATGGGGTCAATGGGGCGGGCGGGTGAGCCAAACCCATAATAATACACACAATCCATACCCAGGAGAGTTACATGAGTCGTGCCTGAAAAGCAAGAGAAAACAAAGCCATTTTGTAGAGTTGGTTGAACGCCATGGACTCCGTCGCTCTAGTTTTAGTTAAGGTGGTCACGGGGTCTCCAAACCTGGCCACGTTTAAGACTCGTGGACTTCAAATCCCAGAATTCCTGCTGGGGAATTGTGGGAGTTGAAGTCCACGAGTCTTAAAGTGGCCGTGTTTGGAGAGCCCTGGGTCTAGGATCAAGCTCTGCTTGGGTCAAAACTGACATCTTTCAAGTTGGTTAAAGGATTGGTGTAATTGTCCCAAAGTTGCTTTTTCAAGAGGCAACTGGACTTCCTTTGTTTTTCTTGCAAGACCTTTCGCTTCTCATCCAAGAACTTCAGAGCTGAAGTTTCAGAGCTGAAGAGGCTTCTTGGATGAGAAGGGAAAGGTCTCCAAAGAAAAACCAGATAGTCCAGTTGCCTCTTGAAAAAGCACCTTTGGGACAACCATGACCTGGATGATGGAGAATCTCCATAGACAATTGGTGTAATTGTGGCAAGGATGAAGGTTATTCCCAGGATAAAAACCTTCCAATAAGCTGAAGAAAGCAACACAATAATTTGGAATCCTTTTATGTAAACATTACTGCATTGAAAGTAGGAAAAAGATTAGTTATATTTGTCATCTTTCTGAGAGCCGTGGTGGCGCAGTGGTTAGAATGCAGTACTGCAGGCTACTTCTGCTGATTGCCGTTTGGCAGTTCAAATCTCACCAGGCTCAAGGTTGACTCAGCCTTCCATCCTTCCAAGGTGGGTAAAATGAGGACCCAGATTGTTGGGGGCAAGAAGCTGACTCTGTAAACCCCTTAGAGAAGGCTGTAAAAGCACTGTGAAGCGGTATATAAGTCTAAGTGCTATTTCCTTCCTTCCTTCCTTCCTTCCCTCTCTCTCTCTCTCATTCCTTCCTTCCTTCCTTCTTTCTTTTTCTTTCTTTCTTTCTTTTTCTTCCTCCCTCCCTTCCTCCCTCTCTCTCAGTGGTTAGAATGCAGTACTGCAGGATGACTCTGCCCACTGCCAGGAGTTCGATCTTGACCGGCTTAAGGTTGACTCAGCCTTCCATCCTTCCAAGGTGGGTAAAATGAGGAGCCAGATTGTTGGGGGCAAGAGGCTGACTCTGTAAACCACTTAGAGAAAGATGGAAAGCACTGTGAAGCGGTATATAAGTGCTTATTGCTATTTTCCTTCCTTCCTTCCTTCCTTCCTTCCTTCCTTCCTTCCTTCCTTCCTTCCTTCCTTCCTTCCTTCCCTCTCAGTGGCTAGAAGGCAGTATTGCAGGCTGACTCTGCCCAAAGCCAGGAGTTCAATCCTGACTGGCTCCAGGTTGATTCAGCCTTCCATCTAACTGAGGTGGGTAAATTGAGGACATATTGGACAGAAATAGCAACCACTTAGAGAGGGTAGGAAAGCATCATGAAGTGGTATATTAATGCTATTGCTATTTCTGTCCAATGAGGAAGAAGGATTGAAACAACTTGTAAATAAGATGTCATCGTCAACACCATTTAGGGATCCTTTCTTTCCCCCCCCAAAAGGGGAAACAAATTTCAGGGATGCTCCCGCCAACCCAATTTTTGGTGAGTATCTCAACGCAACACCTCCTTCCCCACACCTCACCTTCATCCTCCGATACATCCAGAATCTCATCCACCGTCTCTGGGAAGCTCATCCGATGTTTGTCGCTTAATGACTGCAAGAAGCAACAGGTCAGATGGGAGGGGAGCCTCAAAGCTCTAAGCCCCATCTCTCTCTTTCTCTCTCTTTCACACACACACACACACACACACACACAAAACCAGGCTTGACGGTGGACCTTACCAAGAAGCTGGTTTCATCAGTGACAATTTTCAGCACATCGGTGACGGAAATGTAGCCCAGCCGCTTGGCGATGGCCAAAGGGGTGGCACCATTCTACAGAGAGAGAAAGAGAGTGTTCTAATATCTCAGGGGCTGCCACAAAGAAGAGGGAGTCAAGCTCTTCTCCAAAACCCCTGAGGGCAGGAGAAGAAGCCACGGATGGAAACTAATCAAGGAGAGAAACAACCTGGAATTAAGGAGAAATGTCCTGACACTGTCAACAATTAATCAATGGAACGACTTGCCTCCAGAAGTTGTGAATGCTCCAACACTGGAAGTTTTTAAGAGATCAGAAAACCCTTTGTCTGAAGTGGTGTAAGGTTTCCTTTCTAAGCAGGGGGTTGGACTAGAAGACCTCCAAGGTCCCTTCCAACTCTGTTATTCTATTTTATAGAAAGTGAACCTTTCTAATAAAAAGGGTGGAAGTCCCACAAAGATTATTAAGTGCAAACAGAAACGCATCCTATTTCCATAGAAAGGAAGATAAAGCAGGAACGGTTAAATCGAGCATTTTATTTGAAGAGGAGAATGCGTTTAAGAACGTTGTTCCCTTGGATACCACTTCTGAAATTTGGCATGAAAAAAAAATATATGGAATTTTGACTTTGGTTCTGCTGATCAGATAGATTTGTCATTATAGAAATGGCTAATTATATACTGATGTGTAAAAGTAAAAAGTTGAGGCTGGGATGTTTTTATCTTGTACTATGCTAAAAAGAGTTGGAAGTCAATGCTTTTTTTTTCTTTTTTGCCTTGTACTTCACACTTTCTTTTCCCCCCTCTTTCTCCTTCCCCTAATTTCCTATTTCTATGTTTCTTTGTATTTTATATGTTGAAGGGATGAAAGGAGTGAGGGAAGGAGAGAGAGAGAGAGGAAAGAAAGAAAGAAAGAAAGAAAGAAAGAAAGAAAGAAAGAAAGAAAGAAAGAAAGAAAGAGGAAGGTAGGAAGGAAGGAAGAGAGAGAGACAGAGGAAAGAAAGAAAGAAAGAAAGAAAGAGGAAGGAAGGAAGGAGGGAACAAAGGAAGGAACGAAGGAAGAGAGAGAGAAAGAGAGAGAGGGAAGGAAGAAAAGAGAGAGAGAGGGAAGGAAGGAAGGAAGGAAGTGAAAGGAAGGAAGGAAGAAAGGAAGGAAGAAGAGAGAGGGAAGGAAGGAGGGAAGGAAAGAAGGAAGGAAGAGGAAGGAAGGAAAGAGAGAGAGAGGGAAGGAAGGAGGGAGGGAGGGAAAGAGGGAGGGAAAGAAGGAAGGAGGGAGAGAAAGAAAGAGAGAGAGAGAAGGAACGAAGGAATGAAGAGAAAGGAAGGAAGGAAGGAAGGAAGGAAGGAAGAAAGGAAGGAAAGAAAGAAAGAGAGAGAAGGAAGGAAGAAAGAAAGGAAGAGAAAGGAAGGAAGGAAGGAAGGAAGGAAGGAAGGAAGGAAGGAAGGAAGGAAGGAAGGAAGGAAGGAAGGAAGGAAGGAAGGAAGGAAGGAAGGGCTGATCATTCACAATTATGCAAATCCTGACCGGGATTGTGTGTCAACTATTGTTCAAAACAACATTCCAAATTCTACTCCAAACCTGAATTTGGCAGTCTGATAAAATTATACCACCGGAGTGCACCAAGGGAGAGAGTCAACTTAGCAAGACGAGCCGGCCCTGTGCTGCTGTGGCTCATACACAGCCGGCTCTTGGATTTCCACACTCACCGAACTGACTTCGTTGGGCGAAGCCCCGTGCTTGAGCAAAAGGGTGACTATGTCGGTGTGACCTTGTTGAGCTGCCTGGTGCAGAGGTGTATAACCCAGCTGAAAGGGGGGAAAAAGAGAGAGAGAGAGAGACCAGAGCAATGAAAATGGCATCGTGGCCCTCCAACAGTAGGCATGTCAAGACTTCCGCCATCCATAAAAGGGGTGGGGCTTCAGTAGCTTGGTTGAGGCTTCCATCTTGACTCTTTTGACCTTATCCGCCCATCTCTGCGGACAGTCCTGTCCAGTGGTGAAATTCAATTTTTTTTTACTACTGCTGGGCGTGGTGTGGTGTGGTGTGGCTTGCTGGGTGTGGCAGGGGAAGGATACTGCAAAATCCCCATTCCCTCCCCATTCCTGGGGGAAAGATACTGCAAAATACCCATTCCTTCCCCACTCCTGTGGGAAGGATATTGCAAAATCCCCATTCCCTTCCCACTCCAGGGGAATAATTCTGCAAAATCCCCATTCCCTCCCCACTCCTAGGGGAAGGATTCTGCAAAATCCCCATTCCTTCCCCACTCCTGGGGGAAGGATATTGCAAAATCTCCATTCCCACCCCACTCTGGGGCCAGGAAGAGGTGGTATTTGCCAGTTCTCCGAACTACTCAAAAATTTCCTCTACCGGTTCTCCAGAACCTGTCAGAACCTGCTGGATTTCACCCCTGGTCCTGTCCCATACCTTGGTTTTGGCATTGACATCAGCCTGATGCTGTAGCAGAAATTTCACCAGCTTGATATTCCCATAATGGCAAGCCACATGCAACGGGGTGTAACCCATCTGGAAGGCAAAAATAAACAAGGATAGACCTCACAACCACTGCTAGGCCTCACAGCCTCTCCCGCGAACTCCACAGCCCGCTCTGGAACCAGGAGAGGACGAGTTCTAGTCCCGCCTTAGGCCTTCAGAAATCATGGGATGCTCCATCATTGGGGGTTTTTAAAAAGAAATTAGAGACAGTCACTTATCTGAAATGGTATATGAAATGCTTGAGGAGGGGGCTGGGTTATTTAAAAAAAAAACAATAAAGGCAGGATACAAATAAACAAACAAATAAAATAAATATTATGGCCTCCCCATCCTTGCAAGATTGGAGGTAAACCAACAGGAGGAACAATCTCACCTCAGTTCATTATATTTCCTTTCTCTCGGTCTTAACCCACATAATTTGTCCCCTTGCTAGCAATTCTCTGGCTCCTCCCACTGGGGGGCTGGCTCCTCCCACTGGTCTTGTGGGACAATAGAAGGGGACTCACCCGAGTCGTTGCGTCCACTTGGACTCCATGCCTGAGCAAGTTGTCTGCCACCTGGAGGTGTCCTTCTTGGGCCACCAGGTGGAGGGGAGTGAGGCCGCTCTGGAATGAAAAACAATCCAAGTTGCCCAAAGAGGAATCTGGAAACTGAACTTATGAATCCTCCTATCAGACTCAAGAAGCTTCTTGGATGAGAAGCAAAACGTCTTCAAAAAAAAAAAAACCCCAAGAAAGTCAAGTTGCCTCTTGAAAAAAGGACCTTTGGATTGAGAATCTCCATAGACATTGGTCCTATGAAGATGCTCAACAGGCTTTCATCTCTGCGTGTTGTTTTCCAGCTCTATTCTGATTGATTGATTGATTGATTGATTGATCTCTGGATAACTTCTGGAAAGGGAATTTAGCCAGGACCACAGAGAAACAACCCCTTCCATTGAGAGAAATGATCCAGCCATTCTCTACATCATCAGTCCTCAAACTATGGCCGATATTGGATAACCATTTCTCAGAAGTGGTGTAGGGTTTCCTGCCTAAGCAGGGGGTTGGACTAGAAGACCTCCAAGGCCCCTTCCAACTCTGTTGGTCTATTCTATTCTACTCTTTCTACTCTACTCTACTCTACTCTACTCTACTCTACTCTACTCTACTCTACTCTACTCTACTCTACTCTACTCTATTCAGCACTCTTGAATGCATGTCCAAAACTATCTTCTTTTCAATGGCAAAGTCTCTTTCTCAAAATGTCTCAGCTTCTTTCTTGTGTTTTTAACTTTTCTGGATCAATTATTAAGAGGAATGATTGAATTTATCATCTGGGTTCTGCAACCCAACAAGACAGACAGAGACTTCAGAGGATAATTAGAACTGCAGGAAAAAAAATGGCTACCAACCTGCCTTCCATGGAGGATCTGTATACTGCACAAGCCAAAAAGAGGGCTGGGAAAATATCTACAGACCCCTCGCATCCTGGACATCAACTGTCTCAACTCCTACCCTCAAAACGACACTATGGAGCACTGCACACCAGAACAACTAGACACAAGGACAGTTTTTCCCCAAACGCCATCACCCTGCTAAACAAATAATTTCCTCAACACTGTCAAACTAGTTACTAAGTCTGCATTACTATTAATCTTCTCATTGTTCCTATCATCCATCTCCTCACACTTATGACTGTATGACTGTAACTTTGTTGCTTGTATCATTACGATTTATATTGATATTGTTTTCCTATGACTATCATTAAGTGTTGTACCTTACGATTCTTGACGAATGTATCTTTTCTTTTATGTACTCCGAGAGCTTATGCACCAGGACAAATTCCTTGTGTGTCCAATCACACTTGGCCAATAAAGAATTCTATTCTATTCTATTCTATTCTATTCTATTCTATTCTATTCTATTCTATTCTATTCTATTCTATTCTATTCCTATTCCTATTCCTATTCCTTTCCGTTCCGTTCCACTCTACTCTACTCTACTCTACTCTACTCTACTCTACTCTACTCTATTCTATTCCTTATTCTCTATCCTATCCTATCCTATCCTATCCTATCCTATCCTATCCTATCCTATAATCTATTTTCTATTCTATTCTATTCTATTCTATTCTATTCTATTCTATTCTATTCTATTCTATTCTATTCTATTCTATTCTATCCTATCCTATAATCTATTTTCTATTCTATTCTATTCTATTCTATTCTATTCTATTCTATTCTATTCTATTCTATTCTATTCCATTCCATTCCATTCCATTCCATTCCATTCCATTCTACATTCTCCTATTCTATTCTATCAAGGTCAGAGCTAAATTCATCTGGGCTCAATCTGGATCTGCAAATGCCAGCAAAATGCTTCTACTTCCTATAGCTCAAGTCCTGATTGGGATCAGGCCCGGAGGTTCAGCTCCTTCCCTCCACAGCTTTCCAGATGGCGTGCTGTCCTTTGTCCTGCTTGCCACAGCAGGTGGTTTGTGGGTCTCTGTTTGGGGAAAATCTCCAAGGGTAGCGTTTCGAGGACAACCTACAACAGCTCGGGGCTGTTCACGAGCCAAGTAAAACGTCCAAGGAGGAGTGTGTGGCAGACTGACACAGATGGTATTTCCTCACTCTATCTCATTTTATTTTTGTAATGAAAAGAAGCCAGAAAGGCTCAGGGGCAGATCTTTATTTTCAGTAAAATAAAAATTTTTTTAAAAAAAATTGGCAGTGTACAAACTAAAGAGGAATACTGCTGGTAAGTAGAAAATTTGATCTCCTTCAACAGTGGCCAAAAAGATGGTGTTTATAGAAAACCCACGAATAAACAGGAGAAAGCAACAGATTCCATCCAGTTGCTAATCCCTAAGTAAAAGTAAAGGTTCCCCTCACACATATGTGCTAGTCATTCCCGACTCTAGGGGGCGGTGCTCATCTCCATTTCAAAGCCGAAGAGCCAGCGCTGTCCGAAGACTTCTCCGTCGTCATGTGGCCAGAATGACTCAATGCCAAAGGCACATGGAACACTGTTCCCTTCCCACCAAAGGGGGTCCCTATTTTTCTACTTGCATTTTTTACGTACTTTCGAACTGCTAGGTTGGCAGAAGCTGGTATAAGGAACGGGAGCTCACCCCGTTATGCGGCGCTAGGGATTCGAACCGCTGAACTGCCTACCTTTCAATCGACAAGCTCAGCGTCTTAGCCCCTGAGCTACTGCGTCCCTTTTTGCTAATCCCTAGCAAATGCCTTAAAGCATGGAAAGACGTTTACCAAATGCTACGCATAATTGGTGTGATGATTGCCTCGCTCACTGGACATCTGATGCACGCTTTCATCTATGGCTGTTTTCACTCTCTTAACAAAAATATCTCTTGTTCCCCCGTAGTACTTTTACAAGAGGTGTGTGTCATCATTTAATGACCCAGTAATTCCTTGGGGTGGAGTCTGGACAACTGAATGGAGTTAGAAGAGTGTTTGAATGGCCCGATGCCCTTCCTGTCGCCAATGCAGAGTTTTGTTTAGCAGATAAATTCTCATTGCACCCAGAGAGAGAATTATCAGCCCCTACCTAGGATCGAACTCACAGCCTCCTGACTGTGAGGCGAGAGCTCCACCTCTGGGCCACCGCACCACAGTACTTTTACAAGAGGTGCTTGGGACAATTGCAGATGTGCAACACAACTCTGTTGTGTTGCGTATATAAGCTGTACCCTTGGAAATACTGTTAAAGAAAAACATCTGCTATTGTAGAGGCAAGGAAAATCAAGTCGGGGTCCCTCACCTGAAACTTCTGGAAGGATTACAAGATTAACTAGATTTGGATCTAGAATAGTGTTTCTAACCCTCAAGCAACTTTAAGATGGGTGGACATCAGGGGTGGGATTCAAAAATTTTAGCAACCAGTTCTCTCCCCAGTTGCTGGGTGGGTGTAGCCATGCTGGGCATGGCTTACTTGACCTCCTGCATCATGGCGGGGGGGGGGGGCATTTTTGTCCTCCCCAGGCTTCAGAGGCTTTCCTCGAGCCTCTGGGAGGGCGAAAATGGCTGCCCTCAGGCTGTGGAGGCCCTCCAGAGGCCAGAATCAGGCCCATTTCCCAACTTCCGGAAGGCCCATTTTTCACCCTCCCAGAGTCTCTGTGTGGGCCCTGCACTTACCTGGCATCCAAAACGGGCCATGTGGGCGAGGCCAGCCAGTCCTTGTAACTTACCAGTTCGGCAAACCAGATATAAAATTAGCATCTGATTCGTCCGAACCGGTCCGAACCAGCTGAATCCCACCCCTGGTGGACATCTGCTCCCAGAATCCCCAACCAGATCACTTTAAAATGTGTGGACTTCATGTTGTGGCTCCGTTGCCTGAGCCTGTGTCATCAGCAGGAGAGGACTCTGAGAGTGTGGGAGAGGAATTGGCAAGGCCTCCTTCTCCAGGACTCTCCTCTCTGGCAATGCCTCCGGAGGACACCGAAGGGCAAGAGATAGGCCCAGAGCCAGGCACATCCCTGCAGCCACAGGTGGACAGTGATGAGGGTAATGAGTCGTGGCTGGACCCTCGCCAGCGTTGCAGAGACAGGTGCGCGCAACAGAAGAAAAGGCATGCCCATGATTAGCTGACTCACTGGACCACACCCCACAGGCTATAAAAGGGAGTGAGTTAAGCCTTCAACTCTGTGACGGACAAAACTAGTAAATCCCTTGGAGTCTTCAGATTTATTCCTGCATTTCGGCTTCAGCTATTATTTCTGGACAATTGTGGTGTGTATTTTCTGCTAAGTTGATAAAGGTCTTGGCAAGCAGCTGGTGGGATTGCTGCCAAGCTTCTTATCGGACTAATTGGTTGCCTGCCAGTTTATCTAACCCCCGACTGTCTGAGTGTGTGTCTGTTTGTGTGGCGTGGACAGAACACTTCACCTCCCAGAATTCTCCAGGAAGCATGTTGTCTGGGGAATTCTGGGAGCAGACACCTCCTAAGGTAGCCAAAGTTGAGAAACACTGGACTAGGGAATGGAGAAGAACTCCTTTAAATGAGCAAAAAATGACAGGACAATGGAAAGAGGACCACTCTAGATTCCCATTTATTGGATTGAATTGTTTCTTGGAAATCTCGTAGGAATTCTCCTATAGAGACCCCACTCTGAACATGAGGTATTTAAAGAATATGACAGAACTGTTTTTCAGTCTTCCCATTAAGGGAAGTGTTGCCAGACACAGTAAGGCCACCGAGATGACCCTTTCCAGAAATAAATCCACCCGGGAAAAAATATTAATAGAATCAAAGAGCTATAGCAGGGGTGAGATTCACTTACATTCACTACTAATTCGCAAATGTGATCATGCACACCTCCTCCACAGATGCGTTGAGCATTCTGTGCATGCACAGAGGGTCAAAAACGGGACGTGGTGACATCCGGGCGAGTGGGCAGAGACTCCCACAGCCGCCACTACTGATTTGCCCAAACCGGATAGGACTGGTTCAATACCACCACTGGACCTAGCCCAACTAAGCCAGAATGAATTTCATAATACACAAAGCCAGAATGAACCTCCAATTGAGTCCACATTCTAACTCTTCCAAGGGACATTTAGATGCTCATAAGAAGAACACAACGATGGAGAGATTAGACGTCACATGCAGAAGGTTACAGGTTATCCTGGGCACCTGGGGGGTACCCTTAAAATATTGGAAAAATCACAGAACAGATTGCAACGGACTCTGTGGTCCCCTCCACCCTTCCCCATGTCCCCGCCATCTTTCCGAGGAGGTAACAAAGAAAAACGGCCTACTCACCTTGTTCCCAAGGTTGCCATTTGCCTGCTTGGAAAGGAGCAGCACCACCATGTCGGCGTGGCCCTCCTGGGCCGCCAGGTGTAGTGGCGTCATTCCCTGCGTGGATTCCGCGTTGGCGGAAGCACCATATTGCAGTAGGCTGCAAGCCACCTCCATTTGGTTCTGCCTGGCTGCGATGTGCAAAGGAGTGTATCCGTTCTGTCGTAGGAGAGATCAGCAGGAAAGTGGCAGAGAAATCAGAAGGGCCAATGACTCCACGCCTTTGGTCCTCAAGGAGCTAGAACCAAAGCCCTTCTGGCATGGTTGGAGCTCCAAGGGGCTGGAAGTGAAACTGTATGATGACCAGTTAAGGGAATTAGGTAGGTCTACCCCAACGAAGAGAAGACTTTGCAGTCTTCCAATATTTGAGAGGCTGTCACAGGGAATATTTGACCTATTCTCCAAAGAATGCTGCTTCCTTCCTTCCTTCCTTCCTTCCTTCCTTCCTTCCTTCCTTCCTTCCTTCCTTCCTTCCTTCTTCTCTTCCTTCCTTCCCTCCTTCCATTTCTCCTTCCTTCCTTCTTTCTTTCTCTCCTTTCCTTTCTTCTTCCCTTCCTTTCTCCTTCCTTCCTTTCCTTCATTTCCTTTCTGTCTCCTTCCCTCCTTCCCTCTTTCTTTCTTCCTCTCCTTCCTTCTTCCCTTTCTCTTCCCTGCCTTTCCTTCCTTCTTTCCTTTCTTTCTCCTTCCTTTCTTCTTCCCTTCCTTTCTTCCCTTCCTTCCTTCATCCCTTCCTTCCTTTCTCCTTTCCTTCCTTCTTCCCTTCCTTCCTTTCTCCTTCCTTCCTTCCTTCTTCCCTTCCTTTCCTTTCTTTCTCCTTCCTTCCTTCCTTCCTTCCTTCCTTTCCTTCTTCCTAATTTCCTTTGTTTCTTTCCTTCCTTCCCTCTTTCTTCCTTCCTTCCTTCCTTCTTTCCTTCCTTCTTCCCTTTTTCTCTTCCCTTCCTTCTTCCCTTCCTTTCTTCTTCCCTTCCTTTCCTTTCTCCTTCCTTCTCCTTCCTTCTTATTTCCTTTCTGTCTCCTTCCTTCCCTCTTTCTTTCCTCTCCTTCCTTCTTCCCTTCCTTCTTCCTTTTCTCTTCCCTGCCTTTCCTTCCTTCTTTCCTTTCTTTCTCCTTCCTTCCTTCTTCCCTTCCTTTCTTTCCTTCCTTCCTTCTTCCCTTCCTTCCTTCTTTGCTTCCCTGCCTGCCTGCCTGCCTGCTTTTTTTGGTGTTTTGGGTGAGCTTAAGGGAGGGAAGGGAAGGGAAGGTAGAGACCACTGAGACCTCTCTCCCAAAACCTCCTGATTCTCATATGTGCATGGAGGTTGCCCTGTGCTGCAGACGGGTGGCAGGACAGGGCCCTGTAATAACTGCCCTCAGGGCATCCTTGCAGCCCCCCCTCCCCAAAAAGCA
Source organism: Masticophis lateralis (assembly GCA_030761175.1). Taxonomy (NCBI): domain Eukaryota; kingdom Metazoa; phylum Chordata; class Lepidosauria; order Squamata; family Colubridae; genus Masticophis; species Masticophis lateralis. Next base: position 20,775,590 of record JAUDYJ010000008.1, read on the forward strand.
GCCAGGGGGGAGCCCCTGTCTCAACATGCCTCTTACCCAGGCCACGCTGTGCGGAGATGCCCCCTTGGGGAGCAGCACTTTCACAATGTCCAAGTTGTTGTGGTGGACGGCAACGTGCAGAGGCGTCAACCCATTCTGTGGAGGAGGCAGCAACATAAGAGGACTCACCAAGGGCAGCGGTGGCACCTCCCAGCCGCCCTGAGGCCAGATCCTGATACGCACCTTCCCTGCCGCGTTGGGTTGTGCATTGCGTTCCAAAAGAGCCTCGGCCACATCCACCTTCCCGTATTTGGAAGCAACGTGCAGAGGGGGTAAATCCTTTCTGGGGAGAAACAGGGAGTGTCAGCAACTGGGGACAATGGGAGGGCCCTTCTCTGGGGCACCCCAGGCTGGCCCACACCTCTCTGCCCACTCAGATCCCACCCACCCCAACTGCAGAATCTGTCTTCCAGGAAGAATACAGGTAATCCTCAATTTACGACCATCATTGAACCCAAATTTATGTTGCTAAGCATGATAGTTGTTAAGGGAAGAGGGGGGAAGGGAAGGGAAGGGAAGGGAAGGGAAGGGAAGGGAAGGGAAGGGAAGGGAAGGAAGATGAGACGAGACGAGACGAGAGAGGAGAGGAGAAGAGAGAAGAGAGGAGAGGAGAGGAGAGGAGAGGAGAGGAGAGGAGAGGAGAGGAGAGGGGAGGGGAGGGGAGAAGAGAAGAGAAGAGAAGAGAAGGGAGGGGAGGGGAGGGGAGGGGAGGGGAGGGGAGGAGAGGGGAGGGGAGGGGAGAAGAGAGAAGAGAAGAGAGGAGAGGAGAGGAGAGGAGAGGAGAGGAGAGGAGAGGAGAGGAGAGAAGGGAGGGGAGGGGAGGGGAGGGGAGAGGAGAGGAGAGGGGAGGGGAGGGGAGGGGAGGAGAGGGGAGGGGAGGGGAGGGGAGAAGAGAGAAGAGAAGAGAAGAGAGGAGAGGAGAGGAGAGGAGAGAAGAGAGGAGAGGAGAGGAGAGGAGAGGAGAGGAGAGGAGAGGAAAGGAAAGGGAAGGGAAGGGAAGGAAAGGGAGGGAAGGGAAGACCTTCTTTCTCAACCTTAGTCATGGCAGTCTGGGATGCCTCTTTGTCTAGGAGAGCACAAACACAATCCAGGTGGCCCTCGCGGGCTGTGATGTGCAGTGGCGCGTGTCCAGCGGTGGTGGCGAGGTTAGCATCAGCGCCGCTCTCCAGGAGCAGCTTGACCATGGTGCAATGCCCGAGGCGGCTGGCACAGTGCAACGGCGTCTGATCATCCTAAAAGGAGAAAGACACACCTTTCTCATCCTAGCTTGTGGCGTGGCCTTGTCTTTTCCACGCTGCCCCAAAGAAGGACATGAAACTATCTCGTACGAAGAAGTCACTAGACTAGGACCAGGTTGGGTTTTGAGCCAATGAGTTGCAGGAACACAGGAAGAACTTTATGATGTGTCCTTCAAGCCATCTCATGATTCCAGGGGTTTCCAAACTCGGCAACATGGCTGGCTGAAGAATTCTGGGAGTTGAAATCCACAAGTCTTAAAAGTTGCCAGGTTGGGAGACCCCCTACAGAAGAATCTAGTCAACTGTCCCAAAGGTGCTTTATCCAGGAGGCAACTGGACTTTCTTGTGTGTTTCTTTTGAAGACATTTCGCTTCTCATTCCAGAAGCGTCTTCAGCTCTGACTGTGTTGGAGGTAAAAACCTCTCAGCATGTTTTGCTGCAACTGATTGATTGTTTGGTGAACTGTTTAAATGGACCAATCAGAGCACAGCTTCCTGGCTCTGAGTTTCCCCCGCACTTTCCAACGGTCAGAAAGGTGTATATAACTAGCTGCAGGAACAGATCTTCTTCAGAGCCTCTGAAACAAGAGAGAAACTAGTAGAGATTCTACTCTACTAGTTTCTGCTCGGAGAGCTGAGCAACTGAAGTCACTATGGGCTGAGATTGCTACGAGAGCTAAGTCACTGCCTTGCTCCCGAGAAGGCTGATAAAGAACAGAGAGAGCCTCCCACCTTTGGGAAGAAACAGGAGCTGATGGACTTTGCTAAGAGAAGAATCTTGCAGGCTGTTGATGCCTCTTTGTAGGTTTTGTTTTTATTAAACCAAATAGTTTCTTTAGACTCGTCAGTCGATTTCTTGCTAATGCATTTGTCTGCCTATCAGACCACGATCTATTGGTAGCAGAAAACCCCTATTTTTTAATCCTTTAACAGACTGGATGGTGGGGAATGGAAGGATTGATACTCCTTTCGGACAGCTGGTCCTTTGCATCCTTTTAGAGGGTCCTTGAAACCCTTGATTCATTTAACTCCACCTCCCAGCTCTCCCTGTTTTTGTCCTACATGCAACCACTAAGAAGGGAAGCCATTCACTGGGACTTATTGATCCCAAAGACAGACAGGTACCCACCTTCGCTGTGGCATTGACTTTGGCTTTGTTCTGGAGAAGATACTTTGCTACCTCGCTGTGCCCGGCCCGAGCGGCCATGTGGAGGGGTGTCTCTACTTTCTGTGCCAATAGAAGAAGAGAATAAAATCAGAGAGCATTCGGAGCTGAGAAAAATTCCCATCAGCCTCCTTCAGAATTCGAAGACGGAAAGATTCAGGTGAGGAGATTGTCTGTTTTTTTTTTTCCCCTGAAGAACATTTTCATCTCCAAAAGCTACACAAGGTCAGACCGGGAAGTCAAATAAATAATATTTGGCTGTTTCCATAAACACATCGCAGATATATTCAGAGATAGAGGATAAAAAAAGACATTAAGTGCATTTCTCCAGTAAAACAAATCTTGCTTATAACAGTGGTGGATAATCTTTTTGCCGTCACGTGCCAAAAGCAGAGGGGAGCGGGGGGGGGGGTGTCGCACACATGCGTGCCCACAGCCATAATTCAATGCACCCCACTCCCCCACGCATCAGCACACGATGGCTTGGTGGGTCCAGTAGGCCTGTTTTTCATCCTAGACAGGCTCCAAAGCCTTTCTAGGAGCCTGGGGAGGGCAAAAACGGCCTTCCCCACCCCCTAGAGGCCCTCCGGAGGCCAGAAACAGCTTGTTTCCTGACTTCTGGTGGGCCCAGAAGGCCCAAAAATTAGTTGACCGGTGCGTGCATGCACGCCAGAGATGAGCTAGGGCAACACTCGTATGCCCACCGATATGGTTCCGCGGTTCGCCATCACGGGCTTATACCCTCCTAATTTTTCTTGTGGATTTGACCAGGGGTGGGCTTCTGGGGGTTCGCAAGGGTTCGGGAGAACCTCTAGCTAAGATTCTGGGCAGTTCAGAGAACCCCCAAATCCGACTCTTGGCTGGCCCCGCCCACCCTGCCCCTCCCTTCTCAGGAGTTCCCATGTGGCCCGTTTTGGATGCAGGTAAGTGCAGGGTTTGCGCAGAGGTTCAGGGAGGGTGAAAAACGGGCCCATCAGAAGTTCAGGACCGTTTCTGGAGCCTGGGGAGGCCATTTTTGCCTTCCCGGAGCCTCAAGAAAAGTCTCCGGAGCCTGGGAAGGGCAAAAGACACCTCACCCCCTGCCATGGTGCAGGAGGCCAATTAGGCCACACCCACCATGGCCACACCCACCCAGCAACCCGGCAGAAAACCCCTTGCTAAGCCCACCTCTGGTTTTGACTCTTCCCAAGACATTTTTTGATTACAGAATAACTGAGTTGGAAGGGACCTTGTGAGGTCTTCTAGTCCAACCCCCTACTCAAGCAGGAGACCGTATACCATTCTGGACAAACGGCTGCTTAAAAACTTCCAGCGATAGAGCCCACACCGTTTCCGAAGGCAAGCTGTTCCATTGATTCATGGTTTCATTAATTAGTTAATGAATTACCTAATTAAAGTTTAAAATTAAGCTTCAAAATCAATTAAGCTCACCGATTCGTTTAATTAATTAATTAAATTGATTAAGTATGACATTGTTGCCGTTACCGAAACTGGATGGGATGAAACCCATGCCTGGAACGTACAATTAGAGCCGTATAAATTATTCGAAAGAATAATAATAATAATATAAGGAGAATCACTATAAAATGCTCCATAGGTGGTACTTAGCGCCTGCTAGACTATCGAAGATGTTCCCTAACATGTCCCCAAATTGCTGGAAATGTGGCCACGGTCAGGGCACCTTCTTTCACATGTGGTGGACGTGCCCCAAAGCGAAAAAATATTGGACCATAATTGGGAGATGGTTACAAGAAATAATTAGAGAAGAAGTAGAGCTGATACCGGAATTATTTCTCCTGGGAATAGCAAAGAAGAGATTTGGAAAAACAAAGACCCACTTAATGATACATATAACTACAGCTGCTAGGATGGCTTATGCCCAATATTGGAAGGAAAAAATCCTGCCACCAGAAGAACTCGTACTTAGGAAGGTATTAGTGTGCAGAGATGAGCAAATTAACCTATGAATTAAATAATGATGAAAACTCAGATTACTATACTGTGTGGGAAAGGTGGTACGAATGGATGAACGAAAAACAAAAAAACAAAAAACAGGAGTAAAAGGTGTGTTAAATAAATAATAACAAATAGTAAAAGTGACACCAAGCAATTTTATGTATATATGTATAAACACTGCATATCCGATGTAAATAGAAATGAAAACTTTTTGTATCTATAAAAAATTAATAAAGTATTTTTTAAAAAAAATTATTCGAAAGAAACAATCAGTCCAGTCACTTAATGTTTTGCTCACCACGTTGGAAACATTGGGAGATGCTCCCCGTTGGAGCAAGATCTTGACGATAGAAAGATTTCCCATGAAGGAGGCCACATGAAGAGGAGTGAGACCCGACTGGCGAGAGAAAAACGAGAGGAAAATAAATGAATTCTAACTCTGTATTTGTCTCCATCCATTTCTCTATACTGTAGTTAGGAACTCTCATTTACTTGAGGCCAGCTCTACAGAAATCAGTAGATTCCTGAACCCATGAGGCTCGGTTACCTCCGTCACGGCGTCGATGGAGGCCCCCGTCTTCAGAAGAAGCTCCATCACCCTGATGTGGTTCTTCTTACAGGCTATGTGCAGTGGAGTGAAGCCGTTCTGCAGGGAAAGGAGACCAATCAGTGATGCACTGCAGGTATCTGCCTGGCCTCACCTTATTTCGCTGGCCTCTACTCACCAGGGCCCGCGCATTAGGCTTGGCGCCCTTATCAAGCAGGATTTTGGCCACCCGGTGGTGGCCACAGTGGGCAGCCACATGCAGTGGGGTCAAGTGATCCAATGTGATGTCATCAATGTCGGCGTTATACTGCAGCAGAAGCCGCACACAGTCTAAGTGGTCACCTTGGGAGGCCATGTGGATGGGGGAGAGGCCATTCTAGAACAAGGAAAGAAGGATGAGCACGGAATGGCCTTGCAAGGGGTACTTAGGGAATAGGCAAGCGTGCAAATCAGTGTCTGCATTTCCTGCATCGGATGAGGAGAGCACATCTTTCTCCTCCTGTCCTGGCCACTTTTTACAGAGGAACAATTGAGAGCATTTTAACAAACTGCATCCCGGTTTGGTTTGGTGTCAGCAGCATCTGAGATAAAAAGTCCCTACAGAGAGTGGTGAGGACAGTGGAGAAGATTATAGGAAGCTCCTTTCCTGTGATTCAGAATGCTGCTTATAAGCACTATGTGCTTAGAGCTCGAAGCATTGCTAGAGACCCCACACACCCACTCCATGGTCTGTTTCTGTTGCTCTCCTCTGGGAGGAGGTTTTGAAGTATTTCTAACAGGACTTCCAGATTCTGCAACAGCTTTGTTCACTAGGCCATCCGTTTGGTAAACTCGCAAGGTTCGTTTCTCCTGCTATGTACATGTATACAGTATTTCTCCAGGCTTCTCACCTTGGTCTTTGCTTGGATGGGCGCTCCGTGGTCCAGCAAGATTTCAGCAATTCGTAGATGCCCATTGCGGGCGGCACAGTGTAATGGGGTCAATTCATCCTGTAGAAAGGGTAGCACTTTAAAAGGTGTGGCATGAATCGATACATATGTCATAGGTTTTTATACCCTGCAATGCTGTTATTAGGACACCAACTGAGAGCTGCTGGAAGCACCGAGCAAAACCATATCCATGGGCACGCGAGCTGTTGCCCTAACTCAGATCTAGCAGACATGCGCATGCCGGCCAGCTGATTTTCGGCTGGCCCCACCCACGCTGTCCCTCCCCTCCCAAGAGACTCCACGCGGCCCGTTTTGGATGCCAGGTAAGTACAGGGCTTACATGGAAACTCTGGGAGGGCGTTTTTGGTCTCTGGAGGGCTTCTGGGTAGGTGGGTGGCCATTTTCGCCCTCCCCAGGCTCCAAGAAAGCCTCTGGAGCCTGGGGAGGGTGAAAAAAGGCCCACCAGGAACCTTTTTGCCATCACGTGCCAAAAGCGGGGGTCGTAAGGGGGGAATCGCACGTGTATGCATGGGAGTGGGGTGGCATTGGATTATGGGTTTGGGCACCCGTGCTCTCCCCACTTTTAGCACGCGATGGCAAAAAGATTAACCATCACTGACCTAGTCAATCGTGAGTGTACCCCAAAACAATCTAGCTGGGTCCATTTTTCTCGGAGGGGAGACCCTGAGAAAACCCCGGAGTGTCTGAAAAAGGAGAGAAAACATTCTAGAAAAAAAGCCGTTTTCCCATTTGTGGCTGATTAAATTTAATATTTAACATGGTAAGATATCTGTGGGCACGCAAGCATTGCCCTAATTCGGCTCCTGCGTGCATGTGTGCACCGGCCAGCTGATTTTCAGGCCTTCAGGCCCACTGGAAGTCAGAAAACGGGCCGTTTCCAGCCTCCAGGGGCCATTTTCGCCCTCCCCAGGCTCCTAGAAAGGTTCTGGAGCCTGGGGAGGGTGAAAAATGGACCTTCCAGTCCCACCAATAATCAAGAAATGGGTTGTTTCCTGCCTCCAGAGGACCTCAGGGGGCAGGAAGGCTGTTTTCACCTTCCCCAGGCTCCAAGAAAATCTCTGAAGGGAGGGGTGCATTGAATTATGGGTGTGGGTATGCAGGCATGACCCCCTCCCCACTCCCCCTGCTTTTTGCACACAATGGCAAAAAGGTTAGCCATCACTGCCCTAGGCCATCTATCCATCTGGTAAACTCTCAAGATTTATTTTTCTTGCCCTGTACATGTATACATCTGAACTAGACGGTGTTGTTTCTCTGTGTCATATAATAATATATCTGGGTACATGCATAATTTTGTATTTCTCTATTTATCTTGCCTCATTTATCTTAGTGTGCTATTGGAGGTGGGAACCCTTTGAGAGCTGCATGCAACGAAATTTAACTTTTAATGCACGCCCATGAGTGTACGTTCAAAGTGACAATATTCTATTCTATTCTCAGTTGTCCCTCTGGATCTCCCTCGCCAACTTAACAGAGTCAGAAGGGACCTTGGAGGTCATCTAGTCTAACCCGCCACCAAGCAGGAGACCCTACACCATTTCTGACCGATGGCAGTCCAGTCTCTTCTTGAAAGCTTCCAGTGAGGAAGCTCCCACAACTTCCGAAGGCAGCTTCTGTTCCACGGGTTGATTGTTCTCACTGTCAGAAAATTCCTCCTTATTTCCAGGTTGAATCTCTCCTTGGTCAGTTTCCATCCATGTCTGGCCTTTGGGTGCTTTGGAAAACCCTTTGGAAAGAGGTTGACCCTCTTCCTCCTCTCTGTAGCAGCCCCTCAAATATTGAAAGATGCTATCCTGTCTCCCTTGGTCCTTCTCTTCACTAGACTAGCCATGCCCAGTTCCTGCAACCGTTCATTGTATGTTTTTGCCTCCAATCCCCTAATCATCTTAGTTGCTCTTCTCTGCACTCATTCTAGAGTCTCCACATCTGGATATCTTTTATCTCTCTGGAGCATTTGGGAGTAAAATCTGTGTTTTAAGCTTTGCTCATACTAAAACTCAAGGGCCTGGAGCCTGGTGCGGATCTCAGGCTGATGGCCATTCAGTAGCCTTCAGTGCGCTTATTTAATAAACCACAGCTAAACAAACCATTATCTAGACCAGGTTATCTGAAGGGCCATTCCCAGTTAAATCCACCCAATCCACCAGAGCTGAGAGGTGAGGACTGTTGCGTGTCCCTCTTCCAAGGAGGTACAGTAGTGGCCAAAATTGTGGAAACCCTTTGGGGAGAGTGTATGTTTTAGCCTCCAGTCCCTTCACCATCCTGGTTGCTCTTCTCTGCACTCTTTCTAGAGTCTCAACATCCTTTTTATAGTGTGGTGACCAACACTGGATGCAGGATTCTAGGTGTGGTCTTACTAAGGCTTTATAGGGTGGTTTTAGTACCTCCCTTGATCTTGATTGTATCCCTCCGTTACTGCAATTTAGCAATCCCTGTGAAGGATGCTGTGCTTCTTGGCAAACGTCTCTCTGTTCCAGTCTCCTTCACACAATCCATCTGGTGGCACACTTACCTTGGTGCGAACCTCAATGTGAGCTCCCCGGTCAAGCAGCAACCGCACCATTATGATGTTGCCGCGGCGAGAGGCGATGTGCAGTGGGGTGATGCCATTCTATGGGGGTAGAGAGAGAGAGATGGGGGAAGAAATGAGGTGAGATCTCTGTCAGGAAACTGTAGTACCTTGCAGGACATGACAACCAGAGTCCATTTAGAGTGGAATGTTCATTTTCAGACAACCCAACTGGCACCTGAATCCCTTTTGACTCTTTGAAAAAACAATAAACTTATCCCCTCCCTAAAATAAAGCAGCAGAAGAGAGATCCGTGGTGACGCAGTGGTTAGAATGTAGTTTTGCAGGCTAATTCTGCCCACTGCCCGCAGTTCGATCCCGACCGGCTCAAGGTTGACTCGGCCTTCCATCCTTTCGAGGTCGGTAAAATGAGGACCCAGATTGTTGCGGGCAAGAGGCTGACTCTGCAAACCGCTTAGAGAAGGCTGTAAAGATGGCATTTAATTTCATTGTACGGGGTGCAATGACCTAAACTAAACTAAACTAAACTAAACTAAACTAAACTAAACTAAACTAAACTAAACCACTGTGAAGCGATATATAAGTTTAAGTGCTCTTCCTTCCTTCCTTCCCTCCCTCTGCCCACTGCCAGCAGTTTGATCCTGACTTTTGTTTTTTATAAATGGTATACCCTGACAATACACTGCATTCAAAATAGTTATGAATAAAAATATGAAACTTTAAAAAAAAAAGAAACTTGAAAATATAAGAACAGCATTATACATTATTTAAAGGTCTCCAAAAATAAAAATGCTTTTTCTGGCCTAAAAATAAAAGAGAGAGTGAGTGAGTGAGAGAGAGAGAGAGAGAGAGATTACCAAGGATTCCCCATTTCAACCCTGAGCTACCAATATTCTCCTTTATCAAGTAGTAAGTTAGACCTCTTCAAGTGTAGGTCTAATTGTTCGTGTCTAACACCTCTTTGGTCCGTGATGGCGAAGCTATGGTACGCGTGCCACAGGTGGCACATGGAGCCATATCTGTGAGCACGCAAACATGCGCATGCCAGCCAACTTATTTTCGGGCCTTCTGGGCCCATCTGGAGGGCCTCTGGTGGGAGGAAGGCTGTTTCCACCCTCTCCAGGCTCCTAGAAAGCCTCTGGAGCCTGGGGAGGGCAAACAATACCCACTGTGCCATCACATGCCAAAAGTGGGGGTTGCGTGCGGGGTCGCACACACATGCGTGAGGGGCAGGGGGCATTTAATTATGGGTGTGGCCACACATGTGCGTGACCCGCCCTAGCGCTCCCCCCGCTTTTGACATGTGACGGCAAAAAGGTTAGCCATCACTGCCCTTGGGAATTTGAAGGTGAGCGGACTTCAACTCCCAGAATTCTCAGCAATTCTCTGCTGGCTATGGAATTCTGGGAGTTGAAGTCCCTATTCCTGGAAATGGCCATGGTTAGGAAATTCGATGCTACAGCATCGGCACGCGCTCTGCACCTACCTGGGGGGTGAAATTGACACTTGCTCCACGGTTGAGTAGAAGCTGGGCCACGTTGAGATTCTCGTAATGTGCTGCGATGTGAAGAGGGGTGAAGCCGGTCTGTAGGAGAAGAATGAAGGGGGAGCAGTCAAACACCCCAGGATCTCACCCGCTAAAAAATACAGGGAGGATTTTTCAACTTGTCCTCTTGCTCAACGCAAGGCCATCCCATTCACTCCATGCCGAACCAGCTCAGTAGAAGGACCTCTCGCTATTTTGGAGCATTAAGCGCTAAATGGTTTTCTTTATTACTGGCTATTTTACCCAATGCAGTTCTGAGGCATCCCATAATGAAAATCCACTGCAGGAAATCCTCAACTTATGGCCATCATTGCCTTTGCCAAGCTAGGTAGTTGTTAAATGAGCCACACTCGATTCTTATGACCTTTTTGTGATGGTTATTGTCTTAAAGTCCCCATGAACACTTCCTTCCATCTGCGAGTTTCTCAACTCCACAGACGAAACAAACAGAACTGTCATAAAGACACTCTTTCTTTGTTTAACCTGTTTAAGAGAATAACAAACCCATGTTCCATTTGAATCGCCTCCTCATTCAACAGGCTCTAATGGTCATTAAATCAAGGCTTTTGTCCATTAAAGTGAGATTTTACTGCAAAGGATGCCACTTATGTTAATGACATAATTAAGGGAATTATTCAGAAGACGTACATTCAGATTTCCTTCCCCCCCTCCACCCCCCAGCGATCCATTAAATTCAGATTCCGCTATAAAAAAACCAGACTTTCTTTCAACGTTCTCTTAAGCAAAAAAAAACACGCTTCACTACAATTGTAAGGTGACTTAATGTACACAAAAACACACCCCTCGGTCCAGACTAGCAAAACATAATTGCTTTGTTTGCTTAAAAAACTCTGCCCACCCCAAAAATCCATATCCTGGTTTTGTGTGATAAAATTTCAGCCTTTAAAACCGCCAAGATGGCAAAATTCGCACAAGAGGCCAAAGCGGCTGGATAGAGACTCACAACTGAAACGCAAATGATTTGATTGCATTTCAGCCCAATTTAGCGTGCTACCTTTGATATGTCAACCTTACACTTTGCTCACAGGTAACTTTCCTGCTTTATAGTCCAATTCAGCAGGTCAGATAACCCTTCCGGACAGCACAGGAGTTTTAAACTCAAGGCCTTGCAGGCAGCTGGTTAGTGTTGTGGCCCGTCAGCGGCCTGGGCAGATTGTAGTTGATTCCGACAACGAGGAGGCTGGTGTGGTGCTGCGCCAGCAGCCTGTGCAGCTGGCGCTTGAGTCAGACAGTGAGGAGGCTGGAGAAGATGTGGTGCCAGAGGAGGAGATTCAGCCAGGGCCTTCAGAACCTCCAGAAGCTCCTTTAAGTGAAGAGGACGAAGAGCAGGAGCCTCTTCTCAATGCATGGGCGCGCAGAGCTGCCAAAAGGCAGGAGTGGCTCCTCAGGAGGAGGTCTCCTCGACAGTAAGGCTTGGGGCTAATTGGCCACTCTTTTAGCCTATTTAAGGAGGAACGCCAATTGCAGCAAGCTGTAGGGAACAACTTTAGTTCACTGTTTGGATTCTCTGAAAAATTGCTTCTGGGCTTTCTGCCAATCCTAGTAAGACTGTGATTACCTTATCTTGGAACTCTTGTAGGCTGTTAAGACAGTTTATTAACAGCCTTTGGTTGAAAAAGACTGAGTTATTTGAATAAAATAAGCTTTGTATAGATTTTGTGTGTGCTGCGTTCTTTGGGGTCCATAGCTGGGGCAGAACAGTTATCCTTTTAGAGAGCCATTGAGGCCACCTGGAGGTTTGTCTGTGTCCTCAGGGTCACCTGAGTGGTGCAAATGGGCGTGGAGCCTTCTTGGAACTATTGAAAGGACTGTGTTGTAGACTAACAACCGTGTTACTGACTTAAGAACGGCCATGATTGGCTTCACCACTGTGGCAGGGAAGGTCGCAAAGCGGGAGAAACTCACTTAACAATGGTCTCGCTTAGCGATGAAAATTTTGGGCTCAAAATTGCGGTCATAAGTTGAGAATTCCCTATATTGCCTTTAACAGTTAATGGCACCTGTTGACTAACCTCTGCCCACCTACATCTCCCTGGCCCCCCAGGGCAGGAAGGCAAGGTATATTGTGGGTCCCATCCAGTAGGGAAGTCTGTCCGATGGGACCACACAAAAGGACTTTCCTGGGGTTGTTCCTCTTCCCCATGAAGAGTCCCCTGGCCCCCATCTCCTCTCTCTCTTCTCTCTCTGTTCACTATTCTATTCTATTCTATTCTATTCTATTCTATTCTATTCTATTCTATTCTATTCTATTCTATTCTATTCTATTCTATTCTATTCTATTTTAATGTCTTCTCTTTTCTATATTCTCTTTCTCTTCTTCTCTCTCTATTCACTACTCTATTCTATTCTAATCTAATTTAATCTCTTCTCTTTTCTATATTCTCTTTTCTTTTCTCTATTCTCTATTCTATATGCTATGCTATACTATTCAATTTAGTTTCTCTTCTCTTCTCTTCCCTTCCCTTCCCTTCCCTTCCCTTCCCCTTCCCTCCCCTTCCATTCTACTCTACTCTATTATTTTCCTTTCCTTTCCCTTCCCTTCCCTTCCCTTCCCTCCCCTCTCCTTCCCTTCCCTTTCATTCTACTCTACTCTATTATTTTCCCTTCCCTTCCCTTCCCTTCCCTTCCCTCCCCTCCCCTTCCCTTCCCTTCCCTTCCATTCCATTCCACTCTACTCTATTATTTTCCCTTCCCTTCCCTTCCCTTCCCTTCTTCCCTTCCCTTCCCTTCCCTTCCCTTCCCTTCCCTTCCCTTCCCTTCCCTTCCCTGTTAAGACCAACTGATGGAACGTGATTTTTTTTTCAGGTGTTCCTACTGAAGCCAGGCACCCTAAACGCCCAGGATCCACCCCTTCGCAGCCTGACCCATGGATCTCTCTGAGCATGACCAGCTGACCTTGGAAAGGACATCGGCATTGGGGTCGTTTTGCAAAAGCACGGCAGCTGTTCGCGTGTCATCGTTGCGGGCAGCTATGTGTAACGCCGGGAGGCGCACCTTCCCCTTCGTCCCGTAGTTAATCAGGTGGGCCACCACGTTTTCATGGCCTTGTTGCAGAGCCACTGCCAAGGGAGTAAAGCCATCCTGCCCAAGATTGAAGAAAGAAAAGTATAAAATAAGAAAAGATTTCACTGATTTAACATCTATTTCCTGAAATTCCTTGAAGGCAAGAGGAAGCAAGGTTAACTCAGCTTTCCATCCTTCCGAGGTTAGTAAAATGAGGACCCGGATTGTTGGGGGCAAGAGGCTGACTCTGTAAATCGCTTAGATAACACTGTAAAGCACTATGATGTGATATACAAGTCTAACTGCTATTGTCCTTCCTGCCTGCCTGCCTGCCTGCCTGCCTGCCTGCCTTCCTTCCTTCCTTCCTTCCTTCCTTCATGCCTTCCTTCATGCCTTCCTTCCTTCTTTCTTTCTTTCCTTCCTTCCTTCATGCCTTCCTTCATGCCTTCCTTCCTTCCTTCATGCCTTCTTTCCTTCCATCTTGCCAAGTGGCGTAGTGGTTAGAACAGAGTATTGCAGGCTAATTCTGCCCACTGCCAGCAGTTCGATCCTCACTGGCTCAAGGTTGACTCAGCCTTCCATCTTTCAGAGATGGGTCAAATGAGGTCCCAGATTGTTGGGGACAATAGGCTGGCTCTGTAAATCGCTTAGAGGAGGGCTGTAAAGCACTGTGAAGAGGTATATAAGTCTAAGAGGTATATAAGTCTAATATTGCTATTTACAATCATCAAAACGCCATAATTTTGGAGACAAAAATTTAATTATGTCATGCAAAGATAGGAATAGGGTGAGAAGACCTGTGTGTTTTCCTCACCCTTCATCAATAGAGCTGATGTTTTTGTTGGACAAAAACTTATAAGTAGGAAGAGGAGGAGCCATTTATTTAAACATAACATTTATGAACATGATTTTCAGGGCCAAAACATGGAAACAAGGATAAAAATCTCAGCGGGAAGCCTCTTAGGATAAATATACAGCCACTTTTCGTATAGCGAACTCAGTGACTATTCTTGAATATGACAGTTTAATATCGTTTATTAAACGATAACAAAAAAATAATAATCATTTTTGGCCAATGCGCCTGACAACATTGTGAAACTGATTAAGGTCTGGTCAGTTTCAGGCAGTGGTGCCAGTTGACAGGAAGGTCCTAATCAATGAATTAAGATCACAGAGCAGTTACTGCTTTTTAAAAACCCTCTGCGCTGCAGAGAAAAGGATCTCAGGAAGAGATAGCTTGTTTAACTCATCTTTCTGCCCTGCAAGGTAGCCAAAGAAGGAAAATGAAAAAGATTAAGCACAGAACACCCATAAGAAAATTTTATCTGGATGAGATAGGCAGCAACCATCAATCTTGGCAGCGTCTTCTCTCTCTTTCTATCTCTCCTTCTCTCTCTCTCCCTCACTCTCTCTCTTACTCACTATCTCACTCTCTCATTCTTTCTCCCTCTCTCTCACCCTTTCCCTCTTCTTCCCTCACTCCCTCTTTACCTCCCTCTCTCCCCCCTCTCTCTTCCTCTCCCTGTATGGGTCTCCTGCTTTTTCTCTCTCTTTCTTCCTGTCTTTCTCTCTCCCTCCCTCCCTCCCTCTCTCTCCTGCTCTCCCTCTCTTTCTCCCTCTCTCCCCCACTCTTTATCTCCCATTTCACTTAACAACCAAGTTGTTGGAATGGAACCCAGTCACTGAACAAGAAGAGGGTGTGTTAACTCTCCAAAACCTCGAGTTATTTTCCTTCCCACCATTGCCGTGTGACCTCCTAGGGCCTCCCAGCAAACAGTGGCACCCTTCCTCTTGCTGCAAAGGGCTGTCTTATTTTTAGGCTTCTCACCGCATCCCTTGGCGGCAAAGTAGGTGTCTGACCCTGGGCTTGCCCAGTTCCTTTTCCCACATCTGAACTGGGGGTGTATGTGTGAAACAGCAGAGAGACACCGGGTAGTGTCAGAACAAATTCCCCTGCTAATAAGCAGCCACTAGTAGCTATGAAGTAAACAACATATGGGAGAAAAAAGCAAGGAGTGAGGGGGCTTGAATCGTCTATATATATATTTCACATTCACGTTGGACAACAAAGGCATTAACGGGAATTCAATAAAGGTTGCACCTCCGAATTCAGAAAAACTTGTTCTTTTCTCGACCCGACAACTGTCGGTGAATTCTTTGGGGAAAATACTCACCTCTGTTGCCACGTTTTGGTTAGCACCATTTTCCAGTAAGAACTTGACAACTTCCAGGTGATTCTCTTGGGCGGCCATATACAGGGGCGTGAAGCCTTTCTGCAAAGAGAGAATCAGTTGTGGGACCTCACAAATAGCCACACAAATATCACAACTGACACAGTTGAGGAGAGGCACAGAGAAATTGCAGGAGCTGGGCATAGCTAGTCTAGTGAAGAGAAGGACCAGGGGAGACATGAGAGCAGTCTTCTAATATTTGAGGGGAGGAAGCGGGTCAAGCTGTTTTCCAAAGCACCCAAAGGCCAGACAAGGAATAATGGATGGAAACTGATCAAGGAGAGATTCAACCTGGAAATAAGGAGGAATTTTCTGACAGTGAGAACAATCAACCCATGGAAAAGAAGTTGCCTTCAGAAGTTGTGGGAGCTTCATCACTGGAAGCTTTCAAGAAGAGACTGGTCAGAAATGGAGTAGAGTCTCCTGCTTGGACAGGGAGGCTGGACTAGAGGACCTCCAAGGTCCCTTCCAGCCCTACGATTCTAAGTCCAGAATAGGACTTGAAGAAAGCTTTTGGTAGGTTGATTTAGCTTCCTCTTAAATTGGCCGTCACTGCAGACATTTTAAAATTTAAACAGGGCTTCTGGTAAAACATCCCACCGATTTCAGCCTCAGCTCTGGATCCTGCAGAGCTGAGAGGAAAAGAAACCAAAGGAAAGGGTTTTCCAGAAGCTCTAAATGCTAAAAAAATAACAACAACCAACCAAGAAACAAAACCAACCCAGAGTTCTAGCAGATGATGAAATCAGGTGCCTGGAATCACTGACTGTTTACTCATCTGCATATATATATATATATATATATATATGCAGGTGTATATATGCATATACATATACATATACATATACATATACATATACATATACATATACATATACATATACATATACATATACATATACATATACGAAAAGGAAAGAAAACAAATACTGTACCTTTACAGGGAGGATACATGAGATGAGGGTGTGGCTAACTGATGAGGGCTTATAAGCCCGAAATAGATCTATCTTAGTCTCCCAATGGGCAGCAGAGGGTCTGCTGGCTGCCAGAAGAAAAAAAGTCTAGAAACTAGTGGATTGTGATTTCACTGAACTAGGACTGCAGAAAAATCTTGGTTTACATAGGAAGAAACTGGCTAAAGGGAAATACACATAAAACCCCCGAAAAGGAAAGAAAACATATACATACATATACATATACATATACATATACATATACATATACATATACATATACATATACATATACATATACATATACATATGTATGTATATATATATGTATATACAAAAAC
Organism: Masticophis lateralis; assembly: GCA_030761175.1. Lineage (NCBI taxonomy): Eukaryota > Metazoa > Chordata > Lepidosauria > Squamata > Colubridae > Masticophis > Masticophis lateralis. The sequence continues at coordinate 20,792,109 of JAUDYJ010000008.1, forward strand.
CCCAGAAAGTAGTGAATGTGATTTCACTCAACCAAGGTTGCAGAAACATCTTGGTTACGTAGGAAAAACCTGGCTTAAAGAAAAACACACATAAAACCTATGAAAAGTAAGAAAATAGATATTGTACCTTTACAGGGAGGATACATGAGATGTAGGTGTGGCTTACTGATGATGGCTAATGAGCCAGAAATAGCTATATAAGTCTCCAAATGGGCAAGCACAAAATCTGCTGGCTGCGAGAATAAAAAGAAGGGGAAAAAAACCCCCAGAAAGTAGTGAATGTGATTTCACTCAACCAGGGTTGCAGAAACATCTTGGTTACGTAGGAAAAACCTGGCTTAAAGAAAAACATACATATATACATATATATATGTATTTCTCCTCAGCCAGATATTTTCCTACCTAAACCAAGATTTTCAAAATGCAGCCATAGCTCAGTAAAATCACACCCACTAGTTCTAGGCTTTATCAGACAGCAGGCAAGCAGTTTGCTGCCTTTTGGAAGACTAATGTAGATCTATTTCGGACTAATTAGTCCTCATCAGTTATATATACACTGCTCAAAAAAATAAAGGGAAAACAAACAGAAGACATCCGAGAGCTGAATGAATGAAATAGCCTTATGAAATACTTTGTTTGTTACATACAGTAGTTTTGTGTTCCCTTTAGTTGTTTGAGCCATGCATAAACTACTGTATGTAAAGAACAAAGTATTTCATAAAGCTATTTCATTCATTCAGATCTCGGATGTCTTCTGCTTGTGTTCCCTTTATTTTTTTGGAGCAGTATATATCGCCAGCATATGCAGAGGTGGTATGTGTTTGTTTTAAGACCTGGAAATCAAGAGGGGAGTTTCTTGCTTTTTGCAGCCAAATGCGAGCCCTCTTGCTCACCGTTTTGGGAAGATGACTCACAAGTGTGACTGGCAACCGGGATGGAAAAGATTGCTGCAAGGGAGGAGGGGTAGGGAGGACATTTGCTTGCTGATCTCAGCCAGAACAACAGCCGTCCAATTGCCTCTCAAAAGAGTGAGCCTCTTTCTGGCTCCCCTCAAACCTGTCGTTCTGCTTTTTTTCTTTTTCCACCAGCCACTTTATTTTCGTTCCCTCTCCCCAATATTTACCTGACCTTCGGATAGCAACTTATGTAACCCAAAAAATGCAGGAGCCCCAGAAGGGTTTACGGGGAGATTATGCTGCCCGGGAACCAGCAGAGGGCGCAGGTGAGCATTCTCCATCCTGCTTGTTCGCCCAACAGAGGGACAGGCTGATCTGATCTCTTTCTGTCCATCGAAAAGACACCCGGAAAGCTTTTTTGACAGTTATCTCAAGCTCTTCTGGTTGGCTGGGTGGCAGGAAGCAAGCAATGTGGGCAAGCTTGGCTGAGAACAGCTGGCGCTCCTCAAAAGAGTCAGAGGGATACAGAAGGCTTTGGATCCAGTGAGAATAGAGATTTCGAACAAAAGAGCAGGAGGGGGACGGTAACAGTAAGTAACAGTAACAAGGAAGGGACCTTGGAGGTCATCTAGTCCAACCCCCTCCTCACGCAGGAGACCTGTACTAGGGATTCGAACCGCGGAACTGCTCATCTTTCTGATCGACAAGCTCAGCGTCTTAGCCACTTGAGCCACCTCGTCAGAATAATAATAATGCAAAAGTAAACCTACTCGGAGGTTTATGTCAGCGTGTGCAAGCTATCCGTCCTTTTGGTCCATGGAAGATATTACAAGTAGTCCTCGGCCTTACGGACATTCGTTTAGTGACCGTTCGAAGTTATAACGGGCGTGGGAAAAAGGGGGACTTAGGACTTAGCATCTCTGTGGTCACATGATCAAAAATTCAAACACTCGGCAACTGGTGTGTACCTACGACGGTTACAGTCTCCCATGTGATCCCCTTCGGATGAGCAAAGGCCTCGGAGTTCTGTTTGTTATGGGTGTATTACTTGGACCCCTGACATTTGCTTCTTATCTTATTGATTGGCTTCCTGGAAATCATCTCAGTATTCGAAGCTGACCCCATAGCGAACTGTACAAGTAATCTGTGCAATCGACAGCCCAAAGAATTCATGTTGAGATTCTGATTAACCCCTTCTTGGAAATATGCCCCATCCCATTTCCCAGGCAACTTATTAAAGCCTTAGTAAACCAAATGTAACCGAGTGCATTCCAATTGGGCAGATACGGAGGACTTTCCAACTGCCGTCAGCGTACACAACTGTCCCGAAAGTCCTCAAATTAAGACCACTACTGGGGCTAGAATTTCAACTGCTAAGCGAGGCAGTTGTTGTGTCCACCACCGACTTTGCTTGCCAGAAGCTGGTTAGGAAGGTCACAAATGTAATCACACAATGCTGGGATGCCACCATTTATTGCGGCCAAATTCTGTGACTGTGGAGATGCAGCAACTGTCCTAACTGCGAGGATTGGTCGTAAGATACTTTTTTCACTGACGTTGCAACTTCAAATGGTCACTAAACAAATGGATGGAAGTCGAGGACTACCTGTTGTTAGCTTAAGGCTACTTTACACCATACCTCTATTTCTTGGGTTTGCATATTACTCTAAGCTACAAACCTGGGCCCTATCAATGGCTTATCAATATAGAGAAAAGTAAAGGCCTACACTTAGGCGAGAAAAACCCAAAATACACATACAGACTGGGTGAAACCAGGCTTAGTAGCAGGAACTGCGAGAGGGATCTTGGAGTCTTAGTGGACAACCAGTTAAATATGAGCCAACAGTCTGCAGCAGTGGCCAAAAAAGCCAATGCAATCCTAAATTGCATTAACAGAACGATACAATCAAGATCAAATGAGCTACTAATACCACTTTATAAAGCCTTAGTAAGACCACACCTAGAATACTGCATCCAGTTTTGGTCACCACGCTATAAAAAAAAGATGGCGAGACCCTAGAAAGAGTGCAGAGAAGAGCAACCAAGATGATGAGGGGACTGGAGGCTAAAATGTACGATGAACGGTTGCAGGAACTGGGCACGGCTAGTCTAGTGAAGAGAAGGACCAGGGGAGACAGGATAGCAGTCTTCCAATAATTGAGGGGCTGCCCCCGAGAGGAAGGGGTCGAGCTATTTTCCAAAGCACGTGAAGAAATAATGGATGGAAACTGAACAAGGAGAGATTCAACCTGGAAATAAGGAGGAATTTTCTGACAGTGAGAGCAATCAACCCATGGAACAGAAGTTGCCTTCCGAGGTTGTGGGAGATTCATCACTGGAGGCTTTCGAGAAGAGACTGGACTGCCATCAGTCAGAAATGGTGTAGGGTCTCCTGCTTGGGTGTAGGGGTTAGACTAGATGACCCACAAGGTCCCTTCCAACTCTGTTAATCTGTATATCTAGGATCTGGGTTTGGCCAGTGTAATAGGGATAGCTAATTGATGGTTTGGTGTTCTTGTGAAGGAAGCCCTCCCAAGTCACTGTTCCATTGGATTGTCCTCCTCCCTCTCTGCAAATGTAGATGCTGATGGGTCACTGTGACCCATCAGCACTGTTTCTTCTCAATGCTCTTTTTTTGTGGTGGCACCACGAATTTCCAAATGGTCTCTGAAGAGGCTCACCTGGCAGCGACCGCTCGCTGGGGATTCTTACCTGTGATTGTGCATTGACATTTGCCCCAAAATTCACCAGCTCCCGCACGACATCGTCTTGCCCGGCTAAAGCAGCAATGTGCAAAGCTGTGTTTCCTTTCTGGAAAAAAAAAAAAGAAGAGTCAGAATGAAGGTAAAAAATTATAATCGATTTTAGAAGAGAACCTCTCTTTTTTTATTTAAAAAAAAAAAAGCAAAAAAGAGCAACGAATCTGATGAATCAAGAACCGCGTCTGTAATTTGGTACGGAAAAGTTCGTTCTCACAATTTTAGCCTGGATTGACAAGTTGCTGCGTGAACCCAGCTCTTGAATATATCTACAATTCTGAGCAATTTTATCCTAATTGTGTTGACATCACTTCCTTCAAAGAGTTTTGGACATTTTTTTAGAGAAGCTGATGGGCAGGACCCATAACCAGCTTGGACACCTCCAAGATGATTGATTGATTCATTGATTCACTGCTTGATTGATTGATTCATTGATTGATTGATTGATTGATTGATTGATTCATTCATTCATTCATTCATTCATTCATTCATGCATTCAATTTCTACAGCTGTCCATCTCAATCCTATTGATTCTGGGCAGTGAATAATATCACCGTATCCCACAGTCACTGCAATTCTTTGAGAAGAAAAAGTTTTTCTTTGAGAAGAAAAACTTTGAGAAGTCGGGTGAAGCCCAGACTAAAATGCATTTATTAAAAGTCAATAGTACATAAAAATTTTAAAAAAAAAACTTTCTTTCCCAGACATCAATAATCATAATGAAATCACTACTTTCCTTTACGGTGAGGAGATCGTGCAAATTTGTTTGGGAGTGTTTGTTCAAGGATTTTGGCATTCTGTTTTCTTCCCAGAGATTGATAAATGAGTGGATTTTACTCGCCCAGAATTCCCCTGCCAGCATGATCACAAAGGAGAATTCTTAAGAGTTTGGCTTGGGACAAACTCTTTGCATTGAAATATTTCTAATCAATCAAGCCAATCAGGGGTGGGATTCAAAATTTTTTACTACCAGTTCTGTGGGCGTGACTTGGTAGGCATGGCAGGGGAAGGATACTGCAAAATCTCCATTTCCACTCCACTCCAGGGGAAGAATGCTGTAAAACCTCCATTCCCTCCCCACTCCAGGGGAAGGATATTGTAAAATCTCCATTCCCACCCCACTCCAGGGGAAGGATATTGTAAAATCTCCATTCCCACCCCACTAACCTGCTTTCCAGCTCCGTTTTCCTATGCAGGGCAACAAAAGAAGACCCAGCCGATCAGCTGGGAGGCAGCAAGAGGCTCACCACGCCGATCAGCTGGGACTCAATCAGCTGGGACTCGGGAAGCAGCGAATAGATCGGGAGCGGGGCCAGTCAGAGGTGGTATTTGCCGGTTTCCGAACTACTCAAAATTTCCACTACCAGTTCGACAGAACCGGTCAAAACCAGCTGAAACCACCTCTGAAGCCAATGCATCTTTGTCACTCCTGCTCTGAAGTCCTTACCTTGGTTGTTGTTTCCAGCACAATTTCTTTGTGCAATAGCTCAGCCACCATCTTTACATGCCCCTCCTTAGAGGCCAGATGTAAGGCATTCAACCCATTCTGGAAAAAGAAGAAGGCGTGTTAAACAAGGGCCGTTGTGTTAGCTCACTGTGCTATGCAACAGATTCAGCCTGGACAGGATAAGGGTTTGTGGGGGGGGGGGGTGTAGGAAAACCAACAAAAAACCCCAAAAAACCACAGTGGTTGCATTAACACAGCACGCTGGATTCAGTTATTGGATGAAACGATTTCCCAAAATCATGCAATACACTAAAGCCATAAATTAGCTAAACAGGTTGGGTTTGCACAAAACACTTACGTCGTATTGCAACACAGAACCGACAAACTCACAAAAAGCCAAGGTTAAAACTAAGCTTAGCTTACTGTACGCATGCAGCTGCTAAGTCTGGGTAAACCTGTTGTGCAAACACAGCCTATGTGTGAGACAAGAAAGAGAGAGAGAGAGAGAGAGAGAGAGAAAGGCCACGTTCACACAACATGCTCAATTGGGACAACGTTGTAATTCGAGTGTCCTGTTTGGGAGAAGTCGCATGTTTAAATTCGGTCTGTGATTGAATTATTTTAATATGTTTTTTAAATTTCTATTTTGTATATTGTTTTATCATGGCTGTTCACTGTCTGAGTCCTTCGGGAGAAGGGCGGTATATAAATATAAAATAAATAAATAAATAAATTTACCAACCCAAAATTATTTTATTCTTTGTGTTCTGTCCAATGGGCATATCCTGGATATGGATCACTTCAGTCCCCATTCATTAAGCTCTCTCTCTGAGCAAATGCAGCCGAGGAGCAAGGAGGTGAGGGAGAATTCGTTTTGTTTTTTTTAAAAAAAACATGCTACTATACTCCTGCAATGCTTATGAACGTCCCGCTGTCACAAATCTTGCAAGAATTACATTTTGCATTTTCAACAGCGGCCCCTGCAAAAGAGGGGGGGGTCCTCAAAAAAATCCAGATTTGGGGGAGAGGATCTCACATGAGACAGAATGCCTTGGTGGCGCAGCAGACTAAAGTGCTGTTAAAGTAGCACTGAGCTGCCAGCTGCCTGCAATTACTGCGAGTTCGAATGTCACCAGGCTCAAGGTTGACTCAGCCTTCCATCCTTCCGAGGTAGGTAAATTGAGGACCCGGATTGTGGAGGCAATAAACTGACTTTGTACAAAAAGGAACACCGCTTAGGGGGGTCTGAAAGCCCTACTAAGCAGGTATATACAAAAGTATGAAGGCTATTGCTTAAAGCATTGTAAGCCGCCCTGAATCTCCAGAGAAGAGCGGCATATAAATCAAACCAATAAATAAATAAATAAGAACTCTGGTCCATTTTACACATGCTTTGGCTCATATCACACACATGCGCTAGAAACATTCACAGACCTACGGCGAGAAAAATCACAATCACCCTCCCAACCAGCCTGGCTAGGTGGCTCAGTGGTTAAGACGCTGAGCTTGTTGATCACAGAGATCGGCAGTTCGAATCCCTAGTATAGGTCTCCTGCGTGAAATCCCTTCCAACTTTGTTACTGTTACCCATCCCTGCACGGTTTAATTTCTCCTCAGGCCAAAAAAACCCAGAAACCTGAATCTTTTTCAATTACTTGAAATTACTTGACCACACCGAGAATCCTGCATCCAGTTTTGGTCACCACACTATAAAAAAATAAGTTGTGGAGACTCTAGACAGAGTGCACAGAAGAGCAACCAAATAAATAAATAAAAGCTCTGATCCATTTTTCTTTCTTTCTTTCTTTCTTTCTTTCTTTCTTTCTTTCTTTCTTTCTTTCTTTCTTTTCTTTCTTTCCATCCATCCATCCATCCATCCATCATCTACCATCTCTCTCATATTTATCTATCTATCTATCTATCTATCTATCTATCTATCTATCTATCTATCTATCTATCCATCCATCCATCCATCCATCCATCCATCCATCCATCTACCTATCTACCTATCTACCTATCTACCTACCTACCTACCTATCTACCTACCTACCTACCTACCTATCTATCTACCCTGTTGCCCCCAAAATAAGACATTATCCCCTGATAATAAGCCCAATCGAGTTTTTGAGTGCATGGCAATAAGGCCAAGCGCTTATTTCAGGGTTCAAAAAAATATAAGACAGGGTCTTATTTTCAGGAAAACATGGTACCTACCTACCTATTTTATTTTATCTATCAGATAGGTTTCTTTCTTTCTTTCTTTCTTTCTTTCTTTCTTTCTTTCTTTCTTTCTTTCTTTCTTTCTTTCTTTCTCTTTTTTCGCTTTCTTTCTTTCCATCCATCCATCCATCCATCCATCCATCATCTACCATCTCTCCCATATCTATCTATCTATCTATCTATCTATCTATCTATCTATCTATCTATCTATCTATCTACCCTGTTTCCCCCAAAATAAGAAATCCTGTGATAATAAGCCCAATCGGGCTTTTGAGTGCATGGCAGTAAGGCCAAGCGCTTATTTCAGGGCTCAAAAAAAATATAAGACAGGGTCTTATTTTCGGGAAAACATGGTACCTACCTACCTATTTTATTTTATCTATCAGATAGGTTTCTTTCTCTTTCTTTCTTTCTTTCTTTTTCTTCCTTCCTTCCTTCCTTCCTTCTTTCTCTTTCTTTCCATCCATCCATCCATCCATCCATCATCTACCATCTCTCCCATATCTATCTATCTATCTATCTATCTATCTATCTATCTATCTATCTATCTATCTATCTATCTATCATCTATCTGCCCTGTTTCCCCCAAAATAAGAAATCCTGTGATAGTAAGCCCAATCGGGCTTTTGAGCGCATGGCAATAAGGCCAAGCGCTTATTTCAGGGTTCAAAAAAAATATGAGACAGGGTCTTATTTTCGGGAAAACACGGTATCAAAAAGAAGCCGGGATCTAAACAGAGAAGCAGCAGGTCACTTGGGCAGTCAGTTGTCTGAGGGAGTCTTAAGAGGATGGGATGAGCGAAGGATGGTTGGAAGAGAAGACTGCGAGACAGAAGAAATAACAATGAAAAGAGACAGAATTCAGGGCCATGGATAAGAGCAGTACATGGGGGAAAGGAGAATGCCCACACTGGTTGGGTTCACACAACACATTAATTTCGATCAGGAGTGTCCAACCTGCCAACATTAAGACTTGTGGACTTCAACTCCCAGAATTCCTCAGCCATGTTAACAGATCAGATTTGGAAGGGGCCTTGAAGGTCATCTAGTCCAACCTCCTTGCTCGAGCAGGAGACCCTATACCGTTTCAGACAAATGGCTGCCCAATCTCTTCTTAAGAACCTCCAGTGATGGGAGCACCCACAATTTCTGGAGGGAAGCCATTCTAGGTTGGCTTCTCTCCATGATTCGTTTCCATCCATTGTCTTGCCTTCTGGTGCTTTGGAAAACAGCTGGACGCCCATGCCCCTCCCCAGGGATGAAATTCAAATTTTTTCCCTACCAGTTCTGTGTGCGTGGCTTGGTGGGCGTGTCAGGGGAAGGATACTGCAAAATCTCCATTCCCACCCCACTCTGGGGCCAGCCAGAGGTGGCATTTGCCGGTTCTCCGAACTACTCAAAATTTCCACTACTGGTTCTCCAGAATCTGGTAGAACTTGCTGGATTTCACCCCTGCCTCTCCTCTCCCCCCCCCCACCAGAATGGCTGGGGAATTCTGGGATTTTTTTTTTAATTTGATTTATATGCCGCCCTTCTCCGGAGACTCGGGGCGGCTTACAATGCATTAAGCAATAGCCTTCATACTTTTGTATATTTTATACAAAGTCAGTTTATTGCCCCCACAATCCGGGTCCTCAATTGACCTACCTTAGAAAGGATGGAAGGCTAGTCAACCTTGAGCCTGGTGAGATTCGAACTTACAGTAATTGCAGACAGCTGGAGTTAATCACAATGCATTAGTCTGCTGAGCTATCCAGGCTCATTATTATTTGAATTGAACCCCACAAGTCTTAAATTTACCAAGATTGAACCTTCCTGGCCTAGAGTAAAATGAGGCTGGGTACTTCACTATCTAACTAGACATGTTACCTTACCTTAGCACGAAACAAGTTAAAAAGAACAAATTACTTTTCTGAGCACAAAATGTTCAGCGAACACAACTGTGTTTTACTAATCTGGCTTAGTAGTGTTACATACATCTGTTGTAGAAATGAAAGGACTACTACGGGACACCAGTCAATTCAATAGAGTCCTGGCTTCAGTGGTGGGTTTCAAATTTTTTTACTACCGGTTTTGTGGGTGGGGCTTGGTGGGCGTGGCATGGCTTGGTGGGCGTGGCTGGGGAAGGATACTGCAAAATCCCCATTTCCTCCCAATCAGCTGGGACTTCGAAGGCAGAGAATAGATGGGGGCAGGGCCAGTCAGAATTTTTACTACCGGTTCTCCAAACTACTCAAAATTTCCGCTACCAGTTCTCCAGAACTGGTAGGAACCTGCTGCAACTTCCCTCTGCCTGGCTTTTATTAATATTCTGTTGTCCTAGCCTGACTGCAATTCCTTCTCCTTGAAGTTATGGGTCTCACTTGACTCAAGTCTAACATGTTGTGTGAAGCCAGCCATTCTGCCACTCTTACTTTTACAAATACCCATGCGTTTCCATTTTGTTATGCCGAAAAGTCCCTCGGCAATCCACGTTTTCATTTTTCCGTTAACTGTCAGACATCTAAAGCCTTCCCACGACAGATGAGTGATGCCCGATGCTGATTTCTCTGGCAGCGATGAGGATGGAATCAAGATTTGATGCAGATGGCAATGATGGTCAGATGGTAGGGTGGAGGCCACTGGCCTTGTGGTCTAGATCTGACCACATGCATCCCACTTTCATTGCATACAGGACACATGAGGTTGGACCTTGACCACAAGGGTGACATGCCCCAGAGTAGACAAAGACAAAGATGCAATCGAACGACGGGACAACGATGGGAAGAATTGACCATGCAAAGGTAATGAAGTCTTCACAAAACACGCTTGAGGATTTCCCAGGACTGGTGAGCTGTCAATCCCATGTCACATTAAATACATAATCTAACATATATGCTTCTACGCATATTGTCTCCCTATTGTTTCCATGCTGGTTGATCCCACATCGTAGTCCTTACTAATCAGCTGAGCTGATTTACTTCCAGGGCATCTCCAATCACGGTGATTACTCCTTTGAGATGCTAGCGCTCTGGAAAACTTGGGGGAGTCTGATTGGTCATTGGCAGGACCTCTCTTTCCATCCCAGCTTCTTAAGCCTCTCTGAAGAGATCATTACAATTTGCTACATACATCCCATGAATTTTCAATGCAGTAGAGGAATGGCGGCTTAGCAGCCCTGTATTTTCCCTCCGTAGCAATTGCTTTGATTTTTTTTTTTACTGCCCCAAAACTTAACATAGAAATGCACACAACATGAATTTTTTTTAAAAAAATGAATGGATAACACACAAATGAATGGGGGAGAAGGTTGCATTCTTTGATAGGTTAGCTGCAGGAAGGACTCAAAGTAAACTTGGCTTTCTTTGCATTTTAGGGCCCGCTTCTGAGGAATTAGAAAGTGAAAACAGGCGGTGGAATGCAAGTAATTTTCAATATAAACTTCCATTATTGGCCCAGAGCCAGTGTCTTTCCTCCTATTTCAACACACACGGATGTTTACATTTTTGCACCGAGCACTGGAAAACATTTTTTGAAAGCAAAATGTCGACAGTAATTATTCCTCCTTCTCCGTCTCCTTTCTCCCTTCCAAGGAAACCACTTTCCAGACTAATTTTTTTTTTGCTTTTTCCTTCTTCGCCATTCAGACAACTTACAGCAGATAGGATGTAGAAGTAAAGGTAAAAGTTCCCCTCAAACATATGTGCTAGTTGTTCCTGACTCTAGGGGGCAGTGCTCATCTCCATTTCAAAGCTGAAGAGCCAGCGCTGTCCGAAGACATCTCTGTGGTCATGTGGCCGGCATGACTCAATGCCAAAGGCACACGGAACACTGTTCCCTTCCCACCAAAGGGGGTCCCTATTTTTCGACTTGCATTTTGGACGTGTTTTCAAACTGCTAGCTTGGCAGAAGCTGGGACAAGGAATGGGAGCTCACCCCATTAAGCGGCGCTAGGGATTTGAACCGCTGAACTGCCGACTTTTCGACTGACAAGCTCAGCGTCTTGGCCACTGAGCCACCACATCCCTTAGCAGATAGGATGACAGTGCTGCTACTAATGCCCCACCCTCTTTTTTCCCCCTTCCCTAATGAGAGATCGCGATGGCTTTGAATGACAGTTCGTCTCCGATTCCTCCTAGAGAAGGAAATCCCTCTAGAACAGAGGTCTCCAACCTTGGCACCTTTAAGCCTGGTGGACTTCAACTCCCAGAATTCCCCAGCCAGCTTTTCAATTCTGGGAGTTGAAGTCCAGCAGGCTTAAAGATACGAAGGTTGGAGACCCCCTGCTCCAGAAGGTATTGCAAGAACCGTTTCCAAAAGTCCTTCCTCCCTCCCTCCCTTCTCCTTGCTCGCTGGACAGATTTGAAAGCCAGCGTCTCTGCTTCAGCTTCACATTAATGAGCAGCTTTCCCAATTATGCATTAACGGCAGCTGCCTCCAGCCCAAGTCTTGCATGCAAGCTGGAGAGAGGCACTTTCCACATGACTCCCTCTGCAGATAAACAGGCCCAAATCACAACCATTACACAGTTACGTTCGTGCCTCAAAACAACTGGGAGGTTAGATCAGTTCCTCTAGGAGAGAATCAGGGGTGGGCTTGCTGGGAGTTCGCAGGGGTTCGGGATAGGATAAGATAGGATAGGAACAATAGAAATAGAAATAGAAATAATGGAATGGAATGGAATGGAATGGAATGGAATGGAATGGAATGGAATAGAATAGAATAGAATAGAATAGAATAGAATAGAATAGAATAGAATAGAATAGAATAGAATAGAATAGAATAGAATAGAATAGAATAGAATAGAATAGAATAGAATAGAATAGAATAGAACAGAACAGAATAGAATAGAATAGAATTCTTTATTGGCCAAGTGTGATTGGACACAGGAATTTGTCTTCGGTGCATAAGCTCTCAGTGTACATAAAGAAAGAATAAAATATATTCATCAAGAATCATAAGATACAACACTTGGTGATAGATACTAATAAGCAATCAAATCATATTAGGAAACAATAAAAACAATATCAGTTGTAAAGATACAAGCAACGTGGATAGAGCCATAAGTGGGAAGAGATCAGTCCTAGTAAGGATGAGAAGAAGAATAGTAATATAGTCTTAGTAGTTAATTTGACAGCTTGGGCGCAGATTCTCCTCTCTGAAAGCAGAGCAGTCAGCAACAACTCAGAGTGTGCATTGCAACAACACACCAGGGCCCTCAAACAAAGGTCAAGGGGAACGGCATAATTTGCTATCTACAGATTAAGAAGATTAATTACACATCGGAGGTGTGAAATGCCTGCTTGTCTCTCTCACACAGTGAGCACGGAAGCTCACTGTGCATCTCCAAGGATTCGGGGATCTTAAATAATGCTTCCATTCCCACAACATGTTTATTTGGGTCAACGAAAGACCAAGCACTTGCATTTGTGCAGCATCCTTAAGTGGGTTAAGGAATAATTTCCACTTGTTTTTTTTTTTTTTTTGTTGCTGTTGTTCTGTTGGGTTAATTTATGGGTCAGTGTATTGTGCAAATCCAGAAAATGGGCTTAATTCAGTATCCAGGTTTGTGAATGCAGCCAGAGAATGGTTCTGCACACTAGGGAGTGGTAATGGAGTGGTAATCAGGTAAGCAAAGACTCAGGCCAAGCTACAAGTGGAGGGAGTGTCAGCCCTGGAATCATTTCCTTCCTCCCCCCCACTCCCCCGGCATTTTCAGGGCTGCTGCCACAGCGACTCGAGCTATGGGAACAGGAGGTGGGAAGGAAGAGATAACTAGGGGATTGGCTCAGTGGCTAAGACACTGAGCTTGTCGATCAAAAGGTCGGCAGTTCAGCGGTTCGAATCCCTAGTGCTGTGTAACGGGGTGAGCTCCCGTTCCTTGTCCCAGCTTCCGCCAACCTAGCAGTTCAAAAGCAGGTAAAAAAATGCAAGTAGAAAAATAGGGACCACCTTTGGTGGGAAGGGAACAGCGTTCCGTGCACCTTTGGCATTTAGTCATGCCGGCCACATGACCACGGAGACGTCTTCGGACAGCGCTGGCTCTTCGGCTTTGAAACGGAGATGAGCACTGCCCCCTAGAGTCAGGAACGACTAGCACGTATGTGCAAGGGGAACCTTTACTTTTAGCCATAATAAAATTCTTTCTTCTGAGAAACAAGAACTTTCCCACCAGGTGCGAGGAGGTGGGATCTTAGGCCACACAATAGGGGGAAGTGGAAGGATTTATATTCCTTGCAGACAGCTGGTGATTTGAATCATTTTAGAAGGTGTGGGAATAGGCATGGATTTCCAGAGGAAAAATTGCAGACTACAGGAACCATTTGCACTACTCAGGTGACCCTGAGGACACAGAGAAACCCCCAGGTGACCTCAAGGACCCTCTAAAAGGATGCAAATGACCAGCTGTCTGCAAGGAGTATCGGAGCTGAGGAAGCTTCTTGGATGAGAAGCAAAACATCTTCAAAAGAAAAAAAAAAACAAGATAGGCTAGTTGCCTCCTGAAAAAGCATCTTTGAGAAAACCAAGATCTAGCAAGCTAGCAGATGCTACAGTTCTATTATCAATTCTGCCCCCAAGACGTAGGTGGTCTGGGAAGCCTCCTGTGGAATGAAGCCTGAACAGGTGGGTTGCTCTTGTCCACCTGTCTTTTTTGCTCCAGCTACTTCTCCTCCCAGGTTGCCTGTTTTCAGCTGAGAAAGCAGGCTGGATGAGTCTCAATGGGCTGAAGAGGAAAGGGAATTAAAAGGCAGTTGCTTTGGCTGGCCACCCACTCTTCGGTGACTCCAATGTTTCCTACTCTGCGTTGGGATGAGTAAGGTGAGTCACCGTCTGATGGCAAAGGCATTCCCCCACCTCCAGCTTCACTTATGAGCAGCACCAGCACTGAATACAAAAGGAGGCCTACAAGGACACAGGCTCTGTCCTTCTTCTATGTTTCTTCTCCCAGTTGGAGAAGCTGTGGTTTCTCCATTACTCTGCAGTTCTTTCAGCGACCCTTAGTTGAAGGATGAAAGTCCCTGGTTCCACTGAGATGGAGGTGATGGAGCCCAGATTAAAGGGTTTCAAAGGGGCAAGACCAATTCATGGAGGCCATCATCTCAAGAAGATGGTGGGAAGCTTGAAAGAATTCAGGGCAACCCAAACGATTAAGGATTGCAGCTAAATCATATGAAGAACGGTTGCAGGGATGGGTATATCTAGCTCAGGGGTCTGCAACCTTAAACATTCAAAGAGCCATTTGGACCCGTTTCCCACAGAAAAGAAAACACCGGGAGCCACAAAACGCTTCCCATGCCTGACTATTTCTTGAGCAGCCACAAAACTAGCATATGGAGTTGAATTAAACGTTCTGGTTTCTTCTGAAACTTTTCTTTTCTTGGATTTATCTATGGTTGCCCTACCGTTGAAAAGCTCAACAAATCGCATGCCGGTGGGTGTTGCACATTGGCAGTTGTGACGCTTGTTTTGAGTGGCAGGGAGCCACAGCAGAGGGGTGAAAGAGCCACATGCAGCTCCAGAGCTGCAGGTTGCTGACTCAATGCTTGAGCAGGGAGTTGGACTCAAAAATCTCCAAGGTACCTTCCAACTATCATGTTTCCCTGAAAATAAGACCCTGCCTTATTTTTTTTGAACCCCGAAATAAGCTCTTGGCCTTATTTTTGGGGAGGATGTATTATTTTGGGGCGCGTGGAGCAAGACGGGGCTCCTCTTGCAGTGTTATCTGATTTCCAGCTCTGTCTCCCCAACCCTAACCATAGAAAATGGTGGAAACCAGCTGCACATGCTTTTAAATATATTTGGGGAGGGCTTATTTTCGGAGAAGGACTTATTTTAGCACATGTGCTCAAAGCCTGATAGGGCTTATTATCTGGGGAGGTCTTATTTTCGGGAAAACAGGGTAGATGATAGATAGATGATAGATAGATAGATAGATAGATAGATAGATAGATAGATAGATAGATAGATAGATAGATAGATAGAAAGAAGGCAGGCAGGCAGGCAGGCAGATAAATAGATGATAGATGAGATAGATGGAGAAGAGGTTATTTTAGCACATGCGCTCAGAAGCCTGATTGGGCTTATTATCTGGGGAGATCTTATTTTGGGGAAAACAGGGTAGATTAGAGAGAGAGAGAGAGAGAGAGAGAGAGAGAGAGAGAGGCAGGCAGGCAGGCAGGCAGGCAGGCAGGCAGGCAGGCAGGCAGGCAGATAAATAGATGATAGATGAGATAGATGGAGAAGGGGTTATTTTAGCACATGCGCTCAAAAGCCCGATTTGGCTTATTATCAGGGGATGTCTTATTTTCAGGGAAACAGGGTAGATGATTCTGTATTCTGTAAGACTCCTGAGAAGACCTTAGGCAGCTAAGAAAACAAACGGATGGATTATTGATTAAGCAATCCAGAGTTCTCCCCTAAGGGACGAGGCTCAAATTATCCTACTTCAGACACATTATGCAAATATTTAGCTCTTTAGAGAAGGCTCTAACATAGGGAAATGTAGAAGGAAAGGAAAGAAGAAGGAGACAAGCAACATGGGGGATGGACTCAGTTATAGTAAAAGCCTGGTGGCGCAGGGGACTAAGTGCTGTTAAAGTAGCACTTAGTTGCCAGCTGCCTGCAATTACTGCAAGTTCAAATCTCACCAGGCTGAAGGTTGACTCAGCCTTCCATCCTTTTGGGATAGGTAAAATGAGGACCCGGATTGTGGGGGCAATAAGCTGACTTTGTATAAAAAAGAACACCGCTTAGGGGCGTCCAAAAGCCCTACTAAGCAGGTATATACAAAAGTATGAAGGCTATTACTTAATGCATTGTAAGCCACCCTGAGTCTCTGGAGAACGGCGGCATATATATCGAACCAATAAATAAAATAAATAAATAAATAAATAAATAAATAAATAAATAGTGGTAATAGATGGATTACTGGAAGACCACAGTTCATCATGGAGAACATTTTATCTAGGCGGTCACCAGGAGTTGAAAAATAACCGGATGGCATTGAATCAACCAATAATTTATGGAGATTTTCATATATGAAATTGTAACAAAATCATAACAAAATAGAAAAAAAGGGAAATTTTGGAAGACTCTTTTCAGACTGTGACATTCTAAGCTGTAGTTTATTTAGATGTTAGAACAATGTCCATGAAAAGGAAATGAATAGAAGCACTAGCCATTCTTTTGAAATGATTTGAGATCAACGTAGACAGAATTCAGGGGGCAGGAGGGACGGACTCCAGGCAGGGCCAGGTGAAGGAACTGATAGATAGAAGTGAACTAGATCCTGAAATGGACGAATTCAGAAGAGAAATAGAATAGAATTTTTTATTGGCCAAGTGTGATTGGACACACAAGGAATTTGTCTTTGGTCCATAGGCTCTCAGTGTACATAAGAGAAAAGATACGTTCATCAAGAATCATAAAGTACAACACTTAATGATAGTCATAGGGGACAAATAAGCAATCAAATCCTATTCGAAATCAGTCAATATAAATCTTAAGGATACCAGCAACAAGGTTACAGTCATATAGTCATCAGTGGGAGGAGATGGGTGATAGCAAGGATGAGAAGATTAATAGTAATAGTAATGCAGACTTAGTGAATAGTTTGACAATGTTGAGAGAATTATTTGTTTAGCAGAGTGATAGCATTCGGGAAAAAACTGTTCTTATGTCTATAGAGTCATTTTGAGGGTAGGAGTTGAAACAGTTGATGTCCAGGATGCGAGGGGTCTGTAGATATTTTCCCAGCCCTCTTTTTGACTCGTGCAGTATACACGAGTGTATAATAAATAAATAAATGGGATAATTAAATGTATAATCAGTCGAACTACTCACTCTGCATTTAATGCTTTTCTCCATCATATTAAAAAAAAAATAAACAATGGCTGGCGATACCACACCCTCTTTGATTCCCGATTAGCTGGTATAACTTCAGTGTGGGATCCATCTACAAAAAATATATTCTCAACTTGGAGCAGACAATGAGGCTCTTTTTGCCCCCAAAAAGAGCCTCATTGTCCCCAAAACTACAAGTTTATCAATGTACTATGAAGAATAAGGAATGAGCACTCGCTCCAGGCTCAGCAACAATTCTTGTGGCATCTCTGAGAAACAAAATTCCACCTGGTACCCAGTGAAGAAAGAAAGAAAGAAAGAAAGAAAGAAAGAAAGAAAGAAAGAAAGAAAGAAAGAAAGAAAGAAAGAAAGAAAGAAAGAAAGAAAGAAAGAAAGAAAGAAAGAAAGAAAGAAAGAAAGAAAGAAAGAAATTTATGGGAGGAAATGTCTCACGTGATAAAATATTAGGAAGCCGTAGCTTTTACCAATGAGAGCGCTATTCTATAGTCCTGCAATCCCGAGCCACTGGTGGTGCAGTGGTTAGAATGCAGTATTGCAAGCTAACTCTGCGCCCACTGCCAGGAGTTCGATCCTGAGCGGCTCGAGATTGACTCAGACTTCCATGTTTCCGAGGTCGGTAAAATGAGGAACCTAGATGGTTGGGGGCAATAGGCTGACTCTGTAAACCGCTTAGGAAGGGCGGTAAAGCAGTAGTACGAAGCAATATATACATCTAAGTGCTATTGCTATTAGCATCCTGGCCAGTGGTGGGTTTCAATTTTGTTCTCTACCGGTTTGTTCGTGGCCACACACGCGCAACGCTTCTGCGCATGTGCAGAAACGTCTGGGTGAGTGGGCGGAGCTTCCCACCACCACCGCCGCTACTGATTTGTCTGATCTGAGGCGAACTAGTAGCAACCCACCACGGATCCTGCCTCAACACATGCTTCGTAGATGAGACCAAAGCCAATTCTGAGTTCCTTGAAGGACCAAATGCAGATCTCCACTGAGTGGCCCAGACCAGATCGCTGCAAGTCAACAGAGGACTTACCTGGTTGCAGGTATTAATATCCACACCATTCCTTAGTTGGTCTAGAGCTTTGTCCAGGTTCCCTGATCGTGCTGCTCGGAGGAAGCTGGTTGCAGCATCAGCCTGGGAGAGCAAAGGAAAGAAATGGTTAGCCGATTAAATGAGCAAGACCCAAATCTTCCAAAGATTTTTTTTTTAAGCTGGATCTTAATTATCTCATGCCAAGATCCAACTGCAGGTTTACTTAACTGATTGTTCCTCTATCTGTCCGTGTGTGTGTGTGTGTGTGTTGAGCCCAGGGGTGGGTTCTACTTACCTTTACTACTGGTTTGCAATGGGGCTGGCCGCGCGGGAAGCTTCTGTGCATCTGCAGAAGCATTTTGGTGACCTTGGGGTCACTGGGCGTGGCCACTCACCGGTTTTACTACCGGTTCTATAGAACCGCTGCGAACCGGGAGCAACCCACCAATGGTTGAACCCACTGGGGGCACGATTATGGTTTGGTTTTCCTTTGGGTATTATTGGACCATCCATGACATTGACCCTGATTGTCATCGTTGAATGACCCCGTAATCCCTTGGAGTCAGAGCAACTGAATGGAGCTGAGTGTTTACTGGCCAGATGCCCTTCCTGTCACCAATGCAGAGTTTTTATTCAGCAGATATATTCTCATATATTTCCCAAGAGAGAAATATCCATCTCTACCTAGGATCCAACACACAACCTCTTGATTGTGAGGCAAGAGTTCCACCTCTAGGCCACCGCGCCACTCGACATTGACCCTGATATGGGCTGCTATTTTTAGCAAGGCTGGGTGTTCCTCACCTTCTGCAGCACTACCTAAGCACACCTGGGGCCCTCCTCCAGCACATTTCTTATAATCTTGGTATGCCCTAATCTGACTGATGGGCCTTGCTGTGGGTGAGTGCCAGGATATAAAATCGTAGCCTTGGAGATAATACAATCTTCTAGGATCCCATCTCCTTTTTAAGTGGGTGGGGCTAAACAGATTTACAGAGTTGGAAGGGACCTTGGAGGTCATCTAGTCCAACCCCCCCACCCAGCAGAAGACCCTACTCCATTTCTGACAGATGGCAATCCAGTCTCTTCTTGAAAGCCTCCAGTGATGAAGCTCCCACAACTTCTGAAGCCAACCTCTGTTCCATTGGTTGATGGTTCTCACTGTCAGAAAATTTCTCCTTATTTCCAGGTTGAATTTCTCCTTGTTCAGTTTCCATCCATTATTTCTTCGGGTGCCTTGGAAAATAGCTCGAACCCTTCCTCTCTGGGGCAGCCCCTCAATTATTGGAAGACGGCTATCCTGTCTCCCCTGGTCCTTCTCTTCACTAGACTAGCCATGCCCAGTTCCTGCAACCGTTCGTTGTAGGTTTTAGCCTCCAATCCCCTCATCATTTTGGTTGCTCTTCTCTGCACTCTTTCTAGAGACTCCACATCTGGATATCTCTTATCTCTCTGGAGCATTTGGGAGTGAAATCTGTGTTTTAAGCTTTGTTCATACTAAAACTCAAGGGCCTGGAGCCTGGTGCGGATCTCAGGCTGATGGCCATTCAGTAGCTCATTTTAGTGTGCTTATTTAATAAATCACAGCTAAACAAACATATTATCTAGACCAAGTTATCCAATGGGCCATTCCCAGTTACATCCATCCAATCCAACAGAGCTGAGAGGTAGGGAATGTTGCGTGTCCCTCTTCCAAGGAGGTACAGTAGTGGCCAAAATTGTGGAAACCTTTTGGGGAAAGTGTATTTTGGAGGTTTGATGGCTAATAACACAACTTTTTGGGGGGAGTTTCAAGATAATTATATTCCACTGTTGGAATGGCCTGGGAATAGCCCAGACCTTAACCCAATTGAAAATCTATGGAGCTGATTAAATAAACTGGTTAGTCAGAAGCGACCCAGCAATAAAACCCAGTTAATAGAAGCCATCATTCAATCTTGGTTTCACATGATAACAGCTGCAGAACTAAAAGACTTGGTTCACTCCATGGGAAGATGCTGCAATTCATGCTAAAGATTACCCAACTAAGTATTAACTGACTGATCATTTTTGTATGTCTCGTTTCTTCTATGGTGATGATTTTTGTGTATCTCGTTTTTTCTACATGTTTCAATTTTCTTCTTTATCCTGTAATTGCTATTCTAATAGCAAATCCTTCCTACAAGTTATTGCATTACATTCTTCATTAAATTATCTTTCCCTTGATATATAACTTTATGGTGCTACTCCCCAAAAAAGTGGTGTTATTAGCTAGTTTTAGAAAATACACTTTTCCCAAAAGGTTCCCACAATTTTGGCCACCACTGTATATCTGGCAGGAACCAGAAGAAGGGCCCTCTCTGTGGTGGCTCCCTCCTGTTGGAACATCATTTCTGCAGAGTTTAGACAGGCCCCCAGATGTCAACCTTTGATACGTCCCTAAAGATCTGCTTTTGCCATCAGGCTTGAGGAACCCAGAGTGGAATGGAGTCTATCAAGGGGCTTATCTGATAGTTCTTGTGAGGGATGTGGGTGTTTATTGTTTATAGTTTGCATTTTTTTTAAAAAAAAATTGTAAGCCAGCCAAAATCACCGAGACTGAGTGGGTGGCCCTATAAATTCTCTCAAGTAGGTAAGTAAATAAATAAATCTAGATTGCCAATCAATCAAGTCACAGTCTGACAAAATTTCAAAGCCGTTTATCAAACTTTTTTTTAAATCATTTTAAAGCTGGTTAAAACTGCAGCAGATGCCTCTAAAAAGAAAAAAGAAAACAGAATGAACCTGTCATGTCAGTTCTGAAAACTCTGAAGTCAATATTGCTACAGGGCCCAAGATTGAATGTTTGTGGTGTCCTCCCACGTTCCTTTCGTGGATCTGGCCACGCGGGCTTTGGCAGAAACCCAGCACCGGTTAAATTTTCACCATCCGAAAACAAATTATTAGCCAAATTATACAACTATTTGCTTGAATATGACATGGTAGAAGAGGGAGCCAAAGATCAAATGATAGTGTGGGCCAAAAATTTCGGACATAGCATAAATTTAAACAAATGGGAAACAATCTGGAATAGCAACCTTAAATTGACAAGGGCAGCAACGTATAAGGAGAAACTAATACAAGATGCTATATAGGTGGCACTTAGCCCCTGCTCGGATGGCAAAAATCTATCCCAATATGAGCCCAAATTGCTGGAAATGCGGTTGCCATCAAGGCACCTTCTACCATAGCTGGTGGACGTGTCCCGAAGCGATGAAATTTTGGAAAGCAGTTCGGAGATGGATCTCAGAAATGATAGAAGAAAACATTGATTTAGAACCAGAAACTTTTCTCCTGGGCATTCTGAAAAGGCCATACGTGAAAAAAAAAAAAAAGGTATCTAATTACAACAGCAGCTAAAATAACCTACGCTCAGTATTGGAAAGAGAGAAAGCCACCAGCAGAAGAACATGTAATCAAAAAAATATTGGAATGTGCCGAGATGAATAAGTTAACATACGAGATAAATGAAAGAGAGAGTTCGGAGTATTACACAGTGTGGGAGATGTGGTATAAGTGGATGGAAGTTAGGAGCAAAAGGCAAATAAGAGGGAGTGTACAGATCAATAGTAATGACCAATAGTAAGTAAGTATTATTATCTACTTAACTGTAACTAAGCAAATATTTACCATGTAAATCATCTGTATAGACTTACGAACACCGCTAAACCGTTAAATGTTGAATTGTACTATATATTGCACTAAAAAGTTTATAAATAAATAAATAATTTTTGACCATCCTTTTCCTTCGACTTTCCCCTGTATCTTGTGAACCTCTTCACAAAGTTTGTCCAGCAATCTTCCACTTGCAAAGTCATCTTTTGACAATAAACCTCATCCTGATCAATGTACAGAAACATGGAACAT
Source organism: Masticophis lateralis (assembly GCA_030761175.1). Lineage (NCBI taxonomy): Eukaryota > Metazoa > Chordata > Lepidosauria > Squamata > Colubridae > Masticophis > Masticophis lateralis. The sequence goes on from JAUDYJ010000008.1 coordinate 20,814,189, forward strand.
CCAATGTTCTAATTGGACATCTCAAAATCGTTATTTACCTAGGTTGAGCAAGTAGGGGAGTCTTAGTGGACAACCAATTAAATATGAGTCAAGAGTGTGCAGCGGCAGCCAAAAAGGCCAATGCAACCCTAAATTGCATTAACGGAGGGATACAATCAAGATCAAGGGAGATACTAATACCACTCTATAAAGCCTTAGTAAGACCACACCTAGAATCCTACATCCAGTTTTGGTTACCAGACTATCAAAAAGATGTAAAAATGGAAATGTGCTTTTAAAACTAAAAAAGGTTGAATAAAGAATATTTTTAAAAAAGAGACAGAGAGAGTTTGGGTATGCTTGGACTTTTCTTCTGTCAGGCTTCCCTCCAACTCAGCATCTTCTCATGGAGTTTAAAGGTATTCCCCATCGTCTTAGACGTCAGGCTGGTTTTAAGGGCTGATAAAGGAACCGATAAATTCAACGCACCTGCAGAGCCTCAGGAGCTTGCAAAAAATATTTGACCACAAAATAAAGTGGGCTTCAAGTAATGTGCCGTCTAAGAACACGGAGCGATGACTCTTTTCTTAAATTGTTTTGAATTCTTCTCAAAAATGAGAGCTGCCAGTTTCGGGAATGGACTTTGTAGCCAAAGCAGCTGGCATTGACTTAGCCCTGAAATCTGGCATGGCTGAATCCCTCTGCTGTTCAGCCCAAGATTAAACAGGCTGGATCTGACCCCTTGGACAAGGCACCAGAAATAGAAACTCATTTCTTTTAACTTTTCTCAAAAGTGGAGATAACCAAGATTAGAATAGAATAACAGAGTTGGAAGAAAGACTATGGGTGTATTAAAAATAAAGTTGGTTTACAACTACAATCATGCCAATACACTGAACAAAAATGTAAATAAGCTAGAACAGAACAGAACAGAACAGAACAGAAAGAATAGAATAACAGAGTTGAAAGAAAGACTATGGGTGTATTAAAAATAAAGTTGGTCTATAACTAAAATCATGCCAATATACTGAACAAAAATGTAAATAAGCTAGAACAGAACAGAATAGAAAGAATAGAATGGAATGGAATGGAATGGAATGGAAGAGTAATAGAATAATAGAACTGAAGACTGGAAGAATAGAATAGAATAGAATAGAATAGAATAGAATAGAATGGAATGGAATGGAATGGAATGGAATGGAATGGAATGGAATGGAATGGAATGGAATGGAATGGAATGGAAGAGTAATAGAATAATAGCACTGAAGACTGGAAGAATAGAATAGAATAGAATAGAATAGAATAGAATAGAATAGAATAGAATAGAATAGAATAGAATAGAATAGAATAGAATAGAATAGAATAACAGAATTGGAAGAAAGACTATGGGTGTATTAAAAATAAAATTGGTTTATAACTACAATCATGCCAATATACTGAACAAAAATGTAAATAAACTAGAACAGAACAGAACAGAATAGAAAGAATAGAATAGAATAACAGAGTTGGAAGGGACTTCAGAGGTCTTCTAGTCCAACCCCCTGCTTAGGCAGGAAACCCTACACCATTTCAGATAACATCTTCTAAAAACTTCCAGTGTTGGAGCATTCACAACTTCTGGAGGCAAATTGTTCCACTAATTAATTGTTCTAACGGTCAGGAAATTTCTCCTTAATTCCAGGTCGCTTCTCTCCTAGTGTTGTGGCCCCGTCCTCTGAGCCTATCCCTTTGGAGGAAGGCAACTCTGAGCAGGAGGAAGAGGAGCCAGCCAGATCTCCCAGCCCTCCCCCTCTGGCACCGGCTCAGGTGCCAGCTGAAAGAGAGCCAAGTAGTGGGGAAACAGGTGTCTCAGATGAGAGTGAGGGAGAGACGTCATTCCTGGACACACGCCAAAGAAGGCGAGAGAAAAGGGTACTGCAGCTGCGGCGTATGAGGAAATCCTGAGTCATTGGATTGGAGTCATAGGATCCATGACTCACTGGACCACACCCAGAAGCATATCTATTTAAGACAGTACAATGGGTCACGAAGTTCGTGACGAACAAAGCTAACTGCACAGCTAAACAAACGGAGCAACCTCGTAGTCTTGGAAGCTGGATGAACGGCAAAGCTACGTAGGTGATTTTCTTGTTTGTGTAAACCAATAAAGTCCTTGGCAGACGGTGTGCATATCGCTGCCAAGGTTGAGATAAGAACTGCAGAGTGTGCCAAGTGAGTCTTAACCCTCGGCTGGCTGTGTTTTTGTGGGTCTCTGAAGGGGGGGGACAGATCATCTTGTTCGTCACCCAAAACTCCATCGTTAACCCACGATGGACCAACAGCTGCAGCAGCAGGTACAGCAGATGCTGGAGGCCAATCAACTTCTGCAACAGCAAGTAGCACAGCTAACTGCACAACTTGCTTTGGGAAATGCTCCTGTAGCAGCTCCACCTGCTCCCCTTCCCCGTCCAAGATGCCCAGTGAACATGCCAGATAAGTTTTCTGGACAGCAGGAAATGTTCCCGGCCTTCTTGGGACAGTGCCAGCTGTACATGGCAATGCGGCCGGAGGATTTTCCGGATGACCGGGTTCGGGTGGCTTTTATTATCAGCTCCCTCTCTGGCACTGCCGCCCGATGGGCCACGCCCCTGTTGCTGCAAGACAGCCCCTTGCTTCTGGACTATCAGGGCTTTTTGCAACACCTGCGCACCATGTTTGAGGACCCCCTCCGGGTGCAGACGGCAGCGAGGCGCATCAAAGACCTCCGCCAAGGCAAGCGCCCCCTGCAGGACTATATTGCGGAGTTCCGATTGCTAGGCCAGGATTCGGCCTGGAATGAGGCGGCGCTGATGGATGCCTTCCAGGACGGCCTCTGCGATGAGATGCAGGACGAGCTGGTTCGGGTGGAGGCGCCACAGACCCTGGACACGCTGGTGACCCAATGCCTGCGCATCGATGCCCGCCTACAACGGCGACGGCCCCGTAGGGCTCTTCCGGAACCACCGACAGTGCCGGCACCCCCGCGTTTCGTACCAACAGCGCCCCGGACCGTACCGCGTTTGGTGGCGACGGCTGAGGAGCCCATGGAGCTCGGAGCAGCCAGACCTCAACTGACGGCCCAGGAGCGGATGCGGAGACGCCAAGGGGGGTTGTGCCTCTATTGCGGCGAGGCTGGACATTTCGCCGCCTCGTGTCCCCGGAAGCGGAGTGGATCGCTCAAGCCTGTTCCGGAGCCTCGGCGTGACCAGCCGGGAAACGGGTCAGGCCTGGCCTAGGGGAAACTCTGGGTCAGGCAGGTGACCATGCCCCGCCGGAGGCGGCGGCTGTGGACTGTGAGCCCCCTCGGCACCTGATTTTGAACACCCGGGTGTTGTTGGCTAACCGGTCGGAGGGGCTCCAGGCGCACGCGCTGGTGGACTCGGGGGCCACCACGAACTTTATGGACCAGGCCTTTGTGGCCCATTACAAGGTTCCCTTGGTTCCAGTGGACCCTCCGTTGAGGGTCGAAACTATTGATGGGCGGGAACTTGTGGCGGGGCCCATCAACTTCGCTACTCAGCCCTTGCGCCTTGCCATTGGGAACCATGAGGAGGCGATCCAGTTTTATGTGACGGCGGACCTGCACTTCCCCTTGGTCCTGGGGATGGCCTGGCTTCGGGCGCACGACCCTCAGGTGGCGTGGTCGAGAAATGCCATCTCGTTCCCCAGCCTGCAGTGTGTCGACCACCTTCGCCACACCTGTGCCGGCCAGGACGTCTCTGCCCCGAACGTCTCCTTGCCTCCGGAGCTGACATCCTTCGCCGACGTGTTCAGCGAGAAGGAGGCGGATCGCTTGCCCCCGCACCGACCCTACGACTGCGCGGTGGACTTGATGCCCAACGCGCCCCTGCCCTCGGGACGCCTGTACTCCATGTCGGAGCCCGAGCTGGCCGCCTTACGGGACTTTCTGGACAAGAACCTGGCCCGTGGGTTCATCCGGCCTTCGACCTCCCCGCTCTCGGCCCCAGTCCTCTTCGTGAAAAAGAAGACGGGGGACTTGCGCCTGTGTTGCGACTACCGGCGCTTGAATGCCATCACGGTACGGAATCGCTATCCCCTGCCGCTGATCCCGGAGCTGATGGAGAGGTTGCGGGAGGCCTCGATTTTCACCAAGCTCGACCTCCGGGGAGCCTACAACCTGGTGCGGATGCGAGAGGGGGACGAGTGGAAGACGGCATTTGGCACCCGATACGGACACTTTGAATATACCGTCATGCCGTTCGGGTTGACCAACGCCCCCGCGGTCTTCCAGCACTTGATGAACGACGTGTTCCGGGACATGCTGGATCGGTTCGTGGTGATCTACCTGGATGATATTTTGATCTATTCCCGGACCCCGGAGAGTCACCTCCAGCATGTCTGCCAGGTCCTGCAGCGCCTGCGGGAGCACCAGCTCTATGCGAAGTTGGAGAAATGTTACTTCTTCCAGACTTCCATAGAGTTCCTCGGGCACATCATCACCCCCGAGGGCATCGCGATGGACCCACACAAGGTGGCGGCCTTGCGCAGTTGGGAACCCCCGCGTCGGGTGAAGGACGTCCAGCGTCTGTTGGGATTCGCCAACTACTACCGGACCTTCATCCCGGGCTTTGCCACCCTGACCGTGCCGTTGACCCAGCTCCTTCGGAAGAAGGTTCCGTTCCAGTGGGGGCCCCCGCAGCAGCAGGCCTTCGAGGTTCTCAAGCAGGCCTTTGTCACGGAGCCGGTCCTGAGGCACCCCGATCCACACCGTCCGTTCGTGGTTGAGACAGACGCGTCCAACGTGGCGATTGGAGCGGTGCTGCTACAGGCTCCGGTGGATGGTGGCACTCTTTTTCCCTGCGCTTACTACTCCCGGAAACTCACTCCTTCCGAGCGCAACTACACCATCTGGGAAAAGGAGTTGCTGGCTATCAAGGCCGCGTTCGAGGCTTGGCGACATCACCTCGAGGGGGCCCGACACCAGGTGGAGGTGCGGACGGACCATCGGAACCTGGAGCACCTCACCACGGCCAGGAATTTGAACCAGCGGCAGATCCGGTGGTCGTTGTTTTTCGCCCGGTTCAACTTCCACGTCACATACATTCCGAGCCACCTCAACCAGAGGGCGGACGCGCTATCCCGTAAGCCGGAATACTTTTGCCCAAAGGACTCCCTTTCCCCCCGGACGGTGCTGCCAGCGGACTCCTTGGCCGCGGTCCAGGAACCGGTGGACCTGCGGACTCAGGTGCTGGAAGCGCAGCGATGGGACGACTGGTCGCAGCAGCGGAGAGCGGACGTCGGCCCCGCGTCCCCATGGACCGTGGAGGAGGGCTTGCTCAGGCACCGGGGTCGGCTGTACGTGCCCACAAGTCCGCTCCGAGCCCCGTCATGAACCAGTGCCATGACAACCCCGCGGCGGGGCACTTCGGCTTCTTTAAGACCTTGAACCTAGTGACGCGGACTTTTTGGTGGCCTCGGGTACGGCACGACGTGCACGCCTACGTGACGTCCTGTGTGCCATGCCGACAGGCCAAAGCCGCGTCCGGCCCCCCTCCTGGACTCCTCCAGCCGCTGCCGACACCGGAGAGACCGTGGGGAGCCATCTCCATGGACTTCCTGACTGACCTGCCCCTGTCCGCTACGTTCACGACCGTCCTCGTGGTGGTGGATGCGCTCACGAAGATGGCACATTTCATCCCGTGCCGCGGCCTGCCCTCAGCTCGTACCACGGCTCGCCTGTTCCTGCAACACATCTTCCGCCTCCACGGCCTGCCGGACCGGGTGGTTTCGGATCGCGGGGCCCAGTTCACGGCCCGCTTCTGGAAAAGCCTGATGGCTGCGCTGGAGGTGCAGGTGTGCCTGTCGTCATCACACCACCCGGAGACTGACGGGGACACGGAGAAGGTCATTGGCATACTGGAGCAGTACCTCCGCTGTTTTGTCAACCAGCAGCAGGACAACTGGGCCGAGTACCTTCCCCTGGCGGAGTTCGCTTTTAACAACTCCCAACATACCTCCACCCAGATGACACCGTTCCATGCCAACGTCGGGTACCATCCACGTTTTTTTCCGTTGACCATCATGGACTCCCCTGTTCCTGAGACCCGGGACTTCCTCTCGGAGCTGCAGGCGGTGCAGCAACTGGTGCGGCGGCAGCTGATCCGGGCGAAAGAGGACTATAAACGGTTCGCCGATCGCGGCCGCCGGGCGACGCCACCGCTGGAAGTTGGAGATCGGGTGTGGCTGTCCACGAAACACCTCCCCACGGACCAGCCGGTGAGGAAACTGGCCCACCGCTTTATCGGTCCCTTCCCCATCGAGGCGGTCATCAACCCGGTGGCCTATCGGTTGACTCTACCCCGCTCCATGCGGCTCCACCCCGTTTTTCATCGGTCCCTCCTGGTCCCTGAGACTCCCACTAGCCGTCTCCGCCGCCCGCCGCCGCCTGCCCCCCCAGCCGCAGCCGACGAGGACGACGCCTCGACGTATGAGGTGGACAGTATTCGGGACTCCCGTTGGCTGAAGGGGCGCTTCCAATACCTCATCGCTTGGAAAGGGTACGGGGCCGAGGATTTCACCTGGGTGGACGCATCTGCCGTTCAGGCCCCTGACCTGGTGCGGACTTTCCACGAACAGTTCCCGTCCCGACCCCATCCCGACCGTCAGACCCGGGGGAAGGGCCCTGCGGTGGGGGATAGTGTTGTGGCCCCGTCCTCTGAGCCTATCCCTTTGGAGGAAGGCAACTCTGAGCAGGAGGAAGAGGAGCCAGCCAGATCTCCCAGCCCTCCCCCTCTGGCACCGGCTCAGGTGCCAGCTGAAAGAGAGCCAAGTAGTGGGGAAACAGGTGTCTCAGATGAGAGTGAGGGAGAGACGTCATTCCTGGACGCACGCCAAAGAAGGCGAGAGAAAAGGGTACTGCAGCTGCGGCGTATGAGGAAATCCTGAGTCATTGGATTGGAGTCATAGGATCCATGACTCACTGGACCACACCCAGAAGCATATCTATTTAAGACAGTACAATGGGTCACGAAGTTCGTGACGAACAAAGCTAACTGCACAGCTAAACAAACGGAGCAACCTCGTAGTCTTGGAAGCTGGATGAACGGCAAAGCTACGTAGGTGATTTTCTTGTTTGTGTAAACCAATAAAGTCCTTGGCAGACGGTGTGCATATCGCTGCCAAGGTTGAGATAAGAACTGCAGAGTGTGCCAAGTGAGTCTTAACCCTCGGCTGGCTGTGTTTTTGTGGGTCTCTGAAGGGGGGGGACAGATCACCTGGATTAGTTTCCACCCATTGCTTCTTGTCCTGCTTTGGAGAATAGCTTGACTCCCTCTTCTTTGGGGTAGTCCCTGAGATATTGGAAGACTCCTATCATGTCTCCCCTAGTCCTTCTTCTCATTAAACTAGACATACCCAGTTCCTGCAATCGTTCTTCATAACTTTTAGCCTCCACTCCAGTCCCCTAAATTCCACTACTATATTTAGCCACCAACTTCCTGTGTCAGGTCTAATAGGAAGGCCTTCAGGAGAAGAGAAAGAAAAACTAGACGGATAGAAAAAGCTTGGCACTGAACATAGGGAAGAGATTTGTGAATGGGCAGTGACCTCACACAACCTCCAAAGAGTTTGGGACAACTTTCCTAAACTGCTGCTAAGTCAACTTTAGGAAAGCGTCCGTCTCGTTGGTTGACCATGCACCTTGCGTTCCCAAGCTCCCATTCCTTTCACTTCCGGAAAAAGTCTGGGAAATTCTCAGCGGGTCTCTTCTTGTCAAGGTAGATTGGGGACAAGGTTGGGCAACATTTCTCTTGGTATCCAACTGCATATCCCAGCAAACTTTGAGTGACTTAAATCTGCACGATGTCGGATACATTTTCTCAACCTTTTCTGATGACCAGATAGTCCTCAAGTTACATCCATCTGTGCCAAGACTGTTCAAAGTTATAAAGGCACTGGAAAAAGTGACTTTTGTTTGTCACACTTATGACCACTGCAGCATCCCCATGGTCATGTGATCAAAATTCAGACGCATGTACTTATGACGGCTGCAGTATCCTGGGATCACATGATCCTCTTTTGCAACCTTCACTGGAGAATCCAAATTTGTTTAACAACTGTGTTGCTCCCTGAAGAACTGCAGTGATTCACTTAACAGCTGTGGCCAGGAAGCAACTGTCTTGCTTAGCCACAGAAATTTGGGGCTCAATTGTGGTTGTGAGTTGAGGACAGAGATTTGTTTCCATGCAAAACCACCGGCCTGTAACCATCAGAGAAACCTGCCCAGACAGACAAAGCACATCCCAAGGTCCAACAAAAAAGCAGGGCATCTACAGGAGCCTTGCTCTTAACTACTAAACAAAACCCATCATCCCCGGCTGCTGAGTCATTGATCAACATGTTTGGAAAGCTGCCAGTCTTGGAAATGTGCAACAGCTGAGTCTGTTCAACAGTTTGGGGGGGGGGGGGTTCTTAGATCCTGCCAGATTTTGCTGGTTTTGCTACAAGAGTAGAGTAGAGTAGAGTAGAGTAGAGTAGAGTAGAGTAGAGTTAGAATAGAGTAGAGTAGAGTAGAGTAGAGTAGAGTAGAGTTAGAATAGAGTAGAAGTAGAGTAGAGTAGAGTAGAGTAGAGTAGAGTAGAGGTAGAGTAGAGTAGACTAGAATAGAGGTAGAGTAGAGGTAGTGTAGAGGTAGAGTAGAGGTAGAGGTAGGGGAGGGGAGGGGAGGGGAGGGGAGGGGAGAGGAGAGGAGAGGAGAAGAGAAGAGAAGAGAAGAGAAGAGAAGAGAAGAGAAGAGAAGAGAAGAGAAGAGAAGAGAAGAGAAGAGAAGAGAAGAGAAGAAACGTTATTGTCACTTTGAATGTACACTAATCGGCATACATTAAAATGAAATTTCGTTGCATACAGCCTGATGCAACGAAACAGCTTGATTGGTTAGAAAGTTTCAAAAACGCCTACTCAAAAATTGTTGTTACAATCTTTGTCTGTAACTGTTAACACCGGGGGCCTAATTATAAGCGTTATAATAATAGCACATCCAATTATAATTTAACACTCTTAAGCCAGCCAAGAAGAGATTTAAAAAATATAAACAAAGGGATTCCAGAGTGCGTGGTCCTTCCAATCTTTTCACCTCCTGAGCGGTAACACAGGTATTTATCCTTCTACGCCGTGCTGGCTGAGGATTTGAGAAGTCACAGCCTCAGTTTCCTGGATCGGGAAAACAGGCTGAAAACAGTTGGACCGGTTCAATCTTAGCAATTGCAAACTGGCTTACTCACTAGGTCTGAAAAAAATAACCCCATCTCTGAACATCCTTGCATGCAAACATCTGCGGTCGCTCCTCTGAGATCTTGAAAATGCCGTTTGATTTTATATTCAGCTCCTATTTCACTTTCTTTTCTGAGATATTTGGAGAGTCTGAAAGACGGTTTGCTAATGCACTCCCCTCCCCTTTCATTAGCAAGGGCAGCCACTTAACGTCCCAACCTCAGAACGGTGTCCTTAGCCAACAAAGGGCCCAGGTTGAAAAATGCAACGAAATTTCGTTTCAATGTATGCCGATCAGCGTAGATTTAAAGTGACAATAAAGTTAGCCGAAGTCGAGGTCTAAATGGCAGCTTTTCCTCCATAAACATCCCAGCTTCTCTTGCAATTCTATTAATTCGTGCTTTTAATAACAACATGCGGGGGGTCCGCTTAGTAACCTACCCCCAACAGTTGAGCTCTTCGTACAATGTACTTAAATTTGGTTAACCAGTTTTTCTTCATTCCCCCAGGACGTAAATAAACAGCAGGCTGGGTTTATCCAACACACATAATGGGAGTTTCCACTAAGGGGAGATAAAAAGAAACTCAAGAAGTCCTTCCTCTATAAACAAAGCCCTGGTTTTGTTTTGTTTTGTTTTTTGGATCCTTCCTCCCCCACTTTCTGGTGGACAGTTTTGTAACCGTGCTAGCCCTGATTATGTTACCTAGTTGGGAAATGAAACTTCTGCAAGAAAACCATGAGCTCGGAGAACACCAAGGAACCCCGATTTCCCCTCCACCACCACCCCTCCTCCTCCTCCTCCGCCTCCTCTAACCAAACTCCCTTCTAGCATTGATCATGTTACCTCGTTGGGTAATGAGATGTCTTCAAGAAAACCATGAGCTCAGAGAACACCAAGGAACCCTGATTTCCTCTCCACCACCACCCCTCCTCCTCCGCCTCCTCCTCCTCTAACCAAACTCCCTTCTAGCATTGATCACATTACCTAGTTGGGTAATGAGATGTCTTCAAGAAAACCACGAGCTCAGAGAACACCAATGAACCCCGATTCCTCCTCCACTCCCCCTCCCCCCTCCTCCTCCTCCTCCTCCGCCTCCTCCTCTAACCAAACTCCCTTCTAGCATTGATCACGTTACCTAGTTGGGTAATGAGATGTCCTCAAGAAAACCACGAGCTCAGAGAACACCAAGGAACCCTGATTCCTCCACCACCACCATCCCTCCTCCTCCTCCTCTGCCTCCTCCTCTAACCCCACTCCCTTCTAGCATTGATGACGTTACCCATTTGGTTAATGAAACACTCTGCAAGCTCAGAGAACACCAAGGACCCCCTCCTTTCAACCCTGAGCTACGCATATCTTCTTCTACTGGCACTTTTGTAATCATACCAAAAAAAAAATGCAATCAAAACTAACCACAATGAGCACACCAATTCAACCACTGGTTTTATAAATATTTCAGTTGAAGATATTGCACAGACAAAATCAAACAACAGCATCAGAGTTGGGGGCAGAGAGAGATTTAGATTGGGAAAGATGGACACAATGCAACGAAGGGAGACGTCACGCTCGTCTACATACGCAAGTGTACACAACTCAGCTTCGCACGTTTTGCTAAAAGGCCATTTTCATGGTTTGGCCACCGAATTCCTGAAATAAACTACCTTTGTTAAAACACTGCAGCAGAGGTCCCCGCCTAGAGAACCCATGTTCTTTCAGCAATTTAGGGGAGAGCGGGTGTCCAAAGGAAAGAGTGTGGGGCTGAAAGTCACCAGATGTACCCCAAAATGCCACTTAAGACATCTTCGTGGGGAGGTTCCCTCAGCTGTTGTCCACCTGAGAAAGCTGTAGTAGTAGACCCTTTTTTAAAAAAATTTGATTTATATGCCGCCCTTCTCCGGAGACTCAGGGCAGCTTACAATGCATTAAGCAATAACCTTCATACTTTTGTATATTTTATACAAAGTCAGTTTATTGCCCCCACAAACTGGGTCCTCAATTGACCTACCTTAGAAAGGATGGAAGGCTGAGTCAACCTTGAGCCTGGTGAGATTCGAACTTACAGTAATTGCAGACATCTGGTGTTAATAAGAATGCTTTTAGTCTGCTGAGCTATCCAGACCCTGGGTTAATCCCTGCCCCCCCCTCCCCAAAGCCAATAAAGCACAATCACTGGAATAGTCTACGCCAGAGGTGTCCAACCTTGGCAACTTTTAAGACCTGCGGACTTCAACTCCCAGAATCCCCCAACTTGTTTGCAAAGGGCAGAAGCTTTTGGAAAGATAACACAACGCTCCCAAGCCAAGACAGGGCGTGGAGCGTTGTTGTCACAGAGAGGAAGCCTGGTGGATACTCACAACAGCCGTGTCTGGATAGGACTTGCTCTGCCGTGCTGCCATGATCCAGTGGCTTGAGCTGAAACTCAATCAATCCTCTCTCCAGCCTTCCTGCCTTTTGCTAGTCCCCACTTTTGGGCGAGCCGGAAAGTTGCATTGCATCCTACCTAAAAATTCAAGTGCTTTTCCTCCCACCGTCAGCCGCTGCTGCAGGGTGAGCCAGATGCTAATGGACTGTGTGCTCTCCTTCCCTCGCCCATCATTATGTCAGGAGGGATATTTAATAGCTCTCTGCCTCCCTCCCGGCAACAAACTGCCAGGGGGAGGGGCAGGTGCCAATGCCACAGGGGAAAGGGAGGCCGTGCTGGGCTGGGCAGGGAACCCTGCCGTCAACACCGGAGCTGGCCCCAGAGATTTGCCAGCTCCTTCCGCTAACAAGGGCGAAAAAGGCAACGAGTTCGAGTAAGCTCCAGTGGCCCTTTTGCAGCCAGCAAGGCACAGCAGTGGCAAGTTAAGTGTAATGGATCTAAAAGAATAATTTTTAAGAAAAGGAAGCAGGGCTGGATTGCACATCTATAACTACCAGCTGCATCATAGGAGTCTCCAGGAATGGCCTGGCCCAGCCCGCCCATTTTCAGTCTCCGATTCAGACGTCTTGCAGTTCCTTTGGACTTCGCTCAGCACGTGGCCAAGATGGTTAAGAGAACCGGGTATCTCCTAGCCTCACAAAGAGGAGGATTGGGAGGGGCCTGGTAGCAATCTTCCACTTCAGTCCTCAATTTACAATTCACTTAGTGACCATTTGGAGTTAAGCGGCACTGGGAAAAAATGAGTTATACTACTTAGCAATAGCACTTGTATACTGCTTCACAGTGCTTTACAGCCTTCTCTAAGCGGTTTACAGAGTCAGCCTATTGTCCCCCAACAATCTGGATCCTCTTTTTACCCACCTTGGAAGGATGGAAGGCTGAGTCAACCTTGAGCCGATCAAGATCGAACTCCTGGCAGTGGGCAGAGTTAGCCTGCAATGCTGCATTCTAACCACTGAGAGGGAGAGAGGGAAGGAAGGAAGGAAGGAAAATAGCGATAGCACTTATATACCGCTTCATGTGCTTTCCAGCCCTCTCTAAGCAGTTTACAGAATCAGCCTGTTGTCCCCCAACAATCTGGGTCCTCTTTTTACCCACCTTGGAAGGATGGAAGGATGAGTCAACCTTGAGCCTGGTGAGATTTGAACTGCCAAATTGTAGGCAGCCAGCAGTTGAAGTCCACAAGTCTTAAAGTTGCCAAGGTTGTTGGCTGAGGGATTCTGGGAGTTGAAGTCCACAAGTCTTAAAGTTGCCAAGGTTGCTGGCTGAGGGATTCTGGGACTTGAAGTCCACAAGTCTTAAAGTTGCCAAGGTTGCTGGCTGAGGAATTCTGGGACTTGAAGTCCACAAGTCTTAAAGTTGCCAAGGTTGCTGGCTGAGGGATTCTGGGAGTTGAAGTCCACAAGTCTTAAAGTTGACAAAGTTGGAGACCCCTGGACTAGAAGATTTCAAACATCCCTTCCAGCCCTATGACTGTAGTGTCCACAGCTAGGGAATTCTGGGAATTGAAATCCATACAGCTTAAAAGTTCCCAAGTTGACAAAGCTTGGTTCCCAGCTGTCCCTCTTGATATCTGATTGCGGGTTATTTGGAAAGTGGAACTGCGACGGGACACGAAGATGGGTGGGCGCACATGAAGAGATGATTCTATACCCCCCTGTAGTTATTCTGGCCTCTTGCCCTGAGCAATCCCATATCATTCACAACTCCCTAGTATTCACAACTCCAGGGAAAGACTGCAGTTGGCCAGGAAGACAACAGCCATGCTTGCCTTATGGCACTGGATCCTCAGGGCAGCTTTAGAACATAGAAAATGGAATAAGAGATGGAAGGGACCTTAGAGATCTTCTAATCCAACTCTCTCCTTGAGCAGGAGACCCTATACCCGTGATGGTGAACCTATGACGCGGAGCCATATCTGCAGCCATTGGCCTAGCTCAGCTCCCCAGCTGGCCCGGCCCACACTGTCCCTCTCCTCCCAGGGTCTCCACGCAGCCTGTTTTGGATGCCAGATAAATACAGGGCTCACGTGGAGGCTCTGGAAGAGCCTCACGTGGAGGCTCTGGAAGAGCTCACGTTTTTGGCCTCTGGAGGGTCTCCAGGGGAAGTGGTTTTCATCCTCCCCAGGCTCCAAGAAAGCTTCTGGAGCCTGGGGAGGGTGAAAAATGGGCCTACCAGGCCTACCAGAAGTCTGGAAATGGGCCGTTTCCAGCCTCTGGAGGCTTCAGAGTGGTGTGCTAGACCCCAAATGAGGTGCAGGGGGTGTGGGGCACAGGGGGCACTGAACTATGGGTATGGGCACACGCGCGCATGACCCCTCTACGCTCCCCCCACTTTTTGGCACACAACAGCAAAAAGGTTAGCCATCCCTGCCCTATACCATTTCAGGAAAATAGCTGTCCAGTCTCTTCTTCAAAGCCTCCATTGATGGAGCACCCACAACTTCTGGAGGCAAGTAGTTCCACTGATTAATTGTCCTCACTGTCAGGAAAGTTTCATGTTGTTTCTCTCCTTGGTTAGTTTCCATCCATCCACATCCTAGCTCTCTCATTTGGTGAATGCTGTGCCTAGAACACAGAATTGGGGCTTGAAGGGACCTTGGAGGTCCTCTTGTAAAACCTTCTGCTTAAATCAGGAGACCTTATACCATCGCAGCCAAATGCCCATCCTGTGTCTTCTTAAAAACCTCCAGTGATACAGCGCCTGCAACCTCAGAAGGCGAGCTGTTCCACCAGTTAATAGTTGTGTCAGGAAATATCTCCTTGGTTGTAGGTTGGTTATCTACTTGATAAGTTTCCATCGGTTGCTTCTTGTCCTGCTTTCAGGTGCCTGGAAAATAGGTTCACCCCCTCCTCTTTGTGCAGCCCCTCAGATGTTGGAAGATTGCTATCCTGTCCCCCCACAATCCTTCTCTTTGTCAGATTAAAGGTAAAGGTTCCCCTCGCACATATGTGCTAGTCGTTCCCGACTCTAGGGGGCTCTGTTCATCTCTGTTTTTAAGCTGAAGAGCCAGCACTGTCCGGAGACGTCTCCGTGGTCATGTGGGCAGCATGACTCAATGCCAAAGACGCATGGAACGCTGTTACCTTCCCACCAAAGGCGGCCCCTATTTTTCTATTTGCATTTTTTTTAACGTGCTTTTGCTAAGTTGGCAGGAGCTGGGACAAGTAACGGGAGCTCACCCCGTTACACAGCGCTAGGGACTCGAACCGCTGAACTGCCAACCTTTCGATTGACAAGCTCAGCGTCTTAGCCCCTGAGCCACCGCGTCCCTATTTGTTAGATTAGACACACCCAGTTCCTGCAACCATTCTTCATATGTTTTAGCCTCCAGCCTCCTAAATCATTTTTGTTGCTCTTTTCTGCCCTCTTTCTCGGGTCTCTGCATGTTTTTGGCGTCGTGGTGACCAGAAACAAAAAAGATGCAGAGACCCTAAAAAGCGTGCACTAAAGAGCAGCGAAGATGAGGAGGAAGTTGGTCTGGAGATAATAGAAATATTGTTGATGATAAGGAGAGTGTAAGGGGATTGATCTGGAGGCCAAATCCTACCGTTCTTCATATGTTTTAGCCTCCAGCCTCCTAAATCATTTTTGTTGCTCTTTTCTGCCCTCTTTCTTGGGTCTCCGCATGTTTTTGGCATCGTGGTGACCAGAAACAAAAAAGATGCAGAGACCCTAAAAAGCGTGCACTAAAGAGCAGCGAAGATGAGGAGGAAGTTGGTCTGGAGATAACAGAAATATTATAGATGATAAGGAAAGTGTAAGGGGGATTGATCTGGAGGCCAAATCCTACGATGGACCTCAAAAAGAGATCCTGCTCTCGGTTGTCGGGGGCTTCATGCACATGGCCTCCTCACATTACTCCCCCCCCCGCCGCCTCAACCCTAAAGAAACTGCCAGGTCCAGTTTTCAGACAAACACAGCTTGTATCTATTGTGAGTCCAAGCGAGTTTCGCCAATGCTAAATTCCCCAAAGCCCAAACATATTCAACACTGCCCCCTAATGGTCACACAGACCTATGGCACCAGCAGGTTTTTCATGGCTCTATTTTCAGTGTCGCATTACACAACCTGCCATTTCCCTTCCCCACCCCGGATCCTTTACTAAGACTTTAATAGCATCCTGCTCCACACGTCCTTTCTGGAGGTGAGCTGTGTGCCGTTCTCTTTTTTTTTCTTTGGCTACTGAAACCTGAATTGCACAGCAAGTAGCAATCCATTACGACGTTTGGCAGAGAAACAGAGACCGCGGTTAGGTTCAACATGAAAAGATAGACCGCTGTTACTATCTAAGCATGGCATTTAATGCTTGACAGAGTACCTGAAACCATTAAAGGAAGAGTTTTCCCCCCCCCCAGGGACTTGAAAATATAAAATCAGAAGAGGTTTTGTTTAGGTGCCGGAGCTCAGGAATGAAGCAAAATGAGGTTAGTTGCACTCCATTCAAAAAAGACTTATAAAGATATGGGTCGGTCACAACTGCTACGGGATAAATTATTGGAAACAAAAAAATGATAATAAAAACCTATAAGAACGGTTGCAGGAATGGGCATGTCTAGTTTAATGAAAAGAAAGACTAAGGAAGACATGATAGCAGTCTTCCAATATCTCAGGGGCTGCCCCAAAGAAGAGGGAGTCAAGCTATTCTCCAAAGCACCTGAGGGTAGGACAAGAAGCAATGGGTGGAAACTAATCAAGGAGAGAAGCAATGTAGAACTAAGAAGAAATTTCCTGAGAGTTAGAACAACTAATCAATGAAACAACTTGCCTCCAGAGGTTTTGAATGCTCCAACACTGGAAGTTTTTAAGAAGATGTTGGATAACCATTTGTCTGAAATGGTCTAGGGTTTCCTGCCTAAGCAGGGGGTTGGACTAGAAGACCTCCAAGGTCCCTTCCAACTCTGTCATTCTACTCTATTTAGCTACGAAACACAACCTATTCGTCAAAGGCTGTGCAGCAGAATTCACTGGCATGGGAGGAGACCTGAAACTCAGGAAAAAATCCTTTGTCCCAAGATGATGTGCCAGCTTGTGAGATTGCCTACCACATCTTCTCGTGGTTACAAAAGAGTGGTCTCTTTGGAGCAAGTTCTCCCCTCCCACGATTGGGAGTAGCAGACTTGGGTAGGTCTTCAGTAACTAACAGGCTGTTATCTCACATATCTCAACAACGTAAGTTTTGTCCTCGCTGTGGGGAGCCCTCAGTGAAAAGTTGACAACTGTTCATTACCGATAAGGACCATCTGAGCTAAACAGGCATTTGGGTTTGTTTGTGTCTTGCCAAAGACACCTCAAGCAAATGCTCCACAGTTTCTCAACCCTACATCTACAACACTTCACTCAATTAATTAACAATTAATCAATGGAACAACTTGACTCCAGAAGTTGTGAATTCTCCAACGCTGGAAGTTTTTAAGAAGAGGTTGGATAACGATTTGTCTGAAATGGTATAAGGTTTCCTGCCTAAGCAGGGGTTGGACCAGAAGACCTCCAATGTCCCTTCCAACTCTGTTATTCTATTCTATTCTACTCCATCAATACAAGTAGATGTCAGCTTTGGAAGCCATATTTACACCAGAAGCTTCCATGCTGCCAACTTTCCCAAGCGCAAGAAGTTGGCAGCATGGAAGCTTCTGGTGTTAATATGGTTTCCAAAGCTGACAAGTAGAAAGCAACCAGGAATGTACCACCCTTTATAGAAACCGCTCCAGATGTTCACAAGGCTTCAAGTTGGTTGACTATCTAAATATAATCATATTATCTAAATATAAATATAGTCTGGAGCTCCTAAATAGCCCAACTTGGCTCCATTATAAATGTTTAGTTTTTGGAAGAAATGCTTGGAATGTTTCCTCAGAAATCTGAGAAACCTTTTGGGTTTTGTTCAGGAGTTACAGTAGGAAAAGCCACCTTCTAACAATTCTTAGATTTAACAGAATTGGAAGAGACCTTGTAGATCATCAAGTCCAACCCCCTACTCATGCAGGAGACCTGTAGTAGGGATTCGAACCGCCGAACTGCCAACCTTTCTGATCAACAAGCTCAGGGTCTTAGCCACTGAGCCACCTAGTCAGACTGTTTTTTCTCTCTGTCTTCTGTAACCGCTTTAGCAGATCGAGATATAAGTCGAGATATAAGTCGAGATATAAGGACTTCAACTCCCAGAATTCCTCAGCCAGCAACCTTGGCAACTTTAAGACTGGTGGACTTCAACTCCCAGAATTCCTCAGCCAGCAACCTTGGCAACTTTAAGACTGGTGGACTTCAACTCCCAGAATTCCTCAGCCAGCAACCTTGGCAACTTTAAGACTGGTGGACTTCAACTCCCAGAATTCCTCAGCCAGCAACCTTGGCAACTTTAAGACTCGTGGACTTCAACTCCCAGAGTTCCTCGCTTCGCTCACACGCACGCCAAATATGCACTCTGCACAAGCGCATTAGGTTTCTGCCCAGCTGAGGTGCGGCAATCCACTCTGCCGCGCCTATCAGCTGGGCTAAAAAAGAAGAGATAAAGGTAGGAATAAAGCAGGGGCAGGTGGGAGGGCCCAGCTCCCAATCAAAGAGAACCGTTTGGTGATGTCACATCGTCACCACTACCAGTTCGGCCGAACCAGGAGGAACCGACCACCGACTTTCAGGGCCCGATTTTACAACTAGAAAAAACCTGCCACCTCCCCAGAGTTAAAATGGAGCTTCCTCTTGCTTGCCAAAAACACAAAGCAGTGTAATAACTAGGTGTTTGTCCTCATTTGTTTGTTTTTTCATTCAGAATTATTCCTCCCAGTGTCAAGTGTGAAGCAAAGAGCCGGTTACAATTCAGAAGCAAAGCTTCACAACTAAGGGAGTTGCATCCCTCTACTACTTGCACGGCCTGACTGCTAAGCCAATTACCACCCAGAGGAGGTTTAAGAAAATCCTACATCTATCTTTCTATCTTTCTTTTTCTTTCTTTCTTTCCTTCCTTCCTTCTTTCTTCCTTCCGTTCTTCCTTTCCTTCCTTTTTCTTTCTTTTCTTCTTTCTTCCTTTCCTTCCTTCCTTTTTCTTCCTTCCTCTTCCTTTCTTTTTCTTTCTTTCTTTGTCTTTCTTTTTTTCTTTTCTAACTTTCTTTTCTTTCTCACTCTTTTCTTTCCCTTTTTGTTTTTTTTTCTTTTTCTTTTTTTCTCTTTTCTTTCTTCTCTTCCTTCCTTTCCTTCCTTCCTTCCTTCCTGTCTTTCTTTCCTTTCTTTTTCTTTCTTTCTCTTTCTTTTATCTCTTTCTCTCTCTCTCTTTTCCTTTCTTTTTCTTTTTCTCTCTTTTTTCTCTCTTTTTCTTTTCTCCCTCTTTCTCTCTTTCTTTTCCTTTGTTTCTTTTCTTCCTTTTCCTTTCTCTCTCTTTCTCTCTTCTTTCTTCAAATTTGACTTAATTATTACACAAACACACACACACACAAACATTCACCCATGGGCACACATCCCTGCCAGTCACTCCGCAGCCTGGCCAGGTTGAGGAAGCACCATTGCCATGTGTTTTGATAGTCATTCTGTGCGGACTTCAGCTAGACAGATCGCCAGCTACTGTTTAAAAGAAGGGTCCCAGCTCTTAATTTACAGCCCAGTAGCAGACTGCACCCTGTTCAGAACTGGGCCATGGAAGCGGTGGGCAAACGTGCGTGAAGTTGCATTGGTGAAAATAATGCACACGCTTATGCAAAACCATCTCCTCTCCCCACCTCCACCCCACCCCATCCCCACTGCTGCCGCTGCCGTTTCTGCCACTTCACTGAGCCGGAAAAGTTTAAAATATATCCAACAATAGAATGTTTGCAAATGTTGCCTGCTCAAAGCTTTTGGGGAGGGACAACATACACATTAAACAAACACAACTGCAACCCAACAACAGACCGATGATAGCCTCTCCTACTGCAGAACGTTTATTGCCCTTATCATCCTTATCATCCTTCTTATTAATTTTCAAAAGTTATCTTTCAAAGATGATTTTACATAAGAAACTGGACGATGGCAAAGCCATCGATAAGCATCATCTCTGCTTTCCCGTGGTACCCTGGGACCCAAGTTGATTTTCCAGGAGTCTTTTTTTTTTAATTTGATTTATATGCCACCCTTCTCCAGAGACTCAGAGCAGCTTACAATGCGTTAAGCAACAGCCTTCATACTTTTGTATATTTATACAAAGTCAGCTTATTGTCCCCACAAACTGGGTCCTCAATTGACCTACCTTAGAAAGGTTGGAAGGCTGAGTCAACCTTGAGCCTGGCGAGATTCGAACTTACAGTAATTGCAGACAGCTGGTGTTTAATTACAATGCTTTTAGTCTGCTGAGCCACCGGAGCACCAGAGTCTTACAAGTGAAAAGAGTTTAGGTGATGTCATCCTAATGTTTTTGTTTGAAGACTGCCCCAGTTTAGGAAGGAAGATATAGACAAGATACAGAACAAGAAGCAATGGATGGAAACTGACCCAAGAGAGAAGCAGCTTAGGAGAAATTTCCTGACCGTGAGAACAATTAATCAGTGGAACGACTTGCCTCCGGAAGTTGTGAATGCTCCAACACTGGAAGTTTTAAAGAAGATGTTGGATAACCATTTCTCTGAAGTGGTCTAGGGTTTCTTGGCTAAGCAGAGGGTTGGACTAGAAGACCTCCAAGGTCCCTTTTCAACTCTGTTATTCTATTCTATTCTACTCTACCTCCATGGTCCCTTCCAATTCTGTTTTTTCTGTGAAGCTGGTTGGGAGAAGGAAGCATTGGATCAAGGAGTTCCCTCAATAAAATGCTTTTGATCAACTTCCTGCAGGTGTATTTCAAATATAAATATTCTGAGCGCATAATTCAAAGGCAAGTCTTTGGAGTAATTGCAGGAAGGCAGCTGGTGCTACTTAATAGCACTTTAGTCTGCTGCGCCACCAAGGTTCATGCCTTGTGTGTGTGTGTGTGTGTGTGTATGTAATGCCTTCTGTCACTGACTCTTACTAGACACTGGTAGCTTTCTGTGTCTTCACCTCTTTTTTTTCTGGACTCCAAAAGTAAAAAAAGGTTGAATAAGGCTGGGCTGAAATTCTGCAACGAGATTCCAATTCAAAACACATTTCTCTAAACCATGGTTTGCTAACGCCCCTGTTGCAGAGCTGCTAAGAAAAGCTAAAGTCCTTCGAGCCGTGTGATGGCTGAAGACAAGAGTGAAGGTAGAAGAACCTCAACAGAAAATACACCATCCATGACCACAGATACTTACCCCCCAGGGCCACCTGAAACGGGACATCATGTTCCCTTCCACGCACACACTTTCTGCTTGCACACTTACATGAGCAAATTCTTGACTGACCCAAGCCCTTGAGGCTAAGCTGGGGGAGGCCTTTATCTGCACTTGCCGGTTGTGGAAGATGGGAGGAGTCACATTCTGGGCTCTGGAGATTAGAGAAGATCAGCAGTTCCAATTTATGGAACGTGGCTCAAATGTTGGCCAGGAACATCTTTTCCCTAAATTGGAAGGTCCATTTCTTCTCCAAACATATCCATCGTCCCCCTGCAAGCATGGGTTAGAATTAATTGGCGGTGGGGGGGGGGGGGTGAGGGAGCAAACCCAGCCTGTTTTGTTGTTTTATGGCTGAGTTTATTTTGTGAGCAAAGAAAAGGGTCAATTCAGCTTTAAAATGTTGTGTGGAATCAGACTGAGTCTTCACCCTTGGACACTTTAAGGTGTGTGGACTTCAACTCCCAGAATTCCCCAGCCAGCTTTCTGGGGTTTGAAGTCCACGCATCTTAAAAGTTGTTGAGATAGAGAGAAGCTCTATCATCTATCTATCTATCTATCTATCTATCTATCTATCTATCTATCTATCTATCTCTTATATTATACACAAAAATAGTGATGTATATATTACAATTATTACTATTACTATTATATATTACAGATGTAGAGTGTGACTATGTATTGCATATATTACACAATATAGTACTATAACATCTTAAAAGTTGAGATAGAGAGCACTATCCATCCATCCATCCATCTATATCATCTATCTCTTCTATCTATCTATCTATCTCTTATATTATACACAAAAATAGTGATGTATATATTACAATTATTACTATTACTATTATACTATTATATTATTACTATTATATATTACAGATGTAGAGTGTGTCTATGCATTGCATATATTACACAATACAGTACTATAACATCTTAAAAGTTGTTGAGCCAGAAGCTCCATCCATCCATCATCTATCTATCTATCTATCTATCTATCTATCTATCTATCTATCTATCTATCTATCTATCTATCTATCTATCTATCTACAGTATATTATATTATACACAAAAATAGTAATGTATAATACAATTATTACTATTACCATTATACTATTATACTATTACTATTATATATTACAGATGTAGAGTGTGACTATGCATTGCATATATTACACAATATAGTACTAGAAGATCTTAAAAGTTTTTGAGACAGAGCGCTCTACCTATCCATCCATCCATCATCTATCTATCTCTTCTATCTATCTATCTATCTATCTATCTATCTATCTATCTATCCATCCATCCATCCATCCATCCATCCATCTACCTATCTTACACACAAAAATAGTATTACTATTATACTATTACAATACTATCACTATTATATATTACAGATGTAGCGTGTGACTGTGCATTTCGTATATCACACAATATACCACTATAACAGAGTTTCTCTTTGTGCAGCCGTTCCTTCCTTCCATTCACACTGGAGAAAAAGTGGGACCCCACCTCCTTCCAAAGCCTTTGTGTAACTCAGGGCTACTAGTAGAGTTGATAGTAGAGGCTGCTGTTATCTACAGAGGCAGAATCCTAAGTCTTGGTCACGCCAGGGTGTGTCAGAATCCCAGACACTTCTTTTTAAAGAAACAGCCCACATCATAAGAAATAACTCTTTTAAAGCTTGTTTTTTAAAAAAAAACAACAACAACTGGGCAGTAATTTCTGTCGTAACAGAAAACTGCAATATCCTTCCCCCAGGAGTGGGGAGGGAATGGGGATTTTGCAGTATCCTTCCCCTGGAGTGGGGAGGGAATGGGGATTTTGCAGTATCCTTCCTCTGGAGTGGGGAGGGAATGGGGATTTTGCAGTATCCTTCCCCTGGAGTGGGGAGGGAATGGGGATTTTGCAGTATCCTTCCCCTGCCACGCCCACCAAGCCACGCCCACCAAGCCACACCCACAGAACCAGTAGTAAAAAAAAATTGAATTTCACCACTGATGCAGTCCCTTTATTGTAACCCTCTGGTATTATTCCCAACAGATATAATTCTATTCTTTAGTTTGGTCTTTGTTTGTATAACTGATATACCCTGCATTCATACACTGTATTCAAAAATGCTTTTATATATATAATAAACATATATATATGTGTGTGTGTGTGTGTGTGTGTTTTCTGAGGTTTTCGCAGATGTTTGTATGTAGGTCTTTGGTTATTCGGGTCTTCTCCCGTGTAAAATTGGAAGTGTCTTGGCGATGTTTCAATGAAGTCTCATTCGTCATCTTCAGGCTGGTGTTCTCGGCTTCGTGCTTTCCGGAAGCACGAAGCAGAGAACACCAGCCAGAAGATGACGAATGAGACTTCGTCGAAACGTCGCCAAGACACTTCCAATTTTACGCGGCAGAAGACCCGAATAACCAAAGACATATCTATCTATCTATCTATCTATCATCTATCTATCTATCTATCTATCTAACTATCTATATATATATATCACAACCCCCATCCAATCAGTTCACACCCCCACTAGCAGTTAAAAGGAAGAAACAGCTGCGATCCCACATTGCTCTTGGAAGCACGAAGTCGAAAACACCAGCCTGAAGATGACAAATGAGACCAATGATGACAAAAGTATACCATGTTTTATTCTGGCTGTTCACCGCCCTGAGTCCGCAAGGAGAAGGGCGGTTTATAAATTGAAATAATAATAATAATAATAATAAAAAGTCACCAAGACACTTCCAATTTTACGCGGGAGAAAACCCGAATAACCAAAGACGTGTGTGTGTATGTATAGGTATATGTATATGTGTATATATATATATATATATATATATATATATATATATATATATATATCAGAAAACAGAATATATATATATATATATATATATATATATATATATATATATATATATATATATATATATATATATATATATATATATATCCTTCTCAAGCCACCCATTCCTTTCCGTGAGTCCCTACGGTACATAGCAAAACATGGAAGGATTCATTTTTCATGAGAACTAGAAGATCCATTTAAATGAAAGCATGCTTGGTGACCTGGATGCACCCCTAAATATAGATTTATAACATCACTCCTGCCGTATTTCTCCTTGCTGCTAAACAGCTACAAAATTTAATATTGAACACCAGAAGGTTCTCTGCCGCAACAGACCAGGGCATGGAAAACCACCAGATCAAAGGTTTTTTAAAAAGTTGAAATAGAACAGAAATAAATAACAGAAGGGACGAGACTGGACAGCCATTTGTCTAAAACGGTATAGGGCAGTGGTGTGTTTTAAATTTTTTTACTACCGGTTCTGTGGGTGGGGCTTGGTGGGCGTGGCAGGGGAAGGATACTGTAAAATCTCCGTTCCCGCCCCAATCCAGGGGAAGGTGACTGCAAAATCCCCATTTCCTCCCGATCAGCTGAGACTTGGGAGGCAGAGAATAGATGGGGACAGGGCCAGTCAGAATTTTACTACCGGTTCTCTGAACTACTCAAAATTTCCACTACCGGTTCTCCAGAATAGGTCAGAACCTGCTGTATCCCACCTCTGGTATAGAGTCTCCTCTTGAGCAGGGGGTTGGACTAGAAAACCTCCAAATGTCCCTTCCAACTCTGGTATTCTGTATTCTGTATTTGTATCTTTGTGTCCGTCTCTCTGTCTCTGTCTCTATCTACCTACCTACCAACCAACCACCTATCTCATCTAAAAGCGACTCGAGTGGCTTACAGCATTAAATTATGTCTTTCCTCCACCACCCCCAGAAAACTGAGGTCTTATTTGCTTGGTAATACCAGAATGCTGTATGTTTCCACCACCCCCCCCCCTCTTATTTTTAAACCTCCAATTCCCATCCTTTGCAGCCTCTCCTCCGAGCCCAGTGCCGAGAAACCATTCGCATCCTCCACGAATCGTTAATTGTTTTTATTTGCTGCTGGAGGATGGCAGAGGGGCCAACCCAGGGAGATGATTTCGCCTTGTGCTGTCAATTATGTTCTCCCTTGAATCACAGCCCTTGCTCGCTCTCACCCTTCGATTGGCCCGGTGCCATCTCCATCTTTCTTGCTGATCAGAACTGGAGAAAAAAGCAAAATCTCCCTCAATCATCCGGAGTTACTCAGCCATTCTCTCTTGGAGAGAGACCCAGTCCAGCAGTCCAGAGCAGATGACAGACTGCTATTCAGGTGAGAGGGAGGGAGGGAGGGAGGGAGGGAGAGAGAGAGAAGAGATGGAGACAGAGACAGAGACACACACACACACACACAGTGAGAGAGAGAGCTAGAGAGACAGAGACAGAGAGACACAGAGAGAGAGAGACAGAGAGACACAGAGAAAGAGAGAGAGAGAGAGAGAGAGAGACAGAGAAAGAAAGAAAGAGGGAGAGGAGGAGTGGGGAGAGAGAGAAAGAGTGGGGGAGAGGGAATGGGGGAGAGGGAGAGAGATAGAAAGAGACAGAAGAAGAGACAGACAGAAAGACAGAGAGACACAGAAAGAGACAGAGAGACACAGAGAGAGAGAGAGAAAGTGACAGAGTCACACAGAGAGAGAAACAGACAGAGAGACAGAGATAGAGAGACAGAGAGACACACACAGAGAGAGACAGAAAGAGACAGAGACACACACACACAGAGAGACACAGAGAGACAGAGAGAGAGAGAGAGAGAAAGGAAGGAAGGAAGGAAGGAAGGAAGGAAGGAAGGAAGGAAGGAAGGAAGGAAGGAAGGAAGGAAGGAGGAGAGAGAGAGAATGGGGGAGAGGGAGAGAGACAGAGACAGAAGGAGAGAGAGAGAGAGAGAAGACACAGAGACACAAGAGATACACACAGAAAGATACAGAGAAAGAGACTGAGACACAGAGAGAGAGAGAGACCGAGAGACACAGAGAGACTGAAAGAGACAGAGAGACACACAGAGAGACAGAGACAGAGAGACACAAAGAGAGAGAGAAAGAGACAGAGAGACAGACAGAGAGAGACAGACAGAGACAGAGCGACAGAGAGAGAGACAGAGAGACACAGAGAGAGAGACAGAGAGACACAGAGAGAGAGAGAAAGAAAGGAAGGAAGGAAGGAAGGAAGGAAGGAAGGAAGGAAGGAGGAGAGAGAGAGAATGGGGGAGAGGGAGAGAGAGAGACAGAAGGAGAGAGAGAGAGAGAGAAGACACAGAGACACAAGAGATACACACAGAAAGACACAGAGAAAGAGACTGAGACACAGAGAGAGAGAGAGACCGAGAGACACAGAAAGAGAGACTGAAAGAGACAGAGACACACAGAGAGACAGAGACAGAGAGACACAAAGAGAGAGAGAAAGAGACAGAGAG
Source organism: Masticophis lateralis (assembly GCA_030761175.1). Classification (NCBI taxonomy): domain Eukaryota; kingdom Metazoa; phylum Chordata; class Lepidosauria; order Squamata; family Colubridae; genus Masticophis; species Masticophis lateralis. Next base: position 20,840,421 of record JAUDYJ010000008.1, read on the forward strand.
ACAGACAGAGAGAGACAGACAGAGACAGAGAGAGAGAGAGAGAGACAGAGAGACAGAGAGAGAGAGAGAGAGAGAGACAGACAGAGAGAGAGAGAGAGAGAGATGTGCTCTGCTCACTAAGTTGGCTTGTATTTCAAGGAAGCCGCTGAGGTCATCTTGGCGTATTTTGAAAATAGAAACATGCATGTCTAAATCCAAGGTCTGCCAGATCATAGATCATGCCAACAGGGACTTCAGTCTGCAAGGAAAGAATTAAACTCTGAGACCCCCAAGGACTCCCAAGCCGTCTCTTTCTGGGGACACACGGCCTGGACTTATGGAACCATCTGGCTTTGAAGACTTTCCTCAACTGCTGCAGAATTCATGCGTGTCTTGGAGTCCAGATAACTCCCACTCCTGTAGACAGGTAGTCCTCGACTTACAACAGTTCATTTAGTGACCATTCAAAGTAACAACAGCACTGAAAAAAGTGACTTATGACCATCTCCATGGCTAGACGCCATGATTCTCTGTCATCCAGCTCATGGCTGTCCCAAAGGTGCTTTTTCAGGTTTTAGATTCCTTGCAGACAGCTGGACAGTTGCCTCCACCTTGGGGACTACAGATAAACCTCCAAGGGCTTCAAAGACCCTCTAAAAGGATGCAAATGACCAGCTGTCTGCAAGGAATATAAATCCCTCCATTCCCCACCATCCAGTCAGAGTTGAAGAAGCTTCTTGGATGAAAAGTGAAATGTCTTCAAAAGAAAACAAGAAAGTCCAGTTTCATCCATCCTTCCTTTCTTTCTTCCTTCCTTCCCCTCTCTCCCTTTCCTTCCTTCCTTCCTCTCTCTCACTTTCCTTCCTTCCTTCTTCCCTCCCTCCTTCCCTGTTTTCTTCCTTCTTTTCTCCCTTCCTCCCTCTTTCCCTCCTTCCTTCCTTCCTCCCTTCCTTCCTCCCTCTTTCCTTCCTTCCTTCTTCCCTCCCTCCCTCTTTCCTTCCTCCTTCCCTCCCTCCCTCTTTCCTTCCTCCCTCTTTCCTTCCTCCCTCCTTTCCTTCCTTCCTCCCTCCCTCTTTCCTTGCTTCCTTCGTCCCTCTCTCCCTCGTTCCTTCCTCCCTCCCTCCCTCCCTCCCTTCCTTCCTCCCTTCTCCCTCCTCCCTCCCTTCCTAAGAGTTCAGTGATCCATGTGCAGCGATAAGGATCTTGGCATGACTCCAGGCCTGGCAGTTAAAAGCAGAAACCTGCAGCGTAAGCATTACTTAAGAAGCAATTTGGTCTGAGAAGAATTTCTCAGCACTGGAACTGTTCAGATGTTACCAAAGCTGAAGGCAGGGAAAAATCAAAACAGTCTCAGAATCTGGTGAGAAACTGGCTGGAGGCAAGTCGTTCCACTGATTAATTGTTCTGACTATCGTTAAATTTCTTCTTAATTCTAGGTTGCTTCTCTCCTTGATAAGTTTCCATCCATTGTTTCTTGTCCTGCCCTCTGGTGCTTGGGAGAATAAATTGACTCCCTCCTCTTTGTGGCAACCCCCTAGATATTGCAACACTGCTATGAGCTCATGACCAAGTCTTTCTTTTCACTAGTCTAGACCAGGGGTCAGCCATCTTAAACACTCAAAGAGCCATTTGGACCCGTTTCCCACAGAAAAGAAAACACCAGGAGTCACAAAATCCTTTTGACATCTAAAATGAAGGTAACGCTGAATATAACATTTTGAACTTCAGAAAAAAAAGACGCGGGGTTGAATGTTATTTTCAAACAAAATAGGTAAAGGTCAAGGTTCCCCTCGCACATATGTGCCGGTCATTCCTGACTCTAGGAGGCCGTGCTCATCTCCGTTTCAAAGCTGAAGAGCCAGCGCTGTCCGAAGACGTCTCCGTGGTCACGTGGCCAGCATGACTCAATGCCAAAGGCGCACGGAACGCTGTTCCCTTCCCACCAAAGGTGGTCCCTATTTTTCTACTGGCATTTTTTACCTGCTTTCGAACTGCTAGGTTGGCGGAAGCTGGGACAAGGAACGGGAGCTCGCTCCATTACGCAGCACTAGGGATTTGAACTGCTGAACTGCCAACCTTTCGATCGACAAGCTCAGCTTCTTATCCACTGAGCCACACCTTCCCACTTTCAAATAAAATACTCAATGTCTATTTGAGTCCTCCTTGTATTTATGAAATAAAAAGCCAAATTTATCCACCTGCAGCAAACCAAAAATGCTTTTAATTAAGCATACTGGTAAACAAGTCTCGTCAGCAGTGAAAGCAAATGAATCTGCTCGCATACCATTAAACATTCTGTTTTCTTCTGAAACTTTTCTTTTCTTACATTTATTCATGGTTGGCCTATCAGGGGTACCGAAAAGCTCAATAAATTGCATACTGGCTGATGTCACACATTGGCAGTTGTGACATCTACTTTGAGCATCAGGGAGCCGCAGCCGAGGGATGAAAGAGCCACATATGGATCCAGAGCCACAGGTTGCCAACCCCTGGTCTAGACAAGCTAATACCTCCAACGATTCTTGCTCTTTCGTGGCAAGTCCACAGCTTGCTCTAACTCCTAATGTAGTTTTGTTGTGTGAACCTAGCTAACTGTTTGGTTCAGTAGGTTATTGTTAAACATATCCTGGATAAGATTATCAGCGGTGGGTTTCACATTTTGTTGCTACCGATTTGCCGCATGCGCCCAGCCTTCTGCGCATGAGCTTTGCTTTGTCTTCCGCGCATCCGCCTGGGATCAAAACCGTACTTAAATAGGATGGCATAGATCAGGGGTGAAATGATCCCGGATTGGACTGGATCGCCCAATCCGGTAGCAATCTTGGCCGGTGGTTCGGCGATCCGGTAGTGACAGCGGTGCATAGCTCCGCCCACCCAGCTGGGTGTCATTACTTCCTGGTTTTAATCAGGAAGTAATGTGTTTTTTACACGTGTGTGGGCGTGACATGTAATGTGTTTTTTACACATGTGTGCGCCTGTGACGTGCGGGTGTGCGGGCATGCGCTGCCGAATTGGTAAGGAAAGTAAGTACTGTATTTTCCTGCGTATAAGACTACTTTCTAACACACAAAAATCTTCTCAAAAGTCGGGGTCATCTTATACGCCGGGTCTCATTCTCCTGTAACCAGGCAGACCAGCCCGAAAGGCTCTGACGAGCCTTAAATGGCTCTGAGGAGGGTCGTCTTATACGCCCAGTCGTCTTATACGCCCAGTCGTCTTATACGCCGGAAAATACGGTAGATTTCATCCTAGATCCAGGGCAGGTGGGCGGATGGTTGGTCCTGCCCACAATCTCCACTACCGATTCACCCAAACCGGTACGAACCGGCTGAATGCCTCCTCTGAAGCTTATCCAAACCAAACTTTGCTCCCTCCAGTGCTAAAACCGACTCTCCTTAATCCTGGCACAGAGAGATATTCTCCTTCCACTTGTCCCTCTTGAAGACCAAACCATGAGCCTTGGACTTGGAAGCTCGTCCTAGTGACTAGGCTGCCCGTCCTCTCAGTCCAACTAGCTCTGTGTGGTCATTGCTGTGGGGTTAAAATAGGGGGGTTGAAGGACCAGCCGCTCTGCTTTAAGCTCCCAGAAGAAATTAAGTTTTACGTAATCCATAGCCATCATTCAGATCAGGAAAAGTTCTGTTGGTCTGTTTTTTTCCCCTTCCATTTCTTATCCCCAGAACTGGGTCCTTTGCAGTATTAGGAGTTAGATCAGGAATCCAATTTATTTCCAATCAATATACATACCCTTCCTCCCTCCCTCCCCTCAACAGCTGCGTCTGATTCAGCATTCTTCCCCCGTCCCCCTCCTCAAGAGATGCGACAGGCTGCTTGCAAATTGTTTTGCAGCAGAGAGATTGGAGGATGATGGGGTGAAGGAAGGAAAAGAGAGAGAGGGAGGGAGAGAGAGAGAGAGAGAAAGAGATTCAATTCAGAACCAGCTCAGAGAGACTTTAAGGCAGCTGGTGGTCTATATTTATTTATTTATTTATTTTTCTATCCAGGGCTGCATGGCCTCGCATAATAGATTTGGGGTAGGGGTCCTTTGGGAGTTGTGGGGCTAAAGCAAACAAGAAAAGGAGGAAAAAGAAAGACCCAACTTTATCCTGAGACCTTTCAGGGAGTCTTGGACTTTGATCTCACAGGGTTTTTTTGAAATTGGGCTGGGACATGGGCATTCATCAAGATGTGGGGTCGGTGGGGGTCAGAGTCAGCAAAAAAGAAAATCCAGAAGAAAAAGGGAAGGGAAGGGAAGGGAAGGGAAGGGAAGGGAAGGGAAGGAAAGGAGGAAAGGAAAGGAAAGGAAAGGAGAGGAGAGGAGAGGAGAGGAGAGGAGAGGAGAGGAGAGGAAAGGAAAGAAAGGAAAGGAAAGGAAAGGAAAGGAAAGGAAAGGAAAGGAAAGAAAGGAAAGGAAAGGAAAGGAAAGGAAAGGAAAGGAAAGGAAAGGAAGAAGGAAGGAAGGAAGGAAGGAAGGAAGGAAGGAAGGAAAGGGAGGGAGCAGGAGGGAGGGAGGGAGGGAGGGAGGGAGGGAGGGAGGAAGGAAGGAAGGAAGGAAGGAAGGAAGGAAGGAAGGAAGGAAGGAAGGAAGGAAGGAAGGAAGGAAGGAAAAGAAAATATAAATAGTACTAAGCTGTTTACAGAGTCAGCCTATTGCCCCCAACCATCTGGGTCCTCTTTTGACCGACCTGGGAAGAATGAAAGGAGGATCGAATTTCTGGCTGTGGCAGAGTTAGCCTGCATTACTGCATTCGAACCACTAGAGGAGGAAGGAAGGGAAGGGAAGGGAAGGGAAGGGAAGGAAGGAAGGAAAGGAAAGGAAAGGAAAGGAAAGGAAAGGAAAGGAAAGGAAAGGAAAGGAAAGGAGAGGAAGGAAGGAAGGAAGGAAGGAAGGAAGGAAGGAAGGAAGGAAGGAAGGAAGGAAGGAAGAAGAAGAAGAAAGAAAGAAAGAAAGAAAGAGAAAGAAAGAAAGAAAGAAAGAAAGAAAGAAGAAAGAAAGAAAGAAAGAAAGAAAGCCTGCCAGTCCCTGCCAGACGTACTTGGGACCAAAGCCAGGGTCCCTTGAGAGTTCATGATTTAGAGGGAGGTGTTTATATCCCAGGTCTTGGGCCTCGGCTTCAGCAGAGCCTGCAGCTCCTCAACCCTTTAACCGTCTGCTGCCCCAGAGAGTGAGAAAGGCTGATGGTTCAGCATTATTTTCCTGGAAGAGAATTTTCTCTCTGCCACCCAGGTGTGGCTGTTATACACCTGAGTGGTGCAGACGTTCCTGTAGTCTGCAGTTTTTTCCTTGGAAACCCATTCCTACTCCCACCCCATCCCAAGGGTCTTCATCTCAAATTGTACAGTTAAAAGTCTGACTCAGGTGACCCCGAGGACACAGATAAACCTCCAACGGCTTCAAAGACCCTCTAAAAGGATGCAAACGACCAGCTGTCTGCAAGGAGTATCAATCCTTCCATTTCCCCACCATCCACTCAGAGCTGAAGAAGCTTCAGGGATGAGAAGCGAAACGTCCCCAAAAGAAAAAAACTCAGAAAGTCCAGTTTCATCCATCCATCCTTCCTTCCTTCCCTCCCGCCCTCCCTCCCTCTGTCCCTTTTTCCTTCCTTCCTTCCTTCCTTCCTTCCTTCCTTCCTTCCTTCCTCCCTCCCTCCCTCTTTCCTTCCTTCCTCCCTCTTCCTTCCTCCCTTCCTCCCTCTTTTCTTCCTTCCTCCCTTCTTCCCTCCCTCTCCCTCTTTCCTTCCTCCCTCCCTCCCTCTTTCCTTCCTTCCTTCCTCCCTCCCTTCTTCCCTCCCTCCCTCCCTCTTTCCTTCCTTCCTCCCTCTTCCTTCCTCCCTTCCTCCCTCTTTTCTTCCTTCCTCCCTTCTTCCCTCCCTCTCTCCCTCTTCCTTCCTCCCTCCCTCCCTCGTTCCTTCCTCCCTCTTTCCTTCCTTTCTTCCTTCCTCTTTCCTTCCTTCCTTCCTCCCTTCTTCCTTCCCTCTCTCCCTCTTTCCTTCCTCCCTTCTTCCTTCCCTCTCTCCCTCTTTCCTTCCTCCCTCCCTTCCTCTTTTCTTCCTTCCTCCCTCCCTCCCTCTTTCCTTCCTTTCTTCCTTCCTCTTTCCTTCCTTCCTTCCTCCCTTCTTCCTTCCCTCTCTCCCTCTTTCCTTCCTCCCTCCCTTCCTCTTTTCTTCCTTCCTTCCTCCCTCCCTCTTTCCTTCCTTCTTCCCTTCTTCCCTCCTTCTCTTCCTTCCTCCCTCCCTCCCTTCCTCTTTCCTTCCTTTCTTCCTTCCTCTTTCCTTCCTTCCTTCCTCCCTTCTTCCTTCCCTCTCTCCCTCTTTCCTTCCTCCCTCCCTTCCTCTTTTCTTCCTTCCTTCCTCCCTCCCTCTTTCCTTCCTTCTTCCCTTCTTCCCTCCTTCTCTTCCTTCCTCCCTCCCTCCCTTCCTCTTTCCTTCCTTCCTCCCTCCCTTCTTCCTTCCCTCTCTCCCTTGCTCCCTCCCTCTTTCCTTCCTTCCAGTTGCCTCCTGAAAAAGCACCTTTGGGACATCCATGACCTGGATGAGTGAGAATCTCTACAGACCTTTTGCCAAAAAGATTGCATTATTTTTCCACTTTTAATAGGATTTCTGTGGCCAGAAAAGAAAAATATGGAAAACGAGCTTGCAAGTGGAAGAGGACAGCTGGAAAACTTTGCCGCCTTCATCATGTCCATACACACGCTTGAAAGGAAAGAAGAAGGAGGGGGGGGATAGAAATTTGGATCTCAAAACAGTCCACAGTTTTGCGTAATAGCCTTACTCTTCCGTAAGTCGAACCCACCAGAAATCAAGGCCCTCAAAGTTTGAGTGGAAAAGAAAAAGGAAGGAAGAGGAAGAGAAAAGATCAAGGAAAGAAGTCCAGAAAAGGATCTGAAAAGGGATCAAAAATGGGGAAATAAAAAGAAATAAAAGAGAGAAACAGGTCAAAAAAAAAAAGGCAAAATATAAAGAAATGATTTCTAATCGTCTCTACAGCCGTTATTCAAATTTTATCCTCTTTAAGGTTACATCATAACTCCTTTCTTTCCATAATCTACTCTTTCTAATTATCAAACCCAGATATTGCAAGTTCATTTTTTTTCTGTTTCCAGCAAAAGGCCCAGACAATAATAAAGGGCTTTCAAATCACTGTCAAATGTAGTGATTTCTCTCTATTTCCTCTAATTAAACTGGTCAATTTTGGTTTATCTGCAAATTCTGTCATCTTCCTCCCCTATTCCTCCATTGTGGGTAATTCGGAGTCTTTCTATTTTTGTGCATATAATAATCTCACAGCACTGATGTACTGAAACAATTGTTCTATAAATCTTTTCTAATTATTGGTCCATTAATCCCAGCAAGAAGAGCTCCCGGTTTCTGTTGAATATTAATCTTTAAAACTCTTTGTATTACTATCTGTCTTTGAATCCAAAAAATTTTCTGGCTGGTTTTTGCAAGCCCCACCATGCATTTTGAAATGACATTTCGCATTTTCCAGAATATTGGGACAGTCTGGCCAGGCTTTAAAAACTGAAACCTTTTAGGGTTTTCTCTCCAAATACCCGTTCCCCCGAAAACAAGACCTATGCCAAAAATAAACTCTAGAATGTTTTACGTATGCGCCTAATATAAACCCTACACCCTATATAAGCCCTACTTAAGAGCTTGCGCAGCTGGCCAGCCATCCATTCAATCTGGTTGCTCGTAGGTGCCATGGCCACAAGGTCAGGAAGGGAGACGGAGCCGCCCCACGCGCACCACTCCGGCTTACCAGGGCCCCCGCAGCCAAGCCATCCATGCCCCGATACCTGCCCCACGGCGACAGCAGCAGCAGCCATATGCAGCAGGGGCCCATGTGCCCACCGGCCCACTTCTTCTGCTTGCTCACTGCCGCAACGGAGCAGGAGGCCATGTGACGCGTCGGTGCCACTGAGCAGCCTCCTACACCGCCACCAGGAAGCAAAAGACATGGGCCTCCCGTAAATGGGAAAAAAATAAGACCCCGAAAATAAGCCCCAGGGCTCATTTTGGGCCCCAAAAGAAAAATAAGAAAATAAAATAAGAAAATAAGACCCTGTCTTATTTTCGGGGAAAGACAAAAAGCAGCTCCCTGAATAAGGGTAAAACATGCCTTCTCTTGTCTTTCACACCACCTACTTCTCCTACCACCAGGGGTGAAATGCTCCCGGTTCAGACCGGTTTGACTGAACCAGTAGCGATGGCGGCCGGTGGTTCAGCGAACTGGTAGCAATGGCGGCCGGTGGTTTGGAGAAGTGGTAGTGATGGCGGCCAGTGGTTCGGAGAACCGGTAGAGATGGCAGATGGTGGTTCGGAGAACCGGTAGCGATGGCGGCCAGTGGTTCAGAGAACTGGTAGCGATGGTGATGGTGGTTTGGAGAACCGGTAGTGATGGTGGCTGGTGGTTCGGAGAACCGGTAGCAATGGCAGATGGTGGTTCGAAGAACCGGTAGCGATGGTAGAATGGTGGTTCGAAGAACCGGTAGCAATGGCGGTGCAAGGCTCTACCCACCCACCCCCGGTAATCGTTACTTCCTGGTTTTAACCAGGAGATAACCTGTTTTTTACCCTCTGTGCAGAGAATTTGTGTGCGCATCTGATGCGCAACCAGTGCACTTCTGAACCAGTTGGGAAAGTAAGTAGATTTCACCCCTGCCTTACCGCTGACCCCAAGCTGTGCCAAGAAAGTCGTTCAATTCTACAAAACTCTTATTTTGCTCAGTGCCCTCACTTAACCACACTCACAAAGCATGCAGAGTAGACGCTTGATGACTTAATTTTTAGTCATTTTAGGACAGTGCACAAAATTGCCATGCAATTATTTACTGTCAACATTCTTAGCTGAATGTCTCAGCTGGCACCTGTGTCTCTAACCTTCAAACTGTATTGGCAAGCCCACATTGCTGTGATTTTTTTTTAACAAAAGGTGGCTGGATTTATAATTTTCATACCAGGTATGAAAGAAGGGAATTCTAGGAGTTAAAAGTCCACACGTCTGAAAAAGCTGTCACGTTTGAGAAACAGCGTTATAACGGGTAGGACCGCGTTGTCATGTTTGTGTGAATCATTCCTCACCATGTTGGGTGGAGGAAGAGGCTGGATTCACACACAATACGACACCAGCGCCAGGAGGGGAGAAAAAAAAAACCAACATTAGCAACGATTAAAAAAAAACCAGTGCGGTCAGGGAAACTTTTAAAACTTCTGTAAAAGTTGCCACAGGAGAAAGGCATTATATGCATTAGGGTTTATAAGATAAGAAGGATTCATGAGAACTTGTTTAATGAAAAGAAGGACTAGGGGAGACATGATAGCAGTGTTCCAATAACTCAGGGGCTGCCCCATAGAAGAGGGAGTCATTGAGGGATGGATTCTGGGCCATTGAATGGAGCAGTGGTGAAATTAAAAAATTTCCCCTACTGGTTTTGTGGGCGTGGCTTGTTGAGGGGAGGTCATATGACTGGGTGGGCGTGGCCAACTCAACATCACTCACATCGGGGGGGGGGCTCCTCACCGGCCCCTCCCCTTCCAGCCACTCCTTGTCGCAAATGGCAGGAAAATGGGGAGGGGAGTATTCCTGCCTACCATCCTTCCCTCAGTCTATGCTGAGATTGAGGAATGGATGACAGGCAGGAAAATCCCCTTCCCCATTTTCCTGCCTTTCAGAAAAATGGCTCCATTCCAGCTGCTCCCCCCTGTCCCACTCCCTCCTTAAAGGGACAGGTTGCAGCAGCTCCGTTCTGAATAGAGAGAGAAAAGTTAGCATTCTCTCTGCTGCATTCAACATTGAATTCTGTGGAATACCGAATGGCCGGAAGAGGTAAGCGGCAACCGGCCGGGCATGGGTAGTGCCAACGAGGGGTAATTACTACCTGTTCGGTGAACTGATGCCCATAATCCTTAGCGGTTCTCTTGAACCGGTCTGAACCGGTAGGATTTCACCCCTGGAATGGAGCTAGCAGAGTGTTTTGATGGCCGGATGCCCTTCCTGTCGCCAATGCGGAGTTTTGTTCAACAGATATATTCTCAGTGTGTCCAGAGAAAGAAATATTTGCCGCAACCTACCTAGGATCGAACTCACAGCCTCCTGATCGCGAGGCGAGAGCTCCACCTCTAAGCCACCGCACCACTCCTGAAAATGGCAGAGATCCCTGTGGTAAATCAAAAACCACAAACCGCAATTATTAGATTCACACCACAATCCAACCCCATAATCAAAGAGCCCACATAAAAGCCGTAACTACAATCTGTGAAGTCAACCAGAGGGCAAACCCAGATGGGGTGTAATTAATTACCCGTGTGTCTCATTTTAACAAGCAGGAAGGAGAGGCTGTCTTGGGGGAAAAAAATAATGTTTTTTTTTCTAAAGAGGATGGTGATTATTTTCATAATCAAAAACAGGAACGTTCTGAGGGAAAAAAATATAGATTGGTTTATTAGATTACTGGGAACCATCGACGTAAGAAGGTTCCAAAAGAATCCCGAAGTCGAGGATTTTGATTGGTTTGGATTTGAATTCCTGTTTATCCCTAGATTCTTTTCATTTCAAAAGTACATTGGTCTTGGTCAAAACAGTTTTTTTTTAATTTGACTTATATGCCACCCTTCTCCGGAGACCCAGGGCGGCTTACAATGCGTTAAGCAATAGCCCTCATACTTTTTGTTTATTTATACAAAGTCAGCTTATTGCCCCCACAAACTGGGTCCTCAATTTACCTATCTTAGAAAGGATGGAAAGCTGAGTCAACCTTGAGCCTGGGGAGATTCAAACTTACAGTAATTGCAGACAGCTGGTATTTAATTACAATGTTTAGTCTGCTGAGCTATCTAGGCTCAGTATGAAGAACGGTTGCAGGAACTGGGTCTGTCTAGTGTAATGAAAAGAAGGACTAGGGGTGACATGATAGAAGTCTTCCAATATCTCAGGAGCTGCCGCAAAGAAGAGGGAGTCAAGCTATTCTCCAAAGCATCTGAAGGTTAGGACAAGAAACAATGGGTGGAAACTAATCCAGGAGAGAAGCAATTGAGAATTAAGGAGAAATTTCCTGACAGTGAGAACAATTACTCAGTGGAATGACTTGCCTCCAGAAGTTGTGAATGCTCCAACACTGGAAGTTTTAAAGAAGATGTTGGATAACCATTTGTCTGAAGTGGTGTAGGCTTTCCTGCCTAAGCAGGGGGTTGGACTAGAAGACCTCCAAGGTCCCTCCCGAGTCTGTTACTCTGTTCTGGTGGGTTCTGCTCTTCCCGTTGGCCCATTTGTGAGGAAGCAGTCCCAATATTCTGTGACTGCAGATGACGACGCTTCATTCATTCAACGGGGCAAATTGCAATGCACAAAGCCAGCCCATCGTTCTCCACTCTCCCGCCTTTCTTCGCCCTTGGCACATCCCGTATTTCAAAAAAAAAAAAAAGAAGAAGAAGAAGCTTTAGCTCTGGAACAGAACACACACATTCAATCGGTCGGGGTGAAATTGCAGGAGAAAAATAGATCCGTGCAAGAAATCACCGGCTGCCCCCTCCGACAAGCAGCCAGAGACCTCAACTCAAAATAAAAGAGGCCATCGCTTCTCCTTGCTTGCTTTCTGCCTTGCCCCAGGCCGAAAGTGGCCCACTGCAGTGGTGTGAGCATCGCGCATCCTCCCTCTGTCCTAGATTCCTCCAGCAGCCGCTGGGGGGCAAAGGGGGGGGAGAGTCAGTAGCATTCAGAGCCGGCTCTGCCAAAAACGTCCTTCAGAGCAGCAGCTCCTTTGTCGGCAAGAGAAGTCACGGAAGAAGCAACCTGACCACGGCTTATACGGGGAAAAAAAGCTCCTTGGCAGAGAAGCGGAGATTCCTCAACCTGCCTCTAACTGTTCCTCTCCGTGGTTTTTGCTTTTTTCTTTTTTTTCCCCAAAGGCTCGTACATTCCCAGGTAGCTTTTATGTGTTTGCCATTTGCTGCACGTGCTTTTTTCCAAATGTAAGATAAGATAAGATAACCTTTATTTTATTTTTTTTACTGAGAACGCACGGGCACACATTGCAGGTGAAATTCTGTTGCCCTCTCTCAAAAGAATATGCATGTACATACACACACACACACACACACTGAGAGAACAGACAAACGGATAGAAGATATAGATAGATGATACAGTAGATAGATAGAGATAAGAGATGAGAGAGAGAGAGAGAGAGATGATAGATGATGGATGGATGGATGGATGGATGGATGGATGGATGGATGGATAGATGGACAAAAAGACAGACAGACAGGTCCATAATCCATATCCTATACATGTATACACACAAATGCACGCTACACACACAGAGAGACACATATAGATGGAGTTAGACAGACAGACAGACAGAAGATATAGCTAGATGACACGATAGATAGATGATAGATAGATAGATAGATAGATAGATAGATAGATAGATGGATGGATGGATGGATGGATGGATGGATGGATGGATGGATGGATGGAGGTAGGTAGGTAGATGAGAGAGATGAGAGAGATGATAGATGATGGATGGATGGATGAATGGATGGATGGATAGATAGACCCATAATCCATACCATATATGTGTATACACACATATATACACTACACACAGAAACAGACACACATATAGATAGAGAGATAGACAGACAGAATATATAGATAGATGGTACAGTAGATAGATAGAGATGATAGATGATGGATGGATGGATGGATGGATGGATAGATAGAGGTAGGTAGGTAGGTAGGTAGGTAGGTGATAGAGATGAGAGAGAGAGGGATGATAGATGATGGATGGATGAATGGATGATAGATAGATAGATAGATAGATAGATAGATAGATAGATAGATAGATAGATAGATAGATAGATAGATAGATGTAGGTAGGTAGGTAGGTAGGTGATAGAAATGAGAGAGAGAGATGATAGATGAATGGATGGATGGATGGACAGACAGACAGACACAGACAGACAGACAGAGAGGTTCAGCAGGTTCTGACCAGTTCTGGAAAACTGGTAGCGAAAATTTTGAATAGTTTGGAGAACCAGTAGTAAAAATTCTGACCGGCCCCGACCACATCTATTCTCTGCCTTCGATGTCCCAGCTGATCGGGAGGAAATGGGGATTTTGCAGTAACTTTCCCTTGGATTGGGGAGGGAATGGAGATTTTACAGTATCCTTCCCCTGCCAAGCCCACAAAGCCACGCCCACAAAGCCATGCCACGCCCACAGAATTGGTAGTAAAAAAGAAATTGGATTTCACCACTGCCCTGATCGTAACTCCAAAAGCCACCCCTGCAGACTGAGCTGGACCTGAGGAGGTATATCTACAGGGCAGGGCAGAGAGAACTTCGTGAGGGATCGTGAGGCTTGCGGCGCAACTCGCAAGAGGGCAGCAAAATCTGCATGGCCAACGAGGCCTTCTTCCATTTCCCAAGCCTCCACTCTTCCAAAACGATTACGCCGTCTTACAAACTGAAAGTATAAAAATAGCCCTCTAAAACGGGGAGGCAGATGGGGTGTTTCGCTTTGTGTTTTTTGAAAAAGCGATCGACAGAATCGCTGCTCATCCTCCACCCTCCCAAAACCAGCTTGAGAGACAGCGCCTGCCAACTTCTCCAACCTGCTCCGTGGCACGAGGCCCAGAGATTTTCTTCCATCCAGCAGGGGATGGAGCTAGTCCTCCCCTTGGTTCAAACCAAACCCCCCACCCACACACACACACACAAACAAGCACACTTCCTTGCACACCAGATGGCACAGCCTTCGAGATGGCAGCCCCCCCTCCCAAGACTAGCAGGTTTGCAAACAGGACAAATTATTTGCCCCCCGCCCACCTGGAGTAGAGCAGGCATCTCCAACCTTGGCCAACCTTAAGATTTGTGGACTTCGACACCCAGAATTCCCCAGCCACCCCGGACCCTTGCCGAACAAACGGTTGTAATGTTAAAACCACCTAAAACCATTTAAGCAAGAAAAACAAGATCCACAGGTACCGTATATGTGGTACCTTGCTCAATAGAAGGAACTGTGAGAGGGATCATGGAGTCCTAGTGGACAACCATTTAAATATGAGCCAGCTGTGTGCAGCAGCTGCCAAAAAAGCCAACACAGTTCTAGGCTGCATCAACAGAGGGATAGAATCAAGATCGTGTGAAGTGTTAATACCACTTTATAAGGCCTTGGTAAGGCCACACTTGGAATACTGCATTCAGTTTTGGTCGCCACAATGTAAAAAAGATGTGGAGACTCTAGAAAGAATGAAGAGAAGAGCAACAAAGATGATTAGGGGACTGGAGGCTAAAACATATGAAGAAGGGTTGCAGGAACTGGGTATGTCTAGTTTAATGAAAAGAAGAACTAGGGGAGACATGATAGCAATGTCCCAATCTCTCAGGGGTTGCCCCAAAGAAGAGGGAGTCAAGCTATTCTCCAAAGCACCTGAGGGCAGGACAAGAAGCAACAGGTGGAAACTAATCAAAAAGAGATCCAACTTAGAACTAAGGAGAAACTTCCTGACTATTAGAACAATGAATCAGTGGAACAGCTTGCCTCCAGAAATTGTGAATGCTCCAACACTGGAAGTCTTTAAGAAGAGGTTGGACAACCATTCGTCTGAAGTGGTGTAGAGTTTCCTGCCTAAGCAGGGGGTTGGATTAGAAGACCTCCAAGATCCCTTCCAACTCCGTTATTCTAAATTCTACCTATAATCATGGCTATAAATATAACTTCCAGCATTGAACGTCTATGGAGATTCTCGGTCATGGTGCTCTGTTGAAGAAGCTTCTTGGATGAGAAGCGAAACGCCTTCAAAGAAAAACCAGGAAGTCCAGTTGCCTCTTGAAAAAGCAACTTTGGGACATTCCCGCACTGAAGGTAGCAAGATGGGGAGGTTATGGCGTGGCTTTTCTGTCCGGTCTCATTTTATTTATCCTGAACGTCAAAAGTAGCAGCTGAGTTTTAAACTTCAGGAGAAAGAAGACCTCAAGCCAAATTATTAGCTAAACGTTTGATTAAATCCAGGATAAAGACTTTTCTGCTCCTGCTTTGCCCAAAGGTTTTTAATATGAAGCTGGGATCCATTATTCAATATACAACGTTGAATTTCCTGTTGGTCTTCTTGACTGTATTGCAACTTTAAGACCTGTGGACTTCAACTCCCATAATTTCTCAGTCAGCCATGATGCCGGGCTGGGGAATTCTGGGAATTGAACTCCACAAGTCTTAAACTGGCCAAGTTTGAAGAGCCCTAGAATGGAGCAACAATGCTCAGAGGTCCATTTTCCCCAAAACAACAGACAGTCCGATTTCTCCTTCGTACAACAGAACGCACTTGTCAATGATGTTGCGCAATATTCATGACCTTCTCCCAAATCCTAAATGGAAAGAGGGTCCTTCACATACAGAGAGAGAGAGAGAGAGAGAGAGAGAGAACACCAGTAAATAAGCTTTCCAAAAGCTACAGCTGAACTGTAGTTTTAATGTGATAGAAGTGGGAAGTATTCCACACCTGAGGATATTAATCCTGCTGACTTAATTTGCTAATTTAATTAACTAATCTGAATATCAATCCAATCTCATCTCATTTAGATTTCAGCCTGGTCTCTTAGTCCCTGGCTGGCTTCACTCATCCACTTCTTGGATCCCCAAAAGCCACTGAGGGGGCGTCCTCAGAATGAAAAAAATACTCTACACAAACAGGATCGTGCTTGACCAGAAAGTCCCCTTCTTTAAACCTTGGTTTACAAGCTGTCCTAACTTGTGGTTTACTTAACCATGATTGAGCACAGCGAACTGGTCTGCACCAGTGGTGGGATTCAGCTGGTTCGTGTCGGTCCAAGAGAACCGGTTATTAAATTGCTGGTTGGCTGCCCTGCCCCTTCCAGGATTCTCCATGTGCCCAGTTTTGGCTCCCAGATAAGTGTAGGGAGGTCTCCTAGACCCAAAACGGGGCACAGGGGGATTCGGCGTAGCCCCCCATGGCCCGTTTTTGCTCCCAGGAGGCTGCAGGGAGGACTACTAGGCCCAAAACGGGGAGCAGGGGAACGGCGCATCCCCCCCGGCCCGTTTTTGTTCCCAGGAGGGTGCAGGAGGCCGAGGGCTGCCTGTCACACCCCCTGGTACCGCCCATCATGGCCACGCCCACCCAGCCAGTCATTAAAGCAGTTGTTAAATTATTTGAATCCCACAACTGATCAGCACACTGGGTAAAGCCTTCAACCCTGGTTTGCAAACTTGCAATGGCTGGGATCACTCCAAATACTGGTTCAAAATCCAAAGAACTATACAGTTTGGTCAAGCAGTTAAGGCATCAGGCAAGAAAAGCCGGAGATCGTGAGTTCAAGTCCCGACTTAGCCACAAAAACCAGCTGGGTGGCTTTGGGCCAGTCCCCTCCTCTCTCTCTCTCTCTCTCTCTCTCTCAGCTCAGTCTACCTCACAGGGTTGTTGTTGTGAGGAAAATAAGAGGGGGAAGTTGTGTTGGATACGTTTGTTGCCTGGAGTTATTTGTAAAAATAATGAAGGTGGGATACAAATAAATACAGTGATTTGAGCATGTATGAATCAGTTGTCAGTAATCCTCTCCTTACGATCACAAGTGACCCCGAAATATCATATTTTAAGGGAGACATTTTTTTAAAGTGAGTTTTGGTTCATTTTATAACCTTTCTTTCCACGGTTCTTAAGTGAATCACTGCAGTTGTTAAATTAGTCACTCGGTTGTTAAGTGAATCTTAACAATGTTTCGGAGTTTGGTTTGGTTTGAACTAGAGGTGAAATGCTACCGGTTCTCACCGATTCGGGCAAACTGGTAGAGGCGGAGGCAGGTGGCTTGGAGAACCTGTAGTGGTGGCAGCGGGAGGCTCCGCCTGGATGTCGTTACTTCCTGGTTTTAACAAAGAAGTAACTTGTTTTGACCCTCTGTGCATGCACAGAAGGCTTTCCGCATGAGCAGGGGGTCCAAAATCACACGTGACATGCGAGTGCACACTTCTGAACCCATAGGGAAGGTGAGCAGATTTCACCCCTGGTTTGAACCAAGGGGAGGACTAGCCCCGTCCCCGGCCCATCCCCTGCTGAAAATCTCTGGGCCTTGTGCCATGGAGCAGGTTGGAGAAGTTGACAGGCCATGTCTCTTTTTTCCTCTTTCTCTTTTCCTCTCTCTCTTTCTTTCTCTCTGCCTCTCAATCTCTTTCTCTCTCTCTCTTTTCCTCTCTTCTTTCTCTCTTTTCCTCTCTTTCTTTCTCTCTGACTCTCAATCTCTCTCTCTTCCTCTCTCTCTGTCTCTTTTTTTTTCTCTGCCTCTCAATCTTTTTCCCTCTCTTTTCCTGTTTCTCTCTCTCTTCTTCTTTTCCTCTCTTTTCCTCTTTTCCTCTCTCTGCCTCTCAATCTGTTTCTTCTCTCTCTTTTCCTTTTCTCTCTCTCTCTGCCTCTCAATCTTTCTCTCTTTTCCTCTCTTTCTTTTCCTTTCTCTCTTTCTTTCTCTCTCTGCTTCTCAATCTCTTATCCTCTCAATCTCTATCTCTCTATCTCTCTCTTTTCCTCTCTTTCTCTTTCTCTGCCTCTAAATCTCTTTCCTTCTCTCTCTCTCTCTCTCTCCCCCATCCCTTAATCTGGCTGGCGCCCTAAATGAGGAGCTCACTTATGAAGAACCGGGAAGGGGGTGAAATCTCCATCAGCCACTCTTTCTCCAAAGATCGTCCGATCCCGTCTTCCATTTTATCCGGCCGCTATGAAGATTTGCTTCTCCTCCTTCCTGCCACCGTCTCCTCTTTGCTGTCACAGGGATCAGGCAAGGGGTGGGAGTCGAGGCCCACCGGAGAGGCTGGATTGCTGCTGTTGCAAGCCCCTAGGATCCCTTGCGCTGCCTGACTGCAGTGCGTAGTTGCTCAGAGGCGTCTGTGCAATTACCTGGATCTCATCCCAGGCACAGGCACCAGAGATGTAAATTCACACACCGAGGGAAAAAAACCTGCACAAATCTAACACACACACACACACACACACACTTCTGCTTGCTTGCTTGCTTATTGCTTGCTTGTGTCCTCTCTTCTTCTTCCTCCTCCTCCCTTCCTCCTCCTCCTCCCCCCCCCCCCTGCAAACCCCGCTGCCTTCTAGCGCTGATGATGTTGCCTAGTTGGGCAATGAAACATCTGAAAGAAAACAAGTCAGAGAGCACCAAGGACCTCACAGTTATCTTCCTCCTCCTCCTTCTCCCATGTTCTCCTTTTCCTGCACTCTGCAAATCTAATTCCCTGCTAGCACTGATGATGTTATCTGGTTGGGCAATGAAACATCTGAAAGAAAACAAGTCAGAGAGCACCAAGGACCCCCACGGTTCTCCTCCTCCTCCTCCTCCTCTTCCTCCTCCCAATCTTCCTCCCTCTTTGCTCAACAAACCTTGTGGGTTTGTGTGTTGTTGTTGTTTTTCCCTTTCGTTGGCCTCAATTTTTTTTTACCCGACCTTCACCCAGCAAAGCCTCATTTTCTACAGAGTCCCAGATCTGAAAACAGAAACACCGGGTTTGAAACGGCCCCATTTCTTTTTCCACGGATATTAATGGAGCCTGCCGGAATATTTTGGCGGCTCATCGTTTTCTCTTCCATCTTTTTTTTTTTTTTTTTTTTTTTAAATCCCTTCGCTTTTCAAAACAAGAGGGTTGCAGCTGAGGGAATTTGATAACCTATTTCTGGGACACAAAAACAAGAGAAGGAAGGAGGGTCTCCAATCAAGTAGGGCAAGTGAATCATGGGTTTTCGTGGTTGTGGGGTTATTTTTGTGTTGTTTTTCTGCTGTCCCATTTCTTGAATCATCATATAACAGCTAGCGAAGCATCGGCTGGTTTTTAAGACAGGCCTTTACATCAAGTAAGAAAGTTGGGAAGGTTTTAAAAAAAAAATACAGGAGGTCCTCGACTTATAACCATTTGTTTAGTGACTGGGGGGGGGGAATGATCTTTTACCGTTTTTCACACACTTATGACGGTTGCAGTGTCCATGTGGTCATGTGTTCAAAATTCAGACATTTGGCAACTGATTCATACTTACGATGCGTTCTGTGCCAGTGACGGACCCCAAAGAATGCAGCACACACCAAGTCTGTACAAACCTTAGTTTACTAAATTAAATCAGTCTTTTTTCAAACAAAGGCTGTTAATTAACTTTCTTAACAGCATAGAAGAATCCAAAGAATAAATAATCGTAATCTTACTAGGATTGGCAGAAAGCCCAGAAGCAATTTGCAGGAAACTGATAAGAGAACTAAGATCAGGGCGCGAAGGAGAGTGAACGAAGTTGTTCCCTGCAAATTGCCTCAGTCGTCCTTCTTCCTTAAATAGTCAAGGTTGACTCAGCCTTCCATCCTTTTGAGGTAGGTAAAATGAGGACCCGGAATGTGGGGGCAATAAACTGACTTTGTATAAAAAAGAACACCTCTTGGGGGGGGCCAAAAGCCCTACTAAGCAGCTATATACAAAAGTATGATGGCTATTGCTTAACGCATTGTAAGCTGCCCTGAGCCTCTGGAGAAGGGCGGCATATAAATCAAACCGATAGATAGATAGATAGATAGATAGATAGATAGATAGATAGATAGATAGATAGATAGATAGATAGATAGATAGATAGATAGATAGATAGGCTAAGGGAGTGGCCAATTAGCCCCAAGCCTTACTCTCGAGGAGACCTCCTCCTGAAGAGCCACTCCTGCCTTTCGGCAGCCTCCTGGGAGCAAAATTGGGTTATGGGGGGCTGCACCGACCCCCAGTGCCACATTTTGGGTCTAGTAGGCCTCCCTGTACCATCACCCCAGGAGCAAAAATGGGCCACGGGGGGGACGGGGGACGGAAGCACTCCCCCTACCATGCTCCATTTTGGGCCTAGTAGGCCTCTCTGAAGCCTCCTGGGAGAGAAAACGGGCCGCAGGGAGGTGCTACACCCCACCCCGCCACGCACCCCATTTTGGGCCTAGTAGGCCTCCCTGCACTTATCTGTGAGCCAAAATGGGACTAGTGGGACTCCCAGAAGGGACGTGGAGGGGAGGGGTGGGGCGAGCCAGAAATTTAACTACCGGTTCACCCGAATCAGCTGAATCCCACCACTGGTCCCTAAGCCCAACTAGAGTGGCCTTTGGTTAGTTTGCATGCGGCTTAACGGAGGAGGTGAATCTAATCACCGAAACTGTTCACCGGCTTAAGCGTTCAGGGTCAGGCCCTTTGGCCATGTTGCACGCACCGTCTCCCTCACTCTGCACAGAACATCCCACCAGGTGAGGCCTGTGCTGGATCAGCCTTTCCTTTGACCGAAAAGAAGAGAAGGAAGAAGGAAATACAGAGGAAGTGAGGCAGCAGCCGGCTGATGTTTTCAAGGCTCCTGCAGCACACGGGATCGGCCGGCCGGCCAGCCAGCCAGCCAGCAAAGGCTGCACCGCACTGCCAATCTGCAGCCTGTTCAATTATTCAGGGGCTGATGAGCTCCTGCCTGCCTTTACGACAAGGTGACTGAGTAATTTCAGGAAATTTTTGCTGGAGAGACAGTTCCTGCAGCTCTCCATCTTTGCGAGAAGAAGTGCCTAGAAAAGGAATTTTAAAAAAGGGCCGGCCACCGAAGCAGTCCATCAGGTTGGCAAAAGAAGCAAAGCAGCTGTCGGAAACAGCAGCGGAGGCAGGCGTGCAGCGAGTAAGGGTGGATGGAAGTTCCTGAGAAGCAAAATGGGGAAAGGGTAACCTCCCAGGCCTCTGCACTCCCCCAAAAATGGCTGAGGCAAGGACAATTAATATCGGTGTATGCTTTAAATGCACATTACATTAAATGCAGAAAGGAGCATCTTTGCCAAGCAAGATGGCAGCCCTGAGATGACCTTGAAAGCCGAGTCCAATCAGAGCTGCTGAGACCTTGGGTGGAGTTGGCCTCTGTTAATGCCCTGTGCGAATGACCTTGGGAGGCAGAAGGAACAGTCGCAGACTAAATAACCGTCACATAAAAGGTATCTCAGCCTACAGAAGGAGGGAGGGCATGGAAAGCAGACGGGATACCCTTTCTAGTTTTCCAGAAAACGAAAAGGAAAGAGAGAAGAAAATACGTTCAATCTTGCAAGAGCCTATTAATGGAATCTTACAATAAAGGTTGTAAGGGATGTGGTGGCTCATTGGCTAAGACACTGAGCTTGTCGGCAGTTCAGCGGTTCGAATCCCTAGTGCCGCGTAACGGGGTGAGCTCCCGTTCCTTGTCCAAACTTCTGCCAACCTAGCAGTTCGAAAGCATGTTTAAAAAAATGCAAGTAGGAAAATAGGGACCACTTTGGTGGGAAGGAAACAGCGTTCTGTGTGCCTTTGGCGTTGAGTCATGCCGTCCACATGACCACGGAGACGTCTTCAGACAGCGCTGGCTCTTCGGCTTTGAAACTGAGATGAGCACCACCTCCTAGTGAGGAACAACTAGTATATATGTGCGAGGGGAACCTTTACCTTTACCTTACAATCAAGGTCAGAGCCGTTGTGTCTTATTCGGAGTACCTCAAATGCCTAGCACCGATCTCTTCGAAGACTTATTTCCTCTTTTTTTTCCTGAGATATTTTTTACATGACTGTCATCTATTCTGCAGCTCTTTCTCCTGTATCCCAAGGTCATTCGCACATACAGCCTCTTCTTTTGCTTCCATTTTTCCATCTTTGCATTCTACATCCGAAATATTCAGTCTTTAGCTTCCTCCTTTGAGCTTTCGGCCTCTCTCTTCCCCCTCCTCCCCTCCCCCAATAAAACTGAATGATTCGTCCTTCTTGCATTCAGGGTTTTCTGAATCATTATCTCCAGCACCGTAGAGGCTGGAGGCACCCATCTTTCTTGCTTGTGTCCAGAGACATCAGCTGAGCCCAATATTTTTTGTAGAATGATGAAATGGGCACTGCAACTGAAGCACTGCTCCTTATGTGCCTGTATGCAGCATGATGACACACATAGAAAAAGGAAAGAGCTTATGTTGTGATGCTTGTTTTGTTATGGGCACACACACACACACACACCCTTATCCTCTCTGCAAACAAACATGGCTTATTAAAGGTTCAAAATACAACAGGGGGATTCTTACCCCAAGGAACTTCAATAGAGCAACACAAAACAATGTCAGGAAAACCCAAAGGTGCTTTTACAAGAGGCAAAAGGACTGTCTTTGTTTTTCCTTGAAGACGTTTTCCTTCTCATCCAAGAAGGTTCTTCAGTTCCAACTTCAGTTCTTCAGTTGCATCAGAACCGAAGAAGCTTCTTGAATGAGAAGGAAAACGTCTTCAAGGAAAAGCAAAGACCAGTTGCCTCTTGAAAAAGCACCTTTGGGACAACTCTGACCTGGAGGACAGAGAATCTCCATAGACAAGGTCAAGAAAAGGCAACTAATCATTAAGATGTTGTATTGTTCATTTCATCGTAGCCGGCTTTAAAGAAAATAAATAAATCTCTCTATCGAAATTCTAAAGAGGGTTTCATATTACCCAACCTAGATGTGAATAGCTTTGTGAGATCATAAAGGAGATAAACTGGGATTTCTCTTCCTTAGCAAGACCCCAAAGTCAATCTTATTCTTAAAGCAAGCATGCCCAGACAGCTATTAGAAATGGTACTGGCTGGTGAATCAAACCAGGTGTGTGGGGAGTTGGTCAAAGAAGGTATCAATGAATGTTTGCATAATCCCATGAAGGATTAGCTTCTTAGCCTAGTCCAGGGGTCTGCAACCTTAAACACTCAAAGAGCCATTTGGAGCCGTTTCCCACAGAAAAGAAACACCAGGAGCCACAAAATCCTTCCTGTGCCTGACTATTTCTTGACTGGTCACAAAACTAGCAGATGTAGTTGAAATAAATGTTCTGTTTTCTTCTGAAACTTTTCTTTGCTTGGATTTATCCATGGCTGGCCTACTGCAGATTAAAAAGCTCAATAAATCATGTGCCAGCGAGTGTCGCACATTGGCGGTTGTGATGCATATTTTGAGTGACAGGGAGCCACAGCAGAGGGGTGAAAGAGCCACATGCGGCCGCAGGTTGCTGACCCCTGGCCTAGTGAAAAGAGCAGGCAGATGAGTATGCCGGAGGACAAGCTACTTATAAAGTTCAGGACCGTGGACAGTTCTCCTTGCTTCAATTGGGGTCTCAAGACTAATTTTCTAATGCAGAGGTCTTCAAACTTGGGAGCTTTAAGACTTGCGAACTTCAACTCCCAGAATTCTCCAGCCAGCCATTCTGGGAGTTGAAGTCCACAAGTCTTAAAGCTCCCAGGTTTGAAGACCTCTGTTCTAATTGAGCAGAATTCCAACTTCACTGACTGTACAAAGTGATAGAATCACACCAACCTTGTTCGGCTCAGATTGATACAGGGATGGAAGACCACCAGGAAAATCCTCCATTGCTGAATAGGTTTGACGTTTGTGGAAGAAGGCTATGGCAAAGCACCTCCACATGTCTATGGAAATTCTCAGTCCTCCTGTTTACGGTTGTCCTAAATATGTTTTCTTTTTTCAAGAGGTGACTTTCTGGTTTTTTCTTTGAAGACTTTCTGGTTTTTTTTTCATTTGAGAAGCTTCTTCAGCTCTGACTGGATGGTGGCGAATGGAAGGATGTATATTCCTTGCAGACAGCTGGTCATTTGCATCCAACTTGAGGACACAGAAAAACATCCAAGTTTTATGGAGGAAAAAAAAATCCATTCTATGGAGATTCTCAGTCATCCAGGTCATGGTTTTCCCAAAAGTGCTTTTTCAAGAAGCAACTGGACTTTCTGGTACTCCAGTTCCAAAAAGTCCAGTTGCCTTTTGAAAAAGCATCTTTGGGACATCCAAGTGCTTCAACAACCCTTGAAAAGGGTGCAAATGACCATGTGAGATGCAAATGGCCTGTCAGAGGTGAAGAAGCTTCTTGGATGAGAACCATGACCTGGATGACTTAGCTATACAATTTGGGATTTATTTATTTTTATTTATTTATTTATTAAATTTTTATACCGCCCTTCTCCCGAAGGACTCAGGGCGGTGTACAGCCAGAATAAAACACAAAATACAAAATTTGAAAACAATTTAAAACAAATTAAATCTTTTGGCCCCACAGTTTAAAACCCAAAAATTAAAACACCCAGTCCAAATTTCTTATTAAGCCAGTCCAGCCTGTTGGAAGAGTAGAGTCTTAAGGACACAACGAAAGGTACACAGGTCAGGAATCATACGTATCCCCAGGGGCAGTTCATTCCAGAGGGCGGGTGCCCCCACAGAAAAGGCTCTCCCCCTGGGGGTCGCCAGTCGATATTGTTTGACCGACGGATGAAGGGATGAACACCCTTTGAACGGTGTGGGAGTAGGAATGAATTTCCAGAGGAAAAATTGCAGGCTACAGGAACCAGGAACCCTAGGGACACAGATATATCTACAAGTGGCCTCAACAACTCAACAAAAAGGATACAAATAACCAGCTGTCTGCAAGGAATGTCAATCCTTCCATTCCCCACCATCCAGGTAGAGCTGAAGAAGCTTCTGGGATGAGAAGTGAGACGTCTCCAAAGAAAAACCAGAAACTCCAGTTGCCTTTTGAAAACAAAAGAAAACATCTTTGGGACACCTCCAGAAGGTTGTCATAGAGTCAGTCAACAGAAGATTACCTGAATTCAGTAAGATTTCTCTCCCCACTCCTAACAAGACTCTCTTCATGTATCAACAAGCCAAGTCAAAGACGCCCAACTCAAGTTCACAATTTCCGGTGTGTATATTGCTTAATATTAGTCTGCTGGATAGCTCAGCAGACTAATGCATTGTGCATTGTGATTAACTCCAGTTGTCTGCAATTACTGTAAGTTTGAATCTCACCAGGCTCAAGGCTGACTCAGCCTTCCATCCTTTCTAAGGTAGGTAAATTGAGGACCCAGTTTGTGGGGGCAATAAGATGACTTTGTATAAATATACAAAGGCTATTGCTTAACGCATTGTAAGCCGCCCTGAGTCTCCGGAGAAGGGGGGCATATAAATTGAATCAATCGATCGATCAATCAATCAATATTCCAGAGGCCCCCACCACTGGTTATTCCATTGTCATGTTTAAAGAGTCAGGCAGGAGAGATAATTAAACATTTTGTCTCACAATCCCTGCCATTGTTCGAAAAGTAAGCACCCACTGGCAGCCCAGAAAATGACTGGGCCTTGCCTATAAACAGGGAGCAAAGACCACTCCCTTCTAGGCATTGAATGATGTTACTAGTTGGGTCATGAAATCTCTACAAGAAAATAACCAAGCTCAGAGACCACCAAGGATTCCACTGGCATTGCCCCCTTCCTCCACCTTCTCTTCCTCCCCTTCTACTCCCCTTCTCCTTCTTTTCCATTGTGTTAATCCTACACCCTTCTAGTACTGAAGGTATTACCTAGTTGGGTCATTAAATGTCCATAAGAAAAGAACCAAGTTTAGAAAGCTATATTATTAGCCTGGCACGTAAACAAGCCCTATTTTTTGTCTAAATGAGATTTCTGATGTGTTGGGCTATAAGTGCAAATAATTGATCACTCGGCTCTCTTATTGGCAGAGAAGGTTGAAGCTCATTCTCTCTACAAAACCAAAGAAAAACAGTTTTACCAGCTTTGTTCCGCGATGCAGGCTGGATATATCCTTTTACTCTAAAATAGCCCAGCACTGTCTGTTTTTAGAAGAAAATTAATTAGTAACATAATGAACCTAAATAATGCCTGTCAAATTTGCTGGCTGGAACAGAAACAATGCTAGGCAGATATATAATTAAAAGTGTTTTCTTCCAGCTTGTTACTCCTGGGAAGCAAAAGCACCATGCAGTTTTTTCCAGCATGGCAAAATCCATACGGTTCGTTTCCTGTGAAATAAGACGGGCAATTAAATCTCCCTACTTGGTTTAGAAGAGGGGTGAGGAATGATAGCCCCTTTATGATTTGTGGACTTCACCTCCCAGAATTCCTGAGCCAACATGGCCCCTTTACAACCTGTGGACTTCAACTCCCAGAATTCCTGAGCCAGCTGGCTCAGGAATTCTGGGAGTTGAAGTCCACAGGTTATAAAGGGGCCACGTTGGCTCAGGAATTCTGGGAGGTGAAGTCCACAGGTTGTAAAGGGGCCATGTTGGCTCAGGAATTCTGGGAGGTGAAGTCCACAAGTCATAAAGAAGCCATTATTCCCCCACCTCTGGCTTAGAAGTATCCCAGAGTCTTCCTCCAAATAGCATTTGGGGAGTGCAGGTAATCCCCAAGTCAGCTCAATTCAGCTCAAAATTTCCATTGCTGAGCAAGACATTTATTAAAGCGTTGTAAGTTGAGGACTAAAAGTGATCCAGAGTCAGCAAGGTTTGGATCCCTCCAATGATCAAATCTGCTCTGTCCCATTTAGAGGGCTGGAGGTGGCCCCTCCACAACTTGGTTAAATTAAATCAAAATTCATCGGTTGTGACTTTCTTGGATGGATAGATCTCTGCAAAGGAAAGTTTTGAAAGCTTCTTTGCTGGAGCAGTTATAAAAATAATAATAATAATAATAATAAGGAGAAACCCCTAAGAACTGTAGAACACTCTTGCAAATTAAGAGCAGCAAAAAATAAACAGCAACACCATTTAAAAGGATTTTCCTCTTCTCCGGCTGACTGCCAACTTAAGCATTTGGCCAAACGAGTTTCATTCCCTTGTTTTGTTTAGTTTTGTTTTTGCCTTCATAGTCACTTCCAGGCAATAAAAATAGATGCACAAATATGCTTACTCTGAAACGACACTCACATTCACTTTAGAGCATTTAAGGTGGGGAATGATGGCCCCACTTTTTGACTTGTGGACTTCAACTCCCAGAAGTTCTGAGCCAGCCATTGTTGAAGTCCACAAGTCCTCACCTAGGCTTTAGAAGAATGGGAGCTGAGGAAAGGAGAGAAGGAGGGAGTAGTTTCAAGTGAGAGGAGAAGCTTGGTCTGCAGAAGGTCCTGGCTTTGCTCTCCAGCACCTCCAGGTAGCTACAAGGGGTCTCTGCCTGAAGTCCCAGGGTGCCACTGTCAGGGTCTATGACAATTCTCTGTGGCCAACTCACCATGGCCAACTTGCCACGGCCAATGAGCAACAGCCAACTTGCCACAGCCAACTCACCACAGCCAACTCACCACGGCCAACTCGCCATGGTCAACTCACCATGGCCAACTCACCATGGCCAACTTACCATGGCCAATGAGCAACAGTCAACTCGCCACAGCCAACTCACCATGGTCAACTCACCATGGCCAACTTGCCACGGCCAACTCACCATGGCCAACTCACCACGGCCAACTCACCATGGCCAACTTACCACGGCCAATGAGCAACAGTCAACTCACCACAGCCAACTTGCCATGGCCAACTCATCATGGCCAACTCACAACGGCCAACTCATCATTGCCAACTCACTATGGCCAACTCGCCATGGCCAACTCGCCACGGCCAACTCGCCATGGCCTACTCGCCATGGCCAATTCACCACGGCCAACACACTGTGGGACAAGAGTTACACTAATATCAAAGAAATAATGGAAAAGAATCATTAAAGAAAGGATGCAAAAGGAGGGACAGAATGAAATGTGAGGAGCAAAAATTAAAATAATATTTATTTATTTTTTTAAAAAATAAATAGAATTGTTTAATTGTCCCGCAGCGAGCTGTCCCATGGCAAGTCGGCTGTGTCAAGTTGGCCATGGCGAGTTGGCTGTGTCAAGTTGTTCCATTCCGGCCACTGTCATCAATGCCCACCAGCCTTCTGGATCATGTGGCCCACAAATATGTTGTTCTACCAATTCCACCATCCCGAATTTTAAGGCCATTTGAGACTCCTGGGAGGGAGGGTCCAGATGACCTGTCTTCAGGAAAGCCCGGTGTAGAACATCTTCTGACAGAATTCACACAACGCTCTGAGCTGTGCTTTGTTTAAGCACAGCTCCTTGGTTGAAAAACTATTGATTCAGCTCACCCAACGCAGTAATTCATAAATCACGGATTATACAAGCCAAACCAGACAAACCACATGATGGCTCGGCCTGTTAGATCAACTTCTGAAAAAGACCAGATTAAAAGGAAGATGTATCTCCAACAAAGCTAGAACATCTCCCCTTCTTTAGCTCCTTCTCCTCTTCTTCCATGTCAAACTCTCCAGAATCAGGCAGGGGCTAAACCTAGATGGGACATTCGGCTTGTTTAATGCAGCAATATCCCTTATAAACCTACAGAGCAGGGGTGAAATCCAGAAAGTTCTGACAGGTTCTGGAGAACCGGTAGTGAGAATTTTGAGTAGTTTGGAGAACCGGCAAATACCACCTCTGGATGGCCCCAGGGTGGGGTGGAAATGGGGATTTTGCAATATCCTTCCCTCAGGAGGGGGGTAGGAATAGGGATTTTGCAGTAACTTTCTCGTAGACTGGGGTGGAAATGGAGATTTTGCAGTATCCTTCCCCTGCCACGCCCACCAAGCCACACCACACCCACCAAGCTACGCCCACAGAACCAGTAGTAAAAAAAAAAATTGGATTTCACCACTGCTACAGAGCATCAATGCAATTTATGAACTAAATTCATATGTCACACTAAGCCATGGGTGGTTTTAACCTTCACGAAACGAGTTATATTGTCTACGTTGAGTCCTTCTAAGCCAAAAACCATGGTTTACAAATCATCGTTAGCTGCCTTTGTGCCTCACATCGACCAAAATGATACAAGTCACATTATGGCTAGTATACATTCAACCGTCATTTATTATACAGCATTTTTCCGTTATAGAGGCTCATAGAGGGCTATGTTGACTGCTAAAATGATGTAGCATCCTTGTTGTGGCCTCTCGGTCACCAGTCCCACCAGCGGCTGAATCAGAGGAGGAGGAGGCATGGGAGTTAGGGTCAGCATCAAGGGAATCTCCGAGGGGGAAGAGGGAATGGAGCTGATAGAGAGAGAGAGAGACAGAGGCGAAGTCTGGGCCGTCTATCAGCCCTCAGATGGACAGTCAACAGTCCCCAGGTCTGGAGGTGGCTGATGAGGAAAAGAAGGAACAGCTGGCCTGGCGCGTGGATGCACAGAAGATAGAGGAGAGGAGAGCAGTGGAAATCTATGGACCGGTCTTTGGGACGGAAGAGCCACTGCTGTTAGTGAAGCCCTACCCTAGCTCTGGGGATAAAAGGCAGGAGGTAGAGATGAATAGGTGTGACAACCAACTATTCATCTCCCTGCAGTGAGACAGAATTTTTTTGCCGGGGCTGAGGACACTCCTAATAAAGGAATCTTTGACTTCACTTCAGAGGGTTTGTCGTGTTTCGGGAGCTGGGTCAGGACACGCTTTCTTCCACCATCTAAGCTGATACAATTTTTTTTTTAAATTAGATTTATATGCCGCCCTTCTCCGGAGACTCAGGGCGGCTTACAATGCGTTAAGCAATAGCCTTCATCCTTTTGTATATTTTATACAAAGTCAGCTTATTGCCCCCACAAACTGGGTCCTCAATTTACCCACCTTAGAAAAGATGGAAGGCTGAGTCGACCTTGAGCCTGGGGAGATTCGACCTAGCAGTAATTGCAGGCAGCTGAATGTTAATAACAGGCTTTAGTCTGCCACCCCACCAGGCTCTGGATAACTTCATAGTGATCTGTACTTATTTTGCTCCTGGTAGATTTTTAACCTGGAGGCATACAACACACGAAACCTTCATCCTTGACTAACGAAACACACTGAGGGTATCCACACTACAAAACCACAAAATGAAATATATTCAGGCATAAGGTGATGAACTGGCTCATATCACACATTAAAACCTTGACTAGGTTCCCTTTATGTGGTTAAACCACACACAGAGAGAGAGAAAAAAACCAGCCTAATTTTAAACTTTCATCTAGGACTGGGGTCTGCAATTTAAAACACTCAAAAAGCCATTTGGACCCGTTTCCCACACAAAAGGAAACACCGGGAGCCACAAAACGCTTCTCATGCCTGACTTGAACAGCCACAAAACTAGCATATGTAGTCAAATTAAACGTTCTGTTTTCTTCTTAAACTTTTCTTGGATTTATCCATGGTTGGCCTATTGGGGGTTGAAAAACTCAACAAATTGTGTGCTAGCAGCTGTCACACATTGGCAGTTGCGACGCATATTTTGAGTGACAAGGAGCCACAGCAGAGGGGTGAAAGAGCCACATGCAGCTCCAGAGCCGCAGGTTGCTGACTCCTGATGTAGGACAAGGGTCTCCAAACTTAGCAACTTTTAAGATTTAGGCATAGCTGGTTGGGCCACGCCCATCCAGTCACATTACCACCCCTACCACCAAGCCACGCCCACAGAACTGGTAGTAACAAATTCTACATTTCACCACCGCTTGGAGCCCACAAAATTCTGTAGCAAAGTTTTCAGAGAAGGATTGGGCAGTCTACCTGTCTGTCTTTCTGTCTGCCTGATCCTTCCGTCCACCTAATCGGATTTGTCTACTCAACTCGCTTTCCTAAAACCGTTTGATTCTTACCTTGGAATAAGCTGATGGCTTTCTGTAATTACAATGGCACAAGCCACACACAATGCAATTCACAAGTGAAGGGGGTTGGGATATGGGAAGAAGTGGTTTGTGTAACATCGCACCAAAGTGCGATTAGAGAAATTCTGAACTTGCTTATACTTGTTGTACAGACGATCGTAAATCACTTCAAATAATCTTCTCTCTCTCTCTCTTCTCTCTCTTCTCTCTCTTTTGTCTCTTTTCATTCTGCACCGTTCGTGTTTTTTTCTATACTTTTCTTTCTTTTTTTTTTCATTTCAAGGCCTGTTGTTTTTAACAATTTTACCGTTGTTTAAAAAAATCTCTAATAGAAAGTAATTTAAAGGGGGGGGGGAAAAAACTAATCAAATCAAAAGTAGTAGAGAAAAATCGTAGCCAAAGGTGCAGCTGACGTTATTGTAAAGCGCTTTTAAAAAAAAAAACACTCCCTCGCTAAAAGGATTGAAATCATTTTGTAAAAGAGTAACCAGGGAAGACCAGTGGTGAAATCCAAAATTTTTTACTACTAGTTCTGTGGGTGTGGCTTGGTGGGCGTGGTGTGGCTTGGTGGGTGTGGCTTGGTGGGCCTGGAAGAGGAAGAATACTGCAAAATCTCCATTCCCATCCAACTCCAGGGGGAAGGATACTGCAAAATCCCCATTCCCTCCCCACTTCTAGGGGACGGATATTGCAAAATCCCCATTCCCACCCCACTCCTGGGGGAAAGATACTGCAAAATCCCCATTGTCACCCCACTCCTTGGGGAAGGATGCTGCAAAATCCCCATTCCCACCTCACTCCTGGGAGAAGGATACTGCAAAATCTCCATTCCCAACCCATTCTGGGGCCAGCCAGAGGTGGTATTTGCCAGTTCTCCGAACGGCTCAAAATTCCCGCTACCAGTTCTCCAGAACCTGTCAGAACCTGCTGGATTTCACCCCTGGGGAGGACCCAGTGGGTCAAAATAGCACCGGTAAAGCTCGGAAGATGGAAACCGAGGGCCCGAGGGCTGTGAGTTCCAGAGTCCTGCTCAAGGGTTCAAAATTCTAGCACTAAATATTTAGTGCTTGACAAAACCCTTGTAAGGCCACAGCTGGAATATTGCAACCAATTTTGGTCACCATGCTTGAAAAAAAGAATGTTGAGAATTCGAAAAAAATGCAGAGAAGAGCAACTAAAAGGATCAAAGGCCTGGAGACTAAAACATATGAAGAACGGCTGCAGGATTTGGGTCTGGCTAGTCTAAAGAAAAGAAGAGTTAGGGGTGACATGATAGCAGTATTCCAGTATCTCAGGGGCTGCCCCAAAGAAGAAGGGTTCAAATTATTCTCCAAAGCACCAGAGGGCAGGATAAGAAACAATGGATGGAAACTAATTAAAGAGAGAAGCAACCTGGAATTAAGGAGGAACAGTGAGGACAATTAACCATCCTGCTATTCTATTATAGCACCAGGTATATTTGTTAGGCAAGGATAAAAACAAAACCAAATCACAAATAAGTCAAGGATCAAAACGATCAATATTGACAATAAATAGATTAAGTAGCAAAATGCCAGAAATCCAAAGTGCATCCTTGATTAACATTTAGAGATCAAATGGGGGAGGAGGGAATGAGGGGCATGTTTCTATTTCCCGTCCTCTGGCCTTGGAAAAGCCTTTCCTGAACGTTAATCCTAATTTTGGGGATGGGAGGAAAAGTATATGTCCCCTTTAAGAGGAAGTTAATCGTTTAAAAAAGGGAAGCTGGAAATAAAAGATGAAAGAACAATAGAAAATATGTTAAGATGGAGGTATAAATAAGATGATGAGTATTGTTAATATTAGGATGAGGAGGATAATTATCAGGGGTGAAATCCAGCAGATTCCGACAGGTTCTGAAGAACTGATAGCGGAAATTTTGAGCCGTTCGGAGAACCGGCAAATGCCACCTCTGGCTGGCCCCAGAGTGGGGTGGGAATGGAGATTTTGCAGTATCCTCCCCCCCCCCCGGGAGTGGGATGAGAATGGAGACTTTGCAATATCCTTCCCATGGAAGTGGGGTGGGAATGGGGATTTTGCAATATCCTTCTCCCTGGGAGTGGGGTGAGAATGGAGACTTTGCAATATCCTTCCCATGGAAGTGGGGAGGGAATGGGGATTTTGCAGAATCCTTCCCCCCAGGAGAGGGATGAGAATGGAGACTTTGCAATATCCTTCCCATGGAAGTGGGGAGGGAATGGGGATTTTGCAGTATCCTTCCCCTGGGAGTGGGGTGAGAATGGAGACTTTGCAATATCCTTCCCATGGAAGTGGGGAGGGAATGGAGACTTTGCAATATCCTTCCCATGGAAGTGGGGAGGGAATTGGTATTTTGCAGTATCCTTCCCCTCGGGAGAGGGATGAGAATGGAGACTTTGCAATATCCTTCCCATGGAAGTGGGGAGCGAATGGGGATTTTGCAGTATCCTTCCCTCGGGAGTAGGGTGAGAATGGAGATTCTGCAATATCCTTCCCCCAGTAAAGACAATTAAACAGGGGAACAGATTGCTACTAGAATTTGTGGGCACTCCATCACTAGATGTTTTTAAGAAGAGACTAGACAGTCACTTGTCAGAAATGGTATAGAGTCTCCTTCCCGACTGGGGGTTGGACTAGAAGACCTCCAAGGTCCCTTCCAACTTTGCCATTCTTTTATAATCTTCGACGAACGGAGGGTAGAAATCACGTCAAGGAAAAGCATATCCATTCCATGTTGATTTCCAGATAAATCTTTCTGATTGCACTGCCAATATTAGATCATTTCTTATTGAATTTCAGGAGGGCAACATGACGTATGGCCCTTAATAAAGAAAGAAAGAAAGAAAGAAAGAAAGAAAGAAAGAAAGAAAGAAAGAAAGAAAGAAAGAAAGAAAGAAAGAAAGAAAGAAAGAAAGAAAGAAAGAAAGAAAGAAAGATATATTGTTTCTGGGAAAATGACCCAGGCGTGTTTATGTCACCAAAAAGAAGCTCAAGTCATAGGAGATATTCTGGAGTTCAAGTTAACCTTGCCCGATTTGAAAAAGCTAACCAGCTGATTAATATGGAGATGGGAGACGTTCGGAGTGGGCAGGTTCGTAGGCTAGACTGAGACGTCAAAAAAAAAAAAATCCCAAAGGCAGATTAGAACTCTTGTCTGGGTTGCTGCCAAGAAAATTAATTAATCTATTCAATACAAGGAGCCAAGGTTGACTTGAAGGAGATCTCACCTTAATCAGAGATTTGAAATTTACTTCAATCAAGTCCCGATTGTGACTGCCAAAAACAATTTGGGTGGGCACCTATAACCCATCCCTTATTCAGCATCTCTTTGGAGGCCCACCTGGAGAGGATGAGAAGGGGAAGGAAGGACCCTAGAGTTGGGAAGGAGGGCGCCGCGCTTCTATGCTACCTTCAGGGCAGTCTTGAAGCCACACGCCAATTTAGCTTCAATCTATATATATAAAAATTGGGGGGGGGGGGTATGTTCTAGTATAACTCTGGAATGCCTCGAGCAATTTCAACCAAACCTGGTACACAGATGACTTACTCTCTGGAAAGAAATACTGTGAGGGATAAGACACCCCTAGCACCTCTCGGATTGTGTGCTCTGATAAGATACAGCCTGTTGTGCCTTAAAATGGCTTCTACTGTGCAGCACAGTAGAGTTGCCATGGTAACGGCTTCACAGTACTCCATAAGGGGACTCCCTCTGGTAAGGGGGAAAGTCCAACATTAGAAATTACGTTTGGTCCAGATATTTTCAACAAGGCTTTGATTATCCTTGAGGACAAATGTATGGCCATGATCAATAAAACCAAGATCAGAAAAAAGTGTGCCAAATGATCATGGATTGGTTAGCAAAACAGCAAGGTGGTATCATTTTACTTGACATTTCTGGGGGCACAGGGAAAACATTTTTAACTAATTTAATTCTCGCCGAAATCAAGGCGCAGGGTGAAGTTGCTCTTCCTGTCTAATACAGGATTGGGATAAATAAATACGCCGGATTATCAGCTAGTGTTTAATAAAGAAAACTTACTCTACTCAGTGCATGGAGGCTCCAGCAGGTTGTACAAATTACTCCATTGCAAAAAAAAAAAAAATTAATGGAAAAGTTGGCCGGAGACCATGGACATGTTACTACAACATAGAAGAAATTCTGAATCTCCTGTGTTTCTTCTAACTTTTGGCACGTATCTGGGACATTCCTGATTTCTTTCCCTTCCTTCGTTCATTTCTTAGTATTTGAACAACTAATGTTGGGGCATATTGGTTTCCTTTGTGATATATAAGTGGTTCTTGGCATACAACAGTTCATTTAGTGACCATTTGAAGTTACATCACTGGAAAAAGTGATTTATGACCATTTTTCAGAGTTTAGTTTATTGATGACCATAGCCCGTGGGCCGTATCGAAGTGCAGAGTTCAAAACACAAATTATTACTAAAATCCAATATAAAAACAATTTAAAATGAATTTGCCACCATAGCAAGAAGGAGGGAGGGAGGGAGGGAGGGAGGGAGGGAGGAAGGAAGGAAGGAAGGAAGGAATAGCAATAGCACTTAGACTTATATATCACATCACCGTGCTTTGCAGCCCTCTCTAAGCGGTTTACAGAGTCAGCCTCTTGCCCTCAACAATCTGGGTCCTCATTTTACCCACCTCGGAAGGAGGGAAGGCTGAGTTGACCTTGAGCTGATCAGGATCGAACTCCTGGCAGTGGGCAGAGTCAGTCGGCAATTGTGCCTTCTAACCACTGTGGTACCAGGAAGGAGAAGGAGAAAGGGAATAAGAGAAGAAGGACCTCGTTTTACTGACCTCGGAAGGACGTAAGGCTGAGTCAACCTTGAGCCAGTGAGGATCGAACTGCCTGCAATACTCCATTTTAACCACAGCACCACCATAGCAACAAGGAAGGGAGGGAGGGAGGGAGGGAGGGAGGGAGGGAGAAAGGAATAGCAATAGCATTTATATACCGTTTCATAGTACTTGACAGCCCTCTCTAAGCAGTTTACAGAGTCAGCCTCTTGCCCCCAACAAGCTGGGCCCTCATTTTACTGACCTCGGAAGGATGGAAGGCTGAATCAACCTTGGGGCCTGGTGAGATTCGAACTGCCAAATTGCAGGCAGTTGGCAGTCAGCAGAAGGAGCCTGCAGTACTGCGCTCTAACCACTACGCCACCACGGCGCATCTACCCCGAAGGGCTAAAACAACCCTTGGATGAAAGCAGAGGGAAAAAAAATAGGATAACCACTTTCTCTTCCCCAATCATCTCCATTCCTTTTAAACGTTTCTCTCTGGACAATTTGCCAAGGTTAATACAATGCCAAGAGTAGATCTTGGCTTATTCGCTCCGTTCTCTGGGGAGCCAACTATAATATCTAGTTCAGGAAGACCTTTGGACCGGAGAGATTCACTCTGTGCCAGAGAACCCAGGGGCCTTCAACCTTTCCATCACCTTCAGGATGTCCTCAAAACCCGTCATCTCTATCTACCGTCAATTACCGTCACGAGCCGCTCATAATTCTCACAACAGAGTTTAGCGCCGATGCCAGTGGTTATAAGTAGAATCTGCCAGCTTGACAAAACCCAGCAGAACCCAAAGATGGGGATTTAATGCCTACATATAGCGTTGAAACCCATGGGGTTGTGTATGGCTGGGGTGGCAGCCCATCTCTGGAATCACTGCCTATTCAGGAGGTGAGAAGAACCAGCTGTCAAATATTATTCTACTTTGATACATACCTGTAGAGTCTGGCAATCAAGACGTATAGAGTTATAAATGTATAGAGTGTTATGGTACAACTACTCTGTTTCCCCAAAAATAAGGCATCCCCTGATAATGGAGCCTGGGTGGCGCAGCAGACTAAAGTACTGTTAAGTACTGTTAAGTAACACCAGCTGCCTGCAATTACTGCAAGTTCAAATCTCACCAGGCTCAAGGTTGACTCAGCCTTCCATCCTTCCGAGGTCGGTAAATTGAGGACCCGGATTGTGGAGGCAATAAGATGTCTAATGTTTTGGGAGATATAATAATTTGGAATAAATCTAATATTTTTCAATAAATAGATTTCTATGGGGGTGAGGGAGTCATTAAGTGTGAAAAACAGTCATAAGTCACTTTTTTCAGTGCAATTGTAACTTCCAACTTCCAATAAACTGTTGTAAATCCAGGACTACCTGTTACTTCCCACCTTTGTTTAAGGATATTTATTTATTTATTTATTTGATTGATTGATTGATATACCGCCCTTCTCCTTATGGACTCAGGGCGGTGAACAACCGAATAAAAATCAGTACATAAAAGTTAAAAAATTTTAAAACACATATAAATTTGGCTGAAAATTAAAACAAGTAAATATTAAAATGCAACAACTCTACAAACTCTAAAAATTTTAAAAATTCAACAGGGATCAGGCTAAACCGGCAAGCTGGAAAAGATAAGTTTTTAGGGCCCGACGAAAAGTCCGGAGGTCGGAGATTGTTCTCAGTTCTGGAGGAAGATCATTCCAGAGGGTCCGTCCTTCCTTCCTTCCTTCCTTCCTTCCTTCCTTCCTTCCTTCCTTCCTTCCTTCCTTCATTTATTCATGGAATTTATATTACTGCCTATTCGCACATGGCAACTCAAGGCGGCTTTGCAGAATGTAAAACCTCATATATAAAAAATAAAACTAATAAAAGAAGAGTCATCTAATAAATTAATATAATAAAATCACACACATAGCCCGCCTCAGTGACAGCACCTCACACCAGTCATTTAATGGCTCCTACATCCCTTTTCCGTTCAATTTTTCCCACATCAGCACACGAGAATCTTCTGGAATCGCTTCGTGGAAGAGAAGGTAACGGGAGGGCCAAAGCCTTCCAGGGAGTTCCCATGGATGTTAGATGGCCTTGAAATGGAGTTCCCCTGTTCCTGGTCCAACCTCTTAATGGAAACACCACAATGGCTTTGCGCTTATTGGCCTCTTCCGTAGCCAACAAAAAGATCATTATTTTTATTTGATGTCATCTTCCAAGCCAATTCTGCTGAAACGCGGAATAGCAGCCATTTCTGCACCTTCTCCAGACCTTGTAGAAAAGATGAGATGGCTTCCTCTCAAATTTCAAGTCATACGTTCAGGATTCCCACCATCGTAGGCCTGGGAACTGAGGTTTTCTGGGGTCAAAGGGGTTGTAAGAACTACCCCAGTCTTAATCTAGAACAGGGGCAGGGGGTGAAATCCAGCAGATTCTGGAGAACTGGGAGCAGAAATTTTGAGTAGTTTGGAGAACCGGCAAATACTACCTCTGGCTGGGTGGGGAATGGAGATTTTGCAGTATCCTTCCCCTGGAGTGGGGTGGGAATGGAGATTTTGCAGTATCCTTCCCCAGGAGTGGGGTCAAAATGGGGATTTTGCAGTGTCCTTCCCTTGAAGTGGATGGGAATGGGGATTTTGCAATATCCTTCCCTTGGAGTGGGTAGGAATGGGGATTTTGCAATATCCTTCCCTTGGAGTGCGTGGGAATGTGGATTTTGCAATATCCTTCCCTTGGCGTGGGTAGGAATGGAGATTTTGCAGTATCCTTCCCCTGGAGTGGGGAGAGAATGGGGATTTTGCAATATCCTTCCCTTGGCGTGGGTAGGAATGGAGATTTTGCAGTATCCTTCCCCTGGAGTGGGGTCGGAATGGGGATTTTGCAATATCCTTCCCTTGGAGTGGGTGGGAATGGGGATTTTGCAGTATCCTTCCCTTGGAGTGAAGTGGGAATGGGGATTTTGCAGTATCCTTCCCCTGCCACGCCCACCAAGCCACGCCCACAGAACCGGGAAGCCGTCGCAGCCCAAAACGGAGCTTGGAGGCCCATTCTCGCTGGCAAAGCACTCGAATCACCACAGCCCCCCCCCCCAACACGAATGATGGCAAACTTGCCATGCTCCCCCTCACACTCTCCCAAGGTCAACCACAACCCTGATGCGGCCCTCAATGGAATCAAGTTCGATACCCCTGCTCTAGAACAACAAAAGCACAGTTTCCGTACACACCAGCACAACTGTCTTAGGGGACAACTTCCTTATTGGGTTGCCTCAGCTCCGTTTCAGGACTTTTCAAGGATGGGTCAGCGAGATTGTTGAACTAGGGTTGTCCAGCGTTGTGGAAACTTTAAGACTTAATGGACTTCGACTCCCAGAATTCCCCAGCCAGCAGTCCACAAGTCTTAAAAAGTTGCCAAGGTTGGACAAGGAAAGCAACTGAAAAAGCAGACGTGTTTGGGATTCACAGTAGCATGAACTGCTACCAAACAGTGGCTATCAACCTGCCTTCCATGGAGGACCTGTCTACTGCCCGAGTCAAAAAGAGGGCTGGGAAAATATCTACAGACCCCTCGCATCCTGGACATAAATTGTTTCAACTCCTACCCTCAAAATGACGCTATAGAGCACTGCACACCAGAACAACTGGACACAAGGACAATGTTCTCCCGAATGCCATCACTCTGCTAAACCAATAATTCCCTCAACACTGTCAAACAATTTACTAAGACGGTATTACTATTATTATTCTCATCTTCCCTATTCCTTCTCTACCAACGACTATAACTTTGTTGCTTGTATCTTTACAATTTATATTAGTTTCCTAGTACGATTTATGTTGATTCTATCACTAAACATTGTATCTTATGATGAACGTATTTTTATGATGGTCATGATTTATCATTTATAGCCTTTATGTACAATGAGAGTTTATACACCGGAGACAAATTCCAATCACACTTGGCCAATAAAGAATTCTATTCTATTCTATTCTATTCTATTCTATTCTATTCTATTCTATTCTATTCTATTCTATTCTATTCTATTCTATTCTACTCCACTCCACTCCACTCCATTCCATTCCACTCCATTCCATTCTCTATTCTATTCCATTCCATTCCATTCCATTCCATTCCATTCCATTCCACTCCACTCCACTCCACTCCACTCCATTCCATTCCATTCCATTCTATTCTATTCTATTCTATTCCATGTTCCGTTCCTTTCTTTTCTTTTCTTTTCTTTTCTTTTCTTTTCTTTTCTTTTCTTTTCTTTTCTTTTTTTCCTTTCTGCTCTGCCCTGCCCTGCCCTGCCCTATCCTATCCTATCCTATCCTATCCGTTATTCTATTCTATTCTATATTTTCTATTCTATTCTAATCTAATTCTATTCTATTCATCAGAGCATCCATCCTTCAGGAATGGAGCATTTCATGCAAATCACCAACCCGCCATCCCCACTGACAGCTCTTTCCCTCTCCAACCTCAGAAGCGACCGGGTCCCTCTGGAGAAATCAACCGAATCTTATGCAACCAACCAACCAACCAAAAAAAAAAAAAACCCACACCATTTGGTGGCTCTATTTAGAAAAGCCATGAATGACTGCAGCCTCCTCCTTCCTATAGCTACCTGCAATGTGTCAAGCACCTTATCTATCAAGATGTTGATTGTCTTAATAATCAACATAAGCCATTTTCTGCCTGGAATACATATTGAGATATTGAGAGGGGAGGGAAAAGACACGGCTAATTTGCATGTGGTTGAAAAGACAAGCAGAAAATGAAACAAGGTTTCGGCCATGTGGCCTTTCATCTGAGCCCCCCAATTTTTTTTTCTTTTTCCCAACCCGCCACTACAATGCCTATCATCCCCAGACCACATGGGATGAGAATATTTAAGTCAGAGAATAACCAAAACAGCAGTGAGTCCTGAAATGCATTTTCCCCCCTCCCCTTTATCAGCACCTAGCAAAAAGGCATTATAAAGTTGTATAAGCATTGAGTTTTCCTGAACTCATCATTAAATGGTGTTTTTTTTTTAAAAAAAAAAAGGAAAAGCTTAAAAGGGAGAAGAAGCCAAAAAAATGATAAAATTAACTCAAGGGGATTCAATGAGGACTTCTGCAGTTCAAAATAAGAGGTACTAATACCACTCTATAGTATAAAGCCCTAGTAAGACCACATCTAGAATCCTGCATTCAGTTGTTGTTGTTTTTAATTTAATTTATATGCAGCCCTTCTCCGGAGACTCAGGGTGGCTTACAATGCGTTAAGCAATAGCCTTCATACTTTTGTATATACCTGCTTAGTAGGGCTTTCGGGGGCCCCCAAGCGGTGTTCTTTTTTATACAAAGTCATCTTATTGCCCCCACAATCCGGGTCCTCATTTTACCTACCTCGGAAGGATGGAAGGCTGAGTCATTAACCTGTTAATCTTATCTGTATCTGATCAAATTGTTCGTCTACATTGAGTTGTGTTTAGCACCCAGGCCTGACTGGCCAGTTCCAAAAACATCAATGTTTTTAGTTTCCAATCAATCAAACAATCAATTGCTTGTGGTAGGCAAAGCATACAGAATCCTGTTAGGACACAACTATATCCTCCACCCCACCACACCCTCTTTTCATCCACAGGTTCAAATGCAAAATGCCTTCAAACCTATTTCTTTGCTTCGAATGCATTTCCAGAAAAGCTGCACAACAGAAACACAAACTGAGTTTTAAACCACAAAAAAAGAACTCGGTACAGGTTGGAATTTTTTTTTTTTTTTAAAGACAGTTGAACTGACCTGGATGAATCTGTTATGCAAATCCAATCTCTACAGCAAACGAAACGAAAGGAAAATCTAACCTGCTTTAAAATGCTTCCATGGAGGAAGCGTGCAAAACGAACAGTTGTTTTTGCGTTACCTAAGGATGTTCCCTGCTGTATATTTTTCATTCTGTCTGCGTCTCGCTTTTCCCGTGTCCCCAAAATACTTCTTTGAGTTCTTGTCCTGTTGTGCGACATCCTGCAGAAAACTAGGTTAAGCCCACAAAATGGAGCATGTCAACTTTGGCATTTATCAAAGCACCAAACCCACTAACAAAACTAATTAAGAGCCGATTCAGTCAATCACCTGCAAATCAAAAAGCCAAGGACGGGACTTTTTAAAAGCGATGGGCTGCAAAAGCAGCACTTCCAACAGCTTGCCCCCCACCCCCCACCCCTCCACACACAAAAAAGTGACAATCGATTTATTTATTTATCTTTTCCAAATTTGAGCCTGAAGGCATGCCGTGTTTTCCCTCTCTTTCATTCTGGAAAAACGATCCGCTTGCTTCTAAATATAGAAGATCCATTCAGATAATACGGAGAAAAATCTGGACTGGATCTATCAATTTTTTTTTTTTTAAAGCCATCTCCAACCACAGGCAATTACCACATCTTACGCCAATGAATTGTGTGTGTTAATTAGGAGTTTGTGTGAAGTGGATTGTGGCTGCAGGTCCTTTCTTTGTGTGTTTGCTGGTGGTCAGTTTAATTGAGCTCCTTGTAACTTGAGCAGTGTAACTTGGGGGGGAGGGGAAGGCTCGAAATTTCCTTTATCCACCTGGTTTTCGGCCCAATTTTTATCCTCAGCATTATCACATTGCCCCTGTAATTGGTAGCCACATATCGTGGCGAAATAAAACACAGAGCCAAAATATAGTGCCTGCATAAGTCATTGCATCATTTCCTTGCAGTAAGGCAAAAAACCCCGAAATGGGTTATCCAACCAGAAACAAAGGAGTGATGATCAGACAGCAGAAATATCACTTAAAAAGCTTAATCTAGGTGAAATTATAAGAAAAGGAAGGATACAGCTGGGCTAGTTTTCATTCATGCCATTCATCTTTTGATCAAATTTCCCTGCAGCTGTTCTTAAGCTACAATTCTTCTTTTTTTTTTTTCCTTTCATAGCATACAGCTATAGGAGACAACTACATTAAGTGCTGGGGTTTGTTTATGTGTTTTTCTGGTGATACACAAAATAGAAAACCACCTATCAAGATAAGAGATCTTCTGCTGTAGCTCTTACACAACATTCATGCAGTGAAAGGGAAAAGGAACAGAAACTGAATGAAATACGAACGTTTTGCTGTAGCGTAAAAATATTAAGACAATGTATGTTTTCGGGGACGACAACCCAGTGCTTTAGTCGTTGAAACAAATGCAATAAAGCTATTCTGAGTTATAAGTATATGGCCTTATACAGTCAGTCCTTGACTTACGACACACGACTGAGCCCAGAATGTATGTTGCCAAGGGAGAAATTTGCTAGGCGAGTTTCGCTCCATTTTGCCTTGCCTTGCCAATGTTTGTTAAGTGAATCGCTGAAGCTGATCAATTATTAACCTGGTTGTTAAGTGAATCTGGCTTGTCAGAAGGTTGCAAAAGGGGATGACGTGATGCCGGGACACTGCGACCGTCATAAAGATGAGTCAGTTGCCAAAAGTCTGAATTTCGATCACATGACCATGGGGGAGGGATGCTGCAAGGGGCCGTAAGTGTGGGGAAAATGGGGATAAGTCACTTTTTTCAATGCCGCTGCAACTTCCAACGGTCACTAAATGAACTGTTATAAGTCGAGGACTACCTGTATACCTGAAACTCTAACAGGCACTGTCAGAATTGTTTCTGCTGCAAAAAAAAAACCCCAAAAACTTTATACTGCTATCGAACGGTCACACTTTGAAATGATAAAGGATCTTGATTGCTTTTGAGATGCCTACAGTGTAATTCCTTTCTTACTGATGCTTTGATCAAGGCAAAGAAGGATTTATGCAAAACGAATTCATGAGACTCATGAGAGCCATTCCTAGGAGTATCAGAGGATCTACAGGGATCATGCTCAGGGATACAGCTCGGCAATCAAATGATCAATAACCGAGGTTGATGGGATTTGCAGTCCAGCCGTACTTGGAGGACAGCACGGCAGAAAGTTTTGGAGGGCGCTTATGTATACAAAACATAATATTGGTGTGGTTGTTATTATAATGGGGAGGGATTGCTAGTATACGCCCAGATCTGTCTGG
The DNA here is from genome assembly GCA_030761175.1 of Masticophis lateralis. Taxonomy (NCBI): domain Eukaryota; kingdom Metazoa; phylum Chordata; class Lepidosauria; order Squamata; family Colubridae; genus Masticophis; species Masticophis lateralis. The sequence goes on from JAUDYJ010000008.1 coordinate 20,883,734, forward strand.
TGCGCCAGTTGCATCCCTACTTGGACCGAGATGCCCTACGCACAGTCACTCAGGCACTAGTCACCTCACGTATTGACTACCGTAATGCTCTCTACATGGGGCTGCCCTTGAGGACCACTCGGAGGCTTCAGCTGGTGCAAAATGCAGCCGCGCGGGTTATGATGGGAGAATCCCGATACTCCCATGTTACACCCCTTCTGCGCGGCTTGCATTGGTTGCCAGTTGCCCTCCGGGTGAGATTCAAGGTGCTGGTGATGACCTATAACGCCCTACATGGCTTAGGCCCAGCATATTTGGCAGACTACCTGCAGCCAGCAACAGCTTCCCATCGCCCGGTGCGTTCTCACAGGGAGGGCCTTCTCCCGGTGCCGTTGGCTAGACAGTGTCAACCGGCGGCCCCTAGGGGTAGGGCCTTCTCTGCGGGCGCACCCACCCTCTGGAATCGACTCCCCTTGGAGCTCCGGTTGGCACCTGACCGCCACGAACTAAAAACTTGGTTATTCAAGTTCCCCGACCTGGACTGATAAGCCAAATAAAATAAATAAATAAAAATAAAATTCTGCTCCCACCTCCCACTCCCCCGATCGTTTGTGTTGCATTCCAAGATACAATAATGAAAAGTAACTCACTTTCTTGCAGAAAAATAAGGCTGAAATGGGATTTGGGCATGAAATTTGCATTCAACACAGCCGAACAACGAAACAGTGAAGCACACACACACACACACCCCTTAAAACACGAGCAAACCTCACTTTTAAGGTGCCCACGAAACTCGGTTGCTGGTAGTGCAAAGAACCAGCAATGCAACTTCGACAAAAGGAGAACAGGGCGATGGATCCCTACACGATAACCTGCTTGAATTTTAGCTTTTTAACAGATTCAAATCATGCCGGATTTGTCCCAAGCCGTTTCAATCTTAAAGAGAACGCCAATGAAAATCCTGCCCATTTTTTTTTTCTTTTCTTTTCTTTCAACAACTTCCCTAGATGGGCAGCGATGGCCAATCCGGGGGTTATGTAAAGCGGTGTCCTTACCAGAACCGAATAATGCTTAAAAAACCGTAGAATATATACCAGGCTCACACACACATCTAAGCTGGGTGCTACAACCAGAAATTGGGGAGGGGGAATACAGAGGGGGGAAAAAAGAAGGATTTTAAAGCCTTGTGTCCTAAAGAAATGCCTCCCCCCCCCCACTTCCACGGTCTCTGCTCCTATCAAATAATCCGTAAGCATCCAGTTGGAAGAGCTGTTTAGTGGAGCACAAAAATTTGCACAGCCCAAGAAGCAACTAAGAATTGGCTCCATCCAAGTTTCTTTCTCACATCTCAAGGAATCGGGGGGGGGGGGTGGGGGTGGAGGGGGGGTGTAAGGGGGCAATGAGGGACGGGGCATTTTTCTCTTGCATGCAAATGAGCAGGAACCATTTCCTGGTCCAGTTACGTCAGAGATGTGCAGTTCAGAAGCAAGGAGGGACGGGATAGGGAGACGGGACACAGCTTGTTTCAGGTCCATACCTGGTATATCAGTAGGCAAATCAATGCTGGGATGTACAGTCTACCCAAACGCAGGCAGGAGAGCACAAAAATGCAATTGTGCTGAAAGACTTCATTCATTCATTCCAGAATGAGCATCGTTTTTCCCACCCCACTGGAAAAGCTACGACCAGGTTCTTTCTGGGTTGTATTTTGGGGGGGTCTGTTTGTTTCCAAAGACTGACAGGGATCCTAGGTTTCCTTATCACTCCCTGTGCATTGGACCCTTTCCCTTTCTGTCCATTTTTTTTTTAAAGGAAAGTTGTAGAATTTGAAGGAGCTTTAAGTGCCCCCCCCCCCCCCCGCCCAAGAATGCTTGTGGCCTTGGGCATCCAACTGCACTTGTCCCTCCTTTAAATGGGCATCTAGAGAAAGTTTGTCCTTGGAAGCCATCCTGGATGATGATGATGATGATGACGATGATGATGATGATGATGATGATATTATTATTATTTGCTTTATTCATTAAACATGACTCAGTCAGCTGAACATTCAAAAATGCATCACAAATACCATTGACTGGGGCTAATGGTTGTTGTTATTATTATTATTGTTGGTTAATCTGTAGTGAGATTCACAGCCTTTGAGGCTGGTTAATAGCTCAGCAGCTCGAGTCCTAACCGAGGACCTAGGAACTGTTAAGGATGTAAGCTGTTCCGAGTAAGGTGGTTTTTTGTAGAGTCAAAATGTTCAAGTCCGGTAAATTTAGAATTTCTAAATAGCGGGGTAGCCCTTTGGGTATTGCTCCAAGGGCTCCAATTACAATTGGGACATCATCATCATCATCATCATCATTATTATTATCATTATTATTATTATTCTCTCTCTCTCTCTCTCTCTCTCTCTCTCTCTCTCTCTCTCTCTCTCTCTCTCCTTTCTGACGGTGCTAGAGATGGCACCTCAAACCACCAAGTTACACTTGGGAGGAAACTTCCATCTCCTACTCCTTCCCCCTCCCCAACCCATTCTCTCTTCCCCTCCCCCACGTATACCTCACCTCACCTGACCTCTGGAGACTGCATTACAAACCTGGAATCTCAGAAGGTGGTTCAGGCATTCTAGGGAAAGATGGCCGACTTTAAAATAAATGCTGGGAATGGGGGGGAGGTGTACCCAAAGGTATCCTTGGTTCTTCATAAGAGAGAGGTGACACCACACCCTGCTCCCCACCCCCCAAACCCCCAGCTACCAGGTGCAGGAGCTTCTAGAGTCAGGCAAAACTGCCAGGAAATCTAGGAACCCAAAACCTCCCAAGGGACGGTGAGGATGAGACATTTCTCCCTAAATGGAACCTCCAGTTAAAGGGGTAGTCTACCTCCAATGACAGCTACCAGCAGGAAGGAATAGGGGATGGGCATTTTTTATAAGGTCCTGCTGGCAGCTTCCCAAGGCACCCAGAAGCCTCCCTGGCAGAACCATGAATGAAACAGACCTCACCCCCTTTTCTGCTGGCCTCTTTTCCCAGGACCTCCCCAGTCTCACCCTCCTCCTTCTGGGGGTCGGACTACAAAGGCCATCAGCCCCAGCCCAGGGAAATGCTTTGGTCCAGAAACCAACCGGGCTTGGGAAAAGCCCAGAGGCCAAGCCACTGGAGGAGAACCAGGACGGGCCAGATGCTGGTCAGCTCCCTTCTAGCAAGCCGGCCCTTCCCAAGTCGGACAGCTCCGGGCGAGGCTCCCCCGGCCTTTCCGGCACCCCGAGGGGTATAACGTCCCGGCCAAGACCCCAGAGGGACCCGCTCCTCGCAAGGCGACCCCGCGGCGCCGCTCCTTCCTCGCCCGGGGACCCCCGCCAGCGGCCCTGCCCCGCAAAAGGAGGAGCAGCAGCTCGCCCGCCGATCCCGTTCCACGTCCCGGGGCGCTGCAGAGCGCGAGGGGGAGGCCGGCATCCCTGAGCTGCGTCGGTCCCGAGCCTCCGAAGCGCGCGAGCGGGGAGGAAGAGGAGGAGGAAGAGGAGAAGGAAGAAGAAGAGGAGGAAGAACGAGGAAGAAGAAGAGGAGGAAGTAGAAGAGGAGGAAGAAGGAGGAAGAAGAGGAAGAAGAAGAGGAGGAAGAAGGAGGAAGAAGAGGAGGAAGAAAGGGAGGAAGAAGAGGAAGAGGGGGAAGAGGAGGAGAAGGGGAGGAAGAGGAGAAGGAGGAGGAAGAGGAGGAAGAAGAAGAGGAAGAAGGAGAGGAAGAGGAGGAAGAGGAAGAGGAAAAGGAGCAGGAGGAGCAAGGGGAAGGGGAGGAAGGAAGGGAGGAGAAAGGAGGAGCAGGAGGAAGGGGAGGAAAAAGAAGAAAAGGAGGAGGAGGAGGAAGACCAGGAAGAAGAGGAGGAGGAGGAGGAAGAGGAGGAAGAAGAAGAGGAAGAAGGAGAGGAAGAGGAGGAGGAAGAAGAAGAGGAGGAGGAGGAGGAGGAAGACCAGGTAGAAGAGGAGGAGGAAGAGGAGGAAGAAGAAGAAGAAGAGGAAGAGGAGGAAGAAGGAGAGGAAGAAGGAAGAGGAGGAGGGCTGAGCCGCGCGCCCCCCAAGCCGGGTGGGGGGGGGGGGAAGTATGGGGCGTCGGGCACGTGGCCCCGGGCGGCCGGGCGGGCTGACCTTCTTCTTGCGGTCCCGCGAGCGGTTCCGGCGCTTGCGGTTCGACTCCTCCTTCTCCTTCTGCTCCTGCAGGGCCTGCGCCTCGATGTCTTTGATCTTCTTGAGCTGCTTGGCCGCTTGAGCCATGGCGCGGCCGGGAGGCGCCGCTGCAACCGGGCAGCCGCGGACCGGGAGCTGCGCACCGGACGGGCCGGGCTAGAGGAGGCGTCCCGGAGGCGGGCGGGGCGAGGCGTCTCGGCGGGGAGGGCGCAGGGAAGCGCGCAGCATGGCCCGGCGGGGCTGCGCGGGGCGCCTGGATGCCCGCTCTGGCAAGCCCGCCGCCCCCTGCCCGGGCCGCGCCTTCTCTCCTCCTCCTCCTCCTCCTCCTCCACCGGGCAGCCGCTTACAAGCTGCGCAGCAGCAGCCGAGGCAGCCAAGGCAGGAGGGCGCCTCTGCTGCAGTGGCGGCGGCTGCTGCGGCGGCGGCGGCTGCTGCGCGTCTCCCCGGCACGGGAGGTGCCGCGCGGGCGCGAGCCGTGCAAGAACGGCAACGGCGACCCGGAGCGATGCGAGGCTGGAGTAGTGGCGGGAGGGTGAGGGGGTGGGGTGGGGTGGGGATTCGAACCGTTGCAGCTGCGCCTCTGCCGAGCCAGAAGCCTTCCCCCCATCCCCACCCCTCATCTACCTACCTACCTACCTACCCGCCCCGCCCTCTTTGGGTCCCCAGGGTCTTTACGCGCAGTAGCCGCTTCCCAGCCCGGATTTCCCCCCGCAGGAGGAAGGGGTTTTAAGCGAAGCCAAGCGCCTCTCCCACGGTGGCTTCCCCGGACAGGCGAGGCAGAGGGTGTCCCAGTAACAAGAGTTGGAAGGGGCCTTGGAGGTCATCCAGTCCAACCCCTTTGCTCAGGCGGGACTAGGGGATTCGAACCGCCGCCCTTTCGGAGCGAGGAGCGCAGGGTCTTAGCCACTGAGCCACCTAGTCAGGGGAATAGGGAGAAATTGGGGGGGGGTCTCTGGGCTTGGGCAGAAAAGGCTTTGCTCCTGTGTCTCAAGTTTTGGAGGTTCGGGGAAAATCCATGCAGAAGAAGAAGAAGAAGAAGGAAAAAGGAGGCTCGGGCTTGTAGCAGTGGTGAAATCCAATTTTTTTTTACTACCGGTTCTGTGGGCGTGGCTTGGTGGGTGTAGTGTGGCTTGGTCGGCGAAGCAGGGGAAGGATACTGCAAAATCTCCATTCCCTCCCCACTCCTGGGGAAGGATATTGCAAAATCCCCATTCCCTCCCCACTCCAGGGAAGGGATACTGCAAAATCTCCATTCCCTCCCCACTCCTGGGGGGAAGGATATTGCAAAATCCCCATTCCCTCCGCACTCCAGGGGGAAGGATACTGCGAAATCCCCATTCCCTCCCCACTCCAGGGAAGGGATACTGCAAAATCTCCATTCCCTCCCCACTCCTGGGGGAAGGATATTGCAAAATCCCCATTCCCTCCCCACTCCAGGGGAAGGATCCTGGAAAATCTCCATTCCCTCCCCACTCCTGGGGGAAGGATATTGCAAAATCCCCATTCCCTCCCCACTCCAGGGGAAGGATACTGCAAAATCCCCATTCCCTCCCCACTCCAGGGGAAGGATACTGCAAAATCCCCATTCCCTCCCCACTCCAGGGGGAAGGATATTGCAAAATCTCCATTCCTACCGTACTCCTGGGGGAAGGATATTGCAAAATCCCCATTCCCTCCCCACTCCAGGGGAAGGATACTGGAAAATCTCCATTCCCTCCCCACTCCTGGGGGAAGGATACTGCAAAATCCCCATTCCCACCCCACTCTGGGATCAGCCAGAGGTGGCATTTGCTGGTTCTCCGAACTACTCAAAATTTCCACCATCCGTTCTCCAGAACCTGTTAGAACCTGCTGGATTTCATCCCTGGCTAATACTTGTAAAGGCCCCCGTTCCTTTTTCTCTCCGGTCTGCAAAAGAAATGACGAGTTTCTTTTCTCACTTCCCTGACCACTTTTACAACTTCAATTTTATTAATGTTGTGGTTTGATTTTGGGTGTGTTGGACGTTAGCAGGTTTTCAGGGGGTGCCTGCGTTGAATCTCAGCTCGGATCTCGAAAGTTGCACTCGGGGGGCAGAATCCAAAAAGATTTTGCCCCACAATTACTCACAGGTGTGAACAGTTTACAAAGCACACAAATTCTGGAGGATGGGTCCAAACTCCATTCATGCCATACAGCAATCAGGGTCACGACGCTGTGGGACGCCAGTTCAAACCTAGTGAACTAAATAACCCTTTTATTAAGTCACTTCAATTCTGTTTCAATTTATTACAGTCATAGACCAGAAACCACTCCGTGAATATCCAATTAAAAATTCTAGAATAAAATAATAAATAACGGATAAAATCTATGATAAAATCCAGCCTTACACGTGGTCTAAATATATTTAAATGACAATGTTGGGAGGCCATTGCAAACCCAGTGAATTAAATAAACCTTAGTTAAGTTGGAAGAGAGCGTAACCGGGCCAGCTGCTGTTTGAGAGCTCGGTTTGGATTGGTGGTGCGATTCTTGCGGTTCTACCCGGTTTGAGTAAATGGGTAGCGGCGGCGGGAAGCTCCACCCACCCACCCGGAAGTCATCACTGATGCTCTGTGTATGTGTAGAGGTGGCGCGAGTATACGCACTCATATTTGCAAACCAGTGGCGAATGTAAGTGAAGTATCACTACTGGTCTGGATCCATGGTTCACTTAACAACTGTGGGCATTAAGCCACTTTGATGTGTTCATACACCATGTTGCAACTCAGATCCACCGGTCCAACTGAATTCACACCATCAGGATACAATAGGGTAGCTTCCTAAGCAGCCAAGATAATGGTTCTATGTTTTTGGGGTGACTTTAGCTCTTCGGGTTAATTCAGTTAAGGAGAGTTAACTTTTCTGCCATCCCGGCATAAGCCTAAGATTGAAAACCATTTAAAGTAACGGGTTTTTGGGGATAATGGCATAGTTACATAGACAGATTTGAGGGAAATACTTGTTTTAACATATTTAGTTGTGTTAATTGAAAAATAAGATTTGTTCATGATGTGACCGGAGCAAAAGCTTCGTTTTGAAAAGATGTGTTTTATGTTTTTGTTTTAAAAATAGAAAAATTCATTTTAAAAAAAAATAAATAAGCCTAAAATTGAAAACCAGGCTTGTCAGATGTTCTGATTCTGGGTTTCATTATTTATTATTAATTAGTTATTTGGTTTAAAATGGGATTTTATTGTACGTGTTTTTTAATTTGTGCTCACCGCCCTGAGTCCTTCTGGAGAAGGGCGGCATATAAATACATGTAATAAAATAATAAATAATAAATAATATAATAAATAATTAATTTATTATTAATTAATAATAATAAATAATTATTATTAATTAATTAATAATATAATAAATAATAAATAAGTGTTCCATCTTTTCTGTCCTGCTCTATGGAGTAGAGAGTTGGTCTCTGACAGAAAACCAGTTGAAGAGACTAGAACAGGGGTCAGCAACCTTAAACACCCAAAGAGCCACAAAGGTCCTAACCAGAAGTCCCCCATTCAATTCTGGAGCCGACCGGAAGTCCAGTTCCCCACCCACCCACCCCCACACACACACCATAGAGTCTCCTCCTAGCACGGCATCTTTTTTCCTCTGCTGACGGGAAGTCTGGTTCCCCTACCATAGAGTCTCCTCCTAGCGCGGCATCCTTTTTCCTCTACCTGTCCTAACCGAAATCCCTATCAATTGTGGAGCCAATCAGCAACAAGGAGCCGCAGCAGAGGGATGAAAGAGCCACATGCGGCTCCAGAGCTATGAGTTGCTGACCCCTGGACTAGAAGGATTTGAAATGTGGATTTACGGGCAGCTGTTACGTATAGGTTGCGTTGACAGAATCAGAAATGAGGAGGTGATAAGCCACCTGGGAAAGCCAAGGGAAATCATCAGAATTATAGAAATGCAAAAGTTAGAATATTTCAGACAGGTGGTGCAACACCTGGAAAAATACGGCATCCTTCACTTAATCCTCCAGGGAAAAATTGAAGGCAAACGAGGTCCAGGCAGAAGAAGGACATCGTGGCTTCAAAATCTAAGGGACTGATTTGGACAAAACTCAACTGCACTTTTTCGCGGATGAAAATAGGATCGCCAATATGATTCGCCAACGTCCGATGATGGATATGGAAGAAGGAGGAGGAGGAGGAAGAGGTTCAGAGGTCTTCAACCTTGGCAACTTTAAGACTTGTTGAAGTCCACAAGTCTTAAAGTTGCCAAGGTTGGAGACCCCTGCCTTAGATGATTAGAAAACTACCGTTGGCATCCACCTTCAGTGGGGGACAAATAATAAAGGTAGTCCTTAACTTACAACCATTCATTCAGTGACCAAGGTTACAATGGCACTGAAAAATGGGACTTATGACTTGTTTTTCACAGATACGACCTTCTGCAGCATCCCCCTGGTCAGGTGTTCAAAATTCAGATGCTGGGCAATTTATATATTTATGACGGTCGTGGTGTCCTGGGATCATGTGATGTTGTTAAGTGAATCTGGGGAAGCCAGATTCACGTAACAACTGGGTTACTAACTTAACAACTGCAGTGACAACGATGGCAAGGAAGGTTGTACAATAGGGCAAAATTTGCTTAACATATGTTTCACTTAGCAACCGAAAAATCCGGGTTCGGTTGTGGTCATAAGTCGAGGACTACCTGTACTGGGGAAATCGAAAATACCGGTGTGGAAGGAACCCTAGCAAACAATTTTCTGTATTGTTGCCACGACAACTACTTAAGGATGTCGACAAAGTTCCATGGCGTTCAGCTCGAATTCTAAGAAATTTTATTTTTTACTTCATGCGGATGTCGGTTTTACAAAGATAACAATGGCTCTAAACCAACATTCATTGAACTTGGCAGCCTCTGGATGTGTCAACTTCAACTCCCAGAATTCTCCAGCCAGCATTCTGAGAACCAGTGTGGCCTAATGGTGAAGGCACCAGGCTAGAAAGCAGGAGAAGGTGAGTTCTAGTCCCGCCTTAGGCAAGAAAGGCGACTGGGTGACTTTGGGCCAATTACCAGGAGGAGATGAGTTCTAGTCCTGCCTTAGGCAAGAAAATTGACTGGGTGACTTTGAGCCAATCACCAGGAGAGGGTGAGTTCTAGTCCCGCCTTAGGCAAGAAAGGCGACTAGATGACTTTGAGCCAATCACCAGGAGAAGGTGAGTTTTAGTCCTGCCTTAGGCAAGAAAGTTGATTGGGTGACTTTGAGCCAATCACTAGGAGGCGGTGAGTTCTAATTCCACCTTAGGCAAGAAAGCCGACTCTCTCAGCTTAACCCACCTCACAGGGGTCATTGTTGTGGGGAAAATAAGAGGAAGAAGGACTATTATGAATGTTCACCACCTTGAGTTATTCACAAAAAAACACGTAAAATCATATAAATAAAATAATTCTGGGCTCTGAAGTCTACACATCCAACAGTTGCCAAGTTTGAAGAACACTGCTCTAAATCTTTCGAAAAAGAATAGTGACATAGCAATTGAGAAACTTATTAGTTGCGAAGTCGTGTCCGACCCATCACGATCCCATGGACAACGTACCTCCAGGCCTTCCTGTCCTCTACCATCCCCCGGAGTCCATTTAAGCTCACACCGACTTCAGTGACTCCATCCAGCCACCTCGTTCTCTGCCATCCCTTTCTTCTTTTGCCCTCCATCGTTCCCAGCATTAGGCTCTTCTCCAGGGAGTCCTTCCTTCTCATCAGGTGGCCAAAGGATTTGAGTTTCCTCTTCAGGATCTGGCCTTCTAAAGAGCAGTCAGGGTTGATCTTCTCTAGGATTGTCCAGTTGCAAAATCCCCATTCCCTCCCCACTCCTGGGGGAAGGATATTGCAAAATCCCCATTCCCACCCCACTCTGGGACCAGTCAGAGGTGATATTTGCCGGTTCTCCGAATATTCAAAATTTCCGCTACCAGTTCTCCAGAACCTGTTGGATTTCACCCCTGGTATAAGTACAGATTAGGCTCAAAAGCAGGAACTGTGAGAGGGACCTTGGAGTCCTAGTGGAGAATCCCTTGAATATGAGCCAGCTGCGTGCGGCAGCAGCCAAAATGGCTAATACAATCCTGGGTTGTATAAACAGAGGCATAGAATCAAGATCACATGAAGGATTAGTACCACTTTATAAAACCTTAGTAAGGCCACAGCTGGAATACTGTAACCAATTTATGGTCACCACCCTACAAAAAAGATGTTGAGACTTTGGGAGAAGTTCAGAGAAGAGCAACTAAGATGATCAAAGGCCTGGAAACTAAAACATAGGAAGAACAGTTGCAGGATTTGAGTTTGGCTAGTCCAAAGAAAAGAATTATGATAGCAGTCTTCCAGTATTAATTATTTATTTATTTATTTATTTATTTATTTATTTATTTATTTATTTATTCATTCATTCATTCATTCATTCATTCATTCATTCATTCATTCATTCATTCATTCATTTATTGGTTCGATTTATACACCACCCTTCTCCGGAGCCTCAGGGCGGATTACAATGCTTTAAGCAATAGCCTTCATACTTTTGTATATACCTCCTTTTTTAGGGCTTTTGCCCGCCCCTCAAAGCGGTGTTCTTTTTTTATACAAAGTCATCTTGTTGCCCCCACAATCCGGGTCCTCATTTTACCTACCTCGAAAGGATGGAAGTCTGAGTCCACCTTGAGCCTGGTGAGATTTGAACTTGCAGTAATTGCAGGCAGCTGGCAACTCAGTGTTACTTTAACAGCACTTAGTCCACTGCGCCACCAAGGTCTTATCTGAGGGGCTGCCACAAAGAAGAAGGAGTCAAATTACTCTCCAAAACATACAAGAAACAAATGGATGGAAATTAATCAAGGAGAGAAGCAAGTTGGAATGAAGGAGAAACTTCCTAACAGTGATGATAATTAACCAGTGGAACTGCTTGCCACCAGAAGTAGTGGGGGCTCCATCACTGGAGGTTTTTAAGAAGACACTGGACTGTCACTGGCATAGGTTCTCCTCCAAGGTCTCTTCCGACTCTGTTCTGTTCTAAAAGATGCAAAGAATGGCTAGGCTGGTGCAGGATTGAAATAGGGGTGAGGTGTGAGGGGGGGGAAGTTGTGGGGACGTCCAGATTTTGTGACGTTGTAAGGCAAAGCATGCCCCGGCGTTCAGAAGTCTAAATTTCCCACTGCCGGAGAACATTCCAAGTTGTGTAAATCAATGCAACGGGGGAGGAGGGGAGTTTCATGATAGGTTAGCAGATTGCAGTAAGTATTGTTTTGTTCGAGCGGAATTCGTCGGGTAGGCACAACAGCCAGTGTCACGCAACACGCTAAGCCTCCAAGTGTAGTTTACAAAACCGCTACTCATTACGCTGCCGCGGGGTTGGCTTGGGTGCGTGCCTAGGTGTCTTTGTTTAGATTTAAATAGCCATAGGCTAGGAATCGTACAAGCCGATTCAGATAAATCTACCACACGCCAGGGAGTTTTCACTGACTTTGCCTCTGTGTTTTTGCAGACGGGCTGATTCTGCAAAAAAACCAACAACAACGAGACAACAAGGGCTTAAAATGGAAGGCAAACGTCTATTAATACCGATAGAGGAGAATATTTGTAGCTCAGGGTTGCAAGGAGGAGTCCTCGGTGCTCTCTTGGTTCTTTTCTTACAGACCTGAAAGTAGGTAACATCCTCCACGCTAGAAGGGAGTGGGGTAGGGGTGAAATCCAGCAGGCTCTGAAAGGTTCTGGAGAACTGGTAGTGGAAATTTTGAGCAGTTCGGAGAGCGGAAATTTTGAGTAGTTTGGAGAACCGGCAAATACCATCTCTGGCTGGCCCCAGAGTGGGGTGGGAATGGGGATTTTGCAATATCCTTCCCCCAGGAGTGGGGAGGGAATGGGGATTTTGCAATATCCTTCCCCTGTCACGCCCACCTAGCCACATCCACTAAGCCACATCACACCCACCAAGCCACGCCCACAGAACTGGTAGTAAAAAAAATTGGATTCACCACAGGAGTGGGGTTTGTGGGGTGGAAGAGGAGGAGTAGGGGTAGGCGGATGAATGTACGGTCCTTGGTGGTCTCTGAACTTGGTGGGTTTTTTGCAGGTAACATCATCAGTGCTGATACAGGAGTATATTTGTAGCTTCCATTCCCTTCCAGATTGACTCAGCCTTCCATCCTTCCGAGGTAGGTAAAATGAGGACCCGGATTGTGGGGGCAATAAGCTGACTTTGTATAAAAAAGAACACCACTTAGGCGGGGGCTGAAAGCCCTACTAAGCAGGTATATACAAAAGTATGAAGGCTATTACTTAATGCATTGTAAGCTGCCCTGAGTCTCCGGAGAAGGGCGGCATATAAATCGAACCAATAAATAAAATAAATAAATAAATATCAGCTGAACAAAACTCCGTATTGGCATCAGGAAGGGCATCCGGCCAGTAAAAACACTCAGCTCCATTCAGTTGCCCAGAATCCACCCCGCAAGGGATTATGGGGTCGTTAAAAGAAGATGATACAGAAGCAATGCGGAAGTGGGAAAGTCATGGGTTGTGATGAAGTAACTCAGCATCCAAGATAATTTCTATTCCTCGCTATCAACATTTACTCTATTCGGCAAATGTTTTGGAACCGGCTCTTATGACCCTTGAACCTTTGATACAGGTGGTAGTGCAAGACTTCTGAAGGGCGTCCATTTGCAGAAGATAATATTCGAAAGTTCCACATTTATAAAGGTAAAGGCAGGGGTGAAATGCTACCAGTTTGGGCTCGTTCGCCTGAACTGGTAATAAAAAATGCTACTGGGTTGCTGAAACGGTAGTAAAAAAAGTTTTTTAAAATAGTTCCAAAGATCAGCTGAGCGACAAGATATTGTCAGAATTTTTTATTTTACTTTTTAAGCATGTTTTACTACCAGTTCCAGAGAGAAGGGAAAAAAGGAAAAAAGGAGGGGGAAAAATGGGTTCCGATGATCATAGCTGTGGTACGTGAGTTTGGGAACTTTTTAAAACTTTTTTAAAGCATTTTTTTGCTACCAGTTCCAGAGAAGCAGTGGTAAAAAAGGCTTTTAAAAAGTTTTTTAAAAGGTTCACAAGCTCGCGGGCAACAGCTGATTCCACCCCAGCTGATTCCAACCGGCGTTGAGTCATGGCCAGCATGACTCAACGCCAAAGGCGCCCGGAATGCTGTTCCCTTCCCACCAAAGGTGGTTCCTATTTTTCTACTTGCATTTTTACCTGCTTTCGAACTGCTAGGTTGGCAGAAGCTGGGACAAGGAACGGGAGCTCACGCCGTTACGTGGCACCAAGGATTCGAACCGCTGAACTGCCGCCCTTTCGATCGACAAGCTCAGCGTCTTAGCCACTGAGCCACCACATTCATACTCCGCATTCAGAGTAAAAGACAATCACTTGAAAAATAGGTAGGACAATAAAAGCGGCTGTCCTCGTCTGTCCAACTTTCTGAATGGTGGGTTGTGAAGGAACAAGGCACTCCCATTACGGGCAGGAAGGGAAGGGAAATCTTTCCCGGCTGCCCTTCAGAGCCAGAAGGCATTCGGAGCTCGGGTTCAAATCCTTGCTTGGAGAGCCAGCTCAGCAATTGTATCAGTCAAAATCAGGCTTAGTGACAAACGTTGTAAACATTTCCAGCGTGTTGAATCAATAGATATGCATCACTGGAGGTTGCTTTGGGCTGCCAAAAATTGATCAGCGAGTGAGAAACCACTTAGTAGCAAAAAAAAAAAAATTTAAAAAATAACGTACGATATGTTTCTTAAAAGAATAAACCCCAAATTGAAACCCTGTTCTTCCTTGCTGTGTGTGTGTTTTTTTTAATCTTCACAAGAATGCAGAAAAGTCCCTAAATGGCTGAACTAAGTGATTCTGTTCAAAAGGATTGAAGTCATATTGGGAACGTGTTTGACCTCCACTTGACTTTCACATGATATTGGAAGCTCACTTGACTTCTTGGGCTGTGGCCTCCAATCCAGAAGTCGGTTTCAGCAGGTTCTGACCAGTTCTGGAGAACAGGTAGCGGAAATTTTGAGTAGTTTGGAGAACCGGTAGTAAAAACTCTGACTGGCCCCGCCCCTGTCTATTCTCTGTCTCCTGAGTCCCAGCTGATCGGGAGGAAATGGGGATTTTGCTGTGTCCTTCCCCTGCCATGCCCACCAAGCCACGCCCACCAAGCCACGCCCACAGAACCGGTAGTAAAAAAATTTGAAACCCACCACTGCCCCAACCTCTTGGGCACCAGAGACCAGTTCCGCGGAGAGAGGTTTTTCCGTGGACCAGAGGGGGGCGCCGTTTCGCATGCTTGACTCAGGTTGACTGAGGTTGACTCAGCCTTCCATCCTTTCTAAGGTAGGTAAAATGAGGACCCAGATTGTGGGGGCAATAAGCTGACTTTGTATAAATATGCAAAAGTATGAAGGCTATTGCTTAACGCATTGTAAGCCGCCCTGAGTCTCCAGAGAAGGGCGGCATATAAATCAAATAAAAATAAAATAAATAAATAAAAATGCTGACTGCATCCCACCAATGGCCTTAACTTGTTTGTGTGATTTGCTTTATGGCATTCCATGACCTGGTGCCTGGCCACGAACCGGGGGTTGGGGACCCCTGTTCTAGGGTGCAAAACCTAGTAGGTCTCCCTGTAGAATATTCCAATTTCTGTCTGTTTCTGCATTATCTGCTTGTGTTTGCTTTTCCCTGGGAAAGGTAATCGTAGAGTGGGTGGGTGGACGGATGTATAGGTAGGTAGGTGGGATGGATGGGTAGATAGATAGATGGATGGATGATAGGTAGGTAGATAGATAGGAAGGCAGGCAGGCAGGCAGAAAGGTGGATAGATAGATGAGAGAGAGAGAGAGAGGATAGGATAGATTAAATATTTTCAGGGAAGGGCTTATTTTAGCGCATGCGCTCAAAAACCTGATTGGGCTTATCATCCAGGGAGGTCTTATTTTCAGGAAAACAGAGTAGATGATAGATGATAGATAGATAGATAGATAGATAGATAGATAGATAGATAGATAGATAGATAGATAGATATAAAGGCAGGCAGGTGGGTGGAGAGAGAGAGAGATAAAGGCAGGCAGGCAGGCAGGCAGGCGGGTGGATAGATAGATAGATAGATAGATAGATAGATAGATAGATAGATAGATAGATAGATAGATAGATAGATATAAAGGCAGGCAGGCAGGTGGGTGGAGAGAGAGAGAGAGATAAAGGCAGGCAGGCAGGCAGACAGGCGGGTGGATAGATAGATAGATAGATAGATAGATAGATAGATAGATAGATAGATAGACAGACAGACAGACAGACAGACAGACAGACAGACAGACAGACAGACAGACAGACAGACAGATAGATATAGATAGAGAGATATTAGATAGAGAGATAGATAAATAGATAGATATAAAGGCAGTCAGGCAAGCGGGTGGATGGATAGATGATTAGATAGATAAATGATGGATAGATAGATAGAGAGAGAGAGAGAGAGAGAGAGAGAGAGAGAGAGAGAGAGAGAGAGATAGATAGACAGACAGACAGACAGATAGATGATGGATGGGTAGACAAACAGACAGGATAGAGTTAAATTCAAAGAGCTTGAAACCTTTCTGTTGTTAGAAATAGTGGCCAGAGAGTAGGTGAAGGAGCCAGCCAGATGTGATGCAGAGATGCTGCAGAAAGACTCCCTTTCCTGCAGTTGCAGAATATATAAAAGATGCCCAGCCCAAGTGAATCTTACAGACAGCAGCAGAAATCAGCTTCATTTCTGATTTGCAGCGTTTGGTTCAAAGGAAAGTTTTATTATTTCATTTGCATATTGTACCAGGCACACTCATATTCCCTGGCACAGCTTCAGCAAGGGTTTACAGAAAACCAGATATTTGGGGAGTTCATATTATTATTATTATTATTATTATTATTATTATTATTATTATTATTATTATTATTATTAATTTCATTACTAAAATCTCACATTTGCTTTATATGGATGATCTGAAGCTTTAAGGAAAAACCAGGAATTGAAATCCGGTCATTGAAATCCAGTCTGTAAGAATATTTTAGCAGAGATAAAGCAATGGAATTTGGCCTAAAGACACGTGCTACGATAGCAACAAATTAAGAGTAATATCAGGAACAGTCCTGGAGCTGAAATTCCAAAACGGTCATCAGGATGAAGCCTACAAGTATCTGGGCCTTTTAAAATTTGATAGCATCAAGCATGAACAAGCTAAAAACGTGATGAATTAAATATCCAAAGAGTGAGAAAATGATTAAACAAACAATTGAATGGTGGAAACTCTCTCAGGCACTACTAGAATTAATAACTAGATTCTAGCTGAAGTGGACACTTAGAAAAAGGGGGAAAGCAATACTATGCATTACAGCTCTGTAACGATATTGATAGGTTCTACCTGCCCTGTAGAAATGGAGTTTTTATTTCAAGTCTAACAACCCGTCAACAAAGAAAAGTGTTTATTGGGTGATGACGTAAAAGAGAGCCAAGAACATGCATTAATGCAAGTTTAAAAATCTGGAACTTATTGATGGTGCTGGAAAGAAAAATGTGAATATTGAAAGACTATAATAGAAAATAAAAAGAAAAGAACGCCGTCAAGGAAAAGCAGTACATTACATCGTTGCCGTAATTTCTACAAAAGATCAAGGGGAAATGGATAAAGAGAAAACTTGCCAATGGCTAAAAGTGGACTATTAAAAAAGAAAGAAACTAAAGATCCGATTTGGGCTGTGCAAGAGCAAGCTATTCAGACAAATGCAATCAAAGCCAGAACTGAAAAATCAACATTTTACAGAAGTGCAGAGTGTGCAAAGGACCAGAAGAATCAGAAGTAACTGTGAGAAGGGCCTTGGAGTCACTTGAATAGGAGCCACCCATATGCAGCCGCCGCCAAAAAAGCTAATACGATCCTGGGTTGTATAAACAGAGGAATAGTATCAAGATCATGTGATGTATTAGTACCATTTTATAAAATCCTAGTGAGGCCACATCTAGAATCCTGCAACTGGTTCTGGTCACCAGTTACATACATTCCCAGTTGCAATGGATGGCTGTGAAAGCTGGACCATAAGGAAGGCTGAGAAGGCCAAAGAATGGAGACCTTTGAACTCTGGTGCTGGAGAAGGCTCCTGCGAGTCCCTTGGACTGCAAGGTGATCCAACCGATCAGTCCTAGAGGAGATCAACCCTGACTGCTCTTTAGAAGGCCAGATCCTGAAGAGGAAACTCAAATGCTTTGGCCACCTAAGGAGAAGGAAGGACTCCCTGGAGAAGAGCCTAATGCTGGGAACGATGGAGGGCAAAAGAAGAAGGGGACGGCAGAGAACGAGGTGGCTGGATGGAGTCACTGAAGCAGTCGGTGTGAGCTAAAATGGTCTCCGGGGGATGGTAGAGGACAAGAAGGCCTGGAGGAACGTTGTCCATGTGGTCACAATTGGTCCGATACGACTTCACAACTAACAAAAACAACATTAAGACCTCATAAGGCCCCACCTAGAATACTCCAACCAGTTCTGGTCACCAGTTACATACATTCCCAGTTGAAAGTTGGACCATAAGGAAGGCTGAGCGCCAAAGAATGGAGGCCTTTGAACAATGGTGCTGGAGAAGACTCCTGCGAGTTCCTTGGACTGCAAGGCCATCAAACCGGTCAGTCCTAGAGGAGATCAACCCTGACTGCTCTTTAGGAGGCCAGATCCTGAAGATGAAACTCAAATACTTTGGCCACCTAAGGAGAAGGAAGGACTCCCTGGAGAAGAGCCTAATGCTGGGAACGATGGAGGGCAAAAGAAGACGGGGACGGCAGAGAAGGAGGTGGACGGAGTCACTGAAGCAGTCGGCGTGAGCTTAAATGGTCTCCAGGGGATGGTAGAGGACAGGAAGGCCTGGAGGAACGTTGTCCATGGGGTCACGATGGGTCGGACATGACTTCACAACTAACAACAACAACATTAAACCCTCATAAGGCCACACCTAGAATACTGCAACAAATTCTGGTCACCGTACTACAAATCAGATGTTGAGACTTTTGGAAAAAGTTCAGAGAAGAGTAACTAAGATGATCAAAGGCCTGGAGACTAAAACATATGAAGAACGGCTGCAGGATTTGGCTTTAGCTAGTCTAAAGAAAAGAAGAGTTAGGGGTGACATGATAGCAGTTTTCCGATATTTGAGAGGCTGCCACAAAGAAGAACGGATGAAAAAATGATTTGTTTGTGAAAATGATTTGTTTGTTGCAGAATACATGCCTAATGGCAATTATATTTGAAAAGAAGACTCGCCCAGATTGATCTTTACTCTGACTCCATGCCAGCTTGGAAGTCAATGTCTTCATATTGAGACATGTTCCTCCTGCGCCAGCCCCTGAAGCCATTGCCAGACATTCCAAAATCTTGCCACACCCAAGGAAGTAACCCCGTCTGGCTCCTCTTTCCTAACTTGAAGAATTGCTTCTGTTTTTTGAGGGAAAAAAAGTGATTATTATTTTTTTAGAAGGGGAGAAATCAACCATCTGTTCCAGGGGTGAAATCTAAGATTTGTTACTACCAGTTCTGTGGGCGTGGTTTGGTGGTGGGGTGGGGGGGGGGTAATGTGACTGGGTGGGTGTGGCCAACTTTTTTTTTTTTAACTTTTAAAAGCATTTTTTCTACAACCTCTTCGGCCGAAGCGGTTGCAGGGAAAAAAATGCTTTTAGAAGCCTTTGACGATCAGGCAACTCAGCTGGGATCGTCAGAGGCTTTTAAAGGCATTTTTTTTCCCTACAATCTCTTCAGCCGAAGAGCTTTCTCTTTCCGAATCTCACCTACTTCAGCCAGCTCCAGTTTTCTTAGTGTTTTCTCTTCTTTTCCATGTATCCATTGAAGTGATGGGATTCAGCCGGTTTGGGTGAAACGGTAGTTAAATTGCTGGCTGGCTCCGCCCTGCCCTGCCCTGCCCCACCCCTTCCACAAGTCCCCACGTACCCCATTTTGGCTCCCAGATAAGTGCAGAGAGGCCTCTTAGCCCAAAACAGGATGTGTGGGGAGGGGGGCGCGTCATTCCCACCCACAGCCTGTTTTCACTTCCAGGGAGGCCTATTAGGACCGAAATGGGGCGCAGGAGGGGCAGCGTGTTTCCCCACCCCCACCCCATGGCTTGTTTTTGCTCCCAGGGGGGTACAGGAGGCCAAGTGCTGCCTGTCACACCCCTGGCCACGCCCACCCATCCGGTCATTAGGGCAGAGAACCGGTTGTTAAGTGATTTGAATCCCATCACTGAATTCCATTCGTCTTTTGCATATTTGTTTTGATCATTCTTGATCCATCTTGCTTCGGGTCTTCATACACCCATATTTTTTTTTGAAGGAACCTCTTCTCCACACCTTCCTCTGACTTTGATATTTCTCCTAAAATAGTCCTCTCCCCCTGTCACATCATGAAGGGTGCTTATCCCCAGTCATCATAGCTTGTTTTGACAAGCTTTTATGCCTTGCAACCAAACACATGCTACGCGCTGCTCTCTAGCATTTAACATGTCTTGAAATTTCTCCATCTTTAGCATCATGTACAATCTGCCAGGAGATAGAAATCCATTTATTTATTTGTTTGTTGGGTTTCTTGCCGTTTATGTATAACTTGCAATCATTCACTCCACGTTTCCTGCCAGGCGCAACCGCGTTGCACTGATACTATTTTAAGGTTCAGACTCCTGGTTGCATCATGCAATCTGTCCAGTGGTGGGATTCAAACAGGGGTTGGTTCTACTTACCTTTACTACCGGTTTGCAGTAGGGCCATGCACGTACTCTTCTGCACATGCACAGAAGCGTTTTGGTGACATCAGGGTCGGTGGGCGGAGCCTCCCGCCGGTTTTACTACTGGTTCTATAGAACTGGTGCAAACCGGGGGCAACCCACCACTCAATTAAAATAATTTAACAACCGGTTCTCTGCCCTAATGACCAGCTGGTGGTCATGTGACTGTGTGGATGTGGCCACTCACGTCACTCACATTGTAACGCCTTAGCTGTTACAATGTAATAAGAGTTAACCAGAGAGGCAGTTTCTGTAAGCAGGGCAATAAAGATTAGGCTAGAAACTCCACCAGAACGTTTCCTTCCTGCCTTCCTTACAGGATTAGCCCTGTAAAGTGGAAAAAAAACAAAAGGAGATTTCTTCCAACAGCTGGTTCTCTAAACTGCTTAGAAAGTTAACAACCGGTTCTCCCGAATAGGTGCGAACTGGCTGAATCCCACCACTGAATCTGTCCAATGTTTACTCCAAATCTTTTGGCTTCTCCAGCAACGACGCAGCATCCCCTGCCCACAAAAATACAGGAGCTTCCATGGTCCCCAACAAACACCTCTCTAATGTCACTGGAGTGGTTGTGGCAAAAGATGCGACAAGGAAGTGTGGTAGCAGTGTGTGTGTGTGTGGCCCAATTTTTGTCTTGGCATATACAAGACGTTTTTCCCAGTTTCCCCAGTTGCAATGGATGGCTGTGAAAGTTGGAGCATAAGGAAGGCTGAGAAGGCCAAAGAATTGAGGCCTTTGAACTCTGGTGCTGGAGAAGACTCCTGCAAGTCCCTTGGACTGAAAGGCGATCCTAGAGAAAATCAATCCTGACTGCTCTTTAGAAGGCTAGATCCTGAAGATCAAATACTCTGGCCATCTAATGAGAAGGAAGGACTCCCTGGAGAAGAGCCAAATGCTGGGAACGATGGAGGGCAAAAGAAGAAGGGGATGACAGAGAATGAGGTGGCTGGATGGAGTCACTGAAGCAGTCGGCGTGAGCTTAAATGGACTCCAGAGGATGGTAGAGGACAGGAAGGCCTGGAGGAACATTGTCCATGGGGTCACGATGGGTTGGATATGACTTTGCAACTAAATAAATAAATAAATAAATAACTTTATTGTCATTATAAGTGTATACACAGTATACTCATACAACGAAATCCACTTAACACCCAAAGACCAGGTCCAACACACATAACAGTCCCCAAACACACTCCCACCCTCCACAATTCTCTATCCCTAAACCACCTAAACTAACAACAACAACATACAAGAAGTATGCCGAGATTACGTAAAGTGGGAACCCTATAAAATCCTGTTTTGTTTTTCACTGAAAGGTGACACGATAACTGTCTTCACCTCTGTCGCATTTTGAATGTCATGTCTGTATGACAGCTTGAAATAGATAGATAGAGATAATGGTTCTTCTAATAATATTCCCTAGTTTGATACCTGAAGAGGAGAAGGCAGGTACACCAGGGCCAAAGATGATATATTTGGAATATCTTTGGCGGCTACTCAAACATTTGGGTTTTATCCAAGTCCCTGATAAGGTGTACCATCAAACCAGCTCCAGACACTAAGTTATTTATATCATCCATATACAAAAAAAAGGCAAGGAACCTGATACTTTTGGTCCCAGCCCAGACTTGGTTCTGTGCATCAGCTAGCCGGCTCCAAAAAAAACCATCCATAAATATTCCTGACGTTCCCGACCTCTTTATTAAAGTCCCCTTGTGTTGTGGCCCATCAGCGGTCTGTGCAGATTGTAGCTGATTGTAGCTGAGGAGGCTGGTATGGTGTTGCGACAGCAGCCTGTGCAGCTGGCACCTGAGTCGGACAGTGAGGAGGCTGGAGAAGATGTGGTGCTAGAGGCAGGGATTCATCCAGGGCCTTCAGAACCTCCAGAAGCTCCTTTAAGTGAAGAGGACGAAGAGGAGGAGCCTCTTCTCGATGCACGGGCATGCAGAGCTGCCAAAAGGCAGGAGTGGCTCTTCAGGCGCCTCCAGCTGTGTATGGCCAGCCAGCCAAAGGAGTGGTGGCCCAGCACATCTGGAGATGGCTGATTGAAAAGAGAATTAAATCAGAGAAAACTAAAGAGAAAAAAAAAATAGCTGGAAGAACATTTAGCTCCTGAGCTGTTGGGGAGAACCTTGTCAGCCTCTCAAGATATGGCCCATCCATCACCCTTACTGCCTCCGGCATTTACAGAAATCTGGAATTCATGCTTGTTTCAGCGTGCTTTCCAGGAGGTGCTGTAATCTGCATCTTGATCCAGGTAAAAGAAGAGGAAGTCAAGCTATTCTCCAAAGCACCTGAGGGCAGGACGAGAAACAATGGGTGGAAACCATTGCTTCTCATCAAGCTGGAGAAGTGACTCAGGGATTGAAGTAGGAATGGAGAGGCCCACATAATAGAATAGAGTAGAATAGAGTAGAGAAGAATAGAATAGAATAGAATAGAATAGAATAGAATAGAATAGAATAGAATAGAATAGAATAGAATAGAATAGAATAGAATAGAATAGAATAGAGGACTAGGACTAGGACTAGGACTAGGACTAGGACTAGGACTAGGACTAGGACTAGGACTAGGACTAGAGAAGAGAAGAGAAGAGAAGTAGGATGGAGGATAGGAATAGAAGAGAGAGAAGAGAAGAGAAGAGAAGAGAAGAGAAGTAGGATGGAGGATAGGAATCGAATCGAATCGAATCGAATCGAATAGGGAGAGGAGAGGAGAGGAGAGAGAAATTAGAATAGAATAGAATAGAATAGAATAGAATAGAATAGAATAGAATAGAATAGAATAGAATAGAATAGAATAGAATAGAATAGAATCTGGAAGGGATCTTGGAGGTCTTCTAGTCCAACCCGCTGCTCAGGCAGGAAACCTTACACCATTTCAGACAAGTGGTTATCCAATCTCTTCTCTGTGTTGGAGCATTCACAACTTCTGGAGGCAAATTGTTCCACTGATTCGTTGTTCTAACTGTCAGGAAATTTCTCCTTAGTTCTACTTTGCTTCTCTTCTTGATTAGTTTCCACTCATTGCTTCTTGTCCTGCCCTCAGGTGCTTTGGAGAATAGCTTGACTCCCTCTGCTTTGGGGCAGCCCCTGATATATTGGAAGACTGCTATCATGTCTCTCCTGGTCCTTCTTTTCATTTAACTAGACCTACCCAGTTCCTGCAACCGTTCTTCATATGTTTTAGCCTTCAGTCCCCTAATCATCTTTGTTGCTCTTCTCTGCACTCTTTCTAGTGTTGTGTGGGTCCTTAGACACTTAATAAACAACAGAAGCAATTTATAAATGTCAGAAATGATACGTCAAGGGTGTGGCCTGTCAAACAACGTCCATTCAAATTCTATTTGAAAGTTATTGAAATAGATATAGGCAGTTATCATCCCACCTGAATCCATAATGGCCATTCAACCATTATTTTAAAAGCGGCCAAGTAAAATAAACTTGGGATTTGCAAGAAGTAGTTTAAATTTAACTCAATGGATCAGGGATTATGTTTAATGCAGCTATTGAAACGTTTAGAAATCTGTCTGATGAACTTTGCATTTGATGTTTAATTTCCAGTAAGATTTCAATCCTGGGCAATTTTCACATCAGGGAAGTTAATGTGCTTATTATTTTTAAATGCACACAGCAGGAACCGTAGAGAAACTCTTAATCATTTCTCTTCTCTCAGCTCTCCAGGAAGAAAATTAGGCACGTTCTGTTGGATTTTCCCTTTTTATTTTTTGGTTGCAGAAAGCCACTCAAATTAAGAGTATGATTCTTGTAAGAAAAATATTCCTAAGCATGAAAGAAATAATGGCTGTTAAGGGGAACGTTTGAGGAGGAGTGAAATCTTGTTACCTCCTAATGGCGACATATCAGATAGATTCTCCTTTGCTGATTATTCATCTTTAAACCTGTGGTGACCTAGGCTCACTTAATCATTACAAGACACAATTAGTCCCAAATAAACCTATTTTATTATAACAGCTGAAAATTACTTCATTCGCAGCTGAGTGCAAATTAATTCCAAAACGAGTCCTTCAGAAAAAGTCCTTTGGGCTTATCACAAACCTTTATTTTCTTTGGCACCCTGCCAAAGGCCTTCCTTGGCAAAGCCCCACAGAGTTCAGAAACAAGAGACACCGACTAGAAACAAATGTAGCAACGTTGCTTTCCTACAAAAAGCCCAATAGCCTCCAACCCACACAAAAAGACCCTGAAGGGGGAGAATCTCTGCACCAACACAAACATTCATTGCACGTATCCATCCCAGGGGCCGTAGATTGAGAACTCTTGATTTAGTGCAATATAAAAAGTTCAAATAATTTTTCTGCGGACCACCAAAATTCTCTCACAGACCACCAGTTGCTGAACGCTGTTTTAGTCCAGCCCCTTGCTCAATAAATCAAATCGTTTCCCTTAGCTTTGTCAAGCCAATCACATAGAAGTCTGGCTTCATACCACACATGAAACCCAAAATCACTTTAACAAGCCACAACTTTTAGAGAGAGAGAGGGGTGGGGGAGGGATGTGTTTGTGTGTGTGTGTGTTAATCTCTTCGCTGCTGTCACGCACTCACGCATCAAAATATGGCCCTGCTTTTAAATTTTAATACCTGAATGAAGTGTGCAAACAGAGAATAAACCCTGGGAATAAAGATATATCAAGATGTATTTTTGTCACTTTTTAACCAAGAATTACAGAGAAGTAAGCAAGAATGGAATGGGATGGGATGGGATGGGATGGGATGGGATGGGATGGGATGGAGGGGAGGGGAGGGGAGGGGAGGGGAAGGGAGGGAGGGGAGGGAAAGGGAAGGGAAGGGAAGGGAAGAGAAGAGAAGAATAAATATGGAATGGAATGGAATGGAATAGAATAGAATAGAATAGAATAGAATAGAATAGAATAGAATAGAATAGAATAGAATAGAATAGAATAGAATAGAATAGAATAGAATAGAATAGAATAATAAATACAGAATGGAATGTACTTGGAATAGAATAGAACAGAACAGTACAGAACAGAATAATAAATATAGAACGGAACGGAACAGAACGGAACGAAGGAGGCTGGGGGATTAAACATGCTTACAAAAACTGCTGCTGAATGCCTGAATTATCCAAACGTTTCCATGGCTGCCCTCCGAAGACTACCCTTCTCCATCCAGGTGTGTGTGTGGGGGGGGGGGGGGGCTTCAGATATACGGGACTACAATTCCCAGACGTCCCGGGAGCATGGAATGACGAGCTAAAGGTGGCAGAGCCATGCAGAAAATAATGCCAGGCGCGCAGCTCTGCTTCCCCCTGGCGCTTCCTCGGCCGCTGTGCAACGGAGCGTCGGTCCCGCTCCCAGGCCAGCTGGCCGCGAAAAAACGAAACAAGGACATCATCCCTGGCTCAGATGCCTGCAGGGAACCCACGCAGGAGGCATCCTTTGGGGGGGGGGTGTTTAAACGCCCTGGGCTCTGCTGGCTGGGGAACATGGGCCCCGGAATCCATCCCCCCCCCCAACCTCTCCTGGGAGGCTGAAAGTCGAGTCCCCCCAATTGATCTGTTGCTTCCAGATGTTCACCGATGTTCCCACGCTCCCTTTCTTTCTGTTAAGCAGGAGGAGATCTGTAGCCTTTCAGACAATGGGTGGTCCAATCTCTTCTTCAGAAGCTTCCAGTGTTGGAGCATTCACAAGGCAAGAGTGATGTTATGGAAGAAAGGATATAAGAGACATCCCATTGGGTCAGACAGAGTCAGGTTTATTGCACAAGAGGTTCAGAAGGTATGAGTTCCTAAAAATCTGAACAGTCCCATAATTCTGAGACCCCAGTTTTATACTGTTTCAAAGCAAGGATTCTGCTAGCACAGCAACTTTCCATATATGGTTAACATCCATTTGTTATATTTAATTGACATTTCCTAATTACTAAAGTTTTACATTATCCTTGCCAAACAATCATAATTCTTCTGTCAGTTACTGAAGCATAAATTCTTCTGTTGATAAATGACTTCCAGCCCAGGTGGATATCCTTGGCCTAACCACCTTTTAGCTGTATGTCATTAGAATGCTCCTTATCTTCTGACAAGTTAGGGGCCTCTTAGAGTATCAAAGGATTTTAAGCCGAGTTTGTACATTCTCTAACCGGATTCATATCCTGCTTTTAGAATATAGTTGCTTTTAGAATATAATGAATAGAAAGTTATCCAGTGGTCATCTATCAGATCCCGCTTCAGCTACATTAGTGTGAAGAGTTAGCCAGTGGAACAACTTGCCTCCGAAGTTGTGAAGACTGGAAGTTTTAAAGATGTTAGATAACCACTTGTCTGAAGTGGTGTAGGGTTTCCTGCCTAAGCAGGGGGTTAGACTAGAAGACCTCCAAGGTCCCTTTCTACTCTGTTATTCCATTCCATTCCATTCCATTCCATTCCATCTTCTCTTCTCTTCTCTTCTCTTCTCTTCTCTTCTCTTCTCTTTTCTTCCATTCTATTCCATTCCATCTGCTGAGCCACCAGACTCTTGCAGTATCGTTCCCCTGGATTGGGGACGGAATGGAGATTTTACAGTATCCTTCCCCTGCCATGCCCACCAAGCCACGCCACGCCACGCCACGCCACACCCACCAAGCCACACTCACAGAACCAGTAGCAAAAAAATTTGAAACCCGCCACTGCTCTAACCCTTTTCCAAAACGCCAAGTGAGTTTTGTCCAAACCTAATTTCACGGGCCTGGTGGCTCAGCAGACCAAAAGCATTGTGATTAAAGACCAGCTGTCTGCAATTACTGCAAGTTCGAATCTCATCAGGCTCGAGGTTGACTCAGCCTTCCATCCTTTCTAAAGTAGGTCAATTGCGGATCCAGTTTGTGGGGACAATAAGCTGACTTTGTATAAAAAAATATACAAAAGTATGAAGGTTATTGCTTAACGCATTGTAAGCCACCCTGAGTTTTCGGAGAAGGATGGCATATAAATCAATTTTTTAAAAAAAATAAATAAATTTCGTGGTTAGTGCTTACTTAACTTTTTACTGAGCAATAGGTTTAATTTTACCAATTTTTTTTTAATGGCCACTTATTTGGAAACGAAAACGGTGGTTAAAATAAGGAGAGGTATTGTTTTTATCATAGCAAACACATCAAAGAAGGTTATTATTATGGTTGGCTTGTTTTATGATGATCCAAGACCTATAATAAATAATATGACTTGTTGCTCAGCAGTGTGTGAATTTTAACTGTTGGCACTTCAGTCTCTGAAAAAAATTCTAGCTGGCGGAGTGCATTATCACCGCCACTTAATAAACCTTCATTCTCCATTTCTTACACAATTTAGAAGACCAACTTTTAAGAGGTGCCCACGACTTCAGCAAAGCTTTTGGTTCACACCAGAAAATGGCCATCGTGGCTGTAGGACATGCCAAGCCCCAGAAGGCTGCAATGCCTAAATTAAAAACCTCTTTGCCATCTCCATTTAAAACTGCTTGTCCTCTAACTGGTGGTCCGTGGACCACTGGTGGTCCGCGAGAACATTTTGGTGATCTGCAGAAAAATTATTTGCATTTTTTATATCGCACTAAATCAGGGGTCCTCAAACTATGGCCCCTGGGACAGATGCGTGCAATGAGCGTTTGTGTTGCTGCAGAGAGTCTCCCCCTTCGGGGTCTTTTTGTGTGGGTCGGAGGGGAGGAGAAATTCCAACTTGGGGGTCTGCTTCAGCCTCCTGGTGTGGGGCTTTGGGCGAAGGGAGGGAAGCACCGCTGGCGGTGAAGAGCTGGAGGGCCTTGTTCCAATGGGTCTGCATCATGGCCTGGAACTGGCTGACCATCTCAGCCCGCTGAGCCTCCAGGCGCCGGTACCTGGCCTTGCACTCCCGCAGGTCTTCCCTCTGCTTGGAAAGCCTATGCTCCTAGTCCTCATGAGGTGCTTCTGCTGAGCCTCCTTCTCGGTCAGATCCAATTTGAACTGAGCCAGCTGTTTTGCCAACTTTCTCGTGGAGGCTGCTTAGCTCCAATAACTGCTTCCTGTTGGGGCCCTAAGGAGCCTGGGTGGGCGAGGAGTGGCTGGGAGGGGAGGGGTGCGTAGAGGCCGGCGAGGCGCCCCTCGACATGAGTGACATTAAATTGGCCACGCCCACTCAGTCAAATGATCACCTAGCCACGCCTACCCATCCGGTCATTAGGCGGACCATATTAGTGGTCCGCAGGATTTAAAATTATGAATTTAGTGGTCCCTGAGATCCAAAAGGTTGGGGACCCCTGCTCTAAACCAGCCTTCCCAACTGCCACTCTCGGAATAGGTGAGTCTGCACCCCCAAATCCCAGCCAATACGGTTGGTCTCATTCAAGGCTACAAATCCTTTTTGTTATTTAGTTCTTTCTCCAGAAAAGATGCCTCTCAGCAGTCCAACTTCAAAGCCATCATCTCCTGAAATTAGGTGGCATTTATTAAGAGTCCGGATGTAACTAGCAGTGGTATAACAGAATAAGAGAGTTGGAAGGGACCTTGGAGGTCTTCTAGTCCAACCCCTTGCAGAAGCAGGAAACCTTATACCATTTCAGACAAATCCAATCTCTTCTTCAAAATCTCCAGTGTTGAAGCACCCACAGCTTCTGGAGGCAAGTCGTTCCATTGATTAATTGTTGACAATGGCAGGAAATTTGTCCTTAGTTCTAGGTTACTTCTCTCCTTGATGAGTTTCCATCCATTGCTTCTTGTCCTGCCCTCAGGTGCTTTGATTGAGCCAGTGGTGAAATGTAAAATTGGTTAATTACTGGTTCTGTGGGCATGGCTTGGTGGAGGGGGGTGGGGTGGGATAATGTGACTAGGCGGGCATGGCCAACTTTTTTTTTTTAACATTTTTAAAGCATTTTTTTTACAGCCTATTCGCTACCGGATCGCCCAATCCGATCCGAATCGGGAGCATTTCATCCCTGGATTGAGCCCTTCTTCTGATCTTTTGAGCTCAAGATAATTGTTCAACCCACAATAGTTTTTTACTATTTAACATTTCCTTTATCTATCTCTTATTAAAACTCTCTTTTGACTGTTTTTGTCACCTTCGGTTAATCCAAATGGTGGTATTATTATTATTATTATTATTATTATTATTATTATTATTATTATTATTATTATTATTATTATATCAAACTTATATACCGCCCTACTCCCAGAAGGGACTCAGGGCGGTGAACAGCCAAATAAAATACAATGACATACAAAAGTTAAAAATATTTAAAATAAATTAAATAATTAGGCTGAAACAATTTAAAACCCAATTTTACAAGACATTTAAAAACCCATTATAAAGGGGAGGTTTAAGCCAGACCAGATACACTAATGCAATTTTTTTTCCTTCTTTTTTGAATCATGGTAGCTCAAATCCACTAATGCCAAGAATGTATGTAAAATCTGGAATCTCTTTTATGTAATTAAAATTTCAAGGATTGTCACACCGGTTGTATTTGCAAAATTGCGGCTGCTGCAGTGTCTTTGCAGTTTCTGATGCTGCCCGCCAACTTCCCCAAGCAAAGTCAGTGGGGAAGACAGCAGGAAGTCGCCACTACTTCCACTGCTTGTTGGACCACCTGTGGTGAAAAAGGCTTCTGTGGTTAGGAAAAGTAATATATCTCAAGTGGGTCCTGTGTTGTCTAGTTTGTACTAAAGGAAGCCTAAAACTTTTACATTTTTATTTACAAACATACTAGAATATATAGAATATATCTGCTGAATAAAAACTCCGCATTGGCGACAAGGAAGGGCATCCGGCCAGTAAACACTCTGCTCCATTCAGTTGCCTAAACTCCACCCCATTGTAAGGGATTATGGAGTCGTTAAAAAAGGAGGGTGACTTTAGTATAGATGGTTGGTCACACACCTCAATTATTTTTGTTTGAGCAGCTATAAAAGCCCGCAGTGTGAGTGGTGTGGTGGCCTAGAGGTGGTGCTCTTGCTTCACAATCAGGAGGTTGTGAGTTCGATCCTAAGTAGAGGCAAATATTTTTCTCTCCGGGCACAATGAAAATATATCTGCTGAATAAAAACTCCACATTGGTGACAGGAAGGGCATCTGGCCATTAAAACATTCTGCTAGCTCCATTCAGTTGCCCAGACTCCCATCCCGAAAGGGATTACGGGGTTGATAAAAAGATACTAGATTTGTACATCTGAATGCGTATCTCAAATGTTTTGACACATCAGCTGTGAGAGTTTACAAGAGAGCAAGTTGTATGACAAAGCTTGCAAATAACCTGCGGCATTTCAATCCTTTCCATAGGTTTCAAGCTGCCTTTGGATCTCATGTTTGAAGCTCGTGTCTTTCTCTTACATCTACTCATGCTGAGGTTCAGGAAATAAGCAAACGACAGGCACTTTGAACTGGGGAAAAATATATGTTTTCCAAAACGTAAACACCTCGGCTAAAGGCATGCCATCTTCACCCCGTGACAACTCTCGTCTGAAGATGGCAGCAATTGTCAATCTCTGTTATCAGAAAAGTGCTTTCAGCTTTAGCGGATTTCAAACTTAAGTCAGGTTATTTTCTTGCAGATTGGAGAAACTAGGACCAGGGGAGCAGAAGGAAAGGACAGAAAAATTGAGATTTTTCCAGGGTGAACAAATGACAAACGCCAAGAGAAAAACAGTGAGCCGTTTTATGTGTTAGAGACAATTCTGGAGCCCCCCCTTTTTTTTAACTTACACCACCTCTGTATGGTTTGCCAATTGCAAAGTGGCCCATAGGACATCCCTCCAGAGGGTCAACGTCATTGCCCAGAGGATCATTGGCTGCCCTCTCCCCTCCTTGGAAGAGCTTGATAGCTCCCGCTGACTTAAGAAAGTTCAAAACATTCTTCAAGATCCATCTCATCCTGGGTACCCTTTTTTTTTTTAACTATTACCATCTGGCAAACGGTACAGGATAATAAAAACGAGGACAAATAGGCTGAAAAACAGCTTTTATCCCAGCGCAGTAACTATATTGAATTCTACTGTATAATGCAACATTAATGCAATATCAGGGGTTTTCAATTCAATTGCATAGAATGTGGAAGGATGTGTGTTTTGTGTTTTATTTTTATAGTTATAATGTACACTAAAGATGCCATTTAATTTCGTTGTACGAGGTGCAATAATAAAACTGGTGAGATTCAACGTACCAGAGGAAGAAAGATTCCATGTGCAAAACCAGACCTCCAAAATGGCTCAACATAATTTATTTTTTTTTTATGTTAAAATGTACAGAGTTCTTTTGAAAGTACTTGCTAGAAAGGGGGGAGGGAAAAAGTGATATTACATACAAGGAGAGGAAGAGAGGCCCAGGAGCTCATGACATGGAGAATTACAAGGGTTTATCATCCAGGCACCCCTTCCCCTTTTGAAGCTTACAAGTCACCAAGAACAAAGTACAAAGAAGTTACAAAACAGGAAAAGCAAATATAAACAGACAGGAATAGACAGCGGCTTCATTTGTACATGCGGCTTTAGAGGCATCTGGAGCTCTAGTGACACATTCTAGAGATCTCTTTAAAGAGAATTTTCATCTTTCTTAAAATAGTCTTTAATATTCTACAACAAAGATAAAAAATTTTAAAGATGGAATGAAATGAAAAAAAGCTCTTTTTTTTTTCTTTAAAAGGCATCAAAGTCACTAACAGTGAGTTTTTCTTTTTTTTAAAATTTCTTTTAGAAGATTACCCAAGTTTATTTTGCTAAAAATACATTATTATTTTCTTTTTTTTTCTTTTTCTTTTTCTTAAACCAGAAGTGGAGAAAAAAAATGACAAGGTACCAATATTACTGTGTTTGGATACTTTTTTTTTTCTTCTTCTTCTTCTTCTTAATAATAATATAGAAAAGAACACCAGTTCATCTACAATAAGCTCTACAGTCACAAAGGTTTGTGGAAAAAAGGGAGCTGCCCAATTGATTTAAAAATAAAAAAAAAAAAGTAGAAAAATTCAAAACCGGGGGGGGGGGGGGGAAGGTAACAGCAGACGGAAAATATATATATCTATATCTATATATATTTTACGGCCCTCGTGCCAACAGCTTTGCTTTCGACACCCCCAACCAACCAGCTCCTACCCACCTGCAGCCGGGAAGCAATGCCAGCCAACCAGCGCAGGTGATCTGGGCAGGAGGGGAGAGGTTGGGTCACCTTTCAAGACAGATGAAGTGAGCCTGGATCGGTGGATATTTACAGGGTCTCAGGTCCTACGCAACCTTGTACACATGCTCAAGAATTCGAGAGAAAACGAGGGCTGGAAGCCCAAGGAATTCTGCCTTTCCATCCTCAGGAGGACAGAGGAAGTCCACTGAGTTGCAGCTGAAGCTCTGGCCCCTCCAAACTGCTTTTCGGGTTTTGCTTTGAAAAAAACAAAAAAAAAAAACAATTTTTTTTTACACATCTAAGTCGATCTAAGTGCATCTGTAGCTCTACAGGAATATACAGAGAAGAACTTTACATCAGAAGGATAAGCTACACTTTTTTCCCCCCTCCTCCTTTGCAATCCGGCGGGTGGCGTGTTGCCCACAGGCCTCGCGGGCCTTCGATCGATCGATCGGTTCGATAGGATGGACTGCAATGCGGGGGGAGAAGGCGGGAGAATCCTCCTGTTGTTCCACTCCCCCCAGCCCCCAAAAAGAAGGCTCTCACACAAAAAGGCAGTGTGGGAAAAAACTCCAGCTAGTGTGAACCTCCAAAGATGAAAGGAGGCAAAGGGGATTTTTTTTTTAAAAAAAAAAAGAAGAGGGGGGGGAAGGGCTGTTACCAGGAGGAGGAATTCCATGTGAGTTCTAGCTCCCCGCATGCTAGCACCAGGCCAGCCAACTTTTAAAAATAATAATAATAATAGTAATACGTGAAGCAACTGCGACAACCGTTTAAATGTTAGCCTCCCGACTTCCAGGAGCGGGACAGCTTTGCACAAGTGCCTGTGGGAACTGGACCCTCCAGCAGATTTCACAATTGCAAAGTCCAGTCGTTGGGTTTGGGGGTTGACCTCCAGAACTCGTTTCTTCCCCACCCCCTATTTTTGGCTGGACTCAGCTGGACTGGAGTACACAGTTCCGGCTTGGATATATGTAATGGGTGCATTTTAGTTACATTTAAACCGTATTTCAGTTCACCCAAGGAGAGAGAGAGAGAGAACGAGAGGAGGAGGAGGAGGAGGAGGAGGAGGAGGAGGAGGAGGAGGAGGAGAGAAAACAAAATACCAACTATTCAGAGTTCCTATATTTGGGGGAAATGGCAAAAGAGGCTCCGAAAATTTACTTTGGGCTCCGTGCGCTACTCCCAGTGCCTGCCACGAAGCCAAGGGCGCAGAAGATGGGAAGGTTCTGGCCTTTCAGGATTGGGCCATCTGGAGAGCTGGGCACAAGGGTCAAGGGTCGAAAAAGACTCCAGCGCCTAAAAACAAAGAGACCACGGACTCTGCCCAGGTGGTTCTGGCAAAGGCAGAACTCTTACGTTCGATGACGGGAATATTGTGTGCACATTTTCAATCCCACTCCTTCCCCCGACGGAAAAAAACAAAAAAATACAGGGTTAAAAAATCTCAAAGCCCAGTTCCCAAAATGGATTTGAAAACGGTGAAGTTTCTCCAGATTGTGGAAGGAAAGGAGGGGGGGGGGGGTGGAATTAAAATAACCCAAGATCCCCAAGCCAGAAAACCAACCCCTCCCCTCCCAATGAAGAAAAGGGGGGGAAAAAGACCAGGCCCCCTTTAAAAAAAAAAAAACATTAAAATAAACCGAAAGGGAACCAAAACCCTATCTAAGATCTACAGCAATATTTAAGTGGGATAAAAAGGATCCATTGTCTCTGCTTTTGTCAGTATAAAAGGTTCCTTGATTGAGAAGGAGAAGTTTCGGGGTGGGGGCTGGGGGTCTCGTCTTGCTCATCTCCTCATGTAGGGCCCGTTGAGAGATTGCTTGGGGACCCCAGCAGCGTTCATGTAGCTATGGTGCGAAGGGCCCGTGTACATCATGTTCCCGTGGGGGTTAGGCTGCATAGGCTGCTGGGGATAGGCCTGGCTCCCCATCATCCCCATCTGCATCTGCATAGGATACTGGGCCGTCTGGTTCATGTAGGCGGGGTTGCTATGGTAACTGCTGTTCATCATGGGCTGGGGCATCCGGTAGCTGTTCATGGCGTTCAGGGTATTCATATTCATGGAATTGACGTTGTAAGGGGCCGTGGGCATCAGGTTGACCCCCATATTCATGCCCCGTTGAACGGCCAGCGCCCGGGGACTGGCCTGCATGGCTACAGCGGGAGGGCTGCGGCCGTAGAGCTGCTGCTGGTGGGCAGCCGCCGAGGGCAACGGGGCCGATTTCGACCGGATGGAAATGTGGCCTTTGACTGGCATCTGGCCTTGCAGCCGCTGGGTGTGAGGGATGCCGATGTTGGTGGTGGGCATGTTACACTGGAGCAGGGGAGAAGTGAGGTTCATGGTCGTGGAGGCCAAGTTGGGCGGGGGGGTCATGGTGGCTTGTGCTTGGGCCGCTCCGGCCAGAGGGTGCGAGGGGGCCAACTGCGCCAGGCCCGTGTTCGACAAAGACACGCTGGTTGCATAGGAAGTCACAGCAGAAGAATGGCTGTAAGGCATGGCGTGGGGGTCCATAATCGTGTTGGTCAACTGCTGCAACTTGGCTAAGCTGAACGTGGCCGACGGCTGGGAGTAACCGCCGGCCCCGAAATCGCCAGGGAGCCTCTCGTAGATGCTGATGTTGCCGGTGCTGCCGGATTCTGGGATTTCCATGATCATCGGCGCCGGAGTGAAACTGTTGTTCATGCTACACTGCGACAGGGACGGCTGCTGCTGGGGGGGCGGGGGCTGCTGTTGTTGCTGCTGCTGCTGCTGTTGCTGTTGCTGCTGCGTCGGGGGCTGCGGCTGAGGCTGCTGAGCCTGGGGCTGCGGAGGCTGCGCCGTGGCTTGCTGGTTACTCGGGGGCCTCTCCACCACGCAGCTCTGGGGAGACTTGATATTGCAGTTGGCGGTTGGCTGGACGCTGCCTTGGGGCATGAGGCTGCAGCTGCTGCCCATGCCGGCCATTTGCTGGGTCACCACGCAGCTGTTCTGGGTGAGGCTGCTGGAGGAGGAGAGCCCCCCGTAGGAGCAGCTGCTCTGCGAGGAGGCGTTGCCGCAGATGCTGCCCCCCATGGTGGAGTCGTAGCTGCTGGGGTTCTCGTAGTTCTCGGTGGTGCTCTCGATGCTGCCCAGGTCGCTGAAGCCGCTGTCCACCACCTGCTGGGAGTGGTCCGACACCGAAGGCACGTCCATCATGGGGCTGGTCTCCATGTTCTGCATAGAAGGGGCGGAAAGGGAGCCTTGCTCGGGGCTGATCTGGGTGTAGCTGCTCTCCAGCGCGCCGGGCACGCTGGGGCTGCTGACGGAGCGCACCGACTGGCTGGGGTGAGACTGGACCGAGGAGATGGGGCTGTTGTGTTCGGAGGCCTGGCAGTCTTCCACCATCGGCATCTGGGGGTCCTCTTCGGCTTGGGTATAGCTCTGCAGGTTCTGGCAAGCGGCCAGGGTCTCCTCACAGTCCTGGTAAGCCACGTCGTGCTCGTGGTTTTCTTCCTCTTGAGTCAAGGACTGCACGGCCTGGACCGTTTCGAGGTCTAGTTCACTGTGAGGGATCGGCTCGTCTTCCTTCAGCTCCATCAGCCCTTCCTTAGGATGCTGCTCTTCCTCTTGGTCATCTTCCGAGCCGGGAACCGGGTCTGACCCTACCGATGTCTCATGGGATACCGGATCCTCCTCGGAATCGGCCTCTCCTTCACTCTTATTCTTGGCATCCTCTTCTCTATCGTCCTGTGTGCTTGTTTCTAAAAAAGGCTCCTGGGCTTCCGGTTCTTCCTTTAGCCCCTCCTTCTCAGCCTGCTCTTCCAGCTCATCCTTTTTGACAGAGCCCAGGTGGCCGTCGTCTTCTTCGTCGTCGGCATCGTGATCTTCGTGCTGGCTAGCGGCTGCGGCGACTTCCTCTTCTTCCTCTTCCTGGTCATGCTCGGGTTCTTCAGCTTCCTGCTGCTCTTCTTCGGACGGCGGCCTCTGGTCATCGAGGACTTGAGGCTTCTCCACGTCTTCCTCCAGTTCAGGTTCTTTAGAATCCATTTCTGGACTGTTGCTGCTGTCTACAGGAGATGTCGCCCTCGCTTCTCTAGCAGGCATCATATCTTCCTCTTCTCCTAAATCACCGACTTCCGGGGGCCCATCTTCATCTTTCCTTTCTTCAGCACTGGGCAGAAGTTCTTCCTTCTCCTCAACCAGCTCTTCCTCGTCCTGCATTTTCATCTTACGCCCTGATTTGGAACCAGCTTCCATGAGATCGATGGTCTCCTCTGAAGTAGGCACTCGGACTTTCCCCCGCCTCAACTGAAAGCCTGGCTTGCGCCCGGGCCTTTTCTTCCAGTGGATGGGCTTACGGCTCTTGCCCTTGGGCCAGCCTTTCTTCTTCTTCATGGGGGTAGAAGTGCCAGGCTGGAGCGGAGAATCCAGCGATTCGCATTTTCTCAGCAAAGAAACTGGTTTCAAAGTAGGAGAATCTGGAGATAATGCAAAACAGAAGGCGTCAAATTTTGGAACAGCAATCCCCCACAATTATTTATTGTTAGCATTGCCAAAATCTAGAGCTGATCAATGATGTTTGTTTATACTGGTGATTTGTAATGATTCAATAAAGTAACTTTCTCAAAATCCTGACATCTGTGAAATGTTGTCATTCACTTTTAACGAGAACAATAATATGACATTGTTCATAGACATTGCTGAAAGTAAGGGGATGGGTGGGGAAAAGCCAGGAAAACAATTCAGCATTTCAATGGAGATCGATCACACCAGAAGGCAGATCTATAAGTCCATCAGATTACAAGGTGGGAAGACTCATGCACAAATGCTCCATCTATTCAGTCCACCTTGATTGCAGGTGCTCCAACCTGTCAATCTACTAGTCAACCACTGAGAGAGACCTGTCAATGGAAAACCACTTTTTATTATGTATCTGTGTGTGCTTGGCTATCATTATATCTAATTTGGCACAAGCGTTTTGCATGCAGGAGACTAGCTGTTTAAAAAAACAACTCCGTTTGAGAGGCATATTCCAGAAAGCACTCAGGGCAGGTGGGTGAGTGGCTGCTATTTTAAGATGCCAGTTAAAAGATTTGGGGAAAACGTGCGGAAGGGCTAAGACCCACTTACACAACAGCAACTTTCCCCACGCTGTTTCTCCTGGCAAGGGAGTTCAGCCTGGTACATCTGAGCAAACGTAATCTGAAAGCAACCTTCTACTGGGCTAAAAATACGTCATGCTACTTTCTAATTTTAGTTGAGTCATGGATGAGAGGAGAGCTGCAGCGAGAGGAGGGAGAACATATGGATACAGAGATGGATGCAAAATATATGCTTACACCACTTCTTTTTCCGTGGCACTACTTGCTAGCCACTAACAGAATCTAAAGGTTCATCCTTTGAAGGCCGCTCTCTAAGATATTAGCCTTTTGCAGTATTTTAATTCTGGACAAGGTTTTTAAGAGATCTCAAATGAAAAATACATTCAATCCAAAATCTATATGACTAGAGGATACTGCATGCCTAGCTTATTCCTGCCAGTTCTGGGCCACTTAAGCAGCAGCTTTGGGCTGAAATACCAGGAAAGTGGGCTGGCAGGAATGATTCTGGTAACCCTGATCAGATGGAACCAAGATCAGAAGTACTGGTGCTTGGCCTGCACAAGCACAGCTGCTTTGGCAGTTTTACTTCTCCCTTCATTACAGCGATTTCAGCAAATTTATCTCCAGCCACCTAGCTATTTCTCACAATTTTCCCATCTCCTTTGAAAAGGGAGGGAGTCCTTGATGCTGAAGGCATGGAGCTCTTTGGACTATACCAGGGGTCTGCAACCTTAAACATTCAAAGAGTCATTTGGAGCCGTTTCCCACAGAAAAGAAAACACCGGGAGCCACAAAACCCTTCCCGTGCCTGACTATTTCTTGAGCGGCCACAAAACTAGCAGATGTAGTTGAATTAAACATTCCGTTTTCTTCGGAAACTTTTCTTTTCTTGGATTTATCCATGGTTGGCCTAACGGGGGTTGAAGAGCTCAATAAATCGCGTGCTGGCGGGTGTCACATGTTTTGTGTGACAGGGAGCCGCAACAGAAGGGTGAAAGAGATACATGTGGCTCCAGAGCCACAGGTTGCTGACATCTGGATTATACCTCTTACTGTCCCACAGTCCCTCCCTCTAGGCTCAAGGTTTCTTCATAAGCTTTGTATCTTGCCTATTTCCTCAATTCCTACTTGCTTTTTTTCTCTAAATTACTATCCACCATATAGTCACACCAGCCACATGACCAGAGAAGCGTCTTCGGACAATGCTGGGTCCCTCCATGAAACAGAGATGAGTACTGCTCTCTAAAGGTAGACACAAGTGGCAGGGGAAACCTTTGCAATTTTTATATTTGGGGCAACCCATCTGGCACCCTTCTGGCCCTGTCTAGCTTCCTGCTGGCTATATTTCCCCTTCCCTCCATATGGCAAACGTTTGGGGGGTGGTTTTGGGTTCAAAAACAGAGGAAGTTACTCTGGTAGAATAAGGTAGCTAGATATTCTGATCTAGCTTTCCTTAGAAAGCATACAGTACAATCTCAGTCCTGGCAAACCTCTTTTATTCATACAGCTGTGAATTATTGTCATTCACAGACCGAAAGCGAAAGGCTTCACAAACAGTCTTTCAGGGGAATGTTGATAAACACCCACCTTATCTCCCTTGGAATGCTGCCAGAGAACTAATTGCCACACGCAGGGCAAGGCCAAACTTAGCAGAGAGTCAAACAGAACTTCCCAAAGCTTTAACCGACCAGATGAACTAATTGCTTCCTGCAAAAGCTCACATCCTGTTCATTTCTCTTTTATGTCTTATGGGAGGGGCCAATCATCTCCAAGCCTTACTCCCAAGTCGACCCTGTTTTCTTAATTGTTCCTGTCTCCTGGCAGCTCTGTGCACACGCACACTGGGAACAGGCTCCCCCTATACTGTCTCGCTGATGTCAGGG
This sequence comes from Masticophis lateralis, assembly GCA_030761175.1. Lineage (NCBI taxonomy): Eukaryota > Metazoa > Chordata > Lepidosauria > Squamata > Colubridae > Masticophis > Masticophis lateralis. The sequence goes on from JAUDYJ010000008.1 coordinate 20,922,718, forward strand.
TCTGGAGGCAGCAAATAACTCCCAGATGGCCTTGGCCCCATCTCTGCCTCCGACTAAGAGTCCTCGTCCGAGCTTTCCCCAGACTCCAGGACTGGCCCATGTTTCTCCCCAACCTCCTCACTGTCCAAATCTGCTGCCGGATTCTCTGTTGGCCGCTGGCGGGCCACAACACCAGATGGGTGTCATCCTTATGAGGTAGACCAAACAAGACCAGAGAAGCTAATTTTATTGTGTTGGGAGAGCTACATTAACACAGTCTTATCACTAGCCCATCTCCTTTACTGCCCAAGACACTAGGGAGGGTGTCTTCTGCGCTTCGTGTCCTGCCAACATTCCCACTGCGGACTCATCTGCCTTTTATCTGAGCGTCACACGATTGCATCTCTTCGCCCTGACTCTCAAGGTCATTCCCACATACCAAGGTATTGGGTTTGCCCGCCTAAGCCCCATAGCAACTGACTGGATATTTATAGAATGCCAAGCTTGGGCATTCCAGATGAATAAATATTAAGGGAGGGAAGACATCAACTGTTCTGGATTCAGATAAACACGGAATCAAAGGTTCAGGAAACATACCAGCCGTATCATCCGATTCCTCTCCCTCTTGACTTCCTCTCTTTAAGGAGGGCCTGTGCCTAAGGGAATCTTGTGGAGAGAGACGGCGAAGATATCCTCGAGAGAACAATTCGCTCTCTTCCTCCTCCTCCTCCTCCTCCTCTTCCTCCTCCTCCTCGTCTTCCATTTCAAAGGTGGGCTCCAGCTGAGGCATGGGCCTCTCGGAATCCGAGTCCTCAAATGGCTCATCCAGGACCTCTGTCGTTTCTGAGATCGTTTCGGTAACTACGCTGCTGTTGTGATATTTCCGCTTACGGACTCGTCTCTTCCGGGGAATGGGCTTCTGCACAAGAAAGTCAAAAGAAAGAAAAGAGAACAACAACAAAAAGGTGAAAAAAAAACACTGCAAAGTATCTCCACAATCTGATAACTCCTAAGCATCTGTTTCATGATTAAAAGCCTCACAATTAAAAACAGTAGATATTGTGATTTACGCCTTATAGGTGTTACATGAACTCAACCAACAGGATGTGAAGACTATATTAATGTCTTCAATTTCCCAGGTTTCAATGAAACCTAACAATTATGAATTCCGTTTTTAGATAGTCTGTCATACTAAGACGCTGAGCCTGTTGATCGAAAGTTGGGCAGTTCAGCGGTTCGAATCCCTAGTGCCGCATAACGGGGTGAGCTCCCGTTACTTGTCCCAGCTTCTGCCAACCTAGCAGTTCGAAAGCACGTAAAAAATGCAAGTAGAAAAATAGGGATCCTCCTTGGTGGGAAGGAAACAGTGTTCCATGCGCCTTTGGCGTTGAGTCATGCCGGCCACATGACCACAGAGACGTCTTCGGACAGCGCTGGCTCTTTGGCTTTGAAACGGAGATGAGCACTGCCCCCTAGAGTCAGGAATGACTAGCACATATGTGCGAGGGGAATCTTTACAAATCTTTACCATACAAACCACTTGCCCGACGTATGGTAGATAAAAAAAGGAAATTTGGCTACCAATGCTTTATTATTAGTTCTGGCATTTAAGACACACAAGATCACAAAATATGTATGGGATTTTTTTTAAAAAAAAAAAGCAGGTTAAAAATGTAGAGGTAGTCCTTGACTTACAACAGTTCATTTAGTGACTGTTCAAAGTTACAGCGGCACTGGAAAACGTGACTTGTGACTGTTTTTCACAGTTACGACCTTGGCAGCACCCCCATGAGCCATGTGATCAAAATTCAGATGCTTAGCAATTGACTCATATTTATGACGGTTTCAGTGTCCCGGGGTCACCCTTTTGCGACCACCTGACAAGCGAAGTCATTGGGGAAGCCAGATTCACTTAACAACTAGGTTACTAACTTATCAATGGCAGTGATTCGCTTAAGAACGATGGCAAGAAAGGTCGTAAAAAGGAGCAAAACTCACTTAACAAATTCTCCCCTAACTACAGAAATTTTGGGCTCAATTCGTAGTCATAGGTCAAGTACGGTTCCAATTTTGTTCACATATATTTGATTTGGGATTCTGTTTTAACTGATGGAAGATAAAACACTTAGGACCACGAAATCAAGTTGCTTCCATTTTAACTGGACCGCAATAGTTCATATTTGTTCATAGTGCCTTAGTAAAGTTGTACCCATCTTTAAACATTCAAGACAGAGATGGCTAAACAGCCCTTGTTGTACCCAGTGTTGGAAATTCCAGAAGCCCTTATGGGGGTAGGGGCTGCAGAGTTCAGCTTTCGGAGATATCATGCTTATTTTTTAATAATAACAACAACAACTTTATTGTCATTGTACGTGTATACACAGTATACCCATACAACAAGATTTACTTAACACCCAAAGACCAGGCCCAACACACATAAAAATCCCCAAACACACTCCCACCCACCACAATTCCCCACCCCTAAACCATCCAAACATCCACACAACAGACCAAGTAATGCTGTCCAACAGCCTACTAATGGTGGCCCTTTAGTTCATTGTGGAATGCAATTATAACTCTGATATAATTATAGTTCTGATCAAATTAAAGCTTTGATAGATCTAACCTATCAAATTGCTAATCTCTACCACTTTTTAACATAATACTTGAGAAACGATCCATAAGATTTCCAGCAGCTGCCAGTAGGATCACTTCCTGATCCTTCTGCTCCACTAAGCCGATTAACCAAATTTTGATGGGAATCCAGCAGGAACAAGGGGTCCAAGAGACCATTTGCGGCCCGATGCTGAACCCTTGTTACCCTGTTTCTCCGAAAATAAGGCATCCCCTGATAATAAGCCCAATCGGGCTTTTGAGCACTAAAATAACCCTCCCTGAAAATATTTAAACGCATGCGCAGCCAGTCCTGGCCATTTCCTCTGGTTAGGGTTAGGGAGAAAGAGCTGGAAATCAGGTAAGATGGCAAGAGGAGCCCCATCTTGCTCCATGAGCCTCAAAATAATAAGACCTCCTTGAAAATGAGGCTAAGTGCTTATTTCGGGGTTCAAAAAAATATAAGACAGGGTCTTATTTTCGGGGAAACACAGTATTTTTGTTTAATGCACCATCTCCCGAGCCCTCTAATGGTGGGGAGGCAGAAACGCACCTTCCTCTTCAGTGCTGGCTTAGTGAGAACCGGTGGGGAACTGGAGCAGGGGCTGGCAGGATCCTCGTCTTCGTCTTCGCTGCTCTCGCTGAAGTGCCTGAGCGCCGTGCGGTCCCCCTCGCTGTGTCGCCGGGCTATCCTGTCGCACTGCTCCGAGAGCCGGCTTTTCAGGGGCTCCAGGGCTTTCAGCTGCCCTTTCCAGACCTCCATGCCATCGCTGCATCGCCTCTGGCCGGCGGAGGGCTTCTCACCTTTGCCGAATGGCCCCTGGGAGGAGGCCGGCTTGTCTTCCTCTTTGCCAAAGTGCCCTCGGGGAGTCGGGGTCTTTTCCTCGCATTTGCCACACTGTCCCTGGGAGGAGGACGCCTTCTCTTCGCTCTCGGCAAATCTCCCTCGAGAGGCCGCCGCTGCTGCTGCCGCCGCTGCCGCCGCCTTTTCCTGGCACTCACCGCACCGGCTGCCCCTGGCCATTGCCGACTTCTCCTCCAAGGTCAGCTTTGGGTCCTTCTCGGTGAAGGATTCCCGCAGCTTTTTGTTCTTGCGGTTCCATCGGCCCCTGCGCGGTGTGTGGCTGTTGGCCGGAAGACCACTTAGGGGAAGACTTTGCTTGCCAGATCGCAGGGCGTTGACCGGGAGAATCTCTGGCTTTTTTTCACTCTCCAGCGGAAAGCAGGACTCTCGTTCTTTCCTCTCCCAGGAGACACACTTTATCACCTGTGGGAGGGAGGCAGGGGAAGAGGGTACAAAAAGAAATTAATTCTTTTTCCGGCTGCCATTTAAAAAAAAAAAAAAAGCTCATGGGACTGGTAGAACAGGAACGGCTAATTTTTTAAAGCGTGGTGATGAAATTAGTGGCTCAAGCCGTTAGAGGTGCGGCAGTACCAGGCTGAGCAAGGGCAGACTTTAAATGCCCTCCAGGAGGTAAGCAAATGAAGTGAGCTTGAAGGGAAAAAATAGGGAACATACTTCGCTTCCGGTCAGATTTCAGAAAAATTACGAGACCTCTTTTCAACAGACATTCTCTGAGCTGCTAGACCACTATATCTCTCGGAGTTCCCATAGGGGCTTTTTCAGGAGGCAACTGGGCTTTCTGGGGTTTTTTTGGAAGACATTTTGCTTCTCATCTGAGAAGCTCCTTTGGCTCTGTCTCGATGGTGGGGAAGTGGTGGGGAAGGGAAGGATTTATAGCCCTTGCAGACAGATGGTCATATGCATCCTTTTAGGGGGTCCTTGAAGCACTTGGGAGGTTTATCTGACCAGTTCTGGAGAAACGGTACCAGAAATTTTGAGTAGTTCGGAGGCCCAGTAGTAAAAATTCTGACTGGCCGGCAGGGAATGGATTCTGTCTGGCTGATCCGGAATTCTAACTGGCTGATTGGGAGGGAATGGAGATTTTACAGTATCCTTCCCACGCCATGCCCACCAAGCCACACCCACAGAACCAGTAGTAAAAAAATTTTGAAACCCATCACTGGTCCTCAGGGTCATTTGAGTAGTACTAATGGAGTAATGCAGACTACAGGAACCAGGAGCACCACTCAGGTGACCTTGAGGACACAGATAAACCTCCAGGGGACCTTAAAAACTCATTAAAAGAACACAAATGACCAGCTCTCTGCAAGGAGTATAAATCCTTCCATTCCCCACCATCCAGTCAAAACTGAAGAAGCTCCTTGGATGAGAAGCGAAACGTCTTCAAAGAAAAAACCTAAAAGTCCAGTTGCCTCTAGAAAAAAAAAATCACCTTTGGGACAACCAAGACTTGGATGACGGAGAATCTCCACAGGCTCAAGCTCTTTGTTGCATATGGATATACAGACTTCGGTCCCAGAATTCTTCAGCCAGCATGACGGCTAGAGAATCTGTCAGGCTGTGTTGAGACTCCAGAAAGAGTACAGAGGAAAGCAACCAAGAGAATCATAGGACCGGAGGCTAAAACATATGAAGAGCGGTTGCTGGAACTGGTCTAGTCTAACAAAAAGAAGGATTAGGGGTGACATGATAAAACAGTCTTTCTGTCACACAGAAGAGGGGATCATAGAGAAGAGGGGGGTCAATCTATTTTCCAAAGCACCTGAGGGCAGTACAAGAAGTAATGGAGGGAAGATCATTAAAGAAAGATTCAACCTAGAACTAAGGAGAAACTTCCTGAGCGTGAAAACAATTAAACAGTGGAATTTTTTTTTAAATTTAATTTATATGCCGCCCTTCTCCGGAGACTCAGGATGGCTTACAATGCGTTAAGCAATAGCCTTCATACTTTTGTATATACCTACTTAGTAGAGCTTTCGCCTGCCCCCCCCCCCCAAAGCGGTGTTCTTTTTTATACAAAGTCAGCTTATTGCCCCCACAATCTGGGTCCTCATTTTTACCTACCTTGAAAGGATGGAAAGTTGAGTCAACCTTGAGCCTGGGGAGATTCGAACTTGCAGTAATTGCAGGCAGCTGGTGTCACTTTAACACCACTTAAGCTGCTGCGCCACCAGGCTCTTGCTTGGTGGCGGAATGGATTGCCTCCAGGAGTTGTGGGTCCTCCATTACTGGAGGTTTTAAGAAGAGATTAGACAACCATTTGTCTAATCTCCTGCTTTCCGGCAGGAGAAAGGAGAAAGCCTCCTGCACCAATCTGGAAGTCAAAAAGGGGCACAGAAGGCACATGCACGGGGGAGGGGGGGACTCCCATTGCATTTTGGGGGTTCGGACACATGTGTGTGCACACTTTGGGGCACTTGGCACCAAAAAGGTTAACCATCAAGGGTATAGGGTTTCCTGCTTAAAGAGTGCTGGATTAGAAGACTTCCATAAACTCTGCTATTCTATGGTTCTACACTACTTCACAATTTTTCATCACGCATAAGCGCCTCGCATTCTGACCTCAATGTCTCTCTCCCGTGACTGCTGTGGGACCTCGATTTCTGTCTCTTCGGGATCATCCTCCTCATCCTCAGAAACCACCGAGTTTGAGACGATGACAGGGGTCCAGCGCAGACATTCTGGGTCCACGACTACAGGCCGGATGTTCAGTTTCAGCTTCGCCATATGGTCTTGGATAAGTTTTTCCCGCCGAACGATCACAAATCTAAGGGAGGGAGGGAGGGAGGGAGGGAGGGAGGGACAGTTTTAGTCACATGGCATCAAGTTCATGCTATCATCTTCTTTTAATGACCCCATAATCCCTTGTGGGGTGGAGTCTGGGCAACTGAATGGAGCTGGCCAGATGCCCTTCCTGTCACCAATGTGGAGTTTTATTCAGCAGGTATCTTTTCAGTGTGCCCAGAGTAAGAAATATCTGCCTCTACCTAGGATCAAACTCACAGCCTCCTGATTATGAGGCGAGAGCTTCACTTCTAGGCCACTGCACCAGTGAGGATCAGGTTCATTCTATAAACATGGAAATGAAGGGGGAAATAAGGTGTTTGGAAGACCCAAAGGGGAGGTGCATTACTAAGCACTTGCTACTAATACCGTGCAGCTGTTGCTCACCATTGTAAGCTCGTGGCCTTCAAAATGTCAGAGAGACTCTCGACACAGAATTAGTCCACATTGGTTGGGCTCATAATAATGCATCAACCCATAGAAAGAACGGTTGCTGGAATTGGGGCTGTCTAGTTTAATGAAAAGAAGGACTAGGGGAGACATGATAGAGTCTTCCAATATCTCAGGGGCTGCCCCAAAGAAGAGGGAGTCAAGCTATTCTCCAAAGCATCTGAGGGCAGGACAAGAAGCAATGAGTGGAAACTAATCAAGAAGAGAAGCAAAGTAGAACTAAGGAGAAATTTCCTGATAGTTAGAACAACGAATCAGTGTAACAATTTGCCTCCAGAAGTTGTGAATGCTCCAACACAGAGAAGAGATTGGATAACCACTTGTCTGAAATGGTATAAGGTTTCCTGCCTGAGCAGCGGGTTGGACTAGAAGACCTCCAAGATCCCTTCCAGATTCTATTCTATTCTATTCTATTCTATTCTATTCTATTCTATTCTATTCTATTCTATTCTATTCTATTCTATTCTATTCTATTCTATTCTAATTCTATTCTAATTCTATTCTATTCTATTCTATTTCTCTCTCCTCTCCTCTCCTCTCCTCTCCTCTCCTCTCCTCTCCTCTCCCTATTCTATTCTATTCTATTCTATTCTATTCTATTCTATTCTATTCTATTCTATTCCTATCCTCCATCCAACTTCTCTTCTCTTCTCTTCTCTTCTCTTCTCTTCTCTTCTCTTCTCTAGTCCTAGTCCTAGTCCTCTATTCTACTCTACTCTACTCTACTCTACTCTACTCTACTCTACTCTACTCTACTCTACTCTACTCTACTCTACTCTACTCTACTCTACTCTACTCTATTATGTGGGCCTCTCCATTCCTACTTCAATCCCTGAGTCACTTCTCCAGCTCTCTAAATTCACCCTGACTTCTGAGATTGAAGAGAAAAAAAAAAACACCTCTCAAGAGTAATCCTGATAGCACAAGGGTATAGAATAGAATAGAAACATGGATATTTTTTTTAAAAAAAAAACATTTGTGTTTTTCAGGATTTTTGCATCTACAGATTCAGCCCTGAGCATCATCCTGCCGTTTTCCCCAAGGTCACCCGATTCCGTGAGAGAAGAAAGTGAGATGCTCACTGATCGTTACGGAAATCAAGCATGCGCAGGTGATGAAGAGTCGAGGTGATGTCTTGAGGACAGATGCCGGTCAGTTTGCTTAACTTCTTGATGCTGATCTGTTTGTCGTTTTGGTGATAAAGGCACTCCAAGATGACACTTTTCCAGTATGCCATGTAGGAAAGACGTCCCAAATCAGACAGCGGCTTCTCCGGGGATCCCGCTTGGCCTTCACGTTTTGATAGGAGATAACCTAAGAGAGAAAGCAGAAAAGGGCTCAGGACCAGGTTTGGTATACACAACCATACTCTTCTAAGTTTACTCACAGTTGTGGGGCATCTAAGGAAACTCTACTAGTGACACCTTGTGGGGCGGTGGGGAAGAATCACAAAACTAATTGTTATGACCAAAAAATTGTTACTCTGGTCATTATGAACATCAATCTCAGGGAACTTGCCTTTAGCTCCTGTACAAAAAATGGGATAGAAATCTAATAGGTACCATGAGCTGTCAGCAGAGAGGACCATGGGCCAGTCCTGGAGTCTGGGGAAGGCCCGGCTGGGGGCTCTGCGTCGGAGGCAGAGAAAGGGCCATCTGGGAGGTACGTGCCGCGTCCGGAGCCTATAGTCAGGCCTCAGCGAGGCAGAGGAACAGAGGGAGCCTGTTCCCAGTGCGCACATGCACAGAGCTGCCAGGAGGCAAGAACAGTTAAAACAAAAGGGACGACTCAGGAGTAAGGCTTGGAGATGATTGGCCCCTCCCATAAGGTTTAAAAGAGGAGCAAAGGCATGTGGGCCTCTTTAGGAAGCAATGTTATTAATTCTGTGCAGTTTAAAGCCTGAAGCTCTGTTTGATTCTGGAATCCCTGTGGCTTTGCCAATTAGGTCTTTGGCAGCGTGTCAAGGGAGATAAAGGTGGGTGATTATCAGCCTTATACCAAAGGACTCTTTACAACTATTTGGGACTCCTCTGTGAATGAACAGAATTCACAGCTGTTAAAATAAAACAGGTTTTTGGGACCACTCGTCTGTTTTACTGACTCAGGAAGCCTTGGTCAGAATACCGTGTTTCCCCGAAAATAAGACTCTGTCTTATATTTTTTTGCCACCAGGTCTTATTTTCGGAGGATGTCATCCACTGACTAACCTGACTGGCGCGTGTCACCCTCAGCCTCCTTTACACTGTCAGAGGCCTTCAGGAGCTACTTCTTCTGTGGCTGTCAAGGCTTTCCTGAAGGCCACTGCAGCTGATAACAGAACTCCGGATCGATCTGGAACTTTGTTATCAGCTACACAGGCCTTCAGGAAAGCCTTGCCGGCTGCAGAAGAAGTAATTCCTGAAGGCCTCTGACAATGAAAAGGGCCGGCGAGGCAGGTGTTGGGATGTGCAAGGCCTGGCTACAACTGTCCAAAAGTAAGTAGTAGGGCAGTTCCACCCCCCCATCCCCACCCTAGATTAATTTTTACCCGTGCACCCTGGAGTGGGTGGGATCTTAATCAGGGCTTATTTTGGGCGCATATGTAAAAATCAAGCTTACTTTCAAGGTAGGTCGTATTTTCGGGAAAACAGGGTATTAGTCAAGAAAGGAAGCCAGAGCACCAAGAGAGATTTTCATAAAGAGCTGAGGTTTTTCTGGAAGACGGATGGACATGTGAAAACCATAGTCATATGGACTCCTTTTAACCAAAATCTCAATTTTTCACGGAACACAAGTCATTCTTCCAAGCCACAGAGAAGGGCTTTGGTACCCGTTCTACTGAAGGGAATGCTGGAGAATGAGGTCCAGGTAGATTATAAACAGGTATTGGAAGGTCCCTTCCAAGAATGGTGCGGTGGCCTAGAGGTGAAGCTCTTGTCTCATAATCAGGAGGCTGTGAGTTCAATCCTAGGTAGGTAGAAGCAGATATTTCTCTCTTTTGTGCACAACAAGATTATATCTGCTGAATAAAATTCTGCATTGGCGACAGGAAGGGCACCCGGCCAGTAAACACTCGGCTCCATTCGCTCCACCCGGCAAGGGATTATGAGGTCATTAAAAGAAGAAGAAGAAGGAGAGGCAGCAGCACAGGGGCCACTGTGCTGATTAACAGCCTACCAACGAAATGCAAAATTCTCTTACAGCACATTCTACTCTGTCTATTGCCCATCTCAAGACGGCGACAATGGTCATGCTTAACTTTTAATATGCCACTATAGGGTTACTTTTTGCTCCCTTAAATTTATTTATTTATTTATTAGTTCAATTTGTATGCTGCCCTTCTCCGGAGACTCAGGGCGGTTTACAATGCGTTAAGCAATAGCCGTCATATTTTTTGTATATAAGTGCTTAGTAGGGGGCTTGCCACCCCCCCAAGCGGTGTTCTTTTTTATACAAAGTCAGCTTATTGCCCCCACAATCTGGGTCCTCATTTTACCTACCTCAAAAGGATGGAAGGCTGAGTCAACCTTGAGCCTGGTGAGATTCGAACTTGCAGTAATTGCAGGCAGCTGGTGCTAGTTAACAGCACTTTAGTCTGCTGCGCCACCAAGGCTCTTTCAAATTCTTCTTAAAATTCTGTAATGCTTCTATTAAACCCTGCGTTCTTTTTTTTTTTTTTTCCTAAGTGCCTCTCTTTTGTAAGCACTGACAAACAGAGAGAAAGCCTATTCTCTGCAGTACAAAAAGGCACCTCAAATTTTGGAGGGGCTTATTTCTATAAGTGGGTACTTTAGAAGTTTCCCCAAGACAAAGCAGTTTGCCTCTTCTCCCAAAAGAAGCATCGGCCGCTCCGTTTACCCTCATTGCGTGAAGAGTTTCAACTCACTATTTATCCCCAACTTGTAGGAAGGGGGCTCAAGGCACGTTTTCAAATTGTACATCATTTTATTGCCTTTATTGGCGAGGGGTTTTTAGCGCAACTGACGATGTGGGCTGCATTCCACAAAGATGTATGTCATGGTGAATGTGCTGGTCTTCAACCTGGTGTAGAATACTTGTTTTTGTCAAACCACCTTAGGGAAAGGATAGACAACTAAGGCCACTTTACAACCTGTGGATTTCAACTCCCAGAATCCTTAGCCAGGCATCCTGGCTCAAGAATTCTGGGAGTTGAAGTCCGTAAGTCATAAACTTGCTTTAGTTGCTCACCCCTGCCTTAAGGTGTGCTCCCTGGGTGATTTGGAAGGAAAGCAACAGGTCTGATATGATTAAGTGCCAGTAACTGCTTTTTAAAGTTCCAAAGGGCAACTCCTTGTCTAGAATGTTGCAGCAGTCAAGCTCTCAATATAAGAAATATAAGTGACTGTTTATAGAAATAAAAACAGGCTGGAAGCTGCTTGATTTTTCTGGTTACTGGTCGTCCTCGACTTACAACAGTTCGTTTAGTGACAGTTCAAAGTTACAACGGCACCGGGGGAAATATGACTTATGACTGTTTTCCACGTTTATGATCTTTGCATCATCCCGTCAAAATTCAGACCCTTGGCAACTGACTCATATTTCTGATGGTTGTCAAGTTCTCGGCTCATGTGATTTACCTTTTGCAACCAGCCAATGGGGAAGCCAGATTCACTTAGCAACCATGTCACTAGCTTAAGAACCGCAATGATTCAATTAACAACTTTGGCAAGAAAGGTCGTAAAATGAAGCTAAATTAGCTTCACAAATGTCTCACTTAGTAACAGAAATTTGGGGTTCAATAAGTCAAGGACTTCTTGATCACAGCAGGCCTTGACACTACCAATATACAAGTAGTCCCAAGTTCAACAAAGCTAATTGGAATGATTCTTTGCCTTCAAGTCAGGGAATCAGCATTCATTCCTGGCAGCCAGCAGACCCTCTGCTGGCTGCCAGAAAAAAAAAGCCTAGAAACTAGTGGATTGTGATTTCACTGAACTAGGGCTGCATAAAAATATTGGTTTATGTAGGAAGAACCTGGCTAAAGAGATTATACATACATACATACATACATACATACATACATACATACATATATATTGCCCCTCTTCTAACTCGGCTTATATATATTTATCTCTATCTATCTATCTATCTATCTATCCATCCATCCATCAAACCATCCATCTATCTTCTTCTTCTTGTGCCATGTCTGTCATCGGATATTGGCAATTCTATTTTTGTAAACAGCTGTATGAAAAAGTGCTGCTGAATTTTGTCCAAACCAGTTCCTAAGGTTTTGAAGCCATGAGATTCTTCCTCTGCCTAGACCTCCTTTCCTTCAATCTTTTCTTGGAGGATTTAAGTGAAGGATGCCATATTTTTCTGGGTGTCGCATTGCATGTCCAAAATATTCTAACTTTCGCTTTTTAATGGCTTTGATGATTTCCCTCGGCTTTCCCAGGCGGCTTATCACCTCATTTGTGATTTTGTTAACCCAGTTCATACGTAACAGCCGTCTGTAAATCCACATTTCAAATGCTTCTAGTTTCTTCAAGTGGTTTTCTGTCAGAGATCAACTCTCCATTCCATAGAGCAGGATAGAAAAGATGTAGCATCTGACAAGCCTGATTTTCAGTCTTAGGCTTATGTCATGACTGCATATATATTTATATATATATGTATATATAAATAATTGGGACATGGTAGCTCAGTGGCTAAGTATGCTGAGCTTGTCGATCAAAAGGTGGGCAGTTCAGTGATTCGAATCCCTGGTGCCGTGTAATGGGGTGAGCTCCCGTTCCTTGTCCCCTAGCAGTTCGAAAGCAGGTAAAAAATGCAATTGGAAAAATAGGGACCACCTCTGGTGGGGAGAGAACAGCGTTCCGTGCACCTTTGGCATTGAGTCATGCCAGCCACATGACCCTGGAGACGTCTTCGGACAGCACTGATTCTCCGGCTTTGAAACGGAGATGAGCACTACCCCCTAGAGTCGGGAACGACTAGCACATATGTGCGAGGGAAACCCTTACCTATATATATAAAGAAAAATAAACCAACCCCCCCCCCCCCAAAAAAAAAGAAATTAAGAAGGGGCTTACTGAAGTCAATGAGGAATCTGCCATAGCCTTTGCGTTGGTACTGGGGAAGAATCATGATGCAGGAGACGTTGTATTTCTGCTGGCAGTGTTTCTCCTAGGAAAAAGAGAAAAGAGGTGGGGGGGTGGAGGGAAGAATCTAGTTATTAAACGCAAGGCCTTGTGACATGTTCTTTAGGACAATAATTAATACAGAGGGAATATTCCAGCCAAAGACACAGCTGTAATTCCATCGGGGAGTCAGAGAAAATCAAGTGAAAAACAACAGTAAACCTCTAATTATTTGGAAAGCGGGGAAGGGAGGGGAGTGGGGGGGAGATGACGGAGGATGGTTTGGTTCCTGAAATCCAGCAATGTTTATTCCAAATGACTCTGGCTTCTCCCTCCCTCAAGCATCTTGCTTCTTTGGAACTTTCAAAAACAAAAAGGCTCCCTCCCATCCACCCCCTTAAGATGGGGAAGAAAATCTGGGAACTGTTTGTATTGTTTGGATTCTACGATATACCCAAGATTAAAAGAGAAAGGGACAAGAAGAAAATGGAATAGTATAAAGGGAAACAGGGGAGAATGTGTATGTGTGTGTGTATATATTGTATGTTTTGTATTTGTCATATTATGTTATAATATCCTATTATAATATAATATCCTTCAGGAAAACTGCATTTCTGGGACAATTTGTGAATCATTTGAACAGTAGCTGTTCAAATGTTTGTGAATTTACAATTGTGAAATACACAAGACATACGAACAAATACAATGTTTGTGTATTTCCCAAAATGCTACTATTGTATTTAAGCTCTGCATTGATTCCTAAGTCTTCTTTTCTTTGATGATGTTTTTAACCTATTCGACATTGCCTTGTTATCACGAATCTCCCTCACACACTTCTCTCCTTGCCTTGCAGGAAATTGAAAATCTGCACTGCCTCCCCCCAAAAAAACTCCAGAGGATTTAGGTCCTTACAGCCGAACTACAAATCTAGCAGGCATACCCCCATTCTGAGGCAGGCTAGGGCACGGTTATTTCCTCTCCTCTTCCCACCCATCCCACCGGCAAATTTCTTCTCCAAGCAAAACAGCTTCTGCAAAAGGCAAGCCTTAAGCCTTCACGCTTAAGATGGACCCCATCTATGCAGGAGGAATACGAAAGCCATGTTCGGTCTCAATTGTGGGGTTTTTTGTTTTGTTTTTTTTCCAGAGCGCAAACAAAAGCTTTGCAATGAGATCAGCATCTGATTTGAGGAGCAGCAGGCTTGGTGGCGCGCTAACAATGAATGTTTACTTCGCCAACTAGCTGTACTCTTCGCTACCCAAGGGATGAGGAAGTAATTTAAAACCTCCCTTTAGAACCACGGAACTGGAATTCACGCTCCTCGGAGGATACACTCTGTTCAAGACAGGATGAAGAGAAAGCCAGCCAACTGTTAACCGCTTCAGTTCCCTGGATTTGTCTAGACAGAGTCTTAAAAGGGATAGGGAAAAACTGCACCCAGTGCTTCGGAAGTCCCACATGTAGTTAAAATCCAGCAGACTTTGGGAAGAATGACTGCAGAATCACTTTGAATTCGTACACTGAAAACACCAGCCCAATTATAGCCACTAGAATGCAGTTTTAGACTAATTTCAAAGGTAATTTCCAGAGATACAGAATCAGCACAGAAGGCTTAATACGAACGGGAAAAAGAAAAAGGCAGAGATAGGGGAAGGAAAAATTAATTATCTTCTTGCACAAATCATATCTCGTGATGGCAGAGTTTGAGAAGTGGGGGTAGGGGGTGGGAATGGAGGAAAACATGGGAATTGATGCTGAATGCAGCACTTAACTATCCTTAATAACTCACAAAAATATAAAGCGTGTAAAAACTTAAATATGCCGGGGAGGAAATGCCTGTTAATATACATATCGTGTTTTCCCGAAAATAAGATCCTGTCTTATATTTTTTTGAACCCTGAAATAAGCGCGTGGCCTTATTTTCAGGTAGGTCTTATTATTTTGGGGCACGTGGAGCAAGACGGGGCTCCTCTTATTTATTCATTTATTTATTTATTAATTCAACTTATATACTGCCCTTCTCCCCAGGGGGACTCAGGGCGGTGAAAAGCCAGACTTAAAACACAAGATCTTGCCATCTTACCTGATTTCCAGCTCTATCTTCTAACCCTAACCAGAGCAAATGGTGGGGACTGGCTGCGCATGCATTTAAATATTTTCGGGTGAAATCTTATTTTCGGAGGTCTTATTTTGAGGAGGAGGTCTTATTTTGGGGAAAATACAGTAGCTAGCATCATTTAAATGGATTTCCAAAGTCCACATTCCTTCCCGTAGATTTTATAGCAGTTTTTTTTAAACAGTACAGAAGCTATTTTCTTCGGTTGAGGGGTGAGAAAAGAACCAATACCCAGTGTTGCAAAATGAAACTAAAGTCCCCTTCAAACTGAGTTCGTTTCTTGGTGACTTAAGAGGACACACCCATGTAGGGTTCCTGCACATCAAAACCCAGGTTTCAACCGTCTGTACCCTCACCTTGGAGAAGTAGCCGACGAGGTGACAGCCCTTCATATCGTTTTGCGTCAGCACATAAAAAAGAAATGGCTCCACGTCGTAGTAGAGAGTCTTATGGTCCAGGAAGAGTTTTGCCAATAGACACAAGTTCTGGCAGTAAATAGTACTGACGTTGCCATCCACCTTAAAAGAAAAGGAGATTCATTCATCAGAAAACCGCAGTGAAATACCATACCCTGGCCAAATAATATTAGAGCAAAGAACAGGGATAACATCCATTTTTGAAAGCATTAAGAGAAAAAGAGCAGTTGGAAAACATCACTACTCTGACCTTTGCCCCCGCCCCCAAGGCAACCCATATTCTTAAGCTTAGCAACCACTTAGATTTGTTTATATGGCCAAGAATTTATAACCTTATTTAAAGAGTCACTAAAAGGGCTATGCACTACTCCTAACTCGTGAAACAGAACTCTTTTTTGGAAATGGTATTTAGAAAGCCAATTTAGAAGGCAGAAATTTACAGCAGAAACATGTGGCCATACACTAAATTCTCACCCATTGTATCTTCACTAAAAATTGCTGGCTGTCCAGAACTCTGGAAACAGCATACCCAGAGACTATTCAAATTGTATTTGTGTGTTCTAGAGCTAGTTCCTATTCCTTGGTTCAGAACTTGCTGTGAAAAATTCATTTTGAACTACGTTGCCTGTTTTCGTTGTGGTCTGGCTGCGGCCTGCAGAGCTGGCAGCAGTCGGACAGTGAGGAAGCTGGGGAGGACCAGGGGTCAGTCCTGGACTCTGGGGAAGGCTCAGACGAGGGCTCTGCGTCGGAGGCAGAGAAAGGGCCATCTGGGAGGGACGTGCTGCCTCCGGAGCCTGCAGAGTCGGACCTCAGCGAGGCAGAGGAACAGGGAGAGCCTGTTCCCAGTGTGCGCATGCGCAGAGCTGCCAGAAGGCAAGAACAGTTAAGACAAAAGGGGCGACTCGGGAGTAAGGCTTGGAGATGATTGGCCCCTCCCATAAGACATAAAGGAGGAGCAAAGGGACATGGGCCTTTGCAGGAAGCAACTTTGTTCGTGCTGGTCCGTTTAAATTCTGAAGCTCTGTTTTGACTTTGAGCTCTGTGTGGCCTTGCAAAGCTAATTGGCAATTAGGTCTTTGGCAGTGTTTCAAGGGAGAGAAAGGTGGGTGCTTATCAGCCTTATCCCGAAAGACTGTGGCGACTTCTGTTGGACTATTCACAAACTGCTTGGGACTCATTACGGGCTATGAATGAACGTAATTCACAGCCGTCTCAATAAAAGAGGTTTTTTGGGACTAAGCGTGTAATTTATGTTTTCTCAGGAAGCCTAGGTCCAAAACACTTTTATTGGGACAAACAGAAATTAAGAGCTGTTGAAATTTACCTCGAAAACCGACACATTACTCTTTCTGTATATTTCATTGGCTGGGGGATGAAACCAGCCACATTTCTTGGTGTGTTGCTGGAGAATAGTTCTGCTTTTCATGTATTTGAGACAGAATTCACAAATGTACAACTTGGGCAACCTGAAAAAATATAAACCAGTTAACACCCACTCAGAGCTAAAGAAAAAAGGCAAAAAAAATAAAAATACATACATGGTTAGAGAAAAAATGATAAAGCAACACATTGATTTTAAACCAGAAATATTTTTGTTGGGTATTTTACCGGAACAATATAATAAAGAGGATACATACTTAATTTTACATGTGTTAAGAGCAGCAAGAACTGCCTTTGCACAACAGAGATCCCTTTAGATGAGAGTGTTACAAAAAAATACATTAGAATGCGCAGAGCTGGACAAATTAACACTAATAATAAAAGAGAAGGAAGAAACTGAATGCTTTTTAATATGGGACTTGTTTTACCAATGGCTAACTAACGGAGGTTAGAAATTAAAGAGACTAAGAGAATGATTAATTATATAGGGAAAGCTTCCTAGTATGGATAAGCCAATGTTACTATTATTATGTGGTTATTATCAATGACATATATATGTATGTATGTATGTATGTATGCTATGTATGTATGTATGTATGTATGCTATGTATGTATGTATATAATGACGGGTCTTGGGACCCCGAGAGGTGGCATGTGGCAAAAAGGGGGTTGAGGGGTTTTTTAAATTCATTTTTTACGAGAATTTTAAGGGGCTCCGGGGTGGGGGTGGGAGAGGGTTTGGGGGAGAACCCAAATGGGAGGAGGACAGGCTTGGCAGTGTGTGGTGTTATGGGGGGTGGGGACTCTGGAGGTAAGAGGGCTCCTAGAGAGCCCCCTGTTGAGGGTTGGGCTATAGAAACATTGTGTGGGAGGGGCAGATATGGCGTGAGCGGGGGACCATATCATGTGATGGGGGCACGCACTCGCTGTCTTCGAGCGATTGCGTGCCCCGGTCCCCGGAGCTATTCCCGTTCCCCAGGTTGTTCGGAGTCTCAGGACCCGAGGCTCCGGTTGCTGCTATGCAATGCCAGGTCTGTTGTAAATAAGGCCCCCCTCATCTGTGACCTTCTTCAAGAGGGGGGTGCGGAACTGGCCGGTATTACTGAGACCTGGTTGGGTCACGAGGGTGGGGTTCCCCTCGTAGAGATGTGCCCACCAGGTTTCCTTGCATTTCACCAGCCGAGAGCTCAGGGCAGGGGTGGGGGAGTAGCGGTCATTATTAAGGAAAGTCTGGATCCGAGGGAGGCCACTGTACCTCAGATAGCCAGGTGTGAGTCCATCTTTGTGAGGTGGGGTCCTGGTGGGCGGATGGGTTTGTTAGTCACGTACCTGGCTCCCTGCCGCGTGGCAACGACCCTGCCCGAACTTCTCAATGTTGTAGCCGATGTGGCGATTGGTACCTCCAGGCTTATGGTCATGGGGGATTTCAATCTGCCATCTATCGGCGAAACATCTGAGATAGCTCGGGAGTTCATGGCTTCCATGATGGCCATGGACCTGACCCAGGTAATTCAGGGTCCGACTCACATTGGTGGACACACCCTGGATCTAGTTTTTGTCTCTGGGCAGTGGTTGAGTGGTCTTGATATTGGGGATATAGGCTTAGAACCCTTGTCATGGACTGACCACTCGCTCCTCCGGCTCGACTTTCTGACCGCTGCACCCCATCGCAGGGAGGCGGAACCGACCAGGTGGTTCCGCCCCAGGCGCCTGATGGATCCTGATAGGTTCCAGACGGAGCTTAGGCCATTTCCTGAGACACTGACACGCGACTCGGCCGAGGACCTGGTGGCTCCCTGGGATAGGGCGGCCAGTGGGGCCTTGGACCGTGTCGTGCTTTTGCGGCCTCTGACCCGGCGCCGAACCCACTTAGCCCCTTGGTTTACCGAGGAGCTGAGGGAGATGAAGCGCCGGAAAAGACGCCTAGAGAGTGGTTGGAGGGCCAGCCGCTCCGAATCTGACTTGACACTAGTAAGAGCTCATATTAAGACTTACATAGTGGCGATAAAAGCGGCTAAGTCTAATTACTTTGCCGCTCTTATCGCGTCATCAGATAATCGCCCAGCCGCCCTGTTTAGGGTGACCCGCTCCCTCCTTCATTCGGGAGCGCGGGAGGATCCCTTACAGGGACGTGCTGAGGATTTTGTTCAATATCTGGATGATAAAATAACTCAGATTCGGGACGACTTGGCCGCTGACTGGGTTAGTTCAGGCGGGGTGACTGAGCCTGGTCTTGAGAGTGTTATCTGGGCTGAGTTCGATCCTGTGGCTCCCGAGGACGTGGACAGGATTCTGGGAAGACTGAACGCAACCACATGTTTACTGGACCCGTGTCCCTCCTGGTTGGTGCTGGCCTCCCGGGAGGTTACACGAGGCTGGCTCCAGGAGATTATAAACGCTTCTTTGAGCGAGGGTGTCCTTCCGCCTGCCTTGAAGGAGGCGGTGGTAAGGCCCCTCCTCAAGAAGCCCTCCCTGGACCCAGCTGTTTTAGCTAATTACCGTCCTGTCTCCAACCTTCCCTTCTTAGCGAAGGTTGTTGAGAGTGTGGTTGCGTAGCAGCTCCCCCGGTACCTGGATGAAGCTGTCTATTTAGACCCGCTCCAGTCCGGCTTCAGGTCTGGATACAGCACCGAAACGGCATTGGTCGCGTTGGTGGATGATCTCTGGAGGGCCCGGGGTAGGGGATATTCCTCTATCCTGGTGCTGTTAGACCTCTCAGCGGCTTTTGATACCATCGACCATGGTATCATATTGCGCCAGTTGGAGGGACTGGGGGTGGGGGGCACCGTCTTACGGTGGTTCTCCTCCTACCTCTCCGACCGGTCGCAATCTGTGTTGACAGGGGGGCAGCGGTCGACCCCGAGGCGCCTGGTATGTGGGGTGCCACAAGGGTCGGTCCTCTCGCCCCTCCTGTTCAACATTTATGTAAAGCCGCTGGGTGAGATCATCCGTGGTTTGGGGGTGGAGTTCCATCAGTACGCTGATGACACTCAGCTGTACATTTCCACCCCAGACCACCCCAACGATGCCGTGGAAGTGATGTCCCAGTGCCTTGAAGCTGTGCGGGTCTGGATGGGGAGAAACAGGCTTCGACTCAACCCCTCCAAGACCGAGTGGCTGTGGCTGCCGGCGTCCCGATATAGCCAGCTGACTCCATCGCTGGTTATTGGGGGCGAGTCATTGGCCCCCACGGAAAGGGTCCGCAACTTGGGCGTCCTCCTGGACTCACGGCTGTCTTTAGAGGATCATACGACAGCCGTGGCCAGGGGGGCTTTTTATCAGGTCCGCCTGATACGCCAGCTGCGGCCCTTTCTAGATCGGGACTCCCTACGCACGGTCACTCATGCTCTTGTCACCTCCCGTCTGGACTACTGCAATGCTCTCTAAATGGGGCTCCCCTTGGGGTGCACCCGGAGGCTTCAACTGGTGCAGAATGCGGCCACGCGGGGGATCATGGGAGCGACGGGACGCTCCCACATGACACCTCTCCTGCGCGAGCTGCATTGGTTGCCGGTGGACTTTCGAGTGCGTTTCAAGGTGTTGGTAATCACCTTTAAAGCGCTCCATGGCTTAGGGCCAGGGTACTTACGGGACCGCCTTCTGCCGCAATTGCCTCCCACCGACCGGTTCGCTCCCACAGAGAGGGCCTCCTCAGGGTGCCGTCAGCCAGACAATGCCGGCTGGCGACCCCCAGGGGGAGAGCCTTCTCTGTGGCAGCACCCACCCTCTGGAATGATCTGCCTCCAGAGTTAAGAACAATCTCTGACCTCCCGACCTTCCGGCGGGCTTTAAAAACCCATCTTTTTCAGCTTGCCGGCTTAGTCTGATTCCTACAAATATTTTATCATTTTAGAGTTTTATTTTAAATGAATTTAGTTTTAATCTATGGCCATTTGTATTGTTATTTTATGAAATTTTAACTTTTGTATGCTTGTTTTTTAATTGGCTGTGCACCGCCCTGAGTCCGTAAGGAGAAGGGCGGTATATAAATCTAAATAAAGATAAAGATAAAGATATACACAATTACCATTATGCTTATTGACTTTTTGTTGTTCAAAACTAACCGTACTCAGACAACATGCTGTTCATTAGACATTGAGTGTTTTATATTTATTAAAGAAAAGTGTGTGTATCATCTATCTATCTATCTATCTATCTATCTATCTATCTATCTATCTATCTATCTATCTATCTATCTATCTAAGGAGCTAAAGAAAAAAGTAACTTTCAAAGAGCAGAGGAATATAATCCCTGCAGTTCTCATCCTTACAACAAATAACAAGACCAAGAAAGTGTTTTCCCTTAAATAAACATTCACTGGACAGTATTGAACCAAAGAGACACAGGAGACTTGTAAGAGGCCTAAGCGAAAGACTCCGTGGGTTTCAAATTTTTTTACTACCGGTTCTGTGGGCATGGCTCGGTGGACGTGGCAGGGGAACGATACTGTAAAATCTCCATTCCCGCCCCAATCCAGGGGAACGTTACTGCAAAATCCCCATTTCCTCCGGATCAGCTGGGACTTGGGAGGCACAGAATAGATGGGGGCAGGGCCAGTCAGAATTTTTACTACCGGTTCTCTGAACTACTCAAAATTTCTGCTACCGGTTCTCCAGAACTGGTCAGAACCTGCTGAAACCCACCTCTGGAAAGCTGACTTCCAGCATGATACAGGGAGTCCTTGACTTACAACAGTTCATTTAGTGACCACTGGAAGCTATAACGGCCCTGAAAAAAGTGACTTCAGATCATTTTTCACACTTGTGACCATTGCAGCAACCCCGGGGCCATGACATATTCGTTTGTGACTTCTGACAAAGTCAACGGGGAAGCCAGATTCACTTAATAACTGTGTTATTAACTTTAACAATTGCACCGATTTTCTTAACAAATGTGGCAGGAGAAGTCATTAGAATGGGGCAAAACTCACTTAACAAATATCTCACTTAGCCACTTAAATTTTGGGCTCAATTATGGTCATAAGTCAAGGACTACCTGTATATCCATCAATGAGAAGCAGAAGCCGATAAAGTAGGGAGTGTATTTTCCAAGCCCTTTTCCAAGTGCAAAAAGATTTCAGAAAAGTAAGCCAATTTAACTATACACCAAGAACCACACTCAAATATACTCTCTCATATAAAAGCGTCTATTAAAAGTATTCAAAGCTCTTTTGAAAAATGAATTTAGGAAACAGATTGTTGTAAAATCAGCCAACATATTCTTTATGTTACCCTCCAACATTTGATCTGCATCTTTCTTATGCTTATTACACTGCTGGCTACTATTTCCTTTCTCCATCTGATATGCCACCCTATTTTTAGGGGAGGGCAAGAGCTTAAAATATGTGTATATCAGATAAATACATAATAGCTGCCATTTTATTTCCAGCAATGGCAAAAAGTTCCTTTGGGCAACACACTGCACATCATAAAAGGTGCTTCATACCTGGAATATTCTTGTGGATATGGAGAAGAATACCAGGTGTGGATTTCATATTTTCCAAACTCGATGACTGATGGACAGCGGACCTGGGGGTCATGTGCCCCCGTCACTCCTACTTTCTGTAAAAAGAAATAAACAAATTTAACCCTCTCAATTTTACTCCATGGCTTCATGGCTCTGGGAATCTAGCTTTAAAAAGCAACGAGTTTATGTGAACATCAATTTCCATCAAAAAATGGAAACAATAAAAAAAGAAAACAGTTCATATTTCTAGAAATTTGTTATTGTAATGACCCAGGCAATGATCGTAAGGAAATTAAATTCCTTGGGATTGTATTTATTTATTTGTATTTATTTGTATTTATTTATTAAATTTGCATGCCATCCATCTTGCAGTTCAGGGCAAATAAAGTGAAGAAGGAAAGCTGTATATCAAGGGCATAATAGGTTTAAGCCTATAATAGGTTTAAGTTATAATAAATAGCTTAAACCTAAGAGGGAATTGCCATAGTGTTCATATTGAGTTCAATTTAAGAGCTATCAGTTGAGTTCAGGCCTCTAAGGGAGATGTTGCACGTTCTTTATTCGCAAATATGACAATAAAAAATCAGGGATGGATATGACTTTTAAACAGAGGACAAAGGAAAACTTCTCTCTACACATACTATTTGTGACAGTAAAAACCAAGTTAGGAACTGCAAGAACCTTAAAGCGAATTGCAAAGGAAACAACTTCCTGTGGGGGGGGGGGGGGAGAATGGGGATTTTCTGCAGGAAGCCTGGAGTCATAAAAGTTTAAGTGCTCTGGGATGGAGGGGGGGGGAGTCATGCCTCTGCCTTTCAAGTGATCAACATAATTTGGGCCTTAATTGTTACAGTTTTACTTCTCTGTAAAACAGAGATCTCCTTTCTTTCTCCTCTCTACCTACTACCTCTTTTCACTCAAGGAGAGGTGGGAATACCTTGCAAATTGCCCTAACATGCAGAGGCAGAAAGGTGAAGAGAAAATGCCCATTAGGCTCTTTTAATCCTTTCCTGTTTAGTTTCTCCCTTGCGCTAAGAACTTTAAACTATAAAGACTATAAATGTTTTACAGCTTTTCCTAGTGACAGGCGGGGGTTTTTTTCCCTCTCTCTCTCTCTCTCTCTCTCTCTCTCTCTCTCTCTCTCTCTCTTATTATTACAGTTGCTTCTTCTTAGAAACTAAGGTGTCTTGCTATCAGCATTGTGTATCTGAGCTTCCAAGTGTGGCACGTTTTGCCAAAATATATTCTTTTCAGATGTCCAGTTCTTGCACCCGAAAAACATTACAGCCAGAAAGCTCAGCTCTTGCCTTCTTTCCCTCTGTACCTGCTCAATTTTTATTTTTATTTTTTTTTCAGTTCAGAAAGGCCGTGCAGATGGCTCCTCAGTGGGCATTAATTAGTTCAGCTTAGGCAGAGATGAAACTCCACCGTAAAGCCATTGCTTGCTGGTTGGTTTTTCTTTATGTTCCCTTTTCTAGGGAATTACAGGGACATGTTGAAACGTTTAGATAAAAGAACAAGGGTTGGGCCTACACGATTTCCCCATCCTCATGCGCTGAACCGAACCACGGCGACATGCCAAATCATTGTTTAGCATTTTAATCAGGCAAGCAAGCCTCCTGGGGTTCCTTCTACTTTTCTTACTTTAGTCACGTGAATTATTTTCTCTTTAGCTTAAGCCACAATTACTGTGTCCCCAAAGATTGAGGACTGCCCTTCAACCAATGATTTTAATGATCTTTTAAACTAGAATTTGGCAGGATTCATTTAGAAGACCATGAAAAGCAAGTATTTTCAGGTTTAGGTTAACAATGGTCTAATTTTACTGCACTGGAGCTGATCTCCCTCCAAATGATAATTTGATGGTGTAAAAAAATAGTTCTATAATGTTTAAAAATACTTATAAGCAGCTTTTCTTTTTTTAGTAAATCAACAGAGAACAATGAGTTAGTTTGTTTTCTCTTCTCTCGTTCTCTTGTTTCCTATCCAAATTTGTAGTCCAAGATTAAACTAAATTTCCAGAGTTGGATGTGATATGATGCTGGTTAATGCCCTACATTAACCTACATTACATAAAACCTACATTAAATCCTCCATTATAAAGCAGGAGTGGAGAGATTACAACGTTCAGTTGAAGTCTAGGAAACCCCGGTTTATTAATCTGGGGTATCTTCAGAACCAGCACATGAAACTTTGGAACTTAATGAAGATTACCGTATTATTCAGAATATAAGACACACCTTAGTTTTTGGGGAGGACAATAAGAAAAAAGCTGATCAGCATCCTGGAATACCCCCAATCAGCTGTTCCCAGGGGTGAATTTTAGCAACAGGTTCCTTGCTTGTGAGCTCTGTGCCTTGCTGCTTTTTTTTCCCCCTGCCTCTGAAAGCCTCCGAAACAGAGCTTCAGAAAAAAAGCCTCCGAAGCTCTGTTTGGGGGCTTTTTTTTTTCCTGAAGCTTCGTTTCTGATGCTTTTTTCAGCCTCTGAAACCTCCGTTTGAGAAGCTGGGTGGGGCTACATTCGGAGTATAAGATGCACCCAGATTTTCACCCTCTTTTTTGGGGGGGGGGGGAATGGTGCATCCTATACTCCAAAAAATATGTATGTAATTTAGGTGCGGATGACGTTTTATGGAAGGATGGGTTTTAATAGCTAAACGTAATTTCTGTATTTAGGACCAACAAGCCTGATCACCATATACTGAGGATAAAACAAGAAATGGCTAGCTACTGCCCTCATGCTATGCTCACAAACCTGCTAGAGACCTCTAAACCTTTGATCTCAACCAACAAACGATCTGTATATACCAACCTCAGGGCGAAGCAAATCCGTGAGAATTTATAGGTGTGCCTTATGTATCGTCCCTTTTATTTCACATAGCAATGGATTTAACACTGTGCTCTGTAAAACCTTGCCTTGCTTTCACACTTACCCGCTATACCAGCACACAACCTGCAAGACCTATTCGCGGCACTACACCACAAAAGCTTTCTTTCCCTGTACAGCATTGCACACCAGAGGAAATTCAGTTCCTTCAAATGTCATTTCTTTGCCAGAATTCACCAGCGGATTCCCAGGGCTCTCTTTGCGAAGAGAAATCAAGCCTGAGGGATTGACTGCTTGATCGAAGGAGTTAGAGCAAATCCAACTAGATAATGTGTTTTCATCACAGTTTAAGAAAGTCTCTTTCTTTTGCCAGGGAGGGGACACAACAGGTAAATCGGGAAAAAAAAGTTTAATTCTACAATCTGCTTTCCATTAATTGCTCAAGGGCATGTGCTCTAACAAATACACTAGCCGGTGGAATAACATCCTGTAAGAATACGTCTTACTGAATGCAAGGAATATAAATCCTTCCATTCCCCACTATCCTGTCAGAGCTGAAGAAGCTTCTTGGATGAGAAGCGAAAAGTCTTCAAAAGAAAAAGAAAAACCAAGGAAGTACAGTTGCCTCCTGAAAAAGCACCTCTGGGCCCTACTGAATCAAACGCCATTTCATTCCTAATAGGAGTGGCAAGTATGTAATTGTTTTTAACCATGAGAATGAATATAAATCTATAATCTTGCTAAGGAAACTGAGACTATTCTAATTTTGGGGGTGGGGGGGCCGTCAGAATTTCTTTAATCATACACAGAGATGCTTCAAGTAGGAATGCCGCTCACTGTACCTGTGATAACAGTTTTTGAGTTTGCCCCTTCCCGACAGCCGCAAAACTCTCCTCCAACTGAACATCCGAAATAAAGGTGAAGTCCCAGTTCCAGTACAACTGTTTGCACATCACCACAGCCCAAATCCCCTTCGGATGGCCCAAATTCCATCAAAAGCTGCCAATATCCAAAGTGGCCACGCGCACCGTTTCAGATTCTTCTTGTCTGACAGATTCCCCAATAATTCAGCCAGCCATCCTTGCATTTTTACTGAGCGAATTCCCTTTTGCTCAGGTGCGGCTCTCTGGTCTACCTAGAGACGGACTGCGTCAGCTACTCAGCTGCGTTTAACCCAGTCCTTGCCAAAACAAACCAATTAGCAAAGTTGTAGCAGGAAGCAATAGAGGCAATGTTTCCTAAAGGCTGTAAAACACACTTGCTTTCTTACTAGCCCCGCCGTGAGTCCTTCGCACTTCTATATATGCTAAAACAATTTGTTTCGAAAGATAAACATAGATTAACAGGGATATGGACTTCACCTTGCAGCAGCTCTTTGGCTAGTAAAGTTGAGAGAAGTGCAAGTTTAACCAGTTCATTTAGGTCTGCATACTTTTGCATGCTTTTTCGCCTTTGTGTTAAGTTCCAAATAAGCCATAGCACTAGCATTAGCTCTTAGACTTATATACCGCTTCACAGTGTTTTCCAGCCCCTTTCTAAGCGGTTTACAGAGTCACCATCTTGCCCCCAAAAATCTGGCTCCTCATTTTACTGACCTCCAAAGGATGGAAGGCTGAGTCAATCTTGAGCCAGTCAGGATCGAACTCCTGGCAGCTGGAATGCAGAGCAAGCCTGCCAATACAGCATTCTAACCACTGTGCCACTACAACTTTTAGCCCTCTTCCCAATCTTCATCTGTCAATGGAGCCCAAATTTCCCCCTCTCGCATAGTTTTCCAATGTGATCAATCCTGCCTTCATTAAAAGAGGATAATGTCTGGCTACTGAACAAGTGTTCCAAAAACATGAAACATTTTAGAGACTGCCAAACGTTCTACTGAATTACTCTCCCTCCTACTTAGAAGTAACAAAGCAAGCAAACTGTAGGAGGATCTCAAGGGAACGCCCACACAACTAAGTCTGCATGACAAAAAGAGGAGCCACAAGGAAGTGCCCAGTTAAAATGTACTCATCCTTACAGTAGTACCCTGTTTCCCCCCCCCCCCAAAAAAACAAGACATCCCCTGATAATAAACCTAATCAGGCTTTTGAGCGCATGGCAATAAGGCCAAGCGCTTATTTCAGGGTTCAAAAAAATATAACAGGGTCTTATTTTTGGAGAAAACTCAGTAATTCCATATTCATTCTGCAACAATCTTTGTTTGGTGACCACCTTTAAAGCGCTCCATGGCTTAGGACCAGGGTACTTACGGGACCGCCTTCTGCCAATAGCCTCCCACCGGCCGGTGCGTTCCCACAGAGAGGGTCTCCTCAGGGTGCCGTCAGCCAGACAATGCCGGCTGGCGACCCCCAGGGGGAGGGCCTTCTCTGTGGCAGCCCCTACCCTCTGGAACGATCTTCCTCCAAAACTGAGAACAATTGCTGACCTCCGGACTTTTCGTCGGGCCCTGAAAACTCATCTCTTTCAGCTTGCTGGTCTAGCCTGACCCCGCTGAATTTTTAAGATTTGTATTATAGGGTTGGGTATTTTAAATATTTAATGGTTAATGGTTTTAATTTTTAGCCAAAGTTATATGCTTTTTTTTAAAGAAATTGTTTAACTTTTGTGTACTATTTTTATTTGGCTGTTCACCGCCCTGAGTCCGCAAGGAGAAGGGCGGTATACAAATCTAAACAAATAAAATAAATAAACAATCTGAACTATTATTTCGTGATTGCATGGAAGGTTCACAAGCTCGGTCTCCTTAAACCAGCAGGTGGTTGCATCCTCAGGCCCATGCTTCTGAGCCATGCCGTAGTGTCTTAGAAGACACTACGGCATTCCCGAGTTCCAGGGAAAACTTAGAAGTTTTCCCTGGAACTCTGTCTGCCTTCTTGCATCAAAATCACAATTAATAAATTGTGCATCAGTGGTCTGATACTCAGAAAATGTTGTGAAAATGATCTCTTTCAGTTTCCTGGACAGCAGTAAAATCTTCTTTCTTGGTGAGCTGCTTTGGCTGTGAAAGCGTTGGATGGAAGTTGATGAGCTGTTGTGGTGCAGTGGTTACAATGCAGTACTGCAGGCTACGTCTGATGATTGCCGGCATTTCAGCAGTTCGATTCTCACCGGCTCAAGGTTGACTCAGCCTTCCATCCTTCTGAGGTCGGTAAAATGAGGACCCAGATCTACCACTTCAGACCAGTTCGGGCGAGCCAGTAACTCCAATGATCAGCTGGGCCCACCCATCCACCCTTGAGCTTTACTTACCTATATCTTCGCAGCTGATTAGCACGGTCGAGCAGATTGCCGTGCTTCAGCTGTTTTAATTCCCTGGCACTAATGCGGAAGGTGATTTTTTGTTCAATTGTGCATGCATGCACGCGTGGCGAAGCGTGCAATCACCAAACCAGTTGCTAAAGCTGGTTTGAAGAGCCTGGTGGCGCAGGGGACTAAGTGCTGTTAAAGTAGCACTTAGCTGCCAGCTGCCTGCAATTACTGCAAGTTCAAATCTCACCAGGCTCAAGGTTGACTCAGCCTTCCATCCTTTCGAGGTAGGTAAAATGAGGAGCCGGATTGTGGGGGCAATAAGCTGACTTTGTATAAAAAAGAACACCGCTTGGGGGGGTCCGAAAGCCCTACTAAGCAGTTATATACAAAAGTATGAAGGCTATTGCTTAATGCATTGTAAGCCGGCCTGACTCTCCAGAGGAGGGCAGCATATAAATAAAACTAATAAATAAATAAATAAAATAAACCAGTAGGATCCCACCACTGACCCAAATTTGGGGGGGGGGGGGGGGGGCAATGTGCTGACTCTGTAAACTGCTTAGAGAGGGCTGTAAAGCACTGTGAAGCAATATGTAAGACTAAGTGCTACTGTTAAGTGCTAAGTTGACTTGACTTTACCTGCAGTGCTTGCTCCTGAATGTCTCTGAACAACTCCATATCTTTCTCCGCCATGACATCTGGGCCTCCTAGAAGCCACTCTTCATTTTCTTGTTTTCCATCCCAGCCATCCTGATTGTCTGAAAACAGAACATTTAGAATTCCTTGATGGATTATCGACAATTGAAACAGCAAGCGAAGTAATTTCTCCTTAAGAAATGGCGCCTGTGCCTTTCCTTGCCTTCTAACAAGACAATCACATCCTCCTTAATTTTGGCAAGAGAAGAAAAGTCTTCTCGGTTACCAGAGAGTGCTTTTTTTCCTTCTACATCCACCTAAAACCTGTCAAGAGTATATTCATGAACTGAAATAGGGCATGGCAACTGGATCAGCCAATGAGGGCTGTTTGGAAACTGAAACACAGTATTTGTTTGCATGAGGCCATAAGAGACAGTTTGGAGTCTGGGCGTGGCTTAGACTTGGTGTGTATAAGAGTTGGTTTGGCCTCTGTAATGAGACCCTCTGTGCAATTAGCCCAGGGGTGAAATCCACTAATCCACTAATCCACTTACATTTGCGAAATCCAGTTCGCAAATGTAAGCATGCACGCCTCCTCCACGCATGTGCAGCGCCTTCTGGGTATGCGCGTGATGACGTCCGTGCAAGTGGGCGGAGCTTCCCACTGCCGGCGCTACCGGTTTGCCCAAGCCGGATAGAACCGGCTGCATTTCATCACTGTATTAGCCTCTGTATCTGTCTACTCTGTAATGACTTGCTTCTATGAATATTCTTTCTGTGTTCCTGATATTGTATGCTGAATTCTGCTGTATGGTATCGTATATATTCTTATGTAGTTTGAATCCTGCTGAGAGTTCACTTAATTGTGTCTGATTGTGTGTGCTGCGACAAACCCTGACAAAACCCGTCCTCAAAAACAGCCCCGTGCCCTCTCTTGATTTATGACAAAAGCCTCTAGTTAAAAGACAGGGTAATTCCAACTAGGTTCCAATGCGCTTTCGAGTATTATTGACTAAAACAATAAATTGCAGCAATAAATCAAGATAACGATTTGCTCTGATCTTCCTATGATAATACGACAGATTATTTCTAATGGACAGTCTTTCAAAGGTGGTTATCGCTGTTTCTTTATAGCTGTTCACCCTGATAACCTCCGAGTTCCATAAAACAGAGAGCCAATTTCTCTTCGCTACCTGTGGGCCAATCTGAAGTGCTTGATTTCCTATTGTCCTTTCTCCTGATCCTATATTGCTGAGAGTAGTCCACGACTTCTCCTCGAGCTTTACGCCCATCGGGGGACGGGGTGAAGAATTTGGTAAGGCCATCGATAAGCCCTTTGGTTTTCTTGTTGAATTTCAAGGTGATGCTCGCGTCTCCGCAGAATTCCAGACCGTCGACTTGCTCCAAGTAACCCCCGTCTGATGAGCAAGTCGACTGGCTGGATAAGGGGGTCTTGCGCTTGCGACCCCGGCCGGGTCCCGTCTGAACTTTGCTGAAGGGGGCTTTTGATCTGAACAAATAATGGGAGAGGAAAAGAAAGGGTGTTAGCTATCAGAAAGAAGACAGGGAAGCATCAACCAAGCTTGCAAACGGCAGTTGATTCACAGTATATACCGTATTTTTCGGACTATAAGACATACTTTTTTATCTCCCAAAAGGGGCTGAAAATGTCTGTGTGTCTTATAGACCGAATATTGCCGAGGCCCCACCCACCCGTTGGCTGTTTTTTGGCCTCTGCATGACCCGCTTTCGGGCCTTTTTTCGGCTTTTTTCAAGCCTGTTTTCTACCCAATTTTGAAGTTTTTTTCCAGCCCGTTTTTTTTTTTTTGAAAAAATGGGCCGATAAAAGCCTCAAGAAACGGGCTGAAAAAAGCATCAAAAAATGGACCGAAAAAACCCTAGAAAACAAGACTGAAAAAAGGCCCCAAAACGGGCTGAAAATGGGGCGCACAGAGGCTAAAAATGTTTTTTTGTTTTCCTCTTCTAAATTTGGGTGTGTCTTATAGTCAGGTGCTTCTTATAGTCTGAAAAATACAGTATATATATATTTTTTAATTTTCTGTTTGGACTGAGAATGATGCTTTATAATCCTTGCGAGTTTACTGGCATCAAATCCAATTACGTTCAATAATTCAACGGAGAAATTACTTTCGTGTTACTGTGCAAAATGGCACCTGGTGCTGATTTCTCGTGACTCTTTTGCATAAACATGCTTGCACGCTTCCGTTTTTGGGAAAATATTAAAAATATGTGTTTATGAGCAAGAAACGGAGATAAGCACCGCTCCCTATAGACAGCAATGACTAGCAGAGCAAAATGTGCAGAGACTCCTTTACCTTTCTATGAGCCAGAATCTTAGGATCTGATAAAAAGGGTTCAGAAATAGTGGTTTTAGTTGTAGGCAAAACTAAACATTCAAGGATGGAATATCCCAGTATTTCCCAGAATGTCCCAATCCAGCTCTTCTGTTTTCCAGAAGTAAATCTTCCAGAATAATGTTTATGTTTATGTTTATGATATTTATATACCGCCCCTCTCCTGAAGGACTCGGGATGGTCAACAGCCAGCAAATAAAATACAGAAATAAAAAATTTGAAACAGTATTAAAATCCAATTAAATCAATTTGGCCCATAGTTAAAAACCCTATATTAAAACCCCTAATTTTAGTAATTGAATTAAAACAGTTTTTTTTAAAAAAGAGTAGGTCAGGCCAGCCCGGCTTGCTGAAACGAAAATGTCTTTAGGGCAGTTCGGAAAGCACGAAGGTCAGGGATCCGCCGTATCTCTGGGGGCAACTCATTCCAGAGGGTGGGTGCCCCCACAGAGAAGGCTCTCCCCCTGGGGGCCGCCAGCCGGCATTGTCTGGCCGACGGCACCCTGAGGAGGCCCTCTCTGTGGGAGTGTACTGGTCAGTGGGAGGCTACCGGTGGCAGAAGACGGTCTTGTAGAATAGGATGATAATAATAATAATAATAATAATAATAATAATAATAATAATAATAATAATAACAACAACAACAACAACAATAATAATATAAAGAATAAAAGGTAAAGGTAAAGGTTCCCCTCGCATATATGTGCTAGTCATTCCCGACTGTAGGGGGCGGTGTACATCTCTGTTTCAAAGCTGAAGAGCCAGCACTGTCCGAAGACGTCCCCATGGTCCTGTGGCCAGCATGGTTAAAGGCACACGAAACACTGTTACCAAAGGTGGTCTCTATTTTTTCTACTTGCATTTTTTACCTGCTAGGTTGGCAGAAGCTGGGACAAGTAATGGGAGCTCACCCCATTATGTGGCACTAGGGATTCGAACAGCTGAACTGCCGACCTTTCGATCGACAAGCTCAGCGTCTTAGCCACTGAGCCACTGTGTCCCTATGCCAGAATAAGAATAGGTATGCAATATTCTGCATGTATTTTAGAACAGTGACGTGTCCCTGTTTTGCCCATCCCTGAACGAATGTTTATTTTTTACATCGCTTCCCAGTCTTTTTAAATTGGATTAGCTGACAAGCATCTTAATCATTCAAATGAAATGATGAACAAAAATTTCATTGTTGTGGGAACAATTTTGAACTTCTGGGAGATAATACTGCCACAGGAAAGAAAATGGTCTTCTTTAATGAGTTTAATATCTTAGTAGAACTGTTCTCTGTTCTGAAAGGGGGAGGGGGACTAGAAAGGGATGTAATATAGAAAATATCCGTATCCTCAAAAAAAAAAACCAAAAAAAAAACACCAGGGGTGCAGAAAATAGTTTATGATGGTTGCAGTGCCCCAGGGTCATGTGATCACCTTTTGCGACCGTCTGACAACGGGGAAGCCAGAATCACTTAACAACCATGTTACTAATTTAGCAACTGCAGTGATTCACTTAAGAACTGTGGCAAGAAAGAAAGTGTTAAATGGAGCAAAGCTCACTTAACAAATGTCTCCCTTAGCAACAGAAAGTTTGGGCTCAATTGTGGTAGTAAATCGAGGACCAGTAATATTCCAAGCTTAAAACAAAATATGAATGTTCTAAGAGGTTTTTTTTTCCCCCAAGATTTCTTCTAGTAGAACATAAACCACCTTTGCTATTCTAATAAAATAATCTAATGGAATGTTTCAAGTGGGACTGTACTGTTAAAAAGATCAAAATAAAAAATAAAATATTTAATGGACATCCTTAACTCAAAAGTTGTTATAATTAAATGTATGTTCAACATACATTTTTCCTAAGAATCAAAGCTCGCTAATGGCTCTAAATCAAATTGAAATCCGAACTCCCTGAAGGATTTTTCTTCTTCTGCAAAATCCATCTTTTGCAGCAGTGTTCTTTTAGAAGACAGAATTAAGAAATATCAATATTGTACGGTGCCTTCCTGTAAAAGTGTTTCCCACCTAACTCTCCCTGACTCTTCATTTGGCAAACTCCAGAGCTAGAAATGGAAATAAATGTTGAAACCAAAACAATGTTAAGTTTGAATATTAAAGAATTGAGTGAATCAAAAAACAAATGTTCAAAGGGAAAATTAAATTTAAATTTAGAGGTTTTAAAAAGAGGTTTTAAAATTAAAACCTCTTCCAAAGTAGTTACTAAGTCACTTGGTGTTTAGATTTGCAAAAAAGGGGACATAATCAACAGCAAAATTGCTTCCATCTCTATCACACTCCAAGCCTCAGAGTACTTACGTTGCATTTTGGTTCTTTAATCTGTTTTTGGGACGTCCTATTGGGTTGGCATAACGCCGCTTAATCTGTGCTGCCTTCTTTTGGAGTAGTTTTCTTCCTTTTTTACGTGGTCGACATATCTGACATATCCACATGCCTGTAAGAGACAAACCTCATCGTCATACAAGAGCACCACAGTCCTGCTTGTTTGTTTGTGTCCCACATTTCTATCTTCTATCCAAAGATTTTCGCACAGAATATAAAAGCTGAGTAAAACTGGACAGGATAACAATTCTAAAAACAGTAAAAATGTCACTACCCAAACAGAAAACTACCAAGAATAAATGTAGAAAATGAAGATGTCATAATAAAATCAATATGAGAATTTTATTGGGAAACTCGGTTTTTAAATATCTAAGAAGATTCTCCATAGTGTAGAAATGGGAGGTACTAGTCTGAGTTTATCCTTGGTCTAGCTCTATGGACTAAGTTGAAACTTCTGAAGGTCCGCCTCCCTGGTGACGTTCCTTCTGTTTTTTCAACTTAGTCTCAGCTATGGACGCATTTTAGCTCGGAGCTTAGAGCTGAGCTTGGAAATCCTTGGATAAGGTAGTATTTTATTTTATTTTGTTTTATTCTTCCTTCCATTCCCCATCATCTGGGAATTCTGGGAGTTAGAAGTCCACCCATCTTAAAATTGCTAAGGCTATCTTAGAGAAGAACCTTATCTTCTTCAGAGCTGAAGAAACTTCTTGGATGAGAAGTGAAACGCCTTCATAGAAAAACCAGAAAGTCCAGTTGCCTTTTGAAAAAGCACCTTTGGGTCAGTTTTTAAATGCTTTCAATGGGGAGGAGCTAACCTGATCTCAAAAGAGCCTGGATAGCTCAGCAGACTAAAAGCCTGTTATTAACATTCAGCTGTCTGCAATTATTGCAAGTTCGAACCTCACCAGGCTCAAGGTTGACTCAGCCTTCCATCCTTTCTAAGGTAGGTAAATTGAGGACCCAGTTTGTGGGGGCAATAAGCTGACTTTGTATAAATATACAAAAGTATGAAGGCTATTGCTTAACGCACTGTAAGCCGCCCTGAGTCTTCGGAGAAGGGCGGCATATAAATCTAATTTTAAAAAA
Organism: Masticophis lateralis; assembly: GCA_030761175.1. Classification (NCBI taxonomy): domain Eukaryota; kingdom Metazoa; phylum Chordata; class Lepidosauria; order Squamata; family Colubridae; genus Masticophis; species Masticophis lateralis. The sequence goes on from JAUDYJ010000008.1 coordinate 20,957,367, forward strand.
AACACCTGAGACTGCTCCACAGCATCAGTGCTGGCACCACACAGTAGGGCCTCCTCCCTTTAGCCATCTGGATCTTCCAAAAATGAAGAGTCGGTAATAGATTCTCCCTATTAAACCTCATCAATTAGGCCAATACTCTTTAAGAGTAGGTAGTCCTGCAGCTATCTAGTAACTGAACCATAAATGGCTTTAAAAAGAAGCACCTTCAGTTGTACCTGGAAACCAATTGGCAACCAATGCAAGGTTCATAAGCCAGTGTTACATACGTACTTCCAACAACAGAAGCCAAATAGTATGCAAACTGGTGCATTTTGGGTCAATTGTAATCTTGGGAGTAGTTTTTAAATAGAGCACATTACGGAAGTCTAGCTAGATGGCGATAAGCATGAGAATAATTGCCGCTGGTTCATTGTGCCTGAGGTAGAGTTGCAACTGAAGCACCAGCTGAAGGTGGGAACCTTTTAGCCACGACATCTACCTGCTGTTCCATCACGAGCTGTGAATCCAGAAGAATTCCCACATCATGAACCTTGATGTGGGAATGCTTGAGGCGGTGATGGAAAACTCCAGTGTGTTCACAACAACTCAGATTTACTGAGATTTACTCTCCCATCCAAGTCCTGGCAATCCCTAGGATACCAGACAAGGGTATTGATGATGCCACCACGCCCTGAACCACTGAATGACATCTCCCAGCAGCTTCACATATATGTTAAAAAGCAGGGAAGAAATTCTAGTCTCGCCGTTCATTTTCTTAGTTCCTTTATCGTAAAGCAGTTTCTTTTCTGGCACTGGAGTGCAAATGTGTAATTGTTCTGCCTATGAATTCTATCCTGCGTGCTCAAGATTTTCCACGTAATCTGAAAAACTTCCTCCTTCTTGTGTCATTTTTCAGGCCACCCCCCACTCCTCACCTTTTGGCATCCTGGTCAAAGGGGGATCACAGCACTCCATATGAAAGCCCCGATCACACGAGTCACAAAAGAGCATATTATCCTGTAAAGGCACAGATGTTTCTGTTTAATGCCTTGTATGTGCATAGTCAGAGTGTTCCAACATGGAGGCCATCAACGCTTTTGGCCGCAGTTCAGAATATCTAAGGGCGCCACTGTGATATAGCGGTTATAGCAACTTCGAGGCCATTCTCCAGCCACAAAAGTTCACCAGATAACTCTGGACCCATTACCTTCTCCCAGGCTAACCCAATAGTTCTCAACCTATGCGGACTCCTGGGGGGCCGTGATGTCATCACGGGGGGCCACAAAGGCTTGAAGAAACGATGTGATTTTAATCTTAAATCTTGGGGGTCCGTGGCCACAAAAGGTATTTAAAGGGGGTGGGTGGTGAAGAAAAGGTTGGGAAACACTGGTCTAACCTATTCCCAGGGCTATTGTGGGGGTAAAAATGGTGGTGGAACGTGCTACTTTGCACTCTTAAGAGGAAGGGCAGGATATAAATCTACCTTCTGTTAACCAATTTATTTGTTTTATTTGTAGCCCAAATAAATTTATTATTTTTACAAATAACTCAAGGTGGCAAACGTACCCAACACACTTTCCTCCTCCTATTTTCCAACAAGAGCTCTGTGAGGCGGGTTGGGCTGAGAGAGAGAGAGAGTGACCGGCCCAAAGTCATCCAGCCAGCTTTCATTCCTAAGGGGGAACTTGAATTTCATGATCTTGTATTTCCCAGGCTGGTGACTTAACCACTAGACCAAATTGGCTCAATTAATGAATTAAGAGAATGCCTTCTTCATAATTGTCACCGCCCCTCTGATAAATAACTTATTTCATATGCCTTGCGCATATTCTAAAGTTAGAAGAACCACAAAGGTTACCTTCTGTACGAAACCTTATGAAAAACCACAGTCAACCAGACAGCCACATGTAAAACTGGTTTTGCCATATTTTTTTCCATTCAAAGCTGACTTCTGTCTGTAGTAGTTGCAAGTTATAAATCCTTCCTGTTCACGTTCCAGTGTGATTGTTTTACTGATTTATTGTCATTTTGTTACTGATTACATTGTCATGATTTTGGAAAGATTATGTATTAAATTAACTTTTAAATAAATTTGCCACTATTGTGACACGTAACATATTAAATTAAAAAGCATGAGAAGAAGTATTTTGTTACTGCTCTTTTTAAAGTGTCAACTTTTATTTTACATATTTGTATTCTGTTTTTCTATTTTTTTAAAAAAACACATTTTAACTGAAGTTTACATAAACAAACATACATAAGTTAAATCAGCCAAGCTTCTTCGCTATATGCTTTGGGAAGGAAAGATTAAAAAGATCACCAAGTACAACGGCCACAAAAATGCTCTCGTGCAAACCAACCTATCTAACATTAGCTGCAGAACGACACAAAGCATCCCTTGCATTGATGATTTTAGAAAATGGTCAGGCCCGCAGGGAATATAGTACTTCACACACTACAAGGCCCTTCGGAGCATTAAAAAGTAACCTCAGAACTCTGGATTAAGTCCAGAAACATGCTGGGAGTAAAACCATTGTTAGAACTGTTTCCTGCAGTAAGTTCCAGCTGGACTCCCATCACACTTTGTGCCAGCTGTAGTTTCCAAATAGTCCCAACGTATCTTTAAAGTGCTCTAATTTGGATGTTACAAAGGTATACGTGATGGTTGCCGAATCAAATCACAGAGTGCAAGTGCAAACCAGATGAAGTCGTCTGCAAAAGAGATTACTCCAAGTTTTATCCAGACCAAGATCAACTCAGGAGCCATGGTGGTGCACTGGATGGAGTGCAGAATTGCAGGCAAACTCTGCCCACTGTCAGGAGTTTGATCCTGACCAGCTCAAGGTTGACTCAGCCTTCCATCCTTCCAAGGCTGGTAAACTGAGGACCCAGATTGCTGACTCTGTAAACCACTTAAGAGAGTGAGATAAAGCACTACGAAGCAGTATGTAAGTCTAGTTCTATTGCTCTCTGATATAACTTCACTGATCCAGCAGATAAACCTTCAGCTCAGATACTCACAGCATTTTTGCCCTGGTCTCGACAGGAACTGCAGGTTTTGCACTCAATGCACTGCCATCGTAAGGCCTTCACCCGAACGGTTAATTCTGGGGAGAACTTCAAGCAGGATGGATGACCTATATGTACCAAGGATACAAGAGTAATTTCCATGATGCCAAGGGGGGGGAAAAAAAAGCAAAATTTAATAAAAGTAAGGTTACAGGTTCTAACGCAGTTCACTCTTGACTTCCGGAGAAGACTCCTGGTTTGTCAAAAGAGTTCAAAACACGTTATCGACACTTCGCAGGCTGTGTTTTCAAAAGCAAATGGTTATTTTTTTGCCCAAGAACTTCATTTCAGTTTCATGAGGAAAACTTTAGTCCTAAAAGGTTTTTGTGGATGGCTGAACCCAAAAATGATTTCAACATGTCCGTGATTCACACATGATTTTAAAGTACCATTCATACAACGCTTGTTAAATTTATCTGTATTTTCATCTGCATAGCATTCTTGGACCAAGAAACGCCACCTGGCACTACAAATACTGGGAAAGATCTGTCACCTGTTTTAAGGAAGCCGTATATTTTGTTTTTGCTATAAATGTGTATCTGAATTTAATACAATTGAGCGCAAAATTTGTTGCTGAGCGTGGCAGTTGTTAAATGAATTTTGTCCCATTTTACTGCCATGGTTGTTTCCTGCCATGGTTGTTGAATGAATCACTGCAGCTGTTAAATTAGCAACATGACTTTAAAGTAAATCTAGCTTCCCCATTGACTTGTCCGAAAAAGGGGATCACATGATCCCAGGATGCTTGGAATTGTCCTAAATATGGATCGGTTACCAAGCATCTACATTTTGACCATGTGACTCTGGGGAATGCTGCCAATGGTCATTAGGTGAGGAAAATGGTCACAAGTCACTTTTTTCAGGGCAGGCGTGACTTCGACAGGGTCAATAAGTGAACTGTTGTAAATTGAGGACTGCCTGTAATCCAAGCTCTTGTTTTAGCCCATCATCATCCATCCATTCTGGCTGATGGTGAGATTTCAGACTATACTGTATGGTGATGTTGTTATTACCGTATTTTTTGGAGTATAAGAGGCACCCTAAAAGGGGGTGAAAATTTAGGTGTGTCTTATACATGAATGTAGCCCTGCCCACCCACTAGCCCCCACCCTTTGGCCTCTGCCTCGCAGCAGTTACCTCCTTGCAAGCAAACAAGAAAAAACAGCTCCTTTCAGCTTCAGCACATCCTAATTAGCCCAAGTTGATTGGATCTGCTTCCCAACTCTCAGCTGATTTGCTCTCAGCTGTTTTGCGCAGGGCTCTGCTGCTTCCTGCAAGGAGGTAAATTGCTGGGAGCAGATTTTCTTTTGCCTTGTGCTAATCAAGCTATGCTGAAAATGAAACTGAAAGTAAAGCAGGCTCTTTGCTGCAAGGAGGCAAAATTGCTCAGAGGCAAGAGGGAGATTTCTTTTTCTTCTTTTCCTCACCAAAAAAGGTAGGTGCGTCTTATACTCCCAAAAATACGGTATGTCTACTTCACAGGTGAGAATGAGAAAAGCATCTGTTTTATTTTGCATAGAACAAAACCTATCAATAAATGGTCGGAAAACCAGAAGTTTTTGCCCGATGTTGTAAAATTTATAAATGGCAAATAAATGGGACGCCAAATGAACAGGTGCGCACCTATAAATACCCTGGAGTGCAATTTCATGCTTCCTTTTCCTTGCTTGTTCATTTTTCTTATCAGGCAATGAGTGTATCTCTGTAGCTACTGTAAGATTTTCCCGTCTGAAAGGAGTCCGTGATAATTCTGCAGCCTCAAAGGTCTTCCAAGCTCAAGGAATCCCTCGGCTTCTTTATGGCTCCCAAATTGGCTCTTTTGCAAAGCTTAATGTTACTGAAACCATCCGAAATAAATGCATTGGAGCCACATGGATGGTACCGACGTTTATTAAAAATGCCATCCTACACGCCGAAACAGGCCTAGTTTCTCTGGATGCTAGAGCGTGGTTCCTTTTTCTCAGCTTCTGGCTAAAGTTTATTCCACTTCCCAGTGGTGGAATTCAAATTTTTTTATTACCGGTTCTGTGGGCATGGCTTGGTGGGCATGGCAGGGGAAGGATACTGCAAAATCTCCATTCCCACCCCACTCTGGGGCCAGCCAGGGGGGGTATTTGCCGGTTCTCCGAACTACTCAAAGTTTTCACTGCCGGTTCTCCAGAACCTGTCAGAACCTGCTGGATTTCACCCCTGCCACTTCCTATAGGTTTAGTCCCAATAGTATTTAAAGACTGCTTGATATCATCATGGTTTTGAAAAGCCCTTGATAAAAATTCAATTGCTAGGCCTCTCTATGGAAACTAATTTGGGATATATTTATTTATTATTTATTAGTTATTAGTTCAATTTATATGCTGCCCTTCTCCAGAGACTCAGGGCGGCTTACAATGCTGCCCTTCTCCAGAGACTCGGGGCGGCTTACAATGCGTTAAGCAACAGCCTTCATACTTTTGTATATACCTGCTTAGTAGGGCTTTCGGGCCCCCCTAAGCGGTGTTCTTTTTTATACAGTTTATTGCCCCCACAATCCGGGTCCTCATTTTACCTTCCTCGAAAGGATGGAAGGCTGAGTCAACCTTGAGCCTTTTGAGATTCAAACTTGCAGTAATTGTAGGCAGCTGGTGCTAGTTAACAGCACTTTGGTCTGCTGCGCCACCAGGGTTCTTGGTGCCACAGATCTCCAAACAATGTTAAATACAGTGTTACACCCCAATATTTATCATTTGCTTCCAAAAGATTTGCTTGTTTAATCATCTATTCCGATTTTAAAATTTTGTAAGGTCTTCACAGTAAGCCAGGTTGGATACTTTGGCCCCAGCAGTCTTGTTTTGATGTTTTAAGGGTACTCCTAAGCACTTTCAGTTATGTCCATGTGGTCAGGGTACCATGGAAAGTCTAAGCCATGTGGACTCTAAACAGACACATGCATCCGGTCTGGAAGAAATGTCCAGGAAGGAAGTGCGATTTCTATTTAATGTTACTTCTTCCAGACAAGGACTTGAAAACAATCTCTCAAGCCGCCCAATTCACTGCTACCATTTGCTGAATATACTTCATCATTATTTAGATTTGGAACTGTTTCATTTTTTTATTATTTTATTTTTATTTTACTTGGGATCTATTTAGCATTTTTGTTCTGAATTATTTTTGGATTCTGTTACATTTATAGTTTGACCGTTATACACATATGTGGAAAGATGTAATACTTCTTTTATTGTTTTTATTCTATCTGGCCTTAGAGCTCTAATGATTTGATTTGAGGTGTAAGTCTGAAGACCATCCAATGCTTCTTTCCGTTTACTGGTTAGTGAGGTAAATTGTTCTCTTCTTAATTCTTGGTTGTTCCTTGACTTAGGGGGCACGGTGAATTGGTGGTTAAGATGCTGAGTTTGTCAAGCACAAGGTTGGCAGTTCGAGACCCAAATACCACATGACAGGCTGAGCTCCTGTTCTTGCACCAGCTCTTGCCAACCTAGCAGTCCAAAAGCAGGCAAATCCAAGTAGGTAATTAAGTACCACTTTGGTGGGAAGGTAACAAGTGTTCCATGTGCCTTGGCATATAGTCATGCTGGCCACATGACCACGGTAGCGTGTTCGGACAACACTGGCTTCCTCAGCAAGGATTTAGAGATGAGCACTGCCTCCCTAGCGTTAGGTATGACCGGACAGGAAAAACCTTTACCTTTTTTTTGTTTTTAGTTCTTGATTTACAGCAACAATTAGGACCAGAATTTCTGTTGCTAAGCCATGCAGTCATAAAGCGTGACCATATCATTTAGTGATGGCGATCCCTGCAATCCCGGTTGCCATGGCTAACTGAGACCCCCTCCACTTGTTGGGTGAGGTGTGAAGCCAAAGTCAGGGTGAAATCTGGCAGGAAGCAGGCAGGTAAGTGGCTGCTGCTGAGCAGGGGAAGAGAACAAGGTGGGTGAGAAGCACAGGTTGGCAGGATGTGAGGGAGTGCACAAGAGATGTGGATTGTGAAGAGTGCATGGGGGGGGGGGTGCATAAATGGCCAGCATGGCAGGAGCAGAGGGCGTGGGTGGGGAAAAAACCTTTCTCCAGCTACTTGCAAACCTTTCCGTGCCAGTTTCCCCGTTGACTTTTTGGAGAAGCTGGCAAGGAAAGGTTGCAAACAGGACTCAGGTGTTCACAAGCAGCCCTGACTTTGAGCTGACTGACAAGCACCCAGATCACCCGACTGTGAGAATGTTGACATGGAAGGAACTATGAGGACCAGTCCTAACTACCATTCGTTCAGTGCCCAGTCCGTGAATGAAGGGCCGTATGTCAAGGACTACTAGTAAGAACAAAAATAGCTGTATTATATCAGCTCTAATTTCTAGACTTCTATGAAATTTGATTGTTTATTTGTACCCTATGACTATCATTAATTGTTGTACCTTATGATTCTTGATGAACGTATCTTTTCTTTTATGTACACTGAGAGCTTATGCACCAAGACAAATTCCTTGTGTTTCTAATCACAGTTGGCCAATAAAGAATTCTATTCTATTCTATTCTATTCTATTCTATTCTATTCTATTCTATTCTATTCTATTCTATTCTATTCTCTATTCTCTATTCTCTATTCTCTATTCTATTCCTATTCCTATTCCTATTCCTATTCCTATTCCTATTCTATCCCCTAAGCAACAAGAACAAAGGGGGACCACCTGGTATAAAACAGCGCCCACTGACAGAGTCATGCACGATCTCCATTGAAACTCAAATGGAAACCCCTGAATAGCTGGGAAGCTAAACAAGGGCTGAACCTCTAGGCCTTTCCTGCAACCGATATAGAATTGCCTAGTAATCAATGCAGACGAGAGCCTTAGGACAGTGCAAGGACGTTGTAATTATTCACATTTACCTCTAGAAAATATTTACTTGCAATCAGGCCTACAGTAGTACAAAGACCAAATGCAGAGAGAGAGAGAGAGAGAGAGAGAGAGAGAGAGAGAGAGAGAGAGAGAGAGAGAGAGAGAGAGAGAGAGAGAGAGAGTGTGTGTGTGTGTGTGTGTCCAACCAGATGAACAGATGGATCATCACCGGCGCCAACAAACTTTAGTGTCCCAAAATTTTACACAGAAAGTCACCTACCGCTATTGCCGCAATCAGCACAAGAGATGAGCTCCTCGGGTTTCTTTTCTCGGTTTTGTTCTTTTGTACCAAGGCAGAAACTGCAGATTGGGATTGGTTCAGCAACTGGCTGCAAGGGGGGGGGGGGGGAGAGGAGAGGAGGAGGAGAACACAAACTTTCATTAATTAGCATGTTTGCAAAATACTGTATAAAGATGCCCCGGCAAAAAAGCCTGACTTCCACATCAGGTGAGAGATGGAAGAACTTGGGGTTCTAGGACTGCTTCACTGCGTCTCCCATTCAAAGTCAAAATACCTAACAATGAACACAAAATTTAAAGGAAGCTAGGTCTAAATCACTCTGGCAGGAGAAAACATAAGGGGGGGGGGGGGAGGAGGTGTTATTGGCACCTTGGTCCAAAAGGAAAAGCTGGATGAACAATAGGATGCTCCTTTAGGCCCACATGATCCAACCAGAATTCAAGTCAGTGGTTTGAGAAGACAAAGTCAATCAATATTTCTGTTGAGGATCGTGATACAGGCGGTCCTCGACTTAAAACGACCACAGTTGAGCTGAGCCAAGAATTTATGCTGCTAAGTGAAACGTTTGCTAAGTGGGTTTTGCCCCCCATTTTACGACCTTTCTTGACACAGTTGTTAAGTGAACCATTGCAGCTGTTAAGTTAGCAACGTGGCTGTTAAATGAATCTGCCTTCTTTGCTGGTTAAAAGATCGGAAAAGGCAGATCACATGACCCTGGGACACTGCAACCGTCATAAAAGTGAGTCAGTAGCCAAACGACTGGATTTTGATCACATGTTCATGGGGATGTTGCAACAGTCATCGGTATGAAAAACAGTCATAAGTCACTCTTTTCAGTGTCGTCGTAACTTTGGACAGTCACTAAATGAGCTGTTGTAATTCGAGGAGGCTACTGTGTATATGGCACAAATTGTCCCCATACTTACCAATTTGGTCACCTTGTAATTTCAAGGATGGGAAATAATAAAATGCTGTTTCAACAAAATTGAAACAATAAAATGATGGGAAAGACTTATTTCTCTGGTTTGCTATAAATCATATGCTCTTAGCACTTGACATCAGCCATATCAATCAGTCTCTTGACATTATCAGCAAAATATCTCGCCCCAGTGTAGCTGGTGTCACGCTAGAGTTGTCTGAACGAAATGAGATGCCTTTCACATTTTGATAATAAAGAAAAAAAACTTTTATTTGTTAGAACAACATCTTCACAGACTCATATGCAGCCAGGAAATGACCTCTGCTCCATCATCCCTCCCTTTCCTGGCTTGCTTCCTTATTCTATTGGTCATTATCTAAATCACTCTATGGCACTCTCTCTTAATAATCTCACAGGAATTTAACCCCCTCTTTACTATGTCAGCACTGAGAAGCTGACATCCGGCCCCCCTCCCTTCATTCTTCAGCAAAACTTGCACAAGATAAAACAACAGGTCTAATACCATTACCCCGTCTGGGACTGTGTCCCACCCCGTCCCGGCCTGTCTAGGTGATCTGCATGGAATTTAGCTATAAGGCGGTCAGCTTGAATGTTCGTGCTCTTCACCCATGATGCTTCTGATGATGGGTAACCCTTCCACTTAATTAAGTATTGGAGGCGGCCTCTGTGCCACCTCGAATCGAGAATTCGCTGTACTTCATAATGAGTTTGGCCCCCAATGATCAAGGGCCCTGGGGGATCACGTGACACCGGCCTTAAAGTTGACCCCACCACAGGCTTCAGAAGACTACTGTGAAAAACGGGGTGTATCTTTCCTAGTAACCGGGGCAACTGCAACTGTACCGTGACCGGGTTGATTATTTTTACTATAGGAAATGGTCCTATAAATTTCGGGCCCAATTTCCTAGTTGGGAGTTTGAGTCTCAAGTACTTGGTGGAGAGGTAGACCTTCTCTCCTACTCGGAATGGTCTTTGAGGGGCTCGGTGCTTATCTGCTTGCTTCTTATAAGCCTGTGCCGCCTTGTCTAATGCCTTTTTGACGTTCTCCCAGGATTCTCTTAGCATCGCCATCCAATCGTTCAAACTGACTGAAGAAGGGGGTTCCCTGGGATATTCTGGCATGGGGACAAAATCCATACCACTCACTACCTTGATTGAATGGGGTTAGTCCTGTACTACTGTGGACAGCATTGTTGTACGCGACCTCCGCAAAAGATAGGAGGTCCGCACAGTTCGACTGTTGGTAGTCTACATAGCACCTCAAGTACTGCTCTATCATGGCAGCTGGGTTGATCAGGAAGTCATCTGAAAAGGAAGATGGCTCCTTTAAAAAGCAATTTTAGCTGCAAAGTAGAGGTGGAGTGCACTCCAATTTTTGCTGGAGATTTTGATTCTAGAAGCAAAACTCCAAACCAATTCTTATTATTTAATACTAGGACAATATTATTGAGATGCCTGTGTGCTGGTTCTAGATGTTCCTCCCTTTCCTGAGTCTCAGTTATGTGGAATCCAAGATCTCAACACAACCCATCCAACTAATATCGATGGATTTCTAACAAAGATACTGACAAATAGTGAAACTAATCAGGCTTGATTCAAACTAAACCTCTCTCCCCTTCTTGTAGGTGTTAAATCTGATGCCTGGGACGCATTTCACCAAGCTAAATATACAGGAAGGTCAGAATGAAATGTTTAAAAGATGCAAAGGGGTGCATCATTGTACAGCCAGGAAGGAAGGATTCTAACCACTAACAGATCCTTTCCACCTCACCTGACTCTTTTCTCATCTCCTCTGATTAGCTAAGCAACAAATGAGCAACTACGAAGGACAAATAGGGAAAGGCTCTACAGCAGAGGGTAAGAAAAACATTTTTGAGAGTGTAAAAGCTTTCCTCTAGTTGGCATCCCTAAGGGAGTCACCGAATAATAAACTAACAGTTTTACAAATGCAATCAACACCAGTACCTTCCGAAAGAAAGTGTACTGAATGCAGTTAGGATACGTGTAATTAGAGAGTAGGCAAGGAAGCCAGGGGAAAGACTAATCTTTTGAATCAACTACTATAGGAAGGGGTGTAAGATATCCCTGGTGATATAAATAGGCAGCAAAGAAATCTGGAGACAGCGAGGAAAGAAATAAATGTACACAACTGAAGACCTGGGGGGAAAAAAGACAAGGGACAGCAGCAAAAGAGTCTGGCAGACATTCAACTCTCTCTCTGCTGTTTTCCTTTCAAGCACATCTATCGATGTAATGTCAGTAGAGCCGAAGGGAAAATGGGAGGAGGGAAGAAGGAAAGGGAAGAGTCTGAGACTGGGGGGAAAAAAGGGAGACTGTTTTAAGGGTTGCCAGCTTCTCAGCGCACAACACAAAAGCTGTCTGGGAAGACTTAAAACTGTTCCCATAGCGAAGCACCGAAAAGAGAACAATTTATGGAAAGGGAAGGTTTAATACAAAAAACACACAGAGATGTATACATGGAGGCAGCAGCCAAAAATTTTCTCTTCTTCTCCAGGAGCAAGAGCTCATTTTGTCTATTTTGGGAGTTCTAAGTCCAGATGCAGGCCGGAATATCAAATCCTGCTCGCAGAAAAAGAGGTCCTTTCCACATTATGCAATTTGCTGCATTTGTTCCATTTCCATCCTTCTGCTTTCTTTAACTGCTTTAGGCAAACAACAGAAGGGGAGAGGGGAGCAATGACAGTCTGGGCACCCAGTTTAAAAAAAAAAAACTAAAAAAAAAACACCAGACAGGCACTGTAAGTACCTGGAGGCAGATTTACTTTTAAGTTCTCAGAGCACAGGTAAGGAGTAGAAAGCCACTCTGCGAGGGCAGATACAATATTTCTCCTTTCTATATATCATTCTTAAAAGGTAAAGGTTCCCCTCGCACATATGTGCTAATCGTTCCCGACTCTAGGGGGTGGTGTTCATCTCCGTTTCAAAGCCAAAGAGCCAGCGCTGTCCGAAGACGTCTCCGTGGTCATTTGGCCGGCATGACTCAACGCCAAAGGCGCAGGGAACGCTGTTACCTTCCCACCAAAGGTGGTCCCTGTTTTTCTACCGGCATTTTTGACGTGCTTTCGAACTGCTAGGTTGTCAGAAGCAGGGACAAGTCACGGGAGCTCACCCTGTTACGCGGCACTAGGGATTTCGATCGACAAGCTCAGTGTCTTAGCCACTGAGCCACCACATCCTACCCAGTAATAATTTAACCTTGGCTGCATCATCCTTCATATCAGATCTTCGAAAATATATTCCTAATTCTCCTACCCTTGCATTACTAGGAGACAGGTTGAGAAGAATGGCAGTGAAAACATCCCAAGCTTATTTCCTCAGATTGGCCCTCCATTCAGAATCACAAGGGTCTTTACGGCAGCTTGTGTGGAGCTGGTGATTTGATTTTTTTTTTTTCCTTTTCAAATGAACATCCTAACATCTCCAGATTAAAAGTATCATAAATCTCTAAATGCTCTGACAATTGACTACGCTCTGTCCTTGGCCAACTGTACCCTTGGAAACGGCAGAATCCTTTTAACAGGCAGCGGTTTTAAGATCAGTCCCTTTTTTTATCTACGGCTGCAGGATACAGAAAACGCCACTCAATTCTGACATCGGGTCCAGAGCTTCACAAGTGGCTATGAGGCATTCTTTGGGGAATCTGTGTACTTTGAAAAAAAAAAACACATTAGAGAGAACGATACTTGACTCAGTAAGTTCATAAATAACTGTAATCTCACAAGTCAAGTATTTCTTTTTTGCTTCAGTTCTTGAATCAAACCGAAGATAAAGCTTGATTCATTACACTAGCCTTTTATCAACTGCCCTCCAGATAGAGTTAAACTACAACTCCATCTGGCAGGAGCTAAGATTATGCTTAGCGGTCAGCCTAAGCATAACATTACTCAAGCTCCAGATGTGCCTGACTACAACCTCTATCATTCACACCAGTGTGTGTGGATGTGGATGACAAAAGTTGTCGTTCAACACAGCTCCATGTTCAGTAGGGTTAGACTTAGGCTCATTGTTCTTCAATCTTTAATGCAGCGGTGTCCAACTTCGGCAACTTTAAAATTGGTGGATTTCAACTCCCAGAAATCCCCAGCAATTCTGAGATTGAGGTCCACCAGTTTTAAAATTGCTAAGGTTGAATACTCCTGCTTTTTAAGACTGCTTCTAAAACAGGGGGTCTCCAACCTTGGCAACTTTAAGACTTGTGGACTTCAACTCCCAGAGTTCCTCAGCCAGCAAAGCTTTGCTGGCTGAGGAACTCTGGGAGTTGAAGTCCACAAGTCTTAAAGTTGCCAAGGTTGCAACCCCTGTTCTAAAAACATGCCATTGAAAGACGGTGAATTCTTCACCATTGAAGACTGCATTCTTCATGGCATGTTTAAATTCCTCTACCTTGGAAATGTTAGCAACCAACTGGGATTTCTTATCATCACTTCACCTGCTATTTCAGGATGAAAACAATTGTTATGAATATATTTTTAAATTACCTGGCATTCTTACAGCAACCAGGAAGATAGCCAGTTAAATAAAATATGCAATAAAGCAGGTATTATACATAACACCATAACATAACAGGGCAGCGGAAACAACACAGCTACTGCACCATGGGGTGGAAACAATATCAGCCTCAAATTGTAAAAAAAAAAAAATTGCTTAGTATTTTACTACTGGTTCTCGTCACTGGATTCACTAGGGTTATAAGGAGAGAGAGTTCATAAACCACAATAAGGATATACCTCTTAGCTGTTTTCAATGATGAACAAAGAAACTAAAATCAGACTAAAACAATTTCAAGTACTGGTCCATCGCAGGAAAGCACCTTGGACAAAAGAACGAATTAGTCTTCTTTTGAAACCCGCTAAGGAAATTTTTTCCATAAAATGAACTATGTTGAATATCAAAAAGTTCCCACTAAGGATCCATGGATTAATCTATTAATCCATGATACCCTGAGGACATCTACTTCACTGTGGAATCCTTCCTTCCTTCCTTCCTTCCTTCCTTCCTTCCTTCCTTCCTTCCTTCCTTCCTTCCTTCCTTCCTCCCTCCCTCCCTCCCTCCCTCCCTCCCTCCCGTGTGTGTGTGTGTGTGTGTTTACATTTCTATAGAAATTTATAGAGCCACACAACTCAAACATAGGTGGTTCCAGGCAGCTTACAATATTTAAAGACCCATTATCATCGTTGTCGTTGTCATCATCAGTATCCATCTCCATCTCATACTGGATAGCTCAACAGACTAAAAGCCTGTTATTAACATTCAGCTGTCTGCAATTATTGCAAGTTCGAATCTCCCCAGGCTCAAGGTTGACTCAGCCTTCCATCCTTTCTAAGGTAGGTAAATTGAGGACCCAGTTTGTGGGGGCAATAAGCTGACTTTGTATAAAATATACAAAAGTATGAAGGCTATTGCTTAATGCATTGTAAGGCGCTCTAAGTCTCCGGAGAAGGGAGGCATATAAATCTAATTTAAAAAAAAATACACACCCCATGGCAGCAACAACACAATCAAATCAGCCACTTAAATCTCTCCATTCTACTGAAATCTATATAAGTATCACCAACACTCACTGACAAAAGGATCATTGCCACTTGCCTTAAACCAACATTAGTCATTTCACTACTATATGCCAATGGATGAGTATTTATTGTTTTTAATTTCCACATCATTGGCATCCTTCAGTCTCAAGAGACTACGGTATCGTGCTCTGGAAAGAGGTCCTAAAACAGCATCTAGTGTGAATAAAATGGCCTATTCGAGAGTGGCAATTTCCACAATAAAATTTAAATTTATTTCAATTAAATAAATTTTAATTTCCAATGCCTGGCTATTTCTAAAAGACACAAAAACAGCATAGTTCTTAAGGTGTGTGTGCCTGAAGATTGGATCATGCCCCAAGATTTCAAAGCTGATCCACGGATTTTTGAAATTAACTCCGACTGTAACAAAGATTCATGTTATTATCATGAACTGGCTTTTCTTGTACCAACCAAGAAGAGGAAAACATTTCTTATTTCTGTAAAAAGCATTTATTATTGGTTCAATGAACATGTTCTATCACATAAAGAACTAGCATTTCAAAAACGACTTTGCGGCTGACAGTAACTCGGTTCTGAGCTACCCTTTGGCAATGACAAGGAAAGAAAAATCAGTTTCTAAACCTGGGACTTCAGTCTGAACAAACAGCTATAAAATACCCAAAGTAATGACAAATGCCATAAACTGAAAGGGGGGAGAGAGAAAAAGAGACTGGACAGCTTAGTATTTTTAAAATACATTTTATAACACTGTCTGGTTTATACTGAACACCAAATCATAATGTGATTTAGTCCTTTTATTAGCCACAGTTTGCACTGAAGCTCACATAAACCTTTGCTACTGACTATATTGACCAGATTCCTCAGTGGAGCTACAGAGTCGCATGGCTATTTTGTCAATATATGTCTGGGAAGCCTTAATTCCTTCAAAGTTTGCAATTTACTTTTGTGTAAATACATGGCTGCATGCATCTTCTCTAAACTTGCTCAGGGTACCTTTACTTCTTAAGCCCCTGTTTCTTGCAAACTCCTCTTTATTCTATGTCATTCATCTCTGCATTCCAATACCCTGATCAACAACTGGGCAATGGCTATGATCCTGGAGCGGCCTCAAACACACACACAGCAACAGAAGTGCAATCCACATACTGAAATCAACAACTAAAAGATAATCATAAACATAAGGATAGGCCTGCAAACATTACATCCTCTTCCAGCAAAGGGAAGCGAATAGCGTGATGAGGTCACTGTGTTATACCTGCCCTCAAGTGCCTTCTTTTCCATCCATATTCTCTTCAATCTAACAGCACAAAAACAGAGGCCTGCTACAGCCCATTGTGAAGCAGACAATCCTACAACCTTCCATAATCTTCTTCCAGCCTTATTGCCGTGTGCAGAGAAATTCCAAAGGGTCTACTACTAATCAACAAAGCCATAAAACAGCAGAGGGAATAAGTATACTCATGTTGAAAAACCCATTTTGTAATTTGGCTGTTTCTGCATCGGGAAAGAATATCAACCTGCTTTTTTAAACAGAAAATACAGAATTCCTGAACTGTGGAAGATGACACAAACTGCGAAAGTAACTACGTATCTCATCCCGCAAAAATTGCTCACACTGACTGTAACCCAACCACGTTTTTGCCAATTCCTGCAAAACAACTCTCAGAACACCAGACGGAAAAGAAATGAACAGTAAATATGCCTAATTTTTTAATATACAGATATAGTGGAACTGACCTCTCTTTTTTTGGCACATAATTACCATCGTTAAGTCCTAAAATGCTGAAAGGAAGAAATAATCCCTTTAAAGCTTAAGTTTAAATACAAGTTGCATAAGGCTTAGAGAAGAATGTACTATGCCCTGTAACCAAGCTGAATTTTATTAGGACATCATAAACATTTGAAGGGAAACATTTTGGTAGATGATCGTAGCAGAATGGAGTTTTGGAGTTTGCATATTTATACAGTACAGGTAGTCAACAGCACTGAAAAAGATGATTAATGCCCAGTGTTCACACTTACAACATCCCTGTGATCATGTGATCAAAATCCGGACGCTTGGCTACAGGCATGCATTTATGATAGTTGCACTGATCTAGGGTTATGTGACTGTCATCTGTCACCTTGCCAGCTGGCTTCCAAGCAGCCAGTAGGAGAAACCAAATGTATTTAATGGCTGCATGATTCACTTAACCCTTGTAGCAAAAATAGGTCGTATAAAATGAGGCACAACTCACTTAACTGTCTTGTTTAGCAACTGAAATTTTGGGCTCGCCTGTGGTCGTAAGTCGAGGACTACCTGTATGGTAAAGAAGGAAGTACAGACGTAAGACCATTTCACCTTACGTAGGAAACAGCAAACAATCACTGGGAATAGCTTCAGCTATTTTGCAGAGATCTTTTAGCATCTTTTAAATTGAAAGTTGAGCATACTTGTTCTTAATTAAGCGTTTTTAAATATACCCCCAAAAATAGTGTTTTGAACCCCAGGTAACTATTTGTTTCTATTTATATATCACAGACAGTCCATATAATTACTGACAGGCTCATTGTTGGGAGAGGAAGACAGGGCAATTAACAGCTTTTCTATACATTGCTCATTCTTAAATAAGCCAGCAAATAAATCTAGAGGCTAATAGCTGACAAAGTTATAGCAGCCAATCTCCCCCATATTGGCAGATTGAACGAATCACCTTCCAATTAACTCCTCCCTACTTAGTTAGCTTTAATAAGCACAAATGAAGTGGGTGTATTCCAGGCTATTAAAGAGAGCTTATGCCAACACCAGAGTCCATTAACATTGTAATAACTGCTTTAACTGGGGAAAAAAAGTTTAAGGTGTTATAGCTGGCTGCAACTGCCTTGTGTTTTATCCATTATTAGACCACCTTTACAACAGTTTCAAGTTCAGTTCCTACAGCGGCTCTCTTAACCAAATAAAGGCATTTGTTTTTTTGGTTTTTTTGGACCTCAGCTCCTGCATCTTTACCTAGATGGGGTCCTTTGCAGCCTTTCTGACTAAATGCCAATAGTCTGTCGTATTTCTTTGTTTAAAATTCCAACTCGGGCTCCGCTTCCTCCTGTTGCTTTGTTTCTCGTTGCTATTATGGAAACGCACAAGCGGATACCGTTTGCACGATGCATTGTGTTTGTTATTAGGAGCCATTTCACCTGTTCGCCAACCCAGTGAAGAAAATTCAGGCTAATTTTCTGGCATGGAGGTTTCCAGAGTTATACACAGATGGCGGCCATCTGTCGAGATCATGACTCTTCTCCTTGTCAAGATAAACAAGCTGGAATACAGCAACTCCTCTAATCCCTCTCTGGTTGGAACAGGGCCTGCTCAAAGGAGTGTGGGGTCTGCTCTCATCTCACTACCTTCCTCTGGCAACCGCAAATAATTTTATATATATATTGGCTGTATCCAAAAAAAAACTATTCCATAAGCAATATGTCACTTTTCTGCTAGTTAATTATTGTCTCCAAAGTTTGCTAAGGAGGAAATGCAATATTAATGATATGGCAATGTAAAGAGCAAGAAGGGATCACCTGTCTTCGGCAGATTTGCAGAAGTTTATTCTAGAAGTGCCATGAGAGATGAATGACCTACTTGTTTAAAATGCTAAAAATTCCAATGGAATATTGCAAACCTCTGGCTTGTTTGTGTTGTTTTTAATCCCAGATTAAAATATATTAACCAGGTGGATAGTGTCTTTTTTTTTTTTCTTTAAATGTAGAAAAAAGCAGACAAGGAATCAGGGATCAAAAAGCTTTTTGAAACAAGATCATAGTTAGGCAACTAATTTTTAATATGAAGTACATCCCTTTGAGAAAGCAATTCCATAATTTTGAGACTTCTAAACCTTAATTAGATGGGTAATACTTAAGAAAGAAAATATTTTCTGCCATAAATTTGGATTGAGGCAAGGAGAAAAGGATAAATTGTGATTATACACGTATTATATAGATCTTTTTTTTCCCTATTAATTCCTCCCCAAATTTTGTTGTCATATTTATAGCTTATTTAAAGGTCAAAATTGGTACACTGAAGCTAAGGGAAGTGCATGGACAATCAGCATACCAAGCAATGCCGTAATATTCTGATTGTGTAACAGAGGCAAATAGTATTTGAAACCCACAAAACTTCCTGAATCATTTTTAAAGATAGCTTCATTCATCCAATCTGAATTGGATGTCCCCAAGGCATAGCTCCTCTATCTTCCAGTAGCAGGGCTAACCGATAAGGCAGCACAAACCATCTTAAATAGGATTCACAGCATAACCTGGATATATTTCAGACTATGAAGCTGATCTTAAAAGGAAGGCATGATCTACTGGCCCAATCATAAGCATAAATATAAAAACACACCTCCTCATCTGGAGCTAATGAAAGGAAGAATTGCCATCAGTTCACAGGAGCTCATATCCAAAACCTATTTCCTCCAGATGTTTCTCCAGATGTATATAAAATCATACTGAGGAGCACACTGAACCCTTAGAACAACTATTTTGTGTTTACCCTCCCTGCCTTATTTAAATTACACATTATTTAGATACCGATTGGTAAAATTTGACAGTCCGAAGTAATGTTTTTAGTTGTTTGGAACAGATGGCTTAAATGGCTTGTTTCAGTTTTATAACACCTTTGTTTTCCATTTTTTGAGGCTGGGAGCTGGAGAATTGAGTTATAGAGGTTCTTACGAGTCTTAGATTTCCCATCTGAGGTCATGCAAAACCTATTCCCAGCAGTAGTTGTTTTACAGCAACTAACTCGCCTTTCTTGTGAGAAAACAAACTCACTAATGCTTTCAAAATGCTGTGTAAAACACCTAATGTTTCAGTTGCTTCTATTCTTAGTCTACGGTGCCTACTGAGCAAGCAAAGTTTCATTTCCTTCACACAGTGATTGGCTGCTGGCACCTAGTTTAACACACACACAAAATACCTTTTCTGTTTAGAATCTTCATAAGAAATGTTAGGAGACTGAAAAGGCCCTATGTCAACAAAAACTAAAATTAGAATTAGGTTTTAAGAGATGTTTCGCTACTGTAAACCTCACCCTTGGGGTTTTTTTTCCTTCCAAGTTTTTTTTCCCCCCTGCAAGTGAAAAGTCAATTTTTTTATCAATCAGGTGTTGATCCACTGGTTGCAACAGGAATTGACCATCTGGCATCTCGCCTAAGTTTAATGTCATGGGCTAAGAGAGAGTGACTAGAACTCATAGTCTCCTGGTTTCTAAGCCTGGTGCCTTAACCACTGGACCGAACCAGCCTCAAGCCTTCGCCTTGATCTGTTTTCTATATAATAATAATAATAATAAAAACAAAATTAAACTGAATATATTTCGTTTTAGTTTAACTAAGGCAGGGGTCAGCAACCTGTGGCTCTGGAGCTGCATGTGGCTCTTTCACCCCTCTCCTGCAGCTCCCTGTCACTCAAAATATGCATCACAACCGGCAATGTGTGACACCCGCCGGCACGTGATTTGTTGAGCTTTTCAACCCCCGGTAGGCCAACCATGGATAAATCTAAGAAAAGAAAAATTCCCAAAGAAAACACAATATTTAATTCAACTACATATGCTAGTTTTGTGGCCGCTCAAGAAATAGTCAGGTACGGGAAAGGTTTTGTGGCTCCCGGTGTTTTCTTTTCTGTGGGAAACGGGTTCAAATGGCTCTGAGTGTTTAAGGTTGCAGACCCCTGAACTAAGGGTTTAACATAGTTAAGGTGAGTCTATAAATATCTATTCAAACATAAATAGAGCTGAATCAGCTGGAGCTTGCTAAGAGGAATACAGAGATTGTATTGCAGGTTGTGTCTTGAAGAAACTTTTTCCAAAGGTTGAGAAACCTCTCCTGTCAAATCAGAGAGGCAATCCCCAGAATTATAACTACAGATATAAATAGCTTGTTTACTTCCTCCCTGGGCTAAGAAGTATTAGCTTTTCTCCTTTTGGCAAAAGGAACAGCAGCTGTATTACAAGCTACCCTCATTAGTAAGAATAGAAATTATTTGAATTATGCTCTCTTAAAGATTTCTCTGGCAGAATGTTTCATTTAAAACAGCTCTAAGCAACCCATCCAAAAATGCCAATAAAGCAGAAGATTTTAATAACACTGCGCTATCTTACCATTTAAAATGGATAAAAAACGGTGATTAAAACAGATAAAAGAAACTTGTAATGATCAGGTTTAAAATGAAATCTGTGCACAAATATGTTAAAACACAGACACACAGAATCTTTTGGTGAAACACTGGTTTACCCAATTAAGGTTCTAGAAAAATTTTGCATACTGAAAGCAGTTTTGCTAGGATTCACAAATAAAACCAAACAAAAATCCTTAATAAATATTCTGTAGTGCCATAATGGAAATGGGTTGCATGACAAGAAATCAGATCGTATTCATTTAAAATATAAAATATGTGGTTATTAAAAACATTTTAACTGTAACAGCTGATTTGTAACATATATCCCAAGTAACAGGGCTTAGCTAACCTTGGTTGATCTCAAAATGGAACCAAGGGTAGACATGGATTTTACTTAGATGGGAGACTACCAGGCTACAGATTAGGAAATTAAATCAAATCAGTCTTTATTTCAGTCATAGAATTACAGTTTTACTTTCCTTTGGACATTGTTTAGAGAAAAAGCAGAGATGAGATAAAGTGCAAGAGGCAGAACAGTAAAATACTTTTTGCTTGTAATCCTGTTTGCCCGTCCAACTAATTTCAAATTCCTGGGGGGAAACTGCTAAGGTTTTGATTCAGGCTATGAATAGCTCAAATAGAAACTGAAATTAATAGCTTACAAGTGACCAATGACATTGTTTTTCTTTTCTTGTTCTTTTGACAATCATGATTCTATCAAGTGCTAGTCATAGCCCAGTGACACACACACACACACACACACACACACACACACACACACAAGACTCTGTCAACCTTTTGACTTCAAAACTATGATAGTCTAAGGACATGGCTGAGATCTAAAAGATCTGGGTTATCATAATCATCATCTCAAAAACAGGTTTTGTGGGCAGTCCAGTTTCGGGCTCTAGAGATTAGTGGCTATTATTCTAGAACATCTGCTTAAGTTTAAAAGTGAAATTTTAGAATAACTTTATCCAATTTGGTGCTCCATGTTACCGAATGCTAGAATTAAGATGAACACAAGAGTCATCTTAATTAAACAATTTAAAACTGTTTCAAAGTACAAGCACAGTGCAGAACTCAGCAGCAGAATCACTCCGCCAGTAATTCTGTAGAATTTGGAGCATTCAAAAACTAGCAGCTTTGACACTCCGTGCAATATTTTATGTTACACTGGATTTCACTGGATTTCTAAGAATGACGCAGAAAATATATGCAGCGCAGGGATAAGCAACTATGCAATATCCAGCTGTTTTGGATCAGAACTCTCTGAATGTCTTGCAACTGACCATGGTCTCTGGGGTAGTTTCCGAATTCAAGATATTCAGACTCTTACCAAAGGCAAAGAAAAGTACAGTAAATTGCTGAAAATAGTTGAGCCAGTTCAATGAACAGCCAAGAAATAAGGTGAGTATGAATTACATAGAAAGCAAACGTGGAAGATTTTCTACTTATTAAATTGGAAAATTATAGTTAAAAGCTGGGGAAAGTATTAATGCCCTGCCTGGCAAGTCATAATTTATTAGTTCGTCTTGGACAAGGAACTATAGCTAATGGAAGACTTCCTGGTTTGTTTGCCAGTTCATGAAAAGAGTGAAGGCATTCTTATATTTAGTTTAAGTTATTAAACTGAAATACAATGATCCAAACACAGCAATATCATCTAACCACTGTTTCAGGTCAATTAAATTCTGAATCACAAAGAGTTGTCTTTATGTCTTGGCACAATACATTGGCTCCCATGCAATGGATAGAGCTATTGGCCAATATAAACATGCATTCTCCATAATTTACTCAATGGTGTTTCTTTTGAAGCATTGGGGGCCAAAGGAAACGTTTACTTTGAGAATTAGGAGCAATAATTCTAGAGGTTTTCCAAAACGTAAGCACATACAGCTGCAAGACTTTCCTAACATAGGTCCCTCCAGCTGTTATGGACCACAACTTCCAAGAGAAACAAACCACAGGAGTTTCAGGCACAAAATATCTGAGAGCACACAGTTTCTCAAATAATTTCCCCCCAGGGAATCATACATCACTCTTTAAAATAAGGAAACTTTTATTCTACAAGAACTTTCAGAATGCTATAATTTAAAATATTTTATTACAAGGTTTCAAGATTGTCATACTTTAGATAATTCAACCATATCTGGAAAATGGCAAGATCATTTTACAAAAGAACTTGAATTCCAGCAATCAGCCAACATACACAAAATAGTTCTGCACACACAACTTGCAATTTTTACAGTACTTAGTAAACAAGCTTACAAGACAGTAGTATTTCTGCAACTTGCAATATGTAAACTTTGTAAAAGTGATATTTTTTTAATCTATTTACAGGTAGTCCTCAACTTACAACAATTCATTTAGTGACCATCCAAAGTTACAGCACTGAAAAAGTGACTTATGAGCATTGCAGTATCCCATGGTCACATGATTAAAATTCAGATGACTTGGCAACTGGCTCATATTTATGACAGTTGCAGTGCCCTGGAGTCATGTGACCATCTTTTGCGATCTGACAAGCAAAGACAATGGGGAAGCCAGATTCACTTAACAACCTTAACAACTGCAGTGATTCACTTAACAACTGTCAAGAAAGGTCATAAAATGGGACAAAACTCACAACAAATGTCTCATTTGGCAACAGGAATTTTGAGGTCACAAGTCGAGGACTATCTCTATGTGTTTTTGGCAGTGCCTGACTCCAGATCAGTTCTCCACTGACCTTACAAAACACATCAGCACAACTATTAAAAGATATGAAATATGTTAGCCAGATAGCTGCATAGTTTAAAGACCATTGCTGTGTCTCACTGTTTTAAGAGCCTGGATTTTAAGAAAATATTACCAAGGGACTCTTTCTGGACTTCTAAAACAATGTTAATAAAAATATATAGATTTTTGGATTATTCCATTATATTAAACTTTATAAAACAAATATGCTCCATTCACACTACCATATTCAA
Source organism: Masticophis lateralis (assembly GCA_030761175.1). Taxonomy (NCBI): domain Eukaryota; kingdom Metazoa; phylum Chordata; class Lepidosauria; order Squamata; family Colubridae; genus Masticophis; species Masticophis lateralis. Next base: position 20,981,150 of record JAUDYJ010000008.1, read on the forward strand.
GATGCTCGAAGGAGTTACAGTTGAGAAATTAAACTGACAGATAATAAATTAAGTGCCTGAGCTGCTTACGCAGTAGCAAAAAGCATGCCAAAATATCCAAATGTTCTCAAAAAAAGTATAGAGAATGCTGCCTTCTTGAAGGAGTTCAATAAAGGGCCAATTGTTTTGGATGTGGATTTGGAACTCATCATCTGTTTACACCAGGTTTGTTTTTAACTGCTTGTCTAGTAGCCCATAAGCAAATAAGAATTCCATAATGATGAGTGACAAGTCTGGAGGAGGAGAGGAGAGATTCTTCCACTTGTTTCCCTGATAGACATAACAGAAAGAAAAATCTTTGTACTCTGATCAACAAAGAAATACAAGCTAACAATTCCTGCACTGGCTAACAACAATTCCTATAGTCTATGGATTGGAATCGCATATTGCCTGAGAAATAGTTTTAAGCATAATTTGCTGAATAAGTCCTCATGGTAGGATCCATGCAATACAGTACTACATAGCAAGCCATAAGCCATAGTTTGCAAAACAACACACTAAATCAAAACCAAACAAACCACATCACAGGCTAGTATGAAATTCTGATCCAAATTTTTTAAAAAACAAAACAAAACAGCAAGCATCATAATGCCAAATCCTTACTAGGCCTTCTTAAGAGATAAATCCCTGGGACAAACTTTATTAACTTTCCTGTAAGATAATTTCAGATCGTAAACATCATATAATAAATATTCTTTATCTAGGAATCGAAATCAACATATTCTTCCTTTCTCAAACATACACACACACACCCCAGATGACTACTGTATTCTGCATACTGTAGCATGGCCTCATTCTTGTCTGAAATGTTTAATAGAAATGTCCAAGTATTAAGGACAGAGAAGAGAGAGAAGGGAGTTTTAAAAAAAACAGGGCTGCACACCGAACAGATGAACACTAAAATTATTTGGGGATTTTACAATCCTACATCATTACGTAGACTTTGCTTGTGTCAATAGTGTAGACAGCAGGACAAATATGCAAATAAAGGTGCTGTGTTAACATGAAAAAAAATGATGGTGGCTGCAAAGTATGAAAACCTTTCCACAATGCAAAGTGAATTGTTTAGTGAAATACACATGCTTCCTTAATACTTTTCTTTAATCACACCCTAGTAATATTTGGGATTAATTGCCACAGGGCAGGAAATTAACCAGCAGAGAAGAAAAAACAGTGTGGCAGCTAAGTGTTTTAGGCAGGTGAGCTGGATTCAAAATTCTCCTACTGTTAATCATAGGGTTACTTTTCTCAGATCAATCTATCTCACATAACTAACGCAGGAGATAAAACCAGATACGCTATCATATACAAAACATCCCTTAAAAGGGAAGAATTATAGGTTTCCAGAAATACAGAACTCCTCCATTTAAACAAGACAGTCAATGTAACAACTGACAGGATAGACACTAAAGCAACACTGCCTGCCCTCACAAGGAGACACGGCAGGTAAGACTTGAAAAAGGCAGACTATAAATCTAACAAACGAATATGCCCCCCCCCCAAATTGTAAACAGGGTTACACTGTAATAATTGCATGCATATCATTCTATTGGACATGACATTGGCAATTCATTCACTTCATTCAAATCTATCAAGACTCAAAACTTTATCAACATAATCGACGTAAGTGTACACAGAAAAATCATTCGGAGATCAATGGCACTTTAAAACTCAAGGAGGCCTGAGAATGACAGCATCATGTATGTAAGTGATATAGTAGACTCAAGCCCCAGCTTGCTAAAATTCTCTGCCATAAGCTACCTCCTTGGCTAGCAAAACTCTTAATGGTCACATTGCTGCCCAACAGGTTGCCCAATACCATTCTTACTCAATGCAAAGGTGAGCTGAGTTTAGGAGCCAACTATCTGTCATCCGACAAGCTTGGGCTTAGAAAAAAAATGTGAGCAGCTTTCCAACTTCCTTCTGTGGACTTCATTGTCAACCTGTAACTGTTGCAGATGATTACACCACTTCTGTTAGCCTTATAGGATCACCAAGCAAATATGACACTCAAACTTTCTTCTCTTGTTGTTGCATCGTACTCCCAATTTTCTCCTCCTCCTCCTCCTTCTGAAAGCAACTGTGCTTTAGGACTAGTGAAAGGAATTCAAGGGTATAACTATCGGTGCGACAGTGCAGAGCTTTGGATCTGAAATACTCCAGCTGGATGCCACTGTTAACATAGTACCATCAAGTGTATCCTTTCCCAGGGTCACCCTCTGCAGTTGCTGTGATTCCAGGAAAAGCCGTGTCTGATTGTGAGTTACAGGCAGGTGCTATCTTGATGTTTCAAAGCACCTTTTAGGATCTGACTCTGAAGCAATGCACATCCCTATACTTATTACCACCATAAGCCCTGAATAACACTGACAAGGGGTCAATGAAGACTAAGGGAAGAAGAACAGGGCAAAATATGTATATCCCACAGTTAGAAAATAAATCCACATCTTTAATTCTGCTGGTAACCAGGGACTAACCTAAAATTATAAATGCAGTTTCGGAGTAACAGAGTTGGGGAAGGGACCTTGGAGGTCTTCTAGTCCAACCCCCTGCTCAACCAGGAGACTCCTCTATACCATTCTAGACAAGGTAAGAGTTCAGGTAAGAGTTCTGTTGCAGGAAAGGTAATAGCAAACACCGAATATATTTTATAACATTAACAGATATGACTGTTATATTCTTTTAAATACATGCAAATACCAATGTAGGGACACCTTTGAGTCTAGCCTGATTTTTGATACCTTTATATTAAAAATTAAATATGTATCTTGCCATAATAAATCCACCATTTTTGAGCGGATCTGGGAATCTGAATATATGTACTTAATAAGATAATAACAATGTTTCCACTGACAAATTTTACACTCCAATGAAACAAACAGTACCAGTGACAATTACGCACTATACGAATTTAGTACTTACGCCATCCTTCAAAAATGATTCGCCCAGGGTTTTTTTTTTTTACAACATTCTAAATTTACAATTTGAATATATGTATCAGATGTCCAGGCTGCTTATCAATTATGTATCACCTTAGATAATTTACATATGCATTCTCAAAAACCCTCTCAACAACCTTGCAAGGTAGCACTGGACTGTAATCTTGACTCTTGAGGATGGCACAACCTGATAGAGAGCTCTTGATAGAAAGTCAGTTTCTGAGCCGAGAACGGAACGGGAAAAATTCAGCACACAGCTCGCTAGTTACGTACATTTCTACAATTCCACAACTCAAGGTAGGCCTGGATATCACTCATTACCACTAGCAAAGATTCAGCATGCAATTCTTACCTTATCTTTTTCGTGTGGAAGGAGTGAAACCGGAGGAAGACAAGAAAGAGACTCACAACTCTCTTTCCCATCTGCATGTGTGGCTGCTTTCGTGTTGAGCTGATACAAAGGTCCATCTTTAAGGAGTCGGCCATGGCCAACAGCACGCTTAATAGCCAACCTCAACTGCTGGTGAAAGGTAGAAGGAGCACTGCTGGCAAACAAAGCTGAGATATCCTTCTGCCCTTTCAGGTAACGCTCAATGTTCTTCAAAGATGAACCAGAAGATTCTGCCAAGCCCTCAACTGCCCTTTTAATCAGTTTATTCCAGTCCACATTTGGTTTACCATCCAACTTTCCATGGTTCCGTGGTTTAGGAAGTGCTATTCGCCCAGGGTTATCTGGATCCTTATAGGAATTAAGTCCTTTATTAGAAACTTTTAAAATAGTTCCATCTTTAACACTCAGTTCCAACTGTTCCAGGACAGTTTTGCGATCCAAACCATGGGATGAAGAGACGGCATTGCATATCCTCTCTTCCGATGGCCGTTGTTTTTGCTTCTTGACCTTTTTAATTGCCTCCAAAATCCACTCAGTGTACAGCGGGTTAGCGAGTTTTACCATGGTGAAAAATTCTTTATATCCATAGAGTCGTTATCCCTTATCCCTATGCTGAAGGAGTTTCACACAATGGGAAAACAGACGGTCGGAGAAAGAGGACCAGTTAATCATAGCATATGCGTTTTTGGCCCCAAATTGCTCTTATTTTTTTCAAACATGAGTATTTCCTACTTCTGATTCATGTTTTTCCAATACCACCTTCAAACAAAAAAACAACAGATGAAAAAAATGTATCCACACAAGTAAAAAAGATGTCAATACATTTCATTCCACTGCTTGGTATTCCCAATTTTGACAGGCAAACTGTGCACCTGCAAGAAAAGCAAGGGGGGGGGGACACAAAGATTAAGCAACTTAACACAATCCGTGAAGATACTGTAGGATTTGTTATCTCATAACAGCAGTGTTTGTAAACACCCCTCCCCAATTACCTCCAAGGACACTTTTACTTGTTCTAAAAACTGAAACTGAAAGCATTTCAGAAGTGGTTCTTTTAAACAGCAATTATCAGTCCTTCTCCTCCCCCCACCGCCCCAACAACTCTGAACTTTTGGCAGCCAGATGCCATTTACACCAGGGACGCAAACCCCTTCCAAAAGAAATGTTTATGCTTATACTTGTTTTCTCATACATGCTTAACAAACTAAAGAAATAAATAAATAAATTAAATAATAAAATAAAAAACCCACCACTCTTTCTTACCCCACAGGCCAAAAAACAAGAGAGTCACATTTGCAAGGCAAGATTGTCATAGCGAACATGACATATTGACTGTTTCCTAATATGATTCAATTGCTTATTTGTACCCTACGACTATCACTAAGTGTTGTACCTTATGATCCGTGACAAACATATCTTGTCTTTTTATGTACACCGAGAGTTTATGCATCAAACACAAATTCCTTGTCTGTCCAATCACACTTGGCCAATAAAGAATCCTATTCTATTCTATTCTAACCTGTTTCCCCCAAAATAAGACATTATCCTCTGATAATAAGCCCAATCGGGCTTTTTCAGCGCACGGCAATAAGGCCAAATGGTTATTTCAAGATTCAAAAAAAAGTATAAGACAGGATCTTATTTTTGGGGAAATAAGATATCCATCCATCCATCATCCATCCATCCATCTACCCCAAAAAAGACATCCCCTGATATTAAGCCCAATTGGGCTTTTGAGCACATGGCAATAAGCCAAGTGCTTATTTCAGGGTTAAAAAAAATATAAGACAGGGACTTATTTTCGGGGAAAACACAGGTATCTATTTTATAACATGAACAGATAGGGATGGTTATATTCTTTCAAACACTGGCAAATCAATGGGGATGGGGGGGGGGGCAACTGATGGGCAAACTTTCTCAACTCCCTTCCCGGATTTTAAAAAAAATGGGGGGGGGGGGGAAGGAACACAGGTATCTTATTTTATAACATGAACAGATAGGGATGGTTATATTCTTTCAAACACAGGCAAATCAAATGGGGGGGGGGACACACAACTGATAGGCAAACTTTCTCAACTCCCCTCCCAGATTTTAAAAAAAATTGGGGGAAAACACAGGTATCTTATCTTATAACATGAACAGATAGGGATAGTTATATTCTTTCAAACACAGGCAAATCAAATGGGGGGGGGACACACAACTGATGGGCAAACTTTTTCAACTCCCCATCCTGGATTATTTTTTTTAAAAAAGAGGGGGAGGGGAATTAAAGAGAGATCAAAGAGAGGTGCAAAATTGGGGAGCCCTTGCTGGCCAAGGTTGGCTTGGGTGGAGAGAGAGAGAGAGAGAGAGAGAGAAACAGAAAGAAAGAGAAAGAGTGAGAGAGAAAGAGAAAGAGAGAGATTGAGAGAGAGAGAGAAAGAGAGAAAGAGAAAAAGGGAAAGAGAGAAAGAGAGTGAAAGAGAGAGAGAAAGAGAAAAAGGGAGAGAGAGAGAGAGAAAGACAGAAAGAGAAAGAGAAAAAGGGAAAGAGAGAAAGAGAGAAAGAGAAAGAAAGGAAAGAGAGAAAGACAGAAAGAGAGAGAGAGAGAAAGAGAGAAAGAAAGAGAAAGAAAGGAAAGACAGAAAGACAGAAAGAGAGTGAAAGAGAGAAAGAGAAAAGGGAAAGAGAGAGAGAGAGAGAGAAAGAGAAAAAGAAAGGAGAGAGAGAAAGAGAAAAAGAGAAAGAGAAAAAGGGAAAGAGAGAGAGAGAAAGAGAGAGAAAAAGAAAGGAGAGAGAAAGAGAGAGAAAGAAAAAGGGAAAGAGAGAGAAAGAGACTGAAAGAGAGAGAAAGAGAAAGGAGAGAGAGAAAGGGAGAGAAAAGGAGAGAAAGAGAAAGAAAAAGGGAAAGAGAGAAAGAGAGAGAGAGAAAGAGAAAAGGGAAAGAGAGAGAGAGAAAGAGAGAGAAAAAGAAAGGAGAGAAAGAGAAAGAGAAAGAGAGAGAGAGAAAGAGAAAGGAGAGAGAGAGAGTGAAAGAGAGAAAAAGGGAAAGAGAGAGAAAGAGGAGCCAGGGAGGCTCTTCTCTTGTGTGGGGAAAGTAACTTTCCCTGGGAAACTTTTCCATCCTCTCTTTGACGACCGCCCGGAGAGGCTCCCGGGGGCGGGACGGGGAATCCGGACCTCCGGCTCTTCAACCAAGAGCGCCCCCATCTCCTCCCTCCCTCCCTTGGCCTTTCAAGGGGACTCGGCCAAAGATGCCCCGGCAGAGGCAGAGGCAGAGAAAGCAGAGAAAGGCCCCAAAAAAAAGCGGGGGGGGGGGGAGAGAAAAAAAAAAAGGCCGGTTCTGGAAGGGGGAGAAGCGGCCACGCAGGGGAAGCCGGAGCCGGACAGCCGCGGCGGCGCCTCTTCCCTTCTCCCCCCGCCGCCGCTTCCCCGGAGGTTTTTATTTTTTTCCGGCTGGGAAAGGCGGCCCGAGCGAGCCCCCGCCCCCGGCTGAGGAGAGAGGGAGCGAGGCCTAACCGCGACGCCCAAGCGCGGCCTGCCAGAGTCAGTCGGCCGCCCCGGAGGCCGTGAGGCGAGAGAGCTCCGGGCGAAGGAGGCCGCTGCACCTGCCGCGGGGGACGAGCCCGCGCCGGGCGAGGGCCCCGGGAAAGGCCGCGGGGCCTGAGGGGGAGAAGCCCGCGCGGGGGCCTTTCTCTCTCTCGCCGCCGGCTCTGAGGCGATTCTCGGCCTGACGCTCTCCGGAGCCCTCCCCGCTTGTTCCCGCTCCCCGCCGCCCCTGCCGCTTCTTCGTCTCCGCCGAGGGCCGTCCGGAGCCCCGCGGCGGCTCCCGAGCCTTACCGGGGCCTAGGAGAGGCGGAGCCCAGGCGCCTCAGGCCAGACGGCAACGAAGACCCAAACTGACACGGCGGCCATCTTGGGTCCGTAGCGCTGCGGAGGGCGGAGAGGCCCTTGGCAGCGGAACAGCCTGTGCGGAGGGGGAGGAGCCGGCCAAGGGGGAGGGGTGTGGGAACAGCCTCTCCGACACACATACACAGAGAGAGAGAGAGAGAGAGAGAGGCACGGAACTGGGAGCAGGAGGAGGAGGAGGGAGGGGCGGCGGGTTGAGGGAGCAGCCACGCTCTCCCTCAATGTGTGTGTGCGCGCGGTTGGGAGACGGACGGACGGAGGGAGGAGGAGGGGGGGCGAGTGCGCGGTTCTGCGCAGGCGCGGAGCTCCCGCTTTGGCAATCCGCGCAAGCTTTGCTGGCGAAGCGGCGCGAAAGGATGGGGGGGGGGAAGGCTCAGGATCGCTCCTTGCGCGTTTACTCCGGAGTAAGCCGCGGGGCAAGGGAAGCCTAGCAGCAAGGGGGTGGGGGCAGCCTCCGTCTCTTTGACCTGCGCGATTTTACCCCCTGCGATCCAAAAGAGCGCATCCTGAAGCCAAGCAAGACGCGCATCGGCCAAACGGTGTTTGCGTGGCCTCTTTCCGGGCTTTTAGGGTAGTCAGTTCGAGGCGTGCTTGCCCCCTAAGTAAGAGGATGCCTTGCAAGCGTCCTGCGATCCTATCCCTTCCAAGGCTCCTACTCGGACTTTACACGCAGGAGTAAGCAATGTTTCCCCTCTCCACCGGATCTCTTGCATCTTCCAATAGGGTTAAAACTTACCTATGTACGTTTTTGCAGGTGGTCCTCGACTTACAACCATTCGGTTAGTGACCGGTCGAAAGCCGCCGCGCGGGGCTGAAAAACCGTGACTTACGACCGTTTTTTTTCATAGTGACGGCCTTTGCAAGCGTCGTCATGGTCGTCCCAAAGATGGTTTTTTTTTTCCTTTTTTTCAGGAGGCTTTTCTTGGGGTTTTTTTTTTCTTTTCTTTTGAAGATGTTGCGCTTCTCATCCGAGGAGCTTCTTCAGCTCTTGTTGTAACTTTGAACGGTCACTAAATGAGCTGTTGTAAGTCGAGGAGGACCTGTATTGGAGTTCAAAGGCAACCGGCTGGCGCAGGCAGCGGAAGGAAGGCTAAATGGGAGACAGGTTGAATGTACACAACCCATGGAAGCTTGAAGATGGGTGGACTTCAACTCCCAGAATCCCCCAGCTGGCTGGGGGATTCTGGGAGTTGAAGTCCACCCATCTTCAAGCTTCCAAGGTTGAGAAACACTGGCCTAGTAGAATAATAAAGTGGGACCTTAGAGGTCTCCTAGTCCAACCCCCTTTCTTAGGCAGGAAACCTTAGGCAGGAAACCACTTCAGACAAATGGCTGTCTCATAGGATGTTAAGAGGACGTTCCTCTTATGTTATGAGGTTGTATTCCTCTGTAGAATAGAGGAACATACTCATAACCTATGTTCCTCATACGTTATGAGGATGTTCCTCTCTTCTACAGAGGGATGATTGAGTCTGTCATCTGCACCTCCATAACTGTCTGGTTTGGCTCTGCAACCCAACAAGACAGACACGGACTTCAGAGGATAATTAGAACGGCAGAAAAAACAATGGCTACCAACCTGCCTTCCATGGAGGACCTGTCTACTGCACGAGTCAAAAAGAGGGCTGGGAAAATATCTACAGACCCCTCGCATCCTGGACATAAATTGTTTCAACTCCCACCCTCAAAACGACACTATGGAGCACTGCACACCAGAACAACTAGGCACAAGGACAGGTTTTTACCAAATGCCATCACTCTGCTAAAGAAATAATTCCCTCAACACTGTCAAATTATTCACTTAGTCTGCACTACTATTAATCTTCTCATCCTTTCTATTCACTATTTCCTTTTCTACTTATGTCTATAACTTTGTTGCTTGTATCTTTACGTTTATATTGTTTTATTTAGTTTCCTAGTATGATTTATGTTGATTTTATCGCTAAATGTTTTATCTTATGATTTATGATGAATGTATTTTTATGACTATGGTCATGATTTATAGCTTTTAGGTACACTGAGAGCTTATGCACCGAAGACAAATTCCTTGTATGTCCAATCACAATTGGCCAATAAAGAATTATGACCTGTTCTACTCTACTCTATTCTGCAGTATCCCATCCCATCCCATCCCATCGCATCCCATCCCATCCCATCCCATCCCATCCCATCCCATCCATTCTATTCTATTCTATTCTATTCTACTCTACTCTACTCTACTCTACTCTACTCTACTCTACTCTACTCTACTCTATTCTTTATTCCTGGTCCATTGGTTGACTGTTCCCATTGTCAGAAGATTCCTCCTTATTTCCAGGTTGAAGCTCCTTGTTCAGTTTCCATCCATGGTTCCTTGTCTGGCCTTCAGGTGCCTTGGAACATAGCTTGATCCCCTTCCTCCTCTCTGTGGCAGCCCCTCAAATATTGGAACCCTGCTCTCCTGTCTCCCCTGGTTCTTCTCTTCACTAGACTAGCCATGCCCAGTTCCTCCAACCGTTCATTGTATGTTTTAGCCTCCAATCCCCTCATCATCTTGGTTGCTCTTCTCTGCACTTTTTCTATAGTCTCCACATCTTTTTTATTGTGTGTTGACCAAGAAGTTAAAGCATGTTTGTTAGATATGTTTTATTATATTTAAAAAAAATAAGATGGAGAAGGTATTCCTATATGGTCTAGCTTTCAAACTATATTAAAAGACTGAACTAGTTGCATATTCCATATTACTATACGAAATGGGTGGAAACTCATCAAGGAGAGAAGCAACCTAGAATTGAGACATTTCCTAACAGTGAGGACAATTAACAGTAGAACAACTTGCTTTCAGAAGTTGTGGGTATTCCAGCTTTTAAGAAGAGACTGGACTACTCCTTGTCTGGAATGGTATCTCATACTTCAGCAGTGGATTGGAACAGAACACCTCCAAACTCCCTCCCAATTCTATTATTTATATTAGTACTATTTACTTTTTTATTCGTCTCACTATACTACAGAATAAATACAGATTTTATACACACACACACACAAACATTTATGTACCAGTCCAAAGGGACGCGATGGCTCAGTGGGTAAGATGCTCAGCTTATCGATCGAAAGGTCGGCAGTTCAGCGGTTCGAATCCCTAGTGCCACATGACGGAGTGAGCTCCTGTTTCTTGTCCCAGCTTATGCCAACCTAGCAGTTCAAAAGCATGTAAAAAATGCAAGTAGAAAAACAGGGAAGGTGGGAAGGGAACAGCGTTCCGTGCGCCTTTGGCATTGAATCATGTCGGCCACATGACCACGGAGACGTCTTCGGACAGCACTGGCTCTTCGGCTTTGAAACGGAGATAAGCATCGCCCCCTAGAGTCGGGAACAACTAGCACATATGTGCGAGGGGAACCTTTACCTTTATGTACTAGTCCAAAGGAAGGGGAGCATTAAAGAATTAAACCTAAGCTCTAAAATTTGCCTCTTTGAGCTGGCAAAATATCACACTTTTAGCACAAAAAAAAATCGAATAACGGTAGCACAGGAATTTCAAAACCAGAGAATTCTGGATGCCTGGAACAAAATCAAAACAGACTTTGTAGAGGACTATATGATCGTCTGCCATCTTCAACATGAATGGGCAAGCTGGCTCTTTAAAGTATTATATTTTTGGGGAACATGGCTTAACAAGAATTTTTTTCTCTGGCTGAATTCCTCCCCACCCATTCTTGGACCGGCAGAAAACTAAACCAGCCTGAATTTTTTCCTGGCCAGCCCACGTCCAGCCCTTCCTTCCTCCACTCCCAGGGACTGCCTTGACTATTTTCCAAACCCTGGATGCCAAAGGCAAGCAGATTTCTACACCATTCGAGGCTGTTCTTGGTCAGAAGCTGCAAAGATTAACATCACCAACAAGAAATCTTTATTATGGCAGAAAGCACCACAAATTTATTTACTTATTTATTTGTTATTAAAATTTATCTGCCGCCCTTCTCCCGTAAGACTCGGGGCGGCTCACACAGTAAAAAACTACAACAATAAAATACTAAAAGCCAATCCAAATTTTAAAATCCCCAAAGTTAAAAGCTTCATAGCCGGTCAGGGAATTTGCTGAAAAAGCCATGTCTTCAGGCCAGTGCGGAAAGGGTGGAGATCGGGAGCCGTCCGGAGCTTGGTGGGTAATCCATTTCCAGGGGGTCAGTGTGGCCACAGAGAACGCCCTCATCCTGGGGGTCGCCAGCCATCACTGTCTGGCCGATGGCACCTGGAAGAGGGTAGCTCTATGGGAGCACACAGGGCGGTGGGAGGCCGGTAGGAAGTGGCCTGCAACTACCTCGGGCCCATGCCATGTAGGGATTTATAGGTGAGTACCAGCACCTTGAAGCGGATCTGGAAGGCCACCGGCAGCCAGTGCAGCTCACGCAGGAGAGGTGTTGCCCGGGAGAAATGGGAAGCTCCCATAACAACCCGCGCAGCTGCATTTTGGACCAGCTGGAGCTTCCGGGTGCACAAAAAGGGCAGCCCCATGTAGAGGGCATTGCAGTAATCCAACCGAGAGACAATGAGAGCTTGAGTGACTGTGCGAAGGGCATCCCTTTGTAGGAAAGGCTGCAACTGGTGCATAGGCGGACCTGTGCAAAATCCCCCCCTTGTCACGACTGTTAGATGATCCACCAAGGACAGCCGTGAATCAAGGAGGACGCCAAGATTGCGAGCCCTTTCAGAGGGAGTCAGCAACTCCCCTCCCATCATAAGTGACGGGGTAGCTAGATCAGGAGATGCCTGAATCCAAGCCACTCGGTCTTGGAAGGGTTGAGTCTAACCCTAACCCTAACCCTAACCCTGTTTCTACCAATCCAGACCCGTACTGCCTCCAGGCACTCAGGCATCACGGAAAGGGCATCCCTGGGTTGATCCGGGGTGGAGATGTACATCTGGGTATCATCATCATCAGCGTATTGATGATACCTCACCCTGAAACTATGAATGATCTCACCCAGCGGCTTCATGTTAAAGAGCAGGGGGGAGAGAACCGCCCCCTGTGGTATCCCGCAGGTAAGGGGTCTCGAGGAGGATCTCTGACCCCCACCCCCACCCAAACAAATTGCATACGGCCCGAGAAGTAGGAGAACCACTGTAAAACAGTGCCCCCCACTCCCAACCCCCGGAGCCGTCACAGTAAGATACCATGGTCGATGGTATCAAAAGCCGTTGAGAGGTCAAATAGCACCAGAATGGAGGAACAACCCCCATCCCGGGCCCTCCAGAGATCATTCATCAGGGCAACCAATGCTCTTTCTGTGCTGTGTCCGCGCCTGAAACCCGATTGGTACGGATCTAGGTAATCAGTTTCCTCCAGGAATTGTGGGAGTTGGTAGGCCACGGCGGCCTCAACAGCCTTTGCTACAAAGCAAAGGTTGGAGACAGGATGAAAATTGTTTAAGGAGGCCGGATCATATACCTGAGTTATAATAAAAAGCGGGTACAAATAATACATATCAGGAGTCTCCAACCTTGGCAACTTTAAGACTTGTGGACTTCAACTCCCAGAATTCCTCAGCCTTCATACCTGAGTTTAAGACATCTTCGAATCTCACTGTTTGAGGAAGTTGCATAACATTCTCAGGGACTCTTCCCATCCTGCTTACAATCTTTTTGGACTGTTGCCTTCTGGCAGAAGATACAGAACAATTAAAACTTGGACCGCATGTTTTCTGAATAATTTTTATCCCAGAGCTATAATTGCACTCAACAATTAACTAAAGGGCCACCATCAGTGAGCTGTTGGACAGCATTACTTGGTCTGTTGTGTGGATGTTTGGGTGATTTAGGGGTGGGGGATTGTGGTGGGTGGGAGTGTGTTTGGGGATCGTTATGTGTGTTGGGCCTGGTCTTTGGGTGTTAAGTGAATCTTGTTGTATGGGTATACTGTGTATACATGTACAATGACAATAAAGTTGTTGTTGTTGTTATTATTATTATTATTATTATTATTATTATTATTATTATTATTTGATTGCCTGAGTGCTGGAGATGTGGCTATAAGCAAGGAACATTCTACCACATGTGGTGGACCTGCCCCAAGGCTAGAAAATATTGGTATAAGGTGAAAATGGTTCAAAGAGATAATTGAACAGAAGATAGAATTGAAGCCGGAGTTATTTCTTTGGGATATTTTTGATGGGAAAATGGGTAAAAAACTACAATACGTAATGTTACTTATATTAACGGCAAGCAGAATCGTCTTCACACCGAATTGGAAACAGGCTGATACTCCTCCAGATCAAATGATAATAAGGAAAAGTTACGAATTTGCAGAAATGGATAGACTGTCTACGGAAATGAAGGAGAGAGAAGAAACCAAGGGTGAAATCCAGCAGGTTCTGACAGGTTCTGGAGAACCGGTAGCAGAGCCTTGGTGGCGCAGCAGATTAAAGTGCTGTTAAGTAACACCAGCTGCCTGCAATTATTGTAAATTCAAATCTCACCAGGTTGACTCAGCCTTCCATCCTTTCGAGGTCGTTAAAATGAGGACCCAGATTGTGGGGGCAATAATTTGTATAAAAAGAACACCGCTTTGGGGGGGGGGGGTGAAAGCCCTATTAAGCAGGTATATACAAAAGTATGAAGATTACTGCTCAACGCATTGTAAGCCGCCCTGAGTCTCTGAAGAAGGGCGGCATATAAATCAAACCAATAAACAATAAATTTTGAGCAGTTCAGAGAACCGGTAGCGGAAATTTTGAGTAGTTCGGAGAACCAGCAAATATCATCTCTCTCTGTAAACCACACCTGAAACCAGTACTTACAGAGGTGTTTCCCAGGCAGTGGAGTTGATTAACCTATTTATTGTAATATATCTATGTACTGTAATGCAGGGTATTAATGTAATGCAATTCATGTAAATTAAAAAGTATGTCAATGCAAATATTAACTTACTAGAAAAGACGATAAAGAATATCACTGCTTCATTAGCTCAACCAAGTTAGGATTTGCTGGAAATTAATAATCAAAGAAAAGAGCCTCCAAAAAATATATATCTAGTTTTCGTTAATTTATAATATGACATACAAAGAGAATACAAAAGTAAACGTTGAGGAAATTGGAGATGGAAAAAGGGAAGTGGATAGTGGGGGAAAGCAAGAAAAAAGTTTTTTAAAAAAGGCATTGATTTCCAACTCTCTTCGGTGGAGTAAAATAAGGCATTAACATCTACCCTCAACTTTTTATTTTTTCGTAAGTCATGTTTTTCAGTGCTGTCGTAACTTTGAATGGTCACTAAATGAAGGGTTGTTAAGTCTAAACCGAGGTGGCGCAGTGGTTAGAGTGCAGTACTGCGGCTCCTTCAACTGAGTGCTCGTTCAGCAGATCAGCGGATCAAATCTCACCGCCTCAAGGTTGACTCAGCCTTCCATCCTTCCGAGATGGGTAAAATAAGGACCCAGATTGTTGGGGGCAAGATGCTATTTAATATACTGTTGATTGTTGTAAGCCGCCCAGAGTCCTCGGAGGGTGGGCGGCACAGAAATATGACTAATAAAAAATAATAATAATAAATAAACTGATAGAAACTTCCCTCCTCCTCTTTACAGTCCAAGAAACTAGGGAGGGTCCCTTCTGAGGCATTTGCCATGCCCCTTTCCCTTCGGTGGACTCGGCTCCTCTTATCCGACCATTGTTTTATTTTTTCGCCCAGGGGTCTGCAACCTTAAGCACTCAAACAGCCATTTGGACCCGTTTCCCACAGGAAAGAAAACACCGGGAGCCATAAAACCTGGGTGGGCGTGGCCAACTCGATGTCACGCACTTCTACTAGTCACATGACCATCACCCCTAGCCACGCCTACTCAGCCAGTCATTAGGGCAGAGTTGTTAAAAAACACCGGGAACCACAAAATCCTTCTGACATCTCTCTCTGTCCCCTCCTTCCATCCCTCCTCCCTCTCTCTCTGTATCTCTCTATGTCTCTCTCTCTCCCTCTCTCTCTGTATCTCTCTATGTCTCTCTCTCCCCCTCTCTCTGTATCTCTCTATGTCTCTCTCTCTCCCTCTCTCTCTGTATCTCTCTATGTCTCTCTCTCCCTCTCTCTCTGTATCTCTCTATGTCTCTCTCTCTCCCTCTCTCTCTGTATCTCTCTGTCTCTTCCCTGGCCACTTCTCCATCCACCGCCGTCGCCCTTATCTTCTCAGGCCAGGTGAGGAGTGACTGGGAGGGGCGGGGCCAGCCGATGGTGGGATCACCTGAGAGGGAGCCACAGTAGAGGGCCGAAAGAGCCACATGTGGCTCCGGAGCCACAGGTTGCTGACTCCTGCTTTAGCCTCTCCCTGAAATCATTCCCACCAATGGCCATCCATTGCTTCGTTATATTAGTTTATGGAACAAGCAAACCTTGAATCTTCTTAATTTCCCACTTAGCAGTTCGATGCTGCAAACACCGACAAACGAGAGAAGGGATAGGGAAAAAATTTTGCAGCGTGCCGTTTGAGCAGTCATCCGGAATGCGGCCATTCAGGTTACGGTAAGCCACCTTTTGAAATGATGCCAGCTACTTCTCCGCGAAAGGCTGAGCTGAGCTTTCATTCCGGATTAGGTGTCCTGCAATAAGTCAAAACGATCTTCCTTCTTTTATAGACACGTCCACTTGACTCCTCACAGTATGCTAACAAGTACAGTCGTTTGTACCGGGGGTCGTTGACTTGCAGCCATTTGTTTAGTGCCAGTCGTGAAATCCAAATTTTTTTTACTACCGGTTTCTGTGGGCGTGAGAGGGGAAGGATACTGCAAAATCCCCATTCCCACCCCACTCCTGAGGGAAGGATATTGCAAAATCTCCATTCCCACGCCGCTCCAGGGGAAGGATACTGCAAAATCCCCATTCCCTCCCCACTCCTGAGGGAAGGATACTGCAAAATCCCCATTCTCTCCCCACTTCTGGGGGAAGGATACTGCAAAATCCCCATTCCCTCCCCACTCCTGGGGGAAGGATACTGCAAAATCCCCATTCCCTCCCCACTCTTGAGGGAAGGATACTGCAAAATCCCCATTCTCTCCCCACTCCTGGGGGAAGAATACTGCAAAATCCCCATTCCCTCCCCACTCCTGGGGGAAGGATACTGCAAAATCCCCATTCCCTCCCCACTCCTGGGGGAAGGATATTGCAAAATCCCCATTCCCTCCCCACTCCAAAGGAAGGATACTGCAAAATCCCCATTCCCTCCCCACTCCAAGGGAAGGATACTGCAACATCCCCATTCCCTCCCCACTCTTGAGGGAAGGATACTGCAAAATCCCCATTTCCTCCCCATTCTTGAGGGGAGGATATTGCAAAATCCCCATTCCCTCCCCACTCCTGGGGGAAGGATACTGCAAAATCCCCATTCCCTCCCCACTCCTGGGGGAAGGATACTGCAAAATCTCCATGCCCTCCTCACTCCTGGGGGAAGGATACTGCAAAATCCCCATTCCCTCCCCACTCTGGGGCCAGCCAGAGGTGGCATTTGCCAGTTCTCCGAACTACTCAAAATTTCCACTACCATCACCCCTGGTTTAGTGACTGTTTGAAGTGACGACACTGAAATATGGGACTTATGACTGTCCATGGAGATTCTCCGTCCTCCAGATCATGGCTGTCCCAAAGATGCTTTTTTCCAGGAGGCAACTGGACTTCCTTCGTTTGTCTTTGAAGACGTTTCGCTCCTCATCCAAGAAGCTTCCTCAGCTCTTCATAGACAAACCAAGAAAGCCCAGTTGGCTCCTGAAAAAAAGCACCTTTGGAAAACAACCATGCCCTGGAGGACTGAGAATTTCCAGACATTTAGCTATGCGCAGAGTTGAAGAAGCTTCAAGGAT
This sequence comes from Masticophis lateralis, assembly GCA_030761175.1. Classification (NCBI taxonomy): domain Eukaryota; kingdom Metazoa; phylum Chordata; class Lepidosauria; order Squamata; family Colubridae; genus Masticophis; species Masticophis lateralis. Next base: position 20,998,223 of record JAUDYJ010000008.1, read on the forward strand.
AAGAAGCGAAACGCCTTCAAAGAAAAACCAGAAAGTCCTTGAAAAAAGCACTAGTTTGGGATAATTTATGAATTTATTTGTTCATGTTTATGACCGTTTGTTGATTCCCCGGGATCAGTTGATCCCCTTTTGCGACAACCAAAGTGAACGGGGACGCCAGATTCACTTAACAACCGTGGTCTCACTCAACAACCGCAATGATTCCCTTAAACGCTGCCCTCCCACACCACCCGCAAATTTCCACTTCTAAGCCAGGCAGTTCTTAAGTGAGTTTGGCCCCCAAGGGGATTTGGGCATCCAAGGGATTTTTCCGAGATTCTTAGGTTCAGGATGGAGGTACGGTACCCAGCCGGCCGTCGGTCGCTGTGGCACGGCAAGAGTTAACTTAAATGGCAAGCTGCCACTTCAGGGCACCAGCTGCTTTTGCGTCCTGAGATTCCTAAGGCCCTGGGGGATAGCTTAACCGTCTCATAAACTTGGTGTTAGTGGAGGCCAGGCCTTGCATCATTAGCGTGGGGGGTGGGAGATTGGGGGGGCAGGCAGGGGGGCCTCTGTTGTAAGCACAAAGAAGTCCCTCCGTTCTGTTGTTTAGCTACCGTCTTGTCCCAGGATCTGCGGGATCCTGTGATGGTTTAATACGGTGGGACGAGAGAGGATGGAGGGAAGCAAAAGTTGTTCCCGCTGCATCCTCGTTGGCTAATGATTTGAGGCTAGAAGCTGCTGTTTAAGATTAAATTGAATTGTTCCCAGGCTAAATGGATGGCTGTCAGGACCAGCAACAGTGAAAGGCCATCGCAGAATTAGGAGCTGGACTAGACTCCCCCAAAATCAGCTTTGGGGCTGGAGGGAGGGTTTCCCTGAGACCCTCTCTCCTTCTCACTATAACCTTCCTTCCTTCCTTCCTTCCTTTTCTTCCTTCCTTCCTTTTCTTCTTTCCTTCCTTCCTTCCTTCCCCTCCTTCCTTCCTTCCTTCCTTTTCTTCCATCCTTTCTTCTTTCCTTCCTTTTCTTCCTTTTCTTCTTTCCATTCTTCCTTTTCTTCTTTCCTTCCTTCCTTTCCTTCCTTCCTTCCTTCTCTTCCATCCTTTCTTCTTTCCTTCCTTTTCTTCTTTTCCCTTCCCTTTCCCTCTTCATTCTCCTTTCTTCTTCCCGCTCCTCCTTCCTTCTTTTCCCTTCCTTGCTCCCTTCCCATCTTCCGTTCTTTTTCTTTTTCCTCTTTCCCTTTCCTCTCCTTTCCTGCCCCTTCTTGGATGCTCAAATGCCAAAGGGGAAACATTTCTCTTTTTGTTTTGTTTTTTAGTTTGTTTGGGTAGCCCTCTGCCAGCAAAAACGGAGCCTGGGCTCCCGCAGTTCTCTGCCAGGCCCCATTTTCACTGGCAGAGGCACTATGGACCGGTCCTTTGCTGTTTCCAGGGCGGCCCCACAAGCCAGATCTAAGCACCCCGTGGGCCAGATCCAACCCACGGGCTTTTGAGTTTGACATCCCTGGTCTAAAGCTTCCTTTACGAGCCCGCACTCTTCTCTGAGAAACTATTAGGAGCTGAGTTACCCTCACTACTCATGGATTCCCTGGGCTTGCAAAAGACTCAGATGCGGCCGATTGGTTGGCTGCAGGCAGCTTGCAATGCTCAATATTTCCCAGCCTGAAAACAATATCTTGAAATCTCCACTGCTAATTAAGGCTTGTTTTTTTCAAAAGCTCACTCAAAAAAAGAGAGAGAGAGAGAGAGAGAGAGAGAGAGAGAGAGAGAGAGAGAGAGAGACCGCTGTTTTCATCCATCTGCCAAAAAGAGCGGATGGGGCGGCTAACAGGACCTCCGGGAGAAGTTGTTACCTACAGGGAAACGGGGTGCCACGAGAAGGCCATCTACCATCTGGCCTGATGTCCCAGGGGACCCATAACAACCTCTCGAAGATTGTGTAGGGCGCTGGGATGGACGTTCCCAGAAGGGCTGCTCCTCTCGGTCAATCTGGCCAGCCTTCCCTCTGGCTAACCAAAGTGTGGGGGGGGGCTTTAAAGCCAGCTAGACCTTTCCCCCCCCCCTCCGTTTTGTTCCTATTCTTCTCTTTTTCCAGGAGGGCCCACACGCTCAAAAAAAACCCCTCAAAACCTTAACCACGACGCTGCGATCAGATCAGAGGTGGGGTTTCAGCAGGTTCGGACCAATTCTGGAGAACCGGTGGTGGAAATTTTGAGCCGTTCGGAGAACCGGTAGTAAAAAATTCTGACTGGCCCCGCCCCCATCTATTCTCTGCCTCCCGAGTCCCAGCTGATCGGGAGGGAATGGGGATTTTGCCTTCCCCGAAGTGGGATGGGAATGGGGATTTTAGAGTATCCTTCCCCTGCCACGCCCACCAAGCCATGCTACGCCCACCAAGCCACACCCACAGAAACAATTTTGAAAATCAAAATTGGAATATGAACTGGGTTAGCAGAATAATGAGGACATTATCAATAAGGACTGATGATGCCCTAATGATTGAGGACCCAGTTTGTGGGGGCAATAAGATGACTTTGTATAAATATACAAAAGTATGAAGGCTATTGCTTAATGCATTGTAAGCCGCCCTGAGTCTCCGGAGAAGGGCGGCATATAAATCAAATTTTTAAAAAAAAGGATTAAATAACATAACTATAAAGTTGTCTGACCCCAATAAGACTTTTTCAAATGGATAATAAAGTGGATAAAATGTGTTGGAGATGTAAAGTGGAACTTGGGACATATGCTCATATGTGGTATAAATGTAGTGGGGTTGAACTTTTTTGGTCTAGGATAGAAAATGAAATATTTGAAATGATTAAGAAGAGGGTCAAATTGAAATTGGAAACTATATTATTATTAATATTGAATGAAACAACATTAACAACGGGAGAAAGAGAATTGGTGAGGATTTTGGTTATAATGGGGAGAATTATAATTGCTAGATATTGGAAATTAAATGTTGACTTAAAACTAGAAGAATGGTATAATGAAACATGGAAATTTGCATTAAATGATAAATTGACTTGTGACATTAAAATTAGAAGTGGTATATACAAAGAAAATGTTTTTTGGAAGACTTGGCAACCATTTGTGGACTTTGCACTCGGGAGCTTGGATGAATCGGCGCCAGTACCTTATCAAAGAGATTTCTGGAAGAATTGAAGACCTTAATTTCCTAAAATTTCCTTTCCATTTGTATAGCACGTTGGGGGGGATTTTTTTTTCTTTTTTTACTATTGATTTTTGTACTGTTTTTTTTTCTTTTTTCTGTTATTCTTTAACAATAAAAATACAATTAAAAAATTTTTTTTAAAAAGGAACAATTTTGAAACCCACCACTGGATCAAATGTGGAGACTCTGGAAAGAGTGTAGAGAACAGCAACAAAGATAATGAGGGGACTGGAGGCTGAAACATAGGAAGAACAGTTGCAGGAACTGGGTATGTCTAGTTTAATGAAAAGAAGGATGAGGGAAGACATGATAGCAGTCTTCCAATCTCTCAGGGGCTGCCACAAAGAAGAGGGAGTCAAGCTATTCTCCAAAGCACCTGAAGGCAGGACAAGAAGCAGTGGGTGGAAACTAATCAAGGAGAGAAGCCACCTGGAATTAAGGAGAAATTTCCTGATAGTCAGAACAATTAACCAGTGGAACTGTCTGCCACTAGAAGTTGTGGGTGCTCCATCATTGGAGGTTTTTAAGAAGAGACTGTCTGAAATGGTAGAGGGTCTCCTGCTTAGAAGACCTCTAAGGTCCCTTCCAGCTCTGTTATTGTGCTATTCTTATTGTGAGTGGTATAAGGTAAAGCTGCAGCCGCCATTCTGACTTTTTTGACCACTCCCTGGTGACAGCCCTGTCATTTTCCTTGCGTCCTACAGGTAGAGTGCAACTTACAACCATTCCTTGAACGACTGTTCAAAGTTACGACGGCACTGAAAAATGTGAATTAGGATCGTGGTTTGCACTTAGGACTGTCGCAGCATCTCCATGGTCATGTGATCAAAAATCCGGATGCTTGGCAACTGGCATGTACTTAGAATCAGAATCAGCATAGAGCTGGAAGAGACCCTAGAGCCGGAATGGCAAACCTATAGCATGGGTGCCACAGGTGGCCCGCGGAGCCATATCGGTGGGCACGCGAGCTCAGCTCCGGCACGCATGCGTGCGCCAGCTAGCTGATTTTCGGGCCTTCTGGGCCCACCAGAAGTCAGGCAACACACTGTTTCCAGCCTCCGGAGGGCCTCTGGGGCAGGGAGGCAGTTTTCGCCCTCCCCAGGCTCCCAGAAAGGCTCTGGAGCCTGGGGAGAGCAAAAAAGGAGCCTACACCCACCATGCAAACACATGTCAAAAACGGGAGCATGGTGGGGCGGGGCTCAAAAAATTATGGATGTGGGCACGCGGGCATGTGACCCCACCGTGCTCTTCCTGCTTTTGGCATGCGATGGCAAAAAGGTTAGCCATCACTGCCCTAGCGTGTCTGTTTTTTACCCAGAGGTGTTTTTCCATACTGATTTACGAATATCCACAATTAAAAAAGGGACGTGGTGGCTCAGTGGCTAAGACGCTGAGCTTGTCGATCGAAAGGTCGGCAGTTCAGCGGTTCAAATCCCCGGTGCCGCGTGACGGGGTGAGCTCCCGTGACTTGTCCCAGCTTCTGCCAACCTAGCAGTTCGAAAGCAGGTAAAAAAGGCAAGTAGAAAAATAGGGACCCCTTTTGGTGGGAAGGGAACAGCGTTCCGTGCGCCTTTGGCGTTGAGTCATGCCGGCCACATGACCACGGAGACGTCTTTGGACAGCGCTGGTTCTTTGGCTTTGAAACGGAGATGAGCACCGCCCCCTAGAGTCGGGAACGACTAGCACATGTGTGTGAGGGGAACCTTTACCTTTACCTTACAATTTTTTAAAAAAACCTACATCATTTGAAAATAAAGGAATAATTTTAGTCGCTGGGCAAGAATACCATGACAGAAAGGAGCTGACGGAAAGCCGTGGCACGTTCTCACTGCCTGGCTGGTTGCAATTGACCGCACTGCCTGGCAAGTCAAGCTTCATCGGCTCCCAACTTTATATATAAATATATATATTTATGTTTGAAGGACATGTTGTTCTTGTGTGGGGGTGGAAATCCCTCGGGCATTATTAGTACAGAGCCTTTAGCTGCTGGCAGGAGCAGAGGGATCAATCCAGGTCTGACGTGGGTCAGATGTATAAAGGGGAGTGTTGAGTTGAGGTGGAGGAGGCAGCAAGAGGCAATCTAGGAAGTGGTGGAAATGCTGGACTAGAAACTAGGAGTCCATAAACAGAACAGAATTAGAATTAGAATTGAGGGAAGGAAACAGAAAAGGTGCGATGGGATGGGATCATGGGTGAAATCTAACAGGTTCTAACAGGTTCTGGAGAACCGGTAGCGGAAATTTTGAGTAGTTCAGAGAACTGGTAGCGGAAATTTTGAGTAGTTCGGAGAACTGGCGAATACCACCTCTGGCTGGCCCCAGAGTGGGATGGGAATGGAGATTTTGTAATATCCTACCCCTGCCACGCCCACCAAGCCGCGCCTACAGAACCGGTAGGGAAAATTTTGGGATTTCACCCGTAGATGGAATGGAATAGAAATAAAACAGAATGGAACAGAACAGAATTAGGAATTATTAGACCAGATGGAAGGGAACAGAACGGAAAACCTGGGATGGGACAGATCAGAACAGAACCGACGGGATGGGATCAGTGGTGGGTTGCCCCTGATTCGGGCCGGTTTGCAAGAAGCGGTATAAAACCGGCAGGAGGCCCCGCCCACTGCCCCGGATGTCGTCATTGATGATCTGTGCATGCGCCGAAGCGATCCCGTTGCAAACCGGTAGTTAAGGTAAGTAGGACCCACCCCTGAATGGGATGGGATGGGATGGGATGGAATGAGCCACGGTGGCGCAGTGGCTAGAGTGCGGTACTGCAGGCCATTTCTGCTGACTGCCGGCTGCCAGCAGTTTGGCAGTTCGAGTCTCACCGGCTCAAGGTTGACTCAGCCTTCCATCCTTCCGAGGTGGGTCAAATGAGGACCCAGATTGTTGGGGGCAAGAGGCTGACTCTGTAAACTGCTTAGAAGAGGGGTGTAAAAGCCCTGTGAAGCGGCATATAAGTCTAAGTGCTATTGCTATTGCAGAGAAGAGAATTAGAATTAGAATTAGAATTAGAATTAGAATTAGAATTAGAATTAGAATTAGAATTAGAATTAGAATTAGAATTAGAATTGATGGAAGGGAAGGGAAGGGAAAAGAAAAGATGGGATGGGATGGGATGGGATGGGATGGGATGGAATAGAAATAGAAATAGAAATAGAAATAGAAATAGAAATAGAAATAGAAATAGAAATAGAAATAGAAATAAAATAGAAAAGAAAGAAAGAAAGAAATAGAAATAGAAATAGAATAGAAAATAAATAAATAAATAATAAATAAAAATAGAATAGAAATAGAAATAGAATAGAAAATAAATAAATAAATAGAAATAGAAACAGAAATAGAAATAGAAGAAATAGAAATAGAAATAGAAATATAGAAATAGAAATAGAAATAGAAATAGAAATAGAAATATAGAAATAGAAATAGAAATATAGAAATAGAAATAGAAATAGAAATAGAATTTGCCACCAGAAATTCTGGGTGATCCAACACTGGAAGTTTTTAAGAAGAGGCTGGATAGCTACCTGTCTGAAATGTTACTGGGAGGGTCTCCTGCTTGAGTCCCTCCCAGCTCTACTCTGATTTTGATTCAGAATAAGGCCCCAAAATGCAATGCAAGGGCCCAGGGATGGGTTCTACTTTCCTTTACTACTGGTTCGCAACGGGGCTGTGCGCTCGCTTCGCTTACTCGCACTTCTGGGCATGCACAGATGATGATGCATGCGCACCTGATGATGTCAGGGTCGGTGGGCGGAGCCTCCCGCCGGTTTTACTTCCGGTTCTATAGAAACAGTCCAAATCGGGGGCAACCCACCACTGCAAGGCCCCTCCGCCGTGCATGTGCCCCTGCTCCTCGCGCATGCACAGCAGAGATCAGAAAACCAGCTGGCCGGTGGGAGGCACACATGCATGCGCAGTGGGGTGATGGCTGGCGTGCCACAGGTTCGCCATCACAGCCCCATGCCCTCCGTCTGGTAAACTCACAAGATTCGTTTTCTCGCCATAAACACATGAATACTGCGCTGCTGTTTCCCTGTGTCCTGTAATAATACATGTGGGCAGATGCATAATTTTGTGCTTATTTATCCTGCCATGGTTATGTAGTGCATATTGGGAGGTGGTGACCCTTTGACAGCTGCATGCAACGGAATTTCATTTTAACGTAGGCCGATTAGTGCACCTTCAAAGCGGCAAGAAAGTTATTCTACTCTATTCCTATTCCTGTTCTCAACCGGGGCCGCGTGAGTGATGGGCCCAGATGGACATGCAGCTCGACTTACACTAGTGGCAGGCTGGCGCATAGGTACGCACAGCTCAGCTTTCTTCCACATTGCCTTTGTTTTGTTCGAAGAAATGTCCATCTGGGATCAGTTCCAAGTGGGAAGGAAGACACTGGAAACGTGGAGACTGCTTAGAAAGATGGTTTAATAGTGGACAGGACCACATGGAGTTTTGGGGTCCTGGACATAAAAAGAGCACATGGAGTGAAGAGAGGGATATATTTATATACTCTCTTGGGCCCTGCCATAAGAGTTTCCTATTCCTGTACAAGAAATGTATCCCATTGGCTGTCAGACTCCCAGGTGGCTGGGGGTCTTAGCTAACTTTGTAGGTTGTCTTTGTCCCAAGCCTGGTTGAATCATGCCGGGTGATGATGTAGTGATGGGGCAATTCCTATTATGGCTTTAATGGCTTTGTCCTGGGTTGGATCTTGAGTGAGGGCTAATCCCATCATGTCCTGAGGGTGAAGGTCTTTTGTGTTGTAGATAAACTGGCCCAGTCTTTTATTTTGTAAATAACCAAAGTATCTGCTGGGGGGCAGGGAGCTGGGGCTGAGTTTCTGTTTTAAGATTTCTATGTCTCTTTTAGGGGAAATATTCTGCCTTTGTAATATTTCCTAGATTATTTCATTTTCCCAGGAGAGGGGTGGGTGCTAACTTTCTATAGTTCGTCAAAAAGGGATCACCTGATCCTGGGACCCTGCAAGCTTTATAAATATGAACCAGTTGCCAGGCGTCCAGCATCCCCATTGCAACTGACTCGTATTTATGACAACTACGGTGTCCTGGATCATGCGATCACCTAGTCCTAGTGCGACCTTTGGAACAAGCAAAGTCAATGAGGATGTCAAATTCACTTAACAACCGCATTACTAACTTAAGAATGGCAGGCCATAAAATTGGTCAAAACTCAGTTAAGAACTGTCTTACCTGACCACGGAAATTTTGGGTTTAATTGTGGTTGTAAGTCGAGGACTGCTCCCTGTATAGGCAGTCCTCGACTTACAACCGTTCCTTTAGCGACCATCCAGAGTTACAGCAGCACTGAGAAAAGTGACTTACGACCATTTTTCACACTTACAACTGTTGTCTGGCATCTCCATATGGCCCGTGATAAAGTCAGACGCTTGGCAACTGACTTGTATTTATGACGGTTGCAGAATCCCGGGATCATGTGGTCCCCTTTTGCGACGTCTGTGAAGCCAAGTCAATGGGGAAGTGGCATTCATTTAACGACTGGGTTACTCACTTAACAACGGCAGTGGTTTACTTAACCACGGTGGCAAGAAAGGCCATAAAATGGGTCAAAACTCAATGAAGAACCCATCTTGCTCAACCACAGAAGTTGGGGCTGAGGTTCAATTGTGGTCGTAATTCGAGGACTCCCTCTCCTGACCCTGTTAACGGCTTAGGCAGGTTTGAGCTCTGCCCCCACCCAAGATGGCTTGTGCGGTGGGAACGACGACCCGCCTGAGCAGCAACCTGTGTCCGTTTTCTCCTTCTGTAGCTACTCGGTCGTAAACCGAGGATTAGAACAAGGTGCAAAAGTCCCCAACCCTCACCCACTGGTCTACATGCGCATGCGCAGCCCGCCCGTCACATGCCTCCTCGCGCCGAAGGCTAACTTTAGCCGACCGCGTAGCAACCGCCCCGTTGCTATAGAGCCGCGGAGACCCGCCTCCCGATGGTTCGCGCGAGCTTTTCAAGCCCAGCCAATCACTGGCTCGGTTTTTCCCCTCGGCTCAGCGTTCACCGGCCTGCCGGCCTGTCACTCGGAATCGATGCCGGGACTTGCCCGGCCAATCGATGGACGGCATTAAAGGAGGCCCCGCCCTACCCCGGCGACACCGGGTTCTGTCAATCGGAGCTGTCAAAGAACCGGCGGCGACGCGGGATAGGAGGAAGGGAGGGAGGGGGGTCCTCCGCTGGCCAATCAGCGGCGAGGGTGGGTGGCTTCCGAGGGATCTATTCTACCACTCCTCCTCCAAAATCAGGCTTTATTTGAGGAAGCTGTGGCTGCGATGCGGAGGAGGTGAGAAGGGGAGGAAAGGGGGAAATGGGGACGGGGGTCTCCTGCCTGGCTTGGATCTTCTGGGTTGAGATCCGTGGGAATCCCTTGCAAAAAGAAGTAGGTCCTGGTTCCTAGATCTGAGCCAAATTTAATATCATGGTTCTTTGAATAAGCCAGGATGGGCTGGCTTAGCATAGTCTGCTTAATAAGCCACAGATAAACTGGCTTTGCGCAGCCTGCTTAATAAGCCACAGATAAACTGGCTTAGTGCAGCCTGCTTAATAAGCCACAGATAAACTGGCTTAGTGCAGCCTGCTTAATAAGCCACAGATAAACTGGCTTTGTGCAGCCTGCTAAATAAGCTGCAGATAAACTGGCTGTGCGCAGCCTGTTAAGCCACGATGGACTGGCATTGCACAGACTGCTAATAAACCAAAAACAAACTGGCTTTGCACAGCCTGCTTAATAAGCCAGGATGGACTGGCTTTGCATGGCCTGTTAACAAACCACAAATGGGCTGGCTTTGCACAGCTTAACAAGCCACAGTAGTGTGGTTTTGCCTAATGTGCTAAGCCCTAAATCCTGGTTTATGAAGAGATTGAGCGAGTCCACACAAACCTCAACAAGCTCCATTATAGCTTCATGCAGAGGGTAAGGCCAGTAGGGGGATAACCGGGGTGGGGTTGTGGGGGGGCTGATCTTCTGGGGATGTCGGAAAGATTCCCTGGAAGGAGGAGAAAAAATTGATTTTGAGAGACCCCTTCGTCCCACATTATTGCCAGTGATTGTATTGGCAGCTAAAAAAAATTATTTATTATTGGACATTCGTCTCAGGGAATTCTGATTGTGGTGGAGAACCTGAAGGAAAGAACAGACGTAAGAAATCCTACCTGCTTGTGTATGTTTATGCTTTGTGTGTTGATTTTTAGACCTGTGAAGTCATAGAGCACGAGTTGATCTCTCCGCCAGCCAGGGGTCCTCGCCGGGTGGGCCTTCTTCTGGACCAGCAATGATTCACAGCCTTTTCCTCATTAACTCCTCCGGAGACATTTTCCTGGAGAAACACTGGAAGAGCGTGATCAGCCGTTCGGTTTGCGACTACTTCTTCGAGGCTCAAGAGCGGGCGTCGGAGGCTGAAAATGTGCCCCCGGTGATTTCCACCCCTCACCATTACCTTCTGAGCGTCTATCGGCACAAGATCTTCTTCGTGGCCGTGATCCAGACGGAAGTCCCACCGCTTTTCGTCATCGAGTTTCTTCACCGGGTGGTGGACACGTTTCAGGTAGGCAGAATCTTCCAAGGGATTTAGGAGTAATGCACACGAGTCTGGCTTTTCAGGAGTCTGAAGCGGATAACCGGTTTCAGGCTCAGATTAACAGAGTTGGAAGGGACCTTGTTAGGTCATCCAGTCCAACCCTCTCCCCCCCCCCCCCCAGCAGGCCTAGGCTTTGTTCTGACCTAGGCTTCCCAAGAGCACGAAGCAGACTCCTTGTCCCGACAAAAAAACCCATTTTATTAAGTTACTGTGGCTTCTTCTCAATCCCATCCAGCAAAGTCTTTTCAAGGGAGGATTTACAGTCACAGACCTTATCTGGCTTGGAGAGCTGCCAGACCGATATCTTCAAAACTTGGCAAGGAGACTCTGAGAGTCACGAACCAATTAAGCGAACTAATTGTCTCCTGCAAACTCCATTCCCCTTTCGCTTCTCTTTTATTCCCTCTGGGAAGGGCCATTCATTGTCCACCTGTGGCTTTACTCCTGAGTTGACCCTTGTTCCTTAGCTGTTCCCTTCATCTGGCAGTTCTGCACATGCGCACACTGGGAACAGGTTCCAGCTATTTTTCTGCCTCACTGATGTCCGACTCCGAAGGCAGCTGTTAACTGTCAGACGGCCCTGGCCCTCTCTCTGCCTCCAACGCAGAGCTTCCGCAGACTCCAGGACTGGCCCATGTTCCTCCCCAACCTCCTCACTGTCTGAATCTGCCACCAAGTCCGCTGGCGGGCCACAACCAGACCTTACTGAAAAACGTAGCGTGCCAGACGCATGAGTAATAAAATTCACAGAGGGTACAAGAAGGCATGCATTGAAAGATGACAACGACGGGAGAGAAACTGAAACGGTGGTTAACTGTGGCTGGGAGGAAGAGGGGAATGTAAGGAAATCACATACTGTCTTGTGATGTAGGATTATGCAATGTGACGGACAAATGCTTCTAACATTGGGGATAAGAAACAACGGCTGTAAAAATATCATCGCTGTGAGAAATATTATCGCTAGGAAAGGATTGTTCTGGCCAACATCGTGACTTTTTATCATGACCTGCTGTGTACACTGGAATCATACACTAGCTTTTTATATTTTGGGGAAAGTTTGGCTCCGTTTCCGCGTTTATGTTTCATTTGTTTCCTTTCTTTTATGTCCCCTCCTGAACTTCAGGTTCTGTAAGGGCACGATTTTTGTTGTTAGTTGCAAAGTCGTGTCCAACCCATCACAACCCCATGGACAGTGTTCCTCCAGGCCTTCCTGTCCTCTACCATCCTCCGGAGTCCATTTAAGCTCACACCAACTGCTTTGGTGACTCCATCCAGCCACCTCGTTCTCTGCCCTTCTTCTTTTGCCCTCCATCATTCCCAGCATTAGGCTCTTCTCCAGGGAGTCCTTCCTTCTCATTAGGTGGCCAGAGTATTTGAGTTTCATCTTCAGGATCTCTCCTTCTAAAGAGCAATCAGAGTTGATCTCTTCTAGGACTGACCGGTTGGATCGCCTTGCAGTCCAAGGCACTCGCAGGAGTCTTCTCCAGCACCAGAGTTCAAAGGCCTCCATTCTTTGGCGCTCAGCCTTCCTTATGGTCCAACTTTCACAGCCATCCATTGCAACTGGGAAAACCATCGCCTTGACAACACACACTTTTGTTGGCAGAGTAATGTCTCTGCTTTTTAGTATGCTGTCAAGGGTATGATTACTTCTCAGCTTTGCCCGAGGGCTGGCTTGGACAAAGCCCAGGGCTGGCTGGGAATTCTAGAAACTGTAGAGTTATACTCGAAACCTTTGTTTTTGAAACTTGGCAAATTTGAAGGGTGGTTGGGGAATCCTGGGAGTTGAAGTCCCCGCATCTTCAAGTTGCCAAGTCAAAAAAACCCGAAACATTACAGTAAGATGCTCTAGGTCAGGAAAAAAAACTTTTGCGGACAATGATGAATGTGTGGCAACAATTTAAAACTGAGTTGGGCTAAGCAGTCAGCTACCGTGTTTCCCTGAAAATAAGACCCTGTCTTATATTTTTATGAGCCCTGAAATAAGCGCTTGGCCTTATTGCCATGCGCTCAAAAGCCCGATTGGGCTTATTATCAGGGGATAATGTCTTATTTTGGGGAAAACAGGGTAGATTGACACAAACTGTGTCATATTGTCATAAGGTAGTTTGCCTGGCTTTTGAAAAGAACAGAACACAAGAGGTGAAAAGGAATAGGAAAGAGAAGAGAAGAGAAGGAATTGAAGATAGAAGAGAAGAAAATAGAATAGAGAATAGAGGAAAATAGAATAGAGAATAAAGAAAAATAGAATTGAGAATAGAGAACAGAACAGAAAATAGAATTGAGAATAGAGAACAGAACAGAACAGAAAATAGAATAGAAAATAGAAAAGAATAGAAAATAGAATAAAGAATAGAAAATAGAACAGAACAGAACAGAAAATAGGGAATAGAGAAGAGAACACAAAATAGAAAAGAAAATAGAATGGAAAACAGAAAAGAATAGAAAATAGAATAGAGTAGAAGATGGAATGGAATGGAATGGAACAGAATGCAATTGAATAGAACTGAACTGGAAGGGACTTTGGAGGTCTTCTAGTCCAACCCCCTATTCGAGCAGGAGACCCTATATCATTTCAGACAAATGGTTGTCCAGTCTCTTTTTGAAAGCCTCCAGTAATGGAGCACCCACAACTTCTGAGGCAAGCCATTCCACTGCTTGATTCTCAGCGTTAAGAAGTTTCTCCTTAGTTCTAGGTTGCTTCTCTCCTTGATTAGTTTCCATACATGAAAGTGATTGAGAGTAGGTACGAATAAACACAGTCAACACACAGATACACTGAATTGTGTTTACTTTCAGGAAATAGTAAGGCACAGTCCAATAAACAGTCCAGGTCATACACATATAAAGCAGGAGATAGCAAAAACGACAGTCCAGGGATAATCCAATAACAAAGTCTTCTTACCAGTCGTCCTACTCATTCACAATAAACAGTTCTTCCGGATTTGCAAACAGTAGCATACAGAGATATCAGAGAGCAAGAACAGCAAAGAGAAACAAACCATGTTTCTAGCTCCCTCTTAAGGAGATTGGCTACACAGCTAACCAATCAGGACACGGTATGATGCAATACAGCAGTCTTAAAGCTATATTGATGGTTTATATATTGCCAACCCAACAAGGTAGGTAATACTCATTTCCTAACACTTTTTTGCCCTCAAATACTGGAATACTGAAACTTTAGTTTGAACAGAGCCAGCCAAGAATCGAACCTAGAATCTTCTGATCCATAGTCAAGCGCGTTATGCATTGCACCACTGGCCCGCAGACATGACATGCAAGACATAACCATAGTGTGCTCCTTGGCCTCATTTTGGGTTTTGTTTTATGTCTTAGCCCCTAAATTACATTAGCTGGGTCACAGCACTCGTACCTTAGACCACTCATTGTAGTATATTTAGTAAACTATAATCCGAATATGGGTTAGTGTATGAACCAGTTTGAGTCTGGTGCCAGAGGTGTCCTCGGTCCATCTGTCAAAAAAGTCAAGACGCAAGTTGTTCCCATTTTTAAAGTGTCCACCCCCGTTTCTCAACCTTGATATCTCTGAAGCTATGTGGACTTCAACTCCCAGAATTCCCCGGAGTTGTCGGACGAAGCCCAGGGCTGGCAGGGAATTCCAGGAACTGTGGAGTTATGCTAGAAAAAGTGCGGCTTTCAAACTTGGCAAATTCGAACGGTGGCTGGGGAATCCTGGGAGTCGAAGTCCCCACCTCTTCAGGTTGTCAAGGTTGAGAAATAACTTGGTGTACACTTGGTGCAAACCAGTGGTGAAATGCAACATTTTTTACTACCGGTTCTGTTGCCGTGGGTTAGTGGGCGTGGCGTGGCAGGGGAAGGATACTGCAAAATCCCCATACCCAACCCACTGGGGCCAGCCAGAAGTGGTATTTGCTAGTTCTCCTTACTGCTCAAAATTTCCGCTACCAGTTCTCCAGAACCTCTGGATTTTACCCCCGGTGCAAACCAGGAGCAGGGTTCAACTATACAGGCGTCCCCCATTATACCTTTGGTGAAATCCAATTTTTCTTACTACCGGGTTTGTGGACGTGGCTTGGTGGGCGTGGCAGGGGAAGGATACTGCAAAACCTCCATTCCCTCCCACTCCAGGGGAAGGATACTGCAAAATCCCCATTCCCTCCCCACTCTGGGGCCAACCAGAGGTGGTATTTGCCGGTTCTCCGAATTACTCAAATTTTCCACTACCGGTTCTCCAGAACCTGTCAGAACCTGCTGGATTTCACCACTGCTTTCCATCCCTCCATGCATTTGCCTCTTTAGAGTGCCTCTTTTCTACTCTCCTGGTGGCAGGTTGAGAAGAGAACCTGGGAGGCAACAGTGGGAAAGTGGAACAGTTCAAACATGCCCAACTTGATCAGCCTGTTTGGCAAAAACCGAGTTACTCTGGGCACAAACTTTCATGTAAGTCCTTTGAGCCCAGGGAATGATGATTAGCATGAAGGCAGGACTGGCCTTGCCAAACCAAGCAACTACTTCAAAAGCAGCAGCGTTTTTTGGCTGCAGGATTCGGCGGTCTCCCTGATTTATAGTCCTCGACTTACAAAAAGGGCTATTTTCAGGGCTGCTGTAACTTTGAACGGTCACTAAGCGAACTGGCGTACAACAGGCCTGGAAAAAAAGTGACTTACGACAGCTTTTCACACTTGGATAACTGTTGCGGCATGTGTGACCAAAATTCAGATGCTTGGCAACCGACTCATATTTATGACGGTTGCAGGGTTTCAGGGTCATGCAATCTCCTTTGCGACCTTCGGACAAGCAGGTCAATAGAGGAGCCAGATTCACTTAACAAACGTGGTACTAAGTTAACAACTGCAGTGGTTCACTTAACGGTGGCAAGAAAGGTCGTAAAATGCAGCAAAACTTGCTTAACAACTGTCTCGCTTAGCAACAGAGATTGTTGGACAAACCTGGTTGTAAGTTGAGGATTACCTGTAGCTATGTTCATGGATATTGTTTTGGCCCGCCAGAATCTGAGAATCTGCGCCAGAATGCTGCGCAGAGCTGGCAACAGATTTGGATGGTGAGGAGGTTGGGGAGGAACGTGAGCGAGTCCTGGAGTCTGGGGGAGGCTAGGACGAGGGCTCTGAGTCAGAGGCAGAGAGAGGGCCAAGGCCATCTGGTAGTTCTTTGCTGCCTCCGGAGCCTCCGGAATCTGACATCAGCGAGGCAGAAGAACAGCAGGAGCCTGTTCTCCTGTGCGCTGCTTGGAGAGTCCAAGCATGGGTTAAATTCGTCTGATTAGTCAGATTGAGTTGGAAATTCTTTGCCCACGTCTCCTTCTCGTGGCCGAGCTTCAGTTTTTTTTCAACTCAGTCTGGAAGAGAGACTTGTTTGAGTTGGCTCTGCAACTGGAAATATATGTTTTCTGAGGTTTTCGCTGGATGTTTGTATGTAGGTCTTTGGTTATTCGAGTTTTCTCCCGCGTAAAATTGGAAGTGTCTTGGCGACGTTTCGACAAAGTCTCATTTGTCATCTTCAGGCTGGTGTTTTTGGCTTCGTGCTTCTAGGAGCAATGTGTGATCGCAGCTGTTTCTTCCTTTTAACTGCTAGTGGGGCTGGCAACTCAGACTAACTCAATGTCCAAACAAACACAAACAAGCCCCCACCCAAACAGAACACACCCACATCCAATCAGAGCACAGCCAACCCCACATCCAGTCAGAGCACAACTAAGCCCCAACCACTCAGAACACAGCTCCACCCAATCAGAACACAGCCAAGCTCCCACCCAATCAGTTTACAGCCCCACTAGCAGTTAAAAGGAAGAAACAGCTGCGATCACACATTGCTCCTAGAAGCACAAAGCCGAAAACACCAGCCTGAAGATGACAAATGAGACTTCGTCGAAACATCGCCAAGACACTTCCAATTTTACATGGGAGAAAACCTGAATAACCAAAGACCTACACACACACACACACACACACACACACGCCTCTTTAAATTGAGACTTGGGTGGCTAGACTGGCTGAGGAATTCTGGGAGTTGAAGTCCACAAGTCTTAAAGTTGCCAAGGTTGGAGACCCCTGCTTTAAATTATACCTCCATGTGGTCTGATGATGGGATGGACCATTTCCAGCTGGTTTTAGTGGTCCCCCCCACCCCGGTGCAATTCCCACCTGCCCCTCCTTTCTTATCTGCTGAGCCTGTGCCAGGAGAACATCCTTTCTGGATCATGGCTCATGTTCTTTTCTTTTGAAGGCCATCTATAATAGCAGTAGCACGTAGACTTATATACCGCTTCACAGTGCTTTGCAGCCCTCTCTAAGCGGTTTACAGAGTCAGCCTCTTTCCCCCAACAATCTGGATCCTCATTTCACCCACCTCGGAAGGATGGAAGGCTGAGTCAACCTTGAGCCTGGTGGATTCGAACTGCCAAATTGCAGGCAGCTGGCAGTCAGCAGAAGAAGCCTGCAATACCGCACTCTAACCACTGCGCCACCGCGGCTCATAATTTAAGTTCTCGGTTAATTCCTGGGCGTTGAGTGATTCTCTCCCAAGATTTTCCCGAGGCAACCGAACGCAGAATGGAGAGCTGTTTAATTTTGCTTCTCTCTCCATTCTCCCCAGGATTATTTTGGAGTCTGTTCTGAAGTTGTCATCAAGGACAATGTGGTGGTGGTTTATGAGGTGCTTGAAGAGATGCTGGACAACGGTTTCCCCTTGGCAACGGAGTCCAATATTCTGAAAGAGCTGATCAGACCGCCGACAATCCTCCGGACAGTTGTCAACACAATCACAGGTAGACGGTTTGCGACCGGCCTCACCTCCTCCATCAGGCTAAAATGGGCTTGGCTGATTTGTGGTTTATGGAGTGGATTGAACTAGCCTGGGGAACAGTTGTAAGTTGATGGTAAAGTGTGTGGTACAAATCAGTGGTGGAATTCAAATTTTTTTACTACCGGTTCGGTGGGCATGGCATGGCTTGGTGGGCGTGGTGTGGCTTGGTGGGTGTGGCTTGGGCATGGCAGGGGAAGGATACTGCAAAATCCCCATTCCCACCCCACTCTTGGAGGAAGGATACTGCAAAATCTCCATTCCCACCCCACTCTGGGGTCAGCCAGAGGTGGTATTTGCCAGTTCTCCGAACCACTCAAAATTTCCTCTACCGGTTCTCCAGAACCTGTCAGAACCTGCTGAATAGCACCCCTGATACGAATCTAGGTACTGGCTCATGCTTCAGTTTAGCATGGGTTAGATCAGGGGTCCCCAATCCCCGGGCCTCGGATCGGTACCAGTCCGTGGCTTGTTAGGAACTGGGCCGCACAGCTGCAGGTGAGTGGCGGGCGAGTGAGCTTCATCGGTATTTGCAACCGCTCCCCAGTGTTGGCATTACCATCTCAGCTCCACCTCGGATCATCAGGCATTAGATACTCAGAAGCCCAAATCCTACTGGAAAATATGTGTGCGAGGGATGTAGGTTGAGTGCTCCTCCCTCCCTCCTGTCTGTGGGGGGGAAAAGTAGAACCATGGTAAGGTAAGGCCACACCTGGAATATATGCAACCAATTTTGGTCACCACACTACAAGAAAGATGTTGAGACTTTGGAAGAAGTTCAGAGAGGTGCAGCTCTGATGATCAAAGGCCTGGAGACTCAAAGACTGGAGAGTATGAAAAATTTCTTCCTCTCTTCCTTCTTCCTCCTTCCAGGAAGCACCAATGTAGGAGAGCAGCTCCCCACAGGGCAGCTGTCGGTGGTGCCCTGGCGACGGACCAGCGTGAAGTACACCAACAATGAAGCCTACTTCGATGTGATCGAGGAGATTGACGCCATCATCGACAAATCAGGTATTCCCATCATGTCTTTGCTCAAAGACTTTAAGGAAAATCATGTAGCCTTTGTCCTTTGCTCTGTGTATCAAGATTGATAGGGATAGAGATAGATAGATAGAGATATTGATACATAGATAGATAGATAGATACATAGATAAATAAATAAATAAATAAATAGATTGATGATAGAGATAGACAAAGATAGAGAAAAATAGAGAGATATGATCGATCGATTGATCAATAGATGTTAGATTGATAGATGATATAGACAAAAATAGAGAAAAATAGAGAGATGTTGGATAGATTGATAGATGATATAGACAAAGATAGAGAAAGAAATAGATATGATTGATGGATAGATGATGGATGAATGGATGGATATCGTAGATAAAGGATGGATGGATGGATAGATAGATGATAGATTGATAGATAGACAAAGAGAAAGAAATAGAGAGATGGATGGATGGATGGATGGATAGATAGGTAGGTAGGTAGGTAGGTAGGTGATGGATGATGGATGGATATTGTAGATAGATGAGATTGCTTCTCTTGTCTAGTTTATTTTCCCTAATTAGTTAATGAGTGGTAACTTTGCTTACACCTTGGCAAATATAAATACACTGTCAAGTTCCAGTTAAGAAAATGTATGCCTATTCAAAAGAATCTAGTCCAGTAATGGTCAACGGCTAAGATAAAAGTCAACGGACTTAGACCATTTGTGGGAACGTAATGCTGGTGACTTACTTGACTCTACCCCCAGGTGGAGTCTTCTTCTATCCTGTTTCCCCCAAAATAAGACATCCCCTATAATAAGCCCAATCAGCCTTTTGAGCATATGGCAATAAGGCCAAGTGTTTGGGGTCAGGGTTCAAAAAAAAATATAAGACAGGGTCTTATTTTCAGGGAAACATGGTGCATACTATCTATCCATCCATCCATCCATCCATCCATCCATCCTGTTTCCCCCAAATAAGACATCCCGTGATAATAAGCCCAATTGGGCTTTTGAGCACATGGCAATAAGACCAAGCGCTTATTTCAAGGTTCAAAAAAAGTATAAGACAGGGTCTTATTTTCGGAGAAACACGAATACCTGTATTTTAAAACGAATACAGGTATTCCTCAACTTACAACCACAGGCAAGCCCAAAATTTCTATTGCTAAGTGAGACAGTGGTTCGTAACGGAGTTTTGCCCCATCTTACAACCTTTCTTGCCACAGTTATTAAGTGAATCATTCCCGTTGTTAAATTAGTAAACACGGTTGCAAAGTGAATTTGGCTTCCCCATTGCCTTTTGTTTGTCAGAACAAAACGGGATCACGGGACACTGAAAATGTCATAGTTACGAGCCAGTTACCAAGTGTCCAAGTTTTGATCGAATTTTGACTACGGGGATGTTGCAACCATCATAAATGTGAAAAACGGTCCCTAAGTCAGTTTTTCAGTGCCATTATAAACGGTCGCTACATGAATGGTCATAAGTTGAGGACTACCTGCAACCTAGGGTTGTGTAGGCTAGCTCCAACGTCCTTCCTGATCTACGTAAATTGTTTTTCGTTTGTGTGTGTCTGTCTGGCAGGTTCTACAATTACAGCTGAAATCCAAGGGGTGATCGATGCCTGCGTGAAATTGACTGGAATGCCTGACCTCACCCTCTCCTTCATGGTAAAAATGAGAGGGGAAAGACCCCTCTCGCCTACCCGTTTTAACAAATTCCCCGGCTTGCCCTTCCATAGCCAGTATCCAAAATAGGAAACTACTATTACTTCTTCTTCTTCTTCTTCTTCTTCTTCTTCTTCTTCTTCTTCTTCTTCTCCTTCTCCTTCTCCTTCTCCTTCTCCTTCTCCTTCTCCTTCTCCTTCTCCTTCTCCTTCTCCTTCTCCTTCTCCTTCTCCTTCTCCTTCTCCTTCTTCTTTTAATTTGATTTATATGCTGCCCTTCTCCGGAGAATTCAGGGCGGCTTACAATGCGTTAAGCAATAGCCTTCATACTTTTGTATATTTTAGTGTCCCCACAAACTGGGTCCTCAATTTACCTACCTTAGAAAGGATGGAAAACTGAGTCAACCTTGAGCCTGGTGAGATTCGAACTTACAGTAATTGCAGACAGCTGGAGTTAATTACAATGCATTAGTCTGCTGAGTTATTCTCCTTCTTCTTCTCCTTCTTCTTCCTCTTCTCCTTCCTCTTCCTCTTCTTCTTTCTCCTCCTCCTCCTCTGCATCTCTGAAGCACAGACCCATGGCTTCCATGTCTTTGTTGATGGTGTCTTGCCATCTCTGTTTTGGACACTGATTTGGACAAAATCTCCATTCCCCCTACACTCTGGGGCCAGCCAGAGTGGCATTTGCCGATTCTCCAAACTGCTCAAAATCTCCGCTACCGGTTCTCCAAAACCTGTCAGAACCTGATGGATTTCACCCCTGCTTCCTACCATTGGAATAGTACACTGTTTCTCCACCCTGGCAACTTTGAAGACCCGTGGACTTCAATTCCCAGAATTCCCCAGCCAGTTGGTTGGGGAATTCTGGGAATTGAAGTCCACAAGTCTTAAAGTCGCCAAGGTTAAGAGGCCTTAGAATAGCACCACCAGCCAAGGAACTTCCAGCTCTTTTCTCCTTCCCCTTTCCAGAACCCAAGATTGTTGGATGATGTCAGCTTCCACCCCTGCGTGCGTTTCAAGCGGTGGGAATCCGAACGCATCCTCTCCTTCATCCCTCCCGATGGGAACTTCCGCTTGCTCTCTTATCACGTCAGCGCTCAAAAGTAAGGTTGATGCTTCCAGTGTTTTGGACTCCCCCCCCGCCCCCCCTCCTCTTTATGTAAGTGTCATGACCCAGGCCCAAGTAGTTAGTATTAAATGCAAACAGTTCGAAAACAAACAGACTTTAATAGAACAGCTGAGAATGAACTCATTCTCAGCGTAGTCCAAACTAAATGAAAGCAAATTCTTCAAAACACCATTCCTCAGTTTATCACTGACCTTGGGATAATTAGGCAAACTGCCAAAGGCTTTTCTTGGCAAAAGTTCAGAAGCAGAAGACGGTGACAAGAAATGAATACAGTGAAACAAGAAGCAATTCTCTCAACGTTGTTTTCCAGCAAAGAGGCCAAGAGCCATTGCTGGTCTTTTAAGCCTTATGGAAGAGGCCAGTCATCTCTTGGCCCTACTCCCGAGTCGTCCTCTCTGCTTTATCTGCTCCTGCCTTCTGTCAGCTCTTCTCATACGTGCACTAGGAACAGGCTCCTCCTCTTCCTCTGCCTCACTCCTATCAGTCTCTGGAGGCTTTAGAGTCTGCACCTCACTTCCCTATGGCCCCGGCCCCATCTGTGCCTCCAACACAGAGGCCTCATCCAGGCCTTCCCCAGCCCCCAGGACTGGCCCCTGTTCTTCCTCAGCCTCCTCACTGTTCAACTCCGCTGCCAGCTCCACAGGCTGCTGGCGGACCACAACAGTAAAGGAACAAATGATGGCTCCCTGGAATTTTCCAGTAGAGAATTCTACCTTTGGCTTCATGCAAGTATCAGGACCGACATCATCCCCACATCTTCTTGGTACAGTCCCTTTGGACGAGTGTCCCAAAAATGTCATCGTGCAGGGGTCTCCAAATTGGGCAAATTGAAGACCTGTAGACTTCAACTCCCAGAATTCCTCAGCCGGCCATGTTGGAATT
Source organism: Masticophis lateralis (assembly GCA_030761175.1). Classification (NCBI taxonomy): domain Eukaryota; kingdom Metazoa; phylum Chordata; class Lepidosauria; order Squamata; family Colubridae; genus Masticophis; species Masticophis lateralis. The sequence goes on from JAUDYJ010000008.1 coordinate 21,020,456, forward strand.
CAAGCAGTTTCCTGAAAGGAACGGGTTAAGCCAGGGCAAACTCGGATTAGTGGGCTACAACTCTCTTTGCCACGATGACGCTCTTCTTTTTCCCCTCCACAGTTTAGTGGCCATCCCGGTCTACGTAAAGCACAACATCAGCTTCCGAGACAGCAGTTCCCTCGGCCGCTTTGAGATCACCGTGGGGCCCAAGCAGACCATGGGGAAGACGGTGGAGGGGGTACTGGTCACCAGCCAGATGCCCAAAGGGGTGCTTAACATGACCCTCACACCTTCTCAGGGGACCCACACGTTTGATCCGGTCACAAAGGTGAGGAAGTACAGAACCTTCAGTCGAGTCTGATTCTTGGGTTGAGCTGCCTGTCGTCTTTTCCTGTTGTACATGAAGGAGTAGCAGAACCTGGGAGTGGTGGAGTTAAAAGAGGGATCAGCCTAGAATCCTTACACGGGGCTCCCCTTGAAGAGCACTTGGAGGCTCCCACTGGTCCAGAATGTGGCCACGCGGGTGATTATGGGGGCGACACGATGTACCCATGTATCACCTCTCCTGCGCGAGCTGCACTGGCTCCCAGTGGTCTTCCGGGTGTGATTCAAGGTGTTGGTTACCACCTTTAAAGCGCTCCATGGCTCAGGACCTGGGTACCTACGAGACCGCCTTCTGCCACCGATAGCCTCCTACTGGCCAGTTTGATCCCACAGAGAGGGGACTCCTCAGGGTGCCTTCGGCCAAGCAATGTCGGCTGGCGACACCCAGGGGGAGAGCCTTCTCTGTGGGGGCACCTGCCCTCTGGAATGAATTGCCCCCGGAAATACGCACAATCTCTGATCTCCGTGTTTTTCTCTGTGCCCTCAAGACCCTGCTTTTCCGACAGGCTGGGCTATCGTTGTAATTGAGTTTTTAAATCTGGAACTTTTCACTTTGGGGTTTTTAATTAATTTGGCCGAAAGTATAATAATTTTAATCATTTTTAAATTTAAATTATGATGTTTATACACTGTGTTTTATTTGGCTGTACACTGCCCTGAGTCCTTCGGGAGAAGGGCTGTATAGAAATAAAATTATAAATAAATAAAAAAATAAATAGTCACAAGCAGACTAAGCCCAACCCTTTCTTGAATTCCTGTTAGCTGAGAAGACTCCTGTGCATAGGCTGTCGAGCAATAAACCGGTTTAATTGGAATCTCTTTATTAGAGGGGACTGTTGTCTTGAGTGGGGTGGCTCTGGGGGTGGGGGGTAAAGGAAGACGTGGCAACAGAGAAGATGGATCACAGGTAGTCCTTGACCTATGACTTCAATTGAGCCCCACGTTTCCGTTACTAAGCAAGACAGTTGCGAAGTGAGTTTCGACCCGTTTCAAGACTTTTCTTGCCACGGCGGTTAACCGAATCACTGCAGTCGTTAACTTGGGAACATGGCCGTTAAATGAATCTGGCTCCCGCGTTGACTTTGTTTGTCCGAAGTTTGCAAAAAGTGAGCCCATGACACACACATGGCAGCAACCGGCATAAATATGAGTCAGTTGCCAAGCGTCCGAATTATGACCATGGGGATGCTGGAATGGTCATAAGTGTGGAAAACAGTCATAAGTCATGTCCCAAAGTTGGTTGGTTTGTTTGTTTTTTCAAAGAGGAAACTGGACTTTCTGGGTTTTTTTCTTTTGAAGATGTTTTGCTTCTCATCCCAGAAGCTTCTTCAGCTCTGACTGGATGGTGGGGAAATGGAAGGATTTATACTCCTTGCAGACAGGTGGTCATTTGCATCCTTTTAGAGGGTCGTTGAAGCCCTTGGAGGTTTATCGGTATCCTCCGGGTCCCCAGAGTCAGACTTTTTAACTATGCAATTTGGGATGAAGAGCCTTGAGATGGGGTGGGAGTAGGAATGGATTTCCAGAGGGAAAAAATGGCAGACTACAGGAACCATTTGCACCACCCAGGTGATCCTGAGGACACAGATAAACCTCCAAGTAGCTTCAACGACCCTCTAAAAGGATGCAAAGGACCAGCTGTCTGCAAGGAAGATAAATCCTTCCATTCCCCACCATCCAGTCAGAACTGAAGAAGCTTCTGGGATGAGAAGCGAAACATCTTCTAAGAAAAAAACTCAGAAAGTCCAGTTGCCTCTTGAAAAAATAGCCCCTTTGGGACAACCAATACCTGGATGACCAAGACTTTCCATTTTATGTTTATCTTGTCATCTCTTTCTTTCTCCATCTTTCCCTTGACAGCTGCTGATGTGGGACGTGGGGAAGATCAACCCCCAGAAGCTGCCCAGTTTGAAGGGGACGATGAGTCTTCAGGCAGGGGCCTCCAAGCCTGATGAGAATCCCACCATTAACCTCCAGTTCAAAATCCAGCAGTTGGCCATCTCGGGTTTGTGATCTTCCGATTCTCCGCCTGTCTTTTTTTTCCCCTTCCTTTGCTCTTTTTTAAAGCCCCAGTTGCAATTAAAGGAATTGAAATGTCATTATAAACACTAAGACGCTGAGCTTGTCGATCGAAAGGTCGGCCGTTCAGCGGGTTCGAATCCCCAGCGCTGCGTAAGGGGGTGAGCTCCCGTGACTTGTCCCAGCTTCTGCCAACCTAGCAGTTCGAAAGCACGTAAAAAATGCAAGTGGAAAAATAGGGACCATCTCTGGTGGGGAGGGAACAGCGTTCCGTGCGCTTTTGGCGTTGAATTGTGCTGGCCACATGACCACGGAGACGTCTTCGGACAACGCTGGCTGTTCGGCTTTGAAACGGAGATGAGCACCGGCCCGTAGAGTCGGGAACGACTAGCACATATGTGCGAGGGGAACCCTTACCTTTTATTTTTGCATTATTTTTGTTGTTGTTCTTAAGAGACAGAGCAGCCATGTAAGTTGGAGCAAGCTTTGTGTAAGGATCTGCAGCCTTTCTTAGTTCCTACACTTTTGTTAAACTCTAGAGCAGGGATCCCCAAACTTGGCGACTTTTAAGACTTGCGGACTTCAACTCCCAGAATTCCCCAGCCAGCTGGCTGGGTTCCCCAGCTGGCTGGGGAATTCTGGGAGTTGAAGTCCGCAAGTCTTAAAAGTCACCAAGTTTGGGGACCCCTGCTCTAGAGAAAACCTCAAAGGAAACTTCAGTCCCATAACAGTTGGCGTTGTGAGGAATTGTTTCAAGTGGTTGTGCTCCTCTGAAGAAGTTCAGAAACGTTCTATCCACCCAATTTCTCCAGCCCACAATTGACAGAAAGAACATTTTTGGCTGAAACGTGTGCCCAGTTTTTGCAGCCACCTCCTACAACCATTTTCCACGTTGCTTCACCCTTCATGCCTCATCTTTTCTGCTCGCTCCAGGTCTGAAGGTGAATCGTTTGGACATGTACGGAGAGAAGTACAAGCCGTTCAAAGGAATCAAGTACATGACCAAAGCTGGGAAGTTCCAGGTCCGGACCTAAGAGAACATCTGCCCAGGAGAAGACTTGTGACTTCGACTCCACCTCTGCTCTCCTCTTCCTCATGGTTTGCTCCTTGGTGTGACCCATCTGGGTTTCTTTTGAGACAGGCAACTTTTTCTCCCTCCCCTCTCCTGGTTTGGCCATCCCTTCCTCCTCTAACATCTGGAGCTTCTCCGATGGCCAGCAAAGAGCAAAAAAGGAGATGCGGTGACTTCTTCTCTTTGGGCTTGTTGGCTTTCAACTTCAGCCAACCCTGTGCTTCTTCCCCCTCGTTGGCAGCTAGTGACAGCTGGATTGTTTGCCCGGCTGAAACTGCAACAGAAGAGATGCTGGAGAACCCCAAGAAGAAAGGCACAAGAATGGTCGTCTTGCTTATTGCGCAGGATTCTGGTTGGACTCCAATCCCAGCCTCTCTTCACTCAGCCTGTCCTGTTTAACGGCACCAGTGTGGACATAAATGGGAAGGTTCCTTTCTCAGATATGGGGGTTGTTGGTGATTTAGAAGTGGCATTTTAGCCCAGTGTAAATAAATAGGCTCAGCTTAGCTGTTGTCACCAAATTTATACTTGCTGATAAAGAAATAAAGGGAGGCTAGTATAGATCTATTTCAAGCTGTTTAGCTCTCATTGCCTTATTTCTTTTATCAGCAAATATAAATTTGGTATAAAATGGGTTTGTCGTGAATGCAATTGCTTGAATATATATATATATATATATATATATATATATATATATATATGTCGAAGCACCTGGTATGTATGTATGTATGTATGTACACACACACACACACACATACACACACACACTCTGTTGGAGCATTGGCTGCAAAAGAAATGGGACGGGGGAGAGTACCCATTTGAGCTTGAGTGTGGGGCACTCGTTCCCGGGCTGCTACGTTTACCTCTTGCATGTGCTTGCGTGTTGCGCTTCCAGCTGATCTCTAACATGTGTTGCTATTATACTACCATAATAGAGCTGCTTTCCCCCAGTCTGATGCCCCCCCCCCTTCCTGGCTGTATGGCTGCTGTCCCTCGAGTTTCTTCCACTGAATCAGAATGGTCGTCCAGCACGTTTTCTCCATACCGGGTTGGGCTACAGGTTGCTGGTCCCTTCCTTCCTTCCTTCCTTCCTTCCTTCCTTCCTTCCTTCCTTCCTTCCTTCCTTCCTTCCTTCCTTCCTTCCTTTCTTTCTTTCTTTCTTTCTTTCTTTCATTTTTGGTGCAAACTCTCTTAGAGCTTCGGAGTGTCACTCTTCTTAAAAGCCTGAGCTAAATCTGAGCTGTGTGTGTTTCCATTCTGATCCAGACTCGCCCCTCTTAGCATGCTTCTGTTGTGGGAGGCTCTAACAATGCCATGGGAAGGGCTTGAGATCTGCCAGTCAGGTTGGCAAATGCAGAGGGTGTCTTGAGTCTGCCAGAACATTCTGGAAACAATGACTTTGCAAGTCTTCTTTTTTCTTTTTTCTCTCCCCTCCCCTCTGTTCTCCCACTCTCCTCCCCTCCCCTTCTCCTCTCCTCTCCTAGCCTCCCCTTCTCCTTGCCTCCCGTCCTATCCTGTCCCATCCCATCCCCTTCTCTTCTTCTCTCCATGCCTCCCCTCCCCTTCCCTCCTCCTCTCCTCTCCTCTCCTCTTTTTTTTTTTTTGCTTAAAGTGGGTGTGAGTTGGGATGCTGTTGCAAAACGGAGAAAATTACAGCCGGCCATTGCAAGGGCATGTGCCTACTTGCAGCAGCAGGGATATTTTTAAAAAGCTTCGGATTTAAGCAGGATGTAAAATGTAAATATTGCATTCTGAATAGATGTTTGTCTGAGATGTCCGTTGTTGGCTTTTGTGCATCTCGCGGTCAACGTTTAGCTCTCCTGTGGCACCACTCTTTGGGTTATGATCTAAGAACGTTGCCGGTCTTCCAGTTTAGCAGCTTCTGGATCTGGTGTCCAAAAGATGCAAAAGAATATCCATTTGTCCCCCCCCCCCCTTTTTTTTTTTTTCCTGTCCCCAAATTCAAGATCTGGTGCACCTTTCCTGACCAACAAATTTCATTTTGATGGTACAAGGTTTTGTTTTTTAGGACTTTGGTTGGAAAAGGGGGGCTACCAGGCTCTTTTGGAATTTTTGCCACCATATTTGCAAACCTGACTCTCCTCGTACCATCTCCTCTGCCCAGTGACTGGCTGTTGCGCCTTCCTGCTCCTCTTGTGCTCTTCTTGGAAGGAGACCTAGGAAGGTGGAGGACATGTCTTCAAGAGCAGGATGTCATACATGTTCTTCTCTGCACATGTGTGGATGGGAACCTGGACTTACTGTTCTGGCCTAGGCTTCCCAAGAACACGAAACAGACTCCTTGTCCCGACAAAAAAACCTTTTTTATTAAGTTACTGTGAATTCCTCGTGTTCACATCCAGTGAAGTCTTTCAAGGGAGAATTTACAGTCACAGACCTTATCTGGCCAGGCCGATATCTTCAAAACTTGACAAGGTGTCTCGGAGAGTCACAAACCAATTAAGCGAACTAATTGTCTCCTGCAAACTCCACTCCCCTTTCACTCCTCTTTTATTCCCTATGGGAGGAGCCATTCATTGTCCACCTGTGGCTTTACTCCTGAGTCGGCCCTTGTTCCTTAGCTGTTCCCTTCTTCTGGCAGTTTTGCATATGCACACACTGGGAACAGGCTCCAGCTATTCTTCTGCCTCACTGATGTCCGACTCCGAAGGCAGTTTACAACTGTCAGACGGCCCTGGCCCCCTCTCTGCCTCCGACGCAGAGCCCTCATCAAAGTCTTCCCCAGGCTCCAGGACTGGTCCATGTTCCTCCCCAATCTCCTCCCTGTCTGATTCTGCCACCAGCTCCGCTGGCGGGCCACAGCACTTATAAGACTGAGGATTTTCCTCTGGAGCAATGCTGTTGACCTCACTCAAATTCCAGTGATGGCCAGTGATGAGGGGTGTTGAGAGTTACAGGGCCAGTAGGGTCTGAAGAGCAGAGATTGGTTCTTGCTGCTTTAATGCAGCCTGTCTTTTGGGAAATGCTGGCTGGGGAATTCTGTGAGTTGAAGTCCATAAATCTTAAAAAGTTGCCAAGTTTGGAGAGCCCTGTCCTAGATGGAGTATCTGAATATATTTAGTTTCCCGAACAGTCAACAGAATCCCTTTTAGATTAGAGAACTATGGAAGGTGGTTTGGAAGAAGATAAAGGAACTCAGTACCTGGGATAAGCATTGGGTTGTCCAGGGCTGGTTGTTGTATCTGTGGGAAAACCTGGGGAACTTTCTCCTAGTGTGTGTACAGGGTGGGGGATGGGAGGATGACAGGTTGACAGATTCAAAGTAGACATTCTACTTCTGTAAGGTCTAGCAGTGGTTTGCTAAAGTAGCTGAATGGATGGGTCCAAAAAGTTTTGGTCCTTTGAGTTGGAGGGGAAGAAAGATGGAGCTTGAAGCCTCCTTGTGTCCTTTCCAATTTGTGTGTAGAGAAAAACCCCATTTAATATAAAATTAGCATGAAAATCTCAAGGGCCAGTTGTTGTTTCCAAACGGTGGTTCTAGTATGTCTCCAGGAAAGAGGAGAATTTTTTTTTCCCAAATGACACCTGCCTTCATGCGAAAGATCTGGGCGTCAGGGAGATGATTCCTGCAGTCTTCTGAAGATGCACCATCTCCTTTGGTTCAGTAGGTGGAGATACAAGCCTAAGAGTTGTCATGCTTTTCCCATGAAGAAGCCAAGGGGACCTTCTGAAGAGAGGCAGCCTTGTTTGAGGAATTGAGACAGCTTTATGGCTCATACCAGAGAGAATCCTGGCAAATAGATGGGAAAGAAATGGAGGGATTGATAGATTTTATTTTCTTGGGCTCCAAGTTCACCGCAGGTGGGGACTGCAGCCAAGAAATTAAAAGACGCTTGCTCCTGGGGAGGAAAGCCACAGCAAATCTAGACAGCATGCTAAAAAGCAGAGACATCACCCTGCCAACAAAAGAGCGTATAGTCAAGGCTATGATTTTCCCAGTTGCAATGGATGGCTGTGAAAACTGGACCATAAGGAAGGCTGAGAAGGCCAAAGAATGGAGGCCTTTGAACTCTGGTGCTGGAGAAGGCTCCTGCGAGTCCCTTGGACTACAAGGCGATCCAGCCAGCCAATCCTAAAGGAGATCAACCCTGACTGCTCTTTAAAAGGCCAGATCCTGAAGAGGAAACTCAAATATTTTGGCCACCTAATGGGGAGGAAGGACTCCCTGGAGAAGAGCCTAATGCTGGGAAAGATGGAGGGCAAAAGAAGAACGGGACGACAGAGAATGAGGTGGCTGGATGGAGTCACTGAAGCAGTTGGCATGAGCTTAAATGGACTCCGGGGGATGGTAGGGGACAGGAAGGCCTGGAGGAACGTTGTCCATGGGGTCGCAATGGGTTGGACACAACTTCACAACTAACAACAACAACAACCAGAGAGAAGTTCTTACAGAATGTCCCTTTTGGATGAGCTGCTCATTTCCAAGGGGCTTGCAGATATCCAGATGTGTTGATGACCAAGGCTGGGAATGCAATTCTTTCCACTTTCAGTCCAAAGCTCAAGATCTTTCGGTCCATCCCAGCCATTTAGGTGGGCTAATAATTATAGTTGGTGTTTTATTGTCTTTAAAGAAAAATGGCTTCTATTTTTAGATGGTTAGTTACTTGTCTTGAATGCCTGGGGGCAGAAAGGCAGCCCAGACCTTGAAATAATAAGCAAAATAAATCTTTGGGTAAGTGTAGGAGTTGGGAATCTGAACGAATTAAGCCTTCTCCAGACCACTCCTGCTTCAATTTGGAGTTAAATGTCTTGGGTTCCATTTATATGGGTAGTCTAGTGGAAAGAAGAATTAAGAGAAACAAGGTGGCCTTGTTCCAGTATTTGAGGAGCTACCACAAAGAGGAGGGGGTTAAATTATTCTCCAAAGCAGCTGAAGGTAAGACAAACAATGGATGGAAACTAATCCAGGAGAGAAGCAACCTGGAATTAAGGAGAAACTTCCTGACAGTGAGGACAATTAACCAGTGGGACAACTTGCCACTAGAAGTTGTGGGTGCTCCATCACTGGAGGTTTTAAAGAAGAGGCTGGACAAGAAGACCTCCAAGGTCCCTTTCAACTCTCTTATTCAATCCAGTGGGTGCATTGTCGAAGCATGAATCAGTCTCGTTCCCCCTCTGGGCAAACTGTAATTAATTAGAGGTGAATAGATCTTGTTTTCCATGGTGTATACTCTCAAAGAAAAAAAACCCGAAGTATATATTCTAAGAAACATTTTATTATAAAAGTAAAAAAAACTAGCTAACTACATCTTGCCGGCAGTCTTATCACACAGAGACGGACAAAGGAAGTAGGATAAATCAGGAAGTTAGAAAAGAAAGAATGTGGACGTGCGCAGTAGTTCAGAAATCACAAGACAGTCTTCCAATTTTAATATGTGCTCTGTGTTTCATCTTGGAAAATCCTGTAGCTAGTCTGGTGGTTGAAAAACCCATTAGATATTCCAGGGAGCTTCCCTTGTCTAGGTTCCTCCATACAGTTTTGACCTGCGGTTTCCATCGGCCACAGCCGGGCTGTCCCAGATGTGGTGCATCAGAATAGTAGTAGGATTCTTGTTCCCTAATCTTTAAGGGCCAAATGTTGCATTCTGAAGCTCTTTGGTTGAGTTCTGGCACTGCCAGATTTGGCCTGATGCCACCTCTGCATTTTATTTATTATGCTTCCGTTTCTGCAAAACAACGAACGACAGAGCCTATGGTGCTCCCCTTGCTTGGCTTCTTCTCTCAATGAACTAAATGGGGTTGCATTTGTCCTGCAATCATCATATTGCAGTGAACTTCGCATGCTGTGTTCACTTGACTTATGCAGTTAGCTGATGGTTTAAGGCAGGGGTGTCCAATCTTGGCCACTTTAAAACTTACGGACTTCTAATTCACAGAATTCCCCAGATAGCATGGCTGGCTGGGGAAATTCTGGGAGTGGAAGTCCACAGGTTTTAAAAGTGGCCAAAGCTGGACAAAACCCCTGCTTTTAGGGCAAAACCAGAAACGTAAGTAAACGGAAGAAACATTTGGATAAAGCTGTCATAAAAAGACAGTTGATGTGTCACAAAACAGAGACACAGGCTTAAAGGGAACTTCAAGCCATCAAAGGTATTGGGAGTTGAATGTGTGAATCGGTGGTTTTAAAATTTTTTACAACCGGTTCTGTGGGTGCGGCTTGGTGGGCGTGGCAGGGGAAGGATACTGCAAAATCCCCATTTCCTCCCGATCAGTTGGGACTTGGGAGGCATTTACTACCAGTTCTCCGAACTACTCAAAATTTCCGCTTTTTTACATCCAACTTGGCAACTTCCAAGACTTGTGGACTTCCAACATTGCTGGCTGGGAGTATTCTGGGAGTTGAAGTCTAGAAGTCTTAAAAGTTGCCATGGTTGGATCCCCTTGTACTAGACTTATATTTATTAAATTTAATATCCCATCTCTAGGCGCTCCAGAAGTTCTAGGAGTTCAAATGAGTGCACGCGGTAGTCCTTCTGTATAATGGTATGTGGGAATGAACTTGAAGGAAGAACCACAGACTAGACAATAGTCAGATAAGAAACAGTTGAATCTGCAGAGTGAATGAGCACACGACTCAGAAGCAACCCACCCTAGTTGCAAGATTGGGTTCATGTAACTTTACAGTAAAGTAGAATTTTTCTCATTGGGGCATGTTTCTTATCTGGACTACCTCGCAGGGATAACAGGTTCTTGTCTGAAATGGTATAGGTTCTGCTTCAGCAAGGGGCTGGACTAAAAGACCTCCAAGGTCCCTTCCAGTTCTATTCTACTGCCTTGGTTGTGTTTCTCAAGGTCATTCCCACACACCATCACAGCACGCATCTCCTGACAAAAGCCATTCTGTGAGGAAGTCTTCTGGGGTGGTGGGAGAAGGGGAGCGTGAGTCTTCCTGGTGCCCGGTCAATGACACATATTGTGCTGTGTTTAATTTAGAGTTCATGTATGCAAGCCACACCAGGGTGGCATGTAAGCCCTACTTTTCATCGGTGTCTTTGTTTCAGTCAATTGTGAGTAGTTCAATAAGCCACAACTGAGTGGTAGCTCAGCATGATGTGCAAATTCTGTGTGAGCTTAAAAAGAGTCGAAGCAGAGGACTTGGCCCTGATGTCACGGCCTTGATCTACCCTGTGAATTAAATATGACAACTTGATTTGTCTTTGATTGTGCCTCCACATCTGCCCTTTATTCTGGTCGCCATGATGTAAAAAATAAGTTGAGATTCTAGAAAGAGTGCAGAGAGGAGCAACCAAGAGGATGAGGGGACTGGAGACTAAAACATATGAAGAACGGTTGCAGGAACTGGGTATGTCTAGTGTAATGAAAAGAAGGACTAAGGGAGACATGAGAGCAGTCTTCCAGTATCTCAGGGGCTGCCCCAAAGAAGAGGGAGTCAAGCTCTTTTCCAAAGCACCTGAGGGCAGGACAAGAAGCAATGGGTGGAAACTACATCAAGGAGAGAAGCAACCTAGAACTAAGGAGAAATTTCCTGACAGTAAGAACTATTAACCAGTGGAACAACTGGCCTCCAGAAATTGTGAATGCTCCAACACTGGAAGTTTTTAAGAAGAGATGGGATTGGTCAGTGACACATATTGTGTTTAATTTAGAGGGTCTGAAATGGTATTATAGGGTTTCCTGCCTGATCAGGAGGTTGGACTAGAAGACCTCCAAATTTCCTTCCAACTGTGATTCTGCTCTACAGTAGTCTACTCTCTACTCAACTCCACTCAGTGGTGAAAACCATTTTTTTTTTACTAACGGTTCTGTGGGTGTGTCAGGAAAAGGATACTGCAAAATCCCCATTCCCTCCCCATTCGCTCTGGGGCCAGCCAGAGGGTGGTATTTGCCGGTTCTCCAAACTGCTCAAAATTTCTGCCCAAACTGGCTGACTCCATCCTAGTCTCACAGTAGATAGAGGAAATGGTCACAAAATCTCAAGCGTATCTTGCAAATGCTGGCTGCCAGCAGAGCCATTCCAAAGCAGCTCATGCAATGGTAGAACTTTTGGGCCCTGTTTGTACAAGACAAGCATTACTTCCATCTCTGAGCTTTCTTTTTCCATGCCTTCCTTTGTGAACCGGGTTGGGTGCGATTCCTGTTTCTGCTGGACAGCAGGAGATCATCTTTAAAAGGAAGTGACGGTTGCTGCGTGCCGGGGTCACGTGTTCCCCTTTTGCGACCGTCTGACCAGCAAAGTCAATGAGGAGGCCAGATTCACTGAACAATTCATTCAACATATGTCTAACTAAACAACTGTAGTGATTTGCTGGACAACTGTGGCAAGAAAAGGCGTAAAACGGGTCAAAACTCACTGAACAAATGTTTCATTTAACAACAAATGTTGGGCTCAATTGTCGTAAGTCGAGGATTACCAGTACATAACTGCAGCCCCTCAAGGACTGACTTAGAGAAAGGGAATTCACAGAGGAGGCTCAGTTCTACTGCATATTGTATATTGTAAACTAAAATATTTTATTTTACGTAAAAACTGCATCTTATATAGAGATGTAAAAAAACCACGTGTGCGCACACAGACACACAAAATCACATCCATTTCCATGAAAGCCAGCTGCTCCATGCATAAACGTCTTTTACAAGCCGTGAGAATGTGTATCTGACGCATGTAAATAAGATCATTTATTTGATAATATCACGAAGCAGCTGTCCCGTTTCAAATGCCCATGCCATAGTCCAGGAAATCATACAGAAACTTAGACAAACTCTGTGCGTGTCAAGTATGGTGTGATCAGTGGTGGGATTCAGCCAGTTCGCACCCCTTCGGGAGAACCAGTTGTTAACTTTCTGAACAGTTTGGCAAACTGGTTGTTGGTAGAAATCATTAAGGCAGAGAACCGGTTGTTAAATGACTTGAATCCCACCACTGGGTGTGATGCACAACGAGCAAAATGAGGATAACTTCAAGTAACTTAAAATAGTTTAATGCATTAAAACATACTGGAGGTGATTCCCAACAGTCTTCTTGATAGCAGAAGATACCTCTTGTCACTCTGCACATGGGGAAGTGGGGTTTTGATTTTATACAGGAAACCTGGAATATTTACAGAGTATAAAAATAGCCTTTGAAGTTTTATGGAGAGAGGGGCACTCAAAGTGATTACCGATTCCTCCTATATATATATATATGTGTGTGTGTGTGTATGTGTGTGTGTGTGTGTGTGTGTGTGTGTGTGTGTGTGTAGGTCTTTGGTTATTCGGGTTTTCTCCCGCGCAAAATTGGAAGTGTCTTGGCGACGTTTTGACGAAGTCTTCAGGCTGGTGTTCTTGGCTTCGTGCTTCCAGGAGCAAATTGCACGAAGCACGAAGCCGAGAACACCAGCCTGAAAATGACGAATGAGACTTCGTCGAAACATCACCAAGACACTTCCAATTTTATGCGGGAGAAGACCCGAATAACCAAAGACCTACATACAAACACTTGCGAGAACCTCAGAAAACAAATATATATATATTTGAAGAAATCCTTGGGAGGAAACCAAATCATAGAATTAATTGCTTATATATATAACAATTCTTAATATTAATATTAATACTTCCATTAATATTAAGAATTGTTATATATATAAGCAATTAATTCTATGATTTGGTTTCCTCCCAAGGATTTCTTCAGTGTTCTAGAAAAGACCTTGAAATGCTTCCCTTAATTTACAGAAAGGATTTTTTTTTCAAAAGATCAACTAGGGAGGCATACGTGAGGAAACCCAAGGCCAGCCCAGGGTCCATCTACTCAAAGTCTCCCAAAAGCAGGACTTTTCAAGAAGAGTAAAGGCAGAGGCAATGCTCAGATGTTGTAACAAATACAGGTACCCTATTTTTCGGAGTATAAGACATCAAAAAAGTTTTTGGTTTTGGGGAGGAAAATAAGAAAAAAGCTGATCGGCAGATGGATCAGCCTCCTGGAATATACCCAATCAGCTGTTCCCAGAGGTGAATTTTAGCAACAGGTTCCTTGTTTATGAGCTCTGTGCCTTGCTTTTTTTGCTTTTTTTTTTTTTGCCTCTGAAACTTCTGAAACTCCGTTTCCAAAAATCCATTTTTTTCTGCCTCTGAAAATCTCCAAAACAGCTTCAGAAAAAAAGCCTCTGAAGCTCTGTTTGGAGGCTTTTTTTCCCTGAAGCTTCATTTCTGATGCTTTTTTCAGTCTCTGAAACCTCCATTTGAGAAGCTGGGCAAGGCTACATTCTGAGTATAAGACACACCCAGATTTTCACCCTCATTTTTTAGGGGGAAAGATGCATCTTATACTCCAAAAAATACGGTAGTCCTCAACTTACAACAATTAGTTTAATGATCAAAGTTACTACAGCACTGAAAATAAGTGCCTTTTAGCTCTTTTTCACATGATCACTGCAGCATCCCCATGGTCACATGATCAAAATTCAGAATGGACTCATATTTATGACGGTTGCAGTGTCCCAGAGTTACGTCATCCCCTTTTGCAACCTTCTGATAAGCAAGTCAAGGGGGGGGAAGCCAGATCCACTTAACAACCGGGTTACAAACTTAACAACTGGGGTGATTCACTTAACAACCGTGGCCAGAAAAGTCGTAAAACGGGGCAAAACTCACTTAACTGTCTCGCTTAGCAACAGAAATTCCGGGCTCTGTTGCGGTCCCAAGCCGGAGGATTGCCTGTAAGCATCCGGTCTTAGGTAGGCCTAGAAATGCTGCTTGAAAAAAAACTCTATTGTTTTAGTCCGGTTCCTAAGCACAGCCGCACAGACCTCGAACTTGTTGCAGGAGAGACGCACCCCGCAAAGGGTGTGTCCTCCTCACGAGTGACACCGGCTTCCCAGCCCAGTTTCCAGTGTGTGATTCCCTGATGCAAGGAAGCCCCAAAGGACTCAGTTACGCACGTTCTCCTGGATCCAGTTCAGGTAGCGAATCACTCGTGTGTAAACCCCCGGTGTATTTTTCTTGCCGCAACCCACCCCCCAACTGATGATACCGATTAGCTTCATGCGGCCATCGTTCAGACAAACCAGGGGGCCTCCGGAGTCGCCCTGCAAGGGGGAGAGAAGTCGGAGAACGAACGAGTGAGAGACAGCCGCTTGTTGTGGTCCGCCAGCAGCCTCTGGAGGTAGCAGGAGAGTCGGACAGTGAGGAGGCTGGGGAGGAATATAGGCCAGGCCTGGAGTCTAGGGAAGGCTCGGATAAGGGCTCTGCGTCGGAGGCAGAGATGGGGCGAGGGCCATCTGGGAGTGATGCATGGACTCACAAGCCTCCAGAGTCGGACATCAGGGAGGCAGAGGAACAGGAGGAGCCTGTTCCTAGTGCTCATATGCGCACAGCTGCCAGAAGGCACGAACAGTTAAAACAAAAAGGACGACTCGGGAGTAAGGCCTGGAGATGATTGGCCCCCTCCCATAAGGCTTAAAAGAGGAGCAAAGGCACTGGGCCCTTTGCAGGAAAGCAACGTTGCTAACTCTGTTCCCAATCGGCATCTCTGTTTGATTCTGGACTCCGTGTGGCTTTGCCAAGTAAGTCTTTGGCAGCGTGTCAAGGGAGATAAAGGTTGGTGATTATCCCGAAGGACTTCTCCCAAAGGACTCTTTGCAACTAATTGCGACTCAGCTGTGAATGAACAGCTGTTGCAATAAAAGAGGTCTTTGGGACTACGCATGTGTTTGAATGACTCGGGAAGCCTAGGTCACAACATCGCTCTCCATAATGCCTGGCTTTCTTTTCTGAGGAAAGGACCATTGGTGACCATCCAAGGTTACAATGGCACTAAAAAAAAAGGGACTCGTGAGCGTTTTCCACACTTAACAACCGTTGCAGCATCCCCGCTGGCCATGCGATCAAAACTTGGATGCTTGGCATCCGGCATGTATTTGTGACAGTTGTGATGTCCAGGAGTCATGTGATCACCTTCTGACATGGAAAGTCAGCAGGGAAGCCAGATTCATAGAACAACGGTATTACTAACTTAATAATTATGGCAATTCACTTAACAACGGCGTCAAGGAAGGTGGTACAAATAGGACAGAATTCACTTCACAACTGTCTGGCTTAGCAACAGAAATTTTGAGCTTAATTGTGGCCATAAGCCGAGGCCTACTTAAGACTTGTGCATGCCTAAAGCATCATAAACTTTTTCTTGTTCTTCTGGAGTTACTTCCAGAAATGGCCAATTACCCTAGAACTGTGGTGGCACGCAGAGCCATATCGGTGGGCATGGGAGCGTTGCCCTAGCTCAGCTATAGAGTGAATGCACAAGCCGGCCAGCTGATTTTCAGGCCTTCTGGGCCCACCGGAAGTTGGCAAACGGGCTTTTTCTGGCCTCCGGAGGGGCTCCGGGAGGGTGGAGAAGGTTGTTTTTGCCCTCCCCAGGTTCCTAGAAAGGCTCTGGAGCCTGGGGAGAGTGAAAAACAGGCCTTCGGGGACCACTGGAAGTTGACAAATGGACCGTTTCCTGCCTCTGGAGGGCCTCCGGGTGGGGGGGGGAGGCCATTTTCGCTTTCCCCAGGCTCCAAGATAGACTCTGGAGCCTGGGGAGGGCAAAAAAACGCCCACCATGCAATCTCGTGCCAAAAGCGGGGGGAGTGGAGAAGGGGTTACACGTGCATGCGTGGGGGGGCAGGGCGCATTGAATTATGGGTGTGAACACACATGCGCACAACCCCACCCCACCCCACTCCCCCTGCTTTTGGCACGTGATGGCAAAAAGTTTAGCCATCACTTCCCTAGAAAATCTGAATCCTTGGGTTCCAGGAGGAAAAAGAGAAAATCTGCACTGGCGACATTCAGCCTTCAGCATCCCTGGGGCCTGGTTGTCTCTCCTCAGAAGATGCTGGACCTTCAGACCGATCCTACAAGGTTAATTCTTAAACATTTTGGACTTTACCTGGCAGGCGTCATGAAGTTGCCGGGTATCCCCTGCGCACAACATATTTTTGGTGACAGTCCTGTTTGCAAGTCGTGCGGAGGTACAGAAGCTGTCTGGATAGAGCCTCACGTGTCCTTCCTTCAGACGTTCTGAGTGGAAAGGCGAAGCTGTTAAGGGGAAAAGGAACCTTGTGAAGAGAGGGAAAAGGTTCTTCTGGGTCATAAATATCCTTCTTGGGTTCATATGGATTGCTCAACCTTAATTCTTCTTCGTTAACAACCTATATAACCACCTTCGTGTGATATTGAATGCTATATTTTAAGATAAAGAGGGGTCGATGTATTTCAAGACATGGGAAAAATTTTATGATTGGTTAGAAAGGAAATACGAATAAGGGTATAGAGATAAAAGAGATAGAGAACAGGTGGGAGAAAACAAGTAAAAAAAAATAGATACCGAGATGATGCCAAGTAAAAAGGGGAGGGGGGTAAAAGGGAAAAAAAGTGAGATATAATAAAAATGTACACAAATGATGAAATAAAAATAAATATTAATTGAATAAGAAATTGAAATGAGAATAAAGATAATTCGACAATCGGGGCTGCTCGAATACCACTTTTGATTGAACTGAAAAGGGAAACAACAAGAGAGAGGGGAAGGAGTAGAGAGAGAGGAAGGAAGAAAAGGAGCCTGAGTAGCGTGGGGGGGCTAATGCCTCCTACTAAAGGCAGCAATTAACATCCAGCTTCCTGTAATTCTGCGAGTTCAATCCTAGCCAGGCTCAAGGTCGACTCAGCCTTCCATCCTTTCTAAGGTGGGTAAATTGAGGACCCAGTTTGTGGGGGCAATAAGCTGACTTTGTATAAATATATACAAAAGTATGAAGGCTGTTGCTTAATGCACTGCAAGCCGCCCTGAGTCTCCGGAGAAGGGCGGCATATAAATCAAATTTTTAAAAATAAATAAAAATTAAAAAGAAGAGGAGAGGGAGAGAAAGAAGAAAGGGAAAAGGAGAGGAAGAAAAGGGAGGGGAAAGAGGACTAGAAGAGAAGGCTAGAAGGGGGAAGAAGAAGGAGTGGGGGAAGAGAAGGGGAAGTAGGAAAGAGAAGGAAAGGAAGAACGAAGAAAGTAGGAGGAGAAAGAGGAAGGAAGAGAAGGGGAGGAGAAGAAGAAAGGTTGCGGTAAGGGTAAACGGTAAAAGAGCAGCCCCGAAAAGGTAAAAATTAAAAATGAAAGTTAAAAGATAAGGTGAATGAAAAATGATGGATAAATGACTGTGCATGTAAATGTATTTATGAGAAATAAAAATAAAAAAATTTTGGGGAAAAAAGAAAAAAAGCAATGAAAAAAAAAGGGCACCATATTATGACTGGATGTGCGATAGGGTGCTGTATGAAACCAAGCCAAGAAAACAGCGTTTCCCAGAAAATGTTGACCCACAAGTAACTCCTGGGATCCGGTCTAGAGCGTTGTGTGAACACAGATCTTCTGAATGAATTGAAGCATGGGGCTTCCTTTTGTGGCTCACTAGGTTATAAGATGAGGATTATCTGTAAAGGTAAATCTGATCTATGTTCCCCCAAATCAAAAGGCTGAATTGCCACAATCCACTGGTGGGTTTCAAATTTTTTTACTACCGGTTCTGTGGGCGTGGCTTGGTGGGTGTGGCATAGCTTGGTGGGCGTGGCAGGGGAAGGAAACTGTAAAATCTCCATTCCCACCCCACTCCAGGGGAAGGATACTAAAATCTCCATTCCCTCCCCAATCCAGGGGAAGGCTACTGCAAAATCCCCATTTCCTTCTGATCAGCTGGGACTCGGGAGGCAGAGAATAGATGGGAGTCAGAATTTTTACTACCGGTTCTCTGAACTACTCAAAATTTCCGCTACCGGTTCTCCAGAACTGGTCAGAACCTGCTGAAACCCACCTCTGTCACAATCGCAGCACAAGGGATTTGAGAAGAAAGGGAATTCTAGGAAGACTTAGGAGGAGGTTATGACTTCTGATGTGCTCTAATGGAAAGCAGATGTCTTCGGGTGTAAACACAGCATATCAGCTGATTAGTAACCAGATAGGAATGTAAGTCGCAGGCATGACTATGGCATCAAATTCAGAAGAAGGAAGCTGTTTGTTTAGGGAGGGCAGAACATGACAAGAGGTCTGGCTTCATCCTAAATTGATCCAGCCCATTTTCAGCAAAGTTGAGGGCAATGACCCACAAGATTGGCCTCAGACATTTCTCAACCACAGAAATTTCTTCTCCCCAAAGCTCAGGATTGCTGGAAACAGACCAGACTTTTAAAACAAAATTGTGATTTTTATTTCTCCTCCTCCCACCCCAAAAAAACAGGGGTGTCCAATCTGGGAAACTTTTAAGGTGTGTAGACTTCAACTCCCAGAAACCCTCAGCAGCACAGATCTTAAAGTTGCCAAGGTTGGACTCCATTGCCCTAAAACGGGTCCTCAAACTACGGCTCATGAGCTGGATACGGCCCACCGAAGCCATTCATCCGGCCCGCACGGGACCACGAGGCTGCCCCGCCCACATCGCTCCACCTACCTGCTGGCCCCCACCTACCTTCTGGAGGCCAAGGAGGCCAAAACCGGATCCATATTTGGCCTCCCTGGCCTCCAGAAAGAGGGAGGGAGAAAGAGAGAGAAAGACACACACCCCAAGGCAGCCACATCCCTTCACTCAACTGCTTCCCACCCCCAGGAGCGTAACAAATGTATTATTTAATGGACTGCTAAATTGGCCACGCCCAGCCGGCCAGTCCGGACCCCCAACAGTCTGAGGGACTGTGAATTGTCCCCCTGTTTAAAAAGTTTTAAAAGTTTGAGGACCCCTAAAAGATAAACATAAAATATTCTGCAGCTCCCTTCTGGAGTATTTAGGGAAGAATGAACATCGGCTGCATTTCTTTCCAGCAAGGGTTAATTCTGCCCTGGAAACCCTGTCCAAAACCCTCTGCAGCCAGATTGTCCTCCAACTCTCAAAGTGACCCTCACGTACACATTTCGTGCTTGCCGTATCCGGACACCTCACATTCCGTCCAGTCGGGCAGCTGGAGTCCAGCACTGGGGAGACAAACGGGACGGACGCTGTCCGTTTCTGTGGCACAGTTTTCGGAGTGGTTTTTCAACTTCAGCAGGGCTGTCGAAACAGAGAGAGCAAAAGAAAGAAAGGAGGGGGAAAAAAAAGGCCCGTGAGAACCAGAATTCAGAATAACAAGAGTTGGAAGGGATCTTGGAGGTCATCTAGTCCAACCCCATGCAGGAGATCAGGCAGAAGCTGTGCCTCCAGGCAGGGAGGGAGGGAGGGAAGCAGGCAGGAAAAAAGGCTTACCGATGTCATTGTCCAAAGTCCTGGAGTTGTACTTCTCGTGTGTAATGTATCTCTCCACTTGGAAGACCTGCTCTGTGACGGATGATTTCACACGGAACGTCCGGCCCAGGACAACTTTGAGGCGTCGGGGGTCAATGCTCCTGTACAGAAAACCACAGGTTAGGGCCATCTTCCAGGGGCAACCTGCCTTCCCTCCTAATGCAACCAGGCATGAAATGCTCGGGGGTTCGAATCCCTTGTATAGGTCTTCTGTGTGAGCGGGGGTGGGGGGTGGGGAGGTTCGACTAGATGACCTCCAAGGTCCCTTTCAACCCTGTACTGTTACTTCAAAGTTACACCCGCCAGTCCAAGGCATCTACACAGCCCTAGCTCATCCTCCAGTGTATTTTCCAGAGTTTGAAAGACGCTTGCAATATTTTAACAAATGCAAATGCAAAAACCGGGGAGGCTCAAGAGTTGGGAGGATGATGGCTATGCTTACAAACTCTTGGGGAGCTTTAAATCATGCTCAGAAGGAAATGGGGGTGGTGGGGGGGAAATGCAACTTGAAGTTTCTTTGGAACCCCAGAACATTTGGAAGAACATCTGGATTTCCACAGCTTCCTGAGACATAACCTCCTTATTGTGAAGATTTTGCAAGCAGAAGGAGCTTTTAACTTTCTTGCATGCAAGAGAAAGTCCTGAATCAGTTCCATGGAGTCACCATGGAAACAGCAAGAATCCCTGCCAAACATCTGTGGACACTGAGCAAGGCAGAGGATGTTGGGTTAGATGGGTTTGATCATCTGCCCCTAAAGCAAAAAAATATTCTCCTCTGCTATCCAGGAATTTGCTGACTAGCCTAGGGAGTCTAGGGAGTGAGTCACACGTTGATCTCTTACCAGCCTGTAAAGCAGTGAGCTGCTGAGAGGATCCAGCAGGAATTGATGAGGATGCCACCACAGTGATAACCCTCTGCACCTCGGTTCTTCACAAAAATGCCCGCCTGCCACGGGTGGGACTCAATATATGAGTAGGCACCTCCTTTGATCTGGATCTCCGCCACTTTGTGCTTCCTCAGCCCACAAGTGGCTGCTCAAGGGAAGGAAGAAGCCAAGGAATGAGATTTAAAGGCGACCAAGCAGTGAAAATCAACATCTAGAAGCCTGGCACTCAGACAAATTAGCCATCAATGGAGACATAGATATAAACAATATCTACTTACATTGCAAAAGGGGACAATCGACAAGTCAAAAAGGGAACAAAAAGAGCAAAGCATCTTCCCACCAGCAATTAGCACCTAGCTGAGCATAGATTAACTCCAAGATTAACACCAGACCCACAATCAAAAAGTGAACAATACACCGATCAAGGAACTGCCAAGCATGTTACCAGTAAACACCCCAACCAAGAAAGCTCCAAGACCCCCTGCACCAACACTGAGAGGGCAAGCCACTGGAATATAAACTGAGAGAAAACCCCTTACTAGCCCTTCCTTCCTTCCTTCCTTCCTTCCTTCCTTCCTTCCTTCCTTCCTTCCTTCTTTCCATGGTGCACAGTGATTAGAATGCAGCATTTCAGGCTGACTCTGCCTGCTGCCAGCAGTTCGATCCTGACCGGCTCAAGGTAGACTCAGCCTTCCATCCTTCCGAGGTGGGTAAAATGAGATTGTTGGGGGCCAGAGGCTGACTCTGTAAACCGCTTAGAGAAGGCTGCAAAGCACTGTGAAGCAGTATATAAGTCTTATTGCTTTTGAAGCATTTTTATATGGTGTCTAAGACCTGTTGCAAGCTCCTCAGATGCTGAATGTAGTCAGTATAATAAGATGGGTAGACTATAGACCAGGGGTCAGCAACCTGTGGCTCTGGAGATGCATGTGGCTCTTTCACCCCTCTGCTGCGGCTCCCTGTCACTCAAAATATGCATCACAACCGGCAATGTGCGACATCCACTGGCACACGACTTATTGAGCTTTTCAATCCCCGGTAGACCAACCATGGATAAATCCAAGAAAAGAAAAGTTTCAGAAGAAAACAGAACATTGAATTCGACTACATCTGCTAGTTTTGTGGCCACTCAAGAAATAGTCAGGCACGGGAAGGGTTTTGTGGCTCCCGGTGTTTTCTTTTCTGTGGGAAACGGGTCCAAATGGCTCTTTGAGTGTTTAAGGTTGCAGACCCCTGGTATAGACTGCACAATGTTGCTAAACCACTCTTCCCAATCTTGCTCCCGCCATCAGGGGCTGTTAGGACTTGTGGCTCAGCAACATCTTGAGATCAATTAGTTCTCCATTCCCAGCATAAGGCTTTGGTCATAATCCCTGTGAAGAAGAGTCTCAGATAAATCAGGGAAAGGACCCACTTACAGCAGGCTGGTACATCACAACGTTCCCATTTTGTCACTCCATTCTTGAATATATGGCACCACGGCTGAGTGTCATTGTCAGGATTCCTGTAACACACAAGAAGTGGGAAGGTTGGGAAGACTGTAAGATCTTCTAATGTAGGCAGTCCTCAACTTAACTACTACAATTCAGCCCCAAATTTCCTCTGGTAAGCAAGACAGTCGTTAAGTGAGTTTTGCTCCGTTTTGCAACCACTTAACGGTTGTTAAGTAAATCACTGCAGTTGTTAAACGAGTAACACAATTGTTAAGTGAATCTGGCTTCCCCATTGACTTTGCTCGTCAGAAGTTTGGAAAAAGGGGATTGCCTGACCACGGAATTCTTCAACCATCGTAAATACATGCCAAGCATCCAAATGAGCCAAAGAAATATCTCCAAATCTCAATACAATAGAACCTCTGGTCACGACCATCATTCGCTCCATGATTTTGGTTGCAAACTGATTTGATCGTGACTCAAACCTAATTTTGGAAATTTGGCACTTACAAAAAAATAAAAAAATAAAAATGAAATGGTAAATTTGAAGATTATATTCTTAAACTGTGTAAAAGTTTAAGAATATAACAGGGTAGTTTGGGTTTGTAAAATGAGAGAACTAGAAAGAAATTTTGATTAATAAATTGAAATAAAAATAGAGTTGTATACATTTTGAAATTAAGATTTGTGGTGATAAAATTGTAAGGTAAATATATAGATTAATAGAATAAGATTGTCTTTGTGTTTAATGTTGATGCTAAAAGGAGCAAGGGATATAAAAAAAGAAGAGATTTATTTTAATAGGAGATTAGGATGTATGATGAGATAATGGAAAAATTAAGATGTTGAAATTTATGTTAAAATTGCTTGTTTTTCATTTGTTAAATTAGTGTACCCATTTATGACCGGACTAAGACTTCGTTCTAAAAAAAATTTCTGTTTTATGTTTATGTTGGAAAAAATAAAAAAAATTTACAGAAAAAATAGGCCACGAAAAAAAAAAGTGAAGTTTTGGTTGGAACCCGATTTGGTCGTGTTCAGAAGTGTTCGTAACCAGGGATTCTACTATACTCAGGACAAGGCAGAACCACTATTCCTGTGCCCCAATCTCACCCACTTTGGCCCAATGGGTGCCCTATTCCAAAGAATATTGAACAGAGATTCCGTCATCCAAAGCCCACTTGGTTGAGTTGGGCAGAGATTGAATAAATACATTTTTTGTTTACCTGCAGTAGTTGTGGCTGCTAAGGCCTAGATGATGGGCATTGGGGTGGAAGGCGTTGTAAACTTTCTTGTCAAGGATGTGGGAGTCCCATCTGAGACACGTCACCCCTGATGCTGTTTGGTGATGGCTGCCCCGATAGTCGGTGCCTCTTCCCAAAACACAGGAATGTTTTTCTGTGGCAAAGGATAGGAAAAGGGATAGGTTGGATAGACCAAGTCCCATTGTTTTCATTCTTTAATTCGGAAACCCCCTTTTATTGATTTTGGGAATATTGCTCCAGATTGAATATAGGAGAAGATCCTATCAGATGCAAGCCCCCAGATACGCAAATGTAGAGCTCAAGCCAATAGTGAAATCCAATTTTTTTTACTACCAGTTCTGTGGTGTGGCTTGCTGGGCGTGGCATGGTGGGCATGGCAGGGGAAGGATACTGCAAAATTTCCATTCCCACCCCCACTCCTGGGGGAAGGATACTGCAAAATCCCCATTCCCTCCCCACTCCTGGGGAAAGGATATTGCAAAATCTCCATTCCCACCCCACTCCTGGGGGAGGGATACTGCAAAATCCCCATTTCCATGCCACTCTGGGGCCAGCTAGAGGTGGTATTTGCCGGTTCTCCGAACTACTCAAAATTTCCGCTGCCGGTTCTCCAGAACCTGTCAGAACCTGCTGGATTTCACCCCTGGTTCAAGCTACAGGAACTACTTTAATGTATTCTTCCAATAATACAGGAATCAGCCCATTCCTTCTCTTGGGAATAGTTAGATAAGGTTCCATGGAGTTTAGGGGGTGTCAATTTTGGATCCTTTACAATTCCAGATGAGTTCCCTGCTTAAGCCCTCCACCCTGCCCGGCTGGGTACTTCCCAACAGGTCCCCAGATGAAGTCGGGGGGCCAATACATGAACGATCAGAGAGATCCCAACTCGGACATGATTGGAGATGGGAAGTAGCCTAAAAGAGCTGTGTAAGTTCTAAAACAGGTCCATCAAAATTTCCCCAACCTGCCCCGCCGACATATGTGACATGAGCCATATTATACCTCTCCACTCATGACTTAGTCAATTACTGAGTAAGCCATGAATAAATAAACCACAAAATGGAACCTCTTCCAAATCTGGGTTTGCAGTTCCAAAAGAGAAGTAGGGAAAAACAATGGTTTGTTTTGAAATGAAAAGCTCGGAATAACAAATCCCATTTTTAGCCCTGCTCAGTAAACAACGATAAAGGCTTTGAGCTTACCGTCAGTGCAGGACGTAATGCTGCAATATTCCCAGACGTACATATTTTTTTTAAGAACATGGCACCAGGGTTTTGAGCTTTTATCTGGATTTCTAAAGAAGACAATGATAGAGCATTCATGATTGTGAGTTTATTGGATGGATGGATGGATGAACGAAGGATCATAGAATTAATAATGCATAATAAAGCAATAGAAACAATAATTTTAAAAAATCCTCGAATGCGCTGAAGTGGATAAATTAACGATGGAGATCAAAGAAAGAGAAGACTCGGATTATTACAAAGTGTGCAATAGGTGTTATACGTGGTTAGAAAACAGAAATCAAATTAAGAAATAAGAATATAAAATAAATTTGATATTAACATACTGTATATAAATGTAAATAATGATCCTGCTAACAAAACAGTTAATTATGAATATTTAAAAATAAAGAGAAGGAGCAGGAGGATAAAAGCTAAGAGTAAAGACAAAAGTCGATGCAGAAAGTTTTAAAATTGTATATATCTGTTGTTAGTATTGTATTTTAACGTTTGATGTAAGTGTATTTTTTGTCTCTTGACTTCTTTTGCTATTGTGTGTTTGGTTTTAAAATGTAAAATACTCAGTAAAAATTATTTTTTTTAAAAAAAGCAATTCATAGGTGGATTTAAGGACTATGCCTAAGAAAACATAATATTTTTATTTATTTATTTATTTATTTATTTATTTATCAAATTTATATACCGCCCCACTCCCAAAAGGGACTCAGGGCGGTGAACAACCAAAATAAAATACAATAACATATAAAAGTTAAAAGCTATTAAAATAAATTAAATAATTTGGGCTCAGAGAAGAAAATTTAAAACATCCAATTATATAAAACATTTTAAAACCCAATTTAAATTTAAATATCCCAGTATTATATCATTTCCAGTGTCTTCCAAAGCCTCTCTTTCCTTAAGATACTTTTACTGATCTCTAAACCAGTTCATAAACCAGGGAAAGATTTATCTTAGCATTTTTCTGACCAATGTATTGAATTCCAAGAACACATTTTTGTCTGCAGTAGCTTACACTTAATACTTTTTAATAAGACTTGTTCATCAGAAAAGATGCGATCAAACATTTTTGGCTCTTGCAGAGCAATGTTTCCCAACCTTGGCAACTTTATGCATGTCAACTCCCAGAATCCCCCAGCCAGCCATGGAACGGAAGGAGCTTCAGATTGGCCTGAAGTCCTCACAACTTCATGTTCCCAAGACTGAGAAATACAGCTGTAAAACAACTCCGCTCCCCTCCAAAAATGTGCATGATACAGGAAGGAGAAGACAGACAACGCCAGTTGCTGGATTCAACCTCTTACCGGCAATAATTGTGATCACCAAGTCCCAACTGCAAGGCGTCTGGACGATCCGCATGGAACCGTTTCAAGCGCAAAGCTTTGGTCTTCCAGTTCACACATTCCGCACCACTCTCCGTTGTGCTCCATGTCCCTCTGTATGTGTCCCCTGTATCCTGGTAACACACAGCTCTGGTATCTGAAGAGGAGCAGAACAAAGATTCCTCGGAGTCTCTTCCAAACTAATTGCCTCTGGAGAAGGCTCCGTGCACTTTCTGGTGGCAGGGCAGGAAATTCAAATTGTAGAGAGGAGGTCTCCAAAGTTGGCCCTTTTAAGACTTGTGGACTTCAACTCCCAACATTCCTCAACCAGCATAGCTGTAGAGCAGTATTTCTCAACCCTGGCGAGATTAAGATGGGTGGATGTCTACTCTCCGCCATGCTTGCTGGGGAACTCTGGGAGTTGAAGTCCACCCATCTTAAGATGGCCAAGGTTGAGAAGCACAGCTGTAGAACTTGCATGAAACTGACCCCATGGTACAATTTCAAAGCAAGTGTCCCTTGAAGAGAAGCAACAAATTTGTAGTTGGGATCTGGAGGTAGATGCTCCTTTTCTTCTTCTTCTTTCGAAGGCTAGCATCAACAACTAGTATAATATTGTGGCTGAGGACAGACCAGATCTGACATTAGGTTCTCATAAGCTCCTCTGACCTGCTCCCTTTCTATTGCTAAAATTAGATACAATCTGGAGCAGGCGGCTGCCGTTGTATGTATTTAATCCGAGTGCTGCACTTACAAAAGTGGAGTCTGCAAAGCTAGAGAGAGGGGAGGCAGCATGGATGAAAATCCACCATTGGCTTCCTAAAGGGCACACTGTAGATGACCAAGCTGAGCCTGAGGGAGGGGTCAAACGCATCATCAGCCTGGAATCCCAGCCCACCTTGAGTTCCACTGACTCTTATCTATCGCCAATTTGTTTTGACTGTTAATAGTTCAGATTCTTTTAGGGAGCACAAGCTTATAATAAACCTTTCTATTCATTTGAACAAGATAATGAGATGAGATGAGATATAAGATACAAGATATGAAGATCTTGTAGTCTGTGTAGGCTGTGTACAAGATCTTGTAGCCAGGAGCCTGTGTAGCGTAGAGGGCTAATGCCTCCTACTAAAGGCAGCAATTAACACCAGCTGCCTGTAATTTCTCTGAGTTCAATCCTAGCCAGGCCCAAGGTCGACTCAGCCTTCCATCCTTTCTAAGGTGGGTAAATTGAGGACCCAGTTTATGGGGGCAATAAGCTGACTTTGTATAAATATACAAAAGTATGAAGGCTGTTGCTTAACGCATTGTAAGCTGCCCTGAGTCTCTGGAGAAGGGCGGCATATAAATAAATAAATAAATAAAAAAGATGATAAGCTTTACTGTCATTTTTTTCGGCGGGCACACCAGCACACCGTAAAAATGAAAATTTGTTGCCTCCTCTAAAAAGTGCAGACATACGCAGCACACATATGCTACATACATACATATGTGTATACCTACATCCTAACTAATCTTAATCACTGTCCATCTTGCATACACACACCTTGAACTGCCTGGATTTCCTGATTTCTGGCTTTCCTGACCCACCTATCCGTTCAGCCTTCTGTCACATACTCACCAATTTCACAGAACTTCCCCGAGAAGCCCGGCGGGCAGAAGCAAATGAAAAGGTTGGGGGAATACAAGGCTTTCTGGCAACGGCCCCCATTTTGGCAAAGTGGCTTGATGCAGCCTGTGGGACAGAAAATAAGAAGAGTGCCTTAATTTCTCCCTTCCGTGACCCCCGCTGTTTCTTGTCCTGCCCTCTGGTGCTTTGGAGAATAATTTGACCCCCTCTTCTTTGTGGCAGCCCGTCAAATACTGGAGTACTTAAGTGATGGTCCATTAGGATGTCCTAGGACCATGATGGTGAAGCTATGGCATGTGTGTCAGAGGTGGCATGCAGAGCCCTCTCTGTGGGCACACGCACTGTCACCAGCTGCTCTTCTGGTTTTTGAAAAATGGCCTGAAAATGGCTGGAAAACGGCTGGAAAACAGCTCAAAAAACGGCCAGAAAATGGCTGGAAAATAGCCCCCAAAACAGCATGAAAATGGGCCAAAAATGGCTGGAAAGTGGTCCCCAAAACAGCTGCAAAATGTCCCCAAAAAGTCCCCAAAATGGCCTGAAAATCCCTCAAAAAACAGCAAAATATAGGCCCTTTCTTGGGCCAAAAACAGCCTGAAAACTGCCCCAAAATAGCTTCAAAACAGCCCAAAAATGGCCCAGAAAACAGACTGCCCTGAAAATGCCCTGAAAAATGGCCAAAAAACCAGTGTGTGTGTTGCCGGCCAGCTGGTCTTTGGGTTTCTGAAGCTCTGGCATGCGTACATGTAAGCGCATTCCGGTTTGGACACTCGATGCTGAAAAGGTTGGCCACCATTGTCCTAGCACCGTGATGGTGAACCTATGGCACGGGTGCCACAGGTGGCATGTGAAGCCATATTGGTGGGCACGTGAGCTCAGCTCCGGCAGTTGATTTTTGGGCCTTCTGGGCCCACCAGAAGTCAGGAAATATGCTGTTTCCGGCCTCCAGAGGGCCTCTAGAGGGGTGGGGAAAGCTGTTTTTGCCCTCCCCAGGCTCCTAGAAAGGCTCTGGAGCTTGGGAAGAGTGAAAAATGGGCCTACCGGGCCCACTGTGCCATTGCGTGCCAAAAGCAGGGGGGGCATGGTGGGGGGGCAAATAGAATTATGGATGTGGGCACAGGTGTGTGTGACACACCCACACTCACCCCGCTTTTGGCACGCGATGGCAAAAAGGTTAGCCATCACTGTCCTAGGACATCATAGAAACCTTTTTGGAGACTGTGGGCCACACCCTCCCTCTCCGCCCGACAGAGTTGCTGCTGGGACAAATATCGGAAGACAAAGTTGGTTTGAGCTCCGAACTTGGCAATTTAGTTGCGTACAGGATGCTTTCTGTATGAACCGCGTACAAAATAAAGGTGGGTGAGGAGCCTAATCCATAAATGCCGTCGCTGGATTTAGAGGCCCCGCCTGGAACTCACCTGTGACAGGTACTGCATGGCAGAGGATGCGACCGTTCTCACACCGACAATATTCCGTTCTCTCTTTGACTCGGCGGAGCCAACTCTCCTTCCGGTTGTAGGTCTGTCTGCTGTAGGGGTCTCTGCATCTGCCTGTAATTGAAAAGACAGGAAGTCCTTCTTGGTTTCAATGGCAGGGCATCGGGTTCCACCTTTCCCTTCACCATTGTGTGTTTGTGCCACACAGAACAATCTACAGCTTTTATCAACTCTCCCCCTCCGAGCCTCATTTCGCCCTCGCCCTCGCCCTCCCCACAAAAGGAGGAACTTTTCTTCTTCCAAAGATTTGGCAAGCCCCCTCAAAACCTCCTCCGATAAGTGTTCTCTGCGCCAGTTCACAACCTATTTATTTGCTTGGGCAGCGGGAGCTGTTTTGATAAAACTGGTTGACATGAGTGAACAATTGTACGCTTTTCCTGCTTTTATTCCACCGCAGTGGATGCGGTTATGTTATTGGCATGCTTTATTGTACTGTATTATTTATTTTCTTGGTATTTCGCACACCAGTCTGGCGTTCTATGGGGAAAGGCGGATAGACACCTATTTTAATGTAAAAGAAAGGGCGAAGGGCGTGCCGAATGTGAAAGGAACACACTTATCAGATTCGTGTGTAGGCATAAAACTTGGCTAATCCCCAGCCCTTTTTTTGCACTGAAAAGTGCGAATCTCCTGGCTCTCTTGAGGAGCCCTAGGAATCTTTCCAAGAATCTAGTAAAGAACTGGAACCCAATTCGGTTTTGGAAGATCCACGCAGGCAGATGCTTGCTGCTCACAGGATCTGCAGGGCCAGACAGTCCTTGACTTACGGCTACAACGCATCCAATTTTTTGTCCCTAAGGGAGACGTGTGTTGTTTTGCCCCATTTTATGACCTTTCTTTGCCACCGTTGTTAAGTGAGTCATTGCACTTGTTAAATTAGCAACCGCGGTTGTTAAGGGAACCTGGATTCTCCGTTGACTTTGCTTGTCAGAAGGTTTCAAAAGGGGGAATCACGTGACACACACACACCCCTGGGACACTGCGATGGTCATAAAGGTGAGTCAGTTGCTAAGGGGCTGAATTTTGGTCACATGACCATGGGGAGGCTGTAATGGTTGTGAGTGTGAAAAACGGTCATAAGTCGCTTTTTTCAGTGGTAACGTCGAACGGTCACTAAATGAGCTGTTGTAAGTCAGTGACTACTTCTATTTGGAAAGGCACTGAATTCCCATCCCCCAACACCAGAGGTGAAATCCAGCAGGTTCTGGAGAACTGATAGCGGAAGTGGAGTTAAAGTGACACCAGCTGCCTGCAATTACTGCAAGTTCGAATCTCACCAGGCTCAAGGTTGACTCAGCCTTCCATCCTTCTGAGGTAGGTAAAATGAGGACCCGGATGGTGGGGGCAATAAGCTGACTTTGTATAAAAAAGAACACCGCTTTGGGGGGGGGGTGAAAGCCCTACTAAGCAGGTATATACAAAAGTATGAATCTCCAGAGAAGGGCGGCATATAAATTAAATTTTTAAAAAAATTGAGTAGTTCAGAGAACTGGCAAATACCACCTCTGGCTGGCCCCAGAGTGAATGGGAATGGGAATGGGAATGGAGATTTTGCAGTATCCATCTCCTGGAGTGGGGTGGGAATGGAGGTTTTGCAGTATCCTTCCCCTGGAGTGAGGTGGGAATGGGGATTCTGCAGTATCCTTCCCCCAGGAGTGGGGAGGGAATGGGGATTCTGCAGTATCCTTCCCCCAGGAGTGGGGAGGGAATGGGGATTTTGCAGTATCCTTCCCCTGGAGTGGGATGGGAATGGGGATTCTGCAGTATCCTTCCCCTGCCACACCTACCAAGCCACACCACGCCCACCAGGTTACGCCCACAGAACCAATAAGGAAAAAAAATTGTATTTCACCCCTGCCCCATCTCCCAGTATTTATTCTTTGGGCATTCTATCCTTTGGGGGATGCAGCCATCTTCTTCTGATTTAGCACATAGAATAATAATAATAATAAGAGTTGGGAGGGACTTTGGAGGTCTTCTCATCCTACCCCTTCTTCGAGGCAAGGAGCCTTATACCATGCCAGTCAAATGGCTGTCCAGTTCTCTTCTTGCAAACCTCCGCAATTCCAGGAGGCAAGCTGTTCCATCGATTCATTGTCCTCCCTGTCAGGAAATTTCTCCTTAGTTCCAGGTTGGGTCTCTTTAATGAGCTTCTCTGAGATAGTTTGAGGGCTCCTGCCTTGGGCAGAGGGTTGAAGGAAAACACTTTTGGTCACCGTACTACAAAAAAAGAGGTTGAGACTTTGGAAAAAGTTCGGAGAAGAGCAACTGAGATGATTCAAAGGCCTGGAGATTAAGACACAGGAAGAATGGCTGCAGAATCTGGGTTTGGCTAGACTAAAGAAAAGAAGAATTGGGGGCGACATGATAGCAGTGTTCCAGTATTTGAGAGGCTGCCCCAAAGAAGAGGGGGTCAAATTATTCTACAAAGGATCGGAGGGCAGGACAAGAAACGATGGGTGGAAACTGATCAAGGAGAGAAGCAACCTGGAATTAAGGAGAAACTTCCTAACATGGAGGACAATTAACCTGTGGAACAGCTTGCCACCAGAAGTTGTGAGTGCTCCATCACTGGAGGTTTTCAAGAAGAGACTAGACAGCTACTGTCTGAAATGGTATAGGTTCTCCTGCTTGAACAGGGGGCTGGACTAGAAGACCTCCAAAGTCCCTTCCAGGTCCATTCCATTCCATTCCATTCCATTCCATTCCATTCTATTCTATTCTATTCTATTCCATTCCATTCCATTTTCTATTCTATTCCAATGGGCACTTACCTCTTCTTAGTAGACTTTCTTGACCACCTTGGGTAATGCGTACAAACCATTCCTAGAAAAAGAGCAACC
The DNA here is from genome assembly GCA_030761175.1 of Masticophis lateralis. Lineage (NCBI taxonomy): Eukaryota > Metazoa > Chordata > Lepidosauria > Squamata > Colubridae > Masticophis > Masticophis lateralis. The sequence goes on from JAUDYJ010000008.1 coordinate 21,052,280, forward strand.
AAAACAATCCAAGAATATAGAAAGTTGACCAGATTACAAGGGTTAGAAAAGTCGGGACCTTGGAGGTCTTCTAGTCCAATCCGCTGCCCAAGCAGGAAACTGTATACCATTCCAGACATCATTGCAACAGAAGTTGCCTCCGGAAGTTGTGAGCGCTCCATCCCTGGAGGCTTTTAAGAAGAGATTGGACAACCATCTGTCTGAAGAGCTATAGGGTTTCCTGCTTGAGTAGGAAACCTTCTCCCAACTCTATTATTCCCCCTTCCAATTATTCGATTCTACTGTTCCGTTGAGAGCCTTCCTCCTCTTTAGGAAGCAGTTTGGGATCGGACTTCAATCCAGCTCAGAGATTTGCAGAACTGGATCATTCTCTCATCATTCTTCCAGTTGTCTCTTTCAAAGCTCTAAGCCCGCCTGCAAAAACCATCTCCCTTCTCAAGCTTTGGGAAGTTGGCCGCGAGCCCTTTTGTTCCAAGGCACAAATAAATATCCTTTTGATCGATGACACCGGTCAAGCCAAGCTTACAAAACCAACCCCATCTGTTTTATTTATTTATTTATTTATTTTTCAAACTTTTATACCGCCCTTCTCCCGAGGGACTCAGCCAATAATAAAAAACATCAATACAAAAGTTAAAGCAAGTTGAAACTGATTCAATGTTTTGGCCAAATATTAAAAACCCCAAGATTAAAAAACCCATTAAAATTCATCAGACCGTCAGACCATCTTGCTGAAATAATAGGGTCTTCAGGGCCCGGCGAAAGGCGCGAAGGTCGGGGATCCTACATATTTCTGGAGGCAATTCGTTCCAAAGGTCAGGGGCCCCCACAGAGAAGGCTCTCCCCCTGGGGGTCGCCAGTCGACATAATTTGACTGACGGCACCCTGAGGAGGCCCTCTCTGTGGGAGTGTACTGGCCGATGGGAGGCTATCGGTGGCAGCAGGCAGTCTTGCAAATATCCAGGTCCTAAGCCATGGAGCACTTTAAAGGTGGTAACCAACACCTTTCTGATGAGGCCCTAAAAAAAACCCCACCACACCCGGCTGTCAAGCAAAACCAGAGGAAAAACCCCACCGATGGGCACGCTGGCCTCTTACCTGGCATTGCAGCACGGTGATGGCTCCCGCCAGAAGAAGGAAGAGAAGTGTCTGTCTCAGGCTCATTTTGTTCCCTTTCAGCGAGCAAGAAAACCCCTAAAAGGCAACCAAGTAGAGACGTTAGCGTAAGGAAGCGATGCGACAGGGGGAAGATTTAATGCAAGAGTCTCGGAGCTTCGTTTGCAAGGCGGGGGGGTGGGGGGGTGGGAGGGCAAGCAAACACACATAAGCTGGTTCTGGCAGAGGACTAATGGGAACAGATGGCTGGGGGAGGATTTCTCCTTAGTCAGCTGGAGACTGAGCAATGGCAGCTGGATGACAGCACCACGGACACCTAGTTTAAGGCAGCCAGGCTGATCTGCTGGCACAGCTTATCTCCGTATCCCATAATATTGCCCTAGATCTGTGCTGTTTCCTTTCTGGTCCTTTGGCTCTGGGTGTTGAAAGGAGCTTCCTTGGCCTGAAAACCCAGAGTTGTGGTTTTGGCTTTCTGTTGGTCTGGGTCACTGGGCCTTCGCTTGTGTGACTCATTCATCCCAGCCATAACAGACGTCCAGGGTCTTTTAAGTCAGATCCCAAAATTAAATCTTTTCTGATCTTGAAGGGGCAACTTTTACCTTTCCTCCTGCTCAATTTAGTGCTCAAAGTCTAAAGAAAGGAAGAATTAGGGGTGACCTGATAGCAGTCTTCCCAGTATTTGAGGGGCTGCCCCAAAGAAGAGTGGGGTCAAAGGATTCCCCAAAGCACCAGAGGGCAGGACAAGAAACAATGGATGGAAACTAATCGGAGAGAGAAGCAACCTTGAATTATGGAGAAACTTCCTAACAGAGAGGACAATTAACCAGGGGAACATCTGGCCTTCAGAAATTGTGGGTACGTCTTCATTGCTCGAGGTTTTCAAGAAGAGACTAGACAGCCATTGTCTGAAATAGTATAGGTTCTCCTGCTTGAGAGGGGGCTAGACTAGATGACCTCCAAGGTCCCTTCCAGCTTCTCTTCTCTTTTCTTCTCTTCTATCATTCTTAATTCTATTCTATTCTATCATTCTTAATTCTCTTCTCTTCTCTTCTCTTCTCTTCTCTTCTCTTCTCTTCTCTTCTATTCTATTCTATTCTATTCTATTCTAATCATTCTTAATCCTATCCTATCCTATCCTTTCCTATCCTATCCTATTTTTCCCAATGTGAAAATAATCTTCTGTGGAAATCTTCTTACAGTTCTGTATGGCACATACCAAGGTATAACCAAGCAACACCCTGAAGAAATTTGAAGCTGGTGGGACCAACTGAGAAACAGAGGGATGGGAGATGACTGATGGATGAGTCACTAAACCAGAAACCAAAACAGAAAAAACAGAGATAAAGTTTTGGGTTCAAATAAGAATAGGCTTTGAGCAAAAGTAAACAAAGTGAAATTTAACAATTTCAAGAGCTTTCCAAAAGTCAAATAGGAGGAGGGGAAAGAACAGTCACAGGATTTTGAATTCCCCATTGTTCAACATCAAAGATGCAAAGTTTTCGGGATTAAGCTGCAGTTGGTCTGAATGGCTAGGCTATTCTCCAAAAAGGTGAGTATGGGTGAGGCCAGGACAAATGCTAACCTGAAATTAACCACTTGTAAATTAGGTTCTATCAAGAGTGGAATGGTGACCTAGCAGTGAAGACTCTCATCTCCCACTTGGAAGGTTGAGAGTTCAATCCTAGACAGCAGCAGATATCTGCTGCCAACTCTGCATGGCGTTAGGAAGGGCATCTGGCCAGGAAATGCTCAGCTCCACCCAGTCACCCTGACTCTACCCCAAATTAAGGGATTACAGTATGGGGTCATTGGTTGGAGGACATCCTAATAGTTCACTTCTTTTTCACCATAGAATCCCAAAACTAGATCATGCTCTTTAGAACATAGAATAAAGGGCCTCCTGCTAAAGCAGGAAACTATTCTGGATAAATAGCTATCCAATCCTTTCTTGAAAACCTCGGGTGATGGAGCACCCACAACTGTGGTAAGCAAGTTGTGCCATTGATTAATTGTTCTCAGAAAATTTATCCTTAGTTCTAGATTGGGATCTCTTTAATGATTGTCCACCTGTTACTTCTTGCCCTGCCCTTGGTGCTTGGAATAAAGGTTTAGTAGCTCCTATAGAAAAACCTCCCCCTTTGAGGGAGATGGGGGTTCTTAAATATGAAATAAATAAAGGAAATACAGAGCTGACTCAGAGTTGCCACGTAACCTGAATGCAAGATACCAAAAGCTCAAATGAAATGGGAACCCAAGGCAGAACTTCGGATTTGGTAGCTATTCAAGGACCAACTGTTGTGACCCAGCCCAAGAAGGTATTATCAGATGCAATCAGTGTGGCTTAGTGGGCGTGGTATGACTCGGTAGGCACGGCATGGTGGGCAGGACAGGGGAAGGATTCTTCAGAATCTCCATTTTATTAGTTCAATTTATTTTATTAGTTCAATTTAGATGCCACCTTTCTCCTAAGACTCAGGGAGGCATTTCCTCCCCACTCCAGGGGAAGGTTACTGCAAAATCCCCATTTTCTCCCAATCAGCTGGGACTTGGGAGGCAGAGACCAGATGAGGGCAGGGCCAGTCAGAATTTTTACTACCGGTTCTCTGAACTACTCAAAATTTCTGCTACCGGTTCTCCAGAACTGGTCAGAACCTGCTGAAACCCACCTCTGTACTCTACTCACCTAACTGCAAACAGCCCTCGACTTAACAATCGCAATTGAGCCCCAGACATCCGTTGCTAAGCAGAGACAGTCGTCAAGCAAATTCTGACCCATTTTATGACCTTCTCGCCACCGCTATTCAGTGAATCCCTGCAGAGGTCAAGTTAGCAACACTTGTTGTTAAGTGAATCTGGCTTCCCTGTTGAATTTTGCTCGTCAGGTGGTCACCAAAAGGGGGATCACGTGAGGCCGGGACGCTGCTGCAACCGCCCTAAATAGAAGCCAGTTGCCAAGCGTCTGAATTCTGATTGTGTGACTGTGGGGATGTGGCAATGGTCGTAAGTATGGAAAAAGGTCCTGAGCCACTTTTTTTCAGTGCCTCCATGGCCTGCCTCCATGGCCTGCTTTTTGACGGATGACTCACAGGAGAGAAATTAACAAAGAAAACAAGAAGAAGGGACGATGGTTTGGCCCCGAATCCAGTTGCTCTGAAAAACAAGCAGGCTCAGCTGTTCGAGTCTCAAAGGAAAGCTGTTTCGGAGGAATGCAGAAGAGCCCAGAGAAGGAGCCAGGGTGGGGTGAGCGCAATTAAACAACTGTCCCAGTCAATGCAAAATCCCAGAAAGATGCCATTTTCTGCCGCTCAGAAACTGAAGGAGCTTTAAGACTCTTTGGATGAGCTTAGCCCAAGGTTAAGGAAACACCAAGCAAGCCTGTTTGCAAAACATTCATAACCGGGCTGGGAAAGTTAACAGAAATAAAAGAATAACAGATTGGGAGGAACCTTGGAAGTCTTCTAGGTCAGGAGTCTCCAATCTTGGCAACTTTAAGACTTGTGGACTTCAACTCCCAGAATTCCTCAGCTGGGAATTGAAGTCCACAAGTCTTAAAGTTGCCAAGGTTGGAGACCCTTGGACTAAGGTGATGGAGCTCGGGCAGTGCCCTATGAAAGTCGTAATCACCACCCAATGTGGTGATTGCCTGGGATATTCCGGAAGGGATGCAAAATGTTGCACCCAATGACTTGCCCTTGCTGGCTATGGAATATTGCCAAGGAGGAGATCTTAGAAGGGTGAGCCTTTTGCCACCTACGTTGTCGCATGTCAGAAAGAAATGAAAATACTTTGAACTTTCTAGAGCAGGGTTCTCCAACCTTGGCCACTTTAAGACCTGTGGACTTCAACTTTGCTGGCTGAGGAATTCTGGGAATTGAAGTCCACAAGTTGCCAAGGTTGGAGAACCCTGTTCTAGGTCAACCCTGCTTAGTTAGAGTTCACACATCAGGCTGTGCCCGAAATAACCGAGCCCTGTTCTATCTCAGCAGGCTATACAAATCCAGCCGATTGTTTTAGCAATCTTTCCAGAGCAACAAATTAGGCATTTACAACAGGAGCAGATTCTGTGATGAAAGGTGCATGATGTCCTTAGTCCGCATTGACGGATGGCGCCACCTCCTGCCAATGTGAAGATTTGCACCGGCTCCCCATGAAAGTCTAAAACTGGCCTTGGCATTCTGGCCCATGTGCCCAACCCTTTCAGCCGTGATCTGAAATCACGGACATCCGTTGTGGGTCTGTCTTTAGGTTTGCCCTAAGCTGGGCCAATAGATTGCACAACCCAACTATGCCCAGTCAAGCAAAGGCTTTCAAGCAGTGTTAATGGGCAACAGATGGAAGAGGCTTCAGATGTCCAGGGAAGGAATTAAAACAAGGGAACAGCTCCGGTCATCTTTCCTTCTCTCTTTTGGTGATGTGCTATCATTTTGTCTTTCTTCTTTTAAAAGGAAAGCAAATGGGCATGGTAAAAAGAAGGGAGGGAGAGGAAAGAAGGCAGGGGGGAGGGAGGGAGGGAGAGAGGGAGGATGGAAGGGAAGGAAGATGGATGGAAGATAGAAAGAGAGGGTGGAAGGAAGGAAGGGAGGGAGGAAGGCAGGAGGGAGAGAGGGAGGGAGGATGGAAGGGAGGGAGGGAAGGAGGAAGGAAGGAAGGAAGGAAAGAAAGAAGGAAGGGAGAGGGAGAATGGAAGGGAGGGAGGATGGAAGATAGAAAGGGAGGGAGGGAGGGAGGATGTGGGATGGGAGGGAAGATGGAAGATAGAAAGGGAGGGAGGAAGGAAGGAAGGAGGGAGGAAGGCGGGTGGGAGGGAGGGAGGGAGGATGGGAGGGAGGGAGGAAGGAAGGGGGAGGGAGGGAGGATGGAAGATAGGGAGGGAGGGAGGGAGGGAGGATGGAAGGGAGGGAGGATGGAAGATAGGGAGGAAGGAAGGGGGAGGGAGGGAGGATGGAAGGGAGGGAGGATGGAAGATAGGGAGGGAGGGAGGGAGGAAGGAAGGAAGGGAGGGAGGGAGGGAGGGAGGGGGGAGGGAGGGAGGGAGGGAGGAAGGAAGGAAGGAAGGGAGGAAGGGAGGGAGGGAGGGAGGGAGGAGGGAGGAAGGAAGGAAGGAAGGATCTTAGAATTAATAATGCAAAGAAGGCTACCATGACTAAAACCAAATAATCTTGAAACACAATCAAGCTCCTGATGACTTCATAAACTCATCCCTGCAGTTTTCTTGGCAACAGAAAAAAGGAAAAAAAGTGGGTTGCCAGTATTTTTTCTGGAATGTTTTACAAGTCTTCAGAAAACCGATCTGGTTAATTTTCATTCCCACTCCAGAAGGAATAAGGGAGCATTGAAGCAAATAACTCCAGTGATTTGCAGTCAGAAATCCCCACTGAATTGGAGACGCAGGGGGAGGCCTTCTAATTCGTTTTCCAGTAACTTGGCAATTTGTCTTTGTTTTCTTTAAAACAAAGAAGTCTTGTTTTTAAGAATCAATTTAAAGAAGTCAATCGTTGCCCTGGCCACAATTCACTTATTAAGATGAGGAATGGAAGTGGGATGCACTTGGATTTTTTTTTAAAGAAAAAAGAAAAAAATTCATCCTCTTTCTTTTCTGTCTCACATAAATTATTTGCAGGATTCCTTCACTCTGTAAAGAAGGAAACTCGATCTATCTATCCATCCATCCACTCGTCTGTCCCTTTTCTGGACAGGGTGTGAAGACACCAAGGGAAAAATTCAACCCATCATCGGCTGAAATGGTCTGGGGTTTCCTGCTTGAGCAGGGGGTCAGACTAGAGCAGGGGTCTGCAATCTTAAACACTCAAAGAGCCATTTGGACCCGTTTCCCACAGAAAAGAAAACACCGGGAACCACAAAACCCTTCCTGTGCCTGACTATTTCTTGAGCGGCCACAAAACTAGCAGATGTAGTTGAATTAAACGTTCTGTTTTCTTCTAAACTTTTCTTTTCTTGGATTTATCTGTGGTTGGCCTGCCGGTAGTTGAAACATTCAATAAATTTCATGCCAACGGGTGTTGCACATTGCTGGTTGTGACGCATATTTTGAGTGATAGGCAGAGGGGTGAAAGAGCCACATGCAGCTCCAGAGCCGCAGGTTGCTGACCCCTGGACTAGAAGACTTCCAACGTCCCTTCCCACTCTGTTAGTCTGTCTCTCTTTATGGCACCAGATATTTCGATTGCCAGCAGGTTGCTGAAGACGTGGTCCTATTTTCCACCCAGTAAAAAGGCCGTTCAATGAAGATAAGCTATCTTATTGAAACCAGATGGCCGAAGGGATCTCGAAACCCCAGAAGTGTTTACATGCCTAGAAATCTATTGATTGGTAAACAGAGGAAAGAGCTAGAAGACACCAAAACTGTCTTTCGCTCCAAGAGTTCCTTGCGCCACCCCCATCCCCACCCCCCAAAAACCTTCCAGCTTGAAAGTCGGTCCCACTAATGAAGCTTTTCCACTTCAAAGATCCATCCTATGAAGTACAATCGGTACCCAGACAAGATCACTTCCATCCCTATAGTCATAATCTTGGCTTGTTCTGTTTGGTGATGGCTTTACCAAGTCAAAAATCTCACCAGACTTCGTTTAGTGACCGAAGTTGCAACGGCACTGAAAAAAGTGACCTTTGGCTGTTTTTTCGTACCTACGACTGTTGCAGCATCCCAATGGTCATGTGACCAAAATCCAGGGGTTCAGGTTATTTTTGACCGCATCCTGATGTCACACGATCGCCATTTGTAACTCTCCCAGTTTCCAAAAAGCCACGTTGTTCAACGATCACACAATTCGCTTAACAACTGTAAGGATATAAGCTTATAGGATTCGGATGCATGGCAACTGGCTCATATTTATGACAATCGCATGTGACCCACTTTGGTGACCTTCTGATAAGCAAACTCAATGGGGAAGCCAGATTCACTTAACAACCGAGGTACTAATTTAACAACTGCGGTGATTCACTTAACAACTGTGGCAGGAAAGGGGTTAAAATGGGACAGAACTCAACAATGATCTTGCTTAGCAACAGAAATTTGGGGCTCAATTCAATGGTGAAATCCAATTTTTTTTACTACCAGTTCTGTGGGTGTGGCTTGGTGGGTGTGGTGGGCCTGGCTTGGTGGGCATGGTAGGGGAAGGATACTGCAAAATCCCCATACCCACCCCACTCTGGGGCCAGCCAGAGCTGGCTGGTTCTCCGAACTACTCAAAATTTCTGCTACCGGTTCTCCATAACCTGTCAGAACCTGCTGGATTTCACTCCTGGCTCAATTGTAACCGTAAGTCGAGAACTATCTATATATCCTGAGTGATTCTAGGTTGTGGCAACCCTGAATCTCTTCCTCTCTCCTCCCCCATTCATCTTGGGACTGACAGTCTCTTAATCTGGGCTTCTGTGTGATGGGTGGTGCCGCCTCCTCCTGGGAATGCTCTGCCAAACTCCTGCACCCCACTTCTTCAAGTGCCCAGGCCACCACAGGGCATCCAGGAGCTATTAGGTCCATCTGAATCATTGTGTCAACACTGCACTTATTTCCAGCTGAGGTACACACATCTTCATGTGAGGACCTCAGTCTAGATGCAAAGAAGAAGTAGGGGTGAGATGATAGCAGTCTTCTAATATTTGAGGGGCTGCCACAAAGAAGAGGGGGTCAAATTATTCTCCAAAGCACCAGAGAGCAGGACAAGAAGCAATCGATGGAAACTAATCAAGGAGAGAAGCAAGCTGGAATTAAGGAGAAACTTTCTAACAGTGAGGACAATTAACCAGGGGAACAGAAGTTGACTTCAGAAGTTGTGGGTGCTCCATCACTGGAGGCTTTTAAGAAAAGACTAAACAGCCATTTCTCTGAAATGATATGGGATCTCCTGTTTGAGCAGAGGGTTGGACTAGAAGACCTCCAAAGTCCCTTCCAGCTCTATTCGGACCGACTGATTCCAGCTGCCCAAATTGAGGAACACCGTCCTAAATGGTTTATTCTCATTGCATAGTTTCACTCAACCTTCTTTCCCCTTCACCTTTCCACTCTTGCTGAGGATGATGGACAGTTGTTGAATACCACATCTGCCTGTGCCCACCTTGAGTTAAGCAAGGTCCTAAAGGAGGGTGACAAGCTTGTTGGTGAATGACTGGAATAAGAATATGATCTGGAGAATCTTCAGCTGGAAGGCTGGTTGGAAGGAAGCCTCTCTCACCGGGATGTCAAATAAGGGAGAGATGTCCTTCACAGTGACCAGAAGACAAAGCAGCCCTCTTCCCAGGAAGCCCTCAATCATCTCCATGGGGGCATTTATGGGGCAGAAAAACATGACTACAAGTCTGCTCCTCTCTCTTTGCAGTATATCAGCTTCCCACTTACTTGGTTTTCTTTTTAAAAAGGCTAGATGGGGTAAAGTTTGTGGTATGAAGGAAGGTGTTGGGAGCTGGTTGGGAGCCTTCATGGTTCTAGTCCATGGGTCCTTGCTGCCTAACCATGACATTCCCTCCCTTGTCTTTTTCTCCAATTAAATCAAGATACCCTGTTTCCCCCAAAATAAGACATTATCCCCTGATAATAAGCCCAATCGGGCTTTTGAGCACATGGCAATAAGGCCAAGCGCTTATTTCAGGGTTCAGAAAAATATAAGACAGGGTCTTATTTTTGGGGAAACACAGCGATGCAAATGGGATTTGTATGGCTGCCCCTCTGTCCAAGACACTCCAAACGGCTAACAAATTAAAAACAAAAGCACAATCCATAGCATAAAAAGTAGCTATTGAGGCCCTAAATAAATCTAACAACAGAGACACCTGCACTCACATCACAGCTCCATTGGCATCCTGGCACCAGTACCTGGGAAAATAGCCAGGTCTTCATGACCTCACAGAAGGCCAGTTTGGTCCAGTAGTTAAGGCACCAAGTTAGAAAGTAGGAGACCATGAGTTCAAATCCCAGTTTAGCCATGAAAGCTGGTTGGGTGACTTTGGACCAATCTCCAGGGGACGGTGAATTCTAGTCTCACCTTATCCATAAAAGCCAGCTGGGTGACTTTGAGTTAATCACCAGGAGGCAGGGAGTTCTAGTCCTACTCTAACCATGAAATCCAGCTGGGTTACTTGGCTGACCCCTCTCTCTTAGCCCCACACACCTCACAAAGTTGTTGTTATGGGGAAAATAGGAGGAAAAACGTGTGTTGAATATGTACCTTAGAATATAATAGAATAACAGAGTTGGACGGGACCTTGGAGGCAGGAAACCCTACACCACTTCAGACAAATGGTTATCCAACATCTTCTTAAAAATTTCCAATGTTGGAGCATTCACAATTTCTGCAGGCAAGTTGTTCCACTGATCAATTGTTCTAACTGCAGGGAAATTTCTCCTTAGTTCTAAGTTGCTTCTCTCCTTGATTAGTTTCCACCCATTGCTTCTTGTCCTACCCTCAGGTGCTTTGGAGAACAGCTTGACTCCCTCTTCTTTGGGGCAGCCGCTGAGATTTTGGAAGACTGCTATCATGTCTCCCCTAGTCCTTCTTTTCATTAAACTAGACATGCCCAGTTCCTGCAACCGTTCTTCGTATGTTTTAGCCTCCAGTCCCCACATCCTCTTGGTTGCTCTTCTCTGCACTCTTTCTTGAATTGGACATAACCACGCTGAATTATTTGTAAAAATAATAAGGGCAGGATATAAAGAAACAAATAAGATTGAAGGTCAACTCTATCTTGAGTAAGGGGTCTCTCAAAAGATGTACCTCATGATAGAGGACCCTGAGGGACCCTGAATATACCCATTCTGTCCAATCTGGTGGGATGGGCCAAAACCACCAGAGAGAAGTCACCTGGCCCTGTGCCAAGCAGGATTTAAAGGTGACAATCAGCATGCTGACTTTTCCTTTAGTTCTTCCCCAGGCTATCTTTCATGCCGAGGAAGCAGCTGTCCTCAAGCTGTCCTGCTACTTGCTTTCATTACAGCCGCCAAATCAAAACTGTGCTGCTCTCCACCAGCATAGCGGGGAATTTGGCAAATATAACAGATTAGCGAGATCAACAAAAGGCCAAATGAGCCGCTGCCTGATCTTGGCCAGCCCTTTCTCCCATTTTGATATGCAGGATGAGAAGGAAGCTTCCAGCACTCACTGCTTTCCTCGCCCCGGTCTCCTTCATATTTCATTTATTTCACTTATTAAAACGTTGAGTGCACATTTCAATAAAAGGAAACTCGGGTGCGTGGAATTGCAGGACATTCTTAGCTGGACTGCCTTAGTTCACATGGCCAAATTTTTTCCTGCAATTGACGTTTCAGCAAAAAGATGCATCAATTAGGTATCACAATGGAAAACTTATTGCTTGATCGTTTCATTGGGTCGATGTTTTGTTTCTCTGCACGTTAAAAGTAAACAGAGGGATCTTATTACCAGAAAGTTTACAAACTCAACAAATGGACCCTGGAAGAAATGATAACTACACACACACACACACACACACACACACACACACACACGGGCACTGTCGCCCTCCTTTTGTGTGTTGTTTGAAGCACGGTGCAATCTGGGCAGCCTATGTTCTACAAATGAAGCAAGTGGGTTTTGCTGATCCAGATTTAGGCTGTGTTGGGCAGTTCAGCCACAGAGTGCAATCCCAGAACGTATCTAACAAGATTAGTGAAGAACTAAGTAGGAACTTCCACAGCCCTGATGAAATTTAATGAGATGTTATTTTTTTTGTGGCTCGTTGTGCTGGGTAAAGCTGGCCCCGGGGTTTTATTTTGATTTTTGTTTAGGTTTAGAATTCAGTGCATTGTAGGAATCCAGAAAACACAGGAACCAGCTTGTGGGAAAGCACACAGAGGCGAGCTTGCTGTCTCCCCTTTATTTATTATTATTATTATTTCCATTCCAGCAAAACATTGGAAAGAAATGATGTAAAGAGGCTTGGGTTCCTGTCTATCTGTCCATCCCACAACAGGATAATGTTTTGGAAGAAAAGAATGGAAGAACGGAACTGCCACCAAATTTGATGGGGTGGGAGAAATCAAGGACTGAAGATCAAGTTTGAAAACTGCCAGGAGAAATGCATAGAAAAACATTTTTTAAAAATTCTCCTGGGTATCCCTGACCTGAGCAGCAATAGTTCATAAGGCTACCTCAACTGCTCCTTGCTTCTTCCTGGTCACATGACCCAGAGGGAAACTATTATTAAAGAGTGAGAAAGACTCCGCAAAGCTCCCCCTCCCTGGTTAAAATCACCTTTGCGGCCCAGAAGAACTAGGTGTGATTCGCCTTCTGCCAAATAAAATAAACCCTCTCTTTACCTTTTTTCCATTATATATGAGAACACAATCCTGAGCACCCTTCAAACTTCTTAAGGAAAGCAATTTCTTTAGATATCTAATTTAATCTCTTTTTATTCCTCTCTTGACTTCCCACTTGGCACGCCACCATTTCTCCCAGATATTCTGGTTTCCTGACATAGTAGCAGTAAAACAGAATTTGAAGGGACCTTGGAAGTCTTATAAGTCCAACCGCCTACTTCAACAAGAGATCCTATACCGGATGTCAGCAACCTGCGGCTCCAGAGCAGTTCACTGAGAATAATTTTTTTCTAATTATGAGTAAGTTGCTTCTTGCCACTCCTGGTTCGTAGCTTGGTTGGTTGGTTGGCTGACTTACTTACCTTCTATAAAAGAGCTGTATCAAGTGTGGTATTACTAAGAGTTTCATGCAGGAACAAGGAAGAGTTTACGAGAAATGTATGGAAGAGACTACTAAATACTCAGTGATTTTTCTTTTTTGGACACCAACTGATTATGACAGAATATGACTAAGGCTATCACTCCTGAAATGATTTATTTTGCAATCTGAAGTCATTGGGCCAGTTGTAAAAGGATTTGGAGAGGACATTCCATCAGTCCCATGGACAGTCAACGTAAGTCACACTTACAGGAAATACAGGATCATATTTCTTCCAGGGTTGAAACCCATCCATTCTCACAACCAGTTTGGTCTAGTGGTTAAGGCATCAGGCTAGAAACCAGGAGACGGTGAGTTCTAGTCCCATTTTAGGCATGAAAGCCAGCTTGGATACAATTGGGCCAATCACCAGGAGACTGTGAGTTCTAGTATTGCCTTAGGCAAAAAAACTGGCTGGGTGACTTTGGGCCGGTTGCTCTCTCTCAACCCACCCACCTTACAGGGGAAAAGAGGAGGAAGAAGGAATGTTATCTATGCAACTGCCTTAAGTTACTTATAAAGTAATAGAGTTGGAATAAAAAATCAACCAACCAACCAACCAATAAATAAATAAATATACTCTCCTGTTTCTATAAATTCTCTCAAGTGCTTTTTCCAGATCCCTTCCTTCTCTTCTTATTGGGCAGTGGCAGTCTTAAACACACATGCACAAAATGCACACTATTTTGAAAAAGACAGAGATGAATCTGGCAGTTGGGCCAATAAATGGACCGCTTGGCTGGTTAAGGGTCCCAAACTCTTTTTTCTTCTCTTCTTCTTCTTCTTAGATGTGTTAGAATTTATTTCCTTCCCATCCCAGTTTGTATCACTGAATCCAGAAGGCCTCAGCTGCATTCATCTCCCTCCATTGTGATAGGTAGCCAAAGCTGTGACTACCTCACATGCTTAACCAGATCAAGTGAAGATCTAAGGATGACCCTGGGTGAGGCTCTAGTTCAGGGGTCTACAACTTTGGCAACTTTAAGACTTGTGGACTTCGACTCCCAGAATTCCCCAGCCGGTTCTGAACCTGGAGAACCAGATGACATTTCTTGTCCCAAATCTGCCTTTCATCAGTCTGATGCCTTAGATAAATTAGAGGTTTGGTAGTGCAATCCCTTAAAATTGGCAAAGGCCAGTTGCTGGCTTTCTGGGAGTTGCTGTTAGAACTGATTTGTAAAGTAGCAGTTTGGCATGAGATTGTGCTAAAACCAGAGGTGTCCAACCTTGGCAGGTTTAAGAAAACCTGTGGACTTCAACTCCCAGAATTCCCCAGCCAGGATGGACAAAACTGGACAGCTTTGTTCTAGCTTCTGCATGCTGCATCCCTCCCCCTCCCCCCACACCTATTCAAATTGTTTAAAACCGGATGAATTGTGCAAATCGAAACCATGGTGTGCTTTCCTTAACTTTCCTTCCTTTAGCAGACCCCTGGTTTGTCAACCTCAGGTGTTGGTGGCCAAAGAAGAAGAAAAGGCATGGGCTCTACTTCTGCACCTTTAAACATTTTTAATACAGAAGATAAAATCATAGGGACCTTGTAGGTCATCTAGTCTAACTTCTTGCCCATAGCAGGAGACCTTGTTCCATTTTGGATAAATGGCTCTCCAATCTCTTCTTGAAACCCTCCAGTGATGGGAGAAGGAAAGGAAGCACCCCCTTTTCGGAGGAAAAAACACGCTCAAGCCAAACCTGACCCAACCTCTGGTTCCCCGCGTTGTGTTTGCCTGCAATTGGCACCCCCACCCCCCATCGGCCAGCCAACGCGCAGCGCTAAACCCGAATCGCAAGCTTGTTTCTCCCACCTTCCACAGTCGGGAACGGGGCTCGGGGCGTTTCAGGCCGCCGGTGGCAGCCTAGCAACGCCCCATCCCCATCCCCATCCCCATCCCTGATCCCGTCCGCCTTCCCCTTCTTCTTCTTTCCCGGGCCCGGGTTGCAAAGTAGCCGGTGCGCAACAGCCCTTTTACCTGCCTTTCTGCCGTGGATGCCTCCGGTAAGTTCACTCGCTGACTGCCGGTGCTCGGATGCCGGAGCTCAGCCGGGGCTCCGGCTTAAAACTGCTGCCGGAGGGCGGAGGCTCTCTGCGAAGGGGCGGGCTTGCCGCAGTCCGCGCAATCAGGCGGTGAAGGTGGGCGGGGGGCTTCTCCGGGCGGAGGAACTGACCAAGCCGGGGATATGGGCAGCGCCCCCGCAGGGAGCTTCTTCCAGGATACCCAGCAGGCCGGGGGAGATCCAGAGGAAGCAGCTGGAAGAAGGAAGCGCGGAGATGAGAGTGGGTCGACTCGAGGTCCTTGGAGACCTCTTCCCGCCGTTTCCCCCGAAGGTGGGACAAGAAGTAAGGGATGGAAGAAGCTTACGCAAGAGGGAGCCAAGCTAGAACTAAGCGGAAATTTCCTGACAGTCAGAACAATGAACGAGTGGAACGACTTGCCTCCAGAAGTTGTGGATGCTGCATCACTGGAGGCTTTTAAGAAGAGATTGGACAGCCGTGGTATAAGGAATCATTGTCTACGGAGATTGTTTTTTTCCCCCAAAAAAGGCAACTGGACTTGGTGCCAGTTGCCTTGGTGCCAGAAAACTTGGTGTTTTCTCTGAAAACGTTTTGCTTCTCATCCAAGAAGCTTCTTCAGTTCAGTTCAGCATAAGGACTCTTTCTTTAGGTAGGAGGTTTGACTAGATGATCTCCAAGTTCCCTTCCAACTGTAAATGAATGTCAACGCTGTTCCCTCCACCTAGGAGAGCCTGGGTTGGTGATCGAGCTGCAAAGGCTTTGCAGAATATGCCATGAAGGGTTATGTGTCATACAAATCCCTGGACAGGTTTTTACAGAATTCTACCATACTCCCTCTCCCTCTTTCTCTGTGTTTCATTTTTTAAACGAACGACGGTAAGTGACGGGCCTTGAAGGGAGAAATAAAACTTGAATGGAGAAGCATCTGCGATGCACTTTTTGGAGAGCAAAAAGTAAAAAAAAAAAAAAAGCAAGTTTTAAAAAAAAGTAAAAAGTAAGGTGAACAAATGGGAAGCTTTTCATCTGGAGGCTTTTGAGCACAACTGTGGCTTTTGCAATCTGGATGTGGGCTTTCCAATCAACTTTTATGTTTTGACCGGAAAAATCAGTCCTATCAAATGGAACAAAACCTGTGGAATCAGGTTGATCCTTTGATCAGTCCTATCAAATGGAACAAAACCTGTGGAATCCTATGGATTGGGGAAAGCCACCTGCACACCGCCAAGCAAATGAGCTAGGATTGCAGTTCCTCTCCATCCAAAGAGGTCATTTTTTAAACAACCTATTGTGTGAGTCCAGGAGAGCTGTGAATCCTAAACTAAGCTTGAAACAAAATATTAAACTTTGCTTTTAAATTCCAATTTCTGGAAGGCTGAGATAAGCAATCTGGGCTGACACATAGGCTAAATGTCTGCAGCCCTTAAGATGCTGTTAGTGATCAGAGAAAGCAAAAAGGATGAATTGTCACATTGCGTAATATGGGCTCAGCATGCTCTAAGTGTGAATTTTGATTTTCCTCAGTTTCTGCTGGCTTTTAAACAATAGTGCAAAGGTTGCTGTCCAATTCCATGAAGTGAATGGAATTATTTCAGGATGGTTGGTCAGTAGAGCCGCAAATATGCATTACATTATTGTGATACTAGTTTGTAAGCCCATAAGCTCTAAAGCATCTATTTCCCAAAACAATAGCTAGATCTACCAAATATAAGAAGCCAAAACCAGAGCAGCTACATTATAGCTTTAAAAAAACACTTTGATGTGATGAATCTAGTTTGGATACAAATGATTCAAACACATTAACTGCTATCATGGCACCCCTAGTCCTTCTTTTTTTAAAGTAGATATACCTAGTTCCCTCAATTGTTCATTATATACTTTAGCTCCCAGGTCCCTAATCATCTTTGTTGCTCTTCTCTGCACTCGTTCTAGGGTCTCAGCCTCTTTTTTGTATTGTGGTGACCAATACACCAATGCAGCATAATGTGGTACTATCACTTCACATGATCCTGAAACTACCTTTCTGTTGATGCAACCTAGGAGTGCATTACCTTTTTTGGCATCTGCTAAATATTATTATAGCTACTACAAATTGTGGCATAGGATAGCTGAAATTCTACAGAGCCCTTCCTTCCTTCCTTCCTTCCTTCCTTCCTTCCTTCCTTCCTTCCTTCCTTCCTTCCTTCCCTCCCTTCCTTCCTCTGTCCCTCCCTCTCTCCCTTCCTCCCTCTCTTGCAGCCTCATCAATTTACGAGAATAAATACAATTTTGATTTGAGTTTACAGATCTCTGCATGGTTGGCAGTAGATTAGCAAGGTTTTCTGACTTCCAACAGTTTCAATAACAACAAAATGATTATTTTTGTTGAAAAAGAAGAGAAGATGAAGCAACCAGGAATGGATTGTGACCCCCCTGCAACTCTGGTGCTGACGAAATCAATTCCAAGGCTCTCAACACATTCAAATGTTAAGCATGGGAATTTTTTTGAAATTCTGCATACAAATTTGGTTATTCCCCACGGAGATTATTTTCCTGGAATTAGGACACTGCGTTAGGGTGGAATTCTTAACAGTGAGTAGTGGAGGCGCCATGGCTCAGTGGTTAAAGATACTGAGCTTTTCAGATGGAAAGCTGACAGCCTGGTTTGAGCGCCACACAAGAGGGTGAGTTCCTGTTCCTGCCCACCTAGCAGTTCGAAAGCATGCAAACAGGAGTAGGTAAATAGGTACCACTTCAGTGGGAAGGTAACAGCGTTCTGTGTGCCTCTGACCACAGAAGCATCATTGGACAAGAACTGGAAATGAGTATCACCCTCTAGAATCAGACATGACTGGATAGGAGAAACCTTTACCTTTAAGTGAGTAGTAGTGAGGGGAATTCCGGATAATCATTTTAAATTTTATCTCTCTCCTCCCCCTCTCTCCCCCTCTCTTCCCCACTCCTTCCCTCCACCCCTTTTTTACCTACCCTCATTCAGTGCCACTTGCTATGACTTTCTCATGTTTTTGGAATATAAGGCTTATAGAATGGTGCATTGCTTTCCAGCAGGGCCAGCTTTTGACTGATGCATTGTTTTAATTACACGGACCTGAAAATTCAGGGAGGAGCTAGAAATCCAGGGAAGCAAAGTCCCATTGGTGCCCATTCTGCCAATCTCACCTAGCCCTACATTCAGAAATGAAAAATCTTTCTTTGTATTTCTTTGTCTGTGTTTTTTCCTGAACTTAGCTCCCCATTGTTAATGGCCAACTATCTATCTGGAAACGCTGTAAGCAAAAGTTCTTTTTTAAGCTTAAAGTTTTATGGGTTTTAAATTTTAATTGCCTATTGGGTTTTTTAAATTTATTGGGCCAAAATTATTTAATTCTTTTATTAATATTTTAAATTTTGTATTGGAGTGCTTTTTATTCTTGGCTGTACACCACCCTGAGTCCACTAGGAGAAGGGCGGTATATAAATTTAATAAATAAATAAATAAATAAATAAATAAATAAATAAATAAATAAATAAATAAATAAATAAAAAGGTAGGGACAATTCACTTCCTTGCAATTGCCAAGAAACTTACATGGACATGTCCATGGAACCGTCATCAGTCCAATTCAAGAGAATTTTAAATCATTTTTTTAAAAAAAAGCATCCAGAAATACAGATGGCCAGCCCTCTAGAGCCATTTTGCAAGCAGTCTCATTCCAAAGAAGTAATCCAGCTGTCTTTGGTTTGAGGGATTTCTCCCAAATGGAATTTCCATGGCTCTGTAGAGAATGACCATCTTGGGACAATTACGCTTTGTCATTATATGAAAATGAGAGCCTAGTTGTTCTCTCCCTTCCTCTGTGTCTATTACTAATTTACTCAGAAAAGATCAAGTCACCATTTTTCAGCACAAGGGAAGTTCGTAACCGTAAATGTACTTTTGACACAAAACTTTGTGGGTCTCTATGGCTGTGTTCACCGAACACAGAAAACAGTTAAGAAAAAGCATCTTATAATGTGCTATGCCCCAGGGGTGAAATAAAAAATTTGTTACTATCGGTTCTGTAAATGTGGCTTGGTTGGGGAGGGAGGGTAATGTGACCGGGTAGGCGTGGCCAATTTTTTTTTTAACTTTTAGAACCATTTTTTTACATGTAAAACCATGTAAAAAAAATGCTTTCAAAAGGCTCGTACTATCCCAGCTGAGTTGCCTGATCGGCAGGCAACTCAGCTAGGATCGTCAGAGCCATTTAAAAGAAAAAAAAGGCATGGGGGCCTTGCCGTGATGATCGCACGGCTCAGCTAGGCATGGGGGGCAGGGGCAGGGATTTTTGCTACCGGTTCTCCGAACTGCCCGCCACCATCGCTACCTACTCGCCCGAGCCGGTCCAAACCGGGAGCATTTCACTCCTGCTATGCCCCCATAATATAACCCACATGATGACTAAATGGGATACTGTGGTTTAGATGATATGGCAAGATGTGGCTGAGATTCCACAACAGGCTAAATCTCACCCCATTTATTCTAGGTTAAAAAGATGTACAGGTGATCCTGTATGTACCCTTTCTTGACAAAGCCAACCGGGGGGGGGAGCCAAATTCACTTAATGCCCACATGATTCAGTTAACAACTACAGTGATTTGCTTAACCACAGCAAAAAGGTTGTAAAATTGGGCACAACTCATTTAACAACTTACTTGCTTAAGAATAGAACTTCCGGTCTCAGTTGCGGTCGTAAGTCCAGCACTACCCGGATCTTGGATCAATTGATGCCCACAGCCGAGCCCAACACAAAGGATTTGCCTTGTGATGATGCAATTATTTGAGACTTCCATGTTTAGTTTAGTTAGTTTAGTTTAGTTTATTAGATTTATATACCACCCTTCTCCTGACGGACTCAGGGCGGTGAGTGCCCCACTGAGGTCTCAAAAGGGAAGAGGGGTAAACAACAACAACAACAACAATAACAACAACAGTTCCTAGGTCCTTGGTTAAGACTCGAGCTGCTGAGCTATTAACCAGCCTCAAAGGCTGTGAATCTCACTACAGATTAACCAATAATAATAATAATAATAATAGGTGGACAGAAATGCCAAACTCAGTCTGAACATCTGGCTGACTGTGCAAATTATTATTATTATTATTATTATTATTATTATTATTATTATTATTATTATTATTATTATTATTTAAATTGGATTTATATGCCGCCCTTCTCCAGAGACTCAGGGCGGCTTGCAATGCGTTAAGCAATAGCCTTCATACTTTTTGTACTTTTGTATATTTATATTTATACAAAGTCAGCTTAGTCAACAAACTGGGTCCTCAATTTACCCACCTTATAAAGGATGGAAGGCTGAGTCGACCTTGAGCCTGCCTGGGATTGAACTCAGCAGCTGGAACTTAAATGCTGCCCTTGTAGGAGGCATTACTCCCCTACGCTACTCAGGCTCACTATTGTTATTATTATTATTATTATTATTATTATTATTATTATTAATTATTTACCACAGAGGGTAAAAAAAGGTTACTGCCTGGTTAAACCAGGAAGTAATGACGACCGGGCAGGTGGGCGGAGCCTCATGCTGCCGCTGCCTCCAGTTCTCCGAACCACCCGCCGCCACCACCAGTTTGGCCGAACCAGGCCGAACTGGTAGCATTTCACCCCTGAACCCAGCCCAGATGAAAAAGATCTCCTCCATCTACAACTATCCCATCATCTTGCAGCTAATGAAGAAGTTGAATGTATATAGTCATTCCCAATGTGGTGGCCTCTAACCATTACAGGTAGTCCTCAATTTATGACCACAATTGAACCTGAAATTGATATTGCTGAGTGAGGCATTTGTTAAGTGAGTTTTGCCTCATTTTACAAAGTTGCCATCTTTGTTAAGTCTTGCAGTTGTTAAGTTAGAATTTTAATCACATGAACCCTGGGGATGCTGCAATGGTTGTAAGTGTGAAAAGTCATTTTTATCAGTATAGATGTAAGTTCGAGCGGTCACTAAAGGAACTGTTGTAAGTCAAGGACCTGTATACATATCCCATCTTTGCCCAGTCACCAACTAAGGCTAAGCAGAGAAGGGCCAGGGGGTGTAGAGACTGACTTTTGGCACTAGATGGCGCTTGGCTCTTTACTGTATTTTCAAACAATTTCTGCAAGTTGTTTTTTACACAGCTATCATCAGACGAGTTGCGTTAAACTGCTGTTGATTATTATTATCAATTAGATTTTATCTCCCCTTTCTTCCTTTATAAGTATCTCAAGGCAGCAAACACACCTAATACTTGTTCCTCTTTCTATTTTGCCCACAACAACAATCCTATGAGGAAGATTGGGCTGAGAGAGAGAGAGAAAGAGAGAGAGAGAGAGAGAAAAATCACCCAGTCTGCTTTCAAGCCTAAGGCAGGACTAGAACTCACGGTCTCCTGGTCTCTAGGCCAGCACTTTAAGCACTACATGTTACACTAAGAGCTAGAGTTACATGTTTTTCTGAGTCCAAAGTGATGAACATGAGCAAC
The DNA here is from genome assembly GCA_030761175.1 of Masticophis lateralis. Lineage (NCBI taxonomy): Eukaryota > Metazoa > Chordata > Lepidosauria > Squamata > Colubridae > Masticophis > Masticophis lateralis. Next base: position 21,073,613 of record JAUDYJ010000008.1, read on the forward strand.
ATTCAGACCCACAAACACACATTGCACTGAACTGTAATCTCAGAATGGCCAAACCAGCACCATAAACCATAAACAAAGATTAAAATTAACCAAGTTTAGCAGGTGGCAAATATAGGCACTAGATTTTAAATGACCAGTTGGCCATTTAATATAGAGACAGAGAGTGAGCTGGTGTTCACCTTTCTGGGCAGGTAATAAATGAAAAAAGTTTAGGGGAAATCTGGCTGATACCAAACCTTGCCATTAACCATAGTTACTTTCACTTTCTAAATGATGCAGAATAGTCATTCCCAGTTTCCCTTAACTGTTCACAGGTAGTCCTCAACTTACAACCATTTGTTTAGCCATCATTTGAAGTTAAAACAGCACTGAAAAACATGCCTACAGCTGTCATAGCATCTCCACAGCCATGTGATCAAAATTGAGTTGCTTGGCAACTGGCAGGTGCATATGACAGTTGCAACATCCCAGAAATAGCATGATCGCCATTTGCAACTTTCTTGGCCACTTTCCAATCGGCAAAGTCGCTTAATGACCAATTAATTCACTTCACAACTGTAGGGATTCGCTTAACAACCGTGGCAGAGATTGTAATTCAGTTAACAATCTTTGGCAACATAAATTCTGGTATCGGTCAAAGTCAAAGCTACCTGTATTTACTTATTTTCATACTCAAGTTGTTTATGCATTGATTTACACATAGTAAACTCATAGCTCTGTTTCCCTCTGTCCCTACTTTTTGCCCTGTAACAACAACCCTGTGGTGCAGGATGGACTGAGGAATAATGTCTGGCCCAAAATTGTGAGCTTCTTTGATCGTTAAGTTTGATTATTATATGTCTCTCCCTTCCTAGTCTCACACTTTACAGGATCAACAAAGGCACAGAATTAGCCACAGTACCTCAATTGATTTAAGTTTTGAACACACTGCCCTATCTTTATTATTGTTGAATTATTAGATTTAGAGATTGCCCGATTCCCCAAAGACCCTGAGCGGCTTACAATACACACAAAGAAAGATCAAATTGAAAACAACATATGCATCCGGAGAAGCAACCAAGCATGCCTGAAGGCTAGCCAACGAAATAATCATCAAAGGCTTGGCATCCATCCTATTTCCAGGCAAAGGGCTGATTCTGAATTCAATTTTCAACAGTATTACAGATTCGTAGGTTGTAGCAATGGAAATAAACCGATCCAGTGACATGAGCATCATTGCCGGGTTAAATAGGCCAATAGACAGCTTCATGTATTTTGGGAAGATAGTCCTTCCTCCATCGTGGTGCTCATGGTAAATTATGGTGACCTTTATATGCAAATGTAACTTGTTCGGGTCACTCAAAATTCATGTCATTGTCTTCTGCCTAACTTGCTACCCCTTGGGAGAGACTGATTGGAACCAAGTCTGGGAAAGTTTACACTAACAACATCTTATGAGCGCCACAAGGTTTGACAAGGAAGTCCATTGTTGACTGATGGATCTCTTGCCCTTCCTTGATTGTGTGAGGGGGGCTGGCTTCACACCACAATCCATGGAGGCCCCCGTGCATGAATTCAGAAACTTCTATTACGTTGCTGTAACTTGTTGCATAACATTTAGGTAAGTGGCACCAAACCAAATTCTACTCCAGAATTAAGGCAGGAGACAGAAAACTGATTTAAAGAGAACTGGTGGCTTTGATTGTTTTCCATAGTATACATAAATATTTGTCCCACTGTAGAAACCCAATGGTACTTATTTACTAGAGACAAAAGGAGAATAAAACAACGGACAGTGCTCACACAGTGTTGTTAAACACAGGTCAGGTCAAGATCTAGAAGTTGCATCCACAAACCCGGCTTTTTGTTTCGTGTCACAGAAGCCACGATCCAGTTGATCTCTTCTTGCTTTCTTGTATTCTGCAGATCCAGAAAATGGGCTGTATCAATTGATTGGATATTGATGTTTTGTGAATTCAGCCAAAAGGAGCACTGAACAGAAGCTCCCTCTTAAACTTCAACAAATATATCATATATGCTGCACTTAATATTTATAAGCATATACATTTATGTTATATAAGCCGGTTTGGTATAGTGATTAAGGCATCAGCCTAAAAACCTGGAGACTGTGAGTTCTAGTTTCACCTTGGGCACAAGTACATCTGGGTGACCTTGGGCCACTCACTCTCTCTCAGCCCTAGGAGGGAGGCAGTGACAGCCCACTTCTGAAAATCTTTTTCATGAAAACTACGTGGACTTGTTCATGCACTCTTTGACAACTGGACACAGATGAATGCAAAGATGTGTGTGTGTGTGTGTGTGTGTGTGTGTGTGTGTTTGTGGGTGGGTGAGTGGGTCTGGATGTATCTGTAACAAAACACATTTTCTCTCCCAAATAAATATAGGGAAAGCTGAGTTGTCTTTCTCCTTAATTGAAAATATTTTGGATTATGAACAGAATTGGCAGTAGCCCCAAATTTCCTTTTTGTGACTCCCCACACAAAACTAACTGCTGAAATTCAATAGCAACTGTCCAGTTTTGGGCAGCATATTTTTTCCCTCTTGAAAATATATCATTAAGCTTTAAAATGAAGAGCCTTGGATAGCTCAACAGGCTAATAAGCAGACTAAAGCCTGTTATTAACATCCAGCTGTCTGTAATTGCACCAGTTCGGGTCTCACCAGGCTCAAGGTTGACTCAGCCTTCCATCCTTTCTAAGGTAGGTAAATTGAGGACAAAACTAACTGCTGAAATTCAATAGCAACTGTCCAGTTTTGGGCAGCATATTTTTTCCCTCTTGAAAATATATCATTAAGCTTTAAAATGAAGAGCCTTGGATAGCTCAACAGGCTAATAAGCAGACTAAAGCCTGTTATTAACATCCAGCTGTCTGCAATTGCACCAGTTCGGGTCTCGCCAGGCTCAAGGTCGACTCAGCCTTCCATCCTTTCTAAGGTAGGTAAATTGAGGACCCAGTTTGCAGGGGCAATAAGCTGACTTTGTATAAAATATACAAAAGTATGAAGGTTATTGCTTAACGCATTGTAAGCCCCGAGTCTCCGGAGAAGGGTGGCATATAAATCTAATTTTTTTAAAAAAGGGATATGAACCCTATAATATGGGGAGGGAGTGATGGTAGTGACAGAAGGAGAAGAAGCATTTGGGGGCAGTTAGGATATTACCCAAATGCTGGTTCTCCTTCACCAGTACCATCACTGCACCCCATTATCCCTTGTGGCTCAAGCAAGCCTCAAGCAAGTATTTATCTGCTGCTAACCTAACATGTTTTATTCTGGCTTCAGAGGATTCCAAGCATTCCAATATCACTTGAATAAAAACAAATATATTTTTTTTGTATTTAAAATATTATTGTTTATAACAGCATGCTGGCTTTCCTCCAAAGTTCTATTTAGCCATCAATATGCTACATTCAAACAACAGCTTGACACATTTTTGAACAAAATGTGTTTTGGTTTTGCTAACTGAATAGGCTGGATTTGCACAACGTACAAAGCCACAAGGCTAGCACTAAGTTATGGTTGCAAATGTTGTCGCTAGGTATTTGCTTGACCTGGTTAAACTTGTACAAGCAGATCCAGAGGAGATTGGCTCCAAAACACCTTTTGAGCTTCATGTCTGAATGAAGTTGTGATGCCTCTGGCCCCATTGAAGGCTTAATTTTACACATTTAAACTTTTCTGACCTACCAACAGTTCTTGATGAAAAATACAGATGAGGGTTGAGACAAAGGCCATATTAAGTACGGTGCAAAAGTAAGTGTGGAAAAATGTCCATAGAGATTCTCAATCGTCCTGGTCATGATTGTCCCAAAAGTGCTTTTTCCAAAATTAACTGAAGAAACTTTTTGGATGAGAAGCAAAATGTTTTCAAAGGAAAAAAAAACCCAAGAAAGTCCAGTTGCCTTTTGGAAAAAGCACCTTTGGGACATAAATATGGAAAAACACTGAGGAAACACATTTCACATCTTTGCTCAGTTAAATACTTTAGCCTCATTGAAATTTTGATTGTGTTGCCAATTTTACTGATTGTAAAGCTTTTTCTAGGATGCATCTTTTGAATCTTCAAGTATGTGAGGATCTTCATAATGGCAGATCCGATTCCTGCCTGCAGAATAAAATTGCCCGCTCTACATTAAATAAAATGGTTTTCATGAAACAGATTGACTTGGAAAGTGATATGCTGCAAAGATAAAGCAACAGCTTCTTAAAGCAATGATTTTGAAACCTCCAAAAGTCCAGCTCGGTATCCAAGAATATGCAGGAAGACTAGCTTGCCTTCCTTAAATCAGGGGTGGGGAACCATGGCCCATTTTGGACTTGTGGATTTTAACTCCCATGAGCGTGGCTGATCCAGGAATTCTGGGAGTTGAAGTCCACAAGTCATAAAAGGGTTTAAGTAGAGATTTTGTTTCTTGTGGTAGCCAGTAGGTCAGCTATTATGAACAGCAACTCTTGTGGCCAGTGTTTGGCAATGAGACCTCACCAAATGTTCCCATTAGGAGCCCTAGTTCCTAATGATTGTCTACTTTGAAAAAGCTCATTAGTGAGCAAACTGCTTTGAACCATTTTCTTGATGGGTTAATCTGCAGATGTGTGGCTGCTTTCCAAATCTTTTAAACACTCAGCTCCACATCTGTAGCCGGAAATTGTACTATCCAGGAAAATCTCTATTTTACTAAACATATACACTATTCTTAGTCATGCTTAATCATGGCTAGGACTTGCATCTTGACATATTTATGCTTAACTGTAACAAGAAGGTATGTAAATCTCAAATAAATCTGTTGCCCAAGATAAATTATCAAAATTACAGTCTTTTGATTCATGATTAATTATGTTTTTCTTTTAAGGTTTGAAGAAGAAGAAAAAACCATGATCATTGTAAATTAACCATGAATCTTTTACAATCAACACAAAGAAAATAATAATAACTTTAAAGAAAATTAGATTATTGTTGAAATCGTGCACACAAGTAGTTTAATGACCAAGAAGCACTAAAAGGCAAGACAAGAAACAGTGAATGGAACTAAACAAGGAGAGAAGCAACCTAGAACTAAGGAGAAATTTCCTGATGGCGAGAACAATAAAGCAGTGGAACAAATTGCCTTCAAAAGTTGTGGGTGCTCCATCACTTGAGGCTTTCAAAAAGAGACTGGACAGCCACTTCTCTGAAATGGTATAGGTCTCCTGCTTGAGGAGGGGTTGGATTAGAAGACCTAGGCCCCTTCCAACTCTATTATTCTATGTTCTATGGTTAATTCTGAACCTAAGAAACCAGACATTACTATATTGTGATAAAAAGAAGCTTTGTTAGCTTCAGTAATATTTTTTACTTTCCTGTATTGGAACCACCACCAATCTAGCAACTGTTTTTTAAAAAAAACATGACAGACAGAAAAAATAGTTTTCCACGGTTAGATTGTGGGAGGACACTTATTTGCAATGAGCTGATTCCTGATTTCTCATACATACGTTATAGAACTGTTATTTTACGAGGATTTTATGCTAATGTAGAATCTAAACGCGGAATTATTTGCTATGAGTTGCTTTGCAGTTAGGTAGATTTGAAATAAAAGTAAGTAAATAAATAATAAGTCAATAAGGTAAACTACAAAAATAACTTTGTAGGACAGGAGTGACTCTGAAGTAATGGGGAAATGGGGAATCAATGTTCATACAATATATTCTCCATATCCTAGAAATATTTGTCACACCTATCCTTTTAAAAAATCTGCTTCTTTGTTTTGTTCTGAGGATTAATATTGAAACCTATTTCAAAGCTGCTCATCCAGTTAAGCTGATTTTGAATCAACAGCTATTTTTCCAAAGGAAACCTTGCGAATTTATTGTGTGCTGGGGGTGTTATATCACACCAGCTGGGTCACTATCTCATTCAATGAGCATGCAATGGCCAAACCTTCTCCCTATCTCTGTTTTCCCCCAGATAGTTTTTAATATTTGTAGGGAATGAGGGTGGGGCAGGGTGGACAAATGCTGTTAAATATTTCAAAATTTCTGTGCAAGCAGTTTGGCTTTTAAAATGTGCATTGCTTACAAAAGTGATGAAATTAAACAGGGTTTTTCTCTCCACATTATGATACTGATTATGAAATGGGTTCGTTGATAAGACGAAGGCTGGGAAACTGAGTAGAGAATGGGTGAACTTCTAATGGAAGAACATTCAGAAAGTCCTAGGCAGCATCAACAAAAGGATGGCATCAAGATCATGAGAAGTGATACTACTGTTCTGTACTGCACTAGTGTGGCCACACTTGGAATATTGCATCCAGTTTTGGTCACCGTATTATAAAAAAGATGTGGAGACTCCGGAAAGAGTGCAGAGAAGAGCAACAAAGATGATTAGGGGACTGGAGGCTAAAACATATGAAGAACGGTTGCAGGAATTGAATATGTCTAGTCTAATGCAGAAAAGGACTGGGGGGCACATGATAGCAGTCTTCCACTATTTAACAGGCTGTCACAAAGACAGGGGGGGGGGGTGGTTTCCAATGCATCTGAAGGCAGGACAGAAGTAACAAATGGAAGCTTATCAAGGAGAGATCCAATTTAGAACTAAGGAGGAATTGCCTGATGGTTATAACAATTTTTTAAAAAAATTGATTTATATGCCGCCCTTCTCCGGAGACTCAGGGCGGCTTACAACAATTAATCAATGGAACAGCTTGCCTCCCAGAATTGTGGGTGCTCCTCTGCTGGATGTTTTCAAGAAAAGATTGGACAATCATTTGTCCGATATGGTATAAGGCAGGGGTGAAATGCTCCTGGTTTGGACCGGATTGCCTGATCCGGTAGCGATGGCGGGTGGTGGTTCGGAGAACCGATAGCAAAAATCCCTGCGCCCCTCCCACCTCCCCATGCCCAGCTGAGCCATAGGATCATCAGAGGCTTTTTTTTTTACTTTGAAAAGCATTTTTTCTACAACCTCTTCCGACAAAAAAATGCTTTTCAAAGTAAAAAAAAAGCCTCTGATGATCCTGTGGCTCAGCTGGGATCATCAGAGGCTTTTCAAAGCATTAGAAAAAATGCTTTGAAAAGTTAAAAAAAACAGTTGGCCACGCCCACCCAGTCACGCCCCACCACCACCAAGCCACGTCCACAGAACCGGCAGTAACAAATTTTACATTTCACCCTTGGTATAAGGTCTCCTGCCTTGAGCAGGGGTTGGATTAAAAGACCTCTGAGTTCCCTTCCAGCCCCATGATCATTCTAAGTACTGAACTGCTTAATTTTTGAGCCAGGCCCCGTCCGCCATCTGATGAGATTCCTTGGCTTCTACCTTAGTGCAATGTGCTAAGCCAACGTTATGGCTTAATATCGTACACAATGCCATACACTGTTTTTATTTTAATTTTTCACCTGCATAAAGGAAAAAAATATATGCAAAACTAACAATTGTAGCATGCAAACTATCTGTCTAAAATCTGTTAAGGGAAGTGGCCATGAAAATAAAAGATGGAGAGGTTAAAAAGCTGGTCTGCTGCAAAACTGGGATCTGCACTGTATTATCTAAAATGGATAAGCTATGCCAAGAAAAGCTGTAAAATTAGTAATTGGAGTCTTTTTCCCTGGGCCGTTCCAATCAAAACACTGAGCTGCAGCCAAATGCCATTTTTATTACCTACATTGTGCGAGGGGGCCCATATGAGGTTTAAAGGCATTTTGGAAATAGACATGATACTGGATTTCTGATTTAAAAAATAATGTTAAAAGATGATTTTAAAGACATGCTCATAGTCCTTAGAACATGTTTCATACTTGTATCGTTATTTGCTACTTAGGTTGGTTGATAGATAAATAGATGGATGGATGGATGGATGGATGGATGGATGGATGCATGCATACATACATACATACATACATACAATGATATAGCCACCCATCTTTTAGCCAACTCTTGGAGCTGCCAATTAAACATTAAATTCCTTGTGTGTCCAATCACATCTGGCCAATAAAAAATTCTATTCTATTCTATTCTATTCTATTCTATTCTATTCTATTCTATTCTATTCTATTCTATTCTACTCTACTCTACTCTACTCTACTCTACTCTACTCTACTCTACTCTACTCTACTCTACTCTACTCTATTCTATTCTATTCTATTCTAATTACTCTCACAGTTAGGAACTTTCTTCTTAATTCCAGATTGCTTCTCTTCTTGATTAGTTTCCACCCATTGCTTCTTGTCCTGCCCTCAGGTGCTTTGGAGAATAGCTTGACTCCCTCTTCTTTGGGGCAGCCCCTGAGAGATTGGAAGACTGCTATCATGCCTCCCCTGGTCCTTCTTTTCATTAGACTAGACATACCCAGTTCCTGCAACCATTCTTCATATGTTTTAGCCTCCAGACCCATCTATTGCCAAGCTCAACCACAGAGATAAAAAGTCTTTAGTGATATTTTATTGGGAAATACGGGAACATTCTGAAATTATTTTTCCTACATAATGAAAATACAGCAACAAGTGTACAAGAATGCCATGATTTTCATCTAAATTTTCTTGGGCAGCTATTCCTTTATTGTGTCTAGAACTGCATAAAAAACCCTTTGTTTAGCCCTTATTTTTTAATCTACATTTTTGCTGATGAAATCATTATTGTAACGGTAACCTCACCAGTATGACAGGAAGCCTGATTCAGCCTAGACCACAATTTGTATATGCCAAAAGTATAATTTAGTTGTTCATCCAAGGAAGTCCAGGAGAAAAAAGGGTCTTGCCGTTAGGAAAAACTGAAGCATCCCACATTGGCAACTTTGCACACCAGCATTTGCTAGAAAGAAATCCTGGTGAATCTCTAAAAAGGGCAAACCTTTCATATCTACTTTAGAAAAGTTTTGCCCACGTCAGTCCTTGGGTTTCTCTTGTATCATTGTGATAGAAGTCACAAAGCAATGCTTTCTAGAAAGGCACAGAACGTTGCCAAATGTGGTTGATGCATCTAATGGACAGTTATTGCACATCTGTTTGAGATTTGAAGATAAATTGTTTGGCTAACTGAAACATCTCTGACTTAAAACTGTAGAATAAACAACGAGAGATACCCCACTTCCCACAAATGTTTTCAATAATACTTATGAAAAAGGTCAGCGTACAAGGAACAGATAAAGCAGATTTTAAAATGTTAGAATTACGGAATTTTTAAGAGAAATAAGAGAGCCTGCAGCTGGCAGATATTGATAATACAAGGAAACGGTGGTTCGCATAGCTACTCTGAGACCGTATCGATGCAGGAAATCCATTGTGCAGCATGCAGCATTTTTAAAAGGGGGGTGGGGCTTTGATGGCATGACTATAGCTGCCATTCTTTAACCTGTCCCTGTGGATATTCCTGCCAGCATCCCTAATGGGTGGTCACCCAAATTCAAACTGACGAGTCCAGCCAGGTAGACCAAACAGGAAACATAACCAGATGAGCTAATTCTATTTTATCTAAGGCTCATTGAAGAATCTTGCAAGTTTGAAGATATGAATTTTCCCACCCTCACTTTTACTTTTAAGTGGTGTAGGGTCTCCTGCATCGGCGGAGGTGTGTGTTTGGACTTAGATGACCTACAAAGTCCCTTCCAAATCTGTTACTTTATTCTATACTTGTCTCATTAATTGGGAGAGGGAGCCTGTCAGGTGCAGATGGAGAGGAGTACCTCTCTCTAGAGTTGGACATGACTGGGCAGGGGAAAACCTTTATCCTTTACCTTTTAGGTCCTTTTTACATTTGTCGCAACAAAAGATCATAGGCATTCCCCTGGAAATTCAATATGAATTCACATTGCACCTCAATAATCTCCAAATTGGTGGCTTCCGGATGTTTTGGACTGCACTCCTCATCCCAATGGCCATGTTGATTTAAGAAGATCATTCTAGACAAAGGCCCGGGGTAGAGCTACGTTGATTAAAGCATATTCAGTACTTGGATGATGGAGAAAATAGGCAGTGAAGTTGGTCAATCCTCTCTATCAGCCATTTTATGTAAGAACGTAAGAAGTTCCTATTCCAATTGCACAGGCAATGTCTAAGTTATCCTGTAATGTGTCAGAGGGACAAAAACAGGGCAGCAATCTAGAATGGTAAACTGTTCCAGAACAGGCGTATAAACAAAAGAGTTTATAGTTGAAACACTTGGCGGCATTGTTGGATTTTATTGCTTATTTCCGATCTGCTTTTTGTAAAAACAGAACCAAGGAAATTATTAGTTGCCCACAAATGTACTTTATTCTAATCGGTTGCATCACTATCAAGTGCTATAAAATTTCCATGACCCTATTCCCAATTCAGAAGAGATATTAAAGAAACACATAATTTAGAACTATGTAATCTGTGATATTTTCAGAAGTTCTCTTTCCATAATGAAGTTGGATGATATCAAACACTTTTATCTCTGCAACACAGAGCATCTAATAGGGCATTTCCCGGGCAGATACAGACAGATACATCCGAAAAAATGTTCTTACCACACACACCCACTTTGTTATTTGTTCCTTGTCAATGTCCATTCTGGGAAGAGCAGATACAGCAAATGTTTGCATCACTGGATGATCCAGAATCCGGTTCACTTCAACTCTCAGTTTCTTCACACTTAATTTTATGTTTCAAATGAATATAAAATGAAAAATTTAAGTTAGAATAAAATAGGATAGAATAACTCTATTGTCTCTTTGAATGTACACTAATCAGCAAAATAAAATGAAATTTCATTGCATACAACTCTCAAAGGGTTACCACTCCCAATATACACTATATAACCATGGTATAAATAAATAAATACAAAATTATTTGTATTTGTATGCATATATGTCACATATATTACGTGACACAGAGAAACAACAGAGTTTAGTTTGGATGTATACATATACAAGTTGCTTGAAACTAATTTAAAAAAAATAAAAAAAAAGAAACTTACATTTTCTGAATTTATTTTATATTTATTTTTTATGGCCATCCATCTGTTTTATATGATTATATGATTCAATTCTGCAAGTCGTTGCCAACTGTAGGGGACGGTGCTCATCTCCATTTCAAGGCCATTTGAGCCAGCACTGTCCGAAGACATGTCATGTGGCCAGCATGACATCACAGAGCACTGTTATCTTCCCACCGAAGTGGTACCTATTTATCTACTCGCAACTGCTAGGTTGGCAGGAGCTAGGGCAAGGACAACAGTCTCAAACCTGGGCGGGCAGCTTTCTAGCCAACAAGCCCAGTGTCTTAACCACTGAGTCACCACAACGCCCACAAATGGGCAGGACCCAAAACATATTTCTCCTGCCAGATTTAATAGGATGTGTTGATACATTTAGAGAGAGAGATGGTCTCATAACTAAGCCAGTCCCAAGCTATATGCAACATTAATACAATCAGTAAAGAATCAATGAATATACGAGGGTTAAACTGGTTATGACGTAGAAGTTGCATCAACATATCTTTCAATATTTGTAACTGGAAAGAAACCAGTGCTCAGTTTTTAATCAATTCAGGGGTGTTAAAGTGATTAGGTTAAACTTTTCCTCTACTCACTCTGTTATTGTCTCGGTCAAGGTCATAGATAGAACACAGAATAACAGAGTTGGAAGGGTTCTTGGAAATCTAGTCCAATCCACAGCTCGAACAGGAAACCCTATACCAGTGATGGCTAACTCTCTCATGCCAAAAGTGGTGGGAACACGGGGGAGGTCACCCACATGTGTGCTCACATCCATAATTTTATGTGTCCTCCCCATGCTTCCCCTGCTTTTGGCACACGATGGCACGATGGGCCCGGTAGGCCCATTTTTTGCTCTCCCCAGGCTCCAGAGCCTTTTTAGGAGCCTGGGGAGGGCAAAAACGGCCTTCCCCATCCCCTCAGGGGCCCTCCGGAGGCCAGAAACAGTGTGTTTCTTGACTTCTGGTGGGCCCATCAGGCCTGTAAATCAACTGGCTGGCGCATGCATGCGTGCCGGAGCTGAGCTTGCGTGCCCACCAATATGGCTCCATGTGCCACCTGTGGCACCCGTGTCATAGGTTTGCCATCACAGCTCTATACCATTGTAGACAAGTGGCTGACAAGTCTCTTCTTAAAAGCCTCCAGTGATGAAGCACCCAAAACCTCTGGGGAAAAGCTGAACCACTGATTAATTGTTCTCACTGTTAGGAATTTTCTCCTTAATTCTAGGTTTCTTCTCTCCTTGATTAGTTTCCATCCATTGTTTCTTTTCTGTCTTGCCTTCTGGTGCTCTGAAAAACAGCTTGACCCCCCACTTCTTTGTGGCAGCCCCTCAAATACTGGAATACTGCTATCATGTCTCCCCCTAGCCCTTCTTTTCGCTAGACTAGTTCATCCATATTTAATTTAGAAAATATTAGCCAAGTTCTGCATTGTGACCTTTGCTTCTAAATCTGATGATCCAGTCAAATAATCATTGTGATTTCATAGAAGGGAACAGGATATTGTGCAGGTAACATCCCTACACCCCCAAAATTTGGAGCCATGACTTGCCATTGTATGTGTGCTCAGAGTGACACATCAGCACAGTGAATAGCCTAAAAAGCGGAAGTGGAGGTAGGAAGGGGTACACGAAGAGTTTCCTGAAGCCGTGGCACTGTGTGTTAACTTTTTGTACTTTAACAGTGATTGCACTGGAATGTTAGGATGTTCTCAATTGTTACCAACAGGACTAGTCATGTCATAGGCACTGATTGTATGAGACATACAGTTTTACTGAAAGAAGTACCAAGATGCTACTTCTCAAACAAATGCCTTTATCTCCAGCTCTATTGGATTTGAACTCCCGTAATTATTATGCACCATCATCATTGGCTTTGCTAGCTAGCGATTCTCAGAGTTATAGTCCAGCTCTGAACTAAGGAGAAATACCTTGACAGTGAGAACAATTCATCAATGGCATAATTTGCCTCCTGGGATTGTGGGTACTCCATCACTGGAGGTTTTCAAGAAGAGACTGGACAGCCATTTGACCTGCATGTTATAAGGCAGAGGGTTGGGCTAGATGACCTCTTTCCATCCCTATTATTCAATGTTCTATTAAGCCTTAGAAAGCACATTGCAAGGTGTTCTCTAAGCCATTGGAAATAGACTTAAACACCCGATTTCATCCAGAGGAGGCATAAGAAATAACCGTGTTCTCTTATCCATGAGACTGCTTCTGAGAAGGGATTAAGGATTCTTATTTAGCTGCCAGTGTTGAGCCCTCTGCCAAGTTTGAGTTGGAGAGTTGACATTTATATTCTCAGCATCTTTCTTCTGCACCTCTCTCACATTTTCTTATTTCAACAACTCCTTCCCATAGCAGCCAAAGCCAAGGGTCAACCTCCCACCCACCCCCACCGCCATCAACCACCTAATTAGAGACATTCCTGAAATTTCTGGCAGGCAGGAGCCAAGCTGTAGGCTTCTCCATGCCAGCACATGCTTTTGGAATTATTGACAAAGGTAACTATGCCGTTATCCTACCCCAGGATGGTAGCAATTACTAGGAGGCAGAAAAACTAGAATGATTCCAAAGTCCATTGGAGGGGTAAGAAAATTCCTCATCCTTCTCACCCAACAAACTGCATTCCTTTCAGGAAGTTAACCAGTTGGAGGCTACATACCAACGGTGCGATGGAATGGGGCCCTCCCTGCACTCTTTTTCTTACACACACATCCGATTCACACACTTCATTAATCTACCATCCACTCACACCATACTTTCTGCCTCTTTCTCTTTCTTTCTCTTTTCCTTTCATTTGCATACAGGTGTTTATTGAATTATGACCATTCATTTAGTGACAGTTTGAAGTTACAATGGCACTGGAAAATCTGACCGCTTTTCACATTTACGACCATTGCAACATCCCCATAGGCATGTGATCAAAACTCGCTGGGCAACTGACTCATATTTATGACACAGTGTCCCGAGTTCATGTGATCCCATTTTGGGACCTACTGCCAAGCATAGTCAGTGCTTGAAACCAGATTCACTTAACGAGATTTGTGGCAAGAAAGGGCCCAAACTGGGCAAAACTCACTTAACAACTGTCTTGCTTAGGAATGAAATTTTGGACTCAATTGTGATCATAAATTGAGAACTACCTGTACTGTGTCTATTTTAAAAAATTCCAAGTAATTTAGAATAAAAATAATAATAATTCCATGAGAAATTTGGGGGCAGGGGGACGATGCAATAGCCCTCAAAATCTCCCACACAGCAACTAGGTTTTCTGAAAGTATATTTGTACAACATCCCACTCCCCCTAGTATTTCTTCTTAAGGCAATCTGCTATGTTGGGGAATGTAAGGAAGGGACACTATGAGATGGATCTTGCCTGCAGGTTAGCATTTCCCCATTCTGGTTCTATAGCTCTGTATGTGTAAAGTCCTGAATCAAATAAGCTTCTTGATCAGATCTAAGTTTTTGTTCTAGCATCTAAGCTGCCCTGAGTGTCCAATCTGAAATGAAAAGTCGGATAGAGACAGAAGTGTTAACATGCTTAATCAGATCAGTTAAAGGATCTGGAACTGCATGCCTAAATATGCCAGGCTGGATTAATTTTAAACACAGTAGGGTTTTCTTTACTTCAGTTTTCTTTTATTCATGGCTTAGCATAGTTCAGGAGTCAGCAACCTGCGGCTCTGGAGCAGCATGTGGCTATTTCACCCCTCTACTGCAGCTCCCTGTCACTCAAAATATATATCACAACCACCAATATGCAACACCCGCTGGCACACGATTTACTGAGCATTTCAATCCCTGGTAGGCCAAGAAAAGAAAAGTTTCAGAAGAAAAGGGAACATTTAATTCAACTACATATGCTAGTTTTGTGGCTGCTCAAGAAATAGTTAGGCACGGGAAGGGTTTTGTGACTCCCGGTGTTTTCTTTTCTGTGGAAAACGGGTCCAAATGGCTCTTTGAGTGCTTAAGGTTGTAGACCCCTGGCATAGTTTGTGATTTCAGAGTGTTCAGTGCTTTGTGCAAGCCCAGCCAATGAGTTAAATCAATAACCAGGTTAAAAAGTTTCAATGCAGCCAATAACTAAGCGAACAACTAAGAATATACACAAACAAAAGCAAAATAAACACCAGTTTTTCTGATACCATATGGCACAAATGTCTATGGAGATTCTCAACCATCCAGGTCAAAGTTGTCCCAAAGGTGGTTTTTCCAAAAGGCAACTTTCTTGGGTTTTTTTCCCTTGAAAACTGAACTGAAGAAACTTCTTGGATGAGAAGCAAAATGTTTGCAAGGAAAAAAACCCAAGAAAGTCCTGTCATTCTTTGGGATTATCGTCTGGCACATTATTCCAGATAAACTACTGTATGACAAATCTATTTTTGTTTTCTCCGGAACGAGGGAGCATTCCAGATATTCCTGAGTCAAATGCATTGCAGACTCAGGATTGCAGATTAATGGGGAAAGATTCTGACAATTGAAGTTGAGCAACATCTGATGGGATACAGGTCCCCTGTTCCTGGTGTTTAATTGGAACCAGATCTTGAAGGTCAGGGGAGTTTTCCTGCAGAATGTACAGTCCTTGATTTAAAAACAGATTGTTTAGTGACTGTTCGAAGTTAGAATGGCAATGAAAAAAGCGACTCATGACCATTTTTCACACATTATTGCAGCATCCCCGTGATCACATGAACAACTTTCAGACACTCGGGCAACTGGTTCATATTCACGATGGTTGTAGTGTCCCCGGGTCAAGTGATCACCTTTGGCGTGACCTTCTGACCAAGCAAAATGGAGGAAGCCAGATTCACTTAACAACCATGTTACTAACTTGCAGTGATTCACTTAGCAGCTGTGGCAAAAAAGGTAATAAAATGGGGCAAAATTCACTTAATAAATGTCTCCCTTAGCAACAGAAATTTGGGGCTCAGTTGTGGGTCGTAAGTCAAGACTACCTGTACAGGATGATGGAGAAATCTACTCTTGGGATTCTAAAACACTAATGCTCTCATTATCAGGTTAACATTTCTGATACGGAAAGAAAAACGATAAAACTCTAGTTTCCTATTTCACTTCCTACATTCCAAGCAATTCTTTGATCCAGCCAGCGTTTCCCAAAGCTCAGGAACTTATCCAATAATTTACCCAATAAGTCCCAGTCCCTTTGTGATTACTCACTCTGTAATTAGATTAATGACTTGCAACTGACGGGATCTAAAGTTATGCTTTTCCTCAGTGTCGGTTTTCTTCGTTTATCGTAGTGCTTTTATGCTAGGATTGAGTCACTCAGTCCAGTTAATGAAATAATTAATCAACCAATCAGGGGTGTAAAATAAAACCTTTTGAAACTAAGGACAATGGAGCACTGTAGTTTCAGATGCTGCGTTTGGGACCACTAGCTAATTTCTAGAAAAAAGAAAAGGTCAGGCGAAACACTGAAAAAGGGTATGGGATTGCACATCATAGATACAAGCCCTGAGATGAAGGGCCTATGGGACAATTTGTCTGACCCCCAAACATGGAAGCCACCCACCCAGTGGTGGGATTCAAATAATTTAACAACTGGTTCTCTGTCCTAATAATTTTTTCCAACAACCTGTTCACCAAACTGCTCAGAAAGTTAACAACCAGTTCTCCCGAAGTGGTGCGAACCGGCTGAATCCCATTACTGCCCCCACCTCAAAGAAAGCATGAAAGGATCCAATAAACTGATACTTAAGGCAGGCACTCTGCTCTGTTAAAAAATAACCTCACAAATTAGTTCCATATTCTGAGTTTTCTTACTTCATGCTTCCATTCATTTGCCCACTGAATTCAAAAGGAAAAAATAAAAGGAAAAACAGGCATTGACCAATATACGGAGAAGTGGAGAAAATCAAATAAATATTCAGCTACAGAGCCTCTTAAGACCTTAAAAGGGGCCCATATTGTTCCTCAAGACTAGGGATGGGCAAAAAATACAACTGAATCTACCAAGTGATTTGATGATAATTCCATTTGCGGTAGAGGCAGGGATAATTTAATAGTGCCAATAAAAATACACTTCCACTCCCTAGTAAAATTCCCTGGTGACAAAATTATGACAGGATGATGTTACAGATAGGGATGAATGTCAGTGCCTGTCATTGCTGGCTGACATAGCTTGCATTGAAAGATCATAGCCAAGAACACCTGGGCAGTCACACTGGATAATAAATTCCATGCTATTCTGGTATAAGTAGTCCTCGATTTACAAAGTTCATTTAGTGACTGCTCAAAGTTACAGTACCACTGAAAAAGTCACTAATGACCATTTTTCACAATTATGACTGTTGCAGCATCCCCATAGTCACATGGTCAAAATTTAGACCTCTGGCAACTGGTTCATTTTTATGACAGCTGCAGTGTCCCGGGTCATGTGGTCACCTTTTGTGACCTTCTGACAACTCAGTGGGGAAGCCTGATTCCCTTAACAACTATGTTACTAACTTAACAACTGCAATGAATCATTTATTTATTTATTTTTAAATTTTATTCATAAACATTTTTGAATACAGGGCATTGTCAGGGTATACCATTTACAAATAAAAAAGACCAGAGAAAGGGTGATAGTAAATATTAACACACAAACTAATAACAATAATAATATAATAGCAATAATAATAATATAACCAAAAAGCTTTAACTAAGTTTCTTCTTAGATTATCGATTATTGTGCTGATAGTTATATACATCTCTATTTTCAATACTAATATTCATAATCTTACTTTCTCTAATAGAGAAATTAGAAATGCAGTGAATCATTTAACAACTGGCAAGAAAGGCTGTAAAGTGGGGCAAAACTCAACAAATGTCTCACTTACCAACAGAAATTTTGGGTTCAATTAGGGTCGTAAGTTGAGGACTGTTTGAACTCAAAAAATTTTTTTTCTGGATTCAGAGTTCAGGAGAAAGGAAAGGGGCTAAAGTGGGAAAGAATGTGGGATCAAAATCTACCATGTTTGATATTTGAATGCTGACCAATAGAATTGGGATTTATTTTCTCAACCTCACTCTGGTTGCACCAATTGCTCAGATTGGGCACAAACTGTATATGAATAATAGGAAAGACATATAATGGGAAAACATAATTCTGTGAATAGTTTACTTTTCATCTTCAATTATTGTCATTTTCAAACCAGGAAAACATTTTTGTTTTAAATATACAGCTGAAAAGACGTCTTCCCACCAGCTCTGTGATATTTTTTCACAACAGTAGCATTGTTTTATGATATATACTGCATTAGAAAGGCAACTTAATGGATCAACTTGTGATGAATGTAATCATTTTGCAGGAGAATCTTTTCTAGAATGCCCCCTTTTGGAATTAGAAACATTTGCCCTCCTCCAGCCATTTATTTAGCGGGTTTAGAAAGAAGGAATTGAATAAAAGTCTAGTCTAGTGAAGAGGAGCAGTCTTCCAATATTTGAGGGGCTGCCCCAAAGAAGAGGGAGTCAAACTATTCTCCAAAGCACCTGAAGGCAGGATAAGAAACAACGGATGGAAGCTAATCAGGGAGAGAAGCAACCTGGAATTAAGGGGAAACTTCCTGATAGTTAGAACAATTAATCAGTGGAATGACTTGCCTCCAGAAATTGTGAATGCTTCATCATTGGAGGCTTTTAAGAAAAGCTTGGACAACTATTTGTCTGAAATGGTATAGGGGGCTTGAGCAGCGGGTTGGACCTCCAACATTCCTTCTGATTCTGTTATTCTGCTATTTTGTTATTAAAGTGCCCATCTTCCTCACAGAGTGACTCATCCAGTCTTTAGAATATGACAAAAATACTGAAATTTTGCTAGACCATTCTTAGCACCACAAAGTAAACCATAAATTATAGTTTACAAACCACAGTGACTGGATTCATGCAACTTACTAAGCCAAAATTAAACTATATACTTTAGACTCATTGATGAACCAAGCTTGTATTTATATAATTCTGGGTCTTTACTATATTTTTAAAAAATCCCTTAGTCCTTCATGATAAATAATGATCTTCCAATTCTTTGGTCTACAGATATTTCCAAAAATGTCTTTACAGAGATGGTCTTAGAAATAGTCTTCTGTATGGCAGGACTTGGCAGTCTGTTAAAACTGTTTTTAACTGACTTTTGAGCAAATTTTAGAAACTGCAAAGTTTGAGAAGGTGCTTTGTTTTTATATATTCTCTTTTCCTTCCTATTTCAATGCATTTTGCAGGGAGGCCATTTATGATGAAATCAGAAGAATTGGGAAGAGTTTAAAAAGATCAAAATCCTTAGCGTATTTAATTTGGAGCCCCTGGAAGGGTGCAAGAGTGCCAGCTGGTGGATGAGCATCCACATTGCAGACGATAAGAAGGCTGAAGAACCTCTGCAGCAACACAATGACATCAGAAGCAACTTGAGAGGATAAGGCAGAACAATGGGATGGGTGGTTCCCGCTTACCCTTAATAAGAAACTATTCAGAGTGGAAGGCATTCAACTGATGAGTAGAATGGAAAATTATTAAAATAAAAAAGAATCAAGGAAGACAACTGCATAAGATACTGTATGTGCTGATCGGAATCTGAAGGGTTGCTACCTCTACTTCTGGATTCCTAGAGAAAGAGGGTCATATTTAAGTCCCAGAATGCTTTTGGGGGTGGGAGTGAGATAGGAATGACACAGAACAATCTCCACGTGCTTCCCAATGAAGCTCCCTAGCTGTGCTCAGCACTTCTTGTGGTTTAATACTTCCTTTGGAATATCAGGCTTTTGATTGATAGGTTAAACGAAACAATAGAATTCCAGAGTTCTTTGCAATGAGAAGCCTATGGAGACCACTGCTAGGCTGGCAGCATATCCCACCAATGTGACAATTGCTTCACTGTTAGAATACACTGCACATGCCCATCTGGCATTTCCTGGCACTATTTGTTTTTCTCAGAAATCGCCTTTTTGCCTGCTTGTTTTTGTGACAAAGACTTTAGGCAGCCTTTGCTGATTACAGTATGTTCTAACACACAATGCTTGCCACTTGACTCAAAGGCTGCTGCTAGGAGACAGTCCATGCTAAGGATAAGTAGACATCAAGCAGGCCAGTTTTCTCGGGGCAGCACATGTTAATCCAAGTAGAAAAAACCATCGAACTGAATAGATTGGATTCTCTAGAACTGAATTGTGAAACTTACTGGAAATAGAACAAAAGTGCCAAGAGAAGGCCAAGTGGGGACGGGCAACCATAGTTTCTCTCAGTTTAGTGGCTACAAAATAAATGCTCTCACTCTCTCCACCTCTCCCTTTTTTCCCCTCTGGGTTCAGAAATAAAAGGAGTAGTATTTCTACACCATGCTTGTTCAAAGGCAGAAAGCTAGGTGAAACAACAGAAGAAAAACACACAAAAAAATTTAGCTTTCGATTGAAATGTTATTGGTCACTAAAACATGTGCCATAGTTCATAACTATGTTCATAACTATGAACTATGAATTAAGTTTGTCAAGATCCAAAAAGATCTTAACAGACTTGAACCCTGGGCCCTGTCTAACACAATGAAATTCAACATAGATAAAAGTAAGGTTTTACACTTAGGCAAGAAAAACCAACTATATAGTTATAGATTATGTGAAACTTGTCCTAATGCTAGTAACTGTGAGAGGGATTTTGGATTACTAGTGGAAAATCGCTTAAATATGAGCCAATAGTGTGCAACAGCAGCAAAAAAAGCCAATGCAATCCTAAACTGCATTAATAGAGGGATAAAATCAAGATTATGTAAAGTTCTAGTATGGCCACACTTCGAACTGCATCCAGTTCTGGTCACCACAATATAAAAAGAGGTTGAGACTCTGGAAAGAGTGCAAAAAAAAATTATTAGGGGGCTGGAGGCTAAAACATACGAAGTACAATTACAGGAATTAGGTATGTCTAGTCTAATGAACATGAGGACTAGGGGAGACATGATAGAACTGTTCCAATATTTGAAGGGCTCCTACAAAGATGAGAGGGTCAAACTATTTTCCAAAGCACCAAAAGGCAAAACAAGAAATAATTGATGGAAACTAACCAAGGACAGAAGCAACCTAGAACTAAGGAGAAAATTCCTAACCGTGAGAGCAATCAATCAATGAGAATATTTTGCCTTTAGAAGTAGTGAGTGCTCCATCACTGGAGGCTTTCAAAACGAGATTGGACAATCATTTGTCTGAAATGATATAGGTCTCCTGCTCGAGCAGGGGGTTGGACTAGAAGACCTCCAAGGTCCCTTCCAATTCTTTTATTCTATGTTCTATCTTAAAAGTATGCATTCTAAACACAACAGATGCTACAATGTATTGCTTATCCCATGTGTTACAATTGCACTATGGAAAAGTATCAAATATGTCCAAAATATTGTAGAACCATCTCTTCCAATCTGTTGGGCACTGTGTTGCTCTCCAGATTTGCTTGCACAGCTTCGTTAGAACCTTCATGGATTCTTTTTATTTTACTTAATAGTATTTCTGTAGATATTCCATCAATTTCCATAACCTTTTGACTTGGTAATGACCTAGTTTCATTTTCTAGTAACAGAGGTTCTTGTAGGCAGGGAATAACTTCTAAGGTATCTTGGTAATAAATAGTATGATATTCCAACTGAAAAATGTCCAATTCCTGTCCTTTCAGTTTGCTGACACCAAAGATGCCAATGCATGGTTGAGTCATTTAATTTTTCACTGTTTTCAATGATTTTCTTGGTCAAATACAAGAATACCTTACCATTGCCTTCTCCTGCACAATATGGAATGATGCCCATATCTTTGTCACCCACCTCCAGAATATTTCTATGTGACTGCTACCCAACGTAGGTGCCCGCTTCTTTAGTTTAGATGGACAGCTGAAGTAACCTTCTCTTGCTCTGGTGATTCAGCTGTGATTATGTCCTCTTCGTAACATTTCCAATGTTCTTTGCTTGCCCCTCCCAGTAACAACACTCTGCCAAGATAAGGCAGTACAGCAGGATTTGAGAACCACAACTGTGTAACCCTGCAAAAATGGCTCTAGCTTAGATTCTTCACGGGTGGCTGCATAGGCCTGTAAGTGTTTGTTCTTGACTGACTTCACTTCCATAGATTTATCCAGTGTTTTGAAATCATCTGACATATTGACACTGACATCAATATGTAGAAACTTGAGACTGAATCTCAGAGGTGTCATGTGGAAATTTTAGATAATTTAATAGATGGGTTATGCAATCACTTCTGAAGCCAAAAATTAGAGAGGAAGTTTCCCTCCATCCTGCAACTATTGTTATGATAGTGATCCAGCTCCATTGCTCACATCTTAGCACTTTTCAAAAATATGTAGCCCTTTCGACTTTACAAAATGATTTCAGGTAACACAAGTTGAGGGAAAAGGAAATTGCAACACTTATTGTGGGGTGTAGAAGATTATTAATGAAGCCCTCATGGCATGCTCAGTTTTAGCCATTTTGGATTTCTCTAAAGCCTTCTGCAAACTATAGTTCAGAGAGCTACCACAAAAGATAAAGACTGACAATTGGTGATATACTGATTGCCAACAGTATTTGGTAAATGAAAAGCAGTGAGTTATAATGTCAGTACAGATCACAAAGCCATAATTAAGTGTTCTAAAATTATCATCTCAGAGCTAGAGAGATATCCAGTATCCCTACAGCTTCTGTAATTGGAGCTGTCATAAAAGGACTACACCATAATAATCCCTCATCGTGATATGCATAGTGCAATTGATTATGGACTATTTACAATCAGATATATTTGCCTTATCCAACCATTTTAAGAGCACAGAAATCACTTGGACTAGCTGTTGTTAGCTATAACAGGAAAAAATACACTACAGTGTAGTCATGGGAGGGGCTGAAGGAAATTGTCATTTTCTCTGGGCATTGATAATGGTTTACAGCGGAAAATCCAGTGTGTGAATATTAAGCCCGTAAGATGTGATGGGATTTACTTTTATTAGGGAATTTTTATCCCTTGGAAATATATACCTCAGTTCCATGATGAATAAAGTGTTATATTTGTAGCAACTGAAAACAAACTGGGAAGCTAACAGGCAGGGAACTACCATTTCTTGTGGTAAATTGATGTTTTATTGTTGATTATGCCACTAGGGCAGCCATTTTGTAAATGCGCACAAATCACATTCTTAAAAAATTCCAAATTATCTCAGTCTTTTGGAATAATCTGCAATTAACTGAAGGAGAACTTCTGAGCTGTTTTGCATGTTTTCCAAATCCATGGAAAGTCACAGTTGGTTACAACTGCTGAAGAAGCTCAAGGCAACACAGATTTGCTAAACAAGGCAGAATAATGGTCAAGTTTCAGAACATGAATACAAAAATGTATTTTTATTTGCTTGTATCAAGCAATAGGTAACATAGATGTGATTTTTAAAAATCATATCTACGTCAATTAGGTGTGAGGACTGAAGCTGGATCACACATTCTGCTTAGCCATTGTATGGTTTGCTTAGCTTTCACTTACAATATTACTAGATTGCCAAGAATGAGTTGGATTAGCATATACCAGTGATGGCTAACCTTTTTGCCAGGAGCGGGGGGGATCATGGGGGAGGGTCACGCGCGCGTGCCCACACCCATAATTCTATGTGCCACACGCATGTGTGTGCGATTCCCCCACGCTCCCCCTGCTCCTGGCATGTGATAGCCCGATAGGCACGTTTTTCTCTCTCCCCAGGTCCCACCAGAAGTTGGCAAACAGGCCATTTCCGGCCTCCGGGGGGGATGGGGAAGGCTGTTTTCGCCCTCCCCAGACTCCTAGAAAGGCTCTGGAGCCTAGGGAGAGAGAAAAACGGTCCTTCCCTACCCCACTCCCGAGACCCTCTGGAGGCAGGAAACAGCCTGTTTCCCTACTTCTAGTGGGCCCAGAAGGCCCGAAAAACAGCTGGCCAGCTCGTGTATGCGCGCCAGAGCTAAGCTTGCGTGCCCACTGATATGGCCACACTTGTCACTTGTGGCACATGTTCCATAGGTTTGGCACACTATGAAAACTGGACATGCTTGTCAATGATCTTTGGTGGAGCTAGGATAGGGGTGGTGTATCCATCCTTGTGCTCTTTAATTTCTTAGTGGGTTTTGATGTTATCTACCAATGGTATTCTTCTGCACCAGCTGTGCGGGTTGGAAGTGGGAGCATTGTGTCATACTATTTTGCCTTTTTCCTAAATGGTTATTCTCAGTGTTAACAGAAGGGATCATTCTCATGACTGCTCATTGTGCAATTCAAGGTGCTGGCTGTCACCTATAAAATCCTTTTATGTCACAGGGCCTGATTAGCTGCACGATTTTCAGTCTTCAACCATTTCTGCCCACTTGATACACTCAGGCGGACTAGTGTGTCTTGGATCCCCTCAATTAAACAGCCAGTTTAATCAATCTAACAATTGTGGCAAGTGTGTCTTCCCTGTCCCAGCCTCTGCCCTCTGGAACTGCATCCCTCCAGGGATGCAAATGGCATCCATCTCCTGGGGTTCCAGAAGTTCCTTAAGACTTCTCTTTGTTCTCAGGCCTGGGATTATTATGTAAGTGGAGTCCCTGTTGTGTTTTTAATTGTTATGGCTCTTTTTGCCTAGGCTGCTTTGTGGCTAGTCATATTAAAACTCGAGGAGCCTGAATAGCTCAGCAGACTAAAAAGCATTCTGATTAACACCAGATGTCTGCAATTACTGTAAATTAGAATCTCACCAGGCTCAAGGTTGACTCAGCCTTCCATCTGTCAGCCCTGAGCAAAATGCAACTTTCATCCATCCTTTCTAAGGTAGGTAAATTGAGGACCTAGTTTGTGGGGGCAATAAGTTGACTTTGTATAAATATACAAAAGTATGAAGGCTATTGCTTAATGCATTGTAAGCTGCCCTGAGTCTTCGGAGAAGGGTGGCATATAAATCAAATTTAAAAAAAAAAACCTCCGCATTTTGGTTTATTCAATGAACCATAATTAAATAATTCCAGGCTTATGATGATAGTAGGACCCAGGTCAGAGCTGAAATCATTTGATTACTACCAAAGTGCACTATATTACACTAACTGGCTGACTTTCCCACTGTAAAACTATCCTTCTTAATCTTGACAAGGTCACCCATAATTCCATGAGTCATGATTTATGGGTTTGCCCAATTGATTCAATAAGGTGGCCCTATGGCTGGATTGATAAAATGTAGCTAGCAGATAATATTGAACCAGCTGGAGCGTTTAAACAAGCTGCTACACAAGGTTAAAACAAGCTTGAGTAATTTTTGAGTCAGTGTGTTTTGAGAATCCAAGCTTTGTCTTAACCTGCAAAGCGAATCAGGCCTTGGAGCAGAGCAAAATATGGTTGGTTAATTTGAACATTACAAACTAAGTTTAGAATTCAGCATGTTGTGCGGACCCACTTGAAGGGGGGGCGGGGAGGACGACACAATTGCAGGTCCCTCCACTCAGACATCCATTGCACCAGTGAGTTGTCTAAAATCAGCCAAAGCCAATCAAGGTCTGCTGTCCTCGACTTAACGACCACAATGGAGTCCAAATTTCTATGTGGGTATATGCATAATTTTGTATTTATTTACTTTGTCATGTTTACCTAGTGCATATTGGAGGTGGCGACCCTTTGGGAGCTGCGTGCAACGAAATTTCATTTTAATGTATACCGATTAGTGTACATTCAAGGTGGCAATAAAGTTATTCTAAGTGGGTATTGTTAAGTGAGACATGTGTCAAGTGAGTTTTACCCCATTTTGCTCCATGCACGAAGATAAATTCCTTGTGTGTCCAATCACACTTGGCCAATAAAAAAATCTATTCTATTCTATTCTACTCTACATTCTAACATTTATTATATCCTATCCTATCCTATCCTACTCTACTCTATATTCCAATATTTATTCTATTCTATTCTATTCTATTCTATTCTATTCTATTCTATTCTATTCTATATTCTAATATTTATTCTATCCTATCCTACTCTACTCTATATTCCAATATCTATTCTATTCTATTCCATTCCAATATTCTATTCTATATTTATTATTCTATTCTATTCCACTCCATTCCATTCTATATTTATTATTCTATTCTATTCTATTCTACTCTACTCTATATTCTAATATTTATTCTATTCTATTCTATTCTATTCCATTCTATTCTTCTATTCTATTCTACTCTATATTCTAATATTTATTCTATCCTATCCTATGCTATCCTACTCTACTCTATATTCCAATATCTAATCTAATCTATTCTATTCTATTCCATTCCATTCTATTCTAATATTCCATTCTATATTTATTATTCTATTCTATTCTATTCTATTCTATTCTATTCTATTCTATTCTATTCTATTCTATTCTATTCCACGACCTTTCTTACCACAGTTAAAATGAACCACTGCTGTGTTTTAACGCGGTCGTCCAGCGAATCCGGCTTCCCCGTTGACTTTGCCCGCAAAGGAAAGTTGCAAAAAGGGATCGCGTGACCTTGGGACTCTGCGACCGTCGTAAATATGAATCAAGTTGCCAAGCGCCTGAATTTTTGATGGCGTGATTAAGGGGATGCTGCAAACGGCCGGGAAGCGTGAGAAAAACGGTGGTCGGTCACTC
This sequence comes from Masticophis lateralis, assembly GCA_030761175.1. Classification (NCBI taxonomy): domain Eukaryota; kingdom Metazoa; phylum Chordata; class Lepidosauria; order Squamata; family Colubridae; genus Masticophis; species Masticophis lateralis. The sequence continues at coordinate 21,100,153 of JAUDYJ010000008.1, forward strand.
TTTTTCCAGTTGCCGCTGCGACTTTGAACGGTCGCTGTTTGAACTGTTGTAAGTCAAGGAGTAGCTGTACTGGGGAGTAGTGTGTGTGTGTGTGTGTGTGTGTGTGTGTGTGAGGGTGACAGGTGGTTCTGCAAAGCCTCGGGCGGCCAACAGGGGGCAGATGAGCTTCTGGAGGACTCTGCTCTTTGCCGCCCTCTAGCGGCCGGCCAGGGCACTGCAGCGGGCCTTTCCTCATCGGTAGCGCGACCCCGACGGCCTCTCCGCCTCCTCCGGAGCTGCTCCTTTAAGACCCGGCCTCCAGGCCTCCTCCGCCGCCGCCCTCTTTCTCCTCACGACGCGGAAGTGGCCGCTGCCGGGCCTAGCGCGCCTGCTGCTGAGGCGGCCACGACCTCAACCTCAGGCTGCCGCCATGCCGCCGCCACCGCCGCAGCCTTCGCCTTCGCCCTCTCCCACGCCGCCGGCCCCTCTGCAGCCCCTGAGCAGCTGCGGCCCGTGGGAGATGCGCGAGCGGCTGGGCACCGGCGGCTTCGGCAACGTCCTCCGCTGGCAGCACAAGGTGAGCGGGCCTGACAGGAATTGGCGGGAAAAAAGGCCGCGAAAGAGGGGGGAGGGGAGGGGAGCGGGTGGGCCTGTCGCGCGCCTGACAGGAATTGGCGGGAAAAAGGCCGGGAAAGAGAGCGGGGGGGGGGAGGAGGAGAGGGGAGGCGGGGGAGGAGCCTCGAGCCACACTGAGGCTCCTCCCCCGCCCCCCCCCAAAAGGGAGAGAAGGAGGCAGAGGGGGGACTTTGGGTTGGGTTGGAGGGGGGGGGGTGTTTCCCGCCTTTCCCAGCTTTTTTTCTTCTTTTTTTTCCTTCCTCCTCTTCCTCTTTCTTATTTGCGGGTCTGGGGTTTCCTCCCCCTCTGAGAGGAAATAAAACTGTTTTAAAAATCAGCCAGATCAAAATAGAATTTAAAAATCTCTCTCCGTGTGTGATTTATCTGTCTATCAATCATCTATTATCTATATCTCTATATATCTGTATCTATAATCTCTATCAATCATCTATCAATCTTACCTATCCATCATCTATTTCTTTCTATCTATCTATCTATCTATCTATCTATCTATCTCCATTCATCTATCCATATCTGTCTATATCTATCTATCTCCATCCATCCATCCATATCTATCTACCCACCCATCTACCTATTCTATCTCTCTCTCTCCATATCTATCTCCATCCATCCATATTTATCTACCTACCCACCCACCCACGCATCTACCTACCTATTCTATCTATCTATCTATCTATCTATCTATCTATCTATCTATCTATCTATCTATCTATCTCCATCATCCATATCTATCTGTCTACCCACCCACCTACGCATCTACCTACCTATTCTATCTATCTATCTATTTATCTATCTATCTATCTCCATCCATCCATCCATATTTATCTACCTACCCACCCACCCATGCATCTACCTACCTATTCTATCTATCTATCTATCTATCTACATCCATCCATCCATATCTATCTGTCTGTCTGTCATCTCCATCCATCCATCTTGTATTATGTATATCTATTATCTATTTGCTTATTTGTACCCTACAACTATCATTAAGTGTTGTGCCTTAGTATCTTCTCTTTTTATGTACACTGAGAGCATATGCACCCAAGACAAATTCTTGTGTGTCCAATCACACTTGGCCAATAAAGAATTCTTTCCTTTCCTTTCCTTTCCTTTCCTTTCCTTTCCTTTCTTTTCCTTTCCTTTCCTTTCCTTTCCTAATTCCATTCCATTCTAATTCCATTTCATTCTATATTTATTATTCCATTCCATTCCATTTATAGATTATCTGTCAACCTATCTTATCTATCCATCATCCATGTATCAGTTCCTCTCCTCTATATATAGAGAGACGGACAGAGACAGAGATAGTATATATATTGTGTATAATGTGATATATATGACGTATAAAAGTAGCTTTATAGATCTGAGGCCCTCTGTGGTTTTGTTTTCAAGCAGCCTTTCCTGCAGTACTTTCTTTTCTGGCTGATTAACGTGCAACTTCCTCTCTCGATAGAATATTTGTAGCTCAGGACCCCACAACCTCCTCTCTTCCTTCATTCTGAAGTTCGGCATTATTAGTTAAAGTAATAGGTTGCCCATTTTCTGAAGACACTGAGCAACTCACAAATAATAAACAGAAAATGGAAATATAGGGGGAAGTGAAGGAGAAAGTGGAAGTGAGCAGAGGGCATGGCAGAAATTAGAAACCCAAGTCTATTGAAAAATTACACCAGCTAATGAATACATTGTTTGTGTTATTGAAGTAACAATCCAACTTCTTGCATGAGCTGTGTAAGATTATTCAAATAAGCACAAAAGAATTGCGGTAATCCAGAATATCAGAAAAAGGAAATAGATTGCCTATACATCATATTTCAACAAACTATCCATGCAACTTTAGCAAAAAATGCCTGACAGCTGAACCTGCTACAACACAGACAATACCAACTATGAAAAGGTACATATCAAAAACATCTCAGAAACAAGACCATTACAGTTGTGCAGCATCACCTTGGCACCCAAACGAACCAAAACCCTCCAAAACATTAAAAAAAAACCTCCAGAAATAAAAATAAGAGTCACTTACAATATGAAATGTAAGGACTGTAACAATGACTATGTTGGATAGACAGGAAGATTAGCAGAGCACATCCATGAATGCAAACTAGCAGTCAAAAGACAGATTTAAAAACTCTCTTAACTTCACAAGCGACAGACTTAAACATAGTTTCAGCTGGCAAATTGGAGGCATCCTAAATCAAGCTAAATTGAAAAATGCTAAGGAATTCCTGTAAACCTGGTGCTCAGACAGATCAGCCATCATCAGGCCCGTAGAGATAAACATTTATACACCGTTCAAAAGAGGCAGTAAAAAAAGCTAAAAAGGAAATAAAAAGATGAGAGCACTTTCCTGCCAGCAATCAACACCCAGATAAGAAGGGATTAACACCTGACAAAAGTAATAAAGAGTACCCTAATGAAACAACTATCAACTCAGACAAACAATCAAGCAGTAAACAACAGCATAATCGAGGAACTATGAAGGAGAAAGCAACATCCCCACCAACACTGGCTGGACAAGCTACTGTATATAAACAGAGCCAAGAAAATGTTACTTAGTTTTGTAACAAAATGTTTGCAAGCAAACAAAACAAGAACTCTGCAAATATAAAAGAATCAGATACAGAAGGAACAAAGGGCATCAGTGGTTTGGCTTTGAGCTTTTCCTAGCTTTTTTTGTGTGTTCTAATTTATTTAATTTTAGCTTCCTTTCTTTGTCTACGAGGTGCTCTATTTCTGAACCTCCAGAGCAGCGGTTCAGAGTTAACAAACAATAACATTGAAATATAAAAGAATAAATAACAGTAGATGTCAAAAGTTTTGGCTTTGAACTTTTCCTAGCTAGCTTTTGGGTTTGGTTTGTAATGTTCTTTGTCAGTCCATAGGGCATTTCATTTCTGAACCATCAGAACAGCTAAGAAGTCATTGTACAATTAAAATGTATTTCAAAAATCGATTTCAGAAAGAGTGGAGGGCATCCATGAGTTTTGGTTTTGAGCATTTCTTTCTTATTACCTATTTTGGATTGCTACTCTTCTTCCAAAACTCTTAAATGGCTTACAAATAACAAGCCTAAATATAAAACATTTAAAAAAAAATCAAACATCTAAGATAACATAACCCCCACAATTATTGGGTTAGGAATACTTATTTTTGATGATGTTAATACTTTTTAAGCTGTAAGCCACCCAGAGTTGCTTTGAAACAAGATGAGCAGCAAATAAAATTATTAAAACAAATAAATAACAGAAAGAAGGCCATGGTGTACCATTATTCTGGCACTAAGGTCTTTGGATATCCACTTTGAAAGTATAATAGGGATGGACTGAATATCTGGAGGACTTCTGTTCCAGAAATAGGGACTATCACTGACCTTTATCAAGTACATATCCCTCTAAATGCCACTTCATCACTCAGCAATACCTCAGTTGTTGAAAGTAAGAAAGAAGAAGTCTACTGACATTCTTTTATAATAATGAACAAAGAGAATAAATCATAGAAGATTTAACTTCTCAAGGACTTTGTCGTGTCCCACCAAAGTGATTTCTGAGCTCTACCTGTAGTAGACATATGCTTGAGAAGCCCTGATTTGAATGAAGCTGCATGTCCTCTTCTAAGGAATTGAACCTCAAGTTGGGAATTTTGTGTGATGGACATGGCCATCAGCTCCATGATTTAATAGGAGATTAAAATCTACAGTTTTGACCAAATACAAGTTTTTTTATGACATTGCTTGTGCAATTGGCATTCAAGAATCTGTGAATAATTTGCAACGTGGTCTAGGTTGCCATAAAAAAATGCTTAGATGACCAGCATTATAAGAACCTCATCCAGAAGTATTTTGTGCAGATTCCATCCTTAGTGTAGTTGCTAAGTCATGCTTTTTATTTTCTTCAGTTCACAAATTTATGCTCCATCTCCAATTAGGGCACACAATACACTTTTAGAAGAAGATGGATTCTATGCATTAATCTAGATTAATAATCTAGATCTAAGATTATATTTCACAAAGCCAGTGGGAAACCCTGAACGTATTGCTCTTCCAGGAAAACAAATAGAAGCTTGCAGGAACCAGAAACCTCATATTGTGTGAAATGTTACCTTTGATGTTTTTTTTTTCATACACTTGATATAACCTCAAGCCCATGAAAACTTTCATTCAGGAAGAGAGAAAGGGAAAGTGAAGTCTAAAGCAACAGAAAAGTGGTAATGGAAACACCATTTGAGAAAAAAGAACTTGGCCAAGTCACGTGTTACATGGATTCAGCTTGCTTCAACTTGGCATTTTTCAGAGGTATTCACTACAATTTCGCCATCTTCTTGCAATAGGGTGGTTGACAACCATCCTCAGTAGTCAGATTGGAGAAAGCACACTGAAATTGTGTTCCTCTGTTCTATGCAGGGCAACGTGAGAATTACCAGGCAGGGTTGGATCTGGGGATTTCAGCAAGAAAGGAGTGTGTGATTTTACCTCCCAAAGGATCCATTTCTCTGCTAATGACAGATTGGTGTGGAAAAGGGCCAGTCTCCTGGATCTCCGCAGATCCCAATAAGAGGCTCTCTAGTGAAAGATGGTAGGGAGAAGAGGAATGGTATTTGAGGACCTGCCACAAAAAAGGGGGGTTCAAATTGTTCTCCAAAGCACCAGAGGACAGGACAAGAAATAATGATTGGAAACCAATCAAAGAGAGAAGCAGCCTGGAATTAAGAAGAAACTTCCTACGTGAGGACAATCAACCAATGGAACAGCTTGCCTTCAATCCATCACAGGAGGGTTTTAAGAAGAGACTAAGCCACTATCTGAAATAGTATAGGTTCTCCTGGAGCAGGGGGCTGGACTAGAAGACCTCCAAGGTCCCTTCCAGCTTCTATTCCTATTCTATTGTATTCTATCCTATCCTATTCCTATTCTCAAGAAAATTTTTTAAAAATCCTGTCTCAATATGAAATATCAAAGTCATTATCAATTGTGATTTCCTCAGATTTAACAAGATCTGTTGATCTCCCTCCAGCACACTGGCAGAGTTCATTCATCATGCTAAGCCATAAAGTAGCTTATAGGGATTTGATACTGTGGTAGATTAACTAAGATTTCTGTGTAAACTGACCACTGTAGCTTACTTAATATTTATCAAATTTATACAGTGGCCCATCTCAAAGATAAACCATGACTAAAACATTCCATGACTTACATGAAGTATAAAGCCATCTTTAACACTCCTGTTAACAGTTCCTGAGAATTTAAATGTCTTCACGTTGTATTTGCATTGTTGGAGAAAGAATTTTTTTTAAAAAAATCCTCTTTTTTATAGGAAACTGGAGAGCAAATTGCAATCAAACAGTGTCGTCAGGAGCTGAGCCTCCGTAACAGAGAAAGATGGTGTTTGGAAATACAGATCATGAAACGGTGAGTAATAAAAACATGGCTTTCCACAGGCATTGTGAGAAATAGTCATTTGATTTAGCATTTATCATGAAGGTTATAATCCTGTTGCATAAATATTTATTTAGCCATGTCTAATACCAGATGGCACATGATCCAAAGTCTGGAGCATCCCTGTACGTCACTTGAAAAAGAATTACTTATCTCGTCTTGAAATCTAACCTTTGAGATACATGTAAAGCATTTAATATAAGCAGGTATCAGTTAAAGAGGAAAACGTTCTGAGCTGGCACAGTCTCTACATGAATCCTGGATGATCATAAAATAACAAGCGAGCTCAGGATCATCAGAACGCTTAAGGGTGTACCAAAACAAAACAGAATATTCCATAGGTCAGGAAATTAATCATATGTCAGAAAGAAATACAGCGTCATTCCAAGTGTTCTGAAATAAATTCCAATTTTTATATATTTAAAAAGTGATTAGAGGGTTGCCTGAATATCAATCTGTTTGAAGTTAGGTCCCTTCATGCTTGTCTTTGGAAAATCTTTTTTTTTTTTTTGCTATTTTTTTTTTAAAATTTGATTTATATGCTGCCCTTCTCCAGAGACTCAGGGCGGCTTACAATGCGTTAAGCAATAGCCTTCATACTTTTGTATATTTATACAAAGTCAGCTTATTGTCCCCACAAACTGGGTCCTCAGTTTACCTACCTTAGAAAGGAAGGAAGGCTGAGTCAACCTTGAGCCTGGTGAGATTCGAACTTGCAGTAATTGCAGACAGCTGGTGCTAATCACAATGCTTTTAGTCTGCTGAGCTATCCAGGCTCTTCAGATTTATCTTTAGATCGTGTGTAGAGTACAGTGTGAAGTCTTGCTGCTTATTATGTGGCGGAATTTAATGACTAATTCTGCAGTATTCCTTTTTCAAAATGATGATATCTTTAATGGCTATACCAGTGATGGCTAACCTTTTTGCCGTCGCGTGCCAAAAGTGGGGGTCGCACGAGGGGGTCGCATGAGTGCATGCCCACACCTATAATTCAATGTGCCCTGCCCCCGTGCATGTGTGTGTGACCCCCTGTGCTCCCACCGCTTTTGGCACGCAATGGCACGATGGATCCTGTAGGTCGCCCTCCCTAGGCTCCAGAGGCTTTTTTAGAGCCTGGGGAGGGCGAAAATGGCCTACCCCACCCCCCGAAGGCCCTCTAGAGGCCAGAAACGGCCCATTTTCCGACTTCTAGTAGGACTGGAAGGCCTGTGTTCGCCCTCCTCAGGCTCCAGAGGCTTTCTAGGAGCCTGGGGAGGGCGAAAACGGCCTTTCCCACCCACCCACCCCTGGAAGCCCTCCGGACCTCCGACTTCTGTTGGGCCGGGAAGGCTCGAAAATCAGCTGGCAGGCACACGCATGGATGCTGAAGCTCGCGTGCCCACAGATATGGCTCCATGTACCACCTGTTGCACATGTGCCATAGGTTTGCCCTCACAGGGCTATACCATTACATGTATTTCTGTATATAAATACTGTGTTTCCCCCAAAGGAAGACCTGTCTTATATTTTTTTGAACCCTGAAATAAGCGCTTGGCCTTATTGCCATGCGCTCAAAAGCCCGATTGGGCATATTATCAAGGGATAATGTCTTATCTTGGGGGTAGTATCATTTGTTTTTGGTAATTCAGTTTAAATTATTTTAATCTTGCAATTTATGATGTGCGAAGTGGTGCAATGGCCTAGAGGTGGCGCTCTAGCCTCACAATCAGGATTCTGTGAGTTCGATCCTAGGTCGAGGCAGATATTTCTCTCTCTGGACACACTGAGACTCTATCTGCTGAGCAAAACTCCGCATTGGCGACAGGGAAGGGCATCCGGCCATCAAAACACTCTGCTAGCTCCATTCAGTTGCCCAGACTCCACCCCGCAAGGGATTATGGGGTCGTTAAACGAAGATGATGAATGTATGAAGTTTATGTATAGATTTAATGTATTTAGGAATACATGAAAATGATTGTATAACACAACGTGCTTAAAATATTCTCTTTAGTCTGCATGATAACAGAAAGGATTTGGAACAAGAGTGCTGCTTGCATAGGCTAATGATGTGAGCAGAGGATTAAAATGAGAAAAAGCACGCTCTTGAGTGTGTCCCAGATTCCTTTGCAAAGTTACAGCATCCAAGTATTTTGTGTTTAGCCACTTAACCTACCAGCATTCAATAAAGCTTTTGCTTTAAAGCCGAGTGCCAGGTTTTCCCAAGCTTTTGTGTATTCTCTACGTGTCCTTTTACTTTTCATAGTCTAAATCACCCCAATGTGGTGGCTGCCCGGGATGTTCCGGAAGGGATGCAAAATGTTGCACTCAATGACTTGCCCCTGCTGGCTATGGAATATTGCCAAGGAGGAGATCTTAGAAGGGTGAGTCTTTTGCCACCTACGTTCTCGCATGTCAGAAAGAAATGAAAATACTTCAAACTTTCTAGAGCATGGTTCTCCAACCTTGGCGACTTTAAGACCTGTGGACTTCAACTCCCAGAATTCCTCAGCCAGCAAAGCTGGCTGAGGAATTCTGGGAGTTGAAGTCCACAGGTCTTAAAGTGGCCACAGTTGGAGAACCCTGTTCTAGAGTACAGTTAGGGTCTTGGCCTGAAACTCTGGAATGGGTCTAGATTAGAATGGTGTTTCTCAACCTTGACAACTTGTAAGATCTTCGTTAGAAAAAGAGGTAGACATATTCCACATTGGCTTCTTCCTAGCACAATGGTTTTTGTGCAAAAGGGAAATTAAATTATCAGACACTGTTAAATAACTTTTAAAAAAAACCCTTTCTAATTCTTTATAAGTTGAGATATGCAGGGCCAGTCTAATGAAATCAGCCTGAAAACTGGTAGCGGTTTGAAGAAGTTAAAATCCATTTCATCGTTGTGCACATTGTTGTTTTTGTTGTTTTGGCTATTTTTTAAAATGAAAGCAAGCGTCAAAGGATGGCTTACTTTCTGTCTTGGTAAGCCAAACTTTAGCAAAGCAGAATTTTCCTGGACCTGAGAAAAGCCCTTTTCCAGTTTCAGCATCAAAGGGGCAGGGCATCCTGGAACACTCTTTTCTTTCTTCAGTTTCACTTTTTTACATGACTCAGACAAAAGATTTAATCAGGGTGGAAAAATAAACATTAAAAGGTAGAAAGAAGAAACGAATGAAATTGAGAAGATGGTGTTGACTATAAACATGCTTTTCCTTTTGCAAGCCCGACATAGCAGTTCTGCATTGTCTCTGGATTCCTTGTGGCTACTCTTCCAAAAGAGGTTAAGAAGATTTGGGTTCTCTGTCCAAAAAACAAATCCCATATTGGTCAGCTATATATTCAGTAATATTCTCATGACTGGATGATTCTGGATAGGCCCGTATAATGTAGTCCCCAACAAGGCCAGTTAGAACAATTAAATCAGTGGAACCACTTGCCTCAAGAAGTTACGGGTGCTCCGATCTTGATAAGAGCCTTGGTGGTGCAGCGGACTAAAGTGCTGTTAAAGTAGCACTTAGCTGCCAGCTGCCTGCAATTACTCCGAGTTCAAATCTCACCAGGCTCAAGGTTGACTTAGCCTTCCATCCTTCCGAGGTAGGTAAAATGAGGACCCGGATTGTGGAGGCAATAAGCTGACTTTGTATAAAAAAGAACACCGCTTGGGGGGGCCCCGAAAGCCCTACTAAGCAGGTATATACAAAAGTATGAAGACTATTGCTTAACGCATTGTAAGCCATCCTGAGTCTCTGGAGAAGGGCAGCATATAAATCGAACCAATAGATAGATAGATAGATGATAGAGACGGACAACCATTTGTCTGAAATGGAATAGGGCAGTGTGTCAACTGCCCAGTTAGCGAATCCAGAAAAAGAAGCTCCTAGGACATTATTTTACCAAGAGTATAAAACCAAATCAACCACATTGGCACAGAAGAGCAAAACCAGTTCTTGCTTTCCCACGCAAAAGCAAGCATAGTTAATTCCCCCTTTCCCTATAGGCTGCCTACAGTCCAAAATGTCCACCAATCAGCCCTTTTCATTTGGTTATGGGGAATAGTCTGCAATGCCAGGACATCTGCTTGGGGTGTTCTGGGGCTGCCAGCAGTGCTTGCCTCGAATATCTTCTAGGGCCAAAGACCCTGGCCACAGACCTGTAATATTTAGCTCAAGGTTTAAATCATAACATTTCTTCAAGCCTTCACAGACCCACTGTGACAACATCGTGGCCCCGCAGGATTCCACAGACTATAGGTTGAGAACCACTGATACAGGATTTCCTGCTTGAGCAGGAGGTTGGACTAGAAGACCTCCAAGGCCCCTTCCTACTTCATTAGTTTAGTATTCTGGCCAAGTGTTTGTAATAGGCAGTCATGAGTGAAAGAACATCAGAGGCTAGGGGCAGCAAATGAAGAATGAGATTCTGTGGGAGGGGGATCTCTATTTGTCTGTCAGGAGGTCAGAATTGGAATATCATTAGGTGTGCCAGCATTTAGACCAGGGGTCAGCAACCTGCGGCTCTGGGGCCGCATGTGGCTCTTTCACCCCTCTGCTGCAGCTCCCTGTCACTCAAAATATGCGTCATAACCGCCAATGTGTGACACCCGCCAGCACGCAGTTTATTGAGCTCTTCAACCCCCGGTAGGCCAACCATGGATAAATCCAAGAAAAGAAAAGTTTCAGAAGAAAACAGAACGTTTAATTCAACTACATCTGCTAGATTTTGGCCGCTCAAGAAATAGTCAGGCACAGGAAGGGTTTTGTGGCTCCCGGTGTTTTCTTTTCTGTAGGAAACGGGTCCAAGTGGCTCTTTGAGTGTTTAAGGTTGCAGACCCCTGATTTAGACCAATAATCTGACTATAGTGTGAGTAGGTCAGTCACAACGTTCCTCACCAACTGTAAATAAATTCAGTATATCTCATGTTGGTACCAGTTGGCTGTATTCCAGTAGGTTGGTAGATTAATTGTGCCAGACCATTTTCCGCCCCATCTGAAGTGGAAAATAAATACTGTGAGAAATGTAAAATGTTTTAGCATTTTATCTCATCTCTCAGAAACTTGGAAGATTCAGCTTTCTGACCAGTGAATCAATCCTTGCAGCTTTTCCGGTGGAGACTTTTATTCATCCTGTTCCCTTATAGGAAAAAAATGATAATAAGCCCTTTATAATAGATAATATTCTAATCTGAAAAACGTAATGACCAGAGATTAGTGTGACGAACGTTTTTTGTTTTGTTTTTAAATTTCCTCCTTCTCTAAGGAGGGTTGTGGAAAGTGTTACGGAATATGATTTCCAGTTGTCAAATAAGAGAAATCCATATTTGCTTAATTAAAGAGAACTAAACTTCAGTTGTTGCAAAACGTGGCTTCTGTTATGGCAGTGACCCCAACTTTTGGGGCACCAGGGACCGGTTCCATGGAGAGAGGTTTTCCGCAGACCAGAGGGGGCAGAGGGTGGTTTTGCATGTTCCCTGCATCCCGCTGTTGTGGCCCGTACTTGGCCTGTGTGGCTGGTGGCTGATTCGGACAGCGAGGAGGCTGGTGTGGTGCTGCACCAGCAGCCTGTGCAGCTGGCACTGGAGTCAGACAATGTGGAGACTGGAGAAGATGTGGTGCCAGAGGCGGTGATTTAGCCAGGGCCTTCAGAATCTCCAGAAGCTCCTATAAGTGTAGAGGACGAAGAGGAGGAGCCTCTTCTTGATGCACAGGCGCGCAGATCTACCAAAAGGCAGGAGTGGCTCCTCAGGAGGAGGTCTCCTCGACAGTAAGGCTTGGAGCTAATTGGCCACTCCTTTAGCCTATTTAAGGAAGAATGCCGACTGAAGCAATTTGCAGGGAACAACTTCGTTCACATACCTTCGTGCCCTGATCTTAGTTCTTTGCAACTTGTTTCCGGGTTTTCTGCCCACCATAGTAAGATTACACTTATTTATTCTTTGGATTCTTGTTTGGAAAAAAAAAGTTATTTAATTTAGTAAACTAAGATTTGTACAGACTTTGTGTGTGCTGCGTTCTTTGGGGTCTGTAGCTGGGGCAGAACACCCGCAGATGGGACTTTGCTCCTCTACGTGACCCAGTTCCTGGTCCACGGACCAGGGGTTGAGAATCCCTTGCTGTACGGCCCTCAGTTCCTACCTTTACAGATAAACCTTCCCAGCCAAGCTCCTGATAAACAGTCAACGGGGGAAGCCAGTTGTGCGTAACAACCACACGATTTGCACAATTAACAACCGTGCCACCCAAAAAAAAGGGAGTCATAAAATCAGGCGCGGCTCACTTAATGAACTCACCCCTTAGCGACAGAAGCCTCAGTCCCAACTGTGGTTGTAAGTCAGGGATGTTCTGTTGTGTCATCGCAGTTCCAGGGCTAGACTGATGACATCAAAATCTCTCCCCCTCTAGAATGCTGTTTTGTAAAGTCTGTTCTGTGAGATCCAATACTTATTTTACCTTTAAGATATATATGATTTTTTAAAAAAATTGATTTATATGCCGCCCTTCTCTGGAGACTCAAGGCGGCTTACAATGCGTTAAGCAATAGCCTTCATACTTTTGTATATTTATACAAAGTCAGCTTATTGCCCCCACAAACTGGGTCCTCGTTTTACCTACCTTAGAAAGGATGGAAGGCTGAGTCAACCTTGAGCCTGGGGAGATTCGAATTTACAGTAATTGCAGACAGCTGAATGTTAATCACAGTGCTTTAAGTCTGCTGAGCTATCCAGGCTCCTAGGCATAGAAGACTACAAATATGTCCTGCTTTGAGAATCTGTTCAGTGTAGAAGAGTTGTACTGCTCGGCCTGGTATATTACCCAAAGGACAGGTGCTTTTCCAAAAGGCAACTGCATTTTAAAACAGCTTTGGGACAACCATGGCCTGGACGATTGAGAATCTCTACAGACATTTAGACTTGATATAGCTCTGAAAGTCAGTGCTGGCAGTGTTACTGGTTAGCTGACCGTCTCCCCTTGTAGAACTACTGTAAGTGATAGATTCATGGAAAATAAAACAAAATTATTTGGCTACCCTGTAAAATGCAAAACTCGCACGAAGATAAATTACTTTCTCATTTTTCCGTAGCATCTGAACCAGTTTGAGAATTGCTGTGGCCTGCGTGAGAAAGAAATTCTCATCTTATTATCAGATATTTGTAAGTATCAGATACTGTGGGCCAAATCTAAAGGTATGGAATCCCAAGAAGTAGAACCCCTATCCAAGGAGAGAAGCAAACCTGGAATTGAGGAGAAACTTCCTAACAGTGAAAATAATTAACCAGTGGAACACTTTGCCACCAGAAGTTGAGGAGGAGGATTGGGGGGGGGCGGGTTTTGGAGATTTTTAAGAAGAGACTGGACAGCCACTTGTCTGAATTGGTATAGGGTCTCCTGTTTGAGCAGGGGGGTTGACTAGAAGACCTCCAAGGTCCCTTCCAGCTCTATTCTGAATTTGAATTTAAAGGATAGCAGAGCGGGGCTGAAACAGTTCCACGTTTGGCCATATTCCAGTAAAGTCCTGCCAGAAGCAACCACATGCATTAAGAGCACTGCATCAGTTTAGCAAATTAGAAATCTCTTTTTTGTCCCTCCTTTTCGGTTTATTAGGATCCAAGCTCGCAGTGGGATCATGCTTAAGAATGAAGGCAAATATATACGTGTCCCAGGATAATGTTGCAGGATCCAATCTGGGTCACTCACTGGGACCAGAGGTTTTGTTTTCTAAACTCTAGGACTCATGCTGGAGCCCATCCTCTACCGGAATATGTGCTTTGGGCTATTCTATGCATTTACGTGGTTGAGTGTGACTTCCTACTGGTTGATTAGTGTGTTGATGACTGGCTATTGGCTGTTGCATCCTTGTGCTGCCAAGCCCTCGGCTCCTAAGTACCTGACAAACTGGTAGTAAATCAGCCCTTCTATTGACAAGGAGCCCATTTCTCAAGCGTCAATCATTTCTCCCGCTATCTTTGTCCCTGCTCGGCCAACAGTCTTAGTAGCTGCAAAATTGAATATGTGTCCTTGTTCATTGCAATGTGAGGCTACCAATGAGTTTGGCTCTCCTCGCCTGACTGCTCACTTGTGTTCTTCGTCTGTCCTACATAGTCCCAGGGGCGATCCATGCAGGGGATCCGGTAGATTACATTGGAAGTATCTCCCTCTTCCAAGCGATCTTTTCAATGCATGATGTGTCCTGGGAAATCTAAACATCTGGGCCCAGTGAACAATGTAGAATCATGCTTCTCCACAGCCATCTTTCCCCAAAACCTAAGCATACCCAGATTCTTCCGTTTCTCCATGTAAGGCATAATTTCTGTTCCTCTGGCGAACCTCACTGACCCTTTTTGAACCCGTTTCAATTTGTCGGAAAACACAGTGGAGTGTTTGTTTAACATGACGGAGTTGGTTGACTGTATTTTTTTTCCCTTTCAACATTAGCTTCAGCTCTGCGATACCTTCACGAGAACAGAATCATTCACCGAGACCTGAAACCAGAGAACATAGTTTTGCAACAAGGTGAAGAGAGGGTGAGTAGGATTCCTCTGGTACGTTTCCTCATTCCTCATAAAGTGCAGGAGGTTAAACGTCGTTCTTCTGTCTGGGAGAAGGCTGGGGATGGCTTTCATTCACTCTCAGAGATTGATCTCTCATATTTAGTCAAAAAGAAGAAGGAAATAGAGTCGCTTGCTTACTTAACTAATTCACAGTTCCTCAACCTCAAACGAGTTTTAAGATATGTGTACTTTAACTCCCAGAATTCCTCAAGTCAGGGTTGCTGGCTGGGGAATTTGGGAGTTGAAGTCCAGGCATTTCTGGATGGCCTAAACAATACTTTCAGGGCTGTTATCTTTGAGTTGTGTACAAAGGGCTTAGGAGCACACGGTGCTTTGAATTCTGCATAGTGCTGTATGCTGAGAATAGAATAGAATAGAATTCTTTATTGGCCGAGTGTGATTGGACACACAAGGAATTAGTCTTGGTGCATATACTTTTGGTGTACATAAAAGCAAAGATACAAGATGCAGTGAGGTACTGCAGCGGAAAGTCTTTACAAGAGACACCGGATGGAGAGCTTGCTTTTCAGCTTTAGTAGGCATGCTGCTTTTTTTGTGGATCTTTTTTCCAAATTCAGCCGTGCTGTGCATCACTTCTGTGTGTCGGTCTCCCCGCCTCACCAGGGGCCAGGGGCATTTAATAGTATCTTCCCAGGGAGTGACTTTTTTTAAAATAATTGATACACCACTTCCCATGAAGAGTTTACAGTAAAATACAGTTGTATTTATACAAGATATGGATTCTAATTTATTGAATGATCTACACTGGTCTGTGTCTATTCTGAACTATAAAACATGGTTTACCAATCACATTAGCTGATTTTATACAACATGTTAAATAATAGTCTAGAGGTGTAATTATTATTATTATTATTATTATTATTATTATTATTATTATTAATAATAATAATAATAATAATAATAATAATAATAATAATAATAATTTGTCTGGGTTGAGTGAAACCAAGACAATAAATTGTATCTCTGACTCCCAGCATTCTTAGCATACTCACATATGTCATCATTGTGTTTTTCTTTAGTTAATACATAAGATCATTGACTTGGGCTATGCCAAAGAACTGGATCAAGGCAGTCTTTGCACATCCTTCGTTGGGACTTTGCAGTATCTGGTAAGCATTCTTTTCGAGTAAATAGTTGGGGCTTTCAGAATTGTACAATGAGATGTCACATATTAAGAACATAAGGTAAAAGAGTGGTGGTGGTGCAGTGGTTACAACGCGGTACTGCAGGCTACTTCTGCTGGTTGCCAGGAGTTCAGCTCAAGGTTGACTCCGCCTTCTATCCATCTGAGGTCGGTCAAATGAGGACCCTGATAGTTGGGGGCGATAGGCTGACTCTGTTAACCGCTTAGAGAGGGCTGTAAAGCACCATGAAGCAATATATACCGTATTTTCCGGCGTATAAGACGACCGGGTGTATAAGACGACCCTCCTCAGAGCCATTTAAGGCTCGTCAGATCCTTATGGGCTGGTCTGCCTGGTTACAGGAGAATGAGACCCGGCGTATAAGACGACCCCCGACTTTTGAGAAGATTTTTGTGTGTTAGAAAGTAGTCTTATACGCAGGAAAATACAGTAAGTCTAAGTGCTATTGCTAAAGGTAAAGGAGTCCCTGCAGATTTTGCTCAGCTAGCCGTTGCCGTCTGTAGAGGGCGCTGCTCATCCCCATTCCAAGACCATTGAGCTAGAGCTGTCCAAAGATATTTCCCAGGTCACATGGCCAGTATGAGATCACGAAGCACCGTTGGTACCTATTTATCTACTTGCATTTGCATGCTTTTGAACTGCTAGATTGGCAGGAGTTGGAGTGAGGACGGGAGGAGCTCACCCCATCGCCTGGCACTCGGGACTCAAATCTGGGCTGCAGGCTTTCCAGCTGACGAGCTCAATGGCTTAACTGCTGAGCCATCGCACTGCCCTGAAGAACATAAGAAGCATATTGAATTTGAGATGAACAGGTTGCCAGGATGATATTGTGGGAAAGCATCTCAGTCAGGGGTGAAATCCAGCAGGTTCTGACAGGTTCTGGAGAACCGGTAGCAGAAATTTTGAGTAGTTCGGAGAACTGGCAAATACCACCTCTGGCTGGTCCCAGAGTGGGGAGGGAATGGGGATTTTGCAGTCTCCTTCCCCTGCCACGCCCACCAAGCCACGCCCACAGAACTGGTAGTAAAAAAAATTTGGATTTCAGCACTGATCTCAGTTATGACATGTAAATGTTCATCTTCCTGGCAGAGACACGAGTCTAATTTATCACTGTATAAATTACTGTATGATCTGTAGTAGTTTTATTTGTCTCTTATAGGTAATAAAATGAACGGAGCTCTCCCAACCCCACCTTCTCTTCCTCTATAGATTTATCGTTTTTCCAATTCATTCTAATGTAATAAATATCACTGTAGTTTATAGTAGTAAATTCCATGACTGATGCGTCAAAAATTATTTCCTTTTTGTGAGTTCTCACCCATCCATTTGTAGGGGAAGGAGAAGGAAGTGATGGTCTCAAGAGTTCTCCCTTTTAAAGGCGATCCATACAGACTAATTGAAAATAGGTCCTATTCGAATCCTTGATTCTGATTTCTGTGTAGACAAGTATGGGATTGCATTGGTAGCCAGCTTTGTCTTCTTATTGTTTTAGGCTCCAGAGCTGTTAGAACAACAGAAATACACGGTCACAGTGGATTACTGGAGCTTTGGTACGCTGGCTTTTGAGTGCATAACCGGTTTCCGACCTTTCCTTCCCAGCTGGCAACCAGTACAATGGTAATTCTGACATCTTGTAACTTGGAGTAGCTATTGCAGGTAGCCCTGGATTTACGATCAGTTGCTTAACGGCCATTTTAAATTACGATGGACCAAAAAATGGATGCTTTACGGCCCGTAAAGCACTTCTGGCTGTTGTGAAATGTCATGCCCCTCACACAGACAAAACCATCCTGTGACCGCATTTTGGGACACTTGGCAACTGACTCACTGTATGTCTGGTTGCCGTGTCCCACAGTCACATGATTTGAGATGCTTTTTGCCAGTTTCTGAAAAAACACCCACTGGCCCCCACCTTTTGGCCTCTGCCTCTCAGCAGTTTACCTCCTTGCAGCAAGCAGCAAGAAGAAACAGCTCCTTTTAGCTTCAGCACAGCCTAATTAGCACAAGTTGATTGGATCGGCCTCCCGACTCTCAGCTGTTTTGCTCTCAGCTGTTTTGCGCAGGGCTCTGCTGCTTGCTGCAAAGAGGTAAATTGCTGGAGCATTTTTTTTTTCTTGTGCTCATCAAGCTATGCTGAAAACGAAAATGAAAGTAAAGCAGGCTGTTTGCTGCAACAAGGCAAAATTGCTGGGAGGCAGAGGCAGATTTCTTTTTCTTCTTTTCCCCACCAAAAAAGGTAGGTGCGTCATCTACTCCAAAAAATACGGTAGATGTTGCCCAGAAATTAGAAACATGCACACAGCCATTGAGATGAACATTGTTGACATCTGACAGAATAGATTCAAGTTCATAAAAGCTTTTTGACAGAATAAATTTCTTAGCTTTTATCGAAGGAACAGACCTATGCTGGGCTGAAATCCCTTAATAAACAGACCTCCCTCTATTCTCTTAGGCATGCAAAAGTCAGACAGAAGAGTGAGCTGGATATTGTTGTTTTTGAAGATTTGTCTGGAGAAGTGAAATTTTCTAACAAACTGCCCTATCCTAACAATCTAAACAGGTAAGGAGCTATATGAAGATGAAACAAATCAGTCCAATTCCCTTACCCCTCAGCCTCTTCAGTAGTGATCTTCCTCACCACTTTTGCTATTTCGTGCTTATGTTCGTAGTGCTTTGGCTGATAGACTGGAGAAATGGCTACAGCTGATGCTGAAATGGCACCCACGTCAAAGAGGTACTCATCCCACATATGGCACCAATGGCTGTTTCAAGGCTTTGGATGATATTCTGAATGTAAAGGTAGGTTCTGTCCAGGTGAAAGAAGTAGGAAGAGTGACATTCAGGAAGGTGTGTGATAACAGTACACACTGGAGCAGTTTTGGAAGTCTGGGTGATTTAATGTATTTTATTGGTCATCCTACTTTCTGGACTATCACTAAGTGTTGTATCTTTTTATTCTCGATGAATGTATTTTATTCTCCTTATGTATGCTGAGAGCATATACACCAAAGACAAATTCCTTGTGTGTCCAATCACACTTGGCCAATAAAGAATTCTATTCTATTCCATTCTATTTGGCAGTAAAGTGGCCAAATGGACTAAGTGCTGTTAAAGTAGCACTTAGTTGCCAGCTGCCTGCAATTACTGCAAGTTCAAATCTCACCAGGCTCAAAGTTGAATCAGCCTTCCATCCTTTTGAGGTAGGTAAAATGAGGACCCGGATTGTGGGGGCAATAAGCTGATTTTGTATAAAAAAGAACACCGCTTAGGGGGGGCCAAAAAGCCCTACTAAGCAGGTATATACAAAAGTATGAAGGCTATTGCTTAACGCATTGTAAGCCGCCCTGAGTCTCCAGAGAAGGGCGGCATATAAATCGAACCAATAAATAACTAAATGTATTTTATTCTCCTTATGAACACTGAGAACATATGCACCAAAGACAAATTCCTTGTGTGTCCAATCACATTTGGCCAATAAAGAATTCTATTCTATTCCATTCTATTTGGCATATTGTTTTGTAAGTAGAAATGATGAATTACACATTGTGGAGCAGTGATAGGATATAATGCCGAGTTATATAAGATAAAGATGTCCAGGTGGTTTAGATTGCAAAACTTAAAAGAGGACCTTCATCTGGGGTTATGGACATTAGAGTTCACAAATATCTAAAACCGGGAAAGGAGAATTTTTTTAATTTAAAAACGTCAGATACCGTTTAAGGACTTAAAACAGTATAGTTAGTTGAAATATGTATCCAAAATATATTTTAACATGTTAACCAGATTAAAAAAAAAATAGAACAAGGAAAGTGTTATTTTCATTTAATTGAGCCAGGTTTCGCTTTTGCTTTTTTAAAAAAAGATTTTTTTTAATTTTCCTGATCATTGATGTGATTACAGGTAGTTCATAATTTTTTATAAAAAAGTTTTTTGTTCGTAAGTCAAAATTAAAAACATTGGACATAGATATGACATCACTGGTCTCAAGCATCTTCCAACACTTTAAGTTAATACATAATACACTAATGATATATAATAATATATTCCTTACACCTTACACGTTATTTAAACATAGTATAATATTAATCATTTATACCTTATTCCTATACAATTATACATATCTATACCTACATATACCTATCTATACTATTCACATACATATTTATCTATATTAACGTATATAATTCTAGTCTAACACTACACATAACTTATAATTCATTTAGTAACCGGTCAAAGTTACAACAGCATTGAAAAAAACCTGAACATTTCACACTTTTTTTTTAAAATTTGATTTATATGCCGCCCTTCTCCGGAGACTCAGGGCGGCTTATAATGCGCCAAGCAATAGCCTTCATACTTTTGTGTGTGTGTTTGTGTGTTTGACACAAAGTCAGCTTATTGCCCCCACAAACTGGGTCCTCAATTTACCTACCTTAAAAAGGATGGAAGGCTGAGTCAACCTTGAGCCTGGTGAGATTTGAACTTACAGTAATTGCAGACAGCTGAATGTTAATCACAATGCTTTAGTCTGCTGAGCTATCCAGGCTCCTTATGACCCTTGCAGCATCTTCATGGTCACGTGATAAAAGTTCAGGTACTTGGCAACTGAATTGTATTTATTCCAGTCTGTGCTGTCACATGATCCCCTTTTGCGAACTTTTAACAAGCAAAGGCAATGGGAAAACTATCACAACTGCAGTGATTTAGTTAACAACTGTGTCAAGAAAGGTAATAAAATGAGGCAAAATTCACTTAACTGTCTTGCTGAGCAATATACATTTTGGGCTCAATTGCGGCCGTAAGTCAAGGACTACCTGCTTTAGTATGAGACTCAGTTGACAAGAAGAGGGAAAGAACCTTTAGCCACAACATCTTTGTCGTTTTGTTTGTTTGCATTTCTGTTGCTTTATGGGCATTTCTTTTTTCCAGCTGGTTCATATCCTAAACATGGTAACGGGTTCAACGCACATCTACCCTCTCGCAGAGGGAGAGACTTTGCAGAACATAAAGGTTAAGATCGAGGCAGACACTGGTATTCCAGAGCAGGACCAAGAACTGCTACAGGAAGGAGGATTAGTGTTATTTCCTGAGAAACCTGATGTTCAATATTTGGCTGACATAAAGGTGAGTCTGTAATATTTTCACTGTGGCACTCAGTGCGCTATGGCTGATGCAGAGATATTTTCAGCTATCATTGCTTTAATTAAAAGCATTTAATTCTTCAAACTAAATCATTTTCTGAATTTCTTAATCCATTTTCTGAAGCGGAAAAGAGAGTATTCTTACCCTGGCAGGGTTGGTGAGTGATAAAACAGCATCAATGTAATGCTGTAATTTCATAAATTTAATTTAGAATTCTGTGTCCTTAGGCCAGGGGTCTGCAACCTTAAACACTCAAAGAGCCATTTGGACCCATTTCCCACAGAAAAGAAAACACCGGGAGCCACAAAACCTCGGTGGGCGTGGCCAACTCAACATCACTCACTTTTATCAGTCACATGACCCCCTAGCTATGCTTACCCAGCCGATCATTAGGGCAGAGAACCGGTTGTTAAAAAACAACAAGAACCACAAAACCCTTTTGACATCTCTCTCCCTCCCCCTCCCTCTCTCTCCCCCCCTCTCTATCTCTCTGTGTCTCTCTCTCTCCCCTCCCCTCCCTCTGTATCTCTCTGTCTCTTCCCCGACTGCTTGTCCATCCCCCACCATCACTCTTACCTTCTCAGGCCAGGCAAGGAATGACTGGGAGGGGAGGGCGGGGGCTAAGGCCAGCCAGTGGTGAGATCATCCAACAGGGAGCTACAGCGGAGAGCCCAAAGAGCCGCAGGTTGCAGACAATTCTTCCTTTTAAAAGTATTGATGTTTAAAGCTGGGGAAGAGCTTGCTAAAGGAATACTTTGAAAATTATCCATAATTTTCAGTTGCATGAACTAGCAAAATTGGGACGGAAGATGACTACTGAAATAATTATCTGTGCCTGCCTTGACTCTCAAGGGTGGGATCTTGGATATGATCAGGGAAACTTTTCACTGATATCAAGTTACATCTGTCAAGTCTCGAAGTGGGCTTTTGCTTCTTGCAACCATTATCGCTTCTCAGCTTGCCAACGAACTAGGGGGGAAGGGAAAGAGGAGATGGAATGTGGGCTCCAAACATCAAGAACAGCTGTGAGAACCAAGGACACTTCAGCAGGTGTTTGCCAGAGCCAAAGACTTTTTCTCATAACAATATAGTGGGACTCAATTGGACAATGTGACCTGATCTAATAAGGGAAGGCAGAATCTATACTTGAATTAAGTGGGTTCGCGCGGGAATTAACTAGATCTAGTTTTGCCCTCATCTGTGCCGAAATGATGTATTCAATAAAGTTTTGCACTCCGAGATTTGCTTGCTTTGGTTGGGTTCATCCGTCGGAACGTTGACAACATCATTGAAATGAAATGAGGTTTTTTTTCCTTCCAGCTTAATGACGCCACAGCTGCTGACACCAACCTTTTCTTCCTGTTTGATGACCGAAAAGTAGCCTACGAGTCTCAGATTTCTCCACGGCCCCATCCAGAAAGCATAAACTACATTCGTAAGAATCTGGGATGGGAAGGAACGTTCTTATTTTTCTTTTTTGCATGAGAGGCACCAGTAAAGAGCTTTTGTAGCTTTTGAAGCCTTCCCTGTTGACTTTGCCTGTCGCGAAAAGTGATCACATGACCCTGGGACACTGCAACTGTCATAAGTACATGCCAGTTTCCGAGCGTCCAAATTTTGATCACGTGACTGTGGGGATGCCGAACGGTTGTAAATGAGAAAAACAGTCATAAGTCACCTTTTTCACTGTGAAAAAGGGACTACCTGTATTGTGAAAAGATGCTGCCATATTCCTCTGGATTTTTGTCTACCAAACCCAGTCCCCCCCCCCCCCCAATAATTTTTTACCTGTGGCTGCTCTTTCAGTTCTGTTTAAACAGTACAAATTAGCTTAGCTGATTCTCTGATTCTTTTTACTCTTCGTGCAATTTTAAACTGTCTTTAGAATTAGGTACCAGTGTTTATTTCTCCAATGGGATTTCAGTTTCCCAAGCCTAGAGCCAAACCAATCGCTTGACATTTCATCTTCATTATATATCAAATGTATAGATTGCTTCAGTTTAAAAAGACATGGGAAGAGCCAAAGGCAGTCAGTCATGTGGCCACAGCTTCTCACACTTGGGTAGGGCAACTGTGACTTGCGTGTCGTCCTCAGACCTGTAAAAAAAAATAACCTTCGTAGTAAGAACAATGTTTCTTTCCTTTTACATCACGAACAAGTTCATTTTGTAACATCTACAGGTCAAGCCACTAGTATTCTTTACTTGACATGATTTATTTGGCTTTTGGTCATCGTGGGAAGGGACGAAATATTATACCCCCAAATGGAATCCTGCTAGAAATATTCAAGTTTTCTTTCCCAGATTTGTGAGAGCACGACAAACATTGCCCAGACACAGGGTTCGTCTGTGCAGTCACAATGGTTAGCAATTTGCTACAGAAAGTTGGCTCAGTGGTTAAAGACACTGAGCTTGTCAGCTGGAAAGACCCGAGTGCTTTGCAGCGGGTGAGCTCCCACTAATTGCTCCACCTTTTGCCCACCTCGAAGTTCGAAAGCTGGCAAATGCGAGTAGATAAATAGGTATCCCTTCAGTCACAGCGTTCGGTGCACTTTGGCATATAATCACAATGGCCACATGACCACGGAAGCGTCTTCGGACAACGCTGGCTCCAGAGGTGGTTTTCAGCAGGTTCTGACCAGTTCTGGAGAACCGGTAGCGGAAATTTTGAGTAGTTCGGAGAACCGGTAAATACCACCTCTGACTGACCCTGCCCCCCCATCTCTTCTCTGCCTTCCAAATCCCAGCTGATTGGGAGGAAATGGGGATTTTACAGTATCCTTCCCCTGCCACGCCCACCAAGCCATGCCCACAGAACCAGTAATAAAAAATTTTGAATCCCACCACTGGCTGGCTCCCTCAGCTAGGAAGCGAATAGGAGTATCGTCTCCTGGAGTTGGGCAAAACTGAGCAGGAGAAACCTCAGACCTTTCCCGACAGGTAGTGGAGCCATCGCAATTCCAGTTGCTGCACTGAGCTGAACGCCAGTTGGCAAGTTGGGTGACATCCGCGTTGTAGTAGAGCCATTCTCAATTGAGGCTTTGGTTGGATAGAATTTGACACGATATCCCGTTAATTAGGAGATCTAAACCTCTAAAATATCACGGGTCTTTTCCCAGGTATTAGCATGCGCTTGTTCATCAACTGTTGATTGTTTTTGTGCCTGCCGATCCCGATCTCTCCGTCTGGTCATTCTTAGCGACGGTATATTTCTTCCTCAGTTCAAGACCCCAAAAGGATCCTCAGCTTCTTGCAGTTGCGCAAAGTGTGGGGTCAAGTGTGGCATGCAATCCGAAGTCTGAACGAGGACTTCAGTCAGCTTCAGAAGGGACAGCGAGCAGCAATGTACGTATCGCGGCGGTCTTCGTAAGGAAAGGGGCTATCCAAGTGTCTTTCTGAACTCTGCCCCATCCTACATCTGACTCCATCCCTCCAATTCCTTATCCAATGTGCCGTCTTAAAAACAAGTCAGGGGTCCCCACTACTCGGCCTTGAGCGGTTCAGAACTGGACCATGGAAGTGGCAGGCAAGTGCATCCCGACTTGCTCGAACAGCGGGCAAGTGAGTGCATATGTGTGCTCCAGAGGTGGGTTTCAGCAGGTTCTGACCAGTTCTGGAGAACCGGTAGCGGAAATTTTGAGTAGTTCGGAGAACCAGTAAATACCACCTCTGACTGGCCCCGCCCCCATCTATTCTCTTTTTTTGTTTTTTAATTAGATTTATATGCCGCCCTTCTCCGGAGACTCAGGGCAGTTTACAATGCATTAAGCAATAGCCTTCATACTTTTGTATATTTTATACAAAGACAGCTTATTGCCCCCACAAACTGGGTCCTCAATTTACCTACCTTAGAAAGGATGGAAGGCTGAGTCAACCTTGAGCCTGGGGAGATTCCAACTTGCAATAATTGCAGACAGCTGAATGTTAATAACAGGCTTTTAGTCTGCTGAGCTATCCAGTATGAGATGGAGATGGATACTGATGATGACAACGACAACGATGATAATGGGTCTTTAAATATTGTAAGCTGCCTGGAACCACCTATGTGTGAGTTGTGTGGCTCTATAAATTTCTATAGAAATGTACACACACACACACACACACGCGGGAGGGAGGGAAGGAAGGAAGGAAGGATTCAAGATTCGAACTTGCAGTAATTGCAGACAGCTGAATGTTAATAACAGGCTTTTTTTTTTAGTCTTGTTGAGCTATCCAGGCTCCTATTCTCTGCCTCCTGAGTCCCAGCTGATCGGGAGGGAATGGAGATTTTACAGTATCCTTCCTCTGCCACATCCACAGAACCGGTAGTAAAAAATTTTGAAACCCACCACTGGTGTGCTCCATTTGCACTAGCGGCAGTCACATGTGCCTGCAGCTCATGCAAATGTTGCTTAACACGCATGTGTTTCCCCCACCACTGGCATGGAACTATTCCACCACCAGCCCCACTACATTACAACTTACTTGTAGTTTGAATGTCGATGATGATGATGATGATGATGATAATTTAAAAAATGGTTCCTCCCCCAATGCAGGGCAGGGTCCGTTGAGTCTCTGCAGAGGGTGACTCTCTTTCTCCCCCACACCCCTCCCCTGGCTTCATAGGCGGAACCTGCTGCGTCACAACAGCACTCTTTCCAAGATGAAGAATACAATGGCCTCGCTATCCCAGCAGCTGAAGGCAAAATTGGACTTCTTCAAAACCAGCATTCAGATTGATCTGGAGAAATACAACGAGCAAATTGAATTTGGAATCAGTGAGTTTCATTCTCTTTGATAAGACGTCAGTAGTCGTTAGGAGTTCTTTTCCCCAGTTCTGATTTGTTTCAGGGCCAAATAATAATAACAGCAGCAACAACCTGTATCCAAAAAGTTGTGGGAACATAAAGTGGAAAAAGTTATCGAAAATGAGATGGTGAAGATCTTATTGGTTCGATTTATATGCCGCCCTTCTCCGGAGACTCAGGGCGGCTTACAATGCGTTAAGCAATAGCCTTCATACTTTTGTATATACCTGCTTAGTAGGGCTTTTTGGGCCCCTCTAAGCGGTGTTCTTTTTTATACAAAGTCAGCTTATTGCCCCCACAATCCGGGTCCTCATTTTACCTACCTCGGAAGGATGGAAGGCTGAATCAGCCTTGAGCCTGGTGAGATTCAAACTCGCAGTAATTGCAGCAGCTGGCAACTAAGTACTACTTTAACAGCACTTTAATCCTCTGCACCACCAAGGCTCCCTTGTGTCCCTTGTCTTTCGAATACAGATGGCTCATCATTTGGAACACAACACGCCAGATATCACAATTGTTGAAAACCGAAATGTACAATTTATTGATATCATGGTACCAGGAGATGACAGAACTGGAAAAAAATCACGGAATATCGCAACCTGGCCATCTAAACTACACGGCTATGGATGAAACATGTAACAGTGATACCCATTGTTATCGGGCACTTGGTACCATGTCCAAGAATTTTACAAAACACATCAAGAAATTGCAGCTTCCAGCAATAACACCAGCGGAACTGCAAAAAACTGTGCTACTTAGAACTTTGTATATTATAGGAAGATACTTGGTTGATACCTAGGACACTGGCAGCATTTTTAAATGATCAGTTGACTGAGTTTCATGTGTAATGAATAAAAGATAATAATAATAATGAGGAGGAGGAGGAGAAGGAGGAGGAGGAGGAGGAGAAGGAGAAGGAGAAGAAGAAGAAGAAGAAGAAGAGATGATGATGATGATACTTGCTTGATACCTAGGATGCTGGCAGCAAACCATATCAGCCATTAGCACCAGTAAATCGTATTTATGACGCATTTTTAAATGATCAGTTGACTGAGTTTCATGTTTAATGAATAAAAGAGATAATAATAATAATAATAATAATGATAATAATAATGCAACAAAAAGCAGCATGAGCTGGGTCAGGGTATCTGTCTGTCTATCTGTTTATTTATCCTGGTTATTTCTGGTGGGATTGGAAGTTAGCTTATTCTAACTTCCAATCCCACCAGAAATAACCAGGATAAATAAACCAGGATAAATAGAACTAGCTGTTCTTGCCAAAAAAGCAAGTTTCAAGGTGTGTGGGGGGTGGGGGTGGGGGTGGGGAGCCTCTTAGAATTTGCAACCTGGGGCTGCATGTACAAAATCTACAGTACATTTTGAATGGTTTTTCTACTGGTTTGATTCTCTTCTAAATATAAACTGTCTTCTCCTGTGCAAATGTCTAGCTGGGCACATGATCTCAGATTGCCTAAATAAAATGAATGTATTTCCCACCAGGGTATCGACATTTTAAACTTTTTTATTATACCCTAATGAAAGAAGCTCAAATAGACATTTTATTAATTTAGAAAGGGGCACATGTTTCTTTTCAAATCAAAAATCATAGCGGTGTTTTTTTACAGCGTCTGAGAAACTGCTACTTGCTTGGAAGGAGATGGAACAGACCGTCGAGCTTCGTGGAAGAGTAAGTTGTAATTTACTTAAAATTAGATTTGATAACCGTAGAATAAATATTTTCCCCGGCTCTTGTATAGACTGGCCGAGGTCACTAAAGGAAGAAGCCTGGTTTGTTGAACACGTCAAGATGAGTGGACCTGGTTATGACATGAATGAACAAACCACAATATTGTTTAGTTCTGTGTGTGAACCTTGCTCTGTACAGGAGTTCTGTATTCCTATGCTTCTGTGGCAAATAGACTGAGACAGAGAGGCAGCTTTAACCAAAGCTGCCTAGTGAAATGTAATATTCACAATGACATTTGATTCTGGAGCTTATTGGCTCTTTGGTAGTCTGCTACCTCAACACGATTGTTCGTGTTCTCGTTCAGAATGTGTAAGCGACAAGTATTGCTATCCTTCAAAAGCTTTAAACATGCTAAATTGATTTATGCATGGAGCCATCTTTTACAACGTATCACTGAAAATGTTTTTAAACTCTACTCAGGTTGGTCTTTGGTTTCAGAACCTAGGAAGGATGCTTTTTGCTCTAAATTTTTATCTAGAGATACACATTAACTCTCAAATAAAATTGAGGCATTGATTAATGGCATATAAAGGCAGAGGTCTCTGTAATGGTAGTTTAATACTCTTGACGATGTCAGCAGATGGCTGTTTAGTAGAATAAAATTATAATTATTTTAGTTCCAGAGGTCGCAGAATGTCTGCTTCTTTCTCTTCAAATATACCTGGAACTTGTATATATATGTCAGGAGATGCGGTGGCTCAGTGGCTAGGATGCTGAGCTTGTCGATCAAAAGGTCGGCAGATCAGCGGTTCGAATCCCTAGTGCAGCATAACGGGGTGAGCTCCCGTTCCTTGTCCCAGCTTCTGCCAACCTAGCAGTTCGAAAGCACGTAAAAAATGCAAGTAGAAAAATAGGGACCACCTTTGGTGGGAAGGAAACAGCATTCCGTGCGCCTTTGGCATTGAGTCATGCCGGCCACATGACCATGGAGACGTCTTCGGACAGCGCTGGCTCTTCGGCTTTGAAACGGAGATGAGCACCGCCCCCTAGAGCCAGAAACGACTAGCACATATGTGCGAAGGGAACCTTTACCTTTACTTTATATATATCAACTTTCAGCAAGTCAGACGGATTCAGTACAAGTTGGGTTCATGCAGCAGGCCAGGTCAACCTAAGAAGATGTTGGATAATTTGTGACTCAACAAATTGTGAATATTCAGCCAATGTCGACATAGCATATTGGGTGAACCAGCCATTTGATACTCAGACCAGATAATTCTGGATCCAAAAAGAGGGCTACCAGCTGGTTAAACTGTAGTTAGAAGCATATGACTCACTAAGGCCCAACAGCGTTTTCTGCTATTCTTAATTTGTATCCTTCCTTTGCCTCTGAAAGGAGGAAGATGCGGAGCAGCTGGTGAAGAAGACGATGGCCCTGCAGACAGACATCGTGGAACTACAGAGAATGCCACAGGGCCGAAAACAAGGGAGCTCCTTGGATGATCTGTAAGTTGTGCTTCGTGGCACTCCTTATCTAGCAGTCGTCATAATCTGCTTAGAAGATCTGTTCCAATATCCTTTCGTTAGGAGCAGCAAAGAATAGCATTTTTCCTCCCAATAAGTTGTGTTCATATCATATACCTAATTCCGCTGTTCCCTTAAGGCAAATATTTCTGGGCACCATTAGCCTATGATTATAAGGGCCCTAGTCAGATTGCCATCTAAGAAAGGCAGCTTTCTTAGATGATATCCTAGCCACCACAAAAATGGAGAAGAGTTAGAGAAGATATTTATTTATTTGCTCAAACATGTCCTCAAACACACCTTCCTCCTCCTCCTATGTTTTCCACAACAACCACCCTGTGAGGTGAGCAGAGTGGGACTAGCCCAGGGGTCAGCAATCTCTGGAGCCGCATGTGGCTCTTTCATCCCTCTGCTGAGGCTCCCTGTCACCGGTCAGCTCCACAATTGATAGGCCTTTCGGTTAGGTCAGGTAGAGGAAAAAGGATGCCGCGCTAGGAGGAGACTCTATGGTGGGAGAACCGGACTTCCGGTCAGCTCCAGAATTGAATGGGTGGCTTCCGATTAGGACCTTTGTGGCTCTTTGAGTGTTTAAGGTTGCCAACCCCTGGACTAGCCCAAGGGTTATATAGATCTGCAATAGCCTTACTATGATTAAAATCATCGTGGATAAAAGTTAGAACTGAAACATGAGTATCAAGATGGACTCCCAAAGCACCACTGCTTTTACCGGATTTTTATAGCAATTTTGCTCTGTGTTGGCCACTAGATCACACGGTAATCGCTGTATTAACCATTTTGTTTCTGTTTATTGGGGAAGTGAATTAAATCTGCAGCCCCAAGTTGATTTTGGCTAAAACTGACTCCCATCTTGCTGGCTAGAGTTAGAAACAATATCTGTTGTGCACTAGTTAATGTGTATTATTTGAACAGAACAGTAGAAAGTTTTGGGGCATCTAAAGCTCATTGCAAATGATGCGCAGCACTTCATGGGGACGGTAGATCTACTGTAACTGTTCTGAGTTGTTTTGTACACTTGCTCAAATTTACTTTTATGGGTTACCAAACTTGTGTTTTCTCAAGTTTGTTTTTTTCAAAGACCATCTGTTCACCTGGTCTATTCTGTCCCCCTTCCCCACACAGGCAAACACACAACCAGGCATGCCTGCCAAGATTTTATTAAGCGAACAGACTAGAAACTCTTGCAGATAAGAGTTTTGACAGTAAACTACAAAATGCCTGCCAAGTCAGTTTTCACTCACAATTAGCAAGAGAAAGTTTATCCATAGTCCAGTTCAGTAGCAAAAAGTAATCCACGAAGCAAGAGTTCTTGATAAAACAAATAAAACAATATTTGAAATCTTTATTCTTCAATTTTTATTTTCAATAGGGAGAACCAGGCAAGAGACTTGTACCGGAAATTGAGAGAAAAACCAAGAGGTAATATATTGTTTTTTACAGTAGTGCAGTCTTGCTCCATAGTTTTTTTTACAGAGACTACTTTATAAAACCAGAGAGAAATATCCAGCTGCAGTTTTCAAGCTTAAATCTTCTGTCATTTTAACGCATTACAAACTTTTTTCTTAATTCTTAATTAAGTAATTAAATAAATTTTCTTAAAATTTCTTAATCTGGATTTTATTTCACAGAACATAAAGTACTGCTGTTATCCTAGGAAGCCCATTTGACATAACTCACTTCTTTTTTGTGAAAAGGACATGGTACAAATCTGGATTTTTTTTTTCACACAAAATAGAACTGATTTCTAAATAGTTTTAGAAAATACAAATGAATAGTCATCTGCAGTAAGATATGTAACAAAATTATGCCATGTTTGATGCAAACAGGAGCCTTCTCTCAGAATTTGGTGACATGTGACTAAATTAAGGGTATAATTTTTTTTTCTTCCTGAACTCAAAGAATAGGAATGTGGAAGTTCTTTTAAGCAGCTACAGACAACTTCTTCACTTGTATGCTCCACAAGTAATTTTTTAGAATAGAAAACACAGCATCATCAAACTGTCGTGACCTAGGCCCAAGTAGTTAGTATTAAATGCAAACAGTTCGAAAACAAACAGACTTTAAAACAAATTCTTCAAAACACCATTCCTCATTCCTCCACCATTTATCACTGACCTTGGGATAATTAGGCAAACTGCCAAAGGTTTTTCTTGGCAAAAGTTCAGAAGCAGAAGACACTGACAAGAAATGAATACAGTGAAAGAAGAAGCAATTCTTTCAATGTTGTTTTCTGGCAAAGAGGCCAAGAGCCGTTGCTGGTCTTTTAAGCCTTATGGGAGGGGCCAATCATCTCCTGGCCTTACTCCTGAGTCGTCCTTTTTGCATTAGCTGCTCTTGTCTTCTGGCAGCTCTTTTCATGCTTGCACTAGGAACAGGCTCCTCCTGTTCCTCTGCCTCTCTGCTGTCAGCCTCTGGAGGCTCCGGAATCAGCACATTACACCCTGATGGCCCTGGCCCCATCTCTGCCTCCAACGCAGAGCCCTCATCTGGGCCTTCCCCAGGATGAGGACTGGCCCATGTTCTTCCTCAGCCTCACTGCTGTCCAACTCCACTACCATCTCCGCAGGCTGCGGGCAGACCATAACACAAACCCCTGAACTTGACTTGATTGTATGTTGTATTTATTTCTTTTTGTGCGACAATCCAAGACTTATGCTTGGGAATTCTTGAAGCTGGTGGACCCAAAGCTACCAGGGTAGCACAACCTCTCTTGAGCCCTCCAGCAACGGCAGAATTTAGCAGCGTCTCTTTCCATCTCTTCTCGTGTCTAAAATAGTTCGTCGTGTTTTGCACATTTCTCATTCTTCTCCAGATCAAAGGACTAGCGGGGACAGCCAAGAAGTAGTACGGTTGCTCCTACAGGCAATCCAGACCTTTGAAAAGAAGATCCGCCTCCTTTACGTTCAGCTCAGGTACGGCTTCCAAAATTCCCTTCTAACGCAAGTGGGCTGGGAATTTGGAATATAGGTACAGCGGGGGAAATACTCTCAGCACGCAGAGAGCTAAAAGCAACCGTAACATCCTGGCCGCCTGGGGTGCAGCTGCTAACAGGTGACTCGATCGTCATTTTTGCAGTAATACCGTGGTCTGTAAGCAGAAGGCCCTGGAACTGTTTCCTAAGGTGGATGAGGTGATGACTCTTATGCACGAAGATGAGAAAACAGTTGTCCGGCTTCAGGAGAAACGACAAAAAGAGCTCTGGAACCTGTTGAAAATTGCATGTGTGAGTAAAATCTCATGACGGGTAATCCTCGACTTAACAACCATTTGCTCAGTGACCCAGAGGTGCTTTTTCAAGAGGCAACCAGACTTTCCGGAAAGTCCAGTTGCCTCTTGTCGACAACCACGACCTGGATGACTTGAGAATCTCCAGAGACATTCGTTCAGTGACCATTCAAAGTTATAACGGCACTGAAAAATAGCAATAGCAATAGCCCTTAGACTTATATACCGCTTCATAGTATTTTACGGCCCTCTCTAAGCAGTTTACAGAGTCAGCCTCTTGCCCCCAACAATCTGGGTCCTCATTTTTACCAACCTCGGAAGGATGGAAGGCTGAGTCAACCTTGAGCTGGTCAGGATCGAACTCCTGTCAGTCGGCAGAATTAGCCTGTAATATTGCATTCCAACAGGAAGGAAGGAAGGAAGGAAGGAAGGAAGGAAGGAAGGAAGGAAGGAAGGAAGGAAGGAAGGAAGGAAGGAAGGAAGGAAGGAAGGAAAATAGCAATAGCACTTAGACTTATATACCGCTTCACAGTGCTTTGCAGCCCTTTCTAAGCGGTTTACAGAGTCAGCCTCTTTCCCCCAACAATCTGGGTCCTCATTTTACCCACCTCAGAAGGATGGAAGGCTGAGTCCACCTTGAGCCGGTCAGGATCAAACTCCTGGCAGTGAACATCGAGTTAGGCTGCAATACTGCATTCTAATCACTGCGCCACCATGGCAAAAAATGACTTCCGGCTGTTTTCACATCACCATTCCAGCATCCCCATGATCATGTGATCAGAATTCGGATGCTTTTCATCCGGTTGATATTGATAAAGGTTGTAGTGTTACATGATCACCTTCTGACAAGCAGAGTCAATAGGGAAGCCAGATTCGCTTAACAACCGTGTTCCTTAATAATTGCAGGGATTCACTTAGCAACCGTGGCAAGAAAATGAGGCAAAACTCACTCGTCTTGCTTAGCAGTAGACATTTTGGACCCCGCTGTGGTCATAAGTCAAGGACTACCCATATCTAAATCTACTTGATGGGAAATGCTCAAATTCTGCAGTATTGGCAAAGAAGCAATGAAGAAAAACCATGTTGATTTAAGGCATCCCATTAACGTACCCAATTTCCAGTTTGCATGCAAAAATACCGTTTTTTCCCCTTTCCCCTTCCGCAGAGCAAAGTCCGTGGGCCGGTCAGTGGAAGTCCAGATAGCATCAACATATCGCGTCCTAGTAACCCTGGTCAGCTGTCACTCCAGGTTACAACTCCACAGAATCATTTGGTGGATTCTGGGGTTAAAAGGTAATGGTGAAAAATAGTTCAAAATTGGAATATCTGGCCCTGCCTGCAGTTGTTCAGTTGACGTGGATCTGGGATTTAGCTACAGTTTACATCATTTCAACTTCAGCTGTTTCCATTAATCTTTTGCGAAAAAGAACTTTGGTATCATATTCCAAATTGGGTCTTTTTTGAATTGAACTCTACCTAGTTTCATGGTAATGGTTTGGAAATAGTTGCCATTGCTGCTTCTGGGATTGATTTCCTTCCTTCCTTCCTTGCTTCCTTCCTTCCTTCCTTCCTTCCTTCCTTCCTTCCTTCCTTCCTTCCTTCCTTCCTTCCTTCCTTCCTTCCTTCCTTCCTTCCCCCCCTCCCTCTTTTCCTTTTCCATTCTTTCTTTCCAGTTTACCTTGAAATTGCCCTTCTGTCCAAAAAGTCATCTGATCCAGTCTCACTTTGCTTTTTGAGATTAGCCAAGGTCAACCAGGGTCTGCCACCTGACTCCCAGAGTCAGTTCATGGAGAAAGAGGCATCTGTTCTGTTTTGCATTAAGATCCAGTGTCCTTTTGACTGGAAGCTCCAATCAAAAGCGGTTGACCTTGTTTGCAGAAGAGGGACAAGTCATAGAGAGGGGTGACGTGGTCCCACTCAGCAGTGCAGGATCATATAATGCAATATATATATATATATATATTTATTGAATTTCTATACTGTCCTTCTCCCAAAGGACCCAGGGTGGTGAACAGATTAAGATTTCATATACATATTATATATATATATATGTGTTTTCTGAGATTTTCGCGGGTGTTTGTATATAGGTCTTTGGTTATTCGGGTCTTCTCCCGCGTAGAATTGGAAGTATCTTGGCGACGTTTCGACGAAGTCTCATTCGTCATCTTCAGGCTGGTGTTCTTGGCTTCGTTCTTTGGCTTGCTCCTGGAAGCACGAAGCTGAGAACACCAACCTGAAGATGACGAATGAGACTTCGTCGAAACGTCGCCAAGATACTTCCAATTCTACGCGGGAGAAGACCCGAATAACCAAAGACCTATATATATATATATATATTATAAACAGTAAATAATAAATTGAGTCAACTTGGTGTATCTACTAAGACCTTGGCATAGATGTTTATGCTAGCCCTGCTATATATATATATAACTATTACATATTTTATATATATACAAATATATATAAATAAATATAGAAACACCTCAGTCTTTAACGCTTCATCAAGGTGATAAGAGCCTTCCCTAGCACATTATTCAGTTACGTTTCTCATAAATGAAGGCAAATATTCGTGTCCCAGGATCCAATCTGGGTTGGTCACCAGGACCAGAGGTTTACTCTGTTGGAGCCCATCTTCAGGGATCTTCTCTCTTCCGGAATATGGGCTATACCAACGTTGGCGAATCTTTTTGGCACCGAGTGCCAAAATGGGACACTGCATGCATGCGCGGGTGCTAGAAACTGGAAGAGCAGCCAGCCAGTGCGCATGCTCATGCTGGGAAGATGATCTTCCGGTGCTCATGTGTACGTAAAGACCAGCTGGCCGGTATGCATGCATGAGCCAGAAACAGGAAAAGCAGCCGCCTGGGGCACATGTATGTGCCGGGAAGATGATCTTCCGGTGTCCAGTGCACGCATGGACACCAAGCAGGTAGTCTTCGCGCCGTATGGCCGCCAGAAACTGGAAGACCAGGGGGCCAGTGCGGTAGTGAAGGTAATTAGAACCCACCCCTGATCACGGGGCTATGCTGTGCTTCGTTTTTATGCGGTAGCTTCCTATTGGTTGTTTGTTAGGTTGATGGCCGATGATTGGCTGTTTTTCCTTATGCCGCCAAATCCTTGGCTGCTAAGTATTTGATAAGCTGGCGGTAAATCAGCAGTCCTGTTGATTGACAAGGAGCACGTTTCCCAGGCTTCAATCATTTCCCTGGCTATCTTTGTACCTGCTCGGCCAACAATCTTCATAGCTGCGAAATTGAAAGTTAGTTTTCCGTCTGGCTTCGTAAAGGAGAAATGAAAATATATTTGAGTGGGAAGTGCTACTGCTTGCCCATTTTCAATCTCACAGATTACCAGCATCAAATAAATGGTTTTATTCCCTTTTAGCATGTAATATGCTTTTTTTTTAAAATTTAATTTATATGCCGCCCTTCTCCGGAGACTCAGGGCGGCTTACAATGCATTAAGCAACAGCCTTCATACTTTTGTATATAACTGCTTAGTAGGGCTTTCGGCCCCCCCGAGCGGTGTTCTTTTTTATGCAAAGTCAGCTGATTGACCCCACCATCCGGGTCCTCATTTTACCTACCTTGAAAGGATGGAAGGCTGAGTCAACCTTGAGCCTGGTGAGATTCGAACTTGCAGTAATTGCAGGCAGCTGGTGTCACTTTAATACAACTTAAGCTGCTGTACTTAATTTAAGAGCTTTTGCTCTTAACATCTGCAGATGCCCTTGTCCGTTGAACCCAGACGGTTGGCCCAAAAGCCAACTACAGCAGCTCATTTTCAGCTCCTGTCTAGAATCTGCTTAATTTAAAATGTGTGTCTCCCAAATTCTGATCCACAAGGCAGCAATCCCATTTTGGCATGCAGTCCATTCAGTGCACTTTGCACACACACACACACACACACACACACACACACACACCACCCTCAAAATAGAAACAGCTGTTGGAAACCACACTGCCAGATATGTAGCAGGGCAGCATTGCTGAAATACTTTGTTTTTTTTTTTAAATTTCATTTATATGCCGCCCTTCTTCGGAGTCTCAGGGCGGCTTACAATGCGTTAAGCAGTAGCCTTCATACTTTTGTATATTTATATTTATACAAAGTCAGCTTATTGCCCCTACAAACTGGGTCTGGGATTTCAAAAGAACAAGCTGCTTGTGTAGTATACCTGTAGCTCCCAAACCGAGACTGCTATGTGATTGTGTTGCTTTCAATGTTCTTAGGACAGCAAGCAGGTACTTGAGCATTCAGAGTGCTTAAGAGGCAAACAAAATTTAAGGTACGAAACTGAGTAATTTTGTCTTTTTCCAATCAAAAAACAGGGTCCCGGGATTTCCGATTCAATAACCACTTTGCTTAGTGGTGGAGTTGCCAGGCCTAATGAGGGCTATCTATAATGGAAACTGGCAGAATTTCAGATATATCTATTAATTCAGGAGCTTGTTACACTTATTTTCTTGAAGACTATTTAAGAACGTAGTGGATTGTCCTTTGAAGCCTTTTGTATTTAGGAAAAAGAATTCAATATCGTGCAAAATTAGCTACTATTTTAATTGGGCTAGTACAGAATTCTTAAGAAATGAAAAGCTGCCTTGCTCCTGACAAAGAAAGCAGTGAATTAGGAGGGTGGCCTCTCTTTGTACCCAGCATTTTGCCTGTGAAATTGTCTTTATAAAAGCTTCTTTTTTTATAATTTTGTCTCTTAGTGAGGATCTTCTGGTGGAAACTCACAGCCTCTGCAGTCAGCTGGAGAATGTCATGGTTGATACAATGAGAGATCAAGAGCACAGTTTTATGGTAAGTTCTGGTCCTCTCTAGCAGATGGGTGATGGGTTAGGACAGGGGTTGGCACCCTTAAACACTCAAAGAGCCACAAAGTCCTAACCGGAAGCCCCCCCATTCAATTCTGGAGCCGACTGGTGACAGGGAGCCAGAGCAGAGGGATGAAAGAGCCACATCTGGCTCCACAGGTTACTGACCCCTGGGTTAGGAGAAAAGTAGTAAGAGCCATTCTCACTTTTCAGCCAACTAGTTATACAGAATACGGCTTAAACAGAGATAGAAAATAGAGAAGAAAAATTAAAAAGAGGAGGGGGAGAAATTACTTAACTCACGTATCTATTGGTTTATCTCAGACCTGAGCATTTTAAGGCATGGAGGCCACATCTGGCCCATGGGCTGTTCCACTCCAGCCTTGGGTAGCAGGCATTATCATCGGGGGTGGGGGTGGTACCTTGTTTCCCCCTGTCTTATATTTTTTGGAACCCTGAAATAAGCACTTGGCCTTATTTTTGGGGAGGTCTTATTATTTTGGGGGGCATGGAGCAAGACAGGGCTCCTCTTGCTGCCTTACTTGATTTCCAGCTCTGCGTTTAAATATTTTCGGGGAGGATTTATTTTAGTGCATGCGCTCAAAAGCCCAATTGGGCTTATTATCAGGGGTGGTCTTATTTTCGGGGAAACAGGGTAGCAATAGCACTTAGACTTATATACCACTTCGCAGTGCTTTTACAGCCCTCTCTAAGCCATTTACAGAGTCAGCCTCTTGCCCCCAACAATCTGGGTCCTCATTTTACCCACCCCGGAAGGATGGAAGGCTGAGTCAACCTAGGGCCCGGTGAGATTTGAACTGCCAAATTGCACGCAGCCAGCAGTCACGAGAAGAAGCCTGCAGGACTGCGCTCTAACCACTGAGGCATCAGCCTGCCCCAACAGCAATGGTTTTTCATGTGGGAAAATGAATTGTTCACCTCTGATCTATCTGTGTGTTAACAAATGCAGAATACATTAATAGGAACATAAATTTTCTTTCTGTTTAGACTTTGGACTGGAGTTGGCTGGAACTCCCAGCGGAGGAACAAAAAAGACTAGAACAAACTCAGATGTGACTATAATCTTAATTTAATCACATAATAATTAACTTTCCATCATGTTGATGACCTGACCTTCGTGTAAGTGCTGTTCTTGGAAAGAAATCTAGACTTGCAGCCTGCTTGGTGACCCAAAGTGGTGTATTTGATTCTTACTCTACTGTAATATAAACTATATTTTTCTGTACCGTTTCCATTGTTCACCTGGTGGTGCGCTTCCATATTACTGGTTAATTGCAGACACTGAAAACAGTTGGCATACATTTTGTTACACGGATGTACACAAGGAAAAAAAATCACCATTTCCAGCAAGGAAAGAACGTGGAAGCCTCTTAACATGAGGCTTCCACATAGGATACAATTCTGTTAATATTGCTCTGAATACCTTTGTGGGACAGAAGCCGCGCTGATTTTCCACGAGAGCTGGGAAGTTCATGATGTAGGGACAGAGGCCAACGGAGCAGTCTCTCTACACGCAATCTTTCCTCCTGAAGTCATTGGAAAGTTTGAATGGCATTTGCAGGCACTGTATAGAGGCACTCCCAGCATCTAGTTTTACAGCTTCCTCAATGGACTTTTGTGTTAATACTTTTTTGGGAGAAGTAAAAACCGCAACAAAGAAATAAAAATATATTGAAGCCTTATTTTGGTTATTGTAAGTGGTAAATTCATCGCTCTTCGTCTAGTGTGAATGAGCCAAAGATTTAGGTCCCCTCTAACCAGGTTTTGTGTTGCGTTATGGTTAAAAAAAAAAATTGAAAGCAGTGAAATATCTAGGATTTGAGGAACCGCCAATATTCCATAGTTCAATTATTCCCATCGATATTTTTTTTTCTAACAAGAATAAGTGGATACATTAAGCTTACATTTTAAAACACATTATTAAAAGAGAATGCTTTGTGCCTTGAAGTCTTGCCTGAGTCTTTTCCCAAGCCATATGTTCTGCAGGCCTGAGACCAGTTTAAAAAAAATTAACTGTCCTCCAACAGCAAAAAAGGATCCCATTATTTTTTTACAGCAGACCATAATGGAAAAATAGGTATTGTTATAATAAAGGCTATAACTTACTATTTTTAATACAGAAACAGACTTAACACAGTAGCTATTTTATTGATTTATTTGTTAAGCAAGTATTAGTTGATAGTATCTGAAAGGCACACATTGTATTCCTCAAGAGGGAAATAGCAAAAAAAAAAAAATCTCTCAAATGGAGAAAAGGTCATTTAATTTGCTACTACCAGTATATTTATTCTCTATGAAGTGCTATATAAAAGAATCTAGTTTTTCTACTCGAGAGAGCGCAGCAGTTTTTTTAAAAAAAATTCCTTTGGCAGCAAAACTGTGTGAGTTACAGAAATGGCATGCAATTCCCCTCCAACAATTATTTTCCTATCTTGGCTGGTTTGGTCCCAAACGGAGAAGATTTAGGATTTTAAAAGTAGCATTAATCAAACAAAGGATTGGGTTCCAAATGTGATTTCATTTATTTCCATTTTGATGCAAAACCAAAGCTTTCACTACAGCACAGAGACCAGTTTTACAAAAGGTCGTGAAATGTCGGACATGCACGATGTGATGAAGTAACACAGAAGGATGGGAAGTGGGAGATTCTTCCTTTAACCAGATGCTATGCTGTCTTCCAAGGAACACTTTTAAAATAACTGAAGAACTGAACTGAAATGTAGCATTACAACTTCCATGTAACATTACAACCATTACAACTTCCATGCATTCCTTCAAGTATTGCCCTTCATTAGGTTGCACTCTCCAGACTTCAGTGTTGGGGGGTTACAACAATTCTTTGGAAGAATATCAAGTTCACGCTTTTTGAAGTTTCACAGAAGAGTTTAAGGCCAGAACATGTGGGGTTTATTTTCTCCTTCATCTTCCAAATAAAGATCTAATACTTCATCAATACCTACATTAAGCTTCCAGCTCAAATCCCAGACCGATTTTATGGCCGCCGGTGCTGAAATTCTTGCCGTCAATCAAAGTTGAGAGAGTCAACTTCACACCTGATAGAAAGATGACATTGTTTAGAGAATGAGAAACAGCAGAATTAGAGAATGAAGGGGGGGGGGGGATCTCAAGATTCTTAAGTTTTTGTTCAAGCCACTTTCCGTTTGCTGGAGAGTTTTGACACTAGAACTCTCCAGACTAACTTTGTTCAATCTAGCTACCTTCCCTTCATTTGCCCTTCAGCTCTTAGGACAGGATTCTCTCTTGGCATGGTGGTTAGAACACGTACTATTCTTGGCCAGATTCGTATACTGCACACTCCTGTGATCCACATGGAATCCCACTGAGCTATTCTGAATGACAGCTGACATTGCCTGCAGGCTTTCAAGCCAATGATCACAATCGCGAGAAGCTTCGTACAACTATTATTAAAATGAAAAGCAAATCAGGAAAGCAAATCATTAACGTACCAGGCCGGAGAGTCTGAGTGTAACCAAGTCCAATGAGGCTGGCATTATTCACTTTGGCCTAAAAAGAAAGAAGAAAGTGTAGCACATAAGTAACACGTGGGTTCCTTCCTAGGATAAGCATTTACGCATATATCTTGAACGCGGAAATTTGAGAACTAGAACTAAGAACTTACCGATAAGGAAAAGCTAGTTAGCAATTGCCCATAAAAAGGATTCTCCTTCACTGACCTTGGATAAAAGAATAGTTCCTACAACCATAGATATAAATCTTGCTGTTCTTATATATGAAGCTACTGGGAAATAACTAAGGAGGGATTTTCTTTCAGTCTAGAGACCATAAACTACTTGATTGCCCACATTCATTGGTAAATAAGTAACTAAAGATCTGTTAGAGGTTAGAGATAGTAAGATTGCAATTTTTTTTTCCTACTCAAGTTCCTAGATCCTCTGAAGTCTATCCATGAATCCCAGGTTAAGGACACTTAGCTTAAAGCTACCATCAGCAAATGATCATATTCACAAACTTATTTGTAAGCTAGCAGCATTTACTGAAACATACAAAACGATTCCAAAAGAAGGTCCCAAAAGGAAAGTTTGATATTTTATTTATTTATTTATTATTAAAATTTATATGCCGCCCTTCTCCCGTGGGACTCGGGGCGGCTCACAAGGTTAAAACAACAATAACAATACTAAAAGATGGTCCAATTAGTGTTTCCCATCACCGTAACAAATTAAACTAATTAAAAATGTTCTATGTTCCATATTCTAAACTAAGAAGTAGCAAAAACAGGTGTAATGCATTCAGAGAGGAGGTTCAGAAATTTTGCTAAATGATGGTTTAGTGAGATGCAAATGGTCTGTGCTTGCCCTCAATTTTGCTGTTCAATGTCACATCATCCAAACTTAGCAATGGCTAACAAGCCAACTTCAAATCACAGTCTCTGAAGGTGGCTTAAACTGAAATTAACCACAGCTATGGCAGATTCAGAAAAATCATTAACCAACGAGGAGTTTCCAGACGTCTAAGTAAACAGGAGGAAGAGAAAAGGGAGAGAAAGAATATGACATCCAAACGACTCCCATTAACCAACGCATAGTTGCAATATTCTAGAAAACTGGCAAAGTTCTTACCGAGACAGAAGCTTTATCATCCAGCTGGTATTTGGAGGCAATGCCAAACCGAGTGTTATTACTTCCGGCAGTCCAAGCAAGACTTACAGCTGTTTCAACCTTGTTATTAACCTTCTGGTAGATTGAGCCACCAAATTCAGTGCCATCATTCCTGTTTGGTAACAAATCAGAAGAAATTCAATTTCTGCCCTTAAAAAGAATTCTGCCTCGATTCAAACCCACCACTACCAATCACACCTTTTGCTTCCCCAGTTCTCCTTGAGTAAACAGACTGACAAGTGTTTGAATAACCCAATTGAATAATTTTCCTCTGGCCTTGGCATTCTTTTAATGTATCCAACACTTCAGAGCGAGGTGATGTACAAAGATTATAGAGCAAGCGCGTAATGTACAAAGATTATAGAGCAAGCGCGTAAAGTTAAAAATCACTGATCAATTGGCGAAATCAGAAGTTTGGTTGCACTTTTTCCAACTAACATGCTTTATTCAAAGACCTGAGCTTTCATCAGATCCTTCCAAATTCCTGGTTTGTTTGTTTTTTTGTTGTTGTTGTTGTTGTTTGCCACAGCCTTGTTCCTACAATCTTTGTATAAGTCACAGTGTAGATACAGGGAAGAAGAACCAGGCAGAAATATAAATAAGGAGTCCAAATTCTTCAGGATGGACATTACTACAACCAGCCAGTCAGCTGTGTCTGCACTCTGACACTTCAGCTATTCTCAAAATGTAGGACCTACTAAATAAAAAGCTTATCAGCTGCTTCTCTACCAAAATCTCAACTGATAAGTAGGAAAGAAACCTTGTTTCAGGTACAGCAAGACTTCATGTAGTCTGAAGTTTTCACTCCTCTTCGCCTCCCCCACTATCAAGGACAGGCATTTGTTCAACTGTAATAGTTTATCTCACTCACTCATTCGCTCACGGTTCAGCCCCCTCCCACCCCTCGTCCTTCAATCAGTACTTACACATTTGTATGCAGCTGGAAATCTGCTGCCTTGTAACCCAAGGCAAAATTATTCTGTGAAAGTTTGGATTTAGCTGTGTCAAAAGCCATCTGATAGCCAGCCAGCCAACCATCATAGCCCAACACGGCCCAGCCATGAATGGTTGGTCCTGAGAGATCGATGTCAACGTTACAACCTAAATTTATATATTCTCGTTTGTAAGAGGTCTTCAATTTCCCACTTTTCTTCCTGGCAAAGGGGAGGTGGAGAAGAAGAAAAAGAAGAGAAAATTTGGGTCAGGCTGTCTTAGTATATAGCACAGACTATGTTTTATTGACATTTTCTACTACATTTGAAGGATCAAAACTCTGCCAACTTAATGTTACGAAAACAGTCAGCAACCAAGTCCCTGCAATAGTTAGGAGGCATCTATGGGATTCCCAAACTGTATTTTGTTGACATGTTAAAGGCATATTACATACGTGTAGAAGGACAAGCATTTTCTATTAACAACTGATCTCCCACAGCCTCCTGGTAGTTTTTCAAAAGTGCCTGGGGTTCCAGGAGAGAGAGGGTGTCCTCGTGGATTTAAAAAAGCAGTCTGGATGTTATACCACATCCTACGGGGAAGGGATGTAATGCAAGAGGCCTTTTAGAGGAATACTTACCCTGTATTTGGTACAAACATGGTTTCAAGACTTAACTTCATTCCCTCAGCCAACTGCAGTGGAAAAAAGGAAACGAATACATTGGTTCTTTCTCCCCATAATATGGGTTACATTTTTTGGGTCCTGTTTTTGGATCCTCTACTTAACATTTCTTGTTCTCTCAGTAAATCACAGTAGAATTGTAACACAACGAAATGAAAGAACTGCTGTAATGGTGTCCTAAAAGCTGTGTTTTAATTTTACGGAAAAGGCACGGTTCTCATTTACCATTACAGCATGAAGCTCCTGGATTATTGGAAACTGAGAATTTGCCCTTCAATCACCTAAGCAGTATTCAAGCAGCATTGCTATGTACATAACACTAAATGACATTGTTCTTCAGGTACCAGAAGATAACTGCAAGTCAGAAGAATGCAGAACATCTTAAAATCTCCCCAAAATTGGGACTCATGGAATTCACTATTTTCTCAGTTTTTTCACTCAGAACTCCTCTTCCTAATCTTTAGATACTAGGAGACAAATCCACCCGGTGCTCATCCTCAGGTTTTAATTCTCCAAGGATTTCTACAGATCTTGTGCTAACCATGCTCATTCATTATTTACTTACTAATCAAATTTACACCCTGTTGCTCATAAAATAGGAAAATACACTAACAGTATAAAACATAGCATAATGTTACTCTGATAATTTTAAATTTTGTACAGATTAATATGAAGATCTGATCCAGGAAAAATGTGGGAGAAAATGTTTTTTTAAAAAACGTTTATAATACACAAAATCTATTTTATTCTGGACGGTGCACAGAATAAATTAGGTGCAATTAATGGTACTAACTGTACTGATTTCTCCCAATACAAGATGTGTCGTAGCCTAAATTCCCCGTTCTTACCTTATCTTCCATGGTGAGCTCTGTGCCTAAGGTGTTGTCGGTATTCCATTTCTGAGTGAATGTAAGTCCATAATCCTTAAATTTATACTTAGTCTCAAGGTTGCCTGAGGCTTTGCCTGTGTCTGTGTTGGAAGAGCCACTAGTAGTAAATTCCTGTAAACAAATTACATTTATCTTAAGTTGCAAAGATTTGGGCTTTTAACATGCAATGTTGA
Organism: Masticophis lateralis; assembly: GCA_030761175.1. Classification (NCBI taxonomy): domain Eukaryota; kingdom Metazoa; phylum Chordata; class Lepidosauria; order Squamata; family Colubridae; genus Masticophis; species Masticophis lateralis. Next base: position 21,144,421 of record JAUDYJ010000008.1, read on the forward strand.
CAAATTATACAAATCTCCATCTATAACAGGGGTGTCCAATCTTGGCAACTTTAAGACTTGTGACTTCAACTCTCAGAATTCCCCAACCAGCCATGCTAACTAGCCCTTGTCAAAGTTAGACACCCCTGATCTACTTCCCGTGCAGCGTTGTAAATGTAATCTACTGGATTTCAGGACCTTATCAAGATATATTTCTCCTGTCTGAGGTCTTATAATTCAGTGGGTGCCATGACACCGATAAAATTATATCTTTCCATACTACTATTGATCTATTAATATTGATAGTCTATTAATTCAGCATCAAGCTTTCACAATTCTTTTCATTCTGGAACAGAAAAAATGCTGCCCCTATTTTAATAAAACAGAATGTACTTAAAACTATCATACATTAGATCATGTAATACAAGACAGATATTTTAAAATCAAATATGAGACAGAAGAAATAAATCCCATTATTCTAGGTTAATGTAACTTAAGTGTTGCAAAGATGTAGAGGAGGGTTCAGCCCTTCTGGTGGTTGGCCAATGCCATACAGAGCTACTGGGAGAAATCATCTTTCACTCCCCTGTCCTCCCACCGTCCCCGTCCCCCGTCGCCCCCCCCCCCCGAGACAAATTTCAAAAACGGAACTTCCCACTAGAAATTCCACACTGGTATAGATGCCAATTAGGAAAAAAAAAACCCTCTGCCAGAACGTATGCAACATTTACAATTAATCTGATCAGGGTTTACATTTACACCCTTAGACTGCTTTTAATAGTCAAGCCCAATTCGAGAATTAGTGAGAATTTCTAAGCAGGTGAAGAATTTACACTGGGCTGGGGAATGGTGCATGTGATAAAATATGGATGAATATTTTATGCCAATTTCTCATTCTTTGGACAGTTCTGATATGAATGGTTCTTCTTAATAATGCAACACTTAGAGCCTGTTTATCACATTTTTTAAACTCGGAGTGGTTTAAGAGAGAGACTGGATCACAGTCTAAATAAATAAAGCTTAACAAAAAGCATATAGAAGAGAATATAGTGTATTCTTACCAGCTAATTACACATCCAAAAACAGTGTTGCATGAAAAAAGGGGGAAAAATTAAATTAGCACTGTTAATTCATCAGTAAAATTTGATTAATCCTATATATTACCATTTATACCTGGATTTCCAATTATATCAATCATATTATATATTCAATTATTTATCTTTCTTGCTTTAATTGTTCCGAGTATAGCAGAGAAATGCACGATAAAATTGCCATCAATCAAAATCTTTCTTTGCCAGTTACTAAAGCCACACTCCAAATTATTAAGTTCTGAAAAAGTCAAGTCACAAAACAGTGATAGGCAGGTAAGATTTGGGGATTCCAAAAAAGGAATATTTGTAGGCGCTACTTCTTTAGTGTTACACAGATTTTCCTAGATGTTTCACAAAGCCTTTTGTTATCTAAATTATTTAATTAAGGTCACTGCTTACCACTCCGCTGGAAGACTTGGTCTTCAAATCTAATTTGACCATTCCAAACCCTAAAATTAAAATACATACTAGAATCAATGATGTGATAAACAACATATATTTGTCTGAAATAGTTACAGACGAAAGCAACGTGACCATGTCACTTAACAACAAGCAATTCCAGTTGTTTGCTTGATGCTCTCATACCCTTCTGAAGTTCTTACTATGCTCAGGAAAAATCTAGAAGTTTATCTGCTCCCACAGAAACGCTTGGAATAAGTAAAAGTTACCATTCTCAGAAACGGAATTATTAATAATTGTAGGTTTTTCCAAAATTATGACATCTGAAAAAATATCAATTTTATTTATTAATTGCTGAGCCCTGCTATTACATTCCCTTTATGTCTCACAATTACTGAAGTGTAGAACAATACATTTTAAAAATGTTTGAGTCCCGAGCACTGCAAAAAATCTTGCAAGTTTATCCAATGATTAAAATATATATATATTTTTAAGTCACCTGAAAAGAAGATTTCCCTAAGAGATAAGTAATACCAGAGTATAATTTTTCTAGACGGCCAGTCTAAGGTTGAGGTGAAAAGAACAAAATTAGGGTTTGGGGCATTATGTTACTCACCATATCCTTTGTTGAATACATCCCTAGCAGATTTCCCCAGGTCACAATAAGCTGGTGGGATATTCATGGGGTCTACAAAAAGCACGATTACAACAGATTTAGAATTAACTCAAGCACACACATGGACACAACTTCAGTAGCAGTTCAGAATTCTTTGTATATCACAAGTGATGAAGTCCTGACAGTCTATTCACAAACCTTCAGGGATACAAGGCTTGTGGAAACACCCAGCAACCCCCAACAATTGGATTAGACTCCAGTAATACATTTCTCCCAAGGCAACCGCCCTTCCTTAGACATCCTTCCAACAATAACATTATGACTCGTTTCAAGAATTCTCCATTCCTGCCCATCCTTTTGATCCCAACTTTGACTCCTCAACAAGAAATTTCCAAGCCTGTGGGAAGCCAGAAGTTAGAAAGTGAGTTGAAGTTCAACAGGGTATCTTATTTCTTTGAGAGGAGATGTTGCTTTCTTCCTGATTTTGGACCCTGGGACCTGTCTCTTTATATTAATAAATTAGTGCTAAATCGGCTGCTGACTTTGCCTTGTTTTTCCACTCGACAAGAATTTTAGTCTGGCCAGACATGGTTTCTAATATGGCCCCTCAGAAGGCAAGCAAGAACTCCTTGTAAACGATAAAAGGCAAGATCAAAGCAGTAACTTTCTTATTAACATACATCATCCCAGGACTCTTGGTTTCTAATTATTTACTTGAAACGTTTAAACATCTCTAAGAATACACATATTTATGTAGACATTTATAGAGCAAGAGCAAGAGCGAGAAAGAGACCTACCTGACACTCTAGGGGGACAGGCGAACATGGTTGCAGACTCTGTATTTCACAGCTGAGCTCCTAAATCATTTACTTCTCACTGTGAATCTACAGAAGGACTCGCCTCTTTTAAGTATACCTGTCAAGTATGGAAGAGAGGGAAAAAGTGTTATCATTAGAATATAATAACTAGCACTTGCAGCGAAAGACCTGCAATATGAAATATTTTTTTACTCAAACATAATCCAAGTTTATCTTTATAAAAAACTAAACATACCATACATTTAATATTCTCAAAATTCTGAACCCCGAATCCTGAACGTAATTTCTTTGTTGTACATATTGTTCCAATAAAGAGGGTCTAATGCATTCCTAGGCCAGGATCATACACTTGATACAGCATTATATTTAATACCAAGGAAATTCAAATCTCAGTTTTATTAGATCACAATATTCCAGTGTGACTCTAAATCAGTTTCCATTTCTCAGACTAAACATATTTCACATAATTCTTTTGGCATCCCTACCTTTTAGGTCCCAATAAGTTGAAAAAATTTCTTGAATAGTTTTAACTTCAAAATACATTTGAGTGTGCCAGCAACATACCAATTCAAAATATTATTTTCAGTGACACCCACTTCTATATAATTGGTTGACCAGGTATTCCAGTTTCCCTGAAAAATGCATATTTACCTAAATTTGGATTATTAATTTCAACCTGCATTCTTTCAATCGGAAAGATTCTGGATGTGAAAAGTGACAAGCACTACTGGCTTTATCCTAAATAAAATTCCAAAGAGTAAGCACCCCCCCCCCTTCGAAATATATTAAAAACCATCATGGACAATCTGCGTGGAGAGCAGCGTCACATAAAATATGCCATTTATTTATTTAATCAAATGTATATGACCACTTATCTCACCCAAAGTGACTCTGATTAACGTACAATAAAGCCAATGATTTACCCCTATTGTAAAATCAACTAAAACGATTACATTACTTATTAAAACAAAGTTTATGAGAGGTTTAAAATCAGAATGTTACATGTTGTGTGGTCTCCCTGCTGTCTAAGGCATCCCCAGGCCTGATGAAGAAACCATGTTCTGAGAGCTTGATCCGACTATCTAAAGGAACATTCTAAGTATTCCAATAATAGTGTGACCTTGAAGTGTTCTACTTCTGGAACACCTAGGTGGGTCCAGCTTGAAGTTAGACCATTACTGGACACTTGGAATGGGCTTGTTTTGATGTAACCATCTGTTCCAGAGTCAGGATAATGTGATAGAAAATTTTGCATATTTCATTTGAGGGATGCGCATGTACAATAAGAAAGTACTCCAATGTTTGGGGGAGAGGGGAGGTTCTAAAATATATTCAAAAATGTAAAAGCATCACAGATGCCTGCTTCCTTCAGGATACACCTTCCATCTGAATGCTGGTATAATGGATGATACGGGGACAGTTCTTGAGCAGGTTTAAAAAAAGAAGTCACCCTTGTTTGAATACATTTGTTGAGAATTTGTAAGCAAAGAAATCTATTTTGGACTGGCCATCAGATTACTGATAGGATTCAATTCTGTATAAGCTTCCACACAGAACGTAATGAGAGGTAATAAGTGAAGGACAGATAGGTCAGCAAAAGCAGCACATCCCATAGGTTCCCAACCTTGCCATTTACTATTCTCTGCAAGTTAATGATTCCCCAAACTTGCAGACGTCTTTAAAAAAGCAGAGATTCAGACTAAGCCTTACCATTCTTTGCATTAATTCTTGTCATAATTAATGATTCTCCCAAAAATACACATCGCTCAGCAAAAAATACGTAGAAATATTCTTCTACTTTTGTGTCTATGACATGCACGCCTTCTGCTATTTAGTTCTTATTATCCTTTTTCAGTTGTAACAGAACAGAATAACAGAGTTGGAAGGGACCTTGTAGGTCATCTAGTCTAACCCGCCCCCCCCAAGCAGGAGACTGCACACTATTTCTGACAAATGGTAGTCCAGTCTCTTCTTGAAAGCCTCCAGTGATGAAGTTCCTCCTCGCTTCTGTCCTCGCTCATACTAATGGATGCTTAGATAAAACTCACTTTAGGTAAAGGTTCTCCTCACACATATGTGCTGGTCGTTTCCAACTCTAGGGGGCAGTGCTTGTCTCCGTTTCAAAGCTGGAGAGCCAGCGCTGTCTGAAGATGTCTCCGTCGTCATATGGCCGGCATGACTCAATGCCAAAGGCGCACGGAATGCTGTTACCTTCCCACCAAAGGGGGTCCCTATTTTTCTACTTGCATTTTTTATGTGCTTTCAAACTGCTAGTTTGGCAGAAGCTGGGACAAGTAACGGGAGCTCACCCTGTTACGCGGCACTAGGGATTTGAACTGCTGAACTGCCGACCTTTTGATTGACAACCTTAGCGTCTTAGTTACTGAGCCACCGTGTCCCACCCAGTCACTTTACTACAGAAAAAAAAGATAGGACCAAGAATATCTTGTGTACAGATTGAGTGTAAGTATGGACAAACTATTCTCATCTCTCTCTCTCTCTCTCTCTCTCTTCCCTTCCTCCCCCCCTCCCCCCCATCATTTCCTGTATGTGCCATGTTGATCTGGAATGATCACCTACTCAAGTTTAGAATATAAACAGGATTTGTTTTTTGGCTTGGTCAAGAAATCTGATTTAGGAGAGGGGAACCAACAACTAATGCAATTTCAAGAGTTAGAAGCTACACTATTACAAAAATGCACCAGTTTCAACTACCATTCAATCTGTATCATTTCTCAGGTGAAAAAAAAGCATCACTTTCTAATAAAAGTGAGAACCCAGTTTGTTGGGGGCAATAAGCTGACTTTGTATAAATATAAATATACAAAAGTATGAAGGCTATTGCTTAACGCACTGTAAGCCGCCCTGAGTCTCCGGAGAAGGGCGGCATATAAATCAAATTAAAAAAAAAAAAAGACTGTGTTGCTAATTCTTTACTTCAACGACACAATTCAGGAAACTCACAAACTCGGGGAAAGGTTTGGAGGGGGAACATCCTCCATTTTGAATTCAAAGGATCAGTTTCTAATTTATACAAGTTATGCTGCTTGTCTCATTCATGGAGTTTTTGCAAAGGGCATTTCAAATAATAGCCCACTCCATTTTCCCCCCTGCACGTGCTTACTTTGTCTGAATAGCTTCTACTCAGATTGCTTGCTAGTAGGGAAAACATGAGCTTTGTGTAAGAAAGCAAAATTCACTCTTGCAATGATGCTGTGCTCAATTGTAACTATACCACGTAGCTCAGTCTTACCAGATGTTGGTTCATGGTATGAACTACAAGATCAGCACCTTCCTGATTTTCAACAGGCATAGGTGCTTTTGTGAATGACAACATTATAAGGTGAGCTCAGAATGGAGTGCTCTTTCAGACTGGTACTTCAGCACAGCATTTCCACAAGAGGGTACCAAAAAATTCAAATAAAAATCCCTTGCAAAATTCATATCTGGTATTAATATGTATCTAGCCAAGTTGATGCACGGTAATCCAGCCAACTGCAAGCTACTAGGAACTTTTAAACTAAGTTATGTCAACTCATCATACAATAGTTTTGAAAATAAACACTGGAATTGAGTTACTTCCTATTTTGCCCTTAGGATAAAAGAATCTGCTTCCTTGAGGCACCAGTAAATTCCCTTTTTGAATTGATGTTAAGAAGTATGGGGGGAGCTTTAGCTCAATCTTCCTATAACATACTATAAATGAATTGCGGGCCAGATGCATCATAGCTACCCGGTTTGACAAAATAAGTCCCGATACACCATGTGATGACAACGTAACAACATGAGTTTGACACCCCTGATCTAGGTGAACTATAAAGTAGTGTAACCAAACCGACAAATTTAGACAACAGATACAAAAATGCAAACGAACGTATGCAACAAGAATGTGTGTTGGTATTCCTAGATACAACCCATCTGCTGATTCACAATAGCCTCAGGTATTAAAAGCTGAAGCATTTTATATTCATGGTACAATAAATGAATCTTCAAATACAGTCTCACATAGGATTTAATAGAAGCCTTAGAATATATTGCAAGAGGTGCATTAGACAAAGGACTAGCACAGTTTTTTGAATATGTTGAGAATACAACTTTTCGCCTTTTAGCCACTTTTTAAGTTTGTTTTTAAAAGATTAGAATACCAAGATAGCCAGGTTTTTTTAAAAAAAAATCATTTGTGGATTGTGACATCATTGCTGACTTCAAAGTACGTGTAATTCCCCATATGTGACCTAATTAGGGATAAGGGAAAAAGCATCATTGCATGGTCTAATTCATTCTTCATTTTCAAATTTTTGGGGGGGAACAAAGTTAAACATTTGACCAAACTGAGCAGAATGACATAAGATAGATCAGGGAGTACTTAGTTCTTGAGTTCCTGATAAAAAGGCAGAATATACATATGATAAATAAATATCTCTATTCAACCAAAAAGCCCTTTATGGACTGAACCTTATGAACCTTCAAGATTTTAAAATGTGGTTTTGCCCCCCACCCCCACCCCAGGTGTTAGATGGATGAGACAATTCTTTGGGCGTGCATAATTGGGAGAGTCCTGGTTGTATGTTGTTTCTGGAGGGATGTTCTTGATGTTGTATGGCTTTTGATTGCAATATAGCATTATTTTCTTCGGGATTTTATTTGATGCATGCCACCAGAGTCATGAATCCTTTTGGGTTGCTTTATGTTATGAATACATGCCACTCAAAGCTATTTTGAAGGATATAATTCAAATGTTATTATATATACCACTTTCCCCCTAAGTCCTATCATTCTCTTAAACCTGCTGCTTGAAGCAGAGGACAGACATTCTTCAAATGTTTTTATTTTACCCTATCCATCTGAAAGTTCAGATTAAAAAAAATAAACCAAGCACAATCGCTCAATAATCATGCTAGTTGAAGTCTGGGCAAGCAGCCCAATCCATCCAGATGGCACCAAGTTGGGCAATTCTACATAAAACTGAGTTGGATGGACAGACATCTGGCCTGGTTTAAGTCAGCTTCTTCAATTCTACATTTTAAAACTTCAGAGGCAATCAACATCCTTTCCATGGCTGTATTTATTATATTCTGCTACCTTACCTTTCTTGCCAAGAAGCCAAGTCACTATATTGGTCCTTCCAAGGTTGATCTATACAGCCACCCTTGTCAGAAAGGCTAGATTCAATGGGTCTCTTGGCTATGCACGGGTCTGAACCTCAATCTAGTCCAGGGATTCGGCAACCTTAAACACTCAAAGAGCCACAAAGTCCTAACCGGAAGCACCCCATTCAAATCTGGAGCCGACTGGATTTCTGGTTCCCCCACCATAGTCTCCTCCTAGCACAGCATCCTTTTTCCTCTACCTGTCCTAACCGAAAGTCCTATCAATTGTGGAGGTGACTGGCAACAGGGAGCCGCAGCAGAGGGATGAAAGAGCCACACACAGCTCCAGAGCCATGGGTTGCCGACTACTGATCTAGTCTCTTTCATTATGATTCGCATACTCCATCTCCCATTTCATTTTTAGCCCAAGCCTCTCCAATTTCTAAGCCAATATTATAACTAATACTTTCCCAGACACGTCAGAACCATAATTCCTAGCAAACACACCTGAAGGTTGGAAGGTTCGGAACCTACCCATCTTGCACCAAGATGACTTTGCTTCCTCCCTCCATGGCAGCCTATGCCCTCAACATACTAAACCAAACCCCAAGGTTGATCAACCAAAATGGCTCCTACCAAGCCAAAGTAAACAATGCCCATTGTGACCTCATGGGATATACACCAGTCTCCACACTGGCTGCCCCTCAAGGTGAGGTGTCATGCACTGAGTTTGGCTTAGCATCATGCTTTGTTCTGTTTTATTTATTTACTTGTATGTATCCGACTTTATTTTTACAAATAACTCAAGGTGATGAACTTATCTAACACATCTTCCTATCATGGTTTGTTTTATTTATATCCCACTTTATTATTTTTACAAGTAACTCAAGGTGATGAACTTATCTAACACATCTTCCTATCATGGTTTGTTTTATTTATATCCCACTTCATTATTATTTACAAATAACTCCAGGTGGCAAACATATCTAACACACCTTCCTATCATGCTTTGTTTTATTTATTTATTTATATCTTTGTTTGCATCCTTAGTTTTTACAAATAACTCAAGGTGGCAAATATATCCAACACACCTTCCTATCATATCTTGTTTTATTTATATCCCACTTTATTATTTTTACAAATAACTCAAGGCGGCGAACCTAACACGCCTTCCTATCTTTGTTTTATTTATTTGTATTCCACGTTATTTTTACAAATAAGGCGGTGAAAATATCCAACATACCTTCCTACGGTATCATGCTTTGTTTTATTTATTTATTTATATCCCACTTTGCTATTTTTACAAATAACTCAAGGCAGGAAAGATATATCCAACCCACCTTCCTGCGGTAGGTATCATGCTTTATTTAATTTATTTATCTATTTCCCACTTTTTTTTTTTACAAATCACTCAAGGTGGCAAAGACATATTCCACACACCTTATCAAGCTTTGTTTTACTTATTTATTTATATCCCATTTTATTATTTTTACAAATAACTCAACCAACCCACCTCCCTCCCACCAAATTTGCCTCCCCTCCCACCCCCCACACACTTCAGTGCTGGTGGCCCAGCCAGCATCCTCTCTATAACTGGACACACTGGGAGTGGTGGAGAGGGAGGTTTACTAGGAACCCCAGTACCTTAACCTGGAGAGAGGCACCAAGTTGCTTGTAAGCTTAGCATGCATGGGGAAGGGGGAGGGGAAGGGGGAGGGGGAGAGGAAAGGGAAAAGGGAAGGGGAAGGGGGAGGGGAAAGGGGAGGGGGAAAGGAAAGGGGAAGGGGGAGGGGGAGAGGAAGGGGGAGGGGAAAGGGGAGGGGGGAAAGGAAAGGAAAAGGGGAGGGGGAGAGGAAGGGGGAGAGAAAGGGGAGGGGGAGGGGAAGGGGGGAAAGGAAAGGAAAAGGGGAGGGGGAGAGGAAGGGGGAGAGAAAGGGGAGGGGGAGGGGAAGGGGGGAAAGGAAAGGAAAAGGGGAGGGGAAGAGGAGGGGGAGAGAAAAGAGAAAGGGGAGGGGGAGGGGAAAGGGGAGGGGGGAAAGGAAAGGAAAAGGGGAGGGGAGGGGAAGAGGAGGGGGAGAGAAAGGGGAGGGGGAGGGGAAGGGGGGTTGTTAAGGAAGGGGCTCATAACGCTTTGGACCCCAGAAACGCCCCCCCTCCCCACGCCTTTGTCCCTCATGACACCCCCCCCCCACATCCCCTCACCACAGCTCCGACCTTCCCCACAGAGAAGGGAGCGAACGGGCGCGCGGGATGCTCAAGTACGGCCTTAACAAGAGATGGATGTAATTTATTATAATATAAATTAACACAACCACAAGGGAGGAGTCTTTCTCCCCCCCCCACCCACGACCCCCCACCCACGACCCCCCACAGAGCCCTCAGCGCCCCCCCCTCCCACGAGGCCTCCCCCCCTCTGTGAGGGGAAGGGGAGGGAAAGAACCGGCTCTCTCTCCCGCCCGCCCGCCCGCAAGCCGCCTCCCTCGCCCACCGGCCGCACCTCGGGGGCGCCTCTTCCGCCGCCTCAGCCGCCTGACCGACCCTCCTTGTCAAAAGCTGAAGGTCTCTCTCTCTCTCTCTCTCTCCCCCTTCGTTTCCGCGCACTGCGCAGGCGCAACGCTCGAGGCCCCGGCTTTGGCCACGCCCTTTGGCCGAACGCGGCTTGCGGAAGGGGCGCAGGCGCGTCGGTCTCTTCTCCGCCGGTCTCGCGCCGGTTCTTGCGCAGAGCACGCAAGAACCCTTTTTTTTATTTTATTTTTTTACTCCGCGCACGCGCGCTACGAAGGTTCTACGGTTTCAAACTTCAAATGGAGCGTTTCCTCGGCTTGTTTTAATGGGCGTGGGGAGGGAAGGGCGGAGGGAGGAATAGAGGAGGGGGGGGGGGAATGGCTATTATATAGCCATTAGCCCTTCAAGACTTATATACCGCTTCAAAAGCCCTCTCTGAGCGGTTTACACGCAGCCTATTGACCCCAACAATCTGGGGTCTTCAATTGCTGGGTCTCCTTCTTCAAATGAACAGATTGACAGATTGGAAGGGACCTTGGAGGTCATCTAGTCCAACCCCCGGCCCAGGCAGGAGAGCCTACACCATTCCTGACAGATGGCAGTCCAGTCTCTTCATGAAAGCTTCCAGGGATGAAGCTCCCACAACCTCTGAAGGCAACTTCCGTTCTGTTAGTTTAATTGTTCCCATTGTCAGGAAATTTCTCCTTATTTCCAGGTTGAATCTCTCCTTGATCAGTTTCCATCCATTCTTCCTTGTTTGGCCTTCGGGTGCCTTGGAAAATAGCTTGACCCCCTTCCTCCTCTCTGGGGCAGCCCCTCAAATATTGGAAGACTGCTATCCTGTCACTCCTAGTCCTTTTTTTCATTAAACTAGACATACCCAGTTCCTGCAAGTTTTAGCCTCCAGTCTCTTAATCATCCTGGTTGCTCTTCTCTCTCCACTTTTTCTAGAGTCTCAACATTTTTTTTATATATATATATTGTGGTGACCAAAACTGAGTGCAGTATTCTAGGTGTGGTCCTACCAAGGCTTTATAGAGTGGTATTTATTAGTATATAATAAATACCTCTCACTTGATCTTGATTTCATCCCTTCCAATCATTGCTTGGAAATCGCAGTTGAGAGATTTGGAAACTCAGAAGAGGAAAAAAATAACATTTCAAAAGAGGTGGGGATGTTCTGAGTTATGTAATTGCCCTCTAATAAATGCATTAATTAAATCCTGTAATTAATCATGACACCAGCAACTTGATATTTATTTGCATTTGATTTTGCATTCAAGCCTCCTGTAGAAATCAAGTTTCTCCTAATGGCTGCCCTGTGCGGGAGAGATCACATGTAAATTAATGCACCACCTCTTGCTCTCCAGCGTGATCTTCCCTCTTGCAGGGGCTTCGGCAGATCGATGGGCTTTGTGGTCACGAGGCGTGGCGCAGGGGAAATCTGCAGCTTCATGCCATTGGAACCAACAGGACAAAAGTCACCCAAGGTGACATGGCACGTCTTCTTTATGGAGGGTATTTCCAGGGATCCACCCTGACAGGATCTAGCAAGTCACAGCGCAGGGACCAGTTGCCCATTGTTGGCCATCTAGTGCGCTATTTATATGCATAATTTTGCATTTGTTTTATGTTCAAGTAGCATATATTGGAGGTTGGTGACCCTTTGAGAGCTTATGCAACAAAACTTCATTTTAGAGCCTGGATAGCTCAGCAGACTAAAAGCATTGTGATTGACATTCAGCTGTCTGCAATTACTGTAAGTTCGAATCTCCCCAGGCTGAAGGTTGACCCAGCCTTCCATCCTTTCTAAGGTAGGTCAATTGAGGATCCAGTTTGTGGGGGCAATAAGCTGACTTTGTGTAAATATACCAAAGCATGAAGGCTATTGCTTAACGCCTTGTAAGCCGCCCTGAATCTCCGGAGAAGGGCGGCATATAAATCTAATTAAAAAATAAAATAAAATGTATGCCAATTAGTGTATGCTCAAAGGGGCAATAGTTATTCTATTCCATTCCATTGTTCTATTCCAGGGGTGTCAAACTCATGGCGTCACATTGTCGTGATGTATCGTCACTTTTTCCCTTCGCTAAACCAAGGTGGGCGTGGCCAGCATGACACATCCATCCCGCGAGTTTGACACCTGTCTATTCCATTCCATTTATTTTATCCTATATTCCATTATTTGTGGAAATAATGAGGGCAGAAAAAATCGTGTCTCCGAGGCCCCCTCGTGGTAATCTGGAGTTTTGCAGTCGATAGGGCCATTCTAATATTATTATTATTATTTCAATTTATATGCCGCCCTTCTCCGGAGACTCAGGGCGGCTTACAATGCATTAAGCAATAGCCTTCATACTAATAGCATTTGGGATCACGTTACGTTGGATTAATGTGAATAGCCGGTCAATCCAATCCAACCTTTCACCCAAATTCTACAAGGGAGGGAAAGAAGCCGCCAAAGGGACAAGGTGCTCCTGGATTTTATTTCTTAAATGTTACAAAAGATCATTTTTGAACTTTGGAGCTGCTCCGGAGCTGCTGACCTTTATAAGCCTTTTCCTGTGGGGCACATAGGATTTTCATAAGTCAACAGATGATTGAAAAACCCGTCCTTTTATTTACTGGGTGTTTTCGTGTTTGCAGAAATGCAGATAAAACTTTTGAAGACATTAGTCTAGGATGGCCAAAACAAAAATAAAAAAGGAGTCTAAAAAGGCTTATATTTGTTTAATAAAAAGCCTTAATTGGGAAAGATGCTGCCAAACTATTTAAAGCCTCCAATACAGGCTTTCCTCAACTTACCAGTTGAGCCCAACCTTTCTGTCACTAAGTGAAACATTTGAGTGAGCTTTATTTTCCTTGCCAGTTAAGTGAATCACGAGTTAATAACAGTTAACATGGAACCCTTGACTTTGCTCGCCAGGTCACAAAAGGGGATATGATCCCAGAACACCGCAACCGTTGTGTCAGTTGCCAAGCATCCGAATTTTAATCGCATGATCGTGTGAAACTTTTTCAGTGCCATTGTAACTACACATGGTCACAAAATGAAATGTTGCAAATTGAAGATGGCCTGTATTAATTCCCCTTAATGATGGTATAAGAATTTCTGTGCTTGAAAAGCTTCCCTCTGAAGAATTTCCAAAAGAAATGTGGGCCAGGGATATTATTTTGAATGCTTTTTGTTGTTGTTGTTGCCAAAACAGCATCAAAAGGTAAAGATGCTTTTGATATTAGCTTACTTAACGCAAATTAGTCATGCTTTTCTGCAGTAGTGTCGCATTTCTTAATTTTCATGGTTGTGCCCCATCCTGATATTAAAATGGGAACAACCCTGCTTTTGAGATCAAACAAGTGATTACTTTTGTTGTCTATTAAAGAACGAATGTTTAAAAATGTTAAAAGCATTAGCTTTTAATGTTAGTCTGGTTTTTCCCAACTTTTCCGCATGTTGAAGCCAAAATAGCTGCCTACATTAGGTTATTTAGTTTATTTGCTCAATAAGGCATGCAAACGTTGTATATTAGGGTAATTTTCTTTGGTTTTAGGAACATTGGCACGAGGTAAGCATTGGAAGGAAACTGCCCCTGTATTTTTAATTTCCTCTCCTTTAGGAACATGAAACTTTTCCCAATTTAGTGTCGTCTCCGAATTATCCAGCTCCGACTTGCATATTGGTGGAAGTTGATGCAGATATGCTTACCTGAATAAGATAAACGCAGAATAAAATCTCACAAAGGCAACTGGTCTCTTCTTTCCTTGCTGCTTTTTAAAACCAGTTTATCATAAACTTGTTACTGTTTATCACCCCCTATTCAGTTCCCAAATAATGTTCACTTTTCTTGAGAGGAGTCGATGGATCTCGGTCCCAGGGCTCCCATTTAAAAGCCAGCTTTCAACTCCCCGGTGAATTCAGGATGGGGAAAAAGACTGGAGAGCACTCCCATCAGGGAAGAAGCAGAATAATGTGCCACAATCAGAAAGTGACACCTAAGTTGGAGCTACCCCAGCCACACTTTCCAAAACAGCCGGTTCATGCAAAGTTGTAAAACCCAGCATTTCAATCTCGTGATGCTATAAATGTTAAGAGCACCAGTTTGGTGCGATAGTGGAGCTGCTGGCTTTTAGAAACCAGGAGACAGTGAGTTCAAGCCCCACCCTAGTCACAAAAGCCAGCTGCGTGATTTGGGGCCAATTCCCCCCTCCACCCAACTCGTTTCACTGGGTTGTTGTGTTTTGTTATTTGCTCCCTATGACTATCATTAGGTGTTGTACTTTATGATTCTCGATGAACGTATCTTTTATGTATACCGAGAGCGTATGCAGCAAGACCAATTCCTTGTGTGTCCAATCACACTTGGCCAAAAAAGAATTCTATTGCAGGGAAAATAGGAGGAATGAGTAGTATTTCACTACCAGGATATTAAAAAAGTCTAGTTCCATTTGGCACAAGCTGCTCTTGAGTGGCCCATGTCTCTGCGTTCAGACAGCCAGAAAGCAGTCTTGGCTTTGGAAAATGGGCCTGGAATCGCTTCCAGGAACAAGCCAAACTCTCTTCAAATCCTTTTGTCCTATTCAGTTAGCACAGAGGGGAGCATTTCGTTCAATGTTACCAATTAGGAGAGGCAATCTCCTACACGTTTGGGGAACGTGCTTTAGCCAGGTATTTGCTGAATATGTCTTCCACTTCTTTAATGGCTCATGAAAATCCGTCCAGCAGCAGGAAGGGAAGACCTGCTGTTAAGGAAGCCATTCTTTTAAGCCACACCCCAACAGTTTAGATCAGAGTGGATCGGAATTCTGGGAGTTGAAGTCCACAAGTCTTAAAGCGGCCAAGTTTGAAGACCAACTGCTGTGTGACGGGACGGAGGCGGGGAAGGGGGGAGCTGTCGTTCTTGCACCAGCACCTGCCAACCAAGCCGTTGGAAAGCATGCAAATGTGAGCAGGTAAGCAGGTGCCCCTTGGGTGGGAAGGCAACAGTGTATAGGGCTGTGATGGCGCCTTAGCTCAGCTCCAGCGCACACCAGCCAGCTGATTTTTGGGCCTTCCGGAAGTTGGGAAACAGCCATTTCTGGCCTCCAGGAGGATGGGGGAGGCTGTTTTTGCCCTCCCCAGGCTCCAAAAAAGCCTCTGGAGCCTGGAGAGGGCAAAAAACAGGCCCACAGATAACCTTTTTGCCGTTGAATGCCAAAAGTGGGGGGGAGCACCAAGAGTGTGTCACGCGCACATGCACGGGGGGCATTGAATTATGGGTATGGGCATGTGCACATGACCCCCTGTGCTCCCCCATCACATAGGGCCTTGGCATATAGTCGTAGTAGCCATATGACCAGGGAAGCATCTTCAGACGACGCTGGCTCTCGCAGCTAGAAAGCAGAGATTAACACTGCCCCTCCCGGAGTCAGACATGATTGGAGAGGGAAAACATTCACCCTTTTTTTTAAAAAAAATTCAAACTATTAACACGTGCCATCGTTTAAGATAGAACCTAGCACTTTATTGAGATTTTAATGTGGAATTTCAAGAACCAGACATATGTAATAAAACGCCCAGGAAAAAAAAAGTGGAACGCAAAAGGCACTTCCTGTTTAGGATACTGACCATGGGATGGGCAAGTAAACAAGCTGGCTTCTCTGTACAACACCAACCAAGTTAGCCTTATCCCATGGTCAGGTCCCCCAGCACTGCCCTCTCCTGTTTTACACAAGCCAGACCCCCTGTAGGTTACACCCAAGGCTTTTCTGTAGGACACCTTGGCCTATCAGGGAATGCTGGGAATTGTCAAGGAATTTCATGGTGTCGAAAGTAAAGTTTAAAAGCTGCCATTTGAGACAAGGGCTTCTCTGTACTCACACCCCATCCCAAACACAATAAATAAGCAATTATTAAAAAGTTTTCAAGTATGTAGGTATGTATCTTCCCACAACCTTCCCAATTGCACGTGTGCTCTGAAGGGGCCTGGCTTCTCTGTAGCTACGCCAGTACTTCAGAATGCAAGTTTGGACTCGACTGCGAAAGTAAACTGGGAATTTTGTGCAATATGAAATTCTTGGCTCTAACCAAAAAAGATAATAAAAAAAAAAAAATCCAGGTGCCAAAAGTGTGCGGCCTACAAGTCCTGGGTACCATCTTCTGACCTCTCTGTAGTATACCAAGATTGCCCAAGCGCCCATTTGATAAAAGGGGGGGAGGGGAGGGTTGAGGTCTGGCTAGTGCTAAAACTGCATAGGTGTAAAAAAAAAAAAAAAAAAAAGAACCTCAAAGAAAGCAGCAGAAAAGGATCACAATGTGATGCCGACTTGGAATTTAAAGGCATGGAATCAGGACTGCCTCCGTTATTAAGGAACGTTTTAAGAACCGCACTTTTAAGAGCTGCAAACGGGAGTTGTGTAACATGCAAGCTCTCTAAGGAATCAATCGGGGTGGCGGCCTTGGCATTCTCCAAAACCGGCTACTGGCACTGCCCTGCTCTAAGCATCTGGGCAGAGGAAGTAAAAACCACGGACTGCATACACATCACAAGGGAAATTTCTTGGGATTTTTTGTTTTTTTCCTTTTCTTTTCGAAGGTTAAAGGTTTAAAG
Source organism: Masticophis lateralis (assembly GCA_030761175.1). Classification (NCBI taxonomy): domain Eukaryota; kingdom Metazoa; phylum Chordata; class Lepidosauria; order Squamata; family Colubridae; genus Masticophis; species Masticophis lateralis. The sequence goes on from JAUDYJ010000008.1 coordinate 21,161,506, forward strand.
CCTTTGGGCGATGCAAAAGGTTAGGCTGAAGCACTGTCTCCCGTTAACAGCCTTTCTTTATGGATTTTTTTTTTTTTGTTTTTTTGTATGGTGCCTAGGCTCAAACTGGCTCGTACATCGAGCCCACATCAGGCAGAGGAGAAAGCACAGTGCAATTTGCGACCCCTCCCCAGAGGACTGATATTATTCATGGTCGTGAACAAGTGTGCCAAGTTTTAAGAGCAGAGAAGGAATAGGACCAATTGAGGGGTTGGGGGCTCTTTCCCACAAAGGAGCCTGAAGGTTTCTCTGTAATGTACACCAACAGGTCTGGGGGGAAAAGAAGCCCAACATATTCAGTATTTAAGCTTTTTGGGGACTTCCCAGGGGAAGTTGTTCCTACCAAAGTGACCATAGGCTGCAGTCTTCTGATAAATAGGCTTCTTCAGATCCAGCTCCCTGGAATATACAAGTCCATAACTCAATACACAGCATTCACCCAAAACGAAGCAAAAAGCACCTACATCCCAAGAGGCCGCTGAGTTAGTGGGGACGGCCAACGCTTCTTGGCCCCAGAGACCATCATCCTTCCATAAGAGGCAAGATTTCCCATCTCAACAAACAGCATTGCCAAAGCGCGTCTTGGAAATCTAAGCCCCCTGGGCACAAACTGAGAGCAAGGAGATACTTACCTTCTATACTTAGGAATGTCTACTTCCCAGGCAAATCACAGAAGTTCTCCAGAAGGAATACTTCCTATCTCAACATCAGCCTACCTCAAGGCAGAGGCTTCCCTGACAGATAACAGGCACACCAACCTGCGCTAACTGTCTGCGGAGCTAAGCTTCCCCCCAAAGTCACAACCGACTTCTACCTAGGATGGCTAGCCTCTGAACGAAAAAGAAAAGTAATTAAGGTTTAACCATCAGCAGTTTTTCTACGTCTCTTAAAAAGGAGTTAATCAATGACTCTGTTGCCTCCGCTCAATCAGAACACGAAACCCATAAAAAAAACCCTGTAATTACCATATTAATCATGGGAGTTTTACTTCCAAGTATTATATGCTTGCTGTGTAGCAATTAAGACCTTTTATAAATGACTCCTACAGCTCTGGCATTGTTCAGAAAGTAACATTTCAATTGCAAATGTAGCTGGTGTTACACAGCAAGTGAAATGATTTTGAAGGTGTCAAGCAACCACCTAAAAGTATCTTTGCATGTGGTCAGCCTCTCAAAGGTGTTTTGCTTTCCAGGAATTTCCCCCCTCCAGGCAAATTCTTCCCCGTCTCTCAGGGCAGCATCCCAGGAAAACTATCACTGTAGAGGTCAGAGGGAATGGCCTTGAGGGACGGGAGGAAGAACTGCTTATCAAGACAAAGAGTCTGGAGTCTGGAGCAAGAATTAGAGTAAGTCAGCGTTCTCTCAAAGATAAAGGGAAGGAGGAGGGGAAGGGCATTCAGGCTTGCAAGATTCTCTTCCTACAGCTTTCCAATAAGGTAGTATTAACCTACATAATACCCGTTTCCTAACCTAGCCTACCTTGACAGTCGCATATCAAAGAACATGCCGCTGCTAGTTAGAAGGCATGCAAGGGTGCATTCCGCCCCCCCGCCCCCGAATGCAGGGACATCACCTCTGATTTGATACTGTAGCCATCTCCTGTGACCACACAACCAAGACACGCCGTGCTCGGCAGGCCGCTTTCCTCTGTCTCTTCGTAGTGGGTATGGCGCATACAGCAGAAGGAAGGACAAAACGTTGGCACATTAAGGGCAAAGTTTGCCCAATGGCCATTGCTCGTTTATGCCTAATCCCCTCCTTCCTAACCCCCATGTATTTTCCATGTTTGTATACGGACACGTGTTACCATGTTTTTTACCTGACAATGACCCCCGGGCGAAGATCGAAGTTCTTCTTTACAATGTCCAACAGTTCATGCTCGGTTTTTTGAGAAGTGCCATAGTGGAAAATAGAGACGGATATCGGATGGGCGACTCCAATGGCGTAAGAGACCTGCAAGCGAAGAGGAAGGAATACAGTGGGGTTGGTTGGCCACCAAGTAGGAACAGGAAACTCCTCCTTTTTTTTGGGGGGGGGGGGGGCGCTGTTACTTCCAAAATCATAGAACACGTTTTCCATCTTTTTCAAAAACTCATTTTGTCTTTTACTCATCGTGCTTTCAGGGCTGTTATTTCAAAACTAAATATTGTATTTTGGGATAGAGACAACATGCCTGCTGACAGCCTATGGAGATTCTCAGTCATCCAGGTGCTTTTTTTCCAAGAGGCAAGTGGATTTTTTGGTTTTTATTTATTTATTTATTTATTAGATTTATATACCGCCCTTCTCCTTACGGACTCAGGGCGGTGAACAGCCGAATAAAAACCAGTACATAAAAGTTAAAATATTCTAAAAACAAATATAAATTTGGCTGAAAATTTAAAACAGATAAATATTAAAAATGAATCAAGTCTAAAAACTCTAAAAAGATTTTAAAATTAGAAGGGAATCAGGCTAGACCGGCAAGCTGAAAAAGATGAGTTTTCAGAGCCCAACATCTTTGAAGATGTTTCGCTTCTCATTCCCCACCATCCAGGCAGAGCTGAAGAAGCTTCTTGGATGAAGAAGAGAAATGCCTTCAAAGAAAAAGTCCAGTTGCCTCTTGAAAAAAAGCACCTTTGGGATGTCTGCTGACAGAAAACCCAACTCATCTGTAGCAGATACTGGATAAAAACTGCACAACAAGGCATAGAACCTGAACCTCAAAATTACATAAAAGACAAAAGTAGTTGAAAAATGGAGGGAACGAATGTGGGTATGGCTGTTTTTTTTTTTTTTTTGCTGTTTTTCTAAGGGATATTAAGGGCTGGATATGGAGGGAGAGAAACAGAAGTTCAGTGCAATGTCAGTATTTAAAAAGGTTTAACAAAACAAGGCAACAGTCAAGAATGAATAAGTGCCCAATGAATATAAGAGGGTGAGAGGAAGATGGCTGCAAATTGATGCATTTCATCAGAAGTAACAAGTGCAAAAGGCTAGGTCAGGGGTCAGCAATCTGCAGCTCTGGAGGCACATGTGGCTCTTTCCTCCCTCGGTTGCAGCTCCCTGCCTCTCAAAATATGCGTCACAATCGCCAATGTGTGGCACCCGCTGGCACACGATTTATTGAAGTTTTCAACCCCCAGTAGGCTAACCATGGATAAATCCAAGAAAAGAAAAGTTTCAGAAGAAAACAGAATCTTTAATTCAACTACATATGCTAGTTTTGTAGCCGCTCAAAAAATAAGTCAGGCACGGGAAGGGTTTTGTGGCTCCCCGTGTTTTTTTTTCTGTGGGAAATGGGTCCAAATGGCTTTTTCAAGTGTTTAAGTTTGCAGATCCCTGGGCTAGATGTAGAATATGGGCAGGATGGATATGTTTATAGAACCATAAAAGGCATGGACTTATATAACAAATAGCACTGTGCACATCACATTTAGCTATATTCCCTTTCCTCTATTTTATGGCATTAATCCCTCGGGCTACTTAATGTAATCTGCACTTTAGACAGCACTGCTTATCCCCCAAGCATCTTTTAGCTCCCAAGAAAGGGGCTGAACATACCTGAACGAGCACCCGTCGACACAGGCCAGACTTCACAAGAGATTTGGCAACCCAGCGAGCAGCGTAAGAAGCCGAACGGTCAACTTTTGTGTAGTCTTTTCCAGAAAAAGCCCCTCCTCCGTGGGCTCCCCAACCACCGTAAGTGTCAACAATGATCTTCCGGCCAGTCAAACCAGCATCTCCCTAAAACAACAATTGTATTATCTCTCAGTCAGTCAACAATTGTCAACAAACCAGCATCACCATAAAAAAACAATTGTGCTTATTATGCAATTCTTGTGCAAATCTTAGGTAAGATCTGCAAGACAAGAAGTAATGGATGGAAACCAAACAAACAGAGAAGGAAGCTAGAATTAAGAAGAAACTTCCTGATGGTGAGAACTATTAATCAGTGGAACAACCTGCCTCCAGAATTTGTGGGTACTCCAACCCTGGAGTCTTTTAAGATCTCCACAGTCCCTCCCAATTCTCGTTATTCTGTTCTTTTAAAACATCTCTATCTTGCAAAGTCCTGGCTTTGTTATAAAATACTGCCACGTGCCTCTGAACTTTCCCACTGTGGTCATTTCAGAACGCTGCCAATATACTGCATGTCCAGATTAGACAACAAACAAAAATGCAACAGCTGACATACCTGGGGGCCACCAATCACGAATCGGCCGCTAGGTTGCAGATGATAAATAGTATCATCATCCAAGTATTTTGCAGGCACAACTGTTCTGACCACTTTCTCCTTCAGGGCATCTCTCATCTCATCCAGTCCAATTCTGTCGTCGTGCTGAACGGAAATGACAATCGTGTGGACTCTAATGGGAATGACGGCCCCGCGATCCTGCTTGTACTGAACTGTCACCTGAAGTGGAGCCAAAGGAGGATATCTCGTATGATTGCCGGAAAGAAATATTTAGCCTGCCCAGAGCAGCGAGGGACGCCTTCCTACTGAAAGAGGCCAACCATCGTTACCTGGGTCTTCGAATCTGGTCGCAGCCAAGTCAAAATATGATTCCGGCGGAGTTCTGCCAGTTTTGCATTCAGCTGGTGTGCCAGGAGAAGAGTCAGGGGCATGCACTCGTCGGTCTCATCAGTAGCATAACCAAACATCAAACCCTGAATCAAGGACGACATGTGGAACAATAAATTCCAGACTCATTCTAAAAATTTATGATGCTCAAAATTAGTTTTTTATATACTTGTTATATTTGCAATATTTGTTAGACTGCTGTTAAGTTCTTACAAATGATTTATGGCTACTATATATTTGAATCAGGGGGGTAAAAGATGTTAGAAGCCTAGATTAATTTTTTTATTACTTAAGGTTAAATTCATTATATTTTTAGCTGGATCTCACCTATTTTTTTTTTGTTGTTGTTTGATGTTGATTGATATATATGATTGGTTAATAAAGGAAGTCAGGGGGGGAAGGGGGGAGGGATGGGGGGGAAGGGAGGGGGTGTAGGGGTATAAAAATTGTATTTTAAAACTTTTTCAATTAAAAAAAAAAATTCCAGACTCAAAACAGGCAAGGGCTAAGAATTCACATTAGGTTCTAGTTCAGTGGTGTCAAGCTCGATTTCACTGATGGACGCATCAGGGTTGTATGTGACCTCGGGGGGAGGCGGGGTGGCTGAGGAGAGCATGGCCAGCTCGATGTGCCTTGTCAGGGTTGCCTGTGGCGGCCCAAGCGCTCTGCCAGCTAAAACGGGCCCTCCCGAACTCCATTTTCACCAGCGGAGGGTTGCAGGAGGCCAGATCTAAGTACCCCTCACTAGGCCGAATCTGGCCCGAGTTTGACACCCCTGTTCTTGTTTATCACAAATCAATAAGGTCTTAATACCAACCTGATCCCCAGCACCGATGTCTTCTTCCTTCCTGTCAAGATGCACCCCTTGAGCAATGTCAGGAGACTGCTGCTCCAGAGCAACCAGCACATTGCACGTTTTGAAGTCAAAGCCTAAAACGCACAAAAGTTTTAACCTTAAGGAAGAGGAAGTGAAACAGCATCCAAACCAAAAAAAGCTTCTCGATCAAAATCTGGAGCGCAAAAAAAAAAAAAAAAGTAGCTAAGCCAAACGGGCATTCACAATCTGCTCACCTTTTGAAGAATCGTCATAGCCGATGTGCTTGATTGTTTCACGAACAATTTTTTGATAGTCAACCGCGGCAGTGGAGGTGATCTCTCCGGCCAAGAGAATCATTCCAGTCTTTGCAGCAGTTTCTGCATTGGAAGACAGATTGAATGCCTGTCAGTTCCAAGTGGAACAGAATCTTCTAGATTAAGAAATAAAATATTGAATATACTGTTCAGCCCTTCCATGAAAAGCCAGATACACTCACCGCATGCTACTTTGGCATTTGGATCCTGCTTCAGATGCGCATCGAGAACAGCATCGCTAATTTGATCGCAGATCTTATCTGAAAACAAAAAGGTTCCGTCATTCTTTATGATTCTAGGAACATCTGTTCGTGTTTTGTGCTTTAAGAGTAACTGTTCCCACATTTTAAGGAATTTGTTACTTCACCGATCAATTAAAACCACCTCAAAATCTGTTCTGGTCGTCTCTGACAAGCAACAGAGTTACTTAAGTTTATATTAATGGCAAACAAGTCATTCCTCCTATCCTGCGTAATCTTTCAGTCCGACCCAGTGCTTAGCACATAAAACTGGGAACAGCCATCATTTCTTTTAAACAGTTTGACTTAGGAAATCCTAGATAAAGGTCACAAGGGCTGGGTTTAAGCTGATGGCACACAAGCCCAATAAATCATGGAAGACAGCTTGGTCAAAATTTGCAACTGTTATTTTATTCAAGTGTTATTTATGTATATAGTTCTTTGCTTGGCATGGGGGCAATAATAAAACTAGGTGTCTGCTAATTCATTGCTTTATAGGAGCCACTCAAGGAATTGAGTAGCACAGCTGCAATTGTCCAAGTGTTAAATATGTGAACTTCTGAGTCAATCCTCTTCTTGGTGACTGCTTGGAGAAGTCCATGCAGTTTTCTTGGCAATATTCTTGGAAATGGTTTACCACAGCCTTCTTCTTAAATCCTGAAAAACATGCCTGGCCAAGCCACCCAACTGGCTTTTCTGCCCAAGATAGGACTGCAATTCAAATCTCTTGGCCTGGCACCATTAAATATACCAAAGTGGCTCTTCCTAATGTCATGGATGTTTAAATTTGCTCAACCCACTCTGTTTACTAGGTAGGTATATTATCAATTACTAAGACCTGCATTTAGACACTTTATGGGATGGGAAAGCTTAATAGCAAAGTCACGGTTCTTTACTGTAAGGTTGTCTTTTACATCCCCTCTGAAAACACAAAATTCGAATATCCTACAGTCAACTAACAGAGCTTAACAGAGCCCCTGCTGATTTACAGTCTATTATAAGAAGCTATATCTGTACTCTCCTACTCCCCTGCTCTTTAGAGGACACAAGATGGCAACAAGGTGAATAAGCATCTTTAGAGGAGAATCCCAAATACAGACAATTGAGGACAAGAGAAAAATGAACACACTGCATTGTTAAAATGTGGTATTATCAAGCTAATAATCAAGGCTCTTCCCAATTCTTTTACAAGGAAATGGTAACCTTAGAAGCATGAACATTTAGGGAATACGTCTGGAATTCTATTTGCTATAAAAATTATTGATCAATAAAGCTGAAACATGGAAGATTTGGCTTAAACTACAGTATAATACTAAAAGGTGAAGTAAGTAAGCATCACTGCATTCATATCCTGTCTGGGTTTCTTGTAGGAATGACTGGTTGCTATGGGATAAAATGCTGGACTGCTTTGGAGTACCTAAGCTTGTCAAAACAAGCAATATCTTAAGACAATGCAACAACCACAAGCAATGCTACTAAAACCTAGACAATGCTTACGCCTATAGCTTTAAAAGAAAAGAAAACCACACTATTTTAAACATCCCCTTCAGAGTGAAGAGTAGAGATGTGGCTCCCATTGTTTTAGAATGCAATTCAATATTCTGGTAGATGTCGCATCAGAAAGACTGTGTACGTACTGATTTTATGTTCTGCAGTAAAATGTAATTTTATCAGTTTCATAAAATATTATAGCTGAGGATTCAGAACAAATTTCAAGGAATTTCTAGCTCGTACTCTCTCCAAAGAAACTTAATAGAGGGTCTCTTGTGTATCTTTTAGCAATTGCATTAGGTAGGGTTAGATGACCTTTGAGATGTTGTTCTACATCATGGCTCCCCAAACAAGCCCGAGTCCTAACTATGGTATGAAAGGAACAACAGTAATGAACGATTAAAAGTGAAGGGGGCAACGTCTCCATTCATTTCCCCACGTACATGTATTAAATGTGCGTTGGTTACTATCAAACTTTTTATTTATTCCCAAAAGCAGAGGAATTGAGACTATAGACATCCGATCCACCCTGCAGGGAACACTATAGTATTCTCCCTTTTAATATGAACCACATGGTGTTCAATGGCTACATGTCAATGGCGGAAATGATGGTCTACCGGTTCTTCCTGCTCTTTTGCAGCAGAGGCTTGGGCGATGCACTAAACCTCTCCCACTTTTTACATCCAAGGCAGCAATATTCCAATAAGAAATAACTGAAATTTAGACGAACATGGCAACAAAAGCTTGTTGCTGAAAACCAGCCCTTTTGCAAGCTGCAGTACAACATCCCCCCCCCCCCCAAAAAGAGCTCAGACATCATGGCGGAAGACAATGGAAAAGGGAAGATCCTTCAAGATTGTTGGACATCCAAACCAGGATCTCCCGCCGACCTGTGTTCTCATTTCCTCTTCTCTACTGAAGTCTCTTTGTTGCAGAAGAGCTCAAAAAGGACTTTGTGCCTTTCTTAAACTCGCCCATTTGTTTTCGAGCAATTGGGTGTTCCATTCCGGGGGGCCAGTGGTCTTTTTTTTTTAATCCTTCCATTTAAACCTTCCCATGCTTCTTTTATTTGGTTTCTTTAATCAGCAAAGGGTTTTGTCATCAGTTTTACACCTTAAATCTTGTACCCCACTCCTCCTCCCAGCCCCCCCCGTTTTCCCCTTGTCTTGAACCCCCTTCTTCCACCCAACCCCGTTTCCCCCTTAAGTCTTGTACCCCCCCTCTTCCACCCAGCGCTGTTCCCTTGTCTTGTACCCCTCCTCCCAGCCCCCCGTTTTCCCCTTAAGTCTTGTACCCCCCTCCTCCTCCCCAGCCCCCCCGTTTTCCCCTTGTCTTGTACCCCTCCTCCCAGCCCCCCCAGTTTTCCCCTTAAGTCTTGTACCCCCCCTCCTCCCCAGCCCCCCACCCCCAAAAGGCGCTCTGCAAAATATGGGGAGGTGGATTTTTTTTTGTTGTTGGTTTTTCTCCCCCTCCCTTTCTCACCCCACCCCTCCCATCCTCTCCTCCCAAGGTCTCGCCATGCGGGCACCACGTGGTCGCCTGCAATGCGGGGCGCGCCGCCGAGGCTATGAAAGCGGGAGTGCGCGTGCGCGAGGAGGGCCCGCTTTTTTTCCCCCCTCTCTCGCTCTTTTCTCCCCCCCGCCCTTTTCCCCTCACGTCTCGTTCGCCGGTCGGCTCGCATGGCCGCCCCGAGACGGCGAAGAAAGAGGGAAGGGGGGGGGAAGCGCAGGCGTTCCCTCACTATCGCCCCCCCCTTGAGACGGAGAGGTTCCAAATTCGGTAAAAAGGGAAGGGGGCCGTGTTAAAACGCCCCCCCCTCACACGCCCGATTCTCCGCAGCCCGCCCCGTTACGTCATTCAGCCGGGGCGCGCTGGCCAATCAGGCGGCGGGCGGCGGAGCGCGCGCCCGCCCTCCCGCCTGTCCATCTTCGCCTCAGTCGTGTGTCCCCCCCCACCCGCGCGCCCTCCTCAGCCCAGCCCCCCCCCCCGCACCGGTACAGCCGGGTCCTTCAGGCGCCCGCCCGCCTCCCGCTCTTCTCACCTGGATGCCCTTCCCCCACCGACTCTGAGGTGAAGAGGAAGGTGCCCTCCTCGATCCTGCTGTCCCGGAAACCATTCATGGCGGGGGCGAAGACTGCGAAAGACGAAGGAGATGGACGGGAAGAATAAAAAGAAGCCAGGAGGCGTCGAAGGAGCCGGCAGCGGGAACGAAAATAATAATAATAATAAAAATTAAATTAAAAAATATATAATGTAGACGAGCCTCCTTTATTGAAGCGAGATCGAGGCAGGAGCGGAGCGCCCGAGGAATGAGGGCGCCCGCTGCCCGGCGCCGATATTTATAGGGGAGGCCCCGCCCCCTAGGCGAAGCCCCGCCCCCTTGCCTTTTTTTTGGAGGCGGCTTCCCTTTCTCCCTCCCCCCCTCGGGAAAAATGGTGGGGGGGACCCCCCACGCGGCTTCCGGTGGCCTGAGGGGGCTACTCCGTTTCCGCCGCCCCGCCCCGCCCCCCTCCGCCGCAAGGGGCCTCAGTTGACTCACCGGCCCCCATCTCTGAGGGGGAGGCGCCGCCTCTGGCCGGCCGGTCTCCGCCTACGCGCGGAATTTTCCCGCCTCGCGGCTCTTCCCGAGCTTTTGGCGGGCGTCGGGGCCTAGGCGCCCTGGCTGAGTGTGAAGGCTCTGTGTGTGAGTGTGTGTGTGTGTATTAAGGCTGTGAAGGCTCTGTGTGAATGTGAAGGCTGTGTGTGTGTGTGTGTGTGTGTTGTGTCAAGGCTGTGAAGGGTCTGAAGGCTGTGTGTGAAGGCTCTGTGTGTGTGTGAAGGCTGTGAATGCTCTTGTGTGAATGTGAAGGCTCTGTGTGTGTGTGTGTTGTGTTAAGGCTGTGAAGGGGCTGTGAAGGCTCTCTGTGTGTGTGAAGGCTGTGTGTAGGCTGTGAATGCTCTTATGTGAATGTGAAGGCTCTCTGTGTGTGTGTGTGTGTGTGTGTATTAAGGCTGTGAAGGATCTGTGTGAAGGCTGTGTGTATTAAGGCTATGAATGCTCTGTGTGAATGTGAAGGCTCTGTGTGTGTGTGTGTGTTGTGTTAAGGCTGTGAAGGCTCTGTGTGAAGGCTCTGTGTGTATTAAGGCTGTGAATGCTCTTATGTGAATGTGAAGGCTCTGTGTGTGTATTAAGGCTGTGAAGGCACTGTGTGTGTGAAGGCTGTGTATGAAGACTATTAAGGCTGTGAAGGCTCTGTGTGTGAAGCCTCTGTATGTGAGTAGGCTGTGTGTGTGTCAAGGTTCTGTGTGTGTGAGTGTGTGAAGGCTCTGCATGTGTGCGAAGGCTCTGTGTGTATGTGTATTAAGGCTGTGAAGGGTCTGTGTGTGTGTGTGTGTGTGTGTGTGTGTGTGTGTGTGTGAGTGAAGACTGTATTAAGGCTATGAAACCTCTGAAGGCTGTGTGTGTGTATGTGAGTAGGCTGTGCGAGTGTGTGAAGGCTCTGCATGTGTGCAAAGGCTGTGTGTGTGTGTGTGTGTAGGCTCTCTCTGTGAAGGCTCTGTGTATGTGTGTGAGTGTGTATGAGGGGGGCCAATCCACTGGACTGTCTTCTCCGAGCCTAGCTCACAACGCCTTGGGGAGCCTCAGATCACATTGGGGGGTTGACCAGGGGGGACAAAACCTGCCCACAACAGACCCGTGGAAAAGACACTTGGCTGGTTTGGGGGGGAGGGTGTCGCTGAGTCATGTGAACGTGGCCCATCTACAGGATGTTTCCTCGGAATGTGGGCAGTGGGAGCCCCTGTCATCATCGGCTTAGGTTCTGTATGTCCTGCAAAGCCATAATTCAATTGATAAGTAAACTACAGTTCCCTTGTGTTGGTGTGTTGTGTAAACACTGGCCTGGCAATGAGAACGGGGATCAGCTCTAGGAAGCATGAGAAATATTCAGGTGTCTGAATTTTAGGGACTTCTTCCCTGTGGAAGGTGTCTAAAGCTCACAGGTAGTCGTGTATTTTTTGGAGTATAAAATGCACCTTTCCCCCCACCCCAAAAAGAGTGAAAATCTGGGTGTGTCTTATACACCAAATGTAGCCCCGCCCAGCTTCTCAAACGGAGGTTTCAGAGGCTGAAAAAAGCATCAGAAAAGAAGCTTCAGGGGAAAAAAAGCCTCCAAACAGAGCTTAGGAGGCTTTTTTTCTGAAGCTGTTTTGGAGACTTTCAGAAGCAGGAAAAAAAGTTTTTTCTGAAACAGTTTCAGAAGTTTTAGAGGCAGAAAAAAAAAGCAAGGCACAGAGCTCACAACCAAGAAACCTGCTGCTAAAATTCACCTCTGGGAACAACTGATTGGGGGTATTCCGGGAGGCCGATTCACCTGCCAATCAGCTGTTTTCTTATTTTCCTCCCCAAAAACTAAGGTGCGTCTTTTACTCTGAAAAATATGGTATAATGTTTCAATGTGGCATATGCCTATTTAGGATAACAGCCCTTTCTTCCTAATAAAAAAATACTCAAGGTGAAAGTAGGCCTTTCAGAATATGCATAGTAGTTTATGAATATGTGATTTTTAATAGACGAGTGTGCAGGTATAGAGAAATTTTTAATATGGGCAAAAGCATATAAGGATTTTTGGGAGGGGTGTTTTCAAATCACTCTTGATGTTACAGCCATTAAATTTGCTTTTTTCTGGAAATCAAAATAAACAAAAAATATGTTCATGAATGTAGAGGTAAAACTCATGTTAATGAACGCCAATTTTATGGACTAATTGGCGTTCCACAGAACGCCAATTTTATGGACTTAAGACTTTCATTTATTTATTTTTTTTGTTTCTAGTAAACAATAACAAAAACACTGGATTTATCAATCATATATACAGGATCAGAATGACCTGTGAAAAGCTCGGCCATCAAGGAAATTGGTAAACTGGCTTCAAGCTGGAAATGAGTCAAGTAAGTAAACACACAATTCTCTGAAATCAGAAAGGGAGGTTTCCTAGCAATACGCACCTATTGCATTTGTAGAGCAAATATTGTGAGAACAGTAGGGAACCCTATTCCTTTGGGAATCAAAATTTAAAAGGGTATTTCCGTCTGGAACAGCCAACTTTAGTTCTGGCTCTTTTTGTGATGGTCAGCAGATGTGAATGTGTCATACGATAAATAAGATAATAAATAGCAGATATAAAAACCATCACATCTTTTGTTGCCTTCCTTCAGTATTATATTAATACACTGCCCAAAATCATTTTGGATAGTGAGATGGGCAGTATTTAAATTAGATAAATATTAACCTGCATTTGTAGAAAGTAGAAGTCAACTGCTGGACATGATATAGCTTCGTTCTGGTGGTATATCAGTACAACCTTTACAACTTTTGGACATAGCTTATGACTTAGTATGTTGTGAATTTAGTTAACTGTGGAGTTTTCCATAGATATAATTAATACCATGAATTGGCACGATACAACAAATATTCGTGAGTTGTTTGAACACTTCAGCCTTTTGATTTCAGCTCCGTTAACTCCAGCAATATGGATTATTCTGGCTGTGTTTATGATGCACTTAATAATGGTTTATTCAGTCTAGTTTTCTGAACTAAAACACAGTAAATAATAGACTGTGAATAAATAATTGAGCAACAAACCTCTTGCTCAAGCAGGAGACACTATACCATTCCATACAAATAGCTGTGCAATCTCTTCTTGAAAGCCTCCGGTATTTGAGCACCTACAACTTCCACCGATTAATTGTTCTGTCAGGAAATTTCTTAATTCTAGGTTGGTTCTCCTTAATTAGTTGCATCCATTGCTTCTTCTTCTGCCTTCAGGTGCTTTGGAGAATAGATTGACCCCCTTTTCTTTGTGGCAGCCCCTGAACTATCACATCATCCCCAACTAACTAATGAAATCAACTAGATTTATAGAACATAACTGTGTGCAGTGATTAACCATGATTAATTGAATGGTCTAATCTCTCCATATGTTGTTCGATGGCTGGGCGGACTTTCCCTTGGGAAGACACTACACACTGAATATCAAAGTACTGGGTAGAACAATATACTGGCAGTCCCACTATCAATATATTTTGATTTCTGTTTTCCATGCTTGCCACTGGCATGGAGTCTCTTGGGTATGAGACAATAGAGGGAGAACTTGGAAGGTAGCGATTGAGAGGACATGTCAATATTCACCCTTTTTTCTATTTTTGGAACCGAACACAATGCTGACTATTGATGTGCAAGCTACCAGCATCATCTAATTAGTGGCTAAACCTTCACAGAACTTGTTGTAGTCACAGATTTTCCCTTGGATATCAAGCCTATTAAATAGAAAGCAAGAATGATTTTGGCACTTCTCTTACATCGTATATGAGTTTGAAATAAAATGAGAGAGAGACAGAGACAATAAAGGTATGAAAAAGTACAAAAATGACAAATGGAACTGCAAAGGAACACAGGATTCGATCAGGAATAGCAATAGCCCTTATATACCACTTCACAGTGCTTTTCAGCTTTCTCTAAGCGGTTTACAGAGTCAGCCTCTTGCCCCCAACAATCTGGGTCCTCATTTTACCCACCTCGGAAGGATGGAAGGCTGAGTTGACCTTGAGCCAGTCAGGATTGAACTACTGGCAGTCGGCAGAGTCAGCCTGCAATACAGCATCCTAACCATTGTGTCACCACACTCTTAAATAGCGCTAAGAATATTTTACACTTTCAGAATGCGGCCTGGCACATTTCGCACCCATAAAACTGATTTCATAGGGCGCAACCCAGCTGACCATTCAACTGTTGAAGTTTGCATCAAACTTGACTTAGAAGCATTAAGAGAAACAATGCCAAAATCAAGCATCTTGTTATCTAAAGCCTAAGAATTGCAGGGACATATACTGGCAGATGTAAAGTGGGCAAAGGATTCCATTTGCTCGTACGTATTTTGGACTTAGCTCCACATGGTTGGTTTCATTTAACACCTTCAGCCAAAATCAAACAAACCACAATATATCTTAGCAGAACTTTGGGAACCCTGGAAAGTTGCCAACCATGTATGGCTGCAGTATATTAAATATATACTGTCAAATCTCTGTGACAAAAGAACCGTGTTTTCCAAGTAAGACTTTCTCCCCCTTATTTTTTAAAAAATATGAATGAAAGCAGGAGGCTTCTGGAATGCAAACTGCTACATTTCCCTATTAACTCCTCAATAAATAAATACAAGATAAATTGGGGATGGGGGAACAGCATCACTACTCCAAGTAATCTCTCCGAGGTCTCCTGAATCCTATTGGGTCATCCAGATAGTGAGTAATTATCACTGATTTAGGTAGTGTGAATCCAACTGTGTGGCTTGCAAGTCATGATTTATATCATGCTATGATATATGAGGGAGGGATGTGGTGGCTCAGTGGCTAAGACGCTAGTTTGTCGATGGAAAGATCGGCAGTTCAGCGGTTCGAATCCCTAGTGCTGCGTAACGGGATGAGCTCCCGTTACTTGTCCCAGCAGTTTGAAAGCACGTAAAAAATGCAAGTAGAAAAATAGGGACCACCCTTGGTGGGAAGGTGTGCCTTTGGCGTTGAGTCATGCCAGCCACATGATCACAGAGACGTCTTCGGACAGCACTGGCTCTTTGGCTTTGAAACGGAGAAGAGCACCACACCCTAGAGTCGGGAACGACTAGCACATATGTTAAGGGGAACTGTTTCCTTTACCTTATGATATATGAACCATTGATTAGCCTAATCAATAAACAAGGTTCAACAAGAGATGGCCATGGATTGTTGAACCAGACTCATGCCTTGTTGATTAACGCTGTCTTGCCAGATGAGAGCAATGAGAGGCTTTTCTACCTAATCAAAAAGCATTAAATAATAGAATCGATTCAACAGTCATTTGACTGAACATTTATTGTGAGGCAGGCTGTACAGGCTGAAATCTTTCCATATCCTAGTCTCTTCTAATGTATTATTAGTGATTGAGATTCTTCAGAACAAGATAACATCAAGGGATAAGAGCTTTTGTGACGGAGAGCAGTTGCAGCTGGCAGGAAGCAGCTATAAAAAGCTGTTACGATACAAGAGAGCATTCTGGGAATGAGAAATCTAATTTTTGGTAGAAATAAGTTGTCTCAAATGCATATATTATAGATAAATGATACTTATCTGAGTAACAGTCAGTAGTGAAAATTCAATTTCTGTTTGAGGAGAATAGTTTTTAGCATCAGGAGAGGCCATAAATGAAGGGAAGAGTGTATGTTTTGTCTTCCTGAGTTGGTCTCCAATATTTTTAAGGAAGGCCAGTAAAGATTTGCTTGAAAGCTGCTGTCGGTTAGAAATTAGGTACCCAAGTTTATTTGCTGGAGAAATTCAGTTGCCAAGCAAGTTTGCTAAATAAGCCACAACTACAACAGTTTCACGTAACACGCTAAGCAAGAACTATTCAAACTGTGGACTGGTAACCCCTGGGGAGGAAGTTGATTGTGCTTGCCGAAAATAGCACTGTTGTTACACAAATCCCTGCTTTTGCTTTGGCTGGGGGAGCCATGTCGAGGCAGAGTGGAGAGTCAATCCTAGAATTCTTTACTTCTGTAAAGCCTTGGTGCACGACAAACTGCTGTTGAAATTAAGAATTTCAAGAATAAGAATTAATGCTATAATTCTTATAGCATCTTCGGATCCCTGCGTAACTGGATAGTCACATTCCTGTCCAACAGGCAACAAATAGTCAAAATAGGGAGGGCCCAATCAAATCCAGCACCTGTTAACAGCGGTGTCCCTCAAGGCAGCGTTTTAGGACCCACACTCTTTCTGCTTTACATCAATGACCTATGTGATCATATTAAAAGCAGCTGTGTCTTCTTCGCTGGTGACGCAAAATTATTTAACACCACCGACAATGCTGCTGCTCTAAAAAGCAACACTGACTATGTGTCAGAATGGTTGCGCATTTGGCAACTCCAAATCTCAACTAATAAATGCTCTGTCCTGCACATTGGCAAAAAAAAATCAGAACATCAAATACAAGCTGGGCGGAAATGATCTCGTAGACGACCCTCACTTTGTCAAGGACCTAGGAGTACTCATCTCAAACAATCTAAGCCCCAGAGCTCACTGTAACAGCATTACCAAAAAGGCATTAAGAATTTTTTAACCTATTCTTGTGAAGCTTCTTCTCCGGTAACATTGTACTGCTAACAAGGCGAACAAAACCTTTGCCAGACCAGTTCTTGAATACAGTTCATCCGCCTGGAATCCACACTGCATATCGGACATGAACACAATTGAGCAGGTCCAGAGATATTTCACGAGAAGAGTCCTCCACTCCTCTGCTCACAACAGAATCCCTTATGCCACCAGGCTTGAAATTCTTGGCTTGGACAATCTGGAACTGTGCCACCTACGGTCCGATCTAAGCATAGGACACAAAATCATCTGCTACAACATCTTATCTGTCAACGACTTCTTCAGCTTCAACCACAATAATACCCGGGCAAACAATCGATACAAACTCAAGGTAAACCGCTCCAAACTCGATTGCAGAAAATACGATTTCAGCAACAGAGTGGTCAACACCTGGAATGCACTACCTGACTCCGTTGTTACATCCTGAAAACCCTCACAGCTTCAACCTTAAATTGTCTACCGTGGGCCTCACCCCATTCCTAAGAGGTCCATAAAGGGGGCATGCATAAGCGCTTACCGTCCCTGTCTTACTGTCCCCACTTATCTGTACTTACTTCCTTTGTTTACGTTTATTCTTATACCTGCTATCTTGTACATATTTGACAAATAAATACATATAAATAAATAAACAAGTTTTGAGAGATGGCTAAGCCTGTAGTGGATTTTATCCTGGCAGTTTTTGGTCTGGAATGTAGAAGTTTTGTTGTTGTTAGTCGCGAGGGGTCATGTCTGACCCCTGGTGACCCCATGGACAACATTCCTCCAGGCCTTGCTGTCCTCTACCATCCTCTGGAGTCCATTTAAGCTCATGCCGACTGCTTCAGTGACTTCATGTAGAAGTACATCAGCATTATTAGGAATATCTTTGGAAGTACAAGTGGTCTTCAATATACGACCACAACTGATCCCAAAATGTATGTTGCTAAACGAGAAATTCGTTAAAGGGAGTTTTGCCCCATTTTGTGACTTTTCTTGCCACATTTGTTAAGTGAATCACTGCGGTTATTAAATGAGTAAAATGTTTGTTAAGTGAATCTGATGTGAAATTTAAGTGTGAAAAACGATTCTTAAGTCACTTTTTTCACTGCCATGGTAACTTCAAACAGTCGCTGACCGAACTATTGTAAGTCAAGGACTACCTGTATATATGCCAGTGAAGCTAACATATTAATTCATTGCTTTAGATATTTAGCTTTCCAATTGCAATTCCACGCATGAATTCCACGCAACTCACCTTTCTACCAACCAGGTATTTGATTCTCGTTTGCCCTATTTGCTCTGCCTGGTGCCAAGGAACTCTTTAGAAGATAATAGTGAATGCTTTTCTTAAATTAAATCTGAATGATGAGGATTTCCCCCTCTTTCATGATACTTGCCTCTGGCAAGGGATCCCAAACCTAAACCGCCACCTCCTTTTAAATGCCTGCATGCCCACTAATGAAGCAGTTGGCAGGTGATGGGGAAGGAAATACACCAAGAGAGGAACTGTGCGTTTCTTTATGAAAAGTGCTATGACCTCAAGGGCATGTCATGGAGTCCTACATGATGCAAGATTCCCCAAATCTTACTCGAAACAGATTTAAATCAGTAAAAATTGCAGCTTAATAAGAGTAATAACAATAGACCATTACAAGAGCCAAAAGAGACTGTGTGTGTTTAGCACAACGTTTTTCGAACACTGCAATATTGTGACTCATCCCCAATGATGAAAGCTTTATGTATGAGGTCTCTCACAAATAAAACTTATTATTTTACTGGGATTAGGGCAAGAAGCAAAAATACCTATGTAAAAAACCTGTGTTTCTTGATGTACAGGCTGTCTGTTGGTCTTTTTTTTTCTTTACTATCCCAAAGAAACACCTACATTATGGAAGGCTAAATATCTAAAATAATGAATAAATATGTTAGCTTCACTGACATATATACAAGTAGTCCTTGACTTCCAACAGTTCACTCAGTGACAGTTTGCAGTTACAGTGGCACTGAAAAAAGTGACTTATGAACCGTTTTTCACACTTATGACCATGGCAGCATCCCCATGTTCACGTGATTTACATTCAGATGCTTGACAACTGACTCACAGTTATGACGGTTGCAGTGCCCATGTGATTTTCGCAGCTTTCTGACAGGCAAAGTCAATGGGGAAGCCAGATTCACTTAACGACCATTTTACTCATTTAATAACTGAATGATGAGGATTTCCCCGTCTTTCATGATATTTGCCTCTTGGCAAGGGATGCCAAACCTAAACCGCCACCTCCTTTTAAATGCCTGCATGCCCACTAATGAAGCAGTTGGCAGGTGATGGGGAAGGAAATACACCAAGAGAGGAACTGTGGGTTTCTTTATGAAAAGTGCTATGACCTCAAGGACATGTCATGGAGTCCCACATGATGCAAGAGTCCCAAATCTTACTCCACTGATGCCCAAACAGAGACCTGCTTGACCAGCTCCGCATGTTTGTTTCAACAAACATTCGTTCTTCCCCATAGGTCACACATTACTCTCTCTTTGTGCCAATATTTGCACATCTTAAAATTCTTCTGCCCATTCCCCACCCCCCACCCCCGACCCCTGGTCACCAGATGTTTCTACTTGCTCTAGTTCCAGTCTTTCCTCATGAGCAATCACCATCCATCTTGATTTTTGATTTATATCTACTCTTTTGCCATGTGTTCGTACTACATTTAAATTGCATGTTTAAAACGATCCTTTTTCAAGTAGATCTTCCTTGGGTCTTCCAAGAAACAGGTAACATTTCCTTGCTCTCTAATCTTGTTTTCAACCCATCTAGTAGGCATCTGGATTGCATTCAGTCAGAATATTTTTTCCAAATCTGTTACAGGTTCTTCCATTATCAGTGCATGAACTCAGCCTCCCAGCCTTCCGAGGTGGGTAAAATGAGGACCCAGATTGTTGGGGACAAGAGGCTGACTCTGTAAACCGCTTAGAGAGGGCTGGAAAGCACTGTGAAGTGGTATATAAGTCTAAGGGCTATTGCTATTCCTCCTTCCATCCATCCATCCATCCATCCATCCATCCATGGTGGCACAGTCGTGACTCTGCCCACAGCCAGGAGTTCGATCCTGACTGGCTCAAAGTTGACTCAGCCTTCCATCCTTCCGAGATGGGTAAAATAAGGACCCAGATTGTTAAGGGGGGCAATGTGCTGACTCTGTAAAATACTTAGAGAGGGCTGGAAAGCACCTTGAAGCAGCATATAAGTCTAAGTGCTATTGCTATAATATGCAAGCTGGTGATTCCTAGCTTCATATTCGTAATAATCCCGATGACATCAGTTTATACTTTCTAACATATACTGATTGCTCTTACTTACCAGCTGCATTTGGGACCGGCAACTTTATTGCTAAGCAATGCATTCGTAATGTGAAAAACCATGGTGATCATGCCCATCTTACTTTGTCAGTGCCGGCTGCGGTCATTAAGCAAATCGCGTTGGGTTGTTAAGCACAACATCATGGGAGTGTGCAAGATATGACTTCCTGCCACCTTTCCCCATTTCTTTCGCTTATCAGAAGCCGGCTGTGAAGTTTGCAAATGGAAATGACCAGGCTGCGTGATTCTGCAACCGTCGTAAATTGTGCACTGGTTGCCAAGCAACAGAACCGCAGCCATGGTGCAGTTGGCTGCACCAGTAAGGACCAATCACCGTCTCCTTTTTCAGCACCATCACAACTTGGAATAGTCACTGAAGGAGCATTTGGTAAGTAAGGGCTATCTCTATCTTAGTCCTCTGATTACTAATTCAATCTATACAGGTTGACTTACAACAATTTATTTAGTGACCATTGGAAGTTACAATGGCCCTGAGAAAAAGGACTTAAGGCTTTTTTCCCACTTACGATCTTCGCACTTACGATCATCGTAGCCTTGCAAATGAACAAAATCCCAACACTTGGCAACTGACTCATATTTATGACGGTTGCAGTGTCCCGGAGTCCCATGATCCCCTTGGTGTGACCTTCTGACAAAGCAAAGTCAATGGGAAAACCAGATCCACTTAAAAACCGTGTTGCTAATTTAACACGTGCAGTGATTCACTTAACAACTATGGCAAGAATGGGCGTAAAATGGGGCAAAAACTCACTTAACAAACGTTGCACT
This sequence comes from Masticophis lateralis, assembly GCA_030761175.1. Lineage (NCBI taxonomy): Eukaryota > Metazoa > Chordata > Lepidosauria > Squamata > Colubridae > Masticophis > Masticophis lateralis. The sequence continues at coordinate 21,182,253 of JAUDYJ010000008.1, forward strand.
TAGCAACAGAAAATTTGGACTCAATTGCGGTCATAAATTGAGGACTTCTCCTGCATACATTCATTAAATGCAGTCTGTAAGATTAGGCAACCTTTACGGTGTGGGTGTGGGGTGTGTCCCAGGCTAAGAACGAGTTCTCTTTAACCGAATTTCTATGTCAGTTGGAACTTTTCTTTATGAATGGACTTGCCGTGATTAAAAATGGCAGATGGTGTTCAAATTGCCAAAGCTGCACAATGTCCTCAATCAAAACAAGCTGTACATTAAAAGCTTCAGTAGTTCATGGGAATAATGTGTGACTTCAGCTCATCAGCTTAAGGAAGGAAAATCCTGCCCTCCTTTTTTTAGTAATAGGCAGCACATTTATAAGCATGAGTGACATTTTTAATCCAGAGACTACCTGTCCAATCACACTTGGCCAATTAAAAATGTCACTCGCACTTACAACGCATTTTGCTTTTCACTTGGTAAATTTGAGCCCAATTTTGCTGGCATTGAAGTCCAGTTTACTCCATGCATGTGGTTATTTTGCACAAACTATGATTTGTCACCTTACAAGCCAGGATATTATTGCCTACATTTGAGACGCAGAAATGCACAGATCCTGGCATGTAGTTCTGCACAGTGCTGTATAAATATCTCTCAGCCTTCTGCTTTAACTATGGTTCACTGTATAAATTAGTTTCTAGATTTGTATAACTACGAGGTTACACCTTATCATTTATCATCATAATATGAATTATAAAGATTATAATTTATAGTTTTTATATTTATAATATAAATGTATGTATGTATGTGTATGTATGGTGCAGGTATATATTTATATATGAATATACAATAACAGTTTTTCCCCGAATGCCATCACTCGGCTAAACAAATCCCTCAACACTGTTAAACTATTCACTAAGTCTGCATTACTATTAGTCTTCTCATCGTTCCTACCACCCATCTCCTCCCACTTATGACTGCATGACTGTAACTTCGTTGCTTGTATCCTTACGATTTATATTGTTTCCTAGTATGATTTGATTGCTTTTTTGTTCCTATGACTATCATTAAGTGTTGTACCTTATGATTCTTGACGAATGTATCTTTTCTTTTTATGTAGACTGAGAGTATATGCACCCAAGACAAATTCCTTGTGTGTCCAATCACACTTGGCCAATAAAGTATTGTATTCTATCCTATTGTGTTCTGTTCTGTTCTGCTCTGCTCTATACTACCTTCCCTTCCTTTCCCTTCCCTTCCCTTCCCTTCCCTCCCATCCCATCCCATCCCATCCCATCCCATCCCATCCCATCCCATCCCATCCCATCCCATCCCATCCCATCCCATCCCATCCCATTCTATTCTATTCTATTCTATTCTATTCTATTCTATTCTATTCTATTCTATTCTATTTTATGAATATAGCATGTGTATATGTGTGTTATGTATGTGTTTGGGTAGGTATACACTTTCTCTTGAGTGCAGGCGACAGAATTTCATTTTTAATGTGGGCCGGTGAGCTCGCAGTAAAAAAAATGACAAGGAAGTTATCTTATCTATCTTATAAATATAAAACATGCTAATACGCCTTAGGTTGGCTTACTGCAGGGTTTGAAATTACGGTACAACCCCCCGAGCATTTATCTTGAAACCGTTTTAGTAATTGTATTTCCTCTAAATATTCAGATCATTGCATCCTTCCATATGTCATCGGACAAATTAGATTGTCCTGATTGAGTTGTTTTCCTGGTACATTTGCAGGAACTTCAAAAAAGCAGAACGACCTGCTCAGCCATAAAGAAGCAAGCTAAGCTCTCACACGCCTTCAGGGAACATTAGTGGACGGTCGACTTAAGTTGGGCTGATGTAAGACGGGACATTCATTGCCATATGAAGGCAGCGCAAAACAGCCACAGCAGAATTCAAGAGAAGAAAGATATTCAGGATAGCAGGGAACTGGCAACAATACATTTGCCAACTTTCCTTAATGGTTCTGTTCATGGGGGGCTGTTTGTAGCAGATAATTAGTAGAGCAATTTTTCTGGCCTGAAATTGAAGTGACAGGAAAAGCTTCAGCTGTCAGATTTTTATTCTAACTAGGCCCCCCTCTGTCATAGCCAAGGTTTCTAGAAAAGCCAAGTGAAAGGCAACCGCCAAATATATTTCTGTGCTTTTTAGGATATGGTTGCTTAGCACAAGACTGGTCTACCAAGTCCTGCGAACCTATTAACAGAACCAGGGAAGGGATCTTGAAGATCATCCAATCCACCTCCTGCCCACTGCTAGAAGCCGTGCTGACCAGATGACCAACCAGCCTCTCTTAAAACCCTTCCGGAGAAGGAAATTTCGCCGTCTACCAAAATGACTTGTTGCATCGTTAAACTCGTACAACCACAGTCTCTTTCCTTGCCTTGTGCCTTGAATGATCTTCTGGAACACATCTGAATAATTGTGCCCTCCGTCTTCTGTGTGGCAGCTATTCGGGCGCAGATAGTCCTCGATTTAGTGACCGTTCGAAGTTACAACGGCACTGAAAAAAAGTGACTTAGGACCATTTTTCACATTTATGCAGCATCCTCATGGTCACATGATTTGTATTTGGATGCTTGACAACTGACTCCCATTTATGACGGTTGCAATATCCCGGGGTTGTGCAATCCCCTTTGGGACCTTCTGACAGGCAAAGTCATTGGGGAAACCAGATTCCCTTAACAACCGTATTACTAACTGAACAACTGCGGTGGATCACTTAACAGCTTCGGCACGAAAGGTCGTAAAGCAGGGCAAAACTCACTTAGCAAATGTTTCAGTTGGCAACAAAAACTTGGGGCTCAGTTGTGATTCATAAGTCGACGTATTTTTTTCTTTTAAAAGCCTCTGACGATCCAAGCTGAGTTGCCTGATCGTCAGAGGCATTTAAAAGAAAAAAAGCCTCTGCCGATCAGGCAACTCAGCTGAGATCGTCAGAGGCTTTTAACAGCATTTTTTCTGAGGTTGTAGAAAAAATGCTTTTAAAAGCCTCTGACGATCCCAGCTGAGTTGCCTGATCGGCAGAGGCTTTTTTTAAACTTTTAACAGCATTTTTTCCGCTTAACAGGTTGTAGAAAAAATGCTTTTAAAAGTTTTTTAAAAGCCTCTGATGATTGTGCAGCTCAGCTGGACATGGAGGGGGGGGGGGCAGGGATTTTTGCTACCGGTTCTCCGAACCACCCACCTCCATCACTACCAGATCGGGCAAACCTGTCCGAACCGGGAGCATTTCACCCCTGGATCATACCTTTCCTGCAGTCTTGTGTTATCTTTATTATTTCTATAAATAACTCAAGCTGGCAAATATTCAGCACACCTTCCTCCTCTTTTCCCCACAACAACAACCCTGTGAGGTGAGGTGAGCCGAGAGGGTCTGGCCCAAAATCATCCAGCCAGCTTTGATGCCTGGGGTGGGATTGGAATGCGCCATCTCCTGGTGATAAGCCCCCCCCCCCCCAATATAGGTACCTACATCCTAGAACCATGATGGCGAACTTATGGCACAGGTGCCCTCTCTGGGACCCTCTCGGGGACCATGCAAGCCGTCACCCCAGTTCAGCTTTGCCACGCACGCATACGCGCCTCCCACCAGCCAGCTGGTCCTCGGGTCTCTGCCGGGCATGCGCGGGGTGCATGCATTTGGGGAGTTCGGGCACGCGCACTTTGGGCACTCAGTCCAGAAAAGGTTAGCCGTCACTATCCTAGGATCTCTCAGGAGTAGATTAGAAGGCCCAGCCTTATCTCTGGACTTGGATCTGACAGTGCGCTTCAATAATACGCTTTCAAAATTCACACGTCCAAGGGAACCAAAGTTCATCAAACAAGGATTTTAGCTTTCAAAGTATACACACCAAGGATTGCTTTTCCCTCCAGATGGACCCACAGGCTCCTTTAGGGAAGGATATTCTGTCGTATAAATGTAGGCTTCAACTTACGACCTGTATCGCCCTTAACGACCATACACAGCACCACTCCCGTGGTCACCGTTCAGATGCTTGGCAGTTGCCTTGTGTTTATGACATTGCGGTATTCTCTTGTCATATTTGCAACTTTTTTTTTTTTTTTTTGCTGATTTGCAGCAAAAAACACCCGTTGCTTAACAACCTCACAATTCACTTAAGAACTAAGGGGATTGCTTAATGAACAATTAAATTGTTTTAAAATTGGGTCCAGCTCCACTTGCGTATACAATGACTTACAATGGAAATGCAGGTCCCAATTATCATCATCTGCCTACATGTTGTCTTGGTATCATGCACCCCTCTCTTTCCCCCCCTCCCCATTTCTCTCCTCCTCCTCCTTTCAGTTCTCCCTCCTCTAGGCCATCATGATGCAACATTTTGAAGAGGAGATTCTTTTTTCCTTTAGAAATGGCCAGGAAGCTGATGCAAATGATCCCTGACCCAGCATGACAAGAAAAAGAATGGCCTAATTTAGTTGCCACAACCACTTAGAACTTCTCTAAATGAATAGCTAATTTAAGTGTATTAAATTATAGCTGATGATTAGCCTCTCTCATAATGACTGTTTTATGTTTCACAACCCACCTGGCATTTTTCACATAGAGCATCATGAGCTTCACACGTGCAGATGGGCCAAAGGTTGACTTCCCATTAAAAGTTTTTGCTGATCTATTAGCTTAGAGTAGTTTATCAGAATTAAATTGACAACACGATTAATGAAGAAAGCTGCAAGGAAGTATTGCTTCCACTCACATTACCTGCCAATTACATCTTTTCTGCCAACAGGGCAATTTTTACTTCAGGAGTTCAAGGGAAAAGAGAGATAAGAGACGTGGAAGGAAGAAGTAGCTCAGGCAGAGTTTTGACTCAAATGATATGAGAACAAATGAGCGTATGACAGGCTGTCCCTCAAACTGAAAATAGAGGCAGAATTCTAACTTGTAATTGACCTGATGCTTACAGATGCTGTGTGAGGTTTACCATCTGCCCAAATCTGGACAAACACAGCAAATCACAAAAACGGATCTGGCAAATATGTACAGGTAGTTCTTGACAGTTGAGCTCAAAACTTCTATTGCTAAGTGAGACCGTTGACTGCATTTTCTGCATTGCATGAGAAAAGTACCGTATTTTTCGGACTACAGGGCTCACATACTTTTTCCTCCCTGCACTGTGAATGTGTACATGTTATGTTCAATTAAACCATGGCAACATCTAATGTTTGTGTAGTATTATTTTAAGCAGACTGTGTTTATCTTTTGTTGTGACTTAGATGAAGTTCAGAGCACATTTTATGACCAATTCATGCAAAACTCCGCATAATCCCAAGGGGTTCACATACTTTTTCTTGCAGCTGTATAAGACACCTGATTATAAGAGACGCCTAAATTTAGAAGAGGAAAACAAAAAAAGTTGTTTTTGTCCTCTGTATGCCCCATTTTGGGGCCTTTTTCAGCCTTTTTTCTATCCATTTTCAGGGCTTTTTTTGGCCTGTTTTTGAGGCTATTTTTGGCCTGCTTTTGAGGCTTTTTGGCCCATTTTTCCAAAACAACAGCCCAAGCAGATCCTACACCATTTTTGACAGATGGCAGCCCAGTCTCTTCTTGAAGGCTTGCAGGGATGAAGCTCCCACAACTTCCGAAGGCCACTTCTGTTCTATTGGTTGATTGCTCTCACTGTCAGAAAATTCCTCCTTATTTCCAAGTTGAATCTCTCCTTGTTCAGTTTCCATCCATTATTCCTTGTCTGGCCTTCGGGTGCCTTGGAAAATAGCTTGACCCCCTTCCTCCTCTCTGTGGCAGCCCCTCAAATATTGGAAGACTGCTATCATGTTTCACGGGTCTTTCTTTACACTAGACCAGCCATGCCCAGTTCCTGCAACTGTTCATCATACATTTTAGTCTCCAGTTCCCTCATCACCTTTGTTGCTGTTCTCTCCACTTTTTCTAGAGTCTCAACATTTTTTTTTTATAGCGTGGTGACCAAAACTGGATGCAGTATCCTAGGTGTGGTCCTACTGAGGCTTTATAGAGTGGTATTAGTAGCTCCCTTAAACTTGATTGTATCCTTCTGTTAATGCAATTTAGGATTGCATTGGCTTTTTTGGCTGCTGCCGCACACATATTATCATTTTGTATTTACAGTCTGGTTTGGAAGCATTACCACTTCAGACAGGAAGGCAGTGCAGAGAGTGGTGAGGACGGCAGAAAAGATTATTGGCAGTTCACTCCCTTCTTATGGCACATAAGCGCTGCTTGAGTAAGTGTGAAAAATGATCCTGTCACTTTTTTCAATGTCATCGTAACTTTGAACGGTCACTAAATGAATTGTAAGTCAAGGAATACCTGTATTTGTTTCCACAGTCCGCAAAAAGGTATCTGTAAATATGATCCCATAATAATAACCTTTGGAGCATCATGTATACTAGACATTGATGTACAGATCGTTTTTTAAAAATTAGCCAGCATTTTGTTATTTCATCATCTGGAGCAGGGGTGAAATGCTCCCGGTTCAGAGCAGATCGCCTGATTCGGTAGTGATGGTGGCGGGTGGTCCGGAGAACTGGTAGCAAAAATCCCTGGGCGCCCACCCTCCCCATGTCCAGCTGAGCCACGTGATCATCAGAGGCTTTTTTTTTTAACTTTTAAAAGCATTTTTTCTACAATCTCTTCGGCCAAAGAGGTTTTAGAAAAAATGCTTTTAAAAGTTAAAAAAAAAAGCCTCTGATGATCACATGGCTCCGCTGGGATTGTCAGAGCCTTTTAAAGGCATTTTATTTTCCTACAACCTCTTCGGGCAAAGAGGTTGTAGAAAAAATGCTTTTAAAAGGCTCTGATGATTCCAGCTGACTTGCCTGATTGTCAGAGGCTTTTTTTTTCTTTTAAAAGAAAAAAAAAGCCTCTGGCGATCAGGCAACTCAGCTGGGATCATCAGAGCCTTTTAAAAGCCAAAGAGGTTGTAGAAAAAATGCTTTTAAAAGTAAAAAAAAAAATTGGCCACGCCTACCCAGTCACATTACCCCCCAAGCCACGCCCACAAAACCCATAGGAACAATTTTTTTACATTTCACCACTGATCTGGAGTTATATTCGGAATGGATTATCCCACTTGTACCTTCTTTTACAGTGGGCCCTTCTAAAAGCCAATCTTCTTGTGAGGGAAATGGGCGGTTAAAAAGTTAAATAAGTGAAAATAAATAAATAAAATACAAATGCACAATTTTTCCAGGCCAGATACTTCCTGAAATCTGGGCGTGGTACCTTCCTAAAAGTAATAATAGATGCTGAAAGGAAACATAAATTTGATTCTAATTACTTTTCGTACTTTTCAATGGGAGCTAAAGAATACTTCATATTATGTCTCTGGTGTCTTGTGTTCAGGCTATTTTCCATTTAAAATACAGTTTGGCAGGAAAATATAGAGGTTTCTATAGAACGTAGCCAAGCTTTGGGGAGTCAGATGGGGAAGTCATGGGTTCGGATTGTGCATTACATAATAATTATAGATTGGAAGCTAGCTCAGAATTTGGTTGCATGACACTGAATTAAAAACAACCCTTAGCTAACACTGCTGATAGAATCAAGGCTTATCTGCTGTGTTTTCTGTAACACAACATTTGTACTAAAGAAACAATTAGGCTAGACCAGGGGTGTCGAATTCGATTTCATTGACAGTGACATCAGGGTTGTGTTTGACCGTTGGGGTGGCATGGCCAGCTCAACGTCACAAGTATCAGGGGCACCTGTGGTGTCCAAGTGCTAAGGTAGGACTTCCTTCAGACCCTCCCTCCCTCTCATTATAATCTTCCTTCCTTCCTTCCTTCCTTCCTTCCTTCCTTCCTTCCTTCCTTCCTTCCTTCCTTCCTTCCTTCCTATCGACAGGACCCATTCCCAGATGGCCCTCATTAAGGGACACAAGCACAGCTATTCAAACATGTACAGTGTGACTGATGGTAGGCTTGTACTTGTCCCAAGAATAGGTGGATCTAGCCCAGGGGTGAAATGTAAAATTTGTTACTACCGGTTCTGTAGGCGTGGCTTGGTGGGGGAGGAGGGTAATGTGACGGTGGGCGTGGCCAACTTTTTTTTTTTTTAACTTTTCAAAGCATTTTTTCTAATGCTTTGAAAAGCCTCTCTGCCGATTAGGCAACTCAGCTGGGATCGTCAGAGAGGCTTTTAAAAAAATGCTTTGAAAAGCCTCTCTGCCAATCAGGCAACTCAGCTGGGATCGTCAGAGACTTTTCAAAGCATTTTTTTTTTTACCACCTCTTCGGCCAAGAGGTTGCAGGAAAAAATGCTTTGAAAAGCCTCTGACGATCCCAGCTGAGTAGCGCAATCATCAGAGGCTTTTTTTTTTTTTTTTACTTTTAAAAGCATATTTTCATCGGAAGAGGTTGTACAAAAAAAATGCTTTTAAAAGATTTTTTTTTTAAAAAGCCTCTAATGATCGTTTGGCTCAGCTGGGCATGGTGGAGGGGCGCAGGGATTTTTGCTACCGGTTCTCCAAACCATCACTACCGGATCAGGCGATCTGGTCCGGGAGCATTTCACCCCTGATCTAGCCCCATTTTGGCACTGTGTTTTTGTCCAGCAATGCCTGCAGACTTGAACCATTTTGTTACCTGAGCCCAAACACTCTAACAGGGATTTAAATAGGAAAGTCAAACTGGCATTCCAAGCACCTGAGGGCAGGACAAGAAGCCATGGGTGGAAACTAAGCAAGGAGAGAAGCAACTTAGAACTAAGGAGAAATTTCCTGACAGTGAGAACAATGAACCAGTGGAATGACTTGCCTCCAGAAGTTGTAAATGCTCCAACACTGGAAGTTTTTAAGAAGAGATTGGACAACTATTTGTCTGAAGTGGTGTGGGGTTTCCTGCCTAAGCAAGGGGTTGGACTAGAAGACCTCCAAGGTCCCTTCCAATGCTTGTCACTGTGTTAATCGTTGATCTTAAGAAAGCTTTCTGAATGCTCAGAAATCAATCCCGCTTGTCCTGGATTTCTTGAAACTCCTTTATCCTAATGCACAGCAGAACCGCACTTACAAAAATTACAGGCGGTCCCTTGACTTAACAACCACAACGGAGCAGCATTTCAACTGCTAAGCAAGGCAGTTGTAACATGAATCCATTGACCTTTTTTTTTTTTTTAACCGTGGTCGTTAAGCGAATCACTGCAATTGTTAAAGAATAGGAAGTTTGCAACTGGCGATCTCGTGACCACGGAAGGGGGCAACTTGTCATAAACACACACCGGGTGCCAAGCGCTCAGATTTTGTGACCGTGATAATGCTGTGACAATTGTTAACATGCAAGGATTGGTCATAAGTCACTGTTGTAACTTGGAATGGTCACTAAATGAATGACTATAAGTCGAGGATTACCTGTAACTGGTTGCCCCCAACTCCTGTATGTTTTCAAAAAACACATCTGCACCTCAGGTGCCTTCTTCCTGAGATTGATTTATGGCTGAGATCAATTCCTGTCCCTGGGTAGCTCTTTCCTCTTGGCCACCTGTTGTGACTTCTTCGGACCACAAAAGTCCAGGGAAGCTGAATAGGTTGCCGTGGTGACGGGTGATTTAAGCCACCCTCTTGAAGGATGCTTAGAGAAGAGGCCAGGCCCTCAGGGCCTTCCTCTTGTAGGATTGCATTATGGAGGGAGGCCATTGGGTCATTTTAAAATCTCCTGCAGATGGCCTGGACTTAATCCTATTAAGAAATTGCAAAAGAAATTACATTAGGAAGATGAGGAAAATCCTCGCTTGCTGTTGGATTTTCTTCGTAACCCAGACAGAGCTAAGCCTCCCACGATGTAAGAAGTCTTGGCCTCTTAAGTCTTTTTTCCTGCTTCTCTTCTTCACGGGGAGATTTTCACTTTTTTTCTTGTGGCATTTTCTTTTTTTCTCTGCAACCACAGGGAAAGAAGTAGAAGAAGGAGGACAAAATTCTGAAGCAACCGCAGGCTTGAAAATGTGATTTTAGGACTTCTCTTACATCCGGGGTGTCCAACCTTGGCGACTTTTAAGACTTGTGGACTTCAACTCCCAGAACTCCCAGAATTCTCCAGCCAGCTATGCTGGGAGTTGAAGTTTCAAAGTTGCCAAGTCTGTAGAGATTCTCAGTCATCCAGGACGTTCTGGTTCTTTGAAAACATTTTGCTTCTCATCCAAGGAGCTTCATCAGCTCTGATTGGATGGTGGGGAATGGAAGGATTTATCTTGCAGACAGCTGGTCCTTTGCATCCTTTCTGAGGGTCTTTGAAGCCCTTGGAGGTTTACCTGTGTCCTCAGGGTCACCTGAGTGATGCTTCTGGTTCCTCTAGTCATCCATTTGACCTGGATGACTGAGAATCTCTACAGGCTTTTGGGTATACAATTTGGGATGAATACTCTTTGAATGGGATGGGAGTAGGAATGGATTCCGAAAGAAAAAAATTGCAGAAATGGCCAGCTGTCTGCAAGGAATATAAATCCTTCCATTCCCCACTGCCCTGACAAAGCTGAAGAAGGTTCTTGGGTGAGAAGTGAAACATCTTCAAAGAAAAAATGAGAAACTCCAGTTGCCTCCTGAATAGAATAGAATAGAGTGAGTAGAGTAGAGTAGAGTAGAGTAGAATAGAATAGAATAGAATAGAATAGAATAGAATAGAATAGAATAGAATAGAATAGAATAGAATAGAATAGAATAGAAGTAGAGTAGAGTAGAGTAGAGTAGAGTAGAGTAGAGTAGAATAGAATAAGAGTAGAGTAGAATAGAATAGAATAGAATAGAATAGAATAGAATAGAATAGAATAGAATAGAATAGAATAGAATAAGAGTAGAGTAGAGTAGAGTAGAGTAGAGTAGAATAGAATAGAATAGAATAGAATAGAATAGAACAGAATACAATAGAATAGAATAAGAGTAGAGTAGAATAAAATAGAATAGAATAGAATAAGAGTAGAGTAGAGTAGAATAGAATAGAATAGAATAGAATAGAATAGAATAGAATAGAATAGAATAGAATAAGAGTAGAGTAGAGTAGAGTAGAGTAGAGTAGAGTAGAGTAGAGTAGAGTAGAGTAGAGTAGAGTAGAGTAGAACAGAACACAAGAGAACAGAATTCTTTATTGGCCCAGTGTGATTGGACACACAAGGAATTAGTCTTGGGGCATACGCTCTCAGTATACGTAAAAGAAAAGATACAAAGCACCTCTGGGATAAAGTTGCCAAGGTTTACACAGAGGCAAGACATACCGTAACATATTTCCATTAAGTTTTGGCCTTTCTAGAAATGGTTTCTTTACTTCACTACTTTAAAAGGTAAGGGGGGCAAAAATCCATTAACGATTTCAGCAATACATTGCAGGAAATGCTCCTTGGAAGGGTCCATTGGAAATGCCAACCGGCTAGGACAGCTAATATCCTCAGAGACCGAAATAGCTTTCACGATAATTAGGATCATTCACACACAGGGGATATAAATAACAGGATGAAATGAAGCCGTAACCAAGGCAAAGTCAGAACAGGAAATAAAATACACAGCAGAGGTGGGGTTTCAGCAGGTTCTGACCAGTTCTGGAGAACCGGTAGAAGAAATTTTGAGTAGTTCGGAGAACCAGTAAACGCCACCTCTGGCTGGCCCCGCCCCCATCTATTCTCTGCCGTCCAAGTCCCAGCTGATCGGGAGGAAATGGGGATTTTGCAGTAACCTTCCTCTGGATTGGGGTGAGAATGGAGATTTTACAATATCCTTCCCCTGCCACGCCCACCAAGCCATGCCACACCCACCAAGGCACACCCACAGAACCGGTTGTAAACCCACCACTGACATGCAGGTGTTCCATGGAGAACTTTTCGAACTATAGTCAATCACATTTCTGAAGCCACATCACAGCCTAAACAGAGGCATAGAATCAAGATCACGTGAAATATTAGTGCCGTTTTATAAAACTCTACTAAGGCCACACCTGGAATACTGCAACCAATTTTGGTCCCCACACTACACAAAAGACGTTGAGACGTTTGGGAGAAGTTCAGAGAAGAGCAGCTAAGATGATCAAAGGCCTGGGGACTAAATCATCTGAAGAACGGCTGCAGGTTTTGGATTTGGCTAGTCTAGAGAAAAGAAGAATTATGGGTGACATGATGACAGTATTCCAGTATTTGAGAGGCTGCCACAAAGAGGAGGGGGCTCAAATTATTCTCCAAAGCACCAGAAGGCAAGACAAGAAACAATGGTTGGAAACTAACCCAGGAGAGAAGCAACCTGGAATCAAGGAGAAACTTCCTAACAGTGAGGACAATTAACCAGGGGAACAGCTTGCAACCAGAATAACAAGTGCTACTTAAAAGTGGACTAAATTGATCAGCGGTAGAGTACCAGTTGAATGGTTTAAACCGTTGCTGTTTGTCCCTTTTGAAGAACAAGTGAGACTGTTTCCATTCCAGAAATGCCTTTCTGCTCATCATTAACGCTCATTTGCCTGTTCAGCATAATGTGATAGGGCAACTTTCCAAATTCAGAACCACCATAAAGGGGAGTGCTTTGCTCTGGCACTCGTGCCCCATGGCTGAACTTCGCAGCTGTGCCGTGTGTGGGATGGGACGGGACTTCCCGCTCGGTCCTCCATCTCAAAATAGGAAGACGGTGATGGGGGTATGGAAAGTGAAGGATGATCTGGAATTGCATAGAAGCCAGAATGAGAAAGAAAGAATTGGGGGGGGGGGGAAGCATGTGTGAGGCCTCCATAGAAGATAAAATCACAGGGCTGGAAGGGATTTTGGGTTTCTTCTCATCTAAGCCCCTGTTTAGGGCAGGAGCCCAGTCAAATGGTGGTCAAATATTTCTGAAAACCTCCAGCAATGGAGCAACCACAAGTCTGTGTGGAAAGCTATTCCACTGATAAAATTGTTTTCCATAACAGGAAAACTACTTTTCCAAAGCACCTGAAGGTCAGACAAGGAATAATGGATGGAAACAGATCAAGGAGAGATTCAACCTAGAAAGAAGGAGAAATTTCCTGACCGTGAGAACACCATAGAACAGAAGTGGCTTTCAGAAGTTGTGGGAGCTTCATCCCTGGAGGCTTTCAAGAAGAGACTGAATTGCCGTTTTAGGGCGGGTGGGCGTGTTATCGTTTCTCACACTTTTACCTTTTTCTCTTTTTAACTTTTAATTTTCTTTTATACATGCTTTCATGTTTATCCTTATGGGAAAAAAAGTATTCCACAAATTGCTTTTTTTTAAAAAAAAAAAAAAAGAAGGAAAGAGAGCTTTATAGAAACAGATGGATGTTTTGCTCACATCAAACTGGCTTCTAACTCCCCCACACTCCAGAAGAACTAGCCACGGGGGGTGGAGGTATCTAACGTCAGAACTGCAAAAGTAAAAAGGCAAGAAATTTTGGCTTTTCTGTGGTGAAGAGAAACAGGTTGGGAAGCAAAACCTGTGATTTAACAGTGAAATCTGTCCTTTAGTACTGAGTCATAATTTGCACAATTCTCCCCATCTCTGGCCCCTCCCCTCTACTTTGACCTGCCGTATTTTCCACTGAGTCATAGTTTCCAAGCAAAGATGGAGATTTAATTGAGGGAAGAGGGCTGGAGGGTAATTCGTGGTCTTCTTATTTCAAGGAAGAATCTGGCCCGTGGATATAACTTCCCTGTTAAGGTCATCTGGATGAGGAAGGCCGTTGGTTCTCTTGGCTTCACTCCTTTTGGAGACTTCTGGTGACAATTGGTGCAGAAGAGAAGAACCTCTGTTGGGCAAGGGTGAAATCCAGCAGGTTCTGGAGAACCGGTAGCGGAAATGTTTAGTTTGGAGAACCGGCAAATACCTCCTCTCACTGGCCCCAGAGTGGGGAGGGAATGGAGATTTTGCAATATCCTTCTCCTGGAGTGGGGTGCGAATGGAGATTTTGCAGTATCCTTCCCCTGCCACACCCACAAAGCCACGCCCACAGAACCGGTTGTAAAAAAAAATGGATTTCACCATTGTTGGGCCATTAGTTTTCCGGACTTCCAAATAATCTGCTTGCAGGTTGGAATATATACTGCATTTCCATGAAAATATGACCGGGTCTTATATTAATTTTTGCATTAGGGCTAATTTTCTGGTTAGGTCTTATTTTGGGGGAAATACGGTACTAAATGCACCCATCTGGCTGACAGTCTTAACTGAGGTTTATTTTGTGGGGGGGTGGGGCTTATATTATGAGCATCCTGAAAAATCATGCTAGGCCTTATTTTCTGGTTGGGTCTTATTTTCGGGGTAGAAGCAGAAGATCCATTTTCTCCTCTTTCCAAGTTCATTTACTTGGAAAAAGTCTACTAGAGCTCAGCGGGATTATTTTTTCAAGTCTTCTGCTCGAGCAGGACCTCCAAAGTCCCTCCCAATCCTGGTATTCTATGTTCTAGACACACAGGCTCAGGATGTAGGAGCAAGTTTCTGCCACCTGCATAGGTGGTCCGTTAAAGCAGGGGTCTCCAACCTTGGCAACTTTAAGATTTGGTGGACTTCAACTCCCAGAACTCTGGGAGTTGAAGTCCACAAGCCTTAAAGTTGCCAAGGTTGCTGGCTGAGGAATTCTGGGAGTTGAAGTCCACAAGCCTTAAAGTTGCCAAGGTTGCTGGCTGAGGAACTCTGGGAGTTGAAGTCCACAAGCCTTAAAGTTGCCAAGGTTGCTGGCTGAGGAACTCTGGGAGTTGAAGTCCACAAGCCTTAAAGTTGCCAAGGTTGCTGGCTGAGGAACTCTGGGAGTTGAAGTCCACAAGCCTTAAAGTTGCCAAGGTTGCTGGCTGAGGAACTCTGGGAGTTGAAGTCCACAAGCCAAGGTTGCTGGCTGAGGAATTCTGGAAGTTGAAGTCCACAAGCCTTAAAGTTGCCAAGGTTGCTGGCTGAGGAATTCTGGGAGTTGAAGTCCACAAGCCTTAAAGTTGCCAAGGCTGGAGACCCCTGAGTTAAAGTAAAGTAGAATGAGAATGCATTGACTATTGACATCTCATGTTTGATTTCTAGATAACTCAGAATTTCTCACCCTTCTATGAAATGATGCAGGGGGAAAAAAACTAGTGCCATATTTGTGGCCTTTCCCCCCACTGTTGATTTCGTAAAATTAGACACTGGGCTTGGAGATATTACTGGGTATGTACAACATGCAAAGCAGGTGGCCGTAGCATTTTGCACAATCTGTTAAATTTCTTTTGTTTAAATGTCACGTCTTCCCACTTCCGCTTCGCTTGTTGCAAAGATCCAGAATTTTGGATGATGTTGCCGGACAGGATATTTTTCTAGCAACTGAGAATGTAGGTTAACGTACTAAGCAGTATAAGCCTTGGCGTGAATATTGCTGTTTTCATCAGCAACCTACGTAAACTCTGATTATTCCAAAGGAAAGCAGTTCTATCAGGAAAGTAATTGAGGGGGGAAAACCGTCAGAGATTGATCAAAGCAGATGATTTGCGCTAAAAATTGAAGGTGGGGAGGGAGGAAGGCGGAAAGCGAGAGAGGTGGAAGGAGAAAAAGAAGGGAGGGAGGGAGGAAGGGAGGAAGAAAGCGAGAGAGGTGGAAGGAGAAAAAGAAGGGAGGGAGGGAGGAATGGCATTTTCTCCTTGTTTCACCAGGATTCCTCTGTCTGCATGGAATTAAACTGCACCAGCACCCCAGCCTTTATTTGCCTTCTAATAAGCTTGTCTTCTTTTCTTTTTCTTTTTGAAGTATTTTTCTTTTTTGCCCCACAAAATGATGGGGGTTTTTTTCCCCTTTGTATTATGTGGTTATACATCTTGTGTTGTTTCCATCTATCGAACTGCATGGAGCTCAACTGCAGGTCCAAGAAATCACATTCGCCAACATCAGGAACAGGAAGTGATTATCCCTCGGTTGTGCTGGGTCAGCATTTCTCAACCTCAGCAACTTTAAAACATGTGGACGTACAAAATAATAAAATTGGTGGACTTCAACTCCCAGATGTTCTCAAAACAAAGATGATTAGGGGACAGGAGGCTAAAACATACGAAGAAAAGTTCCAGGAATTGAGTTTGTTTAGTCTAGTGAAAAGAAGGACTAGAGGCAACATGATAGCAGCGTTCCAATATTTGAGAGGCTGCCACAAAGAAGAGGGGGTCAATTTATTCTCCAAAGCACCAGAGGGCAGGAGAAGCAGCAACGGATGGAAACCCATCAAGGAGAGAAGCAACCTGGAATTAAGGAAAAACTTCCTAACAGTGAAGACAATTAACCAGTGGAACTGCTTGCCTCCAGAAGTCATAGATGCTTCATCACTGGAGGTTTTTAAAAAGAGACTGGACAGCCACTTGTCTGAAATGGTATAAGGTCTCCTATTTGAATAGGGGGTTGGACTGGAAGGGGAGGTTTTTCCTCCCCTTAACTCCTGTTCATTAGTTCCAGGTAGGTTGCATCACTACACTGTACATGTATTCTGCTCAGTGGCACAGTCAATTTTTTAAAAAAAATTTCGTTGTACGAGGTGCAGTGACAATAAAGGAAACTTAAACTTTTTGTTGTTAGATGATGTTATTCCCCTGAATAACAATTCTCACTGTTCTCCTACCTCGCACTGAGAGTAGCTGGTAGGATTCGAAGCCGGAGTCCACACATCTTAAAAAGTGGCTAAGGCCGAGGAAACACTAGGTTGTGATAACTTCTATTTATGATCTACAGCCAAATGCAAATTACAATCACGCCCGAAAAGAAGAATGCAGAAGGTAGGTGAACAATGAAAACAAAGCTACAATGGATTAACCTCATCTAAGATCAAGAACATCAACCGATGCAAGTGCATTATACTGTTGCAACTCTTCTGGAGCAAAGGAAGAAGAGGAGTTAAAAGGAGGAGAACAATGGTTGGAACCTAATCAAAGAGAGAAGGAACTTGGAATTAAGGAGAAACTTCCTAACAGTTTAGGACAATTTAGCAGTAGAACAACTTGCCTGCAAAAATCGTGGGCGCTCCATCACTGGGGCTTTTTAAGAAGAGACTAGATGGTCACTTGTCTGAAATGGTATAGGTTAGAATAAAATAACAGAGTTGGAAGGGACCTTGGAGGTCTTCTAGTCCAACCCCCTGCTTAGGTACCACTACACCACTTCAGAGAAACAGTTATCCAACATCTTGAAAACTTCCAGTGTTGGAGCATTCACAACCTCTGTTGCAAGTTGTTCCACTGATTGTTCTCACTGTCAGGAAACTTCTTAGATCTAAGTTGTTTCTCTCCTTGATTAGTTTCCACCTGTTGCTTCTTGTCCTGCCTTCAGGTGCTTTGGAGAATAGCTTGACTCCCTCTTCTTTGGGGCAGCCCCTGAGATACTGGAACACTGCTATCATGTCTCCCCTAGTCCTTCTCTTCATTAAACTAGACCTACCCAGTTCCTGCAACGGTTTTTCATATG
Source organism: Masticophis lateralis (assembly GCA_030761175.1). NCBI lineage: Eukaryota > Metazoa > Chordata > Lepidosauria > Squamata > Colubridae > Masticophis > Masticophis lateralis. Next base: position 21,199,625 of record JAUDYJ010000008.1, read on the forward strand.
TTTTAGCCTCCAGTCCCCTTATCATCTTTGTTGCTCTTCTCTGCACTCTTTCTAGAGTCCTCGCATCTTTTTTACATCGTGGCGACCAAAACTGGGTGCAGGATTCCAAGTGTGACTTTACCAAGGCCTTATAAAGTGGTATTAAGGTCCCTTCCTATTCTATTCTATTCTATTCTATTCTATTCTATTCTATTCTATTCTATTCTATTCTATTCTATTCTATTCTATTCTATTCCATTCCATTCCATTCCATTCCATTCCATTCCATTCCATTCCATCCCATCCCATCCCATTCCATCCTATTCTATTCTATTCTGAACATCTGCTAGGGCTATCGCACAAGAAGAACCGATGTAAGGAAAACTCTTCAAGCCCACACTATGACTATTTCAGAGGATGGCCTGGGCTTCAGGAATGCACGTGTTCTTTTTTATACAGAGTCAGCTTATTGCCCCCATAATCCAGGTCCTCTTTTTACCTACCTCGGAAGGATGGAAGGCTGAGTCAACCTTGAGCCTGGTGAGATTTGAACTCACATTAATTGCAGGCAGCTGGCAGCTAAGTGCTACTTAACAGCACTTTAGTCTGCTGCACCACCAAGGCTCCTATTTTGTGAATTTGGGGCAAAAATAAGAGGCCGAGGGACCCTGCAGGAAGGCGAAAGACATCTCTGTTAAAATTTAATCTACCTCATTTTGCACTGGCAAGATTGGCAAAAACGTTTAAAGACAGATCGGATAAATGGATGGAATCAAGCCTCTGGCACATATTACCATATGTGGTGGACATGCCCAAAAGCAATAAAATATTGGACAAAAATACACACGTGGCTGTAGAAAATGATAACACAACATATAGACTTGAAACCAGAGATATTTTTGTTGGGCATTCTACCAGAAAAATATGATAAAGAGACTTCATATTTGATCCTGCATATATTAAGTGCAACTTGAATTGTATTTGTGCAACAATGGACAAATGATGAGATCCCATCTGAGGAGAATATAATTAAAAAATATTAAGACTGTGCAGAAATGGATAGATTAACGCTTGCTATTAAGGATAAAGAAGAAACTGAATATTTTTTGATATGGGACATATTCTATCAATGGCTAGATAACAAACAGAAGTCAGAAAGGAGGAATTGTATAAATGGAGGAAATGGTATAGAGGAGAGTTATTAAAGAAGATGATATTAAATGTTAAGTATTAATGTTATTATTATGTTACTATATTATTTGTATGATGATGATGATGATGACTTATCACAACAAAGATGTATAAATATGACTATTTAAACATAATTGTACCAAGAATACACAGTTTGATGAAAATTGAAGGATATATAAATAAAACAAATAAAACATGAAAACAAAATTAATCTACCTCTTCACAATCAAATATGCTCTTGTTTTTCTGAGTCTTATCTCCTTTTTTTCCCTCTCTCTCTTGCTGAGAGGATCTGTTCACCCAAGCTATAACTCTGTATTTTATTTGAGTTGGCAAGAAGCCGAGAGAAATGTCAGACTGACCGTTGGCCTTCTTTCTTCTCTGCTCTCTTTTCTCTTTCTGTTGTTTTACGGGTCCTAGCCAAAAGTTTCCTAAATCTAGGCTTTGATATTCCTTTCAGAACAATGGGCTACTTCAACCCACTCCCTCCCCCCAAAAGTCAATCACTTTTAAATTTTTCTGAAGGAGCCCGAAGGCACCTTTTCCAACTCCCAAGTTTTATGCAACTTTTTTTATTAGAGGAGACGGGCAGCGTCCAAATCTAAATAAAAATGAATAAAAGCTGTATGTAAGCCTTCATGAGCTGGGAAATTTTCAGCTGCGTGGATTTCAACTCTACCGGTTCTCTTCCTACTGGAGAACCGGTAGCGGAAATTTAGAGTAGTTCGGAGGACCACCAAATACTACCTCTGGCTGGCCCCAGAGTGGTGTGGGAATGGGGATTTTGCAGTATCCTTCCCCCACGAGTGGGGAGGGAATGGGGATTTTGCAGTATGCTGGTAATTACCTGTAAAGCCCTACATGGCTTAGGCCCAGGTTACCTGGTGGACCATCTGCGGCCAGCGACAGCTCCCCATCACCCAGTGCGTTCTCACAGGGAGGGCCTCCTTGGGGTCCCCTCAGCCAGAGAGTGTCGACTGGTGACTCCCAGGGAGCGGGCCTTCTCTGTGGGCGTGCCCACTCTGTGGAATCAGCTCCTCCTGGAGCTCTGGGTGGCTCCTGACCTCCACTCCTTCCACCGGGATCTTAAATCATAGCTATTTGGCCTGGCCGGATTGGACTGAAGGGGAGAGGGCGGCATACAAGCCCAAATAATAAATAAATAAATCCTTCCCCTTCCATGCCCACCAAGCTACGCCCACCAAGGCATGCCATGCCCACAGAACCGGTAGTAAAAAAATTGGAATTCCACCACTGGTACATTCCCTTTTCTTTCGAAAGGAGTGTGGAAAGCAGATTTGAACGAGAACTAATAGCAAAAGATGAGGGGTGAAATTTGCTGCACAATCCTAGTTCAGAGCAAACCCTACACCCTTCTAACACTGATGATGTTATCTAGTTTGGTAATGAAACAACCAAACTCAGAGAGCACTAAAATCCCTACAGTTCAACCTTGAGCTACAAATATTCTCTTCTATGAGAATCCTAGTTTAATTTAAAGCTTCACTTGAGCATTTGGGGTGAACCTCGGTTGCAATCTATGGCATAGTGACTGATGCAAACCCTGGTTGTTGTGGTTTTTAAAAATAAACCATGTTTAAGCAAACCGCGATGTGTGAATTCAGCTGAAAGCTTCTGCCATTGGCCTCCCTCTTTGCAATGTTTATTCAACATCAGATGGATTATTTTTGGGGTAGTTTCAAGCCTGCCCATTTAATTTCTTTCTTTTTTTCTGGTTGTGCTTCAAGGGTTAGTAACATCCCTGAATTCTGACAGTGAGTTTTGTTCATTTCCAAGTGGCATGTAAATCGGTTGGAGACACAGTACAGATAATCCTCAATTTACGACCACAATTGAGCCTAAAATTTCTGTGGCTAAGTGAGACATTTGTTAAGTGAGCTTTGCCCCATTTTACGACCTTTTTGTTAGGCAGTTGTTAAGTGAATTAGTAATCCGGTTGTTAAGGGAATCTGGCTGCCCCATTGATTTTGCTTGTCAGACAGTCGTAAAATTATTATTGTTATGACTGTACAAGGTGCAACAGGCATGCTTGATCAAAGGATCCATTTTAAAGGCCACTCCAATGCCATTCTTAAAGTTCATCATCATCATCATCATCATCATTATTATTATTATTATTATTTTGAAAAGATTTTTATTTTTATTTCTTATACACATATTGTAAATGTACATTCTCTTATCCATAATTAATCATACTTATACATATTTTTTCTAAAGAAAGCATAACAATAAAACATTTTAATTACATTCCGGGTTGCTCTTCTACCCTTTCTTTCCCCTCATTTTACAACAAACCTTCTCCTCCTTCTTCTTTCTTTCCCTTCCCTACCTCCTCTCCTCTCCTACTTTCTTCCTTCCTCCTCTCCTTCCTCTTCCCTACTTCCCCTTCCTTTCCCCCACTCCTCCCTTCTTTTCTCCCTTTCTAACCTTCTCTCCTACTCTTTTCCTTTCTCTTTTCTTCCTCTCCTTTCCCCCTTTTTCCATTCCTCTCTCTCCTTTTCCTCTTCTATCTTACCCTCTACTCCTCTCTTCTTTCTTTCCCTTTTGTGGTCCAATATTTCCCCTATTTGGTATCCGAGCATCCCCAATTTTATATTAATATATACTTTCTTTAAATTTCCTTTCAGTTTTACCTAGTCTGTCACCTCTGTCATCATAATTGTACATTTATATTATGACATTCTTTCTTTTTCATCATTAAATCATATCCAGAATTTTGCAAACCAACTTTCTTCTGCCACCGGAAAGTTTTTGAAAAGCAGGCTATGAATGAGATAACGCAGGATGCCAGGTTGAATTCTGAACACTTGGTCCTTGCTCCAGAAGGGCCTCAAAACCCACACTCGGAGCGCCTAACTGAAACTGGGGATCCACTCTGCGTGGCAGGCGCCGATCTTCACGGTGTCACGGGGAACAAGAGTCGAGTTTGCTCCTTGGCAGAAGTGCTACCATCGATCAACACCAGGGGGCGCTCTGAGTACTTCTCAATGATGCTGGAAACGCTGTCAAACAGCTGGCGAGGGAAAGACAAATCAACATCTGGTGTCCCCAGTTCACTCCTTTCCCTACTTTTGGATCCGAGTTCCCGTAAGTCAGGGAAAATCGTAGGGCAAAGGTGGGTGCGGGGCTAATTATCCCTTTCAATTAACATTCATTTACATAGAATAGAATGAAGTGGAATGGAGGAGAAGAATTGAATGGAGTGGAGGAGAAGAGAGAATGAATAATGGAATAGAATGGAATGGAATGACGAGAAGGAGAGAGGAGAGGAGAGGAGAGGAGAGGAGAAGAGAAGAGAAGAGAAGAGAAGAGAAGAGAAGAGAAGAGAAGAGAAGAGAAGAGAAGAGAAGAGAAGAGAAGAGAAGAAGAGAAGAGAGCTGGAAGGTACCTTAGATCAGGGGTCCCCAACCTTGGCAACTTTATGACTTGTGGACTTCAACTCCCAAAATTCCTCAGCCGGAGTTGAAGTCCACAAGTCATAAAGTTGCCAAGGTTAGAGACCCCTGCCTTAGAGGTCTTCTAGTCGAGCCCCCTGCTCAAACAGGAGAACCTATACCACTTTAGATAAGTGACTGTCTAGAGGCTAATGGCAATAGCAATTGTGTAAACAATGGTCCCAAGTCATTTTTTTCAATGCCATCGTAACTTTCGGTTACTAAATGAATAGTTTGTAAGTCGTGAATTATCTGTATAATGGGATCTCCTGGAGACATCACCCCGCCAACAAAAGCGCGTATAGTCCAGGCTACAGTCTTCCCAGTTGCAATGTATGGCTGTGAAAGTTGGACCACAAGGAAGGCTGAGAAGGCCAAAGAATGGAGGCCTTTGAACTCTGGTGCTGGAGAAGGCTCCTGCGAGTCCCTTGGACTGCAAGGTGATCCAACCGGTCAGTCCTAGAGGAGATCAACCCTGACTGCTCTTTAGGAGGCCAGATCCTGAAGAGGAAACTCAAATGCTTTGGCCACCTAATGAGAAGGAAGGACTCCCTGGAGAAGAGCCTAATGCTGGGAACGATGGAGGGCAAAAGAAGAAGGGGACGGCAGAGAACGAGGTGGCTGGATGGAGTCACTGAAGCAGTCGGCGTGAGCTAAAATGGACTCCAGAGGATGATAGAGGACAGGAAGGCCTGGAGGAACGTTGTCCATGCGGTCACAATAGGTCGGACACGACTTCGCAACTAACAACAACAACATCCTGGAGATCCAACTTTCCCTTCAACTCACCTCGTGGCTCTTGGGATCTTTGCCAAGCGCAAATTGGCGGCTGCTCTCCTGGTAGTGGACAGGAACATTGTAGACACGATTCTTGTAAAAAACCACCAAAGTGAAAGGCTGGCTGGCAGAGTGGTGGGAACTCTGCCGTACCATGAAGGCGCTGTTCTGCAACGAAGAGGAGGGGAGCAGAGGAGAACAAGACTAATAGAGTTGGAAGGGACCTCGGAGGTCTTCTAGTCCAGCCCCCTGCTCATTCACAACTTCTGGAGGCAAGTTGTTCCACTGATTAATTGTTCTCACTGTCAGGAAATTTCTCCTTAGTTCTAAGTTGCTTCTCTCCTTGATTAGTTTCCACCCGTTGCTTCTTGTCCTGCCCTCAGGTGCTTTGGAGAAGAGCTTGACCCACATTTCTTTGTGGCAGCCCCTGAGATACTGGAAGACTGCTGCCATGTCACCCCTAATCCTTCTCTTTGTTAAACTAGACATGCCGAGTTCCTTCAACCATTCTTCGTCTTTTAGCTTCCAGCCCCCCAACCATCTATTGAAACACTCATTTTGAATCCAAATGAATTTTCTTCTCTCTCTTGTGGACTTAAGGCATCTCTGGCTTGAGTGCTCCATGGAGAACCTCCCAGGCCAAGACCTTTCTTTCTGTAGAGCAGGACTTCTCCAAGGTGGAGAAGAGGTTGAGATTATACATGGGGTTGCACAGTGGTTAGAATGCTGTATTGCAGGCAAACTCTGCCCACTGCCAGCAGTTCGATCCTGACCAGCTCAAGGTTGACTCAGCCTTCCATCCTTCCGAGGTCAGTAAAATGAGGACCTAGATGATTGGGGGTAAGAGGCTGACTCTATAAACCGCTTAGAAGGGGCTGTAAAACACTGTGAAGCGGTATGTAAGTCTAAGTGCTATTGCTATCTTCCTTCCTTCCTTCCTTCCTTCCTTCCTTCCTTCCTTCCTTCCTTCCTTCCTTCCTTCCTTCCCTCCCTCCCTCCCTCCCTCCCTCCCTCCCTCCCTCTCAGTACTGGGAGGGTATCCTCCCTCTAATACTACATTAGAATGCAGTATTGCAGGATATCTCTGCCCAGTGCCAGCAGTTCAATCCTGATCAGCTCAAGGTTGACTCAGCCTTCCATCCTTCCGAGGTCAGTAAATGAGACCCAGATTGTTGGGGGCAATAGGCTGACTCTTTAAACCGCTTAGAGAGGGCTGTAAAGCACCGTGAAGCGGTATATAAGTCTAAGGGCTATTGCTATTGCTACAATCAGGCTTGGTACGTTATGGGATTGCATTATGTTGACATTTCCCAGCCAGGATGGACAAAACACGACCCCGGGGCTCAGACCGTGCAAACCGGAGATTGGAATTTATAAAAATCATAGAACAGGGCCAGGTTACCTTGTTAAATTGGAGGAGAGCTGCTTCCGCTCTACGCCGGTCACAACTGCCTGCATACCATGGAGCATTTTTCATATCAGGATCCTGCAGAAATATAATGGAGGCCAGAGAAACAGAGCCTGTTTAGCTCTGCAGACTAAAGCACCATAATTAACATCCAGCTGTCTGCAATTACACCAGTTCGAATCTCCCCAGGCTCAAGGTTGACTCAGCCTTCCATCCTTTCTAAGGTAGGTCAATTGAGGACCCAGTTTGTGGGGGAAATAAGCTGACTTTGTATAAAATATACAAAAGTATGAAGGCTATTGCTTAACGCATTGTAAGCCGTCCTGAGTCTTCGGAGAAGGGCGGCATATAAATCAAATTTTAAAAAATGCAAGTTACAGCCAAGGAACCAAGGGTGCCAAACCGACTAGATCAGTCCCATCGTTCTCCAAAATCACCACAATCCCAATCCATGGGTTTCAGGTTTTGATCCAGGAGCGAGGACTAGAGAAGAAAGCACCTAATCGTAGCAATAGCACTTATATGCCACATCACAGTGCTTCCCAGCCTTTCTCTTACAGAGTCAACCTCTTGCCCCCAACGATCTGGGTCCTCATTTTATCGGCCTCGGAAGGATGGAAGGCTGAGTCAACCTTGAGCCTGGTGAGATTCGAACTGCCAAATTGCCGGCAGTCAGCAGAAGTAGCCTGCAGTATGGCATTGTAACCACTGTTCCACCGCAGCTCTTTATAATGCTGTATGTGGGCAACCATTAATCAGCTGTACTGTATATCACTCTTTGCTCTTGTTGGGGAGGGGAGGGGGAGGATAACCAGTGCAAGTGGAAATTCAGTGCTCTCTCTCCCTGCATTTGAGAAATGCATTGAGTGAAGGCCACTTGGGTCCTTCCGAATCTTTAATAAACCTTAATAAGCATCTTCATCCTCATCAAAAGAGCCGTGGTGGCAGAGCGGTTGGAATGCAGTATTGCAGGCTGACTCTGCCCACTGCCAGGAGTTCGATTCTGAGCAGTTCAAAGTTGACTCAGCCTCCCATCCTTCCAAGGTGGGTAAAACGAGGACCCAGATTGTTGGGGGCAAGAGGCCGACTCTGTAAACCGCTTAGAGAGGGGCTGGAAAGCACTGTGAAGTGGTATATAAGTCTAAATGCTATTGCTATTTTTTTCCCTTCCTTCCTTCCTTCCTCCTTCCCTACCTCCCTCCCTCTCTCCCTTTTCTTTCCTTCCTTCTTTCCTTCGTTCCTTCCCTTTCCCCCCACTCCCTCCCTCCCTCCCTCCCTCCTTCCCTCCCTTCTTTCTTTCTCTGTCTCTCTATCTGTCTCCCTCTTCCCATCTGACAGGACTGTTTATTGGTGAAAATGCAGGAGGGAGACCACATTTGCTGCTTATGGATGGAGAAAAGCTCTCTTAGAAACCTAACTAATAAATAACACCATCCAGTCCTGCAGTTCCGATAATATAGACGATTAGTCTTTCTCAGATGGATCCTTGGCATGGGATGTCCAAAAGTGTATAGTAATCCAAGAGTTGGAGAGAAGACATTGGCTTTCCTGGATTGCACCCAGACCCGGCAAATCTGTAGCCCGCCCATCCCTCTTCTACAGTGATGTCTCTCCACAAGTGTTTCTCATTCTCAGCACTCTAAGATGGGTAGACTTCAACTCCCAGAATTCCCCAACCAGCCATGCTGTCTCCCTCTTTCTGTTATATTTGACCATCCAGTTAGTAGGGAAGTTTCTTTCTTTCTTTCTTTCTTTCTTTCTTTCTTTCTTTCTTTCTTTCTTTCTTTCTTTCTTTCTTTCTGTCTGTCTGTCTGTCTTTCTTTCTTTCTTTCTTTTCTTCCTTTCTTTCTTTTTCTTTCTTTCTCCTTTCCTTCCTTTTTTTCTTTCTAATTTACTTTTTCTTTCTTTCTTTTTTTTGTTCCATCCTTTTTTTCTTCCTTCCTTTTTTCTGTTTTTCTTTCTTTTTCTTTCTTTCTCCATTCCTTCTTTCTGTCTGTTTTTCTTTCTTACTTTCTTTCTTTCTCTTTCTCTCTCTCTCTTTCTTCATTCTTTCTGTCTGTTTTTCTTTCTTCTTTCTTTCTTTCTCTTTCTTTCTCTCTCTTCCTTTCTCTCTCTCTCTCTTTCTCTCTCTCTCTCTCTCTTTCTTTCTAACTTTGTAATCCACCACACAGTCAAAGGAACACCCCTGATAGCTCAGCCATTATGCTCACCTCTGGAAGGTTATCAGTTTTGAGGCACCTACCTGGAAAAAACAACAACAACAGAGCATTTAATGGGTTCTATAGAGGTCACAACCTATTTTTTTTTCCCAATGCCATTGCCAGGCTTAGACCCAGACAAGAAGGCTACCCAAGGTGTACCACCTCTATCTTTATTCTAAGGTTTCCTGAACAAATTCAGAAAACTAAAGCCTTGGTGGTGCAGGGGACTAAAGTGCTGTTAAATAGCACTTAGCTGCCAGCTGCCTGCAGTTACTGCAAGTTCAAATCTCACCAGGCTCAAGGTTGACTCAGCCTTCCATCCTTCCGAGGTCGGTAAAATAAGACCCGGATTGTGGGGGCAATAAACTGACTTTGTATAAAAAAGAACACCCCTTAAGGGGGGGGGGGGGGGCGAAAGCCCTACTAAGCAGGTATATACAAAAGTATGAAGGCTATTGTTTAATGCATTGTAAGCCGCCCTGAGTCTCCGGAGAAGGGCGTCATATAAATGGAACCAATAAATAAATAGATAAATAAAACTCTGAAAGTACATCGTTCCCCTCCCCTCATCTCTACAACCCTAGAAATGAGGGAGGGTCCTCATTTTGCCCCCATTTTTCTTCTGTGGCCTCTGCCGTCTCTTATCTGACTGCTCCTAGTTTGCTCTTCCTCCCCTCTTCCCAGGTGATTTCCCCATACTATTACAGGCAGACTGGAGGTCACGGGTTTGCAGAACAAATGAGTTATGTCAAGGGGAATAAAGTAGGAATAAAGTCCCATCGGGAAGACGGTCTGGGGCAGTGATATTTCTGCAATTCTGCAAAAGTGGAGGAAGGGGCTCCTGTTGTGGCCCACCAGTGAATCTGGCAGCAGATTCGGACAGGGAGGAGTTGAGGAGGAACATGGGCCAGTCCTGGAGTCTGGGGAAGGCTCTGCATCGGAGGCAGAGAGGGGGCCAGGGCCATATGACAGGTATCAGCTGCCTTCGGAGTCAGGCATCAGTGAGGCGGACAAATAGCTGGAGCCTGTTCCCAGTGTGCACGAGTGCAGAGTTGCCAGACGAAGGGAGCAGCTAAAGAACAAGAGTCAACTTGGGAGTAAGGCCACAGGTGGACGATGAAGAGCCCCTGCCAGAGGGAATAAAAAAGGAGCAAAAAGGGAGTGGAGTTTGCAGGAGACCATTCATTCATTCCTGCATTCTTTCCAAGTATTGCAGGAGTCTGAAAAATATCAGCCTGGCCACTCTCCAAGGGCGGCAATTGTGAACTATCTTGAAAGAGTGTGGGAAGGAAAAACTTGGCTGGAGAGGAAGTCACTGTAAATTAAATAAAAAGGGGTTTATCGGGATGAGGACTCGGCTTTGTGCTGCTGGGGAAGCCTAGTTCAGAACAGCTCCTCGGATGAAGCAGCCCTTGTAATAACAAGCGTGATTTTTTTGCTTTGATCTTTCTCGTCCACTGTCCATGCCCAGATCCATCCATGTAAAAGCATAAACTGTTACCCTCAGTGTTTTCTTCTGGACAGCCCTGGAAAGAGAAAAGATGGAGGAGATGGTTATTTTCCTAATCTGGATCAGATACCTGTCTTTATCTGTTCCTTTACACAAAGTTGGCTTCATGAACGTCTTCCGATCACTCTTCTGCCTGAGACTCTGTTCCTTGTGATGCTCTCCACATCAGCTGGCTCAGGGGTCAGCAACCTGCGGCTCATTGGGCCCTCTGCTGTGGTTCCCTGTCAGATGATCCCACCACTCGCCCTCCCAGTCACGGGGGATGGAGGGGGATGGAGAAATGGCCAGGGCAGAGACAGAGAGATACAGAGAGAGCGGGAGAGAGACATAGAGAGATACAGAGAGGGAGGGAGGGAGGGGAGAGACAGAGATGTCAAAAGGATTTTGTGGTTCCCGGTGTTTTTTAACAACTGGTTCTCTGCCCTAATGACCGGCTGGGTAGGCGTGGCTAGGGGGGTCATGTGACTGGTGGAAGTGAGTGACACTGAGTTGGCCACACCCACCCAGGTTTTGTGGCTCCCGGTGTTTTCTTTTCTGTGGGAAACAAGTTCAAATGGCTCTTTGAGTATTTAAGGTTGCAGACCCTTGAGCTGGCTGAAAATATTTAAAAATATACCCAGGCATTTTTAAGGTCAGCTCTTTCCCCACAAATGCTGCCTGATCTGCTCCTTATCTCAAGCTTATCCACTCACCTGCTGAGATCCCAAAGAAGAAATTTTGGACCTAATAGAAAGAAAAAGAGAGAGGATTGTGGTACATGAGTTCCATAGTATTTATCGACCCTGTCAACTTTTAAGACTTCAATTCCCAGAATTCCACAGCCAGCATGCTGTGCTAATTTAAAGTTATACTAAGGCTGAAAATCATTGGTTTAATGCAGGAGTCAGCAATGTGTGGCTCTGGAGATGCATGTAGCTCTTTCACCCCTCTGCTGCGGCTCCCTGTCACTCAAAATATGCTTCACAACCGCTAATGTGTGACACCCACTGGCACATAATTTATTGAGCTTTTCAACTCCTGGTAGACCAACCATGAATAAATCCAAGAAAAGAAAAGTTTTGGAAGAAAACAGAACATTTAATTCAACTACATCTGCTAGTTTTGTGGCTGCTCAAGAAATAGTCAGGCACGGGAAGGGTTTTGTGGCTCCCGGTGTTTTCTTTTCTGTGGGAAACAGGTCCAAATCTTTGAGTGTTTAAGTTTGCAGACCCCTGGTATAATGTGTAAGAGACAGATCTTACATGATGCATTACATCAGAGACATCAAAGGTTGGGTGACACTTTTTTTTTTAAATTTGATTTATATGCCGCCCTTCTCCGAAGACTCAGGGCGGCTTACAATGCGCTAAGCAACAGCCTTCATACTTTTGTATATTTATACAAAGTCAGCTTATTGCCCCCACAAACTGGGTCCTCATTTTACTTACCTTAGAAAGGATGGAAGGCTAAGTCAACCTTGAGCCTGGGGAGATTCGAACTGGTGTAATTGCAGACAGCTGGATGTTAATTACGGTGCTTTGGTCTGCAGAGCTAAACCAGGCTCCTACCTGATTTATAATTTGGAATTATGAGAACACGCTGGCATGTTTTAAATAGCTGCCATGCAAGATAACTGTGAATATTGGCCCCCTTTACACAGAACTTAAAATAACTTTATTGTTACTTTGAATGCACACTAATCAGCATACATTAAAATATTTCATTGCATCCAGCTCTCAAAGGGTCACCTCCTCCAATATTACACTACATAAACGTAACAGACAAAATAAAGCATCTTCTTTTAACGACCCCATAATCCTTATGGAACGGCGACATGCGATCCCGTGGCGAACTGGCGGTAAAGGTAAGTAGAACCCATCCCTGACTCACTTGGCTTGTTTCAAGAGGCAGGTTAGAGGTTCCAGGGCTGAAGAAGTAGATCCTTTACAGGGAGCCAAATCTGGCAAGAAATGAAAAACAAATCAGCTCCAGGAGAAAAGCTCAGGATCGCAAAGTTACATTTGGAGCTGTTGTTCTCTAATTGATTTGATTTGATTTTGATTGTATTAGATTTATAAACCGCCCTACTCCTGGGGGACTCAGGGCAGTGTACAGCCATAGATAAAACATATAAATACAAAAGTTTAAAATAGAATAAAATGAATTAAATAATTTGGCTGACAATTTAAAACCCCAATAATTTAAAACAAATTAAAATTCATAATTAAAAGGGGAAAATAACTTAGGTCAGGCCGGCTTGTTGGAATAAGTAGGTCTTGAGCGCGCGACGGAAGGTGCGCAGGTCCGGGATCATCCGTATATCCGGGGGAGCTCGTTCCAGATGGTGGGTGCTCCCACAGAGAAGGCTCTCCCCCTGAGGGCCGCCAGCCGACATTGTTTGGCCGACGGCACCCGGAGGAGCCCCTCTCTATGGGAGCGTACAGGCCGGTGGGAGACTATTGGTGGTAGTAGGCGGTCCCGTAAATATCCAGGTCCTAAGCCATGGAGCGCTTTAAAGGTGATAACCAAAACCGTTACGAACCGGTAGTAAAGGTAAGTAGAAACCCCCCCGGATAGGACTTACTTTCTGAGTAGGTCGTATTTTTGGAGGGGAACAGTAGGTCATATCATTAATTGAATATTCAGTGGAATAGTTTGTAATGTAGCGATAGCCAAAGCGTATGAGGCTCCACGGAGCTCTCCAGAAATGCTACCTTGGAGAAGATAAGGGGCCAACAGAAGGAACCTCACCTGTGGTGGCCTCACATTCCAGATAGATAGGCTGATCTTCAGGTTCTTCCTGCAAGAGGGAGAAAGAATTTTGAGCCTAGTAGAAACTGGAGCATCGTGTTGTGTTAAGTATGCAAAGTTAGTTACCTTGTCATCTTTTGAAGCCAGGAAAAGATCTGCAAGAAAAGTTCAAAGAATAAGAATGAACAACACCCAAAGAAGAACGTCTATAGAGTTTCTCAGTCATCCAGATTATGGTTGTCCCAAATGTGCTTTAACAAGAGGCAACTGGAATTTCTTCTTTGAAGACGTTTTGCTTCTCATCCAAGACGCTTCTTCAGCTCTAACTGGATGCTCTTCCATTCCCTACCCGGATAGCTCAGCAGACTAAAAGCATTGTGATTAACACCAGGTGTCTGCAATTACTGTAAATTCGAATCTCACCAGGCTCAAGGTTGACTCAGCCTTCCATCCTTTCTAAGGTAGGTCAATTGAGGACCCAGTTTGTGGGGGCAATAAGCTGACTTTGTATAAAATATACAAAAGTATGAAGGCTATTGCTTAACGCATTGTAAGCCGCTCTGAGTCTCCGGAGAAGGGCGGCATATAAATCAAATTTTAAAAAAAACAAACCAGAAAATCCAGTTGCTTCTTGAAAAAGCATCTTTGGGACCAAAAGAAGAACTTTTAGAGAGTTGATGTCCACAAGTCTTAAAGTTGCCAAGATTGGACAATCCTGAGCCAGACCACATAACAGAACCAGGGATGCTAAAATACCTTCTAATCTGTTGCATCTTCAACATAGGATTGTCCATCAAGAGTTCCAACAGACCCCAAACAAAAGTTTTGGTGAAAATTTTTTAACCTCACCTTAAAATTACAAGAAAGATATATAACATTTTAAAAAATGCATAACATTAAAAAAAAAAAGTTAAAATAGCAAACTCCAATTTTCTCTTCCAAATTTCCAGTAAATTGTCAGTATGTATGTATTGCAGTAAAACCAGCAGGCTCTGACAGGTTCTGGAAAACTGGTAGCGGAAATGTTGAGTAGTTCGGAGAACTGACAAATGCCACCTCTGGCTGGCCCCAGAGTGGGGTGGGAATGGGGATTTTGCAGTATCCTTCCCCTGCCACACCCACCAAGCCATACCATGCCCACCAAGCCACACTCACAGAACCGGTAGTAAAAAAAATTGGATTTCACCACTGAGTAAAATTCTTTAATTGCTGATGTAACTGGTTGGCTTAGTTCATTAAAAAAAAATCTAATATGTTCCAAATCCTGGACATTTCCCAAGGTGTCAATCATTAGGTAATATACCAGGGGTAGTATTCACTTACCTTCACTGCCAGTTCACAAATATGAGTGTGCAGGGGGCCTTCCAGGCATGTGCACAGCATCAAAAACGGGACGTGATGACGTCCAGGCGGGTAGGTGGAGTTTTCCGCAGCCGCCGCTACCGTTTCGCCCGAACCAGATAGAACTGGCTGTATACCACCCCTGTAATACACCTTGCTATAATTCTACCTACCGTTGTTTAAGGCCACTTTTGCTGGCTGTCGAGAGAAGACCGAAGCAGGCAAAGACACCCGGCGAGCTGAGGATGGGAGAGAAGTGGGCTGAGGAGGCTTCATCAACCCTTTTTTCAGTGCTGTAAAGAGAAAAAAAAAAGTTATTCAACTTGCACAGTGTCGGGGAATCTTTAGCTGCTCAATAGAAGCAGAAAAAAGTGGATTTTATAACATATTGAAATATATGAAGTAGGGTGTGCTGTCTTATCCTTCTCCTACAATAGTCCCTGCCATTTCCTTTGCCCCAGAAGTAATTTCCCCCCCTTTTTATGACACTGTATTCCTTTGATTTGAGATGGCGTCGGGGTGACTGAATGGAACTGAGCATTTACTGGCCAGATGCCCTTCCTGACACCTATGCAGAGTTCACAGCAGATATTTTTCTCTTTTGAAGAAAGAGAAGTTGAAGTCCACAAGTCTTAAAGTTGCCAAGAAGCAATGGTTAGAAAACTAAATTAGGGCATCTTAAAAGATGCAAATCCTTCCGTCACGGTGTTGCATCCCACACAGGCCCACTGTGGCGGCCCCTTCCTCTGACCTTCCTCAATGGCTTGGATGTTGATTGTCCCTTCATCTCCACTGTCTTCAGCTCCGGCCTTTGTGAGCAACTGTAAGGCACAAGAGGGGAAATTTAGTAGGACAAGCAAGAGAACTCTTCCAAGCCCTGTGGACTCCAATTCCCCAGTCAGCCATGGGAGCTGAAGCCCACAGGCCTTAAAGTTGCCAAAGTTGGACACCCCGGGATTTAAAAATGATGTGAATAGAAGCTGTTGGCTGTGATTTTCATTTTACAAATGACCAAGCTTCTTTTAAAGAGAAGACCGAAAGGACTTTGCAATTGGTTTTCTAGCTTTTTTTAATCGTTGGCTTGAATAAGGAAAATATACCATATTTTTCAGAGTATAAGACGCACCTTAGTTTTTGGGGAGGACAATAAGAAAAAAGCTGATTGGCAAGTGGATCAGCCTCCCGGAATACCCCCAATCAGTTGTTGCCAGAGGTGAATGTTAGCAACAGGTTCCCTGGTTGTGAGCTCTGTGCCTTGCTTTTTTTTCTGCCTCTGAAACTTCTGAAACTGTTTCAGAAAAAACTTTTTTTTCTAGAGTCTCCACGTCTTTTTTACATCGTGGCGACCAAAACTGGATGCAGGATTCCAAGTGATACTTGGATAATAATATGTGAAGTATGAGTACTGCTTTACAAAACCTTAGTTTTATAAAACCTTAGGCATCCAGTTTTGGTCACATTACCAAAAAGATGTTGAGATTTTGGGAAAAAGTGCAAAGAAGGGCAACTAAGATGATCAAAAACATGGGAGGCTAAAACACACAAAGAACAGTTGCAGGATTTGGGTCTGGCTAGTCTAGAGAAAAGAAGGACTAGGGAGAACATGACAGCAGCGTTCCAATATTTGAGGGGCTGCCACAAAGAAGGGGGGGGGGTCAAATTATTTTCTAAAGCACCAGAGGGCAGGAGAAGAAGCAATGGATGAAAACTAATCAAGGAGAGAAGCAACCTGGAATTAAGAACAAACTTTCTGGGCATAGTTAAGGATTTTTCACTGACTGAAACAAAATTGATATTATATATGGTCACAGCAGCTAGATTATTGATTGGCCAATATTGGAAAAAAGACTTTATGCCTACTATAGAAGAATGGACTTTGAAGGTGGCCAGTTTTGCAGAAATGGCGAAGACATCAGCATATTTAAAAGACCGGACTCAAGAAACTTATATGTGAGAATGGAAGAAATGGATAGATTATGTGCAGAATAAATATCAAACAAGGAAGTATCAGATAGCTTTTAGCTGAATGTTATGAAGAAATTTATAGTGTAAACAGGGGGTAGAATTGTAGGGGGATATTGTATGATATGGTACGATTTGGATTTCACCTTGGGAAGTCATGGGGGTGGGGGGAGGAGAGGACTGGAGGGGGGAAGGGGGGGGAAAGTGGGAGGAAAAATTTGTGTTTGTAAAACTTTTTCAATAAAAAAAAAGAAGTTAGACATGAAAGAAAGGAAAAGTTTCTTAATAAAAGGTGATATGATCAAAAGCTAGAATAAGCGATAGAAACAAGAAAAGGGGGAATATTAGTGTATACTTTTTACATCATAAAATGAAAGCAAAAACAAGAGAAAATGTGGAATAATTGAATGATAAGACTATAAATTAATATAAGTATGCATTATTATTAGAAATTAAGCAGATTGAATGTAAAGATTGATTAACTTGATTAGTTTTATTCGTATTAGAATATATGACACTCAGCTGCCACACTGTTCACGCATTGATTTAATATTCTGATAAAAGATAAAAAAACTTGGGGGGAAAAAAAGAACAAACTTCCTAAAAGTGAGAACTGCTTGCCTCCAGAAGTTGTGGGTGATTCATCACTGGAGGTTTTCAAGAAGAGAGTGGACAGCCACTTTAACAGATTAACGGAGTTAGAAGGGATCTTGTAGGTCATCTAGTCTAACCCCCCGCCCACGCCCAAGTAGAAGACCCTACGCCATTTCTGCCAGATGGCAGTCGAGTCTCTCTTCTTGAAAGCTTCCAGGGATGAAGCTCCCACAACTTCCGAAGGCAACTTCTATTCCATGGGTGGACTGTTCTCACTGTCTGAAATGGTATAAGGTCTCCTGCAGGGGGCTGGACTAGAAGACCTCCGGGGTCCCCTTCCGGCTCGATTCTGATCATTTTCACAAATTCCAACAGGTCTCTTACCATGCAGGGCTTGGCCTGCAAACTGCCGAGCGGCACAGAAAAGCGCCTCACGCTTGGACAATCTATGGACAAAGAAAGGATCCGAGATGTTATTGGACATTCGCTTTTCTTCCCTTCCTCATTTTCTGTTGCTGCCCCTTCTCCTCCTCCTCTTCCTCCTATCCCATCTTCTCTACCCGTGAAACCTCTTTCTCTGGTACGTAGAGGTCCTCCGTGGATGATTTGAGTCCAACCTTGCTACATCATAACGTATGTGTCTTAAATTAGAGATATTGCCCTTTGTCTGGAGCAGGGGTCGGCAACCTTAACCACTCAAAGAGCCACAAAGCTCCTAACTGGAAGCCCCCATTCAATTCTGGAGCCGACCGGAAATCCGATTCCCCCTTCATAGTCTCCTCCTAGCACGGCATCCTTTTTCTGCTACCTGTCCTAACCAAAACCCCTATCAATTATGGAGCTGACCAGCAACAGGGAGCCACAGCAGAGGGATGAAAGAGCCACATACGACTCCAGAGCCGCAGGTTGCTGACCCCTGGTCTGGAGGCATCTTTGACTTCAGCTCTGGGCCGCCCAACGGCTGCCGTCAACGTCAAATCAACTTGTTTCCCAACCTCTCCTTTTTGAAAGACCTCCAAGCTCCCATGTTGCCCTGTCAAATACCAGTGATATGGTTTTCCATCAAGTTTCACGAACACCAGGAAGAGTTGTTTTACTTAACATATTGATCTTATTTAAAAGAAAAGAACCAAAAGTGCAAAAAAGAGATTGATAATCCATCTCTTGAGGGCATGTGACTGAGTTTTTGACCTGCCACCTGTAACTTTTGACCCCAGAAAACAAAGGAATGAAAGAATAAAAGGAAGGAAGGAAGGAAGGAAGAAGGAAGGAAGGAAGGAAGGAAGGAAGGAAGGAAGGAAGGAAGGAAGGAAGGAAGGAAGGAAGGAAGATGAGATGGATCCCTCCCGCTCAGTTTTGAAATCGACATCCAGTTTAATTTTTTTTTAGAATAATGTGAAAAGAAAGCTGGGGATTTGAAGGAATTGCTGATCCATAAGTAGCGTTTGCTAACCAGTTGAACAACTGCAGAATAGACGAAGATTTCCTTGCTAATATGAGCCTTGTTTTATTTAAATTATTATAATTGACCTTCATTCATTGGCATCCTTCAATCTCAAAGGTCTATGGTATTGTGCTTTGGAAAGAGGTCCATTAACTCAGGGACTAATTAACCTTAGTCCCTGAGTTAATGTCAAGTTTCAAGGTTTTTGGTCCCCCAAATAAGGATCACAATAGTAACCTGTAGAATTGAGAAAGAATTGAGAAAGAATCAAGCAGAGAAGAACCCCAAACCATAAAATCAAACTCAGCTCCTGATGACCTCATGGATATATCTGCATAGGTTTGGCTGTTTTTTTTTCCTTCTTGCAACAGAAGTAGTTTGCCATTGCTTTCTCCTGATCCAACTCTGTTATTTCCTAGAGGTCTCCCATCCAAGCCCTAACCAGCTGAATCCTGCTTAACTTTCTGAGATCAGTCAAGGGCAGCAATTAATACATAACTGGGATCTCCAAAATACTAATTTGTGGCATGTCTCTTTATTTCAATTGACTTCTCAGGGATTTTAGATCAATGAGCCAAGTCTATCTCTCTCCCCCTCCTTCTCTCTCTCTCCTTCTCTTTCTCTAAGTTTATGTGTGTGTGTGAATGAGAGAGAGAGAGGGAAGGAGGGAGAAGAAAGAAAGAAAAAGAGGGAGGGAGGAAGAGATGGAGGGAGAAGAAAGAAAAAGAAAGAAAGAAAGAGAGGGAGAGTGGGGGGAAAGAAGAAAGAAAAAAGAGAAAGAAAGAGATGGAGACAGAGGGAGGAGAAAGAAAGAGAAAGAGAGGGAGGGAGAGAGAAGAAAGAAAGGAAGGGAGAAAAAAGAAAGAAAGGGAGGGGGAGAGAGAGGGAGAAAAAGAAAGAAAGAAAGACAGAAAGACAGAGGAAAGAAAGGAGAGGGAGGGAGGGAGAAGAAAGAAAGAAAGAAATAGAGAGAGGGAGGGAGAAAAGAAGAGAGGGAGGGAGGGGGCAGAGCGCCTGACTGGTTTCCAAAATCTACCATGTCCCAAAATAACTCTTGCATAGCATCACGATTTGATCTGCCAAAATCCAGCAACTAAGGTTAAAGGAATCCCCCCGTCCCTCATTATTATGATAATCCTGGCATGCTTCTCTCCTCTTGGCACCTTACCCAGGTAGATCCCGTGTTCAGACTCTTGCGGTGGGACTACAGGCGCGTTCTTAGTCGGCTCTTCTCTTGGGGGAGCTTCATAGGTATCCTGAGCTTCCTCCTCCCCTTCAGCAGGGCTTGGCTGAACCTGAAGGAACATCCCAAGAAAATGGCATGAGCTCCTGATGCTTTCCCAGTACACCATGGCTTCTTCCAAACAGGTGCAGAGAATCCACGAGAAGAACAAAACAGATGGGAGGGCAAATATCACAGGCCAGAATTCAAGGTTGCAGCCCTCCCAACTCCAGATAAGGTAGGTCCTCCTTTTGGAAAGACCTGGAGTATGGAGCACTTCCAGAACCAGCCCTTCCCACATGAGATCCATCAGTTGCGCTGGGCCTACAATTCTAATCCCAGCTCAGCTGGAGGGAGCGGTGCTGTAGAGAAGGGAGGGGAAGAGCATAGAGGTGACCTTGGAGAAAGTGGCGCGGTGACCTAGGGGTGGAGATCTCATCTCACAATCAGGAGGCTCCTAGGTACAGGCAGATATTTCTCTCTCTAGGCACACTGAGAATATATCTGATGAACAAAACTCCTCATTGGCAACAGGAAGAGCATCTGGCCAGTAAACACTCAGCTCCATTCAGTTGCCCCGACTCCACACCACAAGAGATTAAGGGGTCATTAAACAACAATGAAGAAGGAGAAGGAGAAGGAGAAGGAGAAGGAGAAGGAGAAGGAGAAGGAGAAGGAGAAGGAGAAGGAGAAGGAGAAGGAGAAGAAGAGGAGGAGGAGGAGGAGGAAAAGGAGGAGGAGGAAGAGGAGGAGGAGGAGGAGGAGGAGGAGGAGAAGAGGAGGAGGAGAAGAAGAAGAGGAGGAGGAGGAGGAGGAGGAGGAAAAGAAGGAGGAGGAGAAGAAGAGGAGGAGAAGAAGAAGAGGAGGAGAAGGAGGAGAAGGAGAAGAAGAAGAGGAGGAGGAGGAGGAGGAGGAGGAGGAGGAGGAGGAAAAGAAGGAGGAGGAGGAGAAGAAGAGGAGGAGAAGAAGAAGAGGAGGAGGAGGAGAAGGAGAAGAAGAAGAAGAAGAAGAAGAAGAAGAAGAAGAAGAAGAAGAAGAAGAAGAAGAAGAAGAAGAAGAAGAAGAAGAGGTGACCTTGGAGAAGGTATGAAGTACAGCTGGTCTTCAACCACCATAGAGTCTAAAATTTCCATTATTAAACAAGGCCCTTGTTGAGTGAGTTATGCCCTGTTTTACAACCTTTGGGCCACAGTTGTTTAGCAAATCACTACATCTGGCTTCCCCCATTGACTTTGCTTGTCGGAAGACAGCTGGGAAGGTGACACATGGCAATGGCATGACTTCAGGACAGTGCAACTGTGATAAATACACGCCAGCTACCAAGCGCCCAAATTTTGATCACGCGATCGTGGGGATGCTGCGACGGTCATTAAGTGTGCATGGCTCTTGGGGAAATAGATTTTGGGGAAATCCGTGTACTTACCACCTCCCCCTGGATGCCTGAAACACACAAAAAGAGTTTGGGTCAATTGTATTCATTGCAATGGTGGGATTCAGCCGGTTCGAGACGGTTCGGACGAAATGATTATTACATTGCTGGCTGGCTCAGCCCATCCTCTCCCCTCCCCATCCCTTCCAGGAGTCCCCATGCTTTACCTTGGCTCCCAGGTAAATGAGGGAGGCCTACAAGGCCCAAAATGGGGTGAGAGGGGATGACGCGCCTCCGCCGCGGCCCATTTTTTCTCGCAGAGGGATACAGGAGGCCGAGTGCTGTCTGTCAACCCCCTGGTCACGCCCACTATGGCCATGCCCACTCAGCCGGTCATTAGGGCAGAGAACCGGTTGTTAAATTATTTGAATCCCACCAGTGATTCTTTGACTTAACTCGAGCAACACAATGAGGTTTTTTTTCACTCTTCACACTTATAATGACTCTACACCCCCCCACATACCCTTGTTATGCTAGTTTATGTCAGTCATAACACTTGATGTGATATACCCAGATCAGAATAAGTACGCAGGCCACTCTGATCAGCTAGGAATAATATACCTTTTATGTGTTAAACATTAAGCAAGGGAGAGAACAAAACTAACTTAGAAACGGAACAAAAGGCGGGCAAAAAACAGGGAAAGAGAAAGACGTGAACAGTGCCAGCGATTTGCATTATCTCTATATCAGAAAGCACAGAACTTCCCAGAACTACTGAAAACAAATTCCAAAGTACTCAGCCTGGAAAATCCCAAACGTTGCAATCTTTACATATTTCAGTTTTTAGGTCCATAAAAGCAGGAAGAAGAAAGATAGAAAGGAGAACACCAACTCAGCTCTTCTAAAGTCAGGCACGATCTACGTGTGAAAGTCCAGTTAAACTGATTTATTGCTAATCCTGTCTACACACAAACAATCTTTTCAACCGGCATCAGCTGGGAGTTAGAGAAGGATTCATGGAATTCACGGGAAGTTGGACTTTGTTGGTGACTATGTAGGGCTTCTAGGCTGATCCCTCTTTTAACTCTGCCCCCAGATTCTGCCACTCCTTCTACTACAATTAGGTGTCATTTGAGAAATAATTTTGCGCCTGGCAAAAAACTTTGGACATTCAACTGAATTGGATAAATGGCAACAATTATGGGAAAGAAATTAGGAATTAACAATGTCCACTGCATATAAGGAAAATTGCATATAAAATGTTTTATAGATGGCATATGCCCCCCGAGAAACTGGCAAAAAAGTTTAAAGATAAATCAGCTAAATATTGGAAATGTCACAAGTTACCAGGTTCATATCATCATATGTAGTGGGCATGTCCTGAAGCAAAAAACTATTGGAATAAAATTAAATTATGGATGGAGGAAATGATACAGCAACCTATAGATTTAAAACCAGAGCTATTCCTATTGGGTATCTTACCAGAGAAAACTAGTAAAGATAATATATATTTGATTATACATGTAATAACAGTAGCAAGGATTGTTTATGCACAAAAGTGGAAAGCAGAGAATATACCTTCGGAGGGAGAAGTAATTAAAAAAAATCTTAGATTGCGCAGAAATGAATAGATTAACTATGATGATAAAGGAAAGAGAAGATACAGAATATTTTAAGATATGGAATAAATTTTACTATTGGTTAGAAAAGAGATACGAATAAGTTTTTAAAAGAGATTTAAAAAATTGGCTGTAATTAGAATAATATATTAGTGGAAAATATTTTAGTGGAGAAGAAACTTTTGAAGATAACACTGAAATGTCACATGGAAGAAATGAATGATGTACTAAATGTTTGTTTGTCTTAAAAAAAAGAGAGAGAGAGAGAGAGAGAAAAATAATTTTGCGGGATGGGCATGATGTCATCAACAAACATTTCGGACTATCATTCCCCCAAATCTTGGGCTACAAAGCCTTTTTTTTATGTAAGCTCCCCCTAGTCTGGTGGTATCACTTAGAGCAGTGTTGGTGAATCTTTTCGGCACCGAATGCCGAAATGGAAGCACATGCTCACGTACGGAGTAGCGCCAGAAGCAGAAGAGCAACTCCCCGGTGTGCATGTGCATGCTGGGAAGCTGAGCTTCCAATTTCTGACGTGCGCATGCACGCCAGTCACCTGGTGTTCCATTTCTGGCACAGATACATGCGTGAAGACACACATGTGCATGCCAGAAACTGGGAGCTCAGCTTTCCCAGCATGCACATGTGTGCCAGGGAGCTGCTTTTCCGGTTTCCAGCGCTCCCATGCATTTGAAGACCAGCTAGCCAGCACACACGGAAGAGAAAAGGGCGACGGCTAGCATGCTGGGAGAGATGGCTCTGAGTACCACTTCTGGCATGCATGCCATAGATTCGCCATCACGGACTTAGAAAAATACTGCAATTTTGCTGACTGGGATCCAAGTCTGATTTTAGGAGGTCTCCTAAGCGGTTAATGAAAAAATGAAAACTTTTCTGTAAGCTGTGGAAGATGCCAAGTACGGCACTTGATAAGGAAGTTGAACTCTCAGTATGAAAAATCACAGAATCGTTCTAATGCGATGGAATCGACCACTTACCAGGTCTCTTTGGAGGCTCCGGTGGAAGTTCAGACCTTTAAGGACCACAGACAAAGATGGTGAATTCAGAGCCTTCCTATTTCCTACATTCGTCATTAAAAATAGCTATTTTCGCTACTATCTCATTCTCTTGCCAGAGCAAAAAAACCCCTTACCATTAACTTGGGTTGTATTTTATTGGATCAATTCAGTATGAAATTCAGCTGGTTCTATCCGGTTCGGGCGAATCAGTAGTGCTGGCGGCAGGAGGCTCCACCCACCCACCCAGACGTCATCACGTCCCGTTTTTGACCGTCTGCACATGTGCAGAAGGCTCTGCGCATGCCTGGAGGTGTGTGCGCGCTCACTTTTGGGAACCAATAGCGAAGGATTTCACCCCGGGTCAATTTATATCAGCAAGAGCTGAAGAAGGGACACACGGCACCTCCTTCTCCCTTGCCCCATTTGGTCTCCAACCTGAAGCGATGCTCAACTGGCTTCCATCAAGTTTTTAGAGCATTTCTGAAAACCTACACATAGACAGAATACGAAGAACACTAGATGGCAACCAACATCTTATTCTATCACGCAGAAAGAATTTTGGTTGTGAAGCCTTCTTAGAATAGCATCCTATTTGG
The DNA here is from genome assembly GCA_030761175.1 of Masticophis lateralis. Lineage (NCBI taxonomy): Eukaryota > Metazoa > Chordata > Lepidosauria > Squamata > Colubridae > Masticophis > Masticophis lateralis. The sequence goes on from JAUDYJ010000008.1 coordinate 21,224,042, forward strand.
AATTAAGACCTCAGAAGGTAATAATTAGTGAATTAATTATGGTCTTGTAGCTGTTAAGAACTGTGGTGGCGCAGTGGTTAGAATGCAGTACTGCAGGCTAATTGTGCTGACTGCCGGCTGCCTACAATTTGGCAGTTCGATTCTGACCGGCTCAAGGTTGACTCAGCTTTCCATCCTTCTGAGGTCAGTAAAATGAGGACCCAGATTGTTGGGGACAATATGCGGACTCTGTAAACTGCTTAGAGAGGGTTGTAAAGCACTTTGAAATCTAAGTGCTATTGCTATTTTGTACAAGACCTTTTAAGATACTCTGCTCTTTCGTCTTATCTCTTCTTAAGAGATAAGAAGAGATAAAACCTCACCCTTAAATGCCCACAGCTTATTCCATTTTATTCCACTATATTTCTGGGTCTGACTTTAGGCCGTAAAATTCCATAGAAATTGTTACTCACGGAGCCTTACTCTTCCCGAATATATTCTGTAGAGAGAAAGAGAAATCAGAATGAAAATGTCATCAACATCTTCCTTAATTTTTTTAACATGCCATTATCTCTCAATCATCAAAGGGGCCATGGGTCAAACTTTAGTAGCACTGACAGCCTGAGGATAAGTGGAGCTAATTCAAAAGTTCCTTAGTGCTCTTTTGTACGGTCAGATGTTCCCAAATATGCAGAAGTATATGATAGTGTAAAGCATTAGGATTCAACAGGTTCGCACCAATTCAGCCGAACCGGTTGTTAAATTGCTGGCTCTCCCCTCCCCTCCCCACCCCTTCCAGAAGTCCCCACGTGCCCTGTGTTGGCTCCCAGGTAAGTGCAGGGAGGCCTACTAAGTCCAAAATGGGGTGAGTGTAGGGGTGCAGTCCAGGGACCCCGCAGCCCGTTTTTGCTCCTACTAGACCCAAAACAGGGTGTGTGGGGGGATGCAGCATGGCCTCTCTACAGCCCGTTTTTGGTCCCGGGGGGGTGCAGGAGGCCAAGTGCTGCCTCTCACATGCCCCCTAGCCACGCCCACCATGGCCATGTCCACCCAGCCGGTCATTAGGGCAGAGAACCAGTTGGTAAATTATTTGAATCCCACCACTGGTGTGAAGCAATCTTTCCGGGTTGGGGACATGGCACAGGGGGGAAGGAGGTGGAAGAGGCAACAGTTCTGTGTGAGGGGCAGGCTCACACGGACATACAGCTTCATTTGTGTGAGCAATGGACATGTGCGCCCATCGCTTGCACAAGTGACGCTACAAGTACCTGCCACTTGTGTGTGGGGAGTTGCACATGTGCACCGGCCCACCACTCCCATGACTCTATTGCAAATGGGACATGGCCCACAGGTTGGGGACCCCTGGTGGAAAGGGATTTAAACACACACATGTATGTAAAAGGGGCACGGTGGCTCAGTGGCTTAGACGCTGAGCTTGTCGATGGAAAGGTCGGCAGTTCAGCGGTTCGAATCCCTAGCGCCGCGTAACGGGGTGAGCTCCCGTTACTTGTCCCAGCTTCTGCCAACCTAGCAGTTCAAAAGCATGTAAAATAATGCAAGTAGAAAAATAGGGACCCCCTTTGGTGGGAAGGGAACAGCGTTCTGTGCACCTTTGGTGTTTAGTCATGCTGGCCACATGACCACGGAGACATCTTCGGACAGCGCTGGCTCTTCGGCTTTGAAACGGAGATGAGCAGCGCCCCCTAGAGTCGGGAACGACTAGCACATATGTGCAATGGGAACCTTTACCTTTTATGTAAAAATAGCCAACTTAATCCGGTGTCATGCAAGTTTAAGTTTACAGTAGGACAGCCAAGGTATAGGAGTAATGATTGTTGAAAAAATATTTTTAAAAAACATATAGTTCAGTTATTACTGGATGTCCACGGTTTATAAATGCTTGCATTTGTAGAACATGGCAAGTCAAAACTAAACTAAGCTTGTGAATTTGGTCATTGGATCACTTCCATACAAATAATATCGAAGTGGCCAAGAAAATGAAAATTGACGTGAAGTTGGCGATGTACTTGGTTGATCAGTAAATGTTCCCAATCGGGGCTGCAAAAATCTATAGACAAGCAGAGGATGACAGAAATGGGACTTTACAGACATCTTAAAATTTGCCAACTTTGTAAAACACTGGTGTATTGTGCATTGGGTGAACCTAGCCATGGGGACTTGTTCTCGGCCTGATCGCTACTAAAATATCTCATCTCAACACAGATCAAGATCCATCCTCATATCAACAGGCAATTAGGGAGCTGGACTTAATGGGAAGGATCTTCCCAACGAGAAAGTCCTGGTGCCTTTCCTCAAATGTTCCTTCTTTTCCCTTAGGACAGGGGTGTCAAACTCAAGGCCTGGGGGCCAGAGGGGGGTTTCAACAGGTTCAGACCAATTCTGGAGAACCAGTAGTGGAAATTTTGAGTAGTTCGGAGAACCGGTAGTAAAAATTCTGATTGGCCCCGTCCCCATCTATTCTCTGCCTCCTAAGTCCCAGTTGATCAGGAGGAAATGGGTATTTTGCAGTAACCTTCCCCTGGAGTGGGGAGGGAATGGAGATTTTGCAGGATCCTTCCCCTGCCATGCCCACCAAGCCACACCCACAGAACTGGTAGTAAAAATGTACGAAACCCACCATTGCTGGGGGCCAGATCTGGCTCACTGGGTGCTTAGATCCAGCCCGCGGGGCTGAATCCAGCAAGCTGAGTGCTTAGATCTGGCCCATGGGGCCACCCTGGAAACAGTAAAGAACTGGCCCGCAGTGCCTCTGCCAACAAAAACAGAGCATGGGAGGGCCACCCGTACCCCTCCCAAGCTCCATTTTTGCTGGCAGAGGGTTGCAGGAGGCCATCGCAGCTGAAAACGGAGCTCGGGAGCCTGTTTTCGCTGGCAGAGCACTCGGGCTGCCACAGGCACCCTCGACACGAGTGACGTCGAGCTGGCCATGTCCATTTTGGCCTCACCCACCCCAGCCCTCCGAAGTCAAACACAACCCTGATGCGGCCCTCCATGAAATCGAATTTGAGACCCCTGCCTTGGGAGTTAATTCCCATTCATCAACCCTCAACCCTTCCGCCAGAAAATAACGCCACAATCTCTTACCATGCTGAAGCCAAGCAGGTTCTCTGTGCCCGGTTGAATCTCCAGCACTGGAGAGAGAGAAAGAGAGAGAGGAACTGTGTTTGCCCATTTGCATAAGCATGCTGCAGGTATTGACAGGGAAGGTGGGGAAGGGACCTGGTTTCAGCTAATGACATGGCAGGTAGGGCTGGGTTGTCCCAGGTATTCTGTTGCGAGCAGAGGAGTGGAGGACTCTTCTCATGAAATACCTCTGGACTCGCTCCATTGTATTAATGTCCGATATGCAGTGCGGGTTCCAGGCAGATGAGCTGTATTCGAGAATTGGTCTAGCAAAGGTTTTGTATGCCCTAGTTTGCGGTTCAATATTACCGGAGAAGAAGCTTCGCAAGATTAGGTTAACAACTCTTAATGCCTTTTTGGCAATGTTGTTGCCGTGAGCTCTGGCACTTAGATCATTTGAGATGAGTATTCCAAGGTCCCTGACAGAGTGAGGCCCTATCCGCCTCGTAGATGGATACAGATATTTTCTGTTCTGATTTTTTTTTTGCCAATGTGTAAGACAGAGCATATATTGGTTGATATTTTGAGTTGCCAATTGTTTGACCATTCTGACAGATAGTGATGGTCTCTTTGTAAGGTAGCAGCATTGTCGGTGGTGTTGAATAGTTTTACGTCGTCAGCGAAGAGAACACAATTGTGCGAGGGCTACTCTCTCTACATGGGGCTCCCCTTGAAGAGCACTCGGAGGCTCCAACTCGTCCAGAATGTGGCCGCGCGGGTGGTTATGGGTGCAACCCGTTGTGCCCATGTGACACGTCTCCTGCGCGAGCTGCACTGGCTCCCAGTGGTCTTCTGGGTGCGATTCAAGGTGTTGGTTACCACCTTCAAAGCGCTCCATGGCATTGGACCTGGGTACCTTCGAGACCGACTTAGCCTCCCACTGGCCAGTCCGCTCCCACAGAGAGGGTCTCCTCAGGGTGCCATCGGCTATCAATGTAATGATTTTAAATTGGGTGTTTTAAATTTGGGGCTTTATATTTGAGACGAAATTATTTAATAGTTTTAATTATTTTTAATTCATGTTTGTCTTTGTGCTTTTAATAGGCTGTACACTGCCCGGAGTCCTTCGGGAGAAAGACGGTATAGAAATAAAATTATTATTATTATTATTATTATTATTATTATTATTATTATTATTATTATTATTATTATTATTATTATTATTATTTAATCTGTAGTGAGATTCACAGCCTTTGAGGCTGGTTAATAGCTCAGCAGCTCGAGTCCTAACCAAGGACCTAGGAACTGTTAAGATATCGTCGGAGGATGTAAGCTGTTCCGAGTAAGGTGGTTTTTTGTAGAGTCAAAATGTTCAAGTCTGGTAAATTTAGAATTTCTAAATAGCGGGGTAGCCCTTTGGCTATTGCTCCAAGGGCTCCAATTACAATCGGAACAACACATGATTTCTTTTTCCATAGTCGCTCAACTTCAATTTGCAAGTCCCGGTACTTTGTGATTTATTATTATTATTATTGTTGTTGTTGTTGTTGTTGTTGTTGTTGTTGTTGTTGTTATTATCTGTACAACTTAGAAAGGAGGCTGCTGGACACTTCCTTTTGGAGATGTTTCAATTGGCCTAAACACTGCACTCAGTTTGCTACTCTTTATCCCCATTTTCCTTCTCGGTTCTCTTCAACCTGTCCCTTCAGGCACTTCCCCATCAACAGGCTTGTCGGTTATAAATCATGCAAATGGACCTCAGACATGAGTGTAGTTCAGTGTCAAATGATTACAAAAGAACTGACTTCTCTTCAAGGAAGTAAGGATTAACTCGGATTTAACATAAATATTCTCCCTTGAAGAATTTCCCAGAAAATGACCAGGCTCAACTGATCCTACTTTAGGCATATGATGCCAAGACCCAGCTCTCTGGAGAAGATTCAAAGCTGGGAAGGATGGAAGGAAAGAGAAGACAACAACTGCAACAGAATGGTAGGGGGACTAAGTCAGAGTGGCGATTGGGCTAGACAATCGTGGAGAAAATGCAAGGAGCTGTGGTGGCGCAGTGGTTAGAATGCAGTATTGCAGGCAAATTCTTACCGCTGCCAGCAGTTCGATCCTGACCAGCTTAAGGTTGACTCAGGCTTCCACTTTTCTGAGGTGGGTAAAATGAGGACCCAGATTGTTGTGGGCAATACACTGACTCTATAAACCACTTAGAGAGAGCACTGTGAAGTGGTATATAAGGGTTAAGGGCTATTGCTATCTATGCAGTTGCTAAGGAGTCTTTGATTAAAATAGAATAGAATGAATGAGCTGGAAGGGACTTTGGAGGTCCTCTAGTCCAGCCCTCTGCTCAACCAGGAGAACTTATACTTTTTCAAACAAGTGAGTGTCTAGTCTCTTCTTTAAAAACTCCAGTGATCGAGCACCCATTTCTGGTGGCAAGCTGTTCTGCTGGTTAAGAGCCTGAGTAGCGTAGGGGGCTAATGCCTCCTGCTAAAGGCAGCAATTAACATCCAGCTGCCTGTAATTCTGCAAGTTCAATCCTAGCCAGGCTCAAGGTTGACTCAACCTTCCATCCTTTCTAAGGTGGGTAAATTGAGGACCCAGTTTGTGGGGGCAATAAGCTGACTTTGTATAAGTATACAAAAGTATGAAGGCTATTGCTTAATGCATTGTAAGCCGCCCTGAGTCTCCAGAGAAGAGCAGCATATAAATCAAATTAAAAAAAAAAATTGTCCTGTTAGGAAGTTTCTCCTGAATTCCAGGTTGCTTCTCCCCTTGATGAGTTTCCATCCATTGTTTCTTGTGTTGCCTTCTGGTGCTTTGGAGAATCGTTTGAGCCCCCTCTTCTTTGTGGCAGTCCCTCAAATACTGGGAGACTGCTATCATGTCGCCCCTAATTCTTCTTTTCATTACACTTACATTCATAGATTATGCTAAGCTATGGTTCCCTTCACAAACCGAGACAGCCAAGTTATTGTTTAGCGAGATATATGAGCTCATGTTGGCACAGTTGCATTGTCAGTGCCATTCAGGGGTGAAATTCACTTACCTTCCCTACCAGTTCGCAAATGTGCGCCATCGTCCGTGCATGCAGAAAGCCTTCTGTGCATGGCCAGAGGCTGAAAATTATCACAAAAAAGGGACACCATGACATCTGCGTGGGTGGGTGGGGCTTCATACAGTCGGCCCTACCGTATTGCGCGATCTGGTAGGAACCGGCTGAATTTCACCCCTGGTGCCATTGCTGCCAACCTGCTTTGCCCCATCTCTGCTTCACTGATGCCAGACTGCCATGAAAGGAGCCTGGTGGAGCAGTGGACTAAAGCGCTGTTAAAGTAGCACTTAGCTGCCAGCTGCCTGCAATTACTGCGAGTTCGAATCTCACCAGGCTCAAGGTTAACTCAGCCTTCCATCCTTCCAAGGCAGGTAAAATGAGGACCCGGATTGTGGGGGCAATAAGATGACTTTGTATAAAAAAGAACACCACTTGGGGGGGGGGTGGCGAAAGCCCTACTAAGCAGGTATATATAAAAGTATGAAGGCTATTGCTTAACGCATTGTAAGCCGCCCTGAGTCTCTGGAGAAGGGCGGCATATAAATTGAACCAATCAATCAATAAATAAATGAACCCCAAGGAAGGGAGGGTGGATGCTAACACATGAGGGGAAAAGACCAAAAACCGAATCTGCCGGTCGACCCCAAGGCTACAAGCGTGGGGATGGAATGCTGATTATTATCAAGCCCGCCAAGAATAAAAACTGTTACCAAAACAAATTTGAATCCCATTGGGCACTTAACAGAAAATGGGGGCGAGACCTGGGAAAGGGGAAAGCAAATAGGCAATTTTCACACGCAGACGTCAGATCTGGTTTTTCCTATTTGTAACCACTTGGCTTTAGTAAAAGTATAGCTTTGACTACGAATGCAATCGAAGGCTTTTTTCTAAATGACTGATTTGTGACAAGTCCAACTGTCAACCCCGAAGCAAGCCTGGCTGAGGCCATCTTTGAGGCTTCAAGGTTACCACAAGGCAGAGGGGGAGAAAAGGAGGGGGGGAAATTAGATAGCTCTGCTTTGCTATCAAAATTAAAAGTTTTCTTGCGAGAACCAAGGTTATTCCAATAGGTGGCTGAGAAGAGGAAGAGGAGAGCAACCAGGCAACTTGCCAGCACCACAATTGGACAATGTGACCGATGACCTGGAAGAGGAAGGATTCACTTCTTCACTTTTTAATTAGGTGATTAAGTTCACTTTTTAATTAGGTGAAAATCGCGAGAACCTTCAGAGTCAGCTTTCACCAGTTGTGCCAATATGATGTATTCAATAATTTTTTCTTTGAGGAATCTGTCAAAGTTCCAAGTAATACATCTTCCTTCAATGAGAACTCCGAGGCAGGCATATTCCTCAAAGAACATTTTACTGGGGCATATCAAATTGGCACAGATTTGGTGGAAAACCGGCTCTAGGTTCCCGCCGGTTTTACATCCAATTAAAAGTAAAACTTGGTCACTTTCCCCCACCCCCCCAGAGTCTCCAGTCCCATGGTCCAATTAGCATGTAGTCCATTTGCTAGATGATTTCAGTCTCCACCTTTCAAACACCTGCAGGAATGTCCTTGATTCCCAGGGGAATTAATTTTGTTTTGGCTACAACATTCCAGCTATCTCTACACCTCCATCCCTCTCCCTGGCTCCTTAGCTCCAGGCTGTGTCAGCCCTGAAGCAAAGCAAAGAGAAACCTCCTTAGAGGAAAGCTACAAAAAGAAAACGGCCATAGTTAGGTCAGCTTCAGGATTGACATCTACCTGCCTCAGAGTTCTGCTTTCAATGGGTGCATTACTTGGGAACACTAACACCAATAGTCAGGAGTCTGGTTCTCCATATCAGGGCCGACACAAAAATGCAAGACTGGCTTTTCTCATTTAAAAAAAAATGCTTTATTCCATTTTTTTTTCACAGTATGAAAATAGCAACTGCAGTAACAACCACGGACTACACAAAAGGACCTGGTAAGAGAAGTCAAACCAGGCATAATGATCACTGCAGGGATATGCAGAACCTCCAAGATCTCAGCCAGCACAAGGAAGGAAGGAGGTAACCCATCATCCCAGATTAATTCATTCTGTGTTAATCAATGACCAAACGGAAAAAATCCTCCCCATCCCTCACCCAACTAGAGCAGTGCAAGGTGGGATATGTAGTCCCAAAGGTGACAGTTGCTGCAGGATGCTGTAGTCCCAGAACATTTGGAAAGCTCCAGACTGAGAAGGTCAGCACTGACTGGGCCAGACATATTTTTCACTCGGAAGTGAGACCTCATTGGCTACTGCTTGGCCAACAGATGAGACAAGGTGAGCAATGAAGGGAGATATAAGGCACTAGAATTCCATAGGATGTCTTTTAGAGTTGTTACCGCCAGGGGGTGCAACCTTTTAGACTTGTGGACTTCAACTCCCAGAATCCCCCAGAATTCTGGGAGTCGAAGTCCACAAGTCTTAAAAGTTGTCACGGTTGGACACCCTTGGGTGAGAAGCTTTGCTCCTCACCCATATTTTCCCTTCTGCTCTACCCCGACCCTATTCCAGGAGAGCAAACTCCAAAGTTAGGATTAAAGACTACGCCATCCTAAATTAAAAGGCAGCATCACATGTGCTTCGGTTTGGAGACAGGAGAAACTAGGCCAGGAAATGGTGAGGAAAGGGAGAGGGGTCTTGGGTTCTTGGTCCCAGCCAAAGTGTTCCAACCCTCAGGAACGGCAGCCAGCACCGGAACAAGCTTGCAATTTTATCAGCTTCTGATTCATCTGCACGAGCAACGAAGGGTCGACACTCTTGGCTACGTTGGAAAGCTGGTGCGGGTCTGCCGTTAGGTTGTAGACTTCCACAAAATTCTGCAAAAGAAAAGTAGGACGGGCAGTTAGGAGGCAGTCTCTCCAGAAGGAAATCCGTCCACAGAAGGGGAAGGTTTTCCACCCACAGCCTTCCTTGAGAAGCCAACGTTCATCCACACTGTCTTCTTCTTATAAGGTGGCCCCAGTTGCCTTCATACCTGGAGGAAGGTTCCACCCCCTTGGCAGAACCAACCTGGGAGAATCATCCCTTAGAACAGGGGTCTCCAACCTTGGCAACTTTAAGACTTATGGACTTCAACTCCCAGAATTCCTCAGCCAGTTAAAGTTGCCAAGGTTGGAGACCCCTGCCTCAGAACAGGGATGGCAAACCTTTTCGGAGCATTTTGCGCGTGTCACGGAAAATCACAAATTTTCCGATCATCATGGTCATAAATCAAGGACAACCTGTCTGCCCCAGAGTGCAGAGTGTCTGCCCCAGAGTGCTTGCCCAGCAGGCTTTACTAGCCAACACAATCAACATGGAAAGGTGTTTTCCTGATGCCAGAAGCTCTGATCATTCTTGAAGGCCACAGAACCGATTTTCTGAACCGTAACACGGAACCGCCTGACGCTAGAGAGGGCGAGACCAAAACCACGGCCGCTTACCTCTTTGTCGGCAAATTCACAGTATTGCACGTTCGCAGCACTCAGAGTGCGCACGCAGGCGTACGTGTTGTTGTAGGCATCTTCACACACGCAGTCAGGGAAACATTGCTGTGTAAAACCAAGTTGGGAAACTGTTCATGAATTGAGCAACTTGCAGAGTACAAACGTAAGCCAGTGAGGGCCAACCTGGGGTGGGATTCAAAAATGGTTGGGCATGGCCCTGCTGGGTGTGGCCTACTCAGCTCCTGCACCACGGTGGAGCCAAGCTGCAGAGGGTCTCCTCGAGCCTCCAGGAGGGCGAAAACGGCGAAAACGGGAGGTCCTCTGGAGGCTGGAAATAGGCCTGTTTCCAGACTTCTGGAAGGCCCGTTTTTCGACCTCCCAGAGCCTCCCGTTATCACCATTTTTTGGATGCCGTTTACGTGGCATCCAAAATGGACCACATGGAGACTCCTGGGAAGGGAGTGGTTGGGTGGGTGGGGCCAGTAACTACCGGTTCAGCGAACCAGATGTAAAATTAGCATTTGGTTCTCCCAAACCGGTCTGTACCGGTTGAATCCCACCCCTGGGCCCAACCGATCTACATCAGACTACAGCCACCAGAATCAAGGGTGATCAGAAGACTGCAACCCTGTTTCAGTTTTGCAAAATTGCAAGGCCTTTTTCGGAACAATTAAAACTCTTAGCAGAGCAGTTAGATGTCAACACAACTTCACGGGGGCTAAACTTCTTCCTTGGTAAAGAGGGCATAGCTAGCTAGCTAGCTGGCTGGAGCAGATTTATTCTTTGTTTATTCAATAATATTCAATAATATTCATTGAATGAATAGCCCTTGGGCCGTATCAAAGTGCAGATTTCCAGAAACAAATTATTACTGAAATTTGATAAAATACGATTTAAAATGGAATTGGATAAAATACAATTTAAAATGAAATTGGGATAAAGTACAATGTATGATGAAAATGGGATAAAATACAATAATTTAAGATATAGATAAAATATGATAAAATTATATTTCGATGTCAACCCTACAGTCTAGCCCAATCAGTCCCGCATAGGCAGATCTCAACCGAACCATTTTGCTTAAGTACTCTGCTGTGTTAAATGTTATATTTCCTTATTTATTCATCTACTGGGCGGGGCTGTGGCTCAACAGTTAAGATACTGGGCTTGTCAGCTGGAAAGTCGGCAGTCCAGGTTCGAGACCCGAGTACCACGTGATGGTGTGAGCTCCCATCCTCCCCTCCCGTTCCTGCCAACCTGGCAGTTCGAAAGCATGCAATTGCGAGTAGATAAAAAGGTACCGCTTTGGTGGGAAGATAACAGCGCTTTGTGACGTCAATGACTTCACCTTTTTATTGATCTAATCCAGGCGTGTCAAACTCAAGATCCGGGGGCTGGATCGGTCTGTGGGGCTGTCCTGGAAACAGTGAAGGATTGGCCCACAGTGCTTCTGCCAGTGAAAACAGGGTCCTGAGCTCAGTTTTCAGCTGTCAGGGCCTCCTGCAACCCTCTGGAGCGGCCTTCCCGAGCTCTGTTTTCGCTGGCAGAAGGTTGCAGGAGGCTGTGGCAGCCGAAAACGGAGCTCGGGAGCCCATTTTCGCTGGTAGAACACTGGTGCCACCACAGGCACCTCCGACACAAGTAACATCGAGCTGGCCATGCCCATCCTGGCCACACTCATCCTGGCCTCCAGAGGTCAAACACAACCCCGATGCGGCCCTCAATGAAATTGAGTTTGACACCCCTGATCTAATTACTTGATATAGCTGCTCATTTTTCAACAGCAACTCTTGCTGGCTTGTATAGAATTAGAGACACAAATAGAGTTAAACTAGAGCAAATATGCATAATAGCAACCAAGAACAACTTCAATTATCATCACGAGCACAACCATCTCACGGGCCCTATTTACCTCCAAGCTCCCATAAATAAGAGGGAAAGATGAAAATTCATTCCTCTTTCCTTCCCTTTATAGAACATCCATTTCGTTGTCCTGTATCACAGCAACTGCCCTACTTCTGCTCTTACATGGTGAACTAGGTGCCCAGGGATGGGAGACCATGCCAACGTAGGCATGTGAGAATGGAAGAAAGCCTCTCTCTCAACAGTGTTTTAGGATGCTATTTAAGGCCTGTATCAGGTGCCACTTTATGCTTGGGAGGGGGATACTTGGGGGGAAAAGTAGAAACCACTGATGATGCCACTCCAAGGTCATCCAGCTGGAAAAAGGAGGGAGCTGCATACCACCCTGGGCTCAGACTGACTGTTATGGAAACATTTTGCAGGACAGACCAAGGTGGGTGTGTATATGTAGAACTTAAGTGATTTGGGCACGCAAATCTCAGTTCCGGCTTTGTATTACTGTAATACACTCGGTTTCTATTAAACTAGATCTTTCTCCACAAACGGAGCCAAGGATCGTTCTTACGGAGAGGTTGAAACTGTAATAGCAAGTCTCACAGCCCGAGTTGGACTGTAGGGAAATGATGGGGAGGGCCAAGCGAAGATCTGCTTTGCATAGGCAAATGTGCCAGCTTCGTCTAGAATAGAAATGCCATTCCTGATCGGAACTGCTTTAGAGAGGGTGAAAGAGCTTGTTTCTCGGAAGCCAAATGAGACAATGTTCAATTATTATGAGGACCCAAATTGTTGGGGGAAGCATGTTAACTCTTAGAGAGGGCTGTAAAGCATTGCAAAGTGGTATATAAGTGCTATTGCTATTGCCCTCCCTCCCTCCCTTCCTTCCTCCCTCCCTCCCTCCCTCCCTCCCTCTCTTATTCCTTTTCTCCTTCTCAATCCTGGTGCTGCAGTGGTTAGAAAGTTGTATTGCAAGCTAATTCTGCCCACTGCCAGGAGTTCGATTCTGTCCAGCTCAAGGGTGACTCAGCCTTTAGTCCTTCCGAGGTCAGTAAAATCAGATTGTTGGGGGCAATTGACTGATTCTGTAAACCGCTTAGAGAGGGCTGTAAAGCACTGTGACATGATATATACGTCTAAGTGCTATTGCTATCTTCCTTCCTTCCTTCCTTCCTTCCTTCCTTCCTTCCTTCCTTCCTTCCTTCCTTCCTTCCTTCCTTCCCCTTCCCTTCCCTTCCCTTCCCTTCCCTTCCTTTTCTCTTATTCCTTTTCTCCTTCTCCTTCTTGGTGCCGCAGTGGTTAGAAGCCAGTATTGCAGGCTAACTCTGCCCACTGCCAGGAGTTCAATCCTGACCGGCTCAAGGTTGACTCAGCCTGCCATCCTTCTGAGGTCAGTAAAATGAGGACCCAGATCATTGGGGCAAGAGGCTGACTCTGTAAACCGCTTAAAGAGGGCTGGAAAGCACCATGAAGTGGTCTATAAGTTGAAGTGCTCTTGCTATTAGAAGCTTATCCATCCTTCCTCCATCAGTCTGCTCTGCTAAGCACCTAAGTTATAGTTGGCCATTATGGGAACAGAGTACCAATACAGACAAGGGTACAATCAAACACAACAGGGTTTTTCTAAGAGCCGTCTTCTCTTTCACAGCAAGGGAGTGGTTTTTTTTTTTTTAATGACTACATTCCACTACCCAGAGATTTTGCATCACAACTCCCATAATCCCTTGCCATTGGCCATGCTGGCTAGATGGGTAGAACTTTTAGACTTCTACAGAACGGCCTATCCTCTTTGTTGGGGTCTTCTTGCAGCTACCTATTAAACCAGAGTTACACCCTTGTCTAGGGACCAGGTAGCTCAGTGGCTAAGACGCTGGGCTTGTCGATCGAAAGGTCGGCAGTTCGGCGGTTCGAATCCCTGGTGCCGCATAATGGAGTGAGCTCCTGTGACTTGTCCCAGCTTCTGCCAACCTAGCAGTTCGAAAGCAGGTAAAAAATGCCAGTAGAAAAATAGGGACCCCCCTTTGGTGGGAAGGTCACAGCGTTCTGTGAGCCTTTGGCGTTGAGTCATGCCGGCCACATGACCACAGAGATGTCTTCGGACAGCGCTGGCTCTTTGGCTTTGAAACGGAGATGAGCATCGCCCCCTAGAGTCAGGAACAACTAGCACATATGTGCGAGGGGAACCTTTACCTTTTACCTTTATACTCTTGCTTCCTATTACTAGAAATGTTTTCTTTACATGCAAAACAAATGGAAATTTAGCCGGCTAAAATGACCCAGGTAGAAGTAAGCAGTATCTGAGTGGCTTTCAGAACTAAAATAAATATTTGCAAAGGAGGGAGCCGTCTTTTGGCCATGTGTCATGGATGCAAATGGCAGAATCAACGTTTTGTAATGAAAAATGTGAACATTAAGCCGGTATGGAGACTTACGGACACTCCTGGTCCCAATTTGGGGCACTTGGGGTCCTTGGTTGTGTAGCCTTCTCCAGTATATTGCACCAGGAAATCTGACCGCCACGCAGATTTCTGTGCCTGGTTCACCTAAATGAAAGGGGATTCGTTTCAAGCAGCAGCCATAAATAGAAAACTCTCTCTCCCTCCCTCTCTCTCTTTTTCCGTTATGATTTCTAAATGTATTTTAGACACTTCCTTTGGGCCTGGTCAAGCTTCATTGCCCACCTAACCTACGAAAGAGAGAAAGATTAAAAGATTCTTTAATAAACTAATTCTCATTCTCTCTCTCTCTCCCCCTCCTTCCCTCCGTATCTCTCCTTCTCTCTCCCTCTGTCCCTCCCTACTTCTCTCCCTCCCACTCCTCTCTCCTTCCCTATTTCATCACTTTCTATTTCCCTCCCTTTCTCCCTCCCTGCCACTCCTTTTCTCTCTCCCCTTCTCTCCCTGCCACTCCTCTCTCTCCTTCCCTACTTCCTTATCACTCCTTCTCTCTCTCCCTCTCTCCCCTCCCTACCACTCTTCTTTTCCTCCCTCCCTCTCCCTCTCTCTCCCTACTTCTCTCCCTACCACTCCTTCTCTCTCCTTCCCTTTCTTTATCACTCCTTCTCTATCTCCCTCCCTTTCTCCCTCCTTCCCACTCCTTCTCTCTCTCCTTCTCTCTCCCACTCCTTCTCTTCCTATCACTCCTTCTCTCTCTCCTTCCCTATTTCCTTATCACTCTCTCTCCCTCCCTCCCTCTCCCCTCCCTACCATTCCTTTTCTTTCCCTCCCTCTCTCCCTCTCCCTACTTTTCTCCCTACCACTCCTTTCCTTCCCTATTTCTTTATCACTCTTTTTATCTCTCCCTTTCTCCCTCCCTCCCACTCCTTCTCTCTCCTTCCCTATTTCCTTATCATTCCTTCTATCTCCCTCCCCTCCTTCTCTTTCTCCTTCCCTTTCTTTATCACTCTTTCTCTATCTCCCTCCCTTTCTCCCACTCCTTCTCTCCCTATCACTCCTTCTCTCTCCTTCCCTATTTCCTTATCACTCCTTCTCTCTATCTCTCTCTCTCCCCTCCTCTATCCATGCAGGACCCTCAAGATTTCCTTATTTGAATTTCATTAGAGATCTGCTTAAACCCCATGAACCCCAAGTTCACATTTTGTGGTGTGATTCTGCAACGCATCGAAGTCCCACATGCGGCTTCTGAGCAAAATCCTCCTTCCTAAATATAAACATATTTTAAAAAAATAACACCCCACCTCTGTTCCTAAGAGCTTTCTAACTGGACTCTTCCATCCACTGGACCATATACCCAAATTCAAGGCAACGTATTATTACCAAGAGGGGCAGGAAGGAGACCCCATCCATGTTGGTCTGAGAAGCGTTGACTCCTGCAATGTCCAAGAACGTGGGTGCCAGGTCAATATTCAGGATGGGTTCCTGAGAGGAAGAGAAGAGAGGAGGCTGTCAGGGTTCCGAGGGATGCTCTAATTAAATCATGAGCCTCAAGAGCCAAGCTTCAAAAGAAATCCAGTTATTTATTAGGAGATTAATGCTTGCAGGTTCCAAGTGAAACCAACTCTGACTTCATGTCTTGACTCTGTTTCTCCCCTCCCCCCATGATGTGTCATCAGTCATATTCGCCAACGGAGCAATTTCGCGGGTTGTAGAGATCACTCCTCTCCGGCTGCTGTGGGTAACCCTGGGAGACAGCCTTGACAGAGATATGTCTGGAATGTGCTTTTGTTTTAGGCTGCTGTGCTGCTTC
This sequence comes from Masticophis lateralis, assembly GCA_030761175.1. NCBI lineage: Eukaryota > Metazoa > Chordata > Lepidosauria > Squamata > Colubridae > Masticophis > Masticophis lateralis. Next base: position 21,239,675 of record JAUDYJ010000008.1, read on the forward strand.
GCCGTTTTCTCATTCCCTTTGCCTATGGCAGGCCAGGGATGCTTTGCGAGTTGACAGAGCCAGCGACTGAAAGCAACTCGGTTCCCAAACCAACAAGTCTCATCCTCACAGCCTGTAGGAAGCTAACACAGACAGCCTCAACTTAAAACTGTTCGTTTAGTGACCGTTCAAAGCTACAATGGCAGTGACCGGTTTTTCATACTTATGACCATTGCAAGCATCTCCATGGTCATGTTATCAAAATCCAGGTCCTCAACCAGTTGATTCATCTTTATGATGGTCACAGTGTTCCGGGGGGTCACATGATTCCCCCTTTGAGACCTTCCGACAAGCAAAGTCCACGGGGAAGCCAGATTCACTTAACAACCATGTTACTGACTTAATAACTGCAATAATTCACTATAATGATTAACAACACTTGTTAATTGTTAAATCTTGGGGGTCAATTGTGGTCGTAAGTCGAGGAGGAGACTTTGTCTGCACAGGAGACAAATTCCCCTTACAAGAGCCTTTCCTTCACCTTTATGATTACACAAAGAAAGCTGTTAGATAGAACCTCAGGCCAACTAGGTCACTGTATTGTCTATCTCATCCCAAGAAGATGCTCTCCTACCCCACACGTTGGCTGGGGAGAATGGAAGCTGCAGACCAGTGTTTCTCAACCTTGGTAGCTTGAAGATGGGTGGACTTCAACTCCCAGGATCCCCCAGCCAGCAGCGCTGGCTGGGGGATCCTGGGAGTTGAAGTCCACCCATCTTCAAGCTACCAAGGTTAAGAAACACTGCTGTAGACCAACAGGCAACATGCGTCAAGCCAGGAGCTACGGATGGCCTTCAAAGCTTTTTAGTGTAGCCCTCAGAGCTGCTCCCAAGCACGTAGGCTGGATGCCTGCTCTTCATTTTGAAACAGGAAATGTATCAAAGCGGTTTTGGCCACGTAACCTCCAGAGGAGGCCTACAACTGATGAAGCAATAAAGGAAAAGATGATAAGACGCTACCTTCTGCAAACTGCCCCACAGGACAACATGCTCTGGGACTTCAGATCTTTTGCATCAGGACTGCAGGCTCTGTTGTTTTGAAATCATGGGCAGGAGAGCACAAATAAAGCCTGGGTAGCCTCTTCTTTTTCCCACACTCCAACTGACCTACTATCAGCTGGAGGATGTGGACAAAATTGCTGGGTTTACTCCAGCCAAGATTTTTTGTGACCATGAACAATGGGAAAACTGCAAGCAGCAGTCTTGATTGGGGTGGGACTTCAGGGTGGAGAGACCTTAATTGTGCTCTAGCCAAGCAACCTGATCTTCGGATATCTTGGAGGCCACCAATAGTCCTACCTTTGCCCAACTCAATAGGGAGAACGTATGTCATGGCCCACCAACAGGTAGCAGAACTGGCAGCAGACTTGGACAGTGAGGAAATTGGGGAGAAACCTGGGCCAGTCCTGGAGTCTGGGGAGGGCTCTGATGAGTGGTCGGAGGCAGAGATGAGACCAGGGCCATCTAACAGTTATCAGCTGCCTTTGGAGTCAGACATCAGTGAGGCAGATGAACAGCTGGAGCCTGTTCCCAGTGTGCCCATGCGCAGAGTTGCCAGACAAAGGGAACAGCTAAAAAACAAGGGTCAACCCGGGAGTAAGGCCACAGGTGGACGATGAAGGGCCCCTCCCAGAAGGAGTAAAAGAGGAGCGAAAGGGGAGTGGAGTTTGCAGGAGACAATTAGTTTGCTTAACTCTCAGAGACTCCTTGCCAAGTTTTGAAGATATCGGCCTGGCAGCTCTCCAAGCCAGATAAAGTCTGTGACTGTAAATTCACCCTTGAAAGACTTTGCTGGATGGGAATGAGAAGAATTCACAAGTAACTTAATAAAAATGTTTTTTTGTCGGGGCAAGGAGTCTGCTTCGTGGTTTGGGAACAACGTATGCTCATCTCACCTATAACTCATCATGCCTCCATTTTAATTGAAGATGCCCTCAACAAAACTTGCCCTAGAACTTCAGCTCAGACTTTTCTTCTGGAGCAAGTAAACCTACCAGGTATGTTTTATTTCCTTTAACACCTGGGCCTCGCACCAGCAACGGCACCCGGATATCAAACTCGTAAAGTTGGCGTTTATCTATGGGCAGCGAGAATTGTCCTTGGAGGGGAAAAAACAAACAAACAAATACAGCAAAACAGGCAGAAAGGGAGAGAAAGTCAATACGGATGATCAGCCAACACAAAAAGGACTCGTTCTTCAGCAAATGGCAATATTCAGTCTGGAGATCGGATCCAAAGGCAATTCAAATCCAACCACCAAAGTGAATTTCCAGATCAGGCTGACTGAGACAACAAATGATCAGATTGGTCCAGATAACTCACATAAGAAAAGATGTGGACATTTTATTTGATGGTAGGGCTTCTTGCAGAATCATATTTTCCGCTGCTTTTTTGCTTCAAATAACTAACAGTTGTAATTCACGGCTTATTATTTTTTTCCCAAAAGTTTTTTTTAATTTTTTTTTTAAACATAAAACATAAAATACATCTTTTTAGAGCAAGGATTTGATCCGGTATAAAATAAGTACAATTGTTCACATTCCCTCAACCAATTTTGTTCCAAATTTTATCCATTAACACCTTTAAAAAAAAAAGAAAAAAAAACTTATTTTAAACATTTATCATTCTACTATATCACCCAAAATTCTAAACAATTATTTCCACCCTTAAATCTTTGTCATTTTAACAATCAATATTTCATATATATTCCTCATTCCTAAGACCCATTATATCAAATCTATATTTTACCTCTTCTTAAATAGCAACTCATATCCATGATCTTAACAAAAAATATTTTCTCCTCTCTTGAAATCATAAAATCAATCAACATTTCCAATAGCTATTTCCCAGCAGTGTTTTCCACCACTTCTTTCTCTATTTGTTTAACTGGTTCACAGTTTGGCTTAACTATTCTCCAGTATTATCTCCTCCACTTCCTCCTAGGTTTATTTTTTGGCTGGTTCACATCTTATTATTAAATCTAGTTTTGAATGTTGCTGCCTGTATTCATGATTTCTGGTGGAAGGGTTATACATTCCCAATATTCTCTGAGGACATCTTTAAATTATTCCCTATCTCCATTTGTCCCTTCACGAAGTTTCTTACAAATATCTACTGCTACTCACCTGTGTGGTAACCATGATCTGAGGTATAGAACACGTATGTGCTGTCCAGCAATTTCAGGGACTTCAACTGATCCAGCACTTTCTCTACCATATCATCTACTGACAACAGAGTTTGCCACCTGAAGATCAAAGAGAAACCACAAGGTTAATGCTGATTCCCCCACCCCCCGAAAGTTTAACCACACGGAATGCTTGGTTGTACATAGAATCAAAATCTCGTAAAGTATTAATACTGCTTAATAAAGGCCTTAGTAAAGGCCACACCTGGAATTCTGCATCCAGTTTTGATCATCACATTACGAAAAAAGATGTTGAGACTTTGGGAAAAAGTGCAAAGAAGAACAACTAAGATGATTAAAGGCCTGGCAGGTTCAAAGATCTGAAGAGAATGGACAAATTAACGCTGAGTTTAAAAGATAAAGAGACATCGATATTTTACAATGGGTGGGAACAGTGGTATAACTGGATAGAACGGAGAGAGATTGAAGATAGATAGTTATTAAGTATAAGCAATAGATAAAATAAGAATGTAAATACGCACAATTTAATTTTTGTAAATAATGCACGGATTACAGTCATAAGAAAAACACCACAATTAGCTCTTGTTTGAAATAATTTTTTTATGTTTTTAATGTAATAAAAGTGTTTATAAAAAATAAAAGATATGAAGAGATATGAAGAGGGGTTGAAGGAACTGGGTATGGCGAGATCCTGAAGAGGAAACTCAAATCCTTTGGCCACCTAATGAGAAGGAAGGAAGGACTCCCTGGAGAAGAGCCTAATGCTGGGAACGATGGAGAGCAAAAGAAGAAGGGGACGACAGAGAACGAGGTGGCTGGATGGAGTCACTGAAGCAGTCAGCGTGAGCTTCAATGGACTCTGGGGGATGGTAGAGGACAGGAAGGCCTGGAGGAACATTGTCCATGGGGTGGCGATGAGTCGGACACAACTTCGCAACTAACAACAACAACAACAAATAGTATACTAATCAATTATAGTCACTTCAGGCCAACTTCAAGTCCTCAAGAGAATTGGCTTCAGATGATGCTTCTTTCTTTTTACTCTTTCACCACTTTTGGTCACATTTTCTTACCGGGCTCTGTAAACGTGGTCCAAGAACTGAATGGAGCTGTTGGACATCGGCGTCTTTGCTTGTTTTATCAGCCAGTGCTTGTCCTACAAAAGGAAGAAGATCCAGGAGGCAACTTCCAGAGCTATCCAATGGTTCAAGGGTAGATATTAGATAGGGAGGATCTATAAAACGGCACCCCTCCCCCATATTCAGGTAGTCCTCAATTTATGACCACAACCGAGCGCAAAATTTCCATTGCTAAGTGAGACATTTGTTGAGTGAGTTTTGCCCTCCTTTACAACTTTCCTTGCCGCTGTTTATAAGTGATGCCACAGGGATGCCCGTATGAAAAACGATCGTAAATCACTTTTTTTCAGTGCCGTTGAGTGATACCCTCCCCCCGAGCGCTAGAACTCCATCACTAAATCAAACTAGTTTTTAAATCCTGGGTAAAATCTTTGCCGATTCTCATACAATCGTCTTCATTTAACGACCCCATCATCCTTTGCGGAGGTGGAGTCTGGGCAACTGAATGGAGTTAGCAGAATGTTTACTGGCCAGATGCCCTTCCTGTTGCCGATGCCAAGTTTTGTTCAGCAGAAATATTCTCTGTGTGTCCAGAGAGAGAAATACTTGCCTCTACCTAGGATCGAACTCACAACCTCCTGATTGTAAGGCAAGAGCACAGCCTCTAGGCCACCGCACCACTCTCATACTGACTCTCATACAATGCGTTCATCATTCATTTATTCCAGTAATATATAATCACTGTGCTCAAGTGACTCTCTTAAACAAGGATGCTCAAATCCCACGAGCTTCTCAGGGGATGTGTTTTAACCATTGTTATTTCTAGACTGACTGGGCAGCCAGCACTTTAAAATGTTGCCAATTCTATGCTGCCATCGATTAGGACTTTGGAAGAGTGGTGCAGTGGCCTAGAGATGGAGCACTCGCCTCACGATCAGGAGGCTGTGAGTTCGATCCCAGGTAGAGGCAAATATTTCTCTCTCTGGGCATGATGAGAATATATCTGCTGAACATAAACTCCGTGCTGGCAACAGGAAGGGCATCCGGCCAGTAAATACTCTGCTAGCTCCATTCAGTTGCCCAGACTCCACCCTGCTAGGGTTTATGGGATCATTAAAAGAAGATGATTGATTGGGATTTGAAAAAAACCCAACCAAACGTTTTCAAAGGAGGCTGCCATTCATGGAATCTTGACCGAAGAATTGGAATGGCATCAAGCTTTCCAAACTCAGTGTTGCGGTCCGCCAGCAGCCTGTGGAGCTGGCAGCGGAGTCGGACAGTGAGGAGGCTGGGGAGGAACATGGGCCGGTCCTGGAGTCTGAGAAAGGCTCGGACAAGGGCTCTGCATCAGAGGCAAAGATGGGGCCAGGGCCATCTGGAAGGGAAGTGCGGACACCGGAGCCTCTAGAGTCGGACAACAGAGAGGCAGAGGAACAGGAGGAGCCTGTTCCTAGTGCACACATGTGCATGCGCAGAGCTGCCAGAAGGCAATAACAGTTAAAACTTTCTAGATCGGGACTCCCTTCGCACAGTCACTCAGGCGCTCGTCACGTCTTGCCTGGACTACTGTAATGCTCTCTACATGGGGCTCCCCTTGGGATGCACCCGGAGGCTTCAGCTGGTGCAGAATGCGGCCGCGTGGGGGATTATGGGAGCGACAGGGCGCTCCCACGTGACGCCTCTCCTGCGTGAGCTGCATTGGTTGCCGGTTGACTTCCGGGTGCGTTTCAAGGTGTTGGTAATCACCTTTAAAGCGCTCCATGGCTTAGGACCAGGGTACTTACAGGACTGCCTTCTGCCACCAATTGCCTCCCACCGGCCGGTTCGCTCCCACAGAGAGGGCCTCCTCAGGGTGCCATCAGCCAGACAATGTCGGCTGGTGACCCCCAGGGGGAGAGCGTTCTCTGTGGCAGCCCCGACCCTCTGGAACGATCTTCCTCCAGAACTGAGAACAATTGCTGACCTCCGGACTTTCCGTCGGGCTCTGAAGACCTATCTTTTTCAACTTGCCGGACTTGCCTGATCCCTTCTATTTTTAAAAAAAAAAAAAATTTAGAATTTTTACCTGTTTTTAAACCTTCAGCCTATTTATATTTGTTTTAGCATGATTTTAACTTTTTTGTATTGGTTTTTTAATTGGCTGTTCACCGCCCTGAGTCCGTCAGGAGAAGGGCGGTATATAAATTTAATAAATAAATAAATAAATAAATAAATAAATAAATAAATAAATAAATAAATAAATAAATAAAACTAAAGGGATGACTCAGGAGTAAGGCCTAGAGATGATTGGCCCCTCCCAGAAGGCCTAAAAGAGGAGCCAAGGCACTTGGACCCTTTGTAGGAAAGCAACATTGTTAATTCTGTTCCCAGTCGGCATCTCTGTTTGATTCTGAACTCTGTGTGGCTTTGCCAAGTAGGTCTTTGGCAGCGTGTCAAGGGAGATAAAGGTGGGTGATTATCCCGAAGGACTTCTCCCGAAGGACTTTTTGCAACTAATTGGGACTCAACTGTGAATGAACGTAATTCACAGCTGTTGCAGTCAAAGAGGTTCTTGGGACTACTCGTGTGTTTTAATGACTCAGGAAGCTTACGTCAGAACACTCACTGATCCGCCTGGCATGTGTTAGCAACTCACCTTCCCGTGCACATTGAAACTGCCATTGCGAGGGGCTTTGAGGGTACTGTAGGTGGACTTGTAGTGAGGAGCCGCCGTCCAGGGTGAGTGTGCAGCAGGTGGGGCTAATACCATGAGGAAGGGAGGGCGCAAAAGCTTCCGTAGGAATTCCAGGCTCCGGTTGGTCTGCAACACAGAAAAGATTGAAAATGAAGGGTAGAAGATGACACAAAAGGACATGGGTGAAGAAAGGCAGGGGCTGCTCCAGACACTCACATGCCTTCCCACCCCCCTCAAGAAATTCCTCCTGGAATTTCTGCTCCTGGTTGAACCAAAGATGCTTTTTTTTTCGAAAGGCAATTGGGCTTTCTTAGGTTTTTTTTCTTCTTCTCCTCAAGAACTGAAGAAGCTTCCTGGATGAAAACAGATTGCACCAAGCTCGGAGCTCAAACCGAGAGCCCCCAAAAACCAGAAAATCCAGTTGCCTTTCGGAAAAAAAGCACCTTTGGGACAACCATGCCCTGGATGACTGAGAATCTCTGTAGATTCTAGAGAGGAATGATTGAGTCTGTCATCTGCACCTCTATAACTGTCTGGTTTGGTTCTGCAACCCAACAAGACAGACAGAGACTTCAGGGGATCATTAGAACTGCAGAAAAAACAATGGCTACCAACCTGCCTTCCATTGACGACCTGTATACTGCATGAGTCAAAAAGAGGGCTGGGAAAATATCTCATCCTGGACATCAACTGTCTCAACTCCTACCCTCAAAACGACGCTATAGAGCACTGCACACCAGAACAACTAGACACAAGGACAGTTTTTTCCCCAACGCCATCACTCTGCTAAACAAAAAATTCCCTCAACACTGTCAAACTAGTTACTAAGTCTGCACTACTATTAATCTTCTCATTGTTCCCATTACCCATCTCCTCCCACTTATGACTGCATGACTGTAACTTGGTTGCTTGTATCCTTGTGATTTATGTTAATATTTTTTCCTAGTATGATTTGATTGCTTATCACTGTCACTGGATGTTGTGCCTTGTGATTCTTGTCTTTTTATGTACACTGAGAGCTTATGCACCGAAGACAAATTCCTTGTGTGTCCACTCACACTTGGCCAGTAAAGAATTCTCTTCTCTTCTCTTCTCTTCTCTTCTCTTCTCTTCTCTTCTCTTCTATTCTATTCTTCTATTCTATTTTCTACTCTACTCTACTCTACTCTACTCTACTCTACTCTACTCTACTCTACTCTACTCTACTCTCAATTCCTATTCCTATTCCTATTCAATTTTATTCTATTATCAAGCTGTGACTGGAGAGGGCTATTGAATCTCAAGCAGCCAATATATATCACCTAAACAAGAGCCTTGAAAGATTCCCACCCACAGGTCATCTCCATTGGTATTGGCGGATGACCCAAAACAGAAATATACTCTGAGCGTTAAGAAAAGGGTTTATCTCCTAGTGCCAGAACAGCTTAATTCATTGAGAAGGGCAGCTGAAGATGGTGCCATCTTCAGGGACCGGTGAAGAAAAAAATCAAGATGGCAGCCGCCACGCTCCGGTTGAACCTCCACTGGTCCTGTTGATGCGCCATTGCGTATTGCGTTTTGGCTCGGCTGCCATCTTGACTTTTTTGAGCCTACCTGGCGGCCATCCCTGCATGGCACCACAGTGGAGGTGAAGCCCAGGAGGAAGCGGAGGAGTGACTCACGAGCAGATCCGTGAGGTAGTCCGCTTCGTAGTGGTCCCCGTGTTTCTCTTCATGTCCGTTCAGTGAAAGGGTGTAGTTGTAGTACTTAGAATTGCCCACCTGTGGGAGGAGGCACATGGGGTATCTATCTATTTATTTATTTACTTAAAATACTTTGCTTTAAAATGCACTGCTTGGTCTTTAAAAAAAAACCCACAGCAGTTTACATGAGGTTCAAAACGCTGAAATGGCGGTTAAAACAAATTGATACAAAGCTTAGGTTAAAACATTTCAGGATAGGATAGGATAGGATAGGATGGGATGGGATGGGATAGGATAGGATAGGATAGGATAGGATAGGATAGGATAGGATAGGATAGGATAGGATAGGATAGGATAGGATAAAGAAATAGGATGAGGAGAGGAGAGGAGAGGAGAGGAGAGGAGAGGAGAGGGTAGGAACAGGAACAGAACAGAACAGAACAGAACAGAACATTGGAATAGAATAGAATAGAATAGAATAGAATAGAATAGAATAGAATAGAATAGAATAGAATAGAATAGAATAGAATAGAATAGAATAGAATAGAATAGAATAGAATAGAATAGGAGGAATTAGGAATTAGGAATAGGACAGGACAGAATAGAAATATAGAATAGAATAAGGAATAGGATAAAATTAGAATAAGAATAAAAATAGAATAGAATAGGAATAGGATAAAATAAATAGAATAGAATAAGGAATAGGATAAAATTAGAATAAGAATAAAAATAGAATCGAATAGAAATAGGAATAGAACAGAACAGAACAGAAATATAGAATAGAATAAAGAAATAGGATAAGAATAGACTAGACTAGACTAGGATAAGGATAAGGATAAGGATAAGGATAAGGATAAGGATAAGGATAAGGATAAGGATAAGGATAAGGATAAGGATAGGGACTTTGGAGGCCTTCTAGTCCAGCCTCTTGCTCAAGCAGAAGAACCCATACAATCTCAGACAAGAGACTGTCCAACCTCCTGTGATGGGAGCGCCCACAATTTCTGAAGGCAAGCCGTTTCACTGATTAATTGTCCCGCCAAGGCTGATGGGAGCTGGAGTCCAACCCCATTTGTAGAATGGCAGCTGTTCACCCCAGTGGGTCTGTGCTGGAGAATCCACAAGCCTTAAAACTTGCCAAGGTTGGATATTCCTGGCTTGGGAGGAGACCAGGTGCAGTTCTACTCACCAGACCTAGCCAATACGTCCATCCCATGGGAACGTGCTGAACGCCGCCGGCTTGGGGGTGCCCGTACTGCAAGAAAAGGGGAGATGTTGGTGAACGCACAGGCGACACACTTGCACCATCGATAAAAGGAAGGTATTTAGAGCAGGGGTGAAATCCAGCAGGTTCTGGAGAACTGGTAGCAGAAATTTTGAGCAGTTCAGAGAACTAGCAAATGCCACCTCTGGCTGGCCCCAAACTGGGGAGGGAATGGGGATTTTGCAGTATCCTTCCCTTGGAGTGGGGAGGAATGGGGATTTTGCAGTATCCTTCCCTTGGAGTGGGGAGGGAATGAGGATTTTGCAGTATCCTTCCTATGGAGTGGGGAGAAAATGGGGATTTTGCAATATCCTTCCCCCAGGAGTGGGGAGGGAATGGGGATTTTGCAATATCCTTCCCCCAGGAGTGGGGAAGGAATGGGAATTTTGCAGCATCCTTCCCCCAGGAGTGGGGAGAAAATGGGGATTTTGCAATATCTTTCCCCCAGGAGTGGGGAGAGAATGGAGATTGTGCAGTATCCTTCCCCTGCCACGCCAAGCCACACCCACCAAGCCACGCCCCCAGTAGTAAAAAAAATTGCATTTCACCACTGCTTTAGAGGGAAACTGGTAGCTCTACCTGGTTGAGGTATTTGCCAGCGTAGAAAGTTTGGTACCCTTGCTTCTGCAAGTAAACTGGGTAGGTTAAGGGCTCCTGGAATTTCTGCCAAGCGGCATTGCTGCAATTCCCTTCCAAGGAATTGTTCCTCACCAAATGGTTGTGGGGATACAAGCCTGTCAGGATGCTGCTCCGGCTGGGACAACACAGGGGGGTCACTGCAAACTGAACAGACAAATCAGTTGTGAGAAGGGATGAGTTGTGTTCACCGTCTACTCCGAGGTAGCACAACTCCAGAGGTTCCCCCAAGTTTCTCTTCCTTAGATGCAGCCTTGAAGGCAGCCGGAGTTCGCCGAGTTATTTCCAAGAGATGACAAAAGCTATTAAATTAGTGAAGCAGCAGTACACTATTCTATTCTGTTCTGTTCTGTTCTGTTCTGTTCTGTTCTGTTCTATTCTATTCTATTCTATTCTATTCTATTCTATTCTATTCTATTCTATTCTATTCTATTCTATTCTATTCTATTCTATTCTATTCTATTCTATTCTATTCTATTCTATTCTATTCTTCCATTCCATTCCATTCCATTCCATTCCATTCCATTCCACATTCTACGTTCTGTTCTATTCTATTCTATTCTATTCTATTCTATTCTATTCTATTCTATTCTATTCTATTCTATTCTATTCTATTCTATTCTATTCTATTCCATCCCATCCCATCCCATCCCATCCCATCCCATCCCATCCTACATTCTCCTATTCTATTCTATTCTATTCTATTCTATTCTATTCTATTCTATTCTATTCTATTCTATTCTATTTCTATTATTCTATTCCATTCCATTCCATTCCATTCCATTTTTCCACTCTTCTCTTCTCCTGTTCTGTTCCTGTTCTATTCTGTTCTTTCTGTTCTTCTTCTCTTCTCTTCTCTTCTCTTCTCTTCTCTTCTCTTCTCTTCTCTTCTATTCTATTCTATTTTCTATTCTATTCTTCCAATCTTCCATTCTATTATTCTATTCTATTCTATTTTCTATATTCGGTTCTATTCTATTCTACTCTATATTGTTTTCTAGACTCTGTTCTGTTCTATTGTTCTTTTTTTTAAAAATATTTTTTATTGTAGTTTTTCTTTTCCAAAACTCTTCAAACAGACAAAGTCATTTTTATATACTTTGGATTAACAATTCACATAAAATCTATATTATATACATATATACATCCTCCGCTTCCTTATAAATATTACCTATTTTTATTTCTGTTGTCTATCCACCTATACCATTTTTCCCAAACCGCATCTATTCTTTTCTATTCTTTTCAACATACTATTGTTTTCAACATACTATTCTATATTCTTTTCTTTTCTATATTCTTTTCCTTTCTCTATTCTATTCTATATTATTTTCTATATTCTGTTCTATTCTATTTTATTCTATTTTCTATTCTGTTCTCTGTTCTCTTCTGTTCTCTTCTCTTCTCTTCTCTTCTCTTCTCTTCTCTTCTATTCTACAATGTTAATTAAACACATGTTTACAAGAAATAAAAGTTGTTTTTGTCAATGCAGCTAGTCTTCGACGTACGACCCCAACTGGGCCCCAAATTTCTCAGCGAGACAGTTGCTGAATTTTGCCCCATTGTATGACTTTTCTTGCTACAGAAGTGAATCACTGCAATTGTTAAGTGAATTACACAGGTTAAGTAACCCTGTAATACTGTAACCGTCGTAAATATGAGCCAGTTGCCCAAGTGTCTGAATTTTGATCAAGGAATGGGGATTTTGCAGTATCCTTCCCCTGGAGTGGGGTGGGAATGGAGATTTTGCAGCATCCTTCCCTGCCATCCCCACCAAGCCACGCCCACAGAACCAGTAGTAAAAAAATTTAGATTTCACCACTGGTACGAGAAGTACTCCTTTTTGGGCACTTGGTGCCGACAAGATTCGCCATCGCTGACCTACACCAGGCAATTCTGAACCCACATTTTGGGGATACTTACTGCATTAGCAAAGGTAGCCCCGAAGTGACCCATCAGAACTTGAGTCTTCTTCATCGGACCCTGAAAATTGAAAGTCAAGAATCAGAAGGAAGCCTTCAAAACAAGACAGCCCCTTCCATTTGGAGAAACTCCACTCTTATATCCTTGCGGGCTGCTCTCCCAAGCTTCTTTTTCTCTGGTAGTGGGTTGCAGGAGGCCGTCACAGTCGAAAACGGAGCTCGGAAGCCCGGGCCGTCTTAACAGCATTATGGGCCCCGGGAAAAGCAGTGTACTGGGGCCCCTACGACAACTACTCACAGGAATGTAAGTGGTTGATAAAATTAAACATATATTTCTAATCAACATGATAAACATTGGAACAATACACGAGCCTTGAAAAACACATTAATATGCAGTAAGTCATGCAGTTGCATGATATGATACAAGGTGCATTGAAGGGTTAACACACACAGATTAGTATGGGGCCCCTATGCTCGTGGGGCCCATGGGCAAGTGCCCATCAAGCCCATGTGTGAAGACAGCCCTGTTCAGGAGCCTCTTTTTTGCTGGAAGAGCTCTCGGGCTGCCACAGGCACCCCCGACACAAGTGATGTTGAGCTAGCCACACACCCCTCACCCCAAAGTCAAACAATCCTGATGTGGCCCTCAATGAACTTGACTTTGACATCCCTGGTCTAGAGTTTCCTGCTTGAGCAAGGGGTTGGATTAGAAGACCACTAAGGTCCCAGAGTTGGACTGCAGAGAGGCAGAGGAACAGGAGCCTGTTCCTACTGCGCGCATGCACAGAGCTCCTAAAAGGCACAAACAAACAACAGGGACGACTCAGGAGTAAGGCCAGGAGATGACTGGCCCCTCCCATAAGGCTTAAAAGAGGAGCAAAGGCACATGGGCCCTTTGCAGGAAAGCAACGTTGCTAATTCTGTTCCCAGTCGGCATCTCTGTTTGATTCTGGACTCCGTGTGGCTTTGCCAAGTAGGTCTTTGGTAGCATGTCAAGGAAGATAAAGGTTGGTGATTATCCTGAAGGACTTCTCCCAAAGGACTTTTTGCAACTAATTGCGACTCAGCTGTGAATGAACGTAATTCACAGCTGTTGCAATAAAAGACTTGGGACTACTCATGTGTTTTAATGACTCGGGAAGCCTAGGTCACAACAGTCCCTTCCAATTATTTATTATTCTGACCAGGCCATGGATCAGAAAAGGAACCAAACTGATCTACGCTTTCAACATCAAGATGGAACATCCTTCATGACTGAGGAAAACCAGAACGGAAACTTCATACACAGCAACTTGTTTGTGGTTTTTTCTGAGCCACATGATCCACACTAACCATTTTCTTCCTTCATGCGCTGGGACTCTCACAGCATCGCCTTCCAAACTCTACAAGCAGCAGCGATCAGAGAAAACTTTCGGATTAGAATTGTTTTCCATTCTCTTAGAGTGGGGCTAAGCACCCATGGAGTTACCGTGGGAAAGAGGTGGAATAATTTCCTCCTCTTCTGGAGCACGGCACATGCACCGAAGTGGATTTTAACACAAACAGTTTTAGAAGTGTAGACTGGTCTTCATATCTGGTAGCCAATTAAGTTTGTTTGATCTTTACAAAGCCAAGCAGGTCAAAACTGGTAAATATATATCCATGTTTCCCTGAAAATAAGACCCTGTTTTATATTTATAAGAGCCTGGATAGCTCAGCAGACTAATGCATTGTGATTAACACCAGATGTCTGCAATTACTGCAAGTTCAAATCACACCAGGCTCAAGGTTGACTCAGCCTTCCATCCTTTCTAAGGTAGATAAATTGAGGACCCAGTTTGTGGGGGCAATAAGCTGACTTTGTATAAAATATACAAAAGTATGATGGCTATTGCTTAACGCATTGTAAGCCGTCCTGAGTCTCTGGAGAAGGGCAGCATATAAATAAAATTAAAAAAAAATTTTTTTTTGAACCCCGAAATAAACACTTGGCCTTATTTTCGGGAAGGGCTTATTATTTTGGGGCGCATGGAGCAAGATGCAGTCTTACCTGATTTCCAGCTCTGCATTTAAATATTTTCAGGGAGGGCTTATTTTCGGGAGGGGGGCTTATTTTAGCGCATGTACTCAAAAGCCCGATTGGTCTTATTATCAGGGGATGTCTTATTTTCGGGAAAACAGGGTAGATGAGAGACCACCAGAGCTTCAGACAAGGATGAGGGTTTTTTTTAAAAAAAAATAATTCTGGAAGGAAGGAATAACATTTGAAGGGTCCTTGGTGCTCTCCGAGTTTCATTGTTTTCTTGTAGACGTTTTATTACCCAAACTAGGTTACATCATCAGGGCACTGAGATGTCATGTAGCGCTCAGCGTTCCAAGTAAATGAACCCATTAAAAGCAGAACTCCGAGGCAGGTGAAGTGCGGGTGGGGGGAGATCCAGTAGTTTGGGTAAAGAAACATTTGCAAGGAACCAATCAAGGCCAGAGAGACCAAGGACCCCAGAGTTCAACCCTGAGCCACAAATATATATATATATTACTTATAATATATATAATATATAATATATATATATATATTATAAGTAATAAAAAAAATGCCATGTCTATGCAATCACGTTGTCCTTTTTAGCTACCAGGAATCAAGTTTGATTTTTCTGTTCGTAAGAGACAAAAGATGCCCCAGGGAAATAAAGGGACCAACATCGTAAATAGGTTTACTAACAATGGCTCCTTTTCAAGAAGAAATTGGTCAGAAATGGTGTAGGGCTGTGATGGCGAACCTATGGCATATGTGCCAGCCATATCGGTGGGCATGCGAGCTCAGCTCTGCCTTTTGGGCCCACCAGAAGTAGGGAAACAAGCTGTTTCCTGCCTTCGGAGGGCCTCGGGAGGGTGGTGGGGAAGACTAAGATAAGGGTTTGTAAGGCCAAAATAGATCTATCTTAGTCTTCCAATGGGCAGCAGAGGATCTGCTGACTGCCAGAAAAAAAGCCTAGAAACTAGTGGATTGTGATTTCACTGAACTAGGGCTGCATAAAAATCTTGGTTTACGTAGGAAGAACCTGGCTAAGGAGAAATACACATAAAGCCTACAAAAAGGAAAGAAAACATTGTGTGTGTGTGTGTGTGTTTAAGCCACATAAAACCTACAAAAAGTAAGAAAATAGATATTGTACCTTTACAGGGAGGATACATGAGATGTGGGTGTGGCTTACTGATGATGGCTAATGAGCCAGAAATTGCTATATAAGTCTCCCATTGGGCAGCACAAAACCTGCTAGCTGCCAGAAGGAAAAGAAGGAAAAAAGCCCCAAAAGTAGTGAATGTGATTTCACTCAACTAGGCTTACAGAAAAATCTTGGTTAAGTAGGAAAAACCTGGCTTAAAGAAAAACACACATAAAACCTACGAAAAGTATATACATATACATATACATATACATATACATATACATATACATATACATATACATACGTGTGTGTGTGTGTGTTAATTTGCAGAGTTCATTCATTCATTCATTCTTTACTCTTTCCAAGTCAAACTACATCACCTTATTTAATCTATATATTGCTGTGTTCATGTCCTTCCATTTATTAACATTCACAATATTACTAAATAAGAAATTATTTATAATGCATGTTTGGGAGCCTCTCTTCTACCTGCTGAGCAGTGAGCAAGTTCTCCTTAAATTGCCCCTCACCATTAGATTTTATGGAACACCAATATAATTTATTACTTTAAAATAACCTTGACAGGCAAGTTGTAATATTATTCACTTGCACCGCTAGCAGACTATTTCTACACCGTTTCTGTGCTGTGGTGGGGGGCGGGGGCAGGTTTTTACATTCAGTTCTGCTTCCAACTCTTAAGGCTGTTCCCTTGCAACGTGTCAGCCCTTCGAGGCAGGCCAGGTCAGGAAGCACTCTGCAAAAACTATAAATGCTAGGATGTTACTGTTGCGTGGCGCCATACCAAAATTTCCAAAGGCAGATAGATTGCGTCTCTTCCACCCATTATATCCGAGAAGAGCAGGAATCTCCAATCTTGGCCCCTTTCAAGACTTGTGCACTTCAAACTTCCATGTTTGGGGCTGGGGAATTGTTTGAAGTCGAGGAGTCTTAAAAATGGCCAAGGTTGGAAATTTTTGCAGGAGAGAATCAAGACAGGGCCATCTTGAGTCACTTTCTCACCCCTTCTTCCCCTTTCCAGGAGTTTTCAAGATTCTTCTTCTTATTTCAGGCTTCTCTCCGAATCCTTTCTGCCAGAGGAATTTACACCCGGTAGCAACCGTGGGAACTCAGTCCCCCCCACCTTCCTCCGCAGCTGTTCGCTCCCACCCCCAATCCCATGGCCCTTCCCAGAACAAGGCCCACCGTAACCAACAGGTAGGTTTCGGTTGGGCGTTGAGAGTGCGAGACGCTTGCTTTTACAAGTGGGCGTCCGCGTGGAGCAACTCCGCCACGGAGGTTCGAGAACCTTACCATTCCCCCCAGCACCAGATCCTGGTCGTCGGTCAGGATGAGAACGATGTTGGATTTCTTGGCACCGCCGGTTTCTCCGCGTCCCCCACTCAGGAACAGAAGGAGCAGCAGCAGAGCTCCCCGTCCCAGCAAACCCCTCCCGGGCCGCGTGGGTAGCATCCTCGCTCCGTGGATCGGCTCCTTTCCCAGCGCTGCGACTTTCAGGAAGCGCTGGTCCGCGTCTTATGACTCGCAACCGCTGCTCCAGCCTCCCACGCAGCCAGGAGTGTGCACAAACACACCCACACACAAGAGACACACAAACACACGCGCACAGCCTGGAAAAGAACAAACAAGCAAACTCCCGTGGCCCGCCGGGGCTCCGCTTGGGCTGGAGCAGGAGAAAGTGAAACACTTTCACTTTCGCTTCGCGGGGCGGCTGGACTGCTGGCAGGGAGGCGCGGCGCTCTTTTAAGTCCTCTCCCCCCCCCCTCCTCCCGGGGAGCTTATTTGCATGAGTGGGCGGGGACAGGGGGTGTGAGGGGGTGGGGCCTGCTGCTTCTTTCGGACCGCAGCTGGAGCAGATGCTGCACCTGGAGGGGGCCTCCTCCTCTCCCCTCCCCTCCCCCGTCTTGCGTTTTGCAGGCACTTTTTCCGACGGTGGGTTGCGGGAGAAAACGACGCCTGGAAGCTGTGCGGTAATCACTTTCTCTCCGGAGCGGGGGTGAGGGAGGGGAGGGGAGGCTTTGCAGTTTTGTGTCCGCCCCCCCTCCCTCTGCCAGCATCCTTCTTTCCCCCCCCCCAACCCCCAAGCTGACCAAGAAGGTGTAGGAAGCCACCCCACCACCCCTAGAAGAATGGAAAGGGAAAGTGAAGGAAGCAACCTGAGACCCGGCTGGGTATCTCATTTGGGCGGCTGGGCTGAGCTGAGCTGACTCTCGTTTTCCCTTCTCTCTCTCTCTCTCTCTCTCTCTCTTTTTTAAAGTAATGTTGGGAATCCCAAACTCAGGAGGCAACTGGATTTTCTTCTTTTGTTTTTTTAGAAGTTTTTTATTTTGTTATTTTTTTACAAATATATCAATGTGTGGCATCTGGGTGTCATACATTCTAATACACATAAAACTAGTAGAATTGATTCTGGTTATTACATTGAATCAACTTCTATATTTCTAATAATAATACACACGTATATGTTAATGTTAATGTTAATTTTATTTCTATACCGCCCTTCTCCCGAAGGACTCAGGGCGGTGTACAGCCAATTAAAAACACAAAATATACAAACATCATAATTTAAAAATTATTAAAATTATTACACAATTTCGGCCAGAATTAAAACCCAAAAATTAAAACAAAAATTAAAACTCCAAATTTAAAATCATTTAGATAGACAGCCCCGCCTGTCGGAAGAGTAGGGTCTTGAGGGCACAGCGAAAAACACGGAGGTCGGAGATCGTGCGTATTTCTGGGGGCAGTTCGTTCCAAAGGGCAGGAGCTCCCACAGAGAAGGCGTTCCCCCTGGGTGTTGCCAGCGGACATAGTTTGGCTGAGGAATCCCTCTCTGTGGGAGCGAACTGGCCGGTGGGAGGCTATCGGTAGCAGAAGGCGGTCTCGTAGGTACCCAGGTCCTAAGCCATATTAAGTTGCAATCTATCATTCTTCAATGATTCCACATTTTTTCGTATTATTACTTGTATTTTATTATATAAAAGTGTATACCCTAATATTTTTGTAATATGTTTGGGGATTGAGTCCTGCAGGAGAAGGGCAGTATATAAATTGAATAAAATAAATAAATAATAAATTATTAATGTGTGTTGGACCTGGTCTGACAATAAAGTTGTTGTTGTTGTTGTTGTTACATATAAAGTGTATAGACTAATATTCCCCCTTCTCTTACTTCTATCACTTATTTATTTATTTATTTATTTGATTGATTGATTGATTGATTGATTGATTGATTTTTATACTGCCCTTCTCCCGAAGGACTCAGGGCGGTGCATACCCATGTTAAAACAATATACAATTCAAAATTTGAAAAACCAATTTAAAACAAATTAAATAAACTTGGCCTTGTCAATTAAAAACCCACAAATTTAAAATACCCCATCCAGATTCTTATTCAGCCAGGCCAGCCTGTTGAAATAACAAGGTCTTAAGGGCCCGGCGAAAGGTATGGCGAAAGGTATTCTAACTTTTAATTATGTCACCCTGTATTAAAAGACATTTTCTTTCTATCCTACCTAACTTCTAGTCGTGTCCTACCTTAAAAAAAAGAAAAGAAAAGAAAAGAAAGAGAAGAGGAAAGGCAAATCGGAACAACAACAAAAAAGAGAAATCGTCTATCCATCGTCTCTTGTCCGCTTCAATACTTCTTTTTTCTTTTCTTTTTTCTTTTGAAGACGTTTTGCTTCTCCTCCAAGAAGCTGCTTCAGCTCTGACAGGATGGTGGGGTTGGGTAGGAAAAATCCAAAAGAAAAAAAAACCCCAAGAAATCCAGTTGCCTCCTGAAAAAGCACCTTTGGGACAACCATGACTTGGATGGCTGAGAAGCTCCACAGACTAATGTTGGGAATGTGGTTTGTTGGCTTCTGTGCCGGTGAGGCTGTTTCTCACTGCTTTTCCTTGCTACCTATGGATGATTTGCGCTCTTTTCTCTAAAACGACAAGAAAGGAACTTCTGTGCTTTAAAAAGGCAAGGCCGAAGATGGCACCTGTGGGGTTGATGTGTTCTTTTTCTAGGGCTATGCTCGAATGCCAGGCAGAAGTGTCTGAAGGATTTAATGTTGGCTTAAGGTTGAAGTTAAAGAGTTGAAAACTCTTCCCAGTTCTTCATTTCAGAAGTGCAACAAACCCTTTCTTTCTTTCTTTCTTTCTTTCTTTCTTTCTTTCTTTCTTTCTTTCTTTCTTTCTTTCTTTCTTTCTTTCTTCCTTCCTTCCTTCCTTCCTTCCTTCCTTCCTTCCTTCTTTCCTTCCTTTCTAACTTCCTTCCTTCCTTTCTTTTTTCCTTCCTTCCTTCCTTCCTTTCTGCCCTAATGACACTGGAGATGGTCTCTGCTCCAGCAGTTCGAGCCCTAGCAGTCCATGGCAGGGTGAGCTCCTGTCACTGGCCTCAGCCTCTGTCCACCTAACAGTTCGAAAGCATGTATATGCAAATAGATAGATAGGTACCACTTTGGTGGGGAGACATGTTGGTGCTCTGTGCAAGCAGTCAGATTGCTGACAGCTCTGAACCTTCCCGGTTGCAGCAACCATTGGCGAGGCAAGTCTGGGAAGGGAGGTGACACATGTCTTTCTCTCAAAGCCAGTTCTCCCTCCTATGGCTCATCTTGGGCAATGTGCAAGCATGTCCCAAAACAGGGCTGATACCTTGGCTAGCCAAACTACTAGTCTGCAATAGCATTGGGGTATCTCCTGGCTACTGTCACATCACCATGCGCTAGTAATAATAATAATAAATAATTTGTTTCTTTAAGTAGGGTGTGTCCCACCAGTGGGCAGATCATGGCCCAACTTCCGGTGAAAAAACGGCGCCCTCCTCGGGCTAAGCCGGGTCAACCAGCTAACTCCAAGTTCCCAGTGCGTTTCCCCGAAGTGGTGATTGGCCTGGTTGAGAAAAGGATGGGCACCAGCCGGAAAACGTTCCTCACCTCCTTGGCTCGCAGCAGAGGCTTCTGTGTAGATGATCCCTGCAGGTAAGTGTCCCCGTGGGAGAGGCGGGTGATTCGGAGAACCGGTAGCAAAAATCCCTGCCCCCCCCCCCCATTGCCCAGCTGAGCCGCGTCATCGTCAGAGGCTTTTAAAAAAAATTTAAAAGCATTTTTTCTACAATTTCTTCCGCTGAAAAAATGCTTTTAAAAATAATTTTAAAAAGCCTCTGATGATCCCGTGGCTCAGCTGGGATCATCAGAGGCTTTTAAGAGCATTTTTTCTACAACCTCTTTGGCCGAAAAAAATGCGTTTAAAAGTAAAAAAAAAAAAAAGCCTCTGATGATCACGTGGCTCAGCTGGGATCATCAGAGGCTTTTAAAAGTAAAAAAAAATTGGCCACGCCCACCCAGTCATATTACCCCCCCGCACCATCAAGCCATGCCCACAGAACCGGTAGTAACAAATTTTACATTTCACCACTGATGTGGGGGGTTTCTACTGAGCAACCTTGGAGCCCGAGCAGTGGTTCAAATGCTCTCTCGTGCTGAAACGTGGGTCCATGGATTCTCCCAAGAGGAGGTAGGGACCACCAGATTCAATTGGAGTGACTTCCCGCTTTCAACGGGATGAAGAGACGTGTTTCCAGAGACCCTTCGATAGGGGCCATTACAAATTCAGGTAGTCCTTGATTTATAGCCGTGTAAATCAACAGAACTGTTGATTTACAACAGTTCTCTTCCTTTCCTTTCCTTTCTTCTTCCTTTCCTTTCCTTTCCCTTTCCTCCCTCCCTTCTTTCTCTCCCTTGATTTACAACAGTGCGTTTTTGCACTGTGCAATTTTGCAAAAGTGCGATTTTGCAACAGTCCTTGATTTACAACAGTAAATCAACACTGTTGTTGATTTACAACAGTGCGTTTAGAGACTGTTCGCAGTTACAACAGCCCTGGGGGTGTGTGTGGAAAGTGGACTTACGACTATCTCAGCCATATCCAAATTCAAGCCGCTTGGAAGCTCACGTCTTTATGACGGTGGCAGTGTCCCACGCCTTTTGCAACCTTCACTTAATTAAAAGGGAGTGTGGAATACAAGGGGGAAGAGACAAAGAAAGGAAAGTGATGGCATTGATTTCCAACCCTTCTTAGCATGGTACAAGATTCATTTATTTATTTTACTTTATTTATTTTATGCAATTTGTATGCCGCCCTATCTCCGTAGACTCAGGGCGGCTCACAACAAACCCGTCAAACAAACATAGAATACATACACGAAGTATGCAAATATATAATTTAAAACATATATTAAAACCCACCAAAACAATCAACCCCCTCAGTCCAGGTTGGGCGGTGTAAACAGCCATGTTTTTAATTCGCGGCGGAAGGTGCGATAAACACATTCCAGCCTCAATTTTTTTCCTTTTACCCATTAATATATAACTAGCTGTCCCTGTAACACCAAATCTTTCTAATCAACAAAACCAAGCTCAAAGTTTCATTTTTTTTTTTCTTCGTCAGCACAAATTCCAGAAATGATATCCAGATAAGAACATATTTCCCTTTTTCAATAAAGTACTCAATTGAACCATTCCAGGGTGAAATGTAAAATTTGTTATCTCTCTCTCTCTCTCTCTCTCCCTCTCTCTCTCTCTCTCTCTCTCTCTTATCTATCTATCTATCTATCTATCTATCTATCTATCTATCTATCTATCTATCTATCTATTTCAATTTTCATACCGCCCTTCTCCCAGAAGATTCAGGGCGGTGTACAGCCAACAATAAAACACATCCATATACAAAATTTAAAAACAGTTTAAAAACATATTAATTAATTTGGCCCCAATGTATTAAAAATAAATAAATACTACCCGTTCTGTGGGCGTGGCTTGGGGGGGGGGAAATGTGACTGGGTGGGTGTAGCCAACTTTTTTTTTTTCTTTTAAAAGCATTTTTTCTACAACCTCTTTGGCTGAAGAGGTTGTAGGAAAAATGCTTTCAAAAGCCTCTGACGATCCCAGCTGAACCGCATGATCATCAGAGGTGGGTTTTTTTTTTTTTACTTTTAAAAGCATTTTTTCGGCTGAAGAGGTTGTAGAAAAAATACTTGTAAAAGTAAAAAAAAAAACAAAAACTCTGATGAGCGTGCGGCTCAGCTGGGCATGTGGGGGGGGGCAGGGATTTTTGCTACCAATTCTCCGAACCACCCAATGCCATTGCTACCGGATCAGGCGATCTGGTCCCCAATTGGGAACATTTCACCCCTGAACCATTCCTGCTTTATCTTCCTTGCTGTGGGAATAGTATGTATTTCTATTTTCACCTAAGTAATCTGGCTCCCCCATCTTTGAAGCCAAGAGAGCTGACCTCATCTAAGCCTCAACCTGGGATTGACCCCCCCCACCCACCCCCAGCTCCATAAATCTTTGCTTTTTGGTCCTAGTGAGACAGTGACTCACGTTGTGTCCGAAGGCAATTCTGGAGACGAGGTGGTTGAGTGGCTGAAGAAGAATGGGAGGCCACCTGCCGAAGCTGTAGGAGATGGGCCAGTTCTGCTGGACCTCACCTGGTTCACTGAGAGCATGGGTGCCGGACGGCCCGTTGAGATTGAAGCCAGGCACCGTCTGAAGGTAAGAAAGCATCTGGTCAACCAGAGTCCTTCAGGGATGGGCCAAGCCGTCTTTTGTATTGACCCCAAAGGAAACCATCCCTGAATTCAAGAAAAGAGAGCGAGAAAAACTTATTGGTTGTCCTGGCTGAAGATTTATTTCATTTGACTCGGCATTCTGTGTGAACCAGCCATTGTGATGAGTAAAGTATGACTTAGTATACACTGTGTGTACTAATACTATGGCTTAAGCAACACAACCTGTGGTGTTTTAAATCAGCCAAGGTTGGTTGGTCTTAAGTCTTCCTCCCTCCTTCACTCCCTCTTTCCTCCCTTCCATCTATTCTCCTTTTCTGTTCCTTTTCCTTTTCCTTTCTCTTCCTTTCCTTTCCCTCCCTCCCTTCTTTCTCCCCCTTCCCTATCTCTCTCCTTCCTTCCTTCCTTCCTTCCTTCCTTCCTTCCTTCCTTCTTTCTCTCCCTTCTCTTTCTCTCCTTCCTTCCTTCCATCTTTCTCTCCCTTCTCTCTCTCTCCTTCTTTCTTTCCTTCCTTCTTTCCTTCCTTCCTTCTTTCTCTCCCTTCCCTTTCCCTCTCCTTCCTTCCTTTCTTCTTTCTTTCTCTCCCTTCTCTTTCTCTCCTTCCATCTTTCTCTCCCTTCTCTCTCTCTCCTTCTTTCCTTCCTTCCTTCCTTCCTTCCTTCTTTCTCTCCCTTTTCTTTCTCTCTCCTTCCTTCCTTCCTTCCTTCCTTCCTTCTTTCTCTCCCTTCCCTTTCTCTCTCCTTCCTTCCTTCCTTCCTTCCTTCCTTCCTTCCTTCCTTCCTTCCTTTCCATGATTTCTGAAACTTTGCTGGAATGTGAGTCAGAGCAAAAGCTTGCAGGTTTATTATGGTTTTGCTTTCATTGAAGGACACTTCTGAAGCGTCTCACCTGTTCCCTTTTGTCCAGGTGGCCACTCCTGCAGAGCCACTAGAAGAAAAGGGCCAGGTGGCTTCCTACATCTGCCAGAGACGGACTCCCCTGCTGCACCACAACTCCGCACTCACGGTAACGTGACTTAATCTAGACCAGCCAACCTCAACAACTTAGAGAGGGTGTTGGACTTCAGTCCCCAGAATTCCCTAGCTCAGCAAGTTGCTGATGTGGCGAAACCCTCTTTTTAGGATCCCCGTTCCAAGCCACAATGATGGCCACAAGATATAAACCATGTTGGGGATAGAGATTGAGGTTCAAAATAGTTTGATGCCTGAATCCTTGCCCTTTCCACCTTTGATGGAACCCATGGTACAGTCCTCACTGCTGTGCACCTGGAAGAGGCTGAGCTAGATTTTTACAGGTAGTGTCAACTCACAAAGCATTCCTGAATTCCTGGACTGAATGGGGTTTTAATGGGAATTTTAGTTTTTAGTGTCTGAATTTTAATCTGGACTGG
Organism: Masticophis lateralis; assembly: GCA_030761175.1. NCBI lineage: Eukaryota > Metazoa > Chordata > Lepidosauria > Squamata > Colubridae > Masticophis > Masticophis lateralis. The sequence goes on from JAUDYJ010000008.1 coordinate 21,264,227, forward strand.
TGTTTTATTGTTGTGAGCCGCCATGAGTCCTCACAGAAAAAGGGTGGCATATAAGTCCGATTATAAATAAATAAATTCCTGGCCTGCTCTCGAGTTGTCATAGGCCAGGGGAGATGGTAAGCCAGCGAAATTGCACAGTAGCCAAAGACAGATGCACATTCCACACATCTCTCTCTCAAGGCTGTATCCCACGGTTACCTGCGGCAGCCAGAGGGGAGTGACTTCTACAACACACAGAATTGCTCCATTGGTGAATGTGATTGATGACACACCATGGGGGGAGGGGAGAAACAGGGTCATAATTGGAGCGTAAATTACGTAGGGTCAGAGCTGGGTCCACTTGGGAACCTGCCGACATGACGCTCCTAATAAATACCGGTAACTGGATTTCTTTTGAAGCTTGGCTCGAGGCTCATGATTTAATTAGGGCATCCATTGGAACTGTGACAGGCTAAGCTCAAAGGAAGCCTCAGACTTCCTATGCTTCTTTTTTTTCTTTTTTCTTTTTTCTTTTGTAGTTCTTTTTACAGATAGTTCTTGACTTACAACGTCTGTTTAGTGACCGTTCGGAGTTACGACGGCACTGAAAAAAAAGACTTATAATTGTTTTTCACACTTTTAATTGTTGCAGCACTCCCAAGGTCTTGTGATCAAAATTCAGATGCTTGGCAGCTGACTCGTATTTACGACGGTTGCATTACCCTGGGGGTCCTCTGATCTGTTTTTGCGACCGTTCAACAAGCAAAAAAAGTCAATGGGGGAAAACCAGATTCACTTAATAAAGGTGTTACTACCTTAACACCTGCAGTGATTCACTTAACAACGGTGGCAAGGGTAGGGCATCAAATGGGGCAAAATTCAACTAGCAAATGTCTTGCTTAGCAACAGAAATGTTATGCTCTGTTGTGGTCGTAAATTGTAGAATACCTGTATCCCCCTTTCCATTTCAGTCTTTTTTAAGGGGTTGCCTTTCTTTTTGATTTGGTTTTCAGGTGTCATTTTTAGCGGGTGGGGGGAAATTCAGCTACAGGGAGCAGCTGGATCAGAGATGGTATCCAGCAGGTTCTGACCAGTTCTGGCAAACCCGTAGCGGAAATTTTGAGCAGTTCGGAGAACCGGTAAATACCACCTCGGACTGGCCACGCCCCCATCTATTCTCTGCCTCCCGAGTCCCAACTGATTGGGAGGAAATGGGGATTTTGCAGTAACCTTCCCCTGCCACGCCCACCAAGCCACGCCCACCGAACCAGTAGTAACAAAATTTGAATCCCTCCACAGAGCTAGATGATGGAGAGGTCTGAGTGTTTGAATCCTCTTTGGAGGGCTTGGACAAAGATCTCTCCGGGTGTCAGTGTTACTGTCTGCCTTTTCCTAGGATGCCCTCGAAATAATGGCGGAAGAGGCGAAATTCAGTGGCAGTGAAGTCCGCAGCTTGGCCTTTTCTCGGGCGGCTTCGGTGTTGAAGGCCCTGCCCTGGAAGGTTGAACGGATCCAGCAACTCCACACTGTGCCCTGCATTGGAGAGCATTCGCGGAGAATCCTCCAGGTAAAGGAATCCTCATGTCGTCATCTCCCATTCGAGCATCGTGACCTTCCTGCTCGTTTTGCATTCTGATATCCCTTGTTGTTGGTCATCTTGGTTGGCATTTCACCTTTCCTTTAAAATGTTTCTCCTCTTCCTCTTCCTCCTCCTACTACTACTACTTTTGCTTCTTCCTCTTCTTATCCCCCTTCTCCTTTTTTCTCTTCTTCCACTTCCTTTTCTTCTTCCTCTTCTTCTTCTCTTCCTCCTCTTCTTCTGCTTCTTCTTCCTGTTCCTCTTCTTATGCTTATTCTTCTTTCTCCTCCTCCTCTTCCTGTTCTTCTACCTCTTCTTCTTCTTTTTCTTCCTCCCCCTCTTCTTCCTCTTCCTCTTATGCTTCCTTTTCTTCTTTCTCCACTTCTTCTTCCTCTTCCTCTTCCTCTTCTTCCTCTTCCTCTTCTTCCTCTTCCTCTTCCTCTTCTTATGCTTATTCTTTTTCCTCCTCCTCCTCCTCCTCCTCCTCCTCCTCCTCCTCCTCCTCCTCCTCCTCCTCCTCCTCCTCCTCTTCTTCTTCTTCTTCTTCTTCTTCTTCTTCTTCTTCTTCCTTCTCCTCCTCCTCCTCCTCTTGGAAGCCAGATTCATTTAACAACTGTGTTACTAACCTAACAACTGCAGTGATTCACTTAACAGCTGTAGCAAGAAAGTCGTAAAATGGGGCCATACTCACTATCTCACTTAGCAACGGAAATGCCGGACTGAATTGTCAAGGACTACCTGTCTTGTTTGTGTCCTCCAGGAAATGCTGGAAGATGGGATGTCTGCAGAGGTGGAGAAAGTCAGACAATCTGAGAGATACCGGACGATGAAGGTGCAAAGGGCCTGTTTGGCCAATGGCTGTTGCTGGAATTGGGGGAGCACATGGCATGGAATTTGGGGTGTGGTTTTTCATGCATCACTATTGTCAGAGATTCACTCCCTGAATCCTGGATGCAGTGCTGGTTTTAAGACAAATTTTACTTCTTAATTTTTGGAGTGCCAATGCAAGTTTCTAGTCCTCAGTGTACTCTAGGGTCAAGGTATGTGCTGAAATTTCAATCCCAAAGTAAAAAAAAATGATTCCCACTCAGTATTTTATATTCAGATTGATAACTCAGGAAGCTTACTTCTACATCTAGTGAAATATCCCAAAAATTATAGAAAGTACATGGGATCAAATGTTTACCCACTTGCCGACTATAGATTATAGTATATATATATATATATATATATATATATATATATATATATATATATATATATATATATATATACTATAATATATATTATATATATATTAACATTGCTCCTGGAAGCACGAAGCCGAGAACACCAGCCTGAAGATGATGAATGAGACTTCGTCGAAACGTCGCCAAGATACTTCCAATTCTACGCGGGAGAAGACCCGAATAACCAAAGACCTACATATATTATATAATATATATAATATATAATATATATATAATATATAATATATAGTACATAGACTATATATTTTATTTTTGTGAAAATTATTTCAGGAGTTTTAAATAACTTTTCCTTTGATTTAGCCTACTGCTATAAACCACTTGGGCAGCCTAGAGATGTTAATTGGAGCCTGTGGATTATCGCTTATTGGGTTTTTTTTTTATATAGAGTGAGATGTGTTGGCCCAAAGTTACCCAGTGAATAGCCAGGATTGAAAATGGAGTGAAACCCATTTTCTAGTCTTGAAAATGAACCTGGTTTCTTTGCTTAAGAAACTCCACCAGAGACGTCCAGGAAAATGCTTGCAGCAAACAATAGTTTGGCTTCATTTTTGGAAATGCCAATCCTGCATGAATTTCTTCCTCCAATAGAGGAGAACATTTGTAGCTTGTGGTTGAAATGTGGGCTCCTTGGCGCTCTCCAGTGGTGGGATTCAGCCGGTTCTGTCCGGTTCGGGCGAATCGGTAGCGCCAACTGCAATAGGCCCTGCCCACCCACCCAGAAATAATGCCATCCTATTTAGCTACGTTTTAGAGGCTGTGCTCATGGACGGATATTATCCAGTGATGAGCTTCTGCCGATTCGGGCAAACTGGTAGTTCTGACAATCAGCTGGCCCAGTGGTGGGATTTAAATAATTTAACAACCGGTTCTCTGCCCTAATGATTTCTTCCAACAACCAGTTCTCCAAACTGCTCAGAAAGTTAACAACCGGTTCTCCCGAATTGGTGCGAACTGGCTGAATCCCACCACTGAGCTGGCCCTGCCCACCCGCCCTATCCTGTCCTATATTTCCTTATTTCTGGCTCAGCTGATTCACACGGCACAGCTGATTTCTGCGCCTACGCTGTTCTACTTACCAGGGCTGCCTTAGAAGGTAAGCTGCTGAGCTTCAAATTGCTTTATTTTGAATGCTGCGTGCAAGCCAGAGGTGAGTTTTGGCAGGTTCTGACCAGTTCTGGAGAACCGGTAGTGGAAATTTTAAGTTGTTCGGAGAACCGGTAAATACCACCTCTGATTGGCCCCGCCCCCATCTATTTTCTGCCTCCCGAGTCCCAACTGATCGGGAGGAAATGGGGATTTTGCAGTATCCTTCCCCCAGGATGGAGAGGGAAGGGGGATTTTGCAATATCCATCCCCTGCCACACCCACCAAGCCATGCCACACCCACCAAGCCACACCCACAGAACTGGTAGTAAAAAATGTTGAAACCCACCACCGGTGGAAGTGCATCAGATGCGTGTGCGAAGCACGCACTCACAGAACCGGTGGTTAAACCAGTTGCAGCCCACCGCTGACGTTATCTAGTTTGGTAATTAAATGTCTGGAGGAAAAAAACCAAGCTCAGAGAGTACCAAGGAGGACCCCGTATTTCTTGCTCTATTCTTGGCCTGTTACATGGTTTGAATTACGGGCCTTTAGCTTACCCAGACAGGGGAGGTGTTTTAAGAATTTTTTTTTTCTCCATAGCTTTTCACAAAGATTTTTGGAATTGGGGTAAAGATAGCCAGCCAGTGGTACCAGGAAGGGCTCCGGACGCTCGCGGACTTACAGCTGCACCAGATAAAACTTAACAAAGAGCAACAAGCAGGTGAGTAATTCAGACAAAAGAGAAGTAATTTTTATTTAGTTTACCGTATTTTTCAGAGTATAAGATGCACCTTTTTCCCCCAAAAAAGAGGGTGAAAATCTGGGTGCGTCTTATACTCCGAATGTAGCCCTACCCAGCTTCTCAAACGGAAGTTTCAGAGACTGAAAAAAGCCTCAGAAACGAAGCATCAGAAAAGAATCCCCCAAACAGAGCTTCAGGAAAAAAAGCCCCCAAACAGGGCTTCAGAAAAAAAGCCTCTAAACTGAGCTTCAGAAAAAAAGCCTCCAAACAGAGCTTCAGAAAAAAAGCCTCTAAACTGAGCTTCAGAAAAAAAGCCCCCCAAACAGAGCTTCAGAAAAAAGCCTCCAAACAGAGCTTCAGAAAAAAAGCCTCAGAAATGAAGCTTCAGAAAAGAAGCCTCCAAACAGAGCTTGAGAAAAAAAGCCTCCAAACAGAGCTTCAGAAAAAAAGCCCCCAAACAGAGCTTCCAAACAGAAAAAAAGCTTCCAAACAGAGCTTCAAAAAAAAGCCTCAGAAATGAAGCTTCAGAAAAGAAGCCCCCAAACAGAGCTTCAGAGACTTTTTTTCTGAAGCTCTGTTTCGGAGGCTTTCAGAGGCAGGAAAAAAAGTTTTTTCTGAAACAGAGTTATATTCCAAAAAATACAGTATTTCAAGGCCCCTTTGGTGGCACCATATTACAGCAACGGCATAGAAGATTAGAAGCTGGAGTGATGATTACGATTTTGCTTCAACCATATCATGTGGACAGTATCTTGACTGCAAAGGGGTTTTTTTGGGGTGAGCAGTAAATTATTCAGTATGTCATTAAGCTGTGAGACTGTTCATCTCTCTGGCACAGCTGCCTTTAGAAATAATTCTACGGTTTTTATTAGTTGGTATAAAGTTGCTTTCTTTCCATTTTGATTTTCCATTAATATGTGTAGATTGAGTCTTGGTCTTTATAATAGGAGAGAGAGAGAGGTGGGTTTCAGCAGGTTCTGACCAGTTCTGATGAACTGGTAGCAGAAATTTTGAGTAGTTCAGAGAACTAGTAAATACCACCTCTGACTGGCCCCACCCCCATCTATTCTCTGCCTCCCGAGTCCCAGCTGATCGGGAGGAAATGGGGTCTCGGCTCTGTCTCTTATCCGGTCCGTATAGCGTCAAAAAGAACCAGAAACGAAGCTGATTTGCAACATTTTAATTAAGATCTAAACAGCAACTCAGCCAGAAGAACAGAACAAGCTGGATCACAGGGTTAAAGTCAACGCTGCACGCAATCCCTGTGCAGTGCTATTTATTCCCTTTTCGCCTCGTAAACTATCATCCAGCACATAACCCACACACACCTCCATCAGCTGTTCGGCGGTTTTGCTAATCTCGCCCGTCAATGCTGTCGGCGCTCCACCAACGTCATAGGTTGGCACCAACGACTCAGTTTCTGAGAGCTGTGCCGAACTCGCCAAGGCTGCATGCTACTTATTGCTGGGCCAAGTCGTAGCCGCGTAGAGCTTCCTCCACCATCCCAGGCATTCAGGTGGTCATCACCAACACTTTGACTTCTCCAGACCCCCGGCGATGGCGAGTCCCAGCTGGGGCTCGACATGGGGATTTTGCAGTAACCTTCCCCTGGAGCGGGGAGGGAATGGAGATTTTGCATTATCCTTCCCCTGGATTGGGGGACAGAATGGAGATTTTGTAGTATCCTTCCCCTGCCATGCCCACCAAGCCATGCCATGCCATGCCCACTGTAGTAAAAAATTTTGAAACCCACCACTGGAGAGGAGGGTGGGAAAGGTTAGCTGAATAGGTTTTTGTAATAAACAGCTCTGAAAGACTTAACATAAAATGTTCATATAATTTATTGTCCAGAGAAAAGAATGTTTTGTTGTGTTTGATTTTGATACTGAAAAGAAATTCAGTATTGTTACCAATATTCATATCAATATTATCATGAATAAGATTACCAATATTAATATCAATATAACCACTTGTCAGTTGGGAATTATAGGACCTATAACTTACACACATCTGGAGATGATACGATATTCTACAAGGCTTTTTATAGAAGTGTTTTTGGAAATGTCGAGATATGAACCCTGGTCCTTAAATTACATTTCTGTCCATCTGGCATAGAACAGTTGCCTCTTGATGACTTGGGTTCTTCTTCTTCTTCTTCTTCTTCTTCTTCTTCTTCTTCTTCTTCTTCTTCTTCTTCTTCTTCTTCTTCTTCTTCTTCTTCTTCTTCTTCTTCTTCTTCTTCTTCTTCTTCTCCTCCTCCTCCTCCTCCTCCTCCTTCTCCTCCTCCTCCTCCTCCTCCTCCTCCTCCTCCTCTCCTCCTCTTCTTCTTCTTCTCCTTCTCCTCCTCCTCCTCCTCCTCCTCTTCCTCCTCCTCCTCCTCTCCTCCTCCTCCTCCTCTTCTTCTTCTCCTTCTCCTTCTCCTTCTTCTTCCTCCTCCTTCTCACCTCCTCCTCCTCTTCTTCTTCTCCTTCTCCTCCTCCTCCTCCTTCTTCCTCTTCCTCCTTTTCTTCTCCTTCTCCTTCTCCTTCCTCCTCCTCCTCTTCCTCTTCCTCCTCCTCCTCCCCTCCTCCTCCTCTTCCTCTTCTCCTTCTCTCTTCTTCCTCCTCCTCCTCCTCTTCTTCTTCTTCTTTTTCTTCTCCTCCTCCTTCTCCTCCTCCTCCTCTCCTCTTTTCTCCTCTCCTCTTCTTCTTCTCTTCTTCTTCTCCTTTTCTCCTTTCCACTGCAGGACTTCTTCATTACGAAGACCTCAATACCCCCGTGGAGCTCTGGGAAGCCGAGGCCATCAGCCAGGTGGTACGCCAGGTGATTGAGCAAATTTTGCCTGGAGCGACAGTCACGCTGACCGGAGGGTTTAGGAGGTGAATAAATTTTGTGCGATTCGTTGTCTAGTTTTGAAATAAAACAATTGCCCCCAGCCAAAACTCCCAAGAGAAAACAAAGGTAATTTTATTTACTACTTTGCAAAGATGGTGCACCACATCCAGGGAGGTACAGTGGACAGACCTTAAATCATCAATGTGTTTTCTTTATATTCCCTATTGCAAATTTACCTTCCACCTTTTCCTCCTTGACTTATTATTACTAATTGTTGTTGTTAGTTGCGAAATCATGTCCGACCCATCGCGACTCCATGGACAATCTTCCTCCAGGTCTTCCTGTCCTCTACCATCCCAGGGAGTCCATTTAAGCTCACGCCGACTGCTTCAGTGACTCCATCCAGCCACCTCATTCTCTGCCCTCCCCTTTTTCTTTTGCTCTTCATCGTTTCCAGCATTCGGCTCTTCTCCAGGGAGTCCTTCCTTCTCCTTAGGTGGCCAAAGTATTTGAGTTTCCTCTTCAGGATCTGGCCACTTAAAGAGCAGTCAGGGTTGATCTCCTCTAGGAATGACCGCTTGGATCTCCTTGCAGTCCAAGGGACTCACAGGAGTCTTCTCCAGCAACAGAGTTCAAAGAGTACTACTAATAATTAGTAATTATTTGATTATAATGTTTTTGTCTGAATCCAGACAATGAGGGTTGATGCAGCACTATTAACAAAGTTAAATGCCAATAAAAACAAACTTGGCCAGAAATTTGTTGCAACTGTCTCTCTTTCCCCCCTCTCCCCCAACAGAGGGAAGCCACGTGGCCACGATGTGGACCTGCTCATCACCCATCCTTCCGAAGGTGAAGAAATGGGACTCTTGCCCAAAGTCATCAGTATCCTGGATAGGCAGGTAGGCCCAAGGCTTGAATGTAAAGCGGGAGGGGAAGATCTGGCAAAACAGGCAGATCTGAACGCAAGTGGAAGCAGCAAATGTAGGTTTGTTGAAAAAGTTGCACTGAAGTACAGATCTGCAGGTTAGGACTTGCCAAACAGATACTTTTACTTTTAAAAGCATTTTTTCTACCACCTCTTTGGCCGAAAAAATGCTTTTAAAAGTTAAAGAAAAGCCTCTGATGATCACCCAGCTCAGCTGGGATCGTCAGAAGTTTTTAAAAGCATTTTTTCTGCGACCTCTTCAGCCGAAGAGGTTGTAGGAAAAAAAAATCCTTTTAAAAGCCTCTGGTGATCCCAGCTGAGTTGCCTGATCGTCAGAGGCTTCTAAAAGCTTTTTTTTTTTCCTGCAACCTCTTAAGGTTGTAGAAAAAATGCTTTTAAAAGTAAAAAAAAAAATACTGGGTATGATTAGTGAAAATATCAGGAAAGAATTAAAATATTTAATACTGCACATAATCATGGCAGCGAGGCTGGCATTCGCTCAACTTTGGAAAATTCCAACAGAACAATTAATAATTCAAAAAATTTACAATTGTGTTGAAATGGACAGGCTAACACTCGAATTAAAAGATAAGGTCGACTCGAAATATTATATGGTATGGAACAAATGGCATGAATGGATAAATCAAAAACAAAGTTTGCAAGATAACAAAACTAACAACTAGATACCGCCAATAACATTTATGTACATAAATATATGTATATGGTAGTTGGTACTACTATATTTTCTGTATTTTCTATTTTTCTTTTTTTTTCTTTTTTCTTTTCTCTTTCTTGTTTCTGTCCTTTTCTTTCTTTTGTGTTTCCCTTTCTTTTGCTTCTGTTCTTATTGTTCTTTTATGCTTTTCTATTTTATATTTTACAATGTATGTAGTTAAATGTGATATTTTATCTTTTTATACCTAATCAAGATTTATATTAAAAAAAAAAGTAAAAAAAAAAGTTGGCCACGCCCACCCAGTCACATTACCCCCCAAGCCACGCCCACAGAACTGGTAGTAAAAAAAAATTAGAACCCACCCCTAAATTCTAATTTCTAAAAAATTAGAAACAACCCAGGGTCACTGTGGCCATCGTAACTATGATTTGTCATAAATCCTTCCCAGTTGCCAAGTGCCCAAATTTTGGTCATGTGACCATGGGGATGCTACAGCAGTCGTGAGTGTGTGAAAACTGGTCATGAGTCTCTTTTGTTCCTTGCCGTTGTAACTTCGAACGGTCACTAAACGAACGGTCCCAAATCGAGGACTACCTGTAATCTGTGGGTGTGATTATCATCTTTGGGATGGTCTCTTCTCAGGGCTTCTTGCTGTATCACAGTTTCCACCGAAGCAGCTTCCACTCCCTCGAAGACGAAGAGCTGTGGGTTAGCGGCGGTTCGAGCACCATGGACCACTTCGAACGCTGCCTCTCCATCTTCCATCTCGGGGACCCTGCTGGAAGACATCCAGGGGTTCAGAAGCTTGGCACCTCGATGGGGTCCGGCACGTCGTCCTGTCCCCGGAAAGCTGTGCGGGTGGATTTGGTTGTGACCCCCTCCAGCCAGTTCCCGTTTGCTTTGCTCGGCTGGACTGGCTCACGGGTGAGTTCCACGTGGGTTGGGTTCTGGGTTTGAGCTTGGGTTGGTTTCGTGTTCATTGGGCGTGATCTTGGGGGAAAGGTTGGTGGCAGAAGGTTCCTGAGGAGCTTTTCATGCAGGTATTTGGGATGTCAAGTTAAGTAGGAGTCTGAATTGGAGAGCAGGGCCTATCTATCTATCTATCTATCTATCTATCTATCTATCTATCTATCTATCTCTACCTCTCTCTCTCTCTCTCTCTATCTATCTATCATCCATCCATCCATCCATCCATCCACTTATCTTCCTTCCTTCCCTCCTTCCTTCCTTCCTTCCTACCTACCTACCTACCTACCTATCCATCAATTTATCTACATACATACATATCCATTCATCCATCCATCCATCTACCTTCCATCCATCCATCCATTTATCTTATCTTATCTTATCTTATCTTATCTTATCTTATCTTATCTTATCTTATCTTATCTTATCTTATCTCTCTCTGTGTATGTCTCTCTTTCTGTATCTATTTATATCTATGTGTCTCTATATCTAATCAACTATTGTCTGTCTGCCTGTCTTACCTCTCTCTCTCTCTCATCTATCTATCTCTACCTATCTAATATCTAATCAACTATTATCTATCTATCCATCTATCTATCCATCCACTTATCTTCCTTCCTTCCTTCCTTCCTACCTACCTACCCATCCACTTATCTACCTACATATCTATCCATCAATCCATCATCCATCCATCCATCCATCCATCTATCTATCATCTATCTATCTATCTATCTATCTATCTATCTATCTATCTATCTAATGTTATCTCTCTCTCTCTCTCTGTATCTATTTATATCTGTGTCTATATATCTAATCAACTATTGTCTGTCTGTCTGTCTGTCCGTCTGTCCATCTATCTCCATCCATCCATCCATCCATCCATCCATCCATCCATCCATCCATCCATCATGTAGTTCAACCATGCAGGTATTTGGGCCATCAAATTGACTCCAAATTTGGGGGCAGTCTCTCTGTCTCTCTCTCTTTCTCTCTGTCTTCTCTTTTTCTTTCTCTTTCTTTTCCTCCATCCCATCCAGAATTTCCAACAGGTGTTTTTTTGTTTGTTTGTTTGTTTTTTTGGAGTTTGCCTGGAGATGCTAGGACACTGCTCCTTCAGGCAAAGAGTTCGTTTTAACTTTTACACTCCAATCCTTCTGCAACCCTTGTGAGGGAAGGTCAAGTCCCTTCAACTGCAGAGTGGAAGAACGATTCATCCAGGCTTTCTGGAAGGCATTTCAATTTCTCCAAGGACCAGAGCTTAGAGTACCAAATATTGGGACTGAAATAGGAACCCTCTGGGCCTCCATTGTTATTGAATTCTTGGCCAGGATCTCTTTGAAACGGTCGGCTTTCTTCTTCCTGGAATGTTTGTACGAAGGATTAAGAGTCGATTCTATTTTATAAGCCTATAATAGAATCTCCCGTCCTGTGCTTGTTTGCTTTCTGAGATATTTCCTTTCCTTTTTTCAAATTCAACACAATCACCTACAGAAGGAAGAAATCGTAGGCGTTTCCCTTCTGTAATACTGCAGAAGACTGAAATCAAATTCAGAACGGATAAATTAAAGAACTAAGGTGGATTTTTTTTTTTAAAAAAAGACATTTAATTCAGATAACTGTAAGAAAAAAATCAAACCCCACCTAAGGCTGTTCTTATTTGTTCCAGATTGCATGGAATAATGGATTGCAATTACAAGAGGGCAAAAGAGTTCTTCTAATTCTTTAATTACCTGGAAAACTTTGTTAGTTTTCAAAGCTGCCATACCTGGAAGCTTGAAGTACAGTACTTGTTTGAGGCTTTATTCCTGCTCGCTAGCAGTCGGAATGGACTTCTAATTTGGGATGTTCAGTAGTCTGGCATTCCTAGAAATGCCAAATTAATTCCCCATCCTGATTCAAAGTTTGGGAAGGAGGAGGTAATCTTTCAGAGACAGGTCAATCAAACTCTTCCATTCCCCACGTATCTCACATTCAGAGGTGCCTTTATTAATAAATGAAATCCCCTTGGCACGTCACTCAGGACTAAGTTCTTTCATTTCCTTCCCTTTCCCTTCCCAGAATTTTGAACGAGACCTCCGCCGTTTCTCTAAGCGGGAGAAGAATATGACTCTCAACAGTCATGGCCTCTATCACCTGGAGCAGGTAAAGGGTCCCTGGAACAAGAATCTCAGGAAGGAATGATTTTGGATTTGGCACCCTTGGAGAGCATCCTTTCCCCCACCCATCCCTGTTCAGGGCAGATGGTGTCATTAGAAGAGAGAGTGAGACCTGGATACAAATTCTGATGTAAAAATGCCAAGAAAATCTTGCACTTAGATGGTATTAATTTGTTTGTGTGTGTGGGTAGAGATAGATGATAGATAGATAGATAGATAGATAGATAGATAGAGAGAGAGAGAGAGAGAGAGAGAGAGATAGATAGATAGACAGACAGACAGACAGACAGACAGACAGACAGACAGACAGATGGACGAATAATGGATATAGGATAGATGGATATAGGATAGAGAGAGAGATGGATAGATAGATAGACAGATACGTAGGCCTTACTCCCCAATTCGTGGTACGTGTAGCCATATCAGTGGGCACGCAAGCTCAGCTCCGGCACGCACAGCTGATTTTTGGGCCTTCTGGGCCCACCAGAAGTAGGGAAACAGGTTGTTTCCTGCCTCCGGAGGACCTTGGGGAGCAGTGGGGAAAGCCTGTTTTTCTCTCTCACCTGGCTTCAGAGCCTTTCTAGGAGTCTGGGGAGGACGAAAACAGCCTTCCCTGCCCCCCCAGAGGCCCTCCGGAGGCCAGAAATGGCCCGTTTGCCAACTTCCAGTGGAATCAGAAGTTGGCAAACGGGCCCTTTTCGGCCTCTGGAGGACCACCAGGGGAGTGGGAAAGGCTGTTTTCGCCCTCCCCAGACTCCTAGAAAGGCTCTGGAGCCAGGTGAGAGAGAAAAGCAGGCCTACCGGGCCATCGCGTGCCAGGAGTGGAGGGAGCGGGAAGGGGTCACATGCGCATGCACGGGGGCGGGGCACATAGAATTATAGGTGTGCGCACACATGCACGCACCCACCCCCAGCATATGATGGCAAAAAAGTTAGCCATCACTGGACTAGACGATATAGGATATAGGATAGATGGATATGGGATAAATAGAGAGAGATGGAGAGAGAGAGAGAGAGAGAGAGGTAGGGTGGGTAGGTAGGTAGGTAGGTAGGTGGCTGTATACACACACTTACACACACAGATTATAGAGACAGAGATAGTGATAGAAACAGAGACAGAGATTGAGATGATATAGATTGTAAGCCACCCAGAGATACCTTGTGGTAAAATAGGCAACAATAAATGTTATAAATAAATAAATATATAAAATTCCTTTTTATGACCCTCTAATCCCTTAATCCACAGTAGAGTCAGGGCAACTGGATGGAGCTGAGCACTTACTGGCTGGATGCCCTTCCTGATGCCTATGTGGAGTTCACAGCAGATTTTTTTTTGTTTGTTTGCTCCCGGGAAGAGAAATATCTGCTGTTACCTAGGATTGAACTCTCAACCTTCTGAGTGGGAGGCAATTACTTCACCCCAGGCCATTACATCACTCAAATAACTAAGCAATTAAACAACTAAACAACTAAACAACTAAACAAACAACTAAATACATACATATATACAAACATACATAATTCTTGGCTGGTCTTGCTCTGTAATCCAGACATCTCAGTTTGCCAATCATGAGTTCTCCAACCAATACAATTAAAACCTGGTTTAGCACAAGCTACAAATAAAGTCCTTGTTTGTGCAAAAGTATACATGTATTAGCAATCATATGTATTTAGCAATGGACAATTTGCCAAGCCTTGGCCAGGATGCCAAAAAAAAAAAAAAAAGAATGAGAAGTTTTCAATGATCGATTAATGTATATGTATTTCTTTCTTTTTTTCTCCTGTCCTTCAGAAAGTTTTCCTGCCCGCTGCCTCCGAGGAAGAGATTTTCTGGCATCTAGGACTGGAGTATATATTGCCTGAAGAGAGAAATGCTTGAGCCATTGTTGTGCAAAGTCCTATTTTGACCCTACGGAATTCACAAATGAATGAGAATCACCCAGCTTAACCTTTCGTATAACTTTCACTCGTGTATGTGTGTGATACATAATTTATTTCTTTCTCAATGAAACTTTAGAAAATACATCACTTTTTTTCATACTAAGTTGGGTTTTGTTTTGATTTATTTTCCCCCTTGACATGGTACAGATGGTCCTTGACTTAAAACCAGAATTGGGACCAGAATTTCTGTTGCCGCGCAGTGTGGTTGTTAAGTGAATCACAGCCAATTTTATGACCTTTTCACCATGCTTGTTAAGGACCCGTGGACTTTGTTGGTTGGAAAATAGCTTGGAAGGTTACAAATACTGTAGCAATAGCCCTTAGATTTATATACTGCTTCACAGAGCTTTACAGCTGTCTCTAAGCAGTTTTACAGAGTCAGCCTCTTGCCCCCAACAATCTGGGTCCTCATTTTACTAACCTCAGAAGGATGGAAGGCTGAGTCAATCTTGAGCTTGGTGAGATTTGAACTGCTGGCAGTGGGCAGAGCCAGCTCGCAATACTGCATTCTAACCACAGGGAGGGAGGGAGGGAGGGAGGGAGGGAGGAAAATAGCAATAGCACTTATATACTGTTTCACAGTGCTTTACAACCCTCTCTAAGCCGTTTACAGAGTCAGCCTCTTGCCCTCAACAATCTGGGTCCTCATTTTACCCATCTTGGAAGGATGGAAGGCTGAGTCAACCTTGAGCTGATCAGGATTGAACTTCTTGCAGTGGGCAGAGTTAGCCTGCAATACTACATTCTAACCACTGGGAGGGAGGGAGGGAAGGAGGGAGAGAAGAAAGGAAGGAAGGAAAGAAGGAAGGAAGGAAGGAAGGAAGGAAGGAAGGAATTCTCTTTATCGGCCCATGAATGAGAATAATCAATAAATCAATATAATCAATAATCAATAAATAAAAGCATCCTGCAAGAAAACAAACACAGCCACTTCCATTTTGCTGCCCTGAATCAAGATTTAACCTCAATTTAAGGAAGTTTTACATTTTGCTCCCACACACCCCCAAAAAAATAAAAAATAAAATAAAATAAAATAAAATAAATAAATAAAATAATAAAATAAAATAAAATAAAATAAAATAAAATAAAATAAAATTATAAAATAAAATAAAATAAAATAAAATAAAATAAAAATAAAATAAAATAAAATAAAATAAAATAAAATAAAATAAAATAAAATAAAATAAAATAAAATAAAATAAAATAAAATAAAATAAAATAATAAAATAAAATAAAATAAAATAAAATAATGACAGCCAGTTTGTCCAGGGATACATTCCTGACCCTTTACATAATGCTAGTTGATTTGGGCCCTAGAGGAACATTTTGCAAGCTAGCCCAGGGTGGTAAGATTCGCCTGCAACCCTTGCCATGACTTCGCTTCCTGATGCTTCGTTCAGTGAGGCAGGAGATACGCTTAGGTAAAGCTCAACCAAAAAACACATCACTGAACACCTGCTTCCTCATTGGGCTCTGAAAGTTTTGCCCCGGGGAGTAGGTCACAACAACAGCATTTACAAGTGCAGGTGCTTCTATAATCATGTGACACAGCGGTGAAATCTGAACCGGTTTACTAGCGGTTTGCTGGCTGTGTATGCGCACTGCGGCCAAACACATGCCGTATGCGCCCAAGCGCAGTGCCCACCACGTACGAAATGTGAGGTATGTGCACCCACACGCACGCGGTGTGCACACCAAAAGGAGGCATGGGGTAAGTAGAACAGTGCACACGGAGGGGGGGGTGATCATCTGTGGCGCATGATCGTCAGAGCCTTTTTTTACGTTTTAAAAGCATTATTTTACAACCTATTCAAAAAGCACAAATGTTACAGGTTGAAAGCTTCTTCAAATCCCTCCCCCTCCTGCGTGGAACCCGGGCTGAATGTCCAATCCACGTCCCGCATAGTGTCCTGTGGAGCACATCTTCAGGTGTTTTCATCCATCTGGAGTTATTTATTTATTTAAATTTTTATACCGCCCTTCTCCCGAGGGACTCAGGGCGGTGCACAGCCACAGTAAAACAACATATATCACAAAATTTAAAAAACAGTTAAAAACCTATTAAATAATTTAGCCCTATATTAAAAACTCAAAAACTAAAACACCCATTAAATTTCGTTATTTAGCCAGCCCAGCCTGCTTGAAACAGTAAGGTCTTAAGGGCACGGCGAAAAGTACGTAGGTCGGGAATCATACGTATCTCCGGGGACAATTCATTCCAGAGGGCAGGTGCCCCCACAGAGAAGGCTCTCCCCCTGGGGGTCGCTAGTCGACATTGTTTGACCGACGGCACCCTGAGGAGTCCCTCTCTGTGGGAGCGTAATGGCCGGTGGGAGGCCATTGGTGGCAGAAGGCAATCTCGTAAGTGTCCAGGTCCTAAGCCATGAGTGCTTTAAAGATGGTCCCCAACACCTTGAATCGCACCTGGAAGACCACCAGGAGCCAGTGCAGCTCACACAGGAGAGGTGTTACATGGGCGCACCGTGTCGCTCCCATAATCACCCGTGCGGCCGCATTCTGGACCAGTTGGAGCCTCCGAGTGCTCTTCAAGGGGAGCCCCATGTAGAGAGCATTACAGTAGTCCAGACAGGAAGTGACGAGGACGTGAGTGACCATGCGCAGGGCGTCCTGGTCCAGAAAGGACAAGAAGCAATGAGTCAAAGTTCGTTAAAAGACATTTCCTAACAGTGAGAATAATTTTGTGAGCGGAATAGAGCTTGCCTCCTGGTTTTCAAAAAAGACTGGACAAAATTGTTCTAATTTTTTTTACTACCGGTTCTGTGAACGTGGCTTATTTTGTGGGTGTGGCTTGATGGGGGTAATGTGACTGGGTGGGCATGGCCAACTTTTTTTTTTTTTTTTAGTTTTAAAAGCATTTTTTCCTACAACCTTAAGAGGTTGCAAAAAAAAATGCTTTTAGGAGCCTCTGACGATCAGGCAACTCAACTGGGATCGCCAGAAGCTTTTAAAGGCATTTTTTTTCCGAAGAGGTTGTAGAAAAAATGCTTTCCGAAGCCTCTGACGATCCCAGTTGAGCCGTGCAATCATCAGAGGCTTTTTTTTTCCTTTTAAAAGCATTTTTTCAGCCAAAGATGTTGTAAAAAAATGCTTTTAAAAGTAAAAAAAAAAAGCCTCTCATGTGGGCGGGGTAAGTGAGCAGCAACCGGGCCAGGGACCGATTCGGGGGCGTGGCCAGCCAATGTTATTACCTGTTCTCCGAACTACTACAAATTTTTACTACCGGTTCTTGCAAACCGGTGCAAACCGGGAGCAACCCACCACTGCCCTTCGCCCTAACTCAACTGTGGATACGGGATTTTTTTGTTTCCCCTGATGGATACCTGTGATGGGTCCCAAGCTCAGTAGCTCTGCTCCTGCCTTCCTTCGGCTGTTGCTCTGCTGTTTCAAACCACAGTTTGATTTGTTGTTCACAATGACTTTTTTCCCCTGAAGACTGCAATAATTTCTTTCTTCCCCCCAAGGAAGGGCAGAGCAGGATGGGATTAGTGCCAGAAGATTGCCTGGTGTTATGGGCGGGCTAGAGACTTAGTGCAAAGACGCGGCACACCTGGACAGAAGCAAAGTGGGCCCCGTAGCTGTTTCCTTTCGTTGGGGGGTGTTACTTGGAACCCCGACAGTTTAGTTGCAAAAGGTAAGAATTTGGGATAAATTGGGGGGAATAAGACAGGGAATCGAGAAGTCCTTTGACCTATGGAAGGCTGGGATTTTTCAGTTTGCTTCTTGCTGGTTGCTAGCAGATTAAGGGCAGATTAAGTCCCTGTCCTTTAACGCCCTATAAAAAATGATAATGTTGAGTATTGTTAATGCAAACTGTATCCTGTGCTTCTCTCTTCTCTTTGATCTCCTTTACCAAAAAAAGAAAACCCCTGTCAGTTCCAAGCCAGACTGGAAATGAAACAGGGTTAGATAAGTCTCAAAGAATTAAGAGTTTGGGGAGAAAAACAATTTTCACCTCTTCTCTTTTTTAAAAAAGAAAAGAAAAGAAAAGTGAGACTATTAATCTTGAGTTTGCATTTTTTTTGTGTGTTCTAGAGTATTTGTCTCCCCATGAATTATGAAAAGGGAGTTTGCGACCTTAGTGATGCTGTTGGGACTACAGTTCCCATCGCCCCTGATACTATGGGGTGATTGATGGTGGTCATAAGAGCTTGAGTCCAATATCCTCTCAGCGGGAGGGGGGAATTTGAAACAGATTTTTTTTATTTGGAGTTGCTTCTAATTGATTTATTGCAAAAATGTATTGTCTGCTCTGGGGAGTTTGATTATGGATTTGATTGCGGATCTGGATGGGGAGAAACAAGCTCAGATTCAACCCCTCCAAGACCGAGTGGCTGTGGCTCCCGGCATCCCGGTATAGTCAGCTGGTTCCATTGCTGATTATTGGGAGTGAGATTTTGGCCCTCACAGAGAGGGCTCGCAATCTGGGTGTCCTCCTGGATACCCGGCTGTCTTTAGAAGATCATATGACAGCTGCGGCCAGGGGGGCCTTCTATCAGATTTGCCTGATCTGTCAGTTACGTCCCTTTCTGGACCAGGACACCTTGCGCACAGTCACTCATGCCCTCGTCACCTCCCGTCTGGACTACTGTAATGCTCTCTACATGGGGCTCCCCTTGAAGAGCACGCGGAGGCTCCCACTGGTCCAGAATGTGGCCGCGCGGGTGATTATGGGGGCGACACGATGCACCCATGTATCACCTCTCCTGCGCGAGCTGCACTAGCTCCCAGTGGTCTTCCGGGTGCGATTCAAGGTGCTGGTTACCATCTTCAAAGCGCTCCATGGCTTAGGACCTGGGTATTTATGAGATCACCTTCTGCCACCGATAGCCTCCCACCGGCCAGTACGCTCTCACGGAAATTTTTAATGGGGTATTTTAATTTTGGGGGTTTTAACAAAAACTGGGCCAAATTATTTAATACTTTTAAACTTTTTTAAATTCACAATGTATTGTGTTTTTACTCTGGCTGTACACCACCATGAGTCCTGCGGGAGAAGGGCGGTATAAAAATGTAATTAAATAAATATTTATTTATTTATTTATTTAGCGTATGGGGTATCCTACATGGACTAGCAATGACATATTAACACTTCAACTAGGTTAAAATAAAAATGATAAAAAGATCTCTGTTCAAATATCAACGTCTAGGGCCATCTAACCATGGAAGCACAGTGTCGTTTATATAGGTAGTCCTCACATTTCTGTTCCTGAGCGAAACATTTCTTAAGTGAGTTTTGCCCCATTTTTTAACCTTTCTTGCCACCGTTGTTAAGTGAGTCACACTTAACAACTGCATCCGGCTTTCCCCATAGACTTTGCTTATCAGAAGGTCGCAAAAGCGGATCACATGAGCCCAGGACGCTGCGGCCATCATAAATATGAGTCAGTTGCCAAGTGTCTGAATTTTGATCAGATGGGGGAATGCTGCAAAGGTTGCAGGTATGAAAAACGGTCGTAAGTCACTTCTTTCAGTGCTGCTGTAACTTTGAACAGTCACTAAATGAATCGTCATAAGGACCACCTGTATTTTTAAAAAAAATTGGACTCTGGACCCATTTATGCCTTCAGCTTATAGTCAGTCAACGGTTGTAAGCAGGAAAAGAATTTTTCAGTGCCGTTATAACTTCGAACAGTTTCTTGATTCTTTATTCTTATTCTTTTCTTTTATTCTTTTCTTTTTTTCTTTCATTTCATTATTTCATTTCATTTCATTTCAATTTTATTATTTTACTTTACTTTACTTTACTTTACTTTACTTTACTTTACTTTACTTTACTTTACTTTACTTTACTTTACTTTACTTTACTTTATTTTATTTTATTTTATTTTTTGGTGCAATTTATATGCTGCCCTTCTCCGGAGACTCAGGGTGGCTCACAATGCGTTAAGCAATAGCCTTCATACTTTTGTATATACCTGCTTAGAAGGGTTTCGGGCCCCCACCCAAAGCGGTGTTCTTTTTTATACAAAGTCAGCTTATTGCCCCCACAATCCGGGTCCTCATTTTACCTACCTTGGAAGGATGGAAGGCTGAGTCAACCTTGAGCCTGGTGAGATTCGAACTCGCAGTAATTGCAGGCAGCTGGCAGCTAAGTGCTACTTTAACAGCACTTTAGTCTGCTGCACCGCCAAGGCTCTTCATATATAATATATATACAGACCTGTGGCTGTAGTCCCATCTCCCAGAATGCCTTGGAATAATGTTCCTTCAAGGTATTGTGGGAAATTAATGCAGGCGTGGAGTTAGCAGTCAAAAATGGTTTGGGATATAGCAGCGGCCTTTCCTAGGTACCATGTTTCTCCAAAAATAAGACCGGGTCTTACATTAATTTTTGCTCCAAAAGATGCATTAGGGCTTATTCTCTGGTTTGGTCTTATTTTGGGGGAAATACGATACTAAATGCATCCATCTGGCTGACGATCTTAACTGGGCCTTATTTGGGGGGTTATATTATGAGTATCCTGAAAAAATCATGCTAAGACGTATTTTCCAGTTAGGTCTTATTTTCGGGGAAACAGGGTACTCAGCAGCTGTTCAAAGATGCCAGTAGGAACTCAGGTTATCAGGCACCAAGGATGCCTGGATTAAATTTACGAAACCTTTATCTTCATACATGAATAGCCCTCTTCCTCTCCCTCCCATTCAGGCTCTTTTAGTTCCAAAGCCATTAAATTCAGCTTTAAGATGGCGGCGTTTAGGGAAGTAATAATGGAAAAGAGCTAACTGTCAATTGCCTCTGGAGATTCTCTGTCCTCCAGCTCATGGTTATTTCTCAAAAGTGCTTTTTTTCCAAGAGGCAACTGGACTTCCCGGTTTTCCTTTGAAGATGTTTCGCTTCTCATCCAAGCAGCTTCTTCAGCTCTTGAAGAAGTCTGTAGAGCTGAAGAAGCTGCTTGGATGAGAAGCAAAAGGTCTTCAAAGAAAAACCGGGAAGTCCAGTTGCCTCTTGAAAAAAAGCACCTTTGGGACAGCTGGCTGTAAATGAAACGTTTACAGGAATTCTGGAAGTTGAAGTCCACAAGGCGTAAATGGGTCGCAGGTGCCCATCCCTGTTTTATTGTCATCTATTGGTCATCTGATTTTCCACAACCCGAATTCAGGAGCCCTACTTAAGCCATTTTTAAGTGCTTCCACCCTTCAAGCCTTCTTGGAAAACACAGGCCTATCTCTCGTGCTGCCTTTGCAATATCTCGGCTGGGGTTACCTTGGTAACAATCTGCACACCTCCCTGGCTCTGCTCTTGGGACCCCAGACGTGTCGTAGCCTGTCATTAGCCACTGTTAGGAAGTGGAAAACTTTCCCCATAGGAGGATCTTTCTCATTAGATCAGAGCAAGCTTGAAAACAACTTCTAAGGAGACCTCTGCAAAAGGGTTAAAGGTGAAAGTAAAGGTTCCCTTCGCACTTCTGTGCTAGTCGTTCCTGACTCTAGGGGGCAGTGCTCGTCTCCGTTTCAAAGCAGAAGAGGAGAGCTCCATCACTGGAGGCTTTCAAAAAGAGACTGGACAACCATTTGACTGACATGGTATAGGATCTCCTGCTCAAGAAGACTTCCGGGGTCCCTTTCAACACACAATTCTGTGTGTTGTGGGTTCCTAGAAAGAGTGCAGAGAAGAGCACTAAGGGAGGTTTTAAGAGAAGGGAATGGGACCTTGGAGGTCTTCTAATCCAACCCCCTATTCAAGCAGGAGACCTTGCAGTATATTGGACTTAACCCAAACCCCTCCCATCAGCTTTTTAGCCGCCGTGAAATTGTGTAGAGCTCAGCAGATGCAACTTTTCGTGAAACTGGACAAGGCCTTGAGGGTCTCCCAGGCAAGTTCCTCAACGCCATTCAAGGCATCCAAAGGCCCGCAGTGACGCCAGGCTGAGCTCTGGGGAGGAATTTCAACAGGCAGATCCACGCAAGTGAGAAGGCTGGGCTGGTCCCTGGGGGTCTCATTTAACAGGAAGAGGAGGTGAGGCTTCCATGAATTTTTTGGGGGGGAGTGGAGAGGAGAGAAAGCAGGGAGGGGAATCAGAAGCCTAGGAACTCGGCCGTATCATTCATTCTCCTGTTTGGAGAGCTGGATTAACCAGCCCAAATGGTGATGGCGATTAACACAAAGGTGGGTATTTCTCTCTTGTTTGAAATTGCTGCTGCTTTTTTTTTTCGTTTTTGCATAAACAGGTAAATAATTAAATGCTGGCCGAAAGCCAAAACTGAGCATCCTTCTGACTTACAGGGATGCGGTGAAAATAAACCTGGGTGTAGTTCGTAGAGGGAAACACAGGAGGATCGTGGAGGATTAGTCTCTCTGATGTTTTTATTTACGTGTGTACAGACGGTCCTCGATTTACAACAGATACAATCCAGAGCAACAGATTAACAGAGCTGGAAGGGATCTCGTAGGTCATCTAGTCTAACCGATCCCCCGGCCAAGCAGGAGATCCTACACCATTCCTGACAGATGGCCATCCAGTCTCTTCTTGAGAGCCTCCAGCGATGAAGCTCCCACAACTTCTGTAGGCAAGCAAACAGTTCATTTAGTGACCGTTCCAAGTTACAATGGCAGTAATAAATGCACGGGTACAGTATATGCGATACCTTGCTCAATAGTAGCAACTGTGAGAGGGAACTTGGAGTCCTAGTGGACAAATATTTACATATGAGCCAGCCGTGTGCAGCGGCTGCCCCAAAAGCCAATGCAATCCTAGGCTGCATCAACAGAGGGATGGAATCAAGATCATAGGAAGTGTTAATACTACTTTATAAGGCCTTGGTAAGGCCACATTTGGAATCCTGCATCCAGTTTTGGTCGCCACGATGTAAAAAAGATGTTGGGACTCTAGAAAGAGTGCAGAGAAGAGCAACAAAGAGGATTAGGGGACTGGAGACTAAAACATATGAAGTTTGCAGGAATTGGGCATGTCTAGTTTAATGAAGAGAAGGACTAGGGGAGACATGATAGCAGTCTTCCAATATCTCAGGGGCTGCCCCAAAGAAGAGGAGTCAAGCTATTGTCCAAAGCACCTGAAGGCAGGACAAGAAGCAATGGGTGGAAACTAATTAAGGAGAGAAGCAACTTAGAACTAAGGAGAAATTTCCTGACAGTGAGAACAATTAATCAGTGGAACAACTTGCCATGAGAAGTTGTGAATGCTCCAACACTGGAAGTTTTTAAGAAGATGTTGGATAAACATTTGTCTGAAGTGGTGTAGGGTTTCCTGCCTAAGCAGGAGGTTGGACTAGAAGACCTCCAAGGTCCCTTCCGACTCTGTTATTCTAATAAAGTGACTTATGACAATTTTTCACATGCACTGCAGGCAACCCCAAGGTCAAGTGATTGGCAATTGACTCACATTTATGACGGTCGCAGCGTCCCGGGGTCATGTGATTCCCTTTTGCGACCTTCAGGTGAGCAAAGTCAATGGGGAAGCCCGATTCACTTAACAACCGGGTTACTAACTGAACAACTCCAGTGATTCGCTTAACAACCGTGGCAAGAAATGGGACAAAGTTGAGTTAACAAAAGCCTCACACAAATTTTGGGTTCAGTTGTAGTCGTAAGTTGAGGGCCATCTATGGGCAGAAACTTGAGAGCTGGAAGGCAAATAGTTTTAGGTTCCACCCGAAGAAATTCAGCATTTTGCTGATGTTTTGTTTAGTTACACAAGAGAAGTTGTGCAATTCTGCTCAGTTCACGCGGACCCAAGAATTCTCCTTGGCGCTGAATCTGGCAAGCCGGAGCCTCCAAGCGGAGGTCGGTTTGTCTTTGTTTGAAGGACAAAAAGTACAGCCAACTAAGGTACAAGGCCTTGGAGCGTAAAAAAGAAAACATTACAGCTTGAAAGCAGCAAAGAGAAGAAATTCGGTTTATGGGACAGCAGGGAGCAAAGTGCCACCCGAGGAAGAAAAATCACAGGTAGGGCTGCTCTTATTTTCAGATTTCTCTTAACCGTAACAATTGAGAGTGCACTGTTTGTTTTGTGGTGAGCTTCCTGGCGATCCATTTCTCAATCGGAGATTCAAATTTTCTGGACGAGAGAAGGAATTATAGGTCTGGAAGGCACCTTGGAGGTTTTTAACAAATTAACAGAGTTGGAAGGGATCTCTGAGGTCATCTAGTCCAACTGCCCCCCCCCCCCACACACACCATTTCTGACAGATGGCAGTCCAGTCTCTTCTTGAAAGCCTCCAGTGATGAAGCTCCCACAACTTCTGAAAGCAACTTCTGTTCCATGGGTTGATGGTTCTCAGAGTCAGGAAATTTCTCCTCCTTTCTAGGTTGAATGTCTCCTTGATCAGTTTCCAGCCATTATTCCTTGTCTGGCCTTTGGGTGCTTTGGGAAACAGGTTGACCCCCTTCCTCCTCTCTGTGGCAGCCCCTCAAATATTGGAAGACTGCTCTCATGTCTCCCCTGGTTCTTCTCTTCACTAGACTAGCCAGGCCCAGTTCCTGCAACCGTTCATTGTAGGTTTTAGCCTCCAGACCTTTGATCATTTTAGATAGATTCAGATTAAGAGAGTTGTTAGGGACCTTGTAGGTCATCTAATCCAACCCACCCAAGCCCAAATAGGAGACCCTACCCCATTTCTGACAGAGGGCACTCCAGTCTCTTCTTGAAAGCCTCCAGTGATGAAGCTCCCACAACTTCTGAAGGCCACTTCTGTTCCATGGGTTGATTGTTCTTAGAAAATTTCTCCTTATTTCCAAATTAAATCTCTCCTTATTTAGTTTCCCTCCATTATTCCTTGTCTGGACTTTGAGTATTTTGGAAAATAGCTTGACCCCCCCTTCCTCCTCTCTGTGGCAGCCCCTCAAATATTGGAAGACTGCTATCCTGTCTCTCCTGGTCCAACCCTGTGCCCAAGGCAGGAGGTCTTATCCCATCCCAGACATACAGCTATCCAATCTCTTCTTGAACATCGCTAAGGATGGAGCACCAACAAGCTGTTCCACTGATGAATTGTTCCCCCCTTGCCAGGAAATTCCTCCTTACCTCCAGATCAGATGTCCCTTTGAGGAGCTTCCATCCTTTGCTTCTAAACCTGCCCTCAGGGCAGGGGTGGGATTCAAATAATTGAACCACCGGTTCTCTGCCCTAATGATTGGCTGGGTGGGCGTGGCCATGGGTGTGACAGACAGCACTGGACCCCGCCCTGGGAGCAAAAACAGGGACTCCTGGAAGGGGTGCGGCAGGGAGGGGCGCACAGGTAAAAATCAAGCTAGGGTGGGGAGGGGGGTGGAACTGCTCCATTTGCCCTGCACCCACTTACCTTAAGACAGCTGCAGCAGGGCCTCCCGACACCTGCCTCACCTTGCTGGTCCACTTCTTCTGCGGCAGTCATTGATGAGTGTCACCGCTGGCTTCTTTTTCACAGTCGGGCATTTCCAAAGGCCTCTGACGGCAAAATGGAGGTCGCGGGGCACGGTGGTGGCTAGCGGCTGGAGAAGTGGGCTGGGCTGGCAGCAGCTACATGGGCTCCTGATGGGCGGGGTTGACAGTGGAAGAGATCCCTCCAAAATAAGACCTAACAACTCTTTTGGAGGGGGGAAAAAAGGACCATGTCTTATTTTTGGAGAAACACG
This sequence comes from Masticophis lateralis, assembly GCA_030761175.1. Taxonomy (NCBI): domain Eukaryota; kingdom Metazoa; phylum Chordata; class Lepidosauria; order Squamata; family Colubridae; genus Masticophis; species Masticophis lateralis. The sequence continues at coordinate 21,289,937 of JAUDYJ010000008.1, forward strand.
GTAGTTCCATTGAGGACTGTACCTGAATGCAGTGGGCCTGTAAACTGTGACTCCATCTGGTGGTGATGCTGCCTATTTCACATTTTTCTATCTTACCAAGAAACAGACTTTGTCAAATGCCTTACTGAAGTCCCAAGTATAGTGTATCAATAGCAAACTGTAAGAGGAACCAAAGTTTGGGGATAAGCGTGTATCCAGGTTTACCTCAACCAACTATATCCGTATTTTACAAGGTAGGCCATGGAGGTGGGATGGAGAGGACGGCAAAACTCTATAGATAACCCCAAAGATATTTAAAAGACAGAAAAACGCTAACACTGTGCAAAATCAGAGCTTTTCAAAGTTGGCAATGTTAAAATGTGTGGACCAGCCAGCTTGCTGAGTGCAGAACTCTGGCAATTGAAGTCCTCACATCGCAACGTTGCCAAGTTTGTAAAACACTGACCTGGGTCTAGCTGGAGCCTTAAAGTCTTGATACAGTGATCCTTCCTGAGGTTTCCCGGACTCATTAAACTGGATGCCCTTCCTATCGCCAATGTGGAACTTTGTTCAGCAGATAGATTCTCATTGTGCCCAGCGAGAGAAATAACTGCTTCTACCTAGGATCAAACTCACAGCCTCCTGATTATGAGGCGAGAGCTCCACCTCTGGGCCACTGTACCACTCGCTAACACAATATGCTAATCCAAATATGTGATGGTTTAGCCCAAGAGGTGAACCCAACCTATCTGTGCCTGTTTAGATTTGCCTTGTATCATTGGCCTTTCAGTAACAGAGATTGAGCTTTGTGGTAATATTTCTATCTTTTTCAGGTGACAACTTCCTCAAGCAAATGTTTTTCTGCTGAAGGCTTAATTTGCCTTGCTGCGAGTCTGGGCATTGGCATGTGAAATACCAGCAGGCTGTAGACATTGTGAATGTGGAAAAGTTTTCTACAGAAGGATCCCTTCCTAGCTAGAAAGGAGGCAGGTAAGGGGGAGATCAAACTGTCAGCAAACTCAGGTATGAAGGATTGATACCTGAGTTTGCTGAGTTTACCTCTCCTGCATCTGTATACCGGTCGGTTTCCCATCTCCAGAAAAGGATCAGAGATGGCCAGAGTTTGCCTCCTGCTTCTATGCCTCAAGATGTCTGAAATTTATACACAAGAAGGACGCTGGGAGACCAACTGGAAAAGGAACGACTCCGATGTCATGAATGACCTGCTGGACCAGTGGAAAAAGAACGACTCCGATGCCCTGGATGACGATTGGAAGCAGCGGCTGCCCAAAGGCATAATTATTGGTGTGAGGAAAGGCGGCACGCGGGCTCTGCTGGAAATGCTGAATCTGCATCCCCAGGTGGCAGCGGCTCACTCCGAGATCCATTTCTTCAACGTGGACGAGAATTACCAGAAGGGACTGGATTGGTACAGCCAACAGATGCCCAATTCTCACAGCACTCAAATCACGGTGGAAAAAACGCCCGGCTATTTTGCTTCCTTACAGGCCCCAGAACGGATTTATACCATGGACAGATCCGTGAAGCTCCTCTTGATTGTGCGGGATCCTGTGGAAAGGTTGGTGTCCGATTACACCCAGGTCCTCTACAATCGCAAAGCGCGGCACAAACCGTACCAGTCCCTGGAGGAAATCCTGAAAAGGGGCCAAGAGCTGAACACCGACTATAAGGCCATGCAACGCAGCCTCTACGCGCTACACTTGGCTCGGTGGTTGGAGTTCTTTCCTACAACACAGATTCACGTGGTAGACGGAGGCGGCCTAATACGGCAGCCGCTGTCAGAGATGCGTCACGTGGAGCAGTTTTTGGGGCTGGAGCCTTACCTAGGCCCGGACAACTTTTATTTCAACGAAACCAAAGGCTTCTTTTGCCTCCAGGCCGGAGGAGAACGGCACTGCCTTGACCCGTCGAAAGGCCGGCCTCACCCCACCGTGGATGAAATGCTGTTGGAGAGACTCTGCACCTATTTCAGTCAGCACAACGAGGACTTTTTTGCCATGGTGGGAAGGACTTTCAACTGGTGCTGAGTCCAAGTTGGGCGTTCGGTGAATATTCCACCGAAAATCTTCCCATTTTTCTTTCGAAATGGAAGTTCAGCTCTACCACTGTATGGTAAATCGGTTTATCAGTGAAACAGCCAAGCCTGAAGTTGGAGGTTTTAAGAACCTTGGGGAACCCACTTGAGGCAAAAGCATTTCGATAAAAATGTTTTAACTTTCCTCGCAAGCCCAGCAGGTGACGTTATAAAAACCCTTTAGTTTAAGCTATAGGATATAGATCCACTGTTTTTCCTGAAAATCTTGTATTTAATGAGCTGTAGGAAAAGCTGTTGTTGACCTATGCCCCCATATTCCCACAAACAGCTTGCAAGAATTGAATTCAGCATCTCTTTTTTAGCCAGCACTGTAAACTAAGCTATTTGCATTCCTATTTAGCTTATACAGTTCTTACTGGCAGGGACCCCAGTGTGCCAGTTAAGACTTTTGCCATGAGAAATAATTTAATTAGAGTTTAAAATCAGGCCTTTCTTCTCAGTGACGAGACACATTAGCACTTTGATTATGGGCCTTTAGTATTTCTTTCAATCAACAGCTAAGAAATAATGAGTAAATTACATTAATCCTAGGACCTACAGGTATTCCATTAAACTCACATCCATTTCAGCTATCTGCCTAAAACGTAGCCAAGTAACAATAACCTTTGGATTTTAGCAACAAGTGTATTAATTTTCTGCACTGTGATTAATGCATTAAACCGTCTGGAAATTAGTTTTTTCAACTCCTGACAAAAATAACCTTTCACTCCAATCAATCCTTTCTCTTTTATTTATCTGTTAGAAAACAGCCTGTTTCATTAGCAAAAGCATTGTTGACATTGTTAATCCATCATCAAAAATAAAAAGTTGCAGCATCTTCAGTATGGAAGTTCCAACTCCTGGAATGCTGAGCCTTTAGTAACAGAAGCCTTGTCTGTTCTGTAGCCATCAGTCCAGGTTATCAATTACACAAGAGTGATATTGATTAATGTTCCTAAGAAAAGAAACACCCTATTCCTATTATAGCAGTGCTAATCTGCTACAACACTGTTACTGAAGGGACATCTGGGGAAAAAACCTATGCCAAATTCAACGATCTGCTTTGTTATATAAATATCTCCTGTTAGGACAGTATTTTGTTAGATTACCAGTTACCATGGAATCAGCAAATGTAACGCAGAGTCCCTTCCGTATCCAAATTGGCCATTGCATCTAACTTCCCTAAATAATTTCACCTCACTCACTTTTACCATATGTAGCATATTTGAAAGCTATTTTAATAAGGACAATGTTTAAAATTACTTACAATGCACAGGAATATAGTGAATAGTACTTAAAAATACAAATAGCCATCCACAGGGATAGGAATGGAGAAACTACCGAAACCCTATTTGACCTCCTTCAATCCAAAATTCTTAACAATAATCTCCTTTAAAGACTGCAACTCCTTATAGTTTTAGATAAGTAATCTAAAATTACTAACTACTAATCAGAGTAATCCTGGAATTATAACTGAGATAAAATTTTATACAAATTAATTTGAGAACTATAGGTAAGCCAAGAATTTGGAGATTTGAGACCATTCTGCCATGATTATTTAATCAGCAACATGCCTATAATTCTATTGTGTAAAGCAGTTTTGAAACTTAGTAGTGGAAAGAAACACTGGCTCTTGTTTAGAGGGGTACCAAAGTGGTAACCTTTCCAGTTGTAATCAAGGCAGCATTGCTTGTTTAGCATTTTGTTACAGATGAAATCTTTGTCAGAACAAAACAAAATAACACTGAAACAAAAGCAACTGAGCTGGTTCAATAATACAGCAGTATTCACTGCAAAGCCACCACCTTCAGTGAGATTATCAGCTGTGAGCAGCAAAATTCAGCATGGGCATCTTTGCTAATATGACACTGTGACACTTTCCATGTTTGTGCAGCATAGGAATTTAGAGAAAAGATTTTAGGCAAAAAAAAAAATTTTTTTTAAAAAAAGTTGTATTGTTAAAATTCATAGAAGTTATTTTAAGTGACATTAAAATCTGGACTTTGATTTCTATGTTAATAAGCAAGAGTAAACAAAGTTAATCATGATTGTGGCTATATCCAAGTTTAGAATGTGTGACTGTTCTAAACATTTCAATTTAATTTTACTGGATTTATCCCTTGTATACCAGAATGACACACAAGAATAGGTTTTGTAAAAAATGGTTTTATCAGTTCCATTTTTGTATAAAACACATGGGAGAAACCTAGCCAATCAACACACAAATTGCTGCCACATAACAGGGTACTTTTTTTTTTTTTGCCAAACTTTAAATCTAGAACATACAAATGTTTTAAGTCTACAGTCAATTGTCTATGCTCTTCCATTTAACTATTCTTTTTAAAAAATTCCACATATCCCCATATTTCTTCTGTCCCAATTACAGTACAATGACAGGGAGGAAGCGGGCTGCCAAAAGCGCCTCTTTACGCTGTCTTCTGCTGTCCCTTCTTTCCAATCAAAGACTTGTGGATGTGAGGAATTACGCCTGCAGAGAGAGCAAAAGATGAGGAGTCAGAGCCACGATCCTATACAAACCCGTCAACATTTCTTCTTCCCTCCCCCCATTCCAACTTCATATTCATATTTTCAAGCAACTACTATTCTTTTAATTGCATACTTCAACCAATATTTTGAGTGAAAAGGGTTTTCATGGAAGAGGAAAACGTCCTTATACTACTTAGAGGACCCTGAAGAGGTTGAGAGCCGGAGTACCTAAACGTGAAACCAATGCGCACAAGTGCATTGTGGATAGCAACACACTGTGTGAATGTGGAAAGACACAGAGCCCGGCCCATCTGCTGGTGTGTCAGCTACTACCAGAAACTTGTACTGTAATGACTTATTTTTGGCCAATGATAAAGTCAAGAAAGTGGTTTTGTTTTGGCCGTTTAAAGTTTGATCTCAACACGGAAAAAGAATAGAAGACGGAGTGTTCTTCAGGAAAGGTTACCCAATGTTTGCGCTTCAATTAAAATTAACCCTGGGACTATAGCTCTGCTAAATAAATTGTCTTAATTTAATTAAAGACAAAAAGTGCAGAACTGATGTATATATAAAGTAATACCCTGTACAAAAATATGAGCTGGAATATTTTGTAATGATATTTTTCACTTCAGGAATGTTGGGCAACTTCAAACTTGTACTGTGTTTATCAACTGTCCTGAAACATTAAAAGTTCCAGAAGCTTCACTGCTGCCAAACGTTGTTTCCAACATTCAAATATTTCTCTCCATATAGAATAGGCTGGTTTTCATTTTTTTACACATCAAAGAATGTAGTCCAAATACCTGTATGGGTAGTCTTTGACTTACAAACACAATTGAGACAAAATTTATGTTACTGAGTGAGAAATGTGTTAAGTGAGCTTTGCCCCATTTTACGACCTTTCTTGCCACATCTGTTATGTGAATCATTGCAATTGTTAAGTAACACGGTTAAGTGAATTTGGCTTCCCTGTTGACTGTGCCAGAAGGTCGCAAGAGGGGATCACACGACACTGCAATTGTCCAGCATCCGAATGCAAATCACATGGCCATGGGGATGCTGCAACGGTCATAAATCACCTTTTTCCGTGCCATTCTGACTTTGGTCACTAAATGAACTGTTGTTAAGTCGAGGACTACCTGTGTACTGAAACGGGAACCTCTGACACAGGCATTACTGAATTGCCTTGGATAAAGAGTTAAAGTTCAGAAGCTATGACGATAAGTACCTCCACCAGCAATGGTCGCTTTAATAAGGGAGTCCAACTCCTCATCACCACGAATGGCAAGCTGCAAGTGACGTGGAGTGATACGTTTTACCTTCAGATCCTTCGAAGCGTTGCCTGCCAACTCCAACACCTGTGGGAATAAATACAGAGGCATATTTTAGTTTCCTTGGGTTTTTTTTAATAAAACAAGTTTAACTGGCGTATTTTATTTTTTGCAAATAGCGGTAAACATTTCACTGTTCTATAGGAGGAAGAGTGGCAGAGTCTAAAGAGGGATCAGCCTAGAATCCCCACATAGCCTTGAATTCAGCTGACCCGTATCTAACTCTTAAGCAGGTGCTGACCATTAGTTGAGAAGAGTCCTGGGCATAGACTTTTAGCAATAAATCAGTTTAATTGCACTTTCTCATGTGGAGCTGGCCTTTTGTACCCAACACGTTCAGAGTAATGATGCAAAGGATTAATTTCTCTTACAGTTTGTGTTACATACCGTATGATTGTTGCAAACTTGATAAACCCTTTCTTATAATTCTGATCTAAAATGTTGGTAATATGAATATTACAATTATACTTAACAATAAGATCCACAATAGTGCTCAGGTGGTGCATGAAATTGGCACATAGAACACACTCCGGATTTAAAGGGGGAAAGCTAAGACTAAGATCAAAGATCATTCCCGGAAAGCTAAGTGTTTTGATAAGAGAGAGAGTTTTTCTAAAGTTTGCCATGTAACGAAAAAGAATAAAGGCTACAAGGGAATTAAACTGGATGGCAACTTGAAAGCCACACTGCAGCTTGAAACTTTACACTGGAGATTAAAACTGTGTTGGTAGCTTTTTATGGAATTCTGAAGGCAAATACATAATTGGATATTCGTATGTAATTGATACTTTTGGAAAAATTGTAGCAAAAATGAATGCATACATATTTATAGCAGTATAAAGTCTAAATATATCTATCCGGCTCATTCTTTTTTAGTCAGGGAAAATATTAATTTTCTTCAATTAAAAACATGCCTCCTGAAGTCCAGTTCAGAAGAATGTATACACTGATGAGCAATACTTTCACTATTAAATATTTTCTTTTCCTCAAATATTTGTAATGAATTACAATTTTAAATGTTTTAAAAAGGGAGGACTAATGGGAACTTACTCAACCTCTTCTAATTGGAAAGAGTATACAACAGGATTTGATATTTCAATATTTTGAGTTCTAAATTTTACTGGTGTGTTTATAATGATGTTTATAAATATAAAAAGAAAGGTGTACAATAAAACAGCTTTTGCAAAAAATTTGTAAGCTTGCAAACAACTATTAGAATAGATCAAATGAAATAAATGTTTGGGAAAATGAAGAAATGGTAGGTATACAGAACTAGAGCATTCAATATCCAAGCGTTAGAGGAATATCATATTCTAGCAACCTACCTCAGCAGTGAGGTATTCAAGAATTGCAGCACTGTACACGGCAGCTGTAGCGCCAACCCTCCCATGGCTTGTGGTACGAGTCTTCAAGTGTCTGTGGATACGGCCCACTGGGAACTAGAAGCAAAAGGACTGCTTTAGCATATATGCCCTTTCAAGAGGCTTTAACTGACTGTCTGTATCTGTCACCTGTTTCCAGAGAGGTAGAAGGCACTTGATCCAGTCACACCCTATAGGAATGTATAGTCTGGATGTAAGCGGCTGTTTTTTTACACCAGATAACCAAATGCTCAAGTACACAATTACTGGAATTGCAACTAAGAAAATGACACAATTTATCTGGCAAAGTTCAAGGTGTAGGCATAAAAATCTGGAGTTCTCTGGTATAAAATGTATCGATAATGTTGGCAAACTAGCATTGACTTATGTAAGGTCATTCATTCGTTCACAAATAGATATAGTTTTATAACTTTAAAAATATTCTAATTTTCAAATTCCCATCAAGAATAAGATGCCAGCCCATGTTTATGGAAAGATGAGCTTCCTCCTTAATGCTACTTTGTTATGAGTCAATAAAAAAGAACAGAAACCTGTACAAAGTTCACAAATTTGGGGCTTTAACTATAAACAGCAAACAGCTGGTGCAAGAGAATGGAAACATTCTTTGGGCAGTAGCTTCTGAAATATGACTAAAATATGGAATTAAGGAGCTTCCTCCTAGAAACTAATGTAACATTTTGGATAGGTAAACTTTAAATTTAGGAACCCAGAGCTCCGGAATGAGAGCAAGAGTAAGGAGAGGTCTTTTCTCTTTCTTAAAAGATGGAAGCCAATGAAACAGCAACATGTTAGGCAGAACCAAAACAGCCTCCTGAACTTCAAAGTTCCGCAGAAGGAAGGCCAAGGAATCAGCAAGGATGATGAGCTTCTTCTTACGCATGACTGCAACGGCCAGAGAACAAGTATCTTCCTGAGAAATTCTTCTAAATATCCAGTTCAGTGAAGCATATTTCTCCCTCAGGCACTATTAGGCAGTACAAAGTACAGCCCTGCCTGCTTTTAAGGAGCCAATTCTTGTTGCAAGCATTCTGCTTTGGGCTTCCTCCTCTGGCATCTGATCTGGAGTGTCTGCTAGCGCAAGGGTCTCCAACCTTGGCAACTTTAAGCCTGGAGGACTTCAACTCCCAGAATTCCCCACCAAAGCTGGCGGGAGAATTCTGGGAGTTGAAGTCCGCCAGGCTTAAAGTTGCCAAGTTGGAGACCCCTGTGCTAGAGGAGATTTAGGAGATGGGTATTTTTAATTCTCCTGGGTCACTAGTGCATGGATAAAGGAATGTGAAATGCAGTCTCTATTTCCCTTGGATGACTTTGGGTCACTGTTTTAGGGCAAGCGTTCCAATATATAAAATGGCTGAGACTTAAATTCATTTGTTGGAAAGGAAAAGCACTGCTCACTTTATTCAGCGTCTCCTAGTGTCTCAAGGCAGATCATCTTTACACAGCTGAAAATCAGACCGAGCCTTTGAATGGCACGAGGAAGAATCCAGTCAGGCATGCATTTCACTTCTGTTGCATTAAAAATTATTATCAGTTCTTGGGGGGGGCAGGGGTGGGGGAGAGGATTGCATTTAAAGCTTCCACAGGTCAGACCTAAATCCCGTGGCCTGAAGTTGTCTACCACTACAAGTATGGAAATTTCCTCTAATTAACCACCAAGCGAAAAGCCACACAAAGACTAGCTTTAGGCTCTCAAAATTCTGGGCAACCACCAGATGCTGCCATCTAGTGCCATTTGAATTTCTGCAGCACAGATTCGATAGCTTTAAAAAAAGGCAACTTTCTGGTGACAGATTACAGTCAGATAGAATAAGGAAAACTGATTAAAAGTAAAGGGCAAGAACTGGTTAAAAAGAAAGCCAAGTCACACTCCAATCACCTGGAAAAAATATCCACTAAGACTTGGTTTACTACAGACATAAAACCAACCAGAATGGTTTTTTTAAATATATATATATATATAAGTGGCTAGGACAATATAAGCCAAACCACAATGGGGCTTAATTTTATATGTCAGTCAACCTCGGAAAGGAGAAGGAAAAGAAGCTCCTCCTAAAGCAGTTCCAGCTTTCTTTTATCCAAGTAAACAGACTTTTAGAGATGCTTAGAATTCTGTCTGACTGAAAAAGAAGTCAAAACAATCTATTACAAAATTAAATAAATTAAATCAGCATGGCTGGCTGAGGAATTCTGGGAGCTGAAGTCCACAGGTCTTGAAGTTGCCATGGTTGGGACACCCCTGAATTAAACAATACATAATGAATGCTTCTATGCCCCAACAGAGAATGCTGTACTTCCCAAATTTAATTAGGACCGTGAGAAAATACAAATAAACGTGTCTGTGAAAGGCTGCCTGAAAACTTACCTGAAGCCCAGCTCTTTGCGAGCGAGATACTGCCTTTGCCTTGGCCTTTCCACTGTCTTTGCCAGCCTTGCCTCCAGCCTACAAAAAGCATAACAGGAGATCAATCAATCCTAACGTATCTTCCATAATGCCCATTGTGTTACTACTTTTGAAATGCATGTCACATGTATCAAATTTAGTAATGACTTTTCTCCTGCTACCAACTCATATTTATAATCTTGATGGAATTCTTCAAAAGGAAGTACATTCTTCAGACTTTTCCTGTCACAATGCAAGCATGCAGACAAAAGTATTTTGGGAAAAAACACAAGATCAAACATTGGCCACAAGTAAATCTAGGCATATATCCAATTTAATACTGTAAACATATGTAAGCATGTATATTTTGGGACAATTAATTCAAGAAAAGAGTTTTAGGACAGCAACATTAGCTTATGTTTACACCTACAGACAATGGCTGATTCTCTCAGACAACCAACCTTGCACGTTGGTTTGGTTTTGTCCAAGTCACAAAATCTGAAAATATAGCTCATCATTTGTACATACATAACTAGCCATATATACATATACTGTATATATATCTTATATGTAAAAAACCTCTATAAAGTTAGTTCTGGTTTCTCTTTAAATCACAACCTGACACAATTATTGTTGTGGAGTAAAAATGGGAAGAAGGAGCATTGCATATATATGGACTTCAGCTCATACAAAATTCAAAATCATTTTGTTGTTATATCATTCTGGATGGGGAGGGTTTTCCATCCTGGTCCAACCTACAGGCCAGGAACTTCCTAATGGTTTTATAATCTAAGCATTAACCAGGTCTGACTCCGTATAACTTTCTGAGATGGGTCAAAATCTCAGGAAGTTGCTAAATTGAAGGACAAAACCAGCTATTTTTAAATAAAATCTTATAGATGTCAAAATATTATACCTATCCAAGCCCTAAAACTATGTTTTAGTTTTACTCCCCCCCAAAATTAATGTAAGTGGATTCTTTTACTAAACTTTTGCTCAATTTTTTTCTAAATGTATATGGCTGTTATGAAACACATGTAGGACAAGACTTAAAGCCAATACTCAGTGAAACGTTTTTCCATTTTCATCCTTTGTGCCCCAAAGAAGATACTATGACTTTCAAAAAACAGGTGTATTTAAAAGCAATTCATTTTCAAAAGCTGTTGGTTACTCAGTGTGCTTACTCAGTGTGAGCATACAAGCATAGATACAACTTGCAGCTGTTCTCAATAGCTGTTGGCTGTACAAAGAGATAAATCTATGGTATGAGATTTATTAACCTATTTATTTACATATATGTGAAATGCCATATTGACTTTTTATTTATGTCTTGCATCGCCTGCATTGTTTATTTACTTGATTTCTGTAGCCACTCAATTAAACAAGTGACTCTTATGACCTCAAATTCTCTTATTATTGCATCACAATGTTCCAACCAAGCACAGAATATTTAATAGTCTCTTTGCCTTGATCTGGGGAAATTTAAAACATATTTACCAATCCCAGTTAGGTTCTTTTTTTCATCACTCTCACATATACTTTTCCCAAAACTTCCTCCTCAGATCTGCTAAGCAAACATCTATTACAATTATTGGATGAAAAGCTTATTATTTCATTGCTAACAAAAACAAAGAAGAAAGCCTCCACCTTTAGCTTATATAAAGCTGACTGCTTTTTCTATACTAGTTATCCTTCCAAACTCAAACTAAATATAGGTAATTCTCCACTTACTTCATTTAACAGCATTCAGAGTTTTTTAAAAAAATATTATATAGACAATTAAAAGTGTGCAAACTCCTATTTTTAATGACCAAATTTCCATTTGTCTCACAACAATTCTCCTGTTGCAATACTGGGTATTATTCATAAATGTCTGCCATGAAATACTTTTTAAGAATGTTCAGATCACAAAACTTTTAAGTGTCCATGGTACAATAGTAGGGACTCTGATACTCATCCACAATTTCTTTGATACTAGGAATTGTTCCGCAATAGCCTTAATGCAGAAGTGGTGTGATTGAAACTATAATTCAGTACATGAAGATACTATTTGGACATTTAAAAAAGATCAATATCCTAGAATCTAATACCAAAAAGGTCATTCAAAAACAACTAAGATATTCAAATACTTCATAACCACTTGCTTCCAACTCTCAGATATAGATTGTTGTAGCACACACGCACTCCAGAGTCAAGGTCTTATCTCATTTTGACATTTGAGCTTTCCTAAGTTTGCCTTTTTTAAACAGATATTAGCATGTAAATGTCCACATTTCTCTTATTTATCTAAACTAAATTAGAGAGCTGTTCAGCCTGAATACTCTCCTAAATATAATCAACAATTTATGTTATAGAGACTAATTTATGATAATGCTGCCCACTTAAGAACTTTTGAGGATATCCTTCCCTTGCGTCAGCTTAGGCAGGTGGTGATTGCAAAAAAGGAATTTGAATTATGACTACTTTCCAAAGAGGCCTTTTACCCTGGAGATTTGTTTAGAACCAAGTACATCAGAATTTAGTTTAGGAGATTTTGCTTTTTTAATTACAATGTCTACCTGGCTGATTCTAACCCTATCAACCTTTTCCAGAAGTCTAGCAATGCAGAAGCTTATCAGTTAACAGCAGCTATGTCTAGAAAGGAGGTCCTATATCAGACATCAACTTTTCCCAGGCTCCTAGAATCGCCTGAAGAGCACTCAGCATCAGAGGCTTCAGCAATATTGTCAAAATGACAAAATCATGCATAATATCCACTCTTTTTATTCACGCAACACCAAAATGCACATATAAAAGTGGGGGAGCTCATTTCCTACTTTGTATACTTGGAACTGCAACCTTGTATAACTTTCGCTAAAATTATTCTTGCACCACCTAACTTTTTCATATCTTGCCCCTTTACACTTCCCACAGTTGTTACATGTGCAAATATTACTCACTTTTGCAAAATGCTACAAGAAACCCTTTTTCTGATTATGCGATTTTTTCATCATATGGGGAAAAAAGAGTTTATTAATAAATACAAGTGACAGTGAATTATCAAAACATCAATTCTTTAAGCCTCAGACTAAATCCTTTACATCAAATAAGGACATGAATGTCAAAACTCCTGTTCAAAACTAAAGCAGGTGGTCAGCTTTAGTTTTCCCTAATCAGCCTTCCCTTCATCCATTCTAGATAAGCTTTAATGGTAAAAGATATTAATTCATGTGCAGATAAAAATGTATCCCAAGTTAGATTTTGGGCTACAATATCCTTAATTGCTGTCAGCCATTAGTATCAGTACAGCAATTGTTATAATTAGTTTATTAATCTGCAATAGTGCTCTAACACTGAAATTGTGAGATTCTATCCTCTAAAATACAATCCCAGACCAGACTCCTTAAGTACATTCCTAGTCAATTTACTCTAATATGCAATGCTAATTCTAAATATCAACAGGCAACTACCAAATTGTTTATTTTTGTAACACAATTATTGAACCTACTCTAATTTTAGTAATTTTAAGCAGAGCTATAAGACAGATGACAAGGCATAAACTGACTTGTATAAAAGGTCCCATTTCAGTACTATCTCATAGTGACAGTTACGACTGAAAGTTTGTTTAAAAATACGATGAAAACAGCTTTCTAATGGGCATTCTACTATTAGGTACATCCTATTCTAAACTTATTGGATAAATTAGCTACAACCCAAGCACATGCAGTGGGATGCAGGCAACAGTATATTGTTTTTGCAAGATAGGCTCTAGATTCAAGGTCCTAGCTTCCAAAAATAATAGTGTAAATATTCTTGGGATAAAACAGGAATTTATTTCATGCATTGTACTGGCTAAAATACCCAACAAATCAGCAGTACTATCCTTATCATTAACAGAGAATGCTCCATGCAATGCTGATATAACTTAGGTGGGTAACTATTCTTTACATTCCTAAAAATATAAAGTAAAAATCTTGATTAACCAACACAAGTCTTAATTTTTCATATGTTGTGGTGGTTACTATATAGGACCATGAATATTAACCTATGGGCCTATATAGTACCTGTATAACACGGAAGACTGAGACTTGGAAAGCAAATGGACTAAATGATAAACAATATGAATTAGCAAATGAAAAGAATGAAAGCAAAATAGATATATTGTGTACTTGTGAAACTAAGAGAAAGGAGAGGGATGTAATCAATGTGAATGAGGTTAGTCTAATGTTCTTGAGTGGAATTGATATATGAAGCCTGGGAAATAAAAATACAGGTTTCGTTATGAATGAAAGTGCTAAAAATGTATCAATAATTATGACTAAGTGGCATCTAAACTATGAATGCCTATGAAACAGGAATTCTTATTGGGGAAAAACACAGTTGCATGCAGCATTCTAATGAACAGTGATAATGAAAGAACCAAAGATGAATTTTGGAAAAAGTGCACAACATTTTGAATAAATGCACTCATGGTGGGAAAAAAAACCCCTTGATTTTGATGACATAAAATGGATAGTTGGGAACAAGTTCAAGACAGTACAGATTGGACTATCTGGAAATCCAAGAATGAATGAAAGTAATTATTGTTTTAGCATTTGATTTAAAAAAGTTGTTTGTTTTAAATACATGGTTGAAGAGCTGTATTCATAAGTACACACAGAAGGATGAATATAAACCTAGAAGTATTTTTGATTATTCATGAAAGACTAAAAAAGTAATGAAAGCTACAATGTTGACACGAACTTCTGAACATGAGACATTGTGTTAAGAATGGATTTTGGAAAAAATGGATAAGAAAAAGAAGATCTAAAAGAAAGAAGATGGCCACATGAAAAGAAAGCATGGGTCTTGCATCTAAGAAAACAGATTAATTTCCCAACTGAATGTATAGAAAGTGAGTTTAAGGAAAGAGGATGTGGAAGCAGCTTGTAACAGAGTAGAAATATTATAAATTGCCACATAAGCATGTAAAGTTATAGTAATGAGAAATATGAAAAATACTTGGTGGAATTATGAAAAAATGAAGGTGATAGAAAGATTGTGTAAAGCATATAATATAACAACAAAACATATTGCTGCAAATAATATAGTTAGAGAAAGGAATTATTTGCAAAATGTGCAATAATAAAAAACATATATATTTAAAGTGTCAATGAAAGAACTGAAAGGAATGGTGTATTTTATGGGAGTGTTATTGTTATGTCAAAGGGTGGAGTTGAACCAAAAGCTGTAATTGTTACTGTCAAAGAAAAAATGGTTGAGAAGAAATTCACAAATGCTGTCCGGATGTTGAAAAATGGTAAGACTGCAGCTGATGGCATAATTGGGAAAATCTTAAAATGTGGCAGTGGTTTATTTATGGAATGGCCTTGTAATTTTTTTTAATATGTAAAAACTAGATCTATGCCTGATAACTGGAAGAATGCTATTAATTTTCTTCTATTATATACAGGAAAAGGTAAAAACAAAACTATTGGAGATTAGTTGAGGTGATAATGGACAAAACTTGGGAATGTGATGCAGCTTTATGCCAAGCATACGTGTAGACCCTTTAGCAGGTTTTCAAGAAATGTATGAATGTGAGAAATAAACTATATTCCATGTTTGTTGGTTTTAGGGGGGAAAGTATGATAGTGTGGATAGATTTGAATTAAGGAATGTTTCATACGGGTATGGGATTGAAGACTGCTGAATGTGATAAGAACAATACATTACAGAAGTAAAGCATGTGTGAAAATAGATGAATGCTTAATGAAAGATTAAGTATAAAATGAAAATGTGATATTTCCATGGTGAACAAATTTATATATAAATGATACACTTATGGTCATAGCAGAGATGCTTTAACTGCATACACAAGCATGCACGCACTTTTCTCTGGGTGATGGCATGTCATTAGCGGAGAATCAAAATTATTCTCAACCATTGACAGAAAGACTATGTGATGTAACAAATAATGTTATCTCAAAGATAAAACATAAACTTGAATGAAGAAAGTTTAAGATGTGCACATATTGGCAGAAATATAATGAAATACATGGCTTCTTGTAATGAATATTTGTCAAAAACCAAAAAACAGCCTTGCAAGAGTGTGGTCATATTACTGTCTAGAAATGAGAACTGAGCCTGCAGGAATGTTGAGCAAAAATAGAGCGTAAAGCAGGATATAAACTATCCTGTTTCCCCCAAAATAAGTCATCCCCTGATAGTAAGCCCAATCGGGTTTTTGAGCGCACGCGCTAAAATAAGCCCCCCCAAAAAATATTTAAACGCAGAGCTTGAAATCAGGTAAGACGGCAAGAGGAGCCCCATCTTGCTCCATTTACCCCAAAATAATAAGATAATAAGGCCCTTATTTCAGGGATAAAAAAAATTTCGGGGAAACATGGTAAAATGAGAAGAGATTAGAAAATGTACTGGTACTGAATGAATCAGAACGATGAGCTGCCAGTATAAACATTAAAGTGGCATGGTCAAACAGACCAAATGTATGAAGATCAAATCCCAAAGCAAATGCATAAGAGTGACTGAATGGATAAAACTGAAAAAGTTGTGGTTGGTTGGATAGGGTTGATGAAACCCACATGAGGGAGATGTGAGACAAGCTAAAGAACAAAGAGAATATATGAAAGTGAAGTGGCAGAAGAAGCAAGGATGGTTTAAAAAGTTACGGCGAATGCAGTTCATGGCGGTATAAATTTATTTTGCTGTACCTTTTTCCTTTTCTCACATTCTTCACCAACTGTCGAAACAATCTATTTCTCACTCCCCTTCTGCACTTTCCAAGTAACGGAGAAGACCATTACTGTACATATTATCTACACCCGGGCTTGTCCAACTTTGGCAACTTGCGCCCTTCAACCCCCCAAGCTGGGGAATTCTGGGAGACGAAGTCCACGAGTCTTAAAGCGGCCAAAGCCGGACATCCCAGATCCCAGATGTTTCCCTTGCTGCAAGCTATTACCCGGGAAAGAAATAAAGAAAAAAAAGAAGGGGGGGGGGGAACCCATCTTGAGCTTTCTAGCCAAAAGCAAAAACAGCAGCAGCAGCAAAAAAAGAAAGAAAAAAGCACTTTACAGAAATCATTCACAAACCTCAGTGGAAAAAGTACAAAAAACAAAAAGCAAAACTGCAGCTGAGGCTTTTCCTGACCTTATTGGGAACTTATATCGGGAAGAGAATGCAAGACAACCCGGCCCTCCCCCCCCCCCCCCCGCCAAAAAACCACAAACTTTTCCAGCAATCCCACAATGTCACTGTAAAGGGGGGGGGGGGGGACACACGGGTGGCTTCGGTCAGCTCAGCCAAAGCGGATGAATATAAACTACCCGGGATGATTGCGGGAAGAAAACCCGGCGAGCAAAAATAATAAAAAAAAATTTGAAAAATAGGGGCGGGGGGTGGGGGGAGAAGGAAGGAACCGCCGCCGTGCCACTTCCCTCAGCGGCAGATAGGGGCTGCAAGCGTGCCAGGCTGTCACCGCCGGAGCGGCCGCCTTCGGCAAGGGCCCGTCAGCCGGGATCGGCCCCGCGAGGGGGAAAGCGACACCCGCCCGCCCGCCCGCCCGCCCGTCGCTTGGACGTCCCGGCCAGCGCCGCGCTTGGATGGGGGAGGGGAGGCGCCTTGCGCGGGAAACCGAGAAGCGCCGGCTAAGCGCCGTGGCTCGCACCGGGGGACGGACGGACGGACGGACGGGCGGGCGGATCAAGGCGCTTTCGGCGGGGCGCTGACAGACACCCCAAGTCGGGGTAGGGCGGGGGGGGAGAGAGAAGGGGGGTTCGGTGAGTCTGAGGAGAACCGTCGAGTCCGTCTTTCTCTTTTTCTCTCTCCGCTTCGGGCACCGGCGCTCCCGGAGCCAAAGGGAATCTTTCCCCGCGCGGCGCGGTAACCGAGAGGCGGGGCTTCCCCGGGCCGCTCGCCAAACGGAAGAGGGAACCGCTTCGCCCTCCGCCGCCCGAGGGAGCGGCGCGCCCGCGAGAAAAGACGGCTCGGGCCGCCGCTCGCTTACTGAAACGACTCCTACGGAGCGGCGGCGACGACGACTCGAAGCCTTTCCCTCACACCCCCACCGCGGGAGTTGTCCCTCAGACGGCCGGCGTGAGGGAATCCCCTCACGAGCTTCCCGCCGAACGGGAGCGGGGGGTTTGTTTTTTTTTTTTTTTTCCCCTCACACGCTTCGCTCCGGCCCGCTCGTCGCGCGGCTTTTTCGACCCTCCTTACCATGTTTGCGTCGCTCCTGGGCGAAGTCCGGTCCCGATTCCGCGCGAGAGCCGCCTGCGAAAGTCGAGAGACAATAACCCGCCTGGGCGCGAGGAGGGAGCCTGGCCTGCCGCGGCCACCCCGGGCCAATCAGGGCCGCCCGTGCTAGTTTGAACCTCCCGCCTTGACCAATCCAATTAAGGCTTCTTACTTCCTCGCGGAGGCCCCGCCCCGCGGCCCGTTTAACGGCTGTTTTTTTTTTTCACCAAACACCAACCTCCCCCCCTCCACTCTTGCTTTGCACACGGCACGTCAGCGAGAGCGAAAGGGAGAGGCGGGACGAGAGGTTGTCCCGCCGCCGAAGGAAAAGGGTGGAGTGACAGGCTTGAGCTCCAGTAAGCGTCAGGAGCCGTCGTTTTTCGAGGGAAGGCACCGATTGAAGGGCGGCGCCAAGAACCAATCGGCAGCAAGCCGAGTTTCCCGCCCATATTGTGACTTTTCCCTAACTCTCCCCCTCCCCTTCTTGTTTGTTTGCGCGGAGAGGGTTAAAAATGGATCCCGGAGGCTGTTGACAGTTATAGTCCTCACACACGCAGGACGGGGCGCTCCAGCCGGGGCTGCCCCGTAAGCTGATCCCTGCGTGTGGGGACAACAGTCCCGTCGCTGACAGGAATCCCTTCGGAAGGCGGAGCTTCCATTTCTTTTTCCCCGCCAAAAACGGGCTCCTCCATCAACCTGAGGAGAAAACATCTGACGTTGTGAGGGGGGATCCCTCCCCTTGCCGCCTTTTCGTCGAAGGGAGCCCCATCGAGTCCACCGGGGGACGAGAAGGGGGAGACGCGGCTAAAAATTGAAGGGAGTCGCGGTGGGGGGGGGGTGTGGTTCCCGATGCCGTCGGGTAGGGGTTGAACTTCAACTCCCATCATCCCCAGCGCCTCCCTGAACCAGATGCCTTGGAAGTGCCTGCCTGGCATATCCTCACTCGCTCCCTGGAAGGGCAGAAAGCGGCGAGGCGCGACTTCTGTGGGGGTCCCGGGGCCTCAGCACGACCGGCCCGGTCGGGTTCCGGACTGGCCTTGGGTCTCTTCTTTGAGGGGGGGTCGGACTAGAAGACCTTCCAAGGTCCCTTCCCAGCCCTGCGATTCTGTATTCTGTGATAGTAAAGGAATGGGACGTTTTTTTTTTTTTTAAGTTATACAGATAGTCCTCGACTTACGTCCGCAACGGAGCCCAAACATTTCTGTTGCTAAGTGAAACGTTTGCTAAGAGACTTTTGCCCCATCTTTCTTGCCGTAGTTGCTAAGGGAATCGCTGCCTGTGTTAATTGAGTCACAGGGTTGTTAAGTGAAACTGGCTGCAAAAGGGGATCCCCGAGATATGACACCCACCCCCCTCTCATATATATGACAGCTGCAACTGTCATAATATATGAGTCAGTTGGCAAGCACCTGAATTTCTATGATGTGACTGAGGGTAGGGTAGGGTAATAATATAGAGTAGAATAGAATAGAACCAAATATAAAGAATAGAACAGAACAGAACAGAACAGAAGACTGGAAGAATAGGGATAGGAATGGAATGGAATGGAATAGAATAATGGAAAATAGGAATAGAATAGAATAGAATAGAATAGAATAGGACAATCGGTGGAATGGAATAGAGATTAGATTAGAATAGAATAGAATAGAATAGAATAGAATAGAATAATGTATTAAAATGAAATTTCATTGCATACAGCTCTTAAATGCTGCATTTTTCATGTGAAAAACAATCATAAGTCATTTTTTTTAGTGCCGTTATAACTTTGAACGGTCACTAACTGTTGTAAATCAAGGACTACCTGTATTTGGTTAACTAATCCTCTTTTTTCCCAGGCAATCCTGTGAGGTGGGTTCGGCTGAGCAAGAGGGTTTGGCCCCAAGTCATCTAAGGAAGGCCTAAAATCACAGCCTCCTTAGTTCATGGGGTGGATGGGGAAAATAGTTTAAATGTTGAGTATATTAGTTTTATTTCATCAATGAAACGAGAGGTTTCAGTCCTGGAAGAAATCAGCTTTGGAACGACTGAAGCCAAATAGGGCTTTGGTTAAAAAAAGTTTTATGCACTGGGTTATAAAATATGGCGGAACTATTGATCAAGCACTATTTTAATGCTTGCTCCAAAGTACCAAAGGTTTACTGCAGAAAGTGTCAAAATCCCACATATTTTAGCCTATTTAGGGGAGGAAGAGTAATTTATTGTTTTTAAACTATACAGTCATTGAAAATTTAAAATTCTGACTTCCCATACGCATGCATTTTATTTAATTTGGCATATGGGTTGAATTAAATATTCTTAAACAATGTTCTTAGGTTAGTATGTGATCGGAGCCCAGCCATTTTGGTCTTCTTACTTAAATTATACATGCAAAAATTTGCATCAGTGTGTGAATCCTACATGTCTAATTTTATATGCCTATTTTAAAGAAACTTCCACATATCTGGAAGTTACAATGTTATGATTCAACTACATTAAGCCATTGCTTTGTTAACTATGATTTATTGAATAAACCATAATGTTGAATTAATGTTGAACACAAAAAATCTTGGGGAAGAAAAGTTATTTTAATTGTATAAGAAGTTATATATATAGTTAACATTAATTGTAAGGTTAAAAAATGTGTCACTAATGTCATAAGCCCTTTACTGTAGATTTAGTCCTTGTTGCAGCGAAAAATAAAATTTTGCATCTTTCTTGTTGGTATATAAAGTCCTTCGTATTCTGTTCTTTTGGTGCTGACTTTTTAAAACAGTTATTCTTTTATCACCAACAATAAAATACAAAACAAAGAAAGAAAATAGACTAAAAACATCCAACACTAACAACAAAGAAAAAAAGTGTACAAAAATAAATAAATATCCCAAATATATTGGTGCTAACTTTTAAATTATTTCCAATTTGCTTATATCTACAAGTGCAGCACTCCAAAACAGACAGTACTTAAGTAAAATTACTTCTTATTTTGATTGTATAAGAATATGACTGTATAACCATAATTCCGGAAATACAGCCATATTTATATTTTTTGGAATCTACCTTACACTGAATTCTTGTGTTCAGCTTGTGGTCAATCACAATTTTGTTGCCTTTTATATCTTTGACGGGCCCAGGAGTCCTTCATCCTAAACAGTCCTTTGTAAGTTTATTCAATGAGTCTAAATGTAAAACTTAATATTTTTCTTGGCTGAATTCAGTTTTCATAACGCCATCTAGCGTATTCTGTCATGGCGATTGTGAATTTTATTCCCTGCATCATCTACAGATTTGTTCTATAATTTCCATCAGATGCAATAAAATCCATTGGCCATGGGAGGGCACACCAGGCCACTGCAAATGTTTAATGTGGCTGCTGTAATATTATAGTGGTTACTTTAAACAGGTTTGTAAGCCACTTAGATGTTCATTAAAGCAAAGTGTGTGTGAGAGTGAATGAATGAATGAAATAGATACCATCTGAAAAGATGCTGCAACGTTAGTTAAGTGTGAAAAATGATCATAAGTCATGTTTTCAGTGCCAATTGTAACTGAATGGTCACTAAACGAACATGTAAGTTGGCTACCTGTATTTTGCGGGCTCTCTGGATATGTATGGATGGAGGACTGGGATATTTGCCATTAAATGTATTTTGGTGTAGCAGTCTATATGATTGTAGCCATTATGACATGTCTAACATGCCATGGTTAAAACATGGTTTACCATATATGACCTGGGTAATGATTGCACTTTTATTGCCACCTAGTGGTTATTCAAATATCTGCAGCCCATGCGGGTAATCCAAGCCTGAACCGTTTTATAGCGCAGATGCGAACTGATTTGCCTTGCCTGAAATTCCTCTTCCAGGAACCTCAGGCCTGAGTTTGTATAAAATAAAACAAAATATCACCACAGTGCTCCAAAAATCACAATATCATTAGCTTGATTGCATATATTGATTCAGTGCCACAAGTGACTTAGTAAGGTAGGGAATGTGTGGGTCAAGTTGACCCCTCCCAGTCTACTCCAGTCTGCCCCAAAACTGTTTCCTTGCACCTGGCATGGGCCCATTGGGTGAAACCCGCCTACATAAGCTGGTACTTGTTCCATGTGCAACTCCTGCTAGACCTCATACCAGAGACTCGCACAATAGGCTGTGTTTGGTGGATCATCGTGCACCTGCCCTTCTGGGAGAAGAGCCAGCATCTGTGACCACCCCACCCCACCATCAGAGGTCACGGCTAGGATGGGCTCAGCCCTGGCAGGAGTAGCACCCGTTACTCAACAGGCATCCTGGCACCTGTTGCACATTATTCTCTGCTTTGGCATCTGAAGGCTGTAAAGGGTGGGGGTGGAGTAAAGGTATATTAAAAGCACGGAGGGGGGGGGGAGAGACCATACATTGTGGAGAAGGCAAGTGGGAAGACAGCTGCCCTTTGCTGGTGAGATGGACGAGTCAGCTTCTTTTTGTCCAAGATCCAAAATCTCTGCACAATTGCTCAGAATTTAATTCCTGCTGTGAGTCTCAATCAAGTCCTGGAAGTGGATAGAAGTAGCATTTCGAAATGTGACTTTGTCAACATAAAAAAAAAAAAGAAGAAGCTCCTTTCACCTCTGATTTGCAAGGAACAGGGAAAATCTCTGATATTGGCTCCGAGGCAAAACTCAGCGCTGGGAATGACAGCAGCAGCGCTACCAATTTAGAACATTTTCTCTCCTCCTCCCCCATCCCAAGAGTTGTCTTCTCCTGCAGTTTGAAGGAAGTGTGAGAAGCCCCAAAGTTGCTGATAAAACGAAAGAAAGAACATTTGCATACATTTCTCAATCGTGATTAAAAAACAAGACGATTTCCCCCATTAGAAAAGTGCAGTGTTCTTCTTCCTTTGAAACAGGTTCTGGAAGTCGATCTTCTGTTCACAAATTGGATAGAGAAAAAGGGCCTGGCTTGGGGTGCAAGAATGCAACCATCAAATATTAAAACTGATTTGCTACTTACCTGGCAGGGGAGATATTTTGATCCCCTTGAACCCTTCCATTGTCTCCCAAGTGCCATTGGTGCAGCTGGAATGCATCGGATCATCTGTGGGTTATTGAGATTTTGTTCTAATCTAACATAATGGGGAAATTTAGGGCAAAGTCAAAGAAGGAAGTGTGTCCTTGTTCATTGTAATGTGAGGTTATCAATGAGTTTGGGTCTCCTCCTTGCTCAATTGCTCCAGGGTATTGTTTACAAAGAGAATTCTTTGCATATAGGAAGAAACTGAAAAAAACAAATTCCATTATTACATCTACAGTACAAAAAGATATACAGTAGCATCCTATCCCTTACCAGCACAAATAACATGAATTATACCATTTAGCTTAGTCTCCATGGAGGCAAATTACAAAACGCGTTTCCATTTTGACTTAGGAAACACATGGCCCATCCCATGGATGTGCCTGGATTCCAAGGAGCAGAAAATGAGATGGATTATGATTAAGAAACAGAAATAATAATTAAAAGACCTCTGGGGATAATGTTGTTCAACCCCACCACCTTTGATCAGCTTTCCTCTTTACTGATAATTTTTATTGGCTTAAAGTGGAAATAACACAGTGGTTATGTTTGCGCAACAGACTTTCTTAATGAATGAGTTCATTTCAAAGGACTTGTTCACACATGCTAAATTCTCTCTCTCTCTCTCTCTCTCACACACACACACACACACACACAGACACACACACACACCAGAGAGACTAAACTATCTAAGATGAGCATGCCATGCAAATCTGCTCAGTCGCTCTTTAGCTAACCTGGTTAAGCCTGTAGCATTCAAGCAGCCAAGATATGCCCTTTGCCTATTGCATGATTAGAGCGACGACAGGCATATATTTCAAAGCAAGTCATGTTAAGTATAAATGCTCTTTTTATTCTACTTTAAGGATGTTGGGATAAGGGCTGGTTCCACCCTTTGAAAAGAGGGAGGGAAAAACCCACAGGGGAAGATCTGTGCCAATTGGACAACACTCATAATCCTTAACTAGTTCTTCTGATACATAAATGTCCACGGCAGCTTTACAACTTTAAAAATGTTGAGGGTTTTTTTAAAAAAATAATCTTTTGGAAAGACAAGCATGAATAGATATACAGTTGCTTATTCCATCCAAAAGAACCAGGATGGTCATGAAATCCCAAATGTTGATACGTGGGAATGCTGGCTGGGGAATACTGGGAATTGAAGTCCACAAGTCTTAAGTTTGCCAAGGTTGGGCATGCTCTGGACAACACCCATCAATCACTATTCTCCCCACTCCAAATTGTGTTCAAAATCTACCAATTCCCAAATCAAGGTAGGTGAAACCCAATGCTTTAAAACACATTCACAGCAATCCTTTTGGATTCAGCACCAGATGGCAGACTTCGTCCACAAACGAACGAGGACCAACGCTCTGGAGAAGCCAGCTGAATAAGTTTCCAGGAACTATTTCAAACCAAATGGGCAGAAATTCCCCTGGAAACGAGTCTAACTCAGAGCCCAGTGTAGGTAGAAGACGGAGATATCTCCTTCTCAAGTACCAGAGATTTCGTAGAGTTGAATTGATAAGACCAAGTTTAGAAAGAGTACAGAGGAACAAAGATGATAAAACATCTGGAAGCTAAACCACACAATGAATGCTTAAGGAAACTAGGTCAATAGCTGGTGCGTAAAACTAGATGTGCTGTCAATAGCATGATAGCACATAAAAAATGCAAGTAGAAAAATAGGGACCCCCTTTGGTGGGAAGGGAACAGCGTTCCGTGCACCTTTGGCATTGAGTCATGCTGGCCACGTGACCCCGGAGACGTCTTCAGACAGCGCTGGCTCTTCGGCTTTGAAACGGAGATGAGCACCGCCCTCTAGAGTTGGGAATGACTAGCACATATCTGCAAGGGGAACCTTTATCTTTATCTTTTTATGCTGAAAAACAGTAGCATTTTTAATACGTGGCCCCATAAATAAAAATACGCACACCAGAATTCATAAATGGGACAGGAGGGTGGAAAGCCACTTACCACGGACCTAAGAATTTATCAGTAACGTTTCTCCTAGGACTTTACTCTTTCAAGTTGCAACTGAGGTAGAAGCTGGAAAAAGCTCCTTGAAGGTGTGACCTCTTTTTCCTGTCTTGCTAGTTTTTTGAGTTGGAAGGTGTGACACTCGTGGCTTCTGCACACACCGTCTCCAGCTCTTAATTACAGCCACCCAACCTCTATGGAGTTGCACAAGGACAGCCATGTTGATGGCTTCTCTTGTCGAGCCAACGCAAACCCGTTTGATTAATTTTAAGGCTAATACACTCATTTTTAACATTCGGCCCAGTGTTGGATTGCCCCCGTAAGAACCGGTAGTAAAACCGGCAGGAGGCTGCACCCACCTACGCAGACGTCATCAGGAAGCGTGCACGGTCCCATTGCAAACTGGTAGTAAAGATAAGTAGAACCAGGCGTGAGCAGAAGCATTTTGATGACATCAGGGGCGGTGGTCATTTTACTGCAGGCTGATTAGTCTAAGTCTAAGTCAAGGGTGTAAAACTCAATTTCTCCAAGGGCTGGATCAGCACTGTAGTTCTCCCCCGTGGGCTGGGTGGGTGGGAGATGGGATTGAAACGGGTGAAATCCAGCAGGTTCTGACAGGTTCCGGAGAACCGGTAGCGGAAATTTTGAGCAGTTCGGAGAACCGGTAGCAGAAATTTTGAGTACTTGGGAGAACCGGCAAATACCACCTCTGGCTGTTCCCAGGAGTGGGGAGGGAATGGGGATTTTGCAGTGTCCTTCCACTGGAGTGTGGTGGGAATGGAGATTTTGCAGTATTCTTCCCCTGCCATACCCACCAAGCCATACCACACCATGCCCACCAAGCCACGCCCACAGAACTGGTAGTAAGAACATTTGGATTTCACCACTGGATTGACACCTCCTGCAGCACCCTTCTGGCCGAAACAGGGCGTGGGAGGGCTGTGTGCGACCCCACACATCCCATTCTCGGCCTACACGGTTTCCTGCAGTACTTTGCTGGCCAAAACGGGGCGCGGGGAGGCTGTGTGAGGCCCCTTGTGCCCCATTC
Source organism: Masticophis lateralis (assembly GCA_030761175.1). Classification (NCBI taxonomy): domain Eukaryota; kingdom Metazoa; phylum Chordata; class Lepidosauria; order Squamata; family Colubridae; genus Masticophis; species Masticophis lateralis. Next base: position 21,315,866 of record JAUDYJ010000008.1, read on the forward strand.
TTGGCCTGCACAGTCTCCTGGAGCACTTTGCTGGCCAAAATGGGGCATAGTGGGGGCCGTACGTGCCCTGTTTTTGGCCTGGATGGCCTCCTGGAACACTTTGCTGGCCAAAACGGGGCGCCATTTTGATTGCCAGAGGCACCACGGGCCGGTCCTTTGCTATTTCCAGGCTGGCCTCATGGGCCACTCTCAGGAATTTGATCCTGATCAGCTCAAGGGTGACTCAGCCTTCCATCCTTCCGAGGTGGGTAAAATGAGGACCCAGAATGTTGGGGGCAATAGGCTGATTCTCAACCGCTTAGAGAGGGCTGGAAAGCACTGTGAAGCGGTATATAAGTCTAAGGGCTATTGCTATAGGTGGGCAGGAGCTGAGGCAAGAAACGGGAACTCATCCCGGCGCGCACGCTCAGGTCTTGAACCCAACCTGTTGGATTTCCAGCTGACAAGCTCAGCGTCTTTAAGGGCCGAGCCATCGCACCTTCTGAGGCAGGATATTTAATGTAACAAAGCAAGCAGAGTCAACGGGATGGTTGACGAAATCCTGCCTCAAATCTCCCGGAGCCACAGGAACAGGGGTTGGTTCTACGTACCTTTACTACCGGTTTGCAACATAGTAAAGTAGTAAAACTTCCCGCCGGTTTTACTACCGGTTCGTGCAAACCGGTGTGAACCAGAAGGTTCCTGGGCTAATCTCTCAGGATTGTTTTGGGGATTTAAAATAAGAGAAGGAAGTACCCTACATTGGATTTCTGAAGGAAAAGTAGGATCTAAATCAGGGAGGTCCAACCTTGGCCATTTTAAGACTTGTGGAGTTCAGCCACCTGGGGAATTCTGGGAGTTGAAGTCCACAAGTCTTAAAATGCTGGCTGTCTTAAATGCTCCACAAGTCTGAAAATACTGGCTGGGGAATTCTGGGAGTTGAAGTCCACAAGTCGTAAGTTGCCAATGATGGACACGCCCGATCTAAATCTAATGAACGTTTACAATAGTCTTCTGCAAAGTCTCACAAGCGCTCTTAAAAGATTCCAGGGCAAGCCACCGTCATCTCTCAGAGGCAACATCAGTGCAAACGACCCAAATGACGCCATTTCTGTCTCGCGTTCCCGGCAAATGAAGTCGCTTGCCGAATCTGCAGGGGCACCCATGGTTCCTATCAATTTCTGAGCCAGACAGCATCAATGCCACGGGAGACAATGTTCAGCTTCTTCCTCGGATAGCCACAAGAGATTCCGTGCACGTCTCACTGCCGTGTACTTTGTGGTTCTGAAGGGTTTGCTCCAGCGAGCAACTTTCTAAGTGCTTGTTTTCCGCCTCTCTACTCGAGTTTGTGTTTTTCTGCCAGTGCTGTGTTCTCTGATATATATATATATATATATTTGCTATCTTGTATTATAATTATTGGATTTGATTGCACTTTAGCATGCCGTGCGCCAAGTAGCTTGGAGGCCTCTTCTAGCAAAAGGAGGAGAGCTTACTGCTATCAACAAATTAATCCAATGTAATAAAAGATGGGCCAAGGTCCTCTGCAGAAGAGAAAGAAAGAGATGAACCAAGTAAATTAAGGAGGACATTAATTTACCTAAGCACTGCCTTGGTTGCAGGCAAAGAATCTAGAGCCGGGGTGTCAAACTCGATTTCACTGCATCAAGATTGTGTTTGACCGTGTGTGTATGTGCGTGGCTAGGATGGGCGTGGCCAGCTCAACGTCACTCGTGTCGGGGGCGCCTGTGGTGGTCCGAGCGCTCTGCCAGCGAAAACGGGCTCCTGAGCTTCATTTTCGGCTGCAATGACCTCCTGCAACCCTCTCCCAGCGAAAACACACGCAGCCCTCCCGCGCTCTGTTTTCATTGGCAGAGGCCCCGCGGGCCGGTCCTTTGCTGTTTCCAGATCAAAGCACCCCTTTGAAGTAACGACGACCGGGCGGGTGGGCGGAGCCTCGAGCTGCCATCACTACCGGTTCTCCGAACCACCGGCCGTCATCGCTACCAGTTCAGCCGAACCGGACTGAACCGGGAGCATTTCACCACTGCCTAGCTTCCTCAACCTCCTACTAAAGGCAGCAATTAACATCCAGCTGCAGTAATTCTGTGAGTTCAATCCTAGCCAGGCTCAGGGTCGACTCAGCCTTCCATCCTTTCTAAGGTGGGTAAATTGAGGACCCAGTTTGTGGGGGCAATAAGCTGACTTTGTATAAATATATACAAAAGTATGAAGGCTATTGCTTAATGCATTGTAAGCCGCCCTGAGTCTCCGGAGAAGGGCGGCATATAAATCAAATTAAAAAAACAACAACTGTTCATCATGTGGTGTAGCTCCAAAGCCTTTATTATCTTCGTTGCTCTTCTTTGCACTTTTTCTAAAGTCTCAGTATTTTTCTCATATGGTAGTGACAAGAACTACATTCACTGTTCCAAGCGTGGCCTCAGTAGTGTGGTCTACTGCTGTATATATGCTGGTGTAGTATATCGCCACAGGCACTCTTCCTGTATAGTATGGCTTCACTATAAAGTGGTGCGGTGGCCTAGAGGTGGAGCCCTCGTCTCAGAATCAGGAGGCTGTGAGTTCAATCCTAGGTAGAGGCAGATATTTCTCTCTCTGGGCACACTGAGAATATATCTGCTGAAAAAAAACTCCACCTTGGCGACAGGAAGGGCATCCGGCCAGTAAACACTCAGCTCCATTCAGTTACCCAGACTCCACCCCGCAAGAGGTCGTTAAAGGGCAGGGGTGGGCTTCAAAAGTTTTAGCATGGGATTCTCTGCCTGGTTGCTGGGTGGGCGTGGCCATGGTGGGCGTGGCCTAGTCGGCCCTCTGCACCCCAATGGGAAGGTACATTTTTGCCCTCCCCAGGCTCAGGAGGCTTTCCTTGAGCCTCTGGGAGGGCAAAAACAGCCTCCCCAAGCTCCGGAGGCCCTCTGGAGGCCAGAAATGGGCCTGTTTCCGGTCTTTCCGAACTTCCGGTAGGCCCGTTTTCACCCTCCATGAGCCTCCATCCGTGCCCTGCACTTACCTGCACCCAAAACAGGCCGCATGGAGACTCCTGGGAGGGGTGGGGTGGGGTGGGCAGGGCCCAGCCAGGAGTAGAATTGGGGGTTCTCCAAACTGCACAGAATTTTAGCTAGACGTTCTCCCAAACCCCTGCGAACCCCCAGCATCCCACGCCTGTTAAAGGGAGATGATGATGCTTCACTCTAAAGTAGTATGATCACTGTGCGTGATTTTGATGCAGAATCCCTCGCGTGCCCTTGTTGCAAACCAGTAGTAAAGTTAAGTAGAATCCAGCCCTGAAGTGGTGCTCAAGTAGGACTCCTCTATCCCTCTCACAGTTATCCTTCTCAGTCAAAGGACTGAGCAAAGTACTACTGTGTTTCCCCGAAAATAAGACCCTGTCCTATATTTTTTTTGAACCCTGAAATAAGCGCTTGGCCTGATTGCCATGTGCTCAAAAGCCCGATTGGGCTTATTATCAGGGAATAATGTCTTATTTTGGGGAAAACAGGGTACCTATCCTGTACCTTTGCATTTAGTTTTTCTTACTTACTTAGATCTTACTTAGTGCCAACCGTTATGTTGAAGAAGACAGAACTGCCTTTGCAAACCGCATCGAAAGGGAGCTAGGCAGGAGGTGCGTTTCTTCAGATAGGCACAAACAATATTTGCCTGCAAAATCGTGAGAGGGAGATAAATTTATCTTGACTTTCTCAGCTGCCCTTGAAAGGACATCCTTATGGGGGGGGCGGGGAGCGGCCATAGCACTGATGGGTATCACGAGGATGCGGTACTGGTTGCAAATGCGAGGACCATTTATTTGTAAGTCGCATATCTTTTTTCCCCGGTGCCACTGCAACTTCAAACACTCGCTTGATGAACGGCTGTTAAATCGAGGATTAATGGATTTCTGGAAGGAAAAGTTCCAAAATTCCAAAAGAAGGCGATGTCACCTTTGATGGGAGGCACGTATCTTTGTCGATGTGGTGGCAACTCCCGAGGCTGTTATTTGCTGCCTGGCCAATATTTCTGGCTGCCTGCAGGTGTCTCTCGACCGATGTGGTGAGCCAGCATTCAGGACCCCCCCCCTTTCCCCCCCCCCGCCTCTGTGCATCGATTGCGTCCATTAATCTTTATCTTTTTGGCGCACTCATTCATGGGAAAAGCCGAGAACAGATGGAAGCGCATCAGAGGGCATCTGAGGACAGCGGCTGGGAGGGGCAGCTGCCTCTGCGAAGAGAGAGCCTCTACTGAGCATGCTCCCTGGCTGCAGCTGAAGGACGAGGCGATGCCCAAGAGTTGTTCTATTCTCCCAGCTAGCAAAACAGATTGTGCCAATAAGCGTAGCAGCACCGGAGAGCATCTTGTTTGGAGAGAAGAAAAGTCTGCCCACAAGCCAACCACCATTGCCTCGAACAATGCACAAAACGATGCCCTTCCCCTGCCCTCCACCCACACCCCCACCCCTAGATGGGGGTCACGGTGGGGATTTTCTTTGGAGGGGGGTGGGAGTAAGTGGCTGTGTGTCCCTTGGCCTTTCTCCAATTAAGCAGCCTCGTTTTTTTTCACTCTGCAAAGCAGGGAGCGACAAAAACGCTTCTGACAGGGATTTATTTCGTTATTTATTTATTCCCCATTTTGAAAACCACAGATGCATCTAATTGGCAATCTTGACACACACACACACACACACACACACACACACTCCTGGCAGTGCCAATCTTGTGTCTTCCATGCGAGCGGGGAGCTTTTTCCAGAAAGGGAAGGCAGTTACGAGCCCTTTCCAGAGAAGATAGGCGAGGCATCCGTAGGGCCAGTAGTGCTCTTAAGAATAAAAATGTAGATCCTAAAAAGCTATCCTGTATGTATCCGAACTTGCCATCTAAGTGTTGGAGATGTGATTGTGATGATGCCACTTATTTTCATATATGGTGGACTTGTAAAAAAGTTAAAGCATTTTGGATAAAAATATGGTGGATTATCCAAAATATTCTTAAAAAGAAGATAAAGTTTACTCCACAGTTGTTCTTGCTGGGTATAATTACAGATTGTACGGTTATAGAGACTAATTTGATTTTAAATTTAATAACCGCAGCAAGACTTTTGGTGGCGCAGTACTGGAAGAAGGAAGACTTGCCTACTACTCAAGAATGGACACTAAAAGTAGCAAATTTAGTAGAGATGGCTAAAATTTCAGCATATTTGAAGGATCACTCAAATGAAAAATATATTTTGGAATGGAAAAAATGGATTGATTATATTCAAAGCAATTTTTCGGATTAAAAAGTTTCAAATAGCTTACGAATGAATAAAGAGATTTTAGAAAAGTATTTAAATTTAGTTAAGTAAAAGGGGAGTTAAAGCACAAGAGGGAGATGGGAGTCTATAGTTAGTTAGCATATGTTAGATTATGATTGTTAAATGCTATACCCTGTAATTTTGCTCTGGGAAGTACTGGGGGGGAGGGTTGGGGGAGGAGGGAGGTGGGATGGGGAAACATTTGTAAAACTTATTAAAACTTTTTAATAAAAAAAAAGAATAAAAATGTAAGAGGGAGAAAGGGAAAGCCATGTAGAAAGTAAAAAATAAAATAAGAGTGGCTGTCTGAACGGAAGCAAGCCAGAGTTTAGGATTCTTTTCTCCAACCTGATTCCCATCGTGGCTTAAAATAATATTGCTTGCATCCTCCCTTTCCCTACGGGAAGTGTCCTTACTCTTTTATTTTATCTTCACAGGACTCCTGCAGCAAACAGGCTCTTTAAAGATTAATGAATGTATATTAAGTCACATGATTCCACAGATTATATTCCACGATTAGATTGAGAAGAAAGTCATTTTGCATAAATGAGAGTTCAAGGGAACAGGGACCCCAGGGGTACGCTTTCAGAGCTAGCTTTCTCTGCACCGCTTGCCTTCTGTTTCTGCTTTTAGAAAGGTTGCTAAGATGATTTGTTCTCTGTTGCTTTCAATAACATTTCATACCAAGAACCAATTTTAGCCTCTCAGAGTGGCAGGAAACAAAACACATCACATAATGGGCTTTGTTGACACAACATACTGACCCAACGATTGAAATAGACAGGCTCAGAGAATCTGATTTTTTTGAATCTACATGACCCAGGAATGGTGAACTCATTACATGCCCTGGATCTGTAGGACTTGCTGGTGGGCTAGGGTTTCCTCAAATTTAGCAACTTTTAAGATGTTAGGACTTCAGTTCTCAGAAATCCCCAGACAAATTGAGTCAAAGGTGTGTGTGTGTGTGGGTAGGTGCTGAGATTTTCTGTTAAGGCCTGAAGGCCCATAAAGTAGAGGAAGCGGGATCTGATAGATGACCACTGGATAACTTTCTATTCACTATATTCTAAAAGCAACTATATTCTAAAAGAGGATATGCATTCTGGTTAGAGAATGTACAAACTCGGCTTAAAATCCTTTGATACTCTAAGAGGCCCCTAACTTGTCAGAAGATAGGAACATTCTAATGACAAACAGCTAAAAGGTTAGTAAGACCAAGGATATCCACCTGGGCTGGAAGTCGTTTATCAACAGAAGAATTTATGCTTCAGTAATTGACAGAAGAATTATGATTGTTTGGCAAGGATAATGTAAAACTTTAGTAATTAGGAAATGTCAATTAAATGTAACAAATGTATGTTAACCATATATGGAAAGTTGCTGTGTTAGCAGAATCCTTTGTTTAGAAGGGTATAAGAATTGTCGTGTAATCACTGTCTCTTCATTCAGAACTCAGATGGGAATCGAGTTCTGGATCTTGCGCAATAAACCTGACTCTGTCTGACCCAATGGGATGTCTCTTATATCCTTTCTTCCATAACACCCAGGCTGAGTCTCTGCCTCTGGCACTACATCCTCTTCAGCCTCCTCGCTGTCTGATGTCAGCGCCGGCTGTGCTGGTTGTGCCAGCTGCTGGCACAACACCATACCAGCCTCCTCGTCGTTGGGATCAGACATGATCTGCACAGGCCACTGGTGGGCCACAACACTGTGGCAAGCTGGCAGTGGTGAGTTAGCCATAGCAAATTGGCCGCAGCCAGTTGTCCTCGGCCCTTCTGAAATCTTGCCAAGAAAAGTTCAGGGACTCTTTTAGGCAGTGAGCAGAAGCCAATACTGACACAAAGTACACACACACACTCACTCACACACACACACGCACACACACAAAAGACCTTGATGAGGGAAACATACAAATAGCAAAAGCAATATTGGGGGTATAGAAATCACACACTCAGCTGTAAAAGCTGCAGGAGCAGCAGGAGATATATTCCCAGTGACTTTTGACTTGACTGGTCATAGCTCCTGGATAACCTTCTCCGGAAGTATTTCCAAAGCTGTTGCTAAGAGTCTGCAATTGAATCAAGACCTGAGCGACACACAGAACGAATTTTAACGTGGAGAAAAGCAAAGTTTTCCGCTTAAGCAGGAAAAATCAAAGGTATATGTACAGATTAGGTGAGACCTGGCCCCAAAAACAGTCACTGGGTGAGGGACCTTGGAGTCCTAGTGGACGATCACTTGAATGTGAGAGAGAAGAGAAGAGAAGAGAAGAGAAGAGAAGAGAAGAGAAGAGAAGAGAAGAGAAGAGAAGAGAAGAATCTAGCTCTTATCTATTCTAGTTACAGTGGCAATGCGTGTACCCTTTAGAAGAGCGGAAAACCAGGTTAAGAGAAGACTGTTATGGCAAAGGAAGCTATCTATAGGCGGTCACTAAGAGTTAACACCGGCTTCATGGCATGAAATCAATCGGAGAAGAACAAGTTTTTATGCTTGGTTCCAGCCAACTTCTTACACGGGCAGAGTCAGTGTGTTTAGTAATATTACGCTAATTGAATCTGAAGTGTGCTTTTGCATTCCTGTTTCTAGAAATCCAGATGGTGCTTGTTTGACTTTGGATAAAGGTTTGATTAAAGTCGTGCCAGGATGAGTTGGGTGTCCAGTTTTCTTTTCTTTTTTTGGGGGGGGGGGGGAAATGTTTTTCAGTTTTATTTCTCATACACGTAATATAAAATGTACATTTTCTTATACATAATTATAGCCTGGGATAGCTCAGCAGACTAAAGCCTGTTATTAACATTCAGCTGTTTGTAATTACTGTAAGTTCGAATCTCACCAGGCTCAAGGTTGACTCAGCCTTCCATCCTTTCTAAGGTAGGTAAATTGAGAACCCAGTTTGTGGGGGCAATAAGCTGACTTTGTATAAATATACAAAAGTATGAAGGCTATTGCTTAACGCATTCTAAGCTGCCCTGAGTCTCCAGAGAAGGGCGGAATATAAATCTAATTAAATAATAATAATAATAATAAATCCTACATATAAATGTTTTCCTTAAAGAAAGCATTAAAATAAGCCATTTTAATTACATTCGGAGTTGCTCTTCTACCCTTTCTTACCTCATTTTGCAACAACCCTTCTTCTCCTCCTCCTCTTTCCCTTCCCTCCCTCCTCTCCTCTCCTATTTATTATTATTTTTATTGGTTCGATTTATATGCCGCCCTTTCTCCGGAGACTCAGGGCGGCTTACAATGCGTTAAGCAATACCCTTCGTACTTTTGTATATTTATACAAAGTCAGCTTATTGCCCCCAAAATCTGGGTCCTCATTTTACCTACCTTAGAAAGGATGGAAGGCTGAGTCAACCTTGAGCCTGGTGAGATTTGAACTTATAGTAATTGCAGGCAGCTGAATGTTAATTACAGTGATTTAGTCTGCTGCGCCACCAGGCTCTTCATATTTCTTTTCTAACCATATATAAAATCTTCCCCATGTCTTGAAATACACATAGAATGTCCTGTTTTCATTTGGGTTTCCTGTGGCTGGCCGGCCAGCCGCCCTCGGACACTAACCAGACCACCGTATTTTCACCCTAACATAATGTGTTATTCCAATTACAGGTAAGTCCTTGACTTACAACAGTTCATTTAGGAACCATTCAAGGTTACAATGGCACTGAAAAAAAGGGACTGATGACCATTTTTCACCCTTACGACCAGTGGCGAAATCCAAATTTTTTTTACTACTGGTTCTGTGGGAGTGGCTTGGCGGGCGTGGCAGGGGAAGGATACTGCAAAATCCCCATTCCCACCCCACTGGGGGGCCAGCCATGATCACGTGATCAAAATTCGAATGCTGGGCCATCGGTTCGTACTTATGACCGTTGAATCCCTCCAAGGCACGGCGATCCCTTTTTGCAATCTTTTGATAAGCAAAACACGTCAGGAAGCCAGATTCACTTAAGAACCGTGGCAAGAAAAATCGTAAAATGGGGCAAACTGGCTTAAGAAACGTTTCCCTTAACAGCAGAAACTTTGGGCTCAATTATTGTCGTAAGTCGAGGAGCACCTCGACTTCCGATATTTAGGTATTTAGATTTCTCTCCAGCGTTTATTTACGCAACTCAGGGCAGTATGGAGAACGCTCTCCTTCCTCCTTTTGCACAACAACGATCCTGCGAAGTAGGCTGGGTTGCTCAATCTCCCGGGTCCTAATCCTGCACTTTACCTACTACTCTACATTTAACTGATAGGTCTATGGAGATTCTCCATCAATCAGGTTATGGTTGCTTTTTTTTCAAGAGGCACCCAGATTTTTTGCTTTTTCTTTTGAAGACATTTTGCTTCTCATCCAAGGAGCTTCTTCGGTTCTTCAGACCAGTCAGAACCGAAGAAGCTTCTTGGAGGAGAAGCGAAACTCCTTCAAAGAAAAATCAGAAAGTCCAATTGCCTCTTTGAAAAAAAACAAAAAAAAGCACCTTTGGGAGCTAACTGATATGTTGAACTGATGATTGACAGTCCTTGGGAAAAATCAAGAACTTTGGGATGACTATGATTATAGGGAGAAGCCTCGACTCCTGGCGATTTCACGGGAATGTCCATGTCTTGCAATGGTACAGAAACATCCTAACTCTGACTGCTTCTGGGATATTCTGTCCATTCCCCCACAACCCAGCCTACGGACCAGAGCTTTCCTGGCGGTCTCCTTTCCAAGGCCTGAATCCAGACCCAATACTGTCTTGGTGTCAGACAAGGTCAGTCAAGAGCTGCAATCCGATTGAGTCTAACAGGAACCCTCTGCTCACGCGGGAGACCTGTAACTAGGGATTCAAATCGCTGGAACTGATTGACAAGCTCGGCGTCTTAGCCCCTGAGCCACTTAGTCGGGGGGCCCACGAAGTAAACCCAGGGGTCTCCAAACTTGGCCACTTTTGGGCTTGTGGACTTCAACTCCGGCTGGGGAATTCTGGGAGTTGAAGTCCACAAGCCCAAAAGTGGCCAAGTTTGGAGACCCCTGAAGTAAACCACAATTCGATTTACCCAGTGGAAACAGAGGCCAGCACTAAAGTGGCTTCCCCCTATCTCTTGCTTTTCCAGCCTTCTCCCAGCTTCAGGGATAGACTGCCTCGGGAGAGGGAAGCTCCACTTGGCAATGCAAGGCGGTTCTTTCTTCTCCCAGCGCCTTTGCCAGAAGGGAAAGTCCCGAAGGAGGGCTGCTGAGCCCGGGGCATCAGGGAGGGGCGTCCCTGCTTGCAAGGCAGGCGGGCGGGCGGACGGTAGCGGGGTGGGTGGCGGGTGTCAGCCCGTCCGAAGAGGCAGGGGCGGCGGCGAGGACAGCTGCCCGTCCCGGCTTTGCGTGGCGGCAGCTCGCAGCCCGGCGGCGGGTCTTACGTGCGCGCCGAGTGTCCCGGCGGCTGCTGCATCGTGCGCTCGGCTCCTTCGCGGCGGCGGCGGCGGCTCCTTCGTCACCGCGCCCGTCCGCAACAGCCGATTGACAGCGGGGGAGGGGAAGGATCGGGCAAGGGGGGAGAGAGAGAAAGAAGTGAGGGAGAGGAGGAATGGGAGAGAGGGAGGGAGAGAGAAGGAGTGGGGGAGAGGGAGGGAGAAGGAGAGGGAGAGGGATAAGGAGAGATAAAGAGGAGGAGGAGGAGAGAGGAGTGGGGGAGAGGGAGAGGGAGAGAGAAAAAGAGGGATAGGGAGAGAGAAAGAGAAAGAGAAGAAGGAGAGAGGAGTCGGGGAGAGGGAGAGAGAAGGAGTGGGAGAGAAGGAGAGAGGAGGGAGAGAGGAGTAGAGAGAGGAGAGGAGAGAGGAGGGAGAGAGAGGAGTGGGGGGGAGATAAAAAGAAAGAGAAAGAGAGAGGAGTAGGGGAGAAGGAGAGAGAAGGAGTAGGGGAGGGAGAGAGAAGGAGTGCGAGAGAGGAGTAGGAGAGAGGGAGAGATAGAAAGAGAGAGTGAGAGAGAAGGAATGGTAGGGAGAGAGGGAGGGGGAGAGAGAAGGAGTGGGGGAGAGAGAGGAGAGAGAGGAGTAGGGGAGAGGGAGAAGGAGAGGGAGAGGAAGAGAGAAGGGGGTAGGGGATAGGGAGAGAGAAGGAGTGGGAGAGAGGAGAGAGAAAGAGAAGGACAGGAGAGGAGTGAGAGTGAAGGAGTGGGAGGGAGAGGGAGAGAGAGATAGAAAGAGAGGAGTAGGGGAGAGGGAGCGGGAGAGAGAAGAAATGGGGAGAGAGAAAGGAGTGAGGGAGAGGAGTGGGGCAGAGAGGAGTGAGAGTGAAGGAGTGGGAGGAAGAGAGGGAAAGAGAAAGAGGAGTGGGAGAGAGGAGGGAGAGAGAGAAGGAGTGGGGGAGAGATAGAAAGAGAAAGAGAGAGGAGTGGGGGAGAGAGGAGAGAGAGAAAGAGGAGGGAGGGGGAAGAAGTGGTAGGGAGAGAGGGAAAGAGAGAGAAGGGGGGAGAGAGAGAGAGAAAGGGGGGGGGAGAGCCAGAGCGCCAGCCCTTTCTCTCGCCCCCTCCCCTCCTCGCCGTGTTCCTCGGAAGCCCCCCCCCCTTAAGCGGCCTGTGCCTGCCCCTCCCTCCCCTCCCCTGGGCTCCAACCCGTTGCTGCGGGGCTTTAACCAGCCAGACCAGGCTCAGCCCCGGGGGCGGGGGAGGGGGGGGCTGCGTCTCCCCGCTGCGGGACCCCCAAGGCCGCCTGTCTCCCGTCCTGCCGCCCCGGGTCAGAGGAGGCGACGGCCGCCTCCCCGGCTGAGCTGAGCTGGTGCGCGGCACGTTTTCCGCGCTGGAGGGAAGAGCCGCGCAGCCCCCGGGCAAGGCAAGCCCTGCAAGCCGCATCGGAAACGGGAGCGCCGGGGTCGTGGGAATGGGGCGGCGGGAGGCGCGCGCACACACACACACACACACACGATCTGGCGAGCCCGGGCCGAAGCGCGCATGCCCGGCTCATCGATCCGTGGCCGAGCACGAGCACCCGCCGAGGGTTCATCCGAGGTAAGGCGAGGAGGGGGGCGAGGAGAGCCCACCGCGCTCCCGCGCCCGGATGAGCGCCGCCCTGCCCGCCTGGCTCCTTTGACGGGAGGGAAGGAAGGAAGCGCCGCCCGCAGTGCGTCGAGAGAGGCTCCAGCGCCGCGGACGGGGCGCGCCCCCGAGGGCTGGGGAGGGGAGAGGCGCGCCCCCGACGCCTCTTCCCCCCCCCCGCCATCCCCGTCCTCATGTGAACCGGCGCCCCCTCCTCTTCCTCCGTCCCCCCCATCCCCCTGTCGGCCCCCGCCCCTTATTTCCAGACTGCCGGGCTTGCAGCGCCCCCTCCTCTTCCTCCGTCCCCCCCCGTTCTCCTGCGAACCCCCGCCCCATATTTTGCAGTGCCCCCTCCTCTTCCTCCCCCCCCTCCTGTGAACCCTCGGCCCCCACCCCATGTTTCCAGACTGCCAGGCTTGCAAGCGCCCCCTCCTCTTCCTCCGTCCCCCTCCATCCTTCTGTGAACCGTACGCCCCCCGCCCCATATTTTGCAGTGCCCCCTCCTCTTCCTCCATCCCCCCCACCCTCCTGTGAACCCTCGGCCCCCGCCCTATATTTCCAGACTGCCTGGCTTGCAGCGCCCCCTCCTCTTCTCCGTCCCCCCCCATCCCCGTCCTCCTGTGAACCCCCGCCCCTGTCGACCCCCGCCCCATATTTCCAGACTGCCGGGCCGGGCTGGGCTTCCAAGTGCCACTTCATCTTCCTCTGTTGCCCCACCCTCGTCCTGCTGTGAACCCTCGCCCCCTACCCCATATTTTGCGGTGCCCCCTCCTGTTCCTCCATCCACCCCGCCAGTCCTCCTGTGAACTCTCCTGCTCCCCTCCCCATATTTCCAGACTGCTGGACTTGCAAGCGCCCCCTCCTCTTCCTCTGTCCCCCCCCCGTTCTCCTGTGAACCCCCGCCCCATATTTTGCAGTGCCCCCTCCTCTTTCTCCATCCCCCCACACCCTCCTGTGAACCCTCGCTCCCCCCCCCATATTTCCAGTCTGCCGGACTTGCAGCGCCCCCTCCTCTTCCTCCGTCCCCCTCCATCATGTGAACTGTACCCCCCCATATTTTGCAGTGCCCCCTCCTCTTCATCCCCCCACCCTCCTGTGAATCCTCGGCCCCCACCCCATATTTCCAGACTGCCAGGCTCGCAAGCGCCCCTTTCTCTGTCCCCCCACACGTCCTCCTGTGAACCCTCACCCCCCCACCCCATATTTTGCAGGGCCCCCTCCTCTTCATCCCCCCACTCTCCTGTGAACCACCGCCCCCCCCCCCATATTTCCAGCCTGCCAGGCTTGCAGCGCCCTCTCCTCTTCCTCTCTCTCCCCCTCCTCCTGTGAACCGTCACTCCCCGCCCCATATTTTGCAGTGCCCCCTCCTCTTCCTTCCTCCACCCCATATTTCCAGCCTACTGGGCTTGCAGCACTCCCTCCTCTTCCTCTGTTGCCCCCCCAAAAAAACACAGGCTCCCCACCTGCCCTCTGCCCATTGTCCCAAGACAGGCTGATCCCACCCGGGGGGGGGGGCAAAAATGGGAATCCAGCCAGCTGCGACTTTTCAGCTCCCGTGCTCCACGTTTTTAGTAGGGACCCCCCCTTTCCCCTTTTCGGTCTTGCTGGATGGGACCATGGGCCCCATCGTCTCAAGCTAGCTTTGCTTCCAAGCAAAAAACCCTGGTTGTTGGGCACAGGCTGTGTTTTGCATCCCTCTCTCAACCCTCAACTGTAATTGAACTAAACCACAATGGCTCAAAACAGAGCTCGGCCGAGCTGCCTCTTAACGTTTTGCATCCTGCAGACCAGGATGTGAAACCATAATGGCCATTGCTTTAGTTTACCATGTTATGTGATATCCCACTATTGTGGTTTGTTAAATACCGTTTGGGGATGAGCATGCAAAGAGCCGCAGGAAGCATTCTTACTTGTTTTTTTTACTAAATCCTAGTTTGTTCAGCTACAACTCTAATCCACGATCTTTACTCTTGTCTGTCTGTCTAATGCAGGCTTGGGTTTGCGCAATCCATTTACAGATATTTAATTTAATCATTGTGTTTATAATTCCATTAGGATAACCTGCCCACCCCCATTAAAAAGAAAGTGAAAAACTTTATTACTGGAGAGAAAGCCGGAAGGGGAAATTCACGTGCAAATTTTGATATTAAACTGATTTCATAACAAGAAATTGTGCTCTGTTCCTTTGCCGATTTCACACAGGAGTCTTGATGGAATAAAATAGAATTATTACTAAAATGAATATAATAATGTGCATTGTTGCACATTACTCCGACTAGTGTTTTTATTATTTTGAAAGGGTTTTTTAGGCCAGTGAATTATCTTATTTAAGAATTTAAGAATAAGATAAATAAACTATTGTACATTTTAGGGCCTCATAATCTGCAGGGCCCACCAAAACTTCAGAAATTTTTGGCTTCTGGAATTTCATATGGCTTTTTATGTACTGTCGTTTTAAAAATGTAGTTTATGTAGTTTAAATGGTTTTGTAGGTAATTAACCTGATAAGTCCTCATTTCTGTATTTTCAGGCTTATAATGAAGAAAATCGCTGAGAACAAAATACAAGAAAAAAAAAGCAGCAACTTTAAATAAGTTGCTATTATTTATATCCCGCCTTAATTATTTTTACAAATAACTCAAGGCAGCGAACGTTCCTATAACAGTCCTTCCTCCTTCTGTTTTGCCCAAAAACAACCCTGTGCGGTAAATACAGGTTCCTTGATTTACGATCGCAAATTGAGCCCCAAATTTCTGTGGCTAAACAAGACAAGTTGTTAAGATGAGTTTTGTCCAGTTTGATGACTTTCCTTGCCACAGTTGATTTAACAGCGTCTTCCTTCTGTCGGATTTACCGTGCCGATTTTGAAAGAACATGGAAAGCTGCTCTTTGGAGAACTTTTTGAGAAGTTTTTCTAGTTCTAAAATATCCTTTTGAAGGTGTGGTGGGCAGAATGGAACACAGTGCTCCATGTTTTGGAGCTATTTCCTAATAGCTTTGTTTTTACTTGCGTGCTTAATGTAATTTGCCTCTTTTTTTTTAATAATTTAGGACAGTGATGGTGAACCTTTTTGGCACTGAGTGCCCAAACTGGAGCCCCGGAAACTTGAAGTCCAGCTGGCCAATGCACTGGTCAGGTTTCTGGCACACGCATGCCTGCCAACCAGCTGGTCTTCACACATGCCAGAGCGCTGGAAACCTGAAGATCAGGTGACCGGAACATGTATGTGCACTGGCCAGCTGGTCTTTGGGTTTCCGGGGCTCTGGGACACGTAAAGATCAGCTGGCTGGCGCACACACGTGTTGGAAATCAGAAGAGCAGCTGGCGGTGGTGCGCATACCCACAGAGAGGGCCATCACGGACTTTGGGCATTTTCCTAAAAAAACAAGGAGCCATTATGGGGAATCGGGTTGATTCCTGTCAGACGATGCAGATAGGAGAAAAATGCAAAAAAATGATGGCCCAGAAAAGAATCTTTTTATTCCACCAGTTCTTGTAAATTCCCCACTACCACCACCATTTCTTTTCGAAATAAAATTGCTTACTCTGGTTTGTAGCGTGGTCTCTGGGTTGATATCAGCAAGTGGAATACTAGGAAGGCGGAATGCAAAGCAGTAAAAAAATAAATCAGAGATTGAAAAAAAAATGGCTTAAATCAATGGAGGCTGCACTGTTTATCAACAGAGAACCTCGATGTGCTACTCAAGCTTTACTTGTGCTTTGTAGCCTCTTTTGCATTGACAAAGGATTCAATCAATTTCTTTTCCCTTTGCACATATATGCTAGTTGTTCCCGACTCTATAGGGGGCAGTGCTCATCTCCCTTTCAAAGCCGAAGAGCCAGCGCTGTCCAAAGACATCTCCATGGTCATGTGGCCGCATGACTCGATGCCAAAGGCGCACGGAACGCTGTTACCTTCCCACCAAAGGTGGTCCCTATTTTTCTACTTGCATTTTTTATGTGCTTTCAAACTGCTAGGTTGGCAGAAGCTGGGATAAGTCACGGGAGCTCACCCCGTTACGCGGCGCTAGGGATTCGAACTGCTGAACTGCCGGCCTTTCAATCGACAAGCTCAGCGTCTTAGCCACTGAGCCACTGAGTCCCTTATAGTATGTACCCCAAATTCCCCTAACTCACAAAGTTTTGCCTTTTACACTTACCAGCAGGCTGCCAGCTAGGTGTTTAGCAGGTGAATCAACAGGTATCAAATGCTGTAACCTGAGCTGAATAAGCTGCAACCTTCGTACGTGGAAACCTTTTTGTAGAGTATTTCTTTGGGTCCAATATCCCACGTACAACGTTTGATCAACAAGGATTGGGGCAGTGGTGCCCAGAGAAACAAGAACAGGATTGAATGATCACCATGGGTCGCTATATCTGTAGGGACAATCCCACGATATGCAGGCAGTTTTCAGCATTTTTGCACATAGTATTCTACGCACTTTGTTCTGCTTGCTTTTACGTTGTTAAGATTTATGTCACCCATTTCTTCCGTGAGCTCAAGGCAGTTTACACAGGAGTGTCTCTTAGTTGTACCTCCGTAAAACAGGTTGGGCTGAGAGAGAGAGAGAGACTGGGTCAAAGTCACTCAGTTTCCTCCCATTTTGCTAAAATTGTAAAGCAGAGCCCCGTGACTTCTGAAAACAGGCCTGCCTTCTGTAACTAGAATTTTTTTTTTAAACCTGCCTTATAAAAAAAAGCAACTGATTTCAAGGCACTCCCTGTTAAACTCACTCTATTTTGAGACCAAAGAGGGAAAATGTGACAAAAGGAATACAAGGGAGGCTACATTGACCTCCTTGACTAAAAGACTGGTTATGTGTTTTGGTGTTTTGTGAATAAGTATTTGCAGTCACGTGGACTAAAAACTTGTATTTGCTTTTTAAAAGCAAAAAGAAATCACCGGGTGAATTCTGTGCCCAATATTGCACAGTATATTCATTTTTGTACCCTTGCGCTGTACCTGTTTCTTGGGCATGTTTTCTTTTATTCAGTGCATTTTCAAATAAAGGGTTAATTCAATCGGTTAATCGCTCTCCAAACTGCCAAGTTCAATTCTGTAAATTTGGAACATTCTACCTGCTCCCACTATTATTATTTTTTTTTATTTCAATATTTACCGGAAGCTTTCAAGAAAAGACTGCCATTTGTCATAAATGGTGTAGTAGGATGTTGGTCATCTAATCCAACCTCACACCCAAGCAGGAGAGCCTACACCACTTCCGATAAATGGCAGTCCAATCTCATCCTGAAAACTTCCAGGGATGAAGCTCCCGCAAATTTGAAAAAGTTAAATAGGATCAAAGCTACAACAAACTGTTTGGAAGTGGCGAACTCTATCTGTGTACCGAACAGTAGCAGAGTTAAATCTGCTTTAAAGCAAGATTTAAAGCAAGAAGTGCTTGGGCAGACCAATTATTGCTAAAAAAATTTTGCTTTCAGATTCCAGCCCAACAGTCCTTGGGTGGAGCAGAAACCCTCTCTCAGCCTCAGTTTCCTCTATGCCGGGGGTCCCCAACCTTCGCAACTTTTAAGACTTGTGGATTTCAACTCCCAGAATTCTTTGCTGGCTGAGGAACTCTGGGAGTTGAAGTCCACAAGTCTTAAAGTTGCCAAGGTTGGAGACCCCTGCTCTAGACTAAAATGATGATTTAGCTACCATGGTTGAGAAAACACTCTATTGTGTTAAGCCCTAATGATTTTAGGGATTTGGGTTTAGGACATCGTGTACACCCAATCACGATGGCTCATAGGTCTGGTTTATGGCGAAGTATTTTGTGCAACTAGATTTTGGCTTAAGTCAATAAATCATCACTTAGTACATGGCAAAGCCAATCTGTTATGCAACTATTATTCACTGGTCAAAAACGAATAAAACGGTGTTACTGGCCTGCTGGGGCGGCAACTCTTAAAAACAAATTCTATCAGCGTGGAATAAATCCAGATTATTTACAGGAAAATGGCAGCACTAACCCATCCAGAGACCCAAGGGTTCTCTGGTTCTTCAAATGGCATTTTAATAGAATTCGCCCCCACCCCATATTTCACCTTGCAATCATTCCATTTGCAAAAGTCCCAACAGACACACCCACTCACAATTCCCCTGTATGTACAGGACCCCTCCAACCTGAAAAATCTAACCCTACTGCATCAAAACAAAAAAACACACAGACTACCAAGGATGGTTCATTCACTTTTCCGCATACTTTTTATTTGTTACAAACATACAATTTTTAAATATAGACTGTAAAACTCCATTTGCAAAAACCTGCTATTTTAAGGAGCGCTCAACTAGCATGAGGAATTATTCAGGTCATGTGGACATTCTTCTTGTTTCTTCTTTTTTTGCTAGTTAGCTAGTGGTAAATCCAGGACCTGCCTATTTTGACAACAGCCTCTTTAAAAAGCAGTCCTGCTAGCCTCCAGCCCCGCGGCCCACCCCCACCCCCAGGGAAATCAGAATCTAAGCATCAGCCAATGGGCAGCAAGACAACAGGCAGCTCTTGACCCTGCGGAGGATTTGAACTCATTTCCAGCGCTCTGCTTGGCAGGTGAGAAAGGAATCGTCGGTCTTTTCAATGGGTGCTGCACTCTTACCACATTTTCTAAGTCTGAAACTGCACCATGCAGCTAGATCTGCGTATGTAGGTTGCCAGTTAAAGTGCATTTAAATTTTAATAAAAAAATAAACGAGGAATAAACTTTATTATTTTTTTAATTAAGGTACTTAAAAGTGAACTTTTTGGTCTCTCAGCAGATATTCCTGAAATCAGTCCTATATTACTACAAATTTCTAGCATTTATATATTTATAGAGGGGAGCCTTTTCGTGTATATGTATATATATATATATATATATTATAATATAATATAATATAAAATTAGAGTTACTTTTGCATCTAGCAGAGAAACAATTTTATAAATACATACACATGTACACGGACATCTGTTTCTATGTATACAATGTACAAACGTGTGTATATTTACAAATGGGTTGGCTGATTACATTGTATATGATCAATTATCACTTGCACAAGTTTGGGTGAACGCCACATCAAACTCAAAATTATTTGCTTACTTTCTGACATTATACATCCAGCCCAGCAAATTTCCACTCCCTGGCTGTACTAGTCCCCCATAACTTGGCCATTTATTTATTTATTCTATCGTCCTGCCCTCTGGCAGAACCCTTTTAGCGACAGATTTACAGTAACTACTAAGGGGAACTGAGTTAACTCTCAGTTCCTTTCCTGGGGAAAAAAAATTTGGGTCGTTCCAATACAGGACATGTGCTTGCAGATTCCATCCGTTGTGCAAATGTTTGTTCAACTTAAGTTGCAAAAAAAAGAGAGAGAGCGAGAGAGAGCGAGCAGGGTTTCCAAAATCAGAACGAAAGCGTTTCTTCCAGTGGTTTTGGGAGAATGTGGAAGACTGCCAGCACTTCGAGGCCTGGCAAAGTTAACATTAGCAAGAATAAACTCCTTACCACAAGAACAGCCACTGCTCAAAAAGCTCATTGGCTTTTTGTACGTCCCAACTTTGGAGAACCTACTTCAAGTGGGTTTCTCCTGGCTTGTGCATCAGTTGAAGAATCAGTAGCACCAGTGCAAAAACTTTCGCACGGAGAGGCGAGGAGTTCTTAGCTTTGTCTAGCACACTTGGTTAAACACTGAGGAGCCCCGGATGGATAGGCGATCAGTTAGAAAAACACCTTCTTTTGCAGAAGTGTTAAGGATCATCCTTCTGGCTAACCTTTCCAGAAACTAAAAGCGATGAGCCTCTTACTTTTGGCAATAACACACTAACTACCAGGTACCAGGAGGAGGAGTTACTCAATTAAATGCAAGACCAGCATGCCGAAGGGAAAAAAGTTCACCGCAGCTTCACGAATAGGTGGTGTCTATCTACCAAAGCTCTGCCACCCCCTCTACAAAAA
Source organism: Masticophis lateralis (assembly GCA_030761175.1). Classification (NCBI taxonomy): domain Eukaryota; kingdom Metazoa; phylum Chordata; class Lepidosauria; order Squamata; family Colubridae; genus Masticophis; species Masticophis lateralis. The sequence goes on from JAUDYJ010000008.1 coordinate 21,336,086, forward strand.
AAGTGGCCGGCTTCAACTATTCAGGGATTCTGCACAAGCCAGATCAACTCAGGAACTCACCTAGCACGGCAACTTCCAACTGAAACGTAACGGGGCCGATATTTCTAATTTTCAGAAGAGGGGAAACAAACGTGAAAAAAAAAAATAAAATTAAGCCGCATTCTGCTTGTAAATCCCACTTAAGTTCAAATGTGGGGATTTTCTAACCAGCAGGCCTTTCAGCGCAAAAGAAAAAAAAAAATCAGGACAAGAAATTAAAAATTTAGCCTTGGACATTTGCCTAGGTGAAAATGATGAGCAGCGACTGCTGTTTTAAATTATTTTCTTTCTGCAAGTTTTAAAGACAATATCTTGGCTACACAAAGCAGGAGCCAGCTTCAACAAACCATACAACCTTCTGCTTCTTGGCCATGGGTTACTTACTTTGCATTTAAGTGTATATGTACATATATATACACACACAATACATTACAATATTAAGGCTACATAGCAGCATATTACAAATGGCTTTGACAAAGCACACTAAACCTTCCGTACGCCGAATTTCAGAGGTAAAATTTTGTTGGCATTTTGTTAGTCGACATTGGAACTGTGAGCACTGTATCTCCTGGTTAAATTTTAAAATGGAGGGGTTGGAGCAAAAGAGAGTAGCAAAAGAACACTTTCGCTCCTGTGTAAATTCGCCAATATTCCTTATTTAAGTAAGCATGTTGGCAGGGTAATGATTCTCAATAGAAAACCTCCATCGGGAGCAATCCCATTGGCCAGAATTCTACCCCTATGGAGCGTCTTATCATTTTATTCAAATTTCCAAAATTGGACCCAAATCAATAAACATGGCTGGGTTTAAATTCCACAATCATAGAAATTTACGCCGAAATTTAGAGGCCGGAATTCTTTCATGGTATTCAGTGGAATTGTAGACGCTGAGCGTAATTTTAGGCTCGCTCTCTTGACAAACTAGAACTCCTCTGTGCTACAAACTTTATTTTGAAAACCCGCTCCCTTGAGAAGAGTGGCTTGTCAGGCTATAGAGAGGACATCTTGCTCTCTAAAAAAAATCCAATCTAGGTCAAGCTAGTAAAAAATTGCTGTTCCACTGTGCATCTCCATTTGGTAACTGTTCTATTTTTTACACAACCGTACATGATAGTTGCTTTAATGTCTAGACCAGAATAGGGAATTTCACAATGGAAAAAAAAAAACCCACCCAACCCTACTATACATTACAACAGAGAAGCAATGTTAAGTATATTTAAGGTGAAATTAGTCTAGCACCATTGTAGATAACCGTGATTTTACAGGTACAAGAGGTAGTAATCCATCCATGGTTACATCCCGATGTTTGCTTCAGATATTAAACATTTCTTTTAATCCTGCAGGAGACAGCTACTGGATTTTGCTACGTTCCTCTCCTGAATGTCACATTATCTCCAAAACAAAACGAAGCCTAATCTTGGTGTGTGTGTGTGTGTGTAATCACTAATGGGTATAAAAGCTACAAAGTGCAAAAGCTGAGGTTTCTTGGAACCTGCAAAAGGGGGGCGGGGGGGGGGGGGAATGCGAATTATTCCACTTCAACCAGACTTTCCTGTCACCTGCAGTCATAATCTATTAAACCATTGCAATCTATGCAAAAATTTAAGAAGAAAAAAAGTCCTCAATCAAAACGATTCAGTTGAATGTTCAAGCACAACATCTAACTATTGCAATTCTGCTGGCACTAAACGATCGCAAGCAGCAATACCGACAAGACGGCAAGACTTCAGAAAACCTCTCACACACCGGGAACCAAGGCTACCAGAGATTATATTTCAGGCCAGGGGAACAAGCGGGCGTGAAGATTATGCATCTACACACCATGGGTTGTTCATTGGCGTAAAACAAAAAAATCAAAAAATATGCCTGTCACTGCTTGGTATTTGTACTGACTTGGGAAGATACATGCGCAGAGTTGTCACTCACTGCACAGCAAACTTGACTGAGGTCTTCTTTCTACAGTTTTTTTTTTTTAATTTTGAGAAGGAAGGGCACTAGATATCTGGAAGCATTGCTTTGAAACCATCCCCCAGATAACGCTACGAAAATTACAAGGCATCTGACATAAACCCATTCAGTCTGTACTGTAGCTGCTGTGCCTTTGCAGGATTATGCTTGGTGGAACTAAAATGATCTACACTGCGTTTCTTCAGAAATAATTGTGATTACTGCTATTTTAAAAAGAGCATAATGGTCCTTTAGGCTTTAGGAATTTTAGCCTCAGGCATTCCTGTTCCTTTATAAAACTAAATTCATAGCAAACATATTTCAATACGTCGACCCTTTCACCTGTTTATAAAAGGAAGCATAACAATATCATGTTTACGAAGAACTTGCAGATTCGGAATAATTTTGAAGCCAAAAAAAAAGTGCCACTTACATATAGGGAAAGCAAGTTTTGTCTTTCCTCCTTTGAAGAGTCAAGGCCACATTTTGTTTTTTGTTTAAAAAAAAAAGAAACAAAAAAAAAGCGAATATCTGCTGAGAGATTAAATTGTACATCAGATCAAGTACCGTCATCTTTCTATTAAAACTTTTGAGACGTCCAAAAGCATATTTATGCAATGAACAATTTTCTACCAAAATCACAAAACTGCCACCCTCACACGAGAAAAGTAGCCTGAGTTAAGTCACTTTTCAGATGTCTTGTAGAGTCAAATATATTACACCTTTTTGTTTGTTTATTTGTTTGTTAATGACGGGAGTAAATCAAAAACCATCTTCAGCTATTCCAATACCTGAAGCGTGCAGTCAACAAAGGGGCCACTCAATATGAGGGGTTTATTTGAAACCTGCCTCTTGCGCCCATTATCCTGAAAAGTACAAGCAAGGACAGGATCGTTTTAAGTTGTATTTTAGAGACACACTAAAGCAGAAGCTAAAATCTTACTAAAAAAAAATAAATCTGTGATTTTTTAAATTTTTTTTTTTTGTGCAAAGAGGATTCCAGGGTAAGCAACGGGAATTGCTTTCTCTTGGAGGAAGAAAACAAAGATGCAGCCTCTTGGGTTAGGGCCTGCAATCACTCTGAAGCAGATAGCTATGGAAATAGGAACATGGCCCATAACTAGATGTGAGCTAAAGCTATGGGCGTTTATACCTGTATGTCTCGCCTATTTACAATTTTTGGTGCTATACAAGATTTACATTTCGTTTGTACAGCAGATGCACCATTCGAAGGGTAACGCCTAGAAATGCCAGATACAGAGGTTACCCATCCCCCCCCCACCTCTACAAAATCTACACGTAAAGATGACAATGCAGTCCACAAGCCGCCTCAATTCGACACACCTCACGTTCCACAGCTCAACTCCCAAACTTCAGCGGGACGTCAAGCTTGTTTCCCATTGTTTAGGTGTGCAGGATGTGGCAGCTTGTAAAACGCACCGGCACACGGTCCACGAACATCGCTGCAGAAAGAGATCGAGGATATGAGTTAAAACTGCAGCACCGAGAATAGAGAAGCTTTTCATTACTCAAAATGGACATTTAAGCACGGGAGTGTAACAGGAATACTAAAGTTCACTGGAGTTGGGTTGAATCTCCAGGGTAATGGGTTTTTCCTAACGTGGTTGGACACGGCCCCCCGCGTGAACAGCGGCTCATCCGAACGGGACGCCCAAGGTGCCCGCTTGCAAACTGCAGAAAGCCGATCACTGAGGCGAACTACGAGAGACGTAGAGAACAGGGATGCAATACGTTCAGATATGGTCTGTGCAAGATGGCGGTAGCAGCCGGGAAGGCAGAGGTTTCTAAATGCTTAGCCATAAGCAATGGAGGCGCCCTCTCCAACAGAGGTCAAATTAATTTGAAAAGTATCTGCAGCCTCCACTGTGGTTTAAGCCCAGACGTTTTAAGCTCTATAAGGGGGAAAGGAATATATATATATTTTTCCCCATTCTCCAACAAGCAGAAGGGATGGCTTCCCCGCTGAAATTCGCTGCATCTAAGCAAAGCTTGTGGCACCAGAATTAATCCCTCCCTAGAATGACTCTTGGGCATTAACCTAACGTAGCACGATAGCCTCAACATTTGCGGAATCAGTTAAAACGCCTCTAACTTATACGGGAGCACAAGCAGGCCCAACTCGTCACCCTAACTGCACACCTTGAAGGGGGTCATGTATCACTTGGTATACTCATTATCAGTATTAGCTGGTCTGCAATGGCCCTTCTTGGTTGCCAAAGGCAACACCATATATGGAAACGCTCCTTGCTTAAACAACTGATATGCTTCTGTCCGCTTCTTCCACATACTTTTTGGGCAGCTAATTATAGCTTATTATAGTCCCTGGCCAGGGGCAGTCAAACTCCTGCCACTACCATGTAATACAAAGGTAAGGCTACTTACTACAATTCAGCCCAAAATACCCCCCCTCCCCCACCAAAGGTTCTCCTGAAGAGGAGAGGTACTGCATCTTTGCAAGAACTGGCTCATGGCAGCTGAGCAACAAAACAAAACAAAACAATAAAAAGTGTGTGTGTGTGGGGGGGGGGGGATTGATTACCACTAACGCAACAAAAAAAATGTTGGTCTATACAAGTATTATACACTGTTTTAAATTGAATGAAGAGTTATAGCAATAGGTATTAAGCATTTGCAGCCTCCATTTTCATTGCTGCCTTTTAAAGTCTCATCAGTTAAAAGGAGAGTTCTCTTCAGGCCTAGCCAGGCTGCGATCCTTGTACGCTGAAATTTTTTTGTGGGTGAATATTGTTCTCCGCAACAAAGAACTAAATACAATAGAACCAAAAAAAAATAAAAATAAAAATAAAAATTACATAGGTAAATACAGCAGGACATTATTGAAAACAGCTGCCTCGGAGAGTACAAAATACAGTACAAGTATATGGATGTAATTAAAACATCAAGAAATACTATTGCTCCCATTACAATTCAGGAAACAAGCTCTTTGCAACGGAGAAAAATGGAAAGGAAGGTTGGATTTCTTTTGTTTTTCCCAAAGATATAAGATCTACCATGAATGCATGGAATAAAGAAAAGCACTTTTAAAATAAACAATCCTTGTTTGTGATAAACTAATATGACATTTGCTGAGCTTTATAATAACTGTAGCAAAACCCAATTTATTTTTTTTTTAGAAAAATTCCAGCCAATTTCCCTACTGCAGCAAGAACCGAGTGAGGAAAATGCCTTTTATACGCCTCTTTGCTTTCTAATAAATACAAAACAAAGACAGTGTAGAGAAGAGCAATACCAAAATAAGGTAAATAAGGGTATGCAATAAATTAAAAAAGGCAGCTCAAATAAAGGACAGGCATGCACAATTTAAAAAGATTGTAGAGGAAGCTTTACCTGCCTCTTTTTAAGATGTCACACAAACAATACCCGAAACTTTGTAATGAACAGTACGCAATTTCCATTCAATTCAAAGTTGCTAGTATATAATGTTGTAGCTAAAAACACTTTTTTTTTTTTAGAGGGAATAGGACTGATTTCATTTGTTTAAAAAAATATCATTTTAGGTAAAAATCCATTTAAAATATAGATGAGGCAATTCTTTGGGTGGGGACAGCCAACTCTGCTTGGGAAAGACAACTGGACGAATAGGCAGTAGCCAGTCTGTAGTAAAATTTGGAGGTGGTAAAATGCTGCTCGTGTTCATAGTCACAGAACTTGGCTTGATTCTGCTCCTTTTTTTTTTCTTTTTTTTTTTTTGTGATGGTGTTGATGAACCTCCCATAGGGCAGACGGTGCTCTGAACAATCCATTGCTGTTAACGTTAAAGTGAGGTACTGAGGAAATGGATTGTGTTCTCTTCTTGTTGTTAAAAAAAAAAAATCTTGTTAAAATAACAACAGATGCTGGACTTCTGGACCTGAGGTTCTTGGGTGTCTATTTTCATAGAACATGTCCATTTATTTGCACGGTGAAAGCAGCTTTCCGTTTCCCTCTCATATTATTATTATTTTTTTTTTAAGACTCGAAGCCTCACATTCTTTCTCTTTTACCAGATTACGGTTTTAATGCTTTTTGTGTTTACAAACCCGGCGAGTTGCAGAACAGATTCCACCTTACTGGAGTAGATCATCTTAAAAAAAAAAAAAAAAAAAAGTCCAGAGAAAGGCAGCTCCAATTTTTACTTCCTACTAAAGCCTAAAGCCATTTTGCTCTTTCGCCTTATTTAGAGAGAAGGGGAAGAACTTCAGTGAGCAGCAACGAGTCCACTCTGCATTCCTTGTGCTTTATGCCTTTTTTTTTCTTTTGAACCTGCCTGTTTGCAACCCCCCCCCCCCCCAAGGAGGAGAAGGGGGAAAAAAAACTCATTATGACCTGCCAACTTTAGAATAATTATTTCATATCGATTCCAGTTCAGGCACCTGTAGCTTTACGGGTAAAAATTTAGGAGAAGAGTGGACGTTGGTCCAAATATAGGCCCCATCCCCTCTCCAACCCATAGGAACATTCTCAGGGTTGCTTCAGCCATCTTTCCTGTCTCTCCCCCCATCTTCCCCCCACCCCCCATTTTAAATTTCCCATCTGCCTTGGGCTTCAACCTTCCTCTTCACATTGGGCTACAATCACCATCCTTGGTGTTTCGGTTTTTTTTTTGTTTTGTTTTTTAAAACAACTTGCCCGGTTAGGCTGCTGGATTTGAATAGCTGTGCCAGCTTCTCGTCTTCCTTTTCCGACGGTGGCCACGCAGTCTCCAGAATGCTGGTTTTGAGAGCGGAGGAAGGAGGAGGAGGAGGAACCGAAGGTCTCAAAATGTAGGGGGGGGAGGGGGGCACCGAGAGAAAAGGGAGAAGATCAGATGAAAATGCTCTCCCCCATTTCGCCCCCCTCCCAAATAAATTAAAAAGAAAGGGAGAGGCAGGTGGGTGGGTGGAAGAAGAAGAAGAAGAAAAAAAGACGCCACACATTTCAGCCATGGGGGGGGGGGGCAAGATGAGAAAGCCTTGGGAAGCTCGGAGCAGATCAATGGTGGAAAGGAATCCAGTTTTCACGGTGGGAAAGGATCCCCTTTTTCTCCACTCGGCGGGCCAGGACGGAGGTTAACTGAGGTCGCCCGGATTCCTCGCGGGCGCTCTCTCTCTCTCTCTGGGGTGAGGAGGATGGCAAGCCTGGGGTGGGGAGGGGGGGAGAGCTTAAAGCTGGGCCAACTCACTGACAGATGCTGTATCCTGGGGGGGGGGGGGCAACAACAGGGTGGGGAAAGGAGGCAATTTTGGGAGAGGAGCTGCTCCAGAAGCGGTGGGTGGAGGCAGGGCAGGCAAGATTTCCCTCTCTCTCTCTCTCTCTGTTTCTCTCTCTCTTCTCCTCGGGGGAGAAGGAAGCTTAGGATGGGCTTGCGCCCCATTTCCATCCACTCCTTCTGCCGGGTCCATGGAAAAGCCCCCCTCCCTGCTCCCAGCGTAGTGGGGGAAGGGAAGAGAGATGGGGGAGAGGAAGAAGAAGAGAAGGAAGAGGAGGAGGAGGAGGAGGAGGAAGGAGGCTCTCAATCGTCGTCCACATCATCCCCGTCCGAGTCGTCCCCTGCGCCGCTTCCACTGCCCGGCCCGGCCGGTCCCGCACGCCGGTCGTAAAGCTTATCCCGTTGTCGTTCTTGGATGTCTCGCATCTCGTCGGCGTAACGGCAGAAAGCCCCGCCGAACTTCGCCCAGGCTTTGTAAGGGACGGTGATGGCGTTGCGGTAAGACGGCTTGACCTCGCTGACTCGCAGGAAGACGCCGTACTTGTTGCAGCCCACGTCGAAGAAGAAGCGCTTGGAGTCCACCGTGATGGAGGTGCCTTCGGGGAGCTCGCCGTAAAGGCCCCCGCCGCCGCCGGGACCCCCTCCGGGACCCCCGCCGCCGCCTCCGCCGCCGCCCAGCTCGTCCTCGTCGGCGCCGTAGTCGTCGATCAGCTTAGCCAAGGCGTCGCGGAACTCGATGAGGCCCTGAGCCGGCAAAGCGATGGTTTGGCCGCTCTGGAGACCCGGAGGGCCCCCGGGGAAGCCGGCCCCGCCGCCTCCGCCGCCGCCCGGGCCTCGGTTGATGGTCTGGCGGATGCGGAGGAAGCGGCCCCGCTGGTTCTCCTTCAGGTCCAGGTAGTATTTGCGGTTCTCCCGCACCAGGAATTCGCTCTTCAGAGCCCGGCGGGGCCCTCCGACGCCGCCGCCGCCTCCGTCCTCGCCGCCCGGGGAAGCCTGAGCCAGCTGCTCGGGGCTGCTGGGCCCCAGCTGGGCGTAGTGCTCGATGAAGTCGCCCAGGTAGTCTCGGAACTCGGCGGCGACGGCCATGGAGAGGGTGAGGCGGCTCTTGGAGCCCCCCGCGCCCACCTCGGCGATCTTGAGGAAGCGGCCCTTGGCGTTCTGCTTGACGTCCAGGTAGAAGCGCTTGTTCTGGATGTCCAGGCGCTTCGAGGCCAGCTCCTGCGTCTCCTGCTCGGGGCCCGGGCCGCCGCCGCCGCCGCCGCCGCCTCGGTGGGCCTGGAAGCCTCCTCCGCCGCTGCCGCCTCCTCCGCCGCCGCCGCCGCCTCCCCCGCTGCCGCTGCCGCTGCCGCCTCGCTCGCTCCCGCTGTCCCCGTCCGCCATCTTCTCCGCCCCGAGTCCTCCTTCTGCCGCCGCCGCCGTCAGGCCCAGCCCGCTCTGCCGCCTTCCTCCTCCTCCTCCTCCACCCGTCGGTCCGTCCGTCCGTCCGCCTCTCCCGCTCGCCTCACACTCTCTCTCTCTCTCCCCTCAGACGCTCAGGAGGCGCAGGCGTCGACGCGCGAGCACGCACGCACGCACGGAGGCACGTACGCGCTCCCTGCCCCCCACCCCGAGAGAGAGGGAGCGCGCGCGCGCGCGCGCCGCTCGGGATTGGCCTCGCGCTCTGCTCTGCCCCGCCTTCAGGCCGCGTCCACCCGATTTCCGGCAGTCAACCTGCCCTGCGAGGAGCGCGCGCCTACCCACCCCACCACCGCGCACGCGCCCCCTCTCAGAACTTTTAAAAGCTCCGCCCTCTTCTCTTCTCCCTCCCTTTCCCTCAGAGAGAGAGAGAGAGAGAGAGAGAGAGAGAGAGAGAGACTTCCCCCTTTACTACCGCGCACGCGCCGGAAGCTCGTTCCCGGCCCCCCCCACTCAGAATTTTTAAAAGCTCCTCCCTCTTCTCTTCCCTCCCTTTCCCTCAGAGAGAGAGAGAGAGAGAGAGAGAGAGAGAGACCCCCCCATTTTACTACCGCGCACGCGCCGGAAGCTCGTTCCCGCCCTCCTTTCCTCAGAACTTCCCTTCTTTTCCCTGAGAGAGAGAGAGAGAGGGGGGGGTGGAACCTCCCCTCCTCGCCGCCGCCGTAGCGGTGACGTCTTCCGCCCCCTCCCCTTCTTCCGCTTCGCTGCGACAAGGGCGAGGCCGCGCTCACTCTCTCTTTCGCCCCCCCACCTCCACACTCACTCTCACTCTCTCTCTCTCTTTCACGCACGCGCGCGGCCGCGCCCTCGGGTGCGCGCGCAGCCTTCCCCCCCCCCCCAGAGTAGTCTTCAGAAAGCGGTGGTGCGCGCGCCACTTCTCCCCTAGAACTCTGGGCGTAGGACATGTCCCATGGGAATGGGGATTTTGCACTATCTTTCCCCCTGGAGTGGGGTGGGAATGGGGATTTTGCAGTATCCTTTCCCTGGAGTGGGGAGGGAATGGGGATTTTGCAGTATCCTTCCTCTGGAGTGGAGAGGGAATGGGGATTTTGCAGTATCCTTCCCCCTGGAGTGGAGTGGGAATGGGGATTTTGCAGTATCCTTCCCCTGGAGTAGGGAGGGAATGGGGATTTTGCAGTATCCTTCCCCTGGAGTGGGGAGGGAATGGAGATTTTGCAGTATCCTTCCTCCTGGAGTGGAGTGGGAATGGGGATTTTGCAGTATCCTTCCCCTGGAGTGGGGAGGGAATGGAGATTTTGCAGTATCCTTCCCCCTGGAGTGGAGTGGGAATGGGGATTTTGCAGTATCCTTCCCCTGGAGTGGGGAGGGAATGGAGATTTTGCAGTATCCTTCCCCCTGGAGTGGAGTGGGAATGGGGATATTGCAGTATCCTTCCCCTGGAGTGGGGAGGGAATGGAGATTTTGCAGTATCCTTCCCCCTGGAGTGAAGTGGGAATGGGGATTTTGCAGTATCCTTCCCCCTGGAGTAGGGAGGGAATGGGGATTTTGCAGTATCCTTCCCCTGGAGTGGGGAGGGAATGGAGATTTTGCAGTATCCTTCCCCCTGGAGTGGGGTGGGAATGGGGATTTTGCAGTATCCTTCCCCTGGAGTGGGGTGGAATGGGGATTTTGCAGTATCCTTCCCCTGGAGTGGGGAGGGAATGGGGATTTTGCAGTATCTTTCCCATGCCACGCCCACCAAGCCCCACCATGCCCACCAAGTCATGTCCACAGAACCGGTAGTAAAAAAAATTGGATTTCATCACTGGGGTGTGTGTGTGGCAGCATGCAGACTTCTCTCCCCGCCCTGACTTTCCAACCATAGAAGCAGGATGTGGCTCCTTTACCGAGGCACGAACGATGCAGCAGCCTCCCCAGGAGCCAAGTTCAAATCCTGCGTGCATTGCACCCTCATCCCCACCCCCTTCCAAGGCATCGGATCTCACATGCCAGGGAAACGGGGCTAGTGTCTGCAGACTTTTTCCCTTGCTCGACGTGCTTCCCTAAAACTCCCTTTGGCAAAAAGGGGGCAAGAGAGAAAGCCACGCTGAACTAAATAAAAAAAAAACCCACAGAGGTGGGAAATTGCTAAAATTGCTAGCAATTCTCGGTCATCCAGGTCATGGTTATCCCAAAAGTGCTTTTTCAGGAGGCAACTGGACTTTCTCGGTTTTTTCTTTCTTTGAAGACGTTTCACTTCTCACCCCAGAAGCTTCTTCCGCTCTTGACTGGATGGTGGAGAATGGAAGGATTGATACTCCTTGCAGACAGCTGGTCATTTGTGTTCTTTTAGAGCAGTGTTTCTCAACCTTGGTAGCTTGAAGATGAGTGGACTTCAACTCCCAGAATTCTCCAGCCAGCAGCACTGGCTGGGGAATTCTGGGAGTTGAAGTCCACCCATCTTCAAGCTACCAAGGTTGAGAACTCACTGTTTTAGAGGGTCCTTGAAGCACTTGGAGGTTTCTCTGTGTCCTCAGGGACACCTGAGTGGTGCAAACGGTTCCTGTAGTCTGCCATTTTTTCCTCTGGAAATCCATTCCTCCTCCCACACCATCCCAAGGGTATACACCCTAAAACTGTATAGCTGGCTGCAAGGCGTTTCAGTCCTTCCATTCCCCACTATCCTGTGTCAGAGCTGAGGAAACTTCTTGGATGAGAAGCAAAATGTCTTTGAAAGAAAAAGTCCATGAAAGTCCAGTTGCCTCCTATTACCTTTGGGATAGCGGTGGGGAATGTGGCAGAAATTATGGTAGAACTAACAATCTTGCCTTTGGCCAATAGCAGAAGTAGACCGCAGGACGTGTCTTCCGGTTTGAAATTTTAAGTTTCTGATTGACCAGAGGTGATGTCATGGACCATCCACAGCCATTTTAACTGGCCAGAAAATGAGAGGGAGAGAAAAAAATAACAAACATGGCATTTAACTTGCAGGTTGAGCTTCCAGAGAGACGGAAAGGAAGCAAAATCTGTTGAGTGGGATGGACAGCTCAGGTTAATGATCAGCCTGAAAGAACCACAGCGTAGGGGATAAAATAGAGAAGGACAAGAAGAACAGTGCTGAGCCAGAGAAAACCAAATGCCCGAAGAAGGAAATCAAGGATAGGGAAAAAGATTGGAAACGGAAGAAAAAGAATCAGAGAATTTCTGAGCACCGTTTGGGTGAATTAGAAGGTTGCTTGGCTAAGGAACCATTAGATTGAAAGATAGGCTAAACGAGGTGCACATAAGACCTAGAAATAAAGATGACCATAAACTATTGGGAGCAGAGCAAAGGAAAAAAAAAGAATGTTAAGAGAAATTTGGAGGCTAGAGATCCGAAGTGAAGAAAATTGTGGGCACCAAAACAGAATTTTTAGACTGTTTCCTGTGCAACTTTTAAGAATCCATGCCAAAAGCGTATTAAATTCATGGCAGCAGGCTAGATTGGGAAGTCAAAAATCATGATCTGGACAGCTACAGCCCAATTTCAAATCCAGAATTTGTAGATAATGGAGAAGATAGTAGTTAGTAGTTCCGGACACATCTGGAGAATACAGGTTAGTCCTCAACAATAGTTTGTTTATGCCTCAAAGTTTCTTTTGACTAATCCTTCCATTCCCCAACCTCCACCCAGTAGAACTGATCCTTCCATCACCTCCACCATCCAGTCAGAACTGATGAAGCTTCTTGGGTGAGATGTGAAATGCCTTCAAGGGAAAACAAAAGTCCAGTTGCCTTTTGAAAAAGCATCTTTTGAGACAACCGTAAAGCGGATGATTTGAGAATCTCCACGAACAATTCATGTAGTAGTCGTTTAACGGCACTGGAAAAAGTGACTTACGACCATTTTTCACACTTTAGACTTGTAGCTGTCGATCCAGGAAGCTGACCTGACCGAAGTCATCTTGGAGCTGCGGTGTTGCCACGCTGGAGCTGAGGGATAGGAAGGGGGGCGGGGGGGATTTGAGAATAGTTGGGACTTGGTAGCCAAAATGAAACACTTTCTCTTGGGACATTCTTGCCTTGGAGTTTTGCTTGCTATGGGCCTATTACTTGGAACCCTGACATGAGCATCTCTCTGATCATGTGATCAAAATTTGGACACTTGTCAAGTAGCATGGGTGTCAGTTGCATTGTCCTGGAATCACATAATCACCTTTGGCAAACTTCCAACAAACAAAAGTCAATGTTCTATATCGGTGTTGACGAACCTTTTCGGCACTCAGCGAAATGAGCATGCACACTCATGTGCCGGAAACCAGAACAGCAGCTGCCTGGCACTGGGAAGATGATCTTCCAGTTTCTGACACGGATGAGCGTGCAAAAAATGGTGTGCATACACGCACTGGAAATCGGAAGATCATCTTCCCAGCACGCACATGTATATTGGGTGGCTGCTTTTCCAGTTTCCGGTGTAAAGACCATCTGGCCGGCGCTCCAGAACCTGGAAGAGCAACGGGCGACGGCTTGTGTGCCAGAAAGATGGCTCTGCGTTCCACTTCCAGCACATGTGCCATAAGTTCGCCATCACGATTCTATATGTATGTTACAAAATACCGACAGTGATTCACTCAACAACTGTTGTTGTAAAATGGGGCAACGTTCACTTAGCTGTCTAGCCTAGCAATGGAAATTTTAATCTCCATTGTGATCATAAGTCAAGGACTACCTATGTGGCTAATGTAGACTCACGTCTGTCAGACTTCTGGCTGCGATATAGACTTGGGGTTATGGCAGTGGTGAAATCCAAATTTTTTTACTACCTGTTCTGTGGGCATGGCTTGGTGGGTGTGGCAGAGGAAGGATACTACAAAATCTCCATTCCCACCCCACTCCAGGGGAAGGATTCTGCAAAATCTCCATTCCCACCCTACTCGGGGGTCAGCCAGAGGTAGTATTTGCCGGTTCTCCGAACTGCTCAAAATTTTCACTACTAGTTCTCCAGAACCTGTTAGAACCTGCTGGATTTCACCCCTGGACTATGGTCACCTTGGAGGATGACTTCTCTTCGGAACTGGATGGGAGGTGCATGTTTAACTACATCAAACTGATTTCATCTCACCTCCCATATTAAATACATGATATTGGAACACAGAATAATACAATTGAAAGGGACTCCGGAAGTCTTCTTGAGCAGGAGATCCTATACTATGTCAGGAAAATGGTTGTCCAGTCTCTTTTTGAAAGCCTCCAGTGATGGAGCCACCCACAACTTCTGAAGGCAAGCTTTTCACACTGGTTAATTGTCCTCCCTGTCAGGAAAATTCCTCCTTAGTTCTCGGTTGCTTCTCTCCTTGGTTAGTTTCCAACCATTGTTTCTTGTCTTGCCTTCTGGTGCTTTGGAAAATAGCTTGACCCCACCCTTCTTCTTTGTAGGAGCCCATTAAATATTGAAACACTGCTTTCACATCTCCCTTAAGCCCTTCTTTTCATTAGATTAGACATCCCAATTCCTATAAATCTTCAAATATTTTAGCCTCCAGCCCTCTAATCATTTCTGCTGCGCTTCTTCTTTCCAGAGTCTCAACCTCTTTTTTTAATATTGTGACCAGAACTGGATGCCATATTTCCAAGCGCGATCTTACTAAGGCTTTGTAAAGGCTTTGGTACTAGGACTTCACATGATCTCGATTTTGCTAACACAATCATATTATAAATTGAGTGTTGGATTGAGATGCTTCTAATGTGTTGGATTGAGATGCTTCAGGACATCTAGCCCTTCATTGTTTTAACTCCCAGGAATCACTTGAGACTCTTGATTGTCACCTCAGGTTCCATCAATGAGCTGGATGAAAGTGAAGTGAAGAAGCTCGAATTAAATTAGCAGATGTGCTTGTTGACTGGTAGGAAACCGGACCCAAGAATTGAGATTCCTGGTCTGCCAGCTCTTGCTTATCCTCAGCTGTCTCTGGAGGACAGCTGTACCTAGGAATGCATTTGCATAAATACCTCTGGAGAGCCAGCTGCAACCATTCCATCCAGAGCCCTTCAGATTTGACAATACAGGAGTGGCCAAAATTGTGGAAACCTTTTGGGAAAAGTGTATTTTGGAGATGTGATGGCTAATAACACTATTTTTTGGGGTGGAGTTTCAAGATCATCCTATTCCACTGCCGGAATGGCCTGGGAATAGCCCAGATCTTAACCCAATTGAAAATCTATGGAGCCGACTAAAGAAACTGGTTAGTCAGAAGTGACCCAGCAATAAAACCCAGTTAATAGAAGCCATCATTCGATCTTGGTTTCACATTAGAACAGCTGCAGAACTCAAAGACTTGGTTCACTCCATGGGAAGACGTCGTAAGGCTGTCATTCATGCTAAAGGTTACCCAACTAAGGATTAACTGACATGGGGATCATTTTTGTATATCTCGTTTTTTCTTTGTGTTTCACTTTTCTTCTTTATCCAGTAACTGCTATTCTAATAGCAAATCCTTCATAAAAGTGATTGCATTACGTTCTTGATTAAATTATCTTTCCACTGATATATCATTTTATGGTATTGCTCAGTGGTGGGTTGCTCCCAGTTCAGTCCGGTTCTTGCCAACCGGTAGTAATGGCTGGAGGCTCCACCCACCCGCCCTGATGTCATCATTGACAATCTGTGCATGTGCAGAAGAGTGCATGCACTCACGTTGCAAACCAGTAGTAAAGGTAAGTGGAACTCACCCCTTGTACTACTACCAAAAAAAAAAAAGTGTTATTAGCTAGTTTTAGAAAATACACTTTTCCCAAAAGGTTTCCAGAAACAACTTCCTTGTTTTAACCACGTCCAGACATGAAGACATGACATATGTGCTAGTCGTTCCCAACTCTAGGGGGCAGTGCTCATCTCCGTTTCAAAGCTGAAGAGCCAGCGCTATCCGAAGACGTCTCCATGGTCACGTGGCCGGCATGACTAAACACCGAAGGTGCATGGAACGCTGTTCCCTTCCCACCAAAGTGATCCCTATTTTTCTACTTGCATTTTTTACCTGCTTTCAAACTGCTAGGTTGGCAGAAGCTGGGACAAGTCACGGGAGCTCACCCCGTTACGTGGCACTTGGGATTCAAACTGCTGAACTGCCGACTTTCTGATCGACAAGCTCAGCATCTTAGCCACTGAGCCACAGCGTCCCTTAGAACTGCAGAAGGAATCTTTAAAAGTTGCCCCTCCTTTCAGAGATTCCTTTCTCAAGGACATCTATCCCCTCCCCACCCCATCTACTGAATTAAACCATCTGCTGCGGAGCTGCATTCCCCCCACCTATGAGAAAGGATTCTTGACATTTCTTTTTAGCCAAATTTTCCCCCCCATCACCTTTAAGTCCAGCCTTGGACACTATGTGGAATGCTCATTTGGGCCTTGAAATGCTATCAGTGGCTTAGCTGGGCAGTTCTGGGAGCTGGCATTACTGTATTTTTGTGATGCTGTCTGGTTTGTGATGCTGTCTGTTGGTTTCTCGGAATTCAGCTCTGTGAATAATTTCTGATCTTTTGGCCAGAGATTAAACATGTAGCCACAGCTGCCTACATATGTATTACACGACATGCTTGTCATTGAAATTTTCATGATTTATTATAAATGCACGACATAATAATTACAGTAAGTGATGCATTAGGCTAAACCATGAAAATAATCAGAGAGAGTCCCCTAAGGAACTAGGAGGTGGATAAATTGCATGAAATAGTAAATAACTTATGTTGTTTTGTAATTTTGTCCTGCCATTAGTAAATCTTGATTGCCCTAGTTAAACAGAAAGGAACAGCATTTCATATCAGGAGACAGAAAGGACATTCACGAAAGAAATAATTCTTTCTTGATTAGAACGGCGAAAAAAAAAGATGGATAGTGAATGATGCAGCTGAATGATGCAGAGAGCGTTGAATTAAAAGAGAGCTGGAGAAGATAATGAAATATAAGGACCTGCAAATAGAAATAGAACAACTATGGTGAAAGACAGCAAATGTGGTACCAAGAGTTATAGGTGCCTTGGGTGCAATCCCCAAAAAACTGGAGCACCACCTGTGTAAAAAAAACCCACAAAAAACCATCGGTCATTTGCAAAAGACAACTTGAAATGGCTTAACATCCAGCGACAGTATCTTGATGTGATAACAACCGTCTTCCCCAGATCCTTGGGAAGGACTTTGGTAGGCAGAGGAGAATGCCAAATCCAGTTTGAAAATTTGGCTGACTGTATAATCCACCATAATAGCAATAGCACTTAGATTTATATACTGCTTCATAGTGCACTTTGACAGCCGTTTCTAAGCAGTTTACAGAGTCAGCGGAGGGAGAGAGAGGGAGAGAGAGAAAGAGAATGAATGAATGAATGAATGAATGAATGAATGAATGAATGAATGAATGAATGAATGAATGAGCGTGCTAGAAAATGCTCCCAACAGTTGATCCAAGACATTCGCAGCTCCCATTTCTTGGCCTGTAAGATCATGTCAGGCTGAAAATTGTCTTTCTTTGAGCCAATCCAACTCTTGCATTGCTTTCCCAGCTTTGAAATGTCCAACAATTCTAGCTAGTGCTGGAAAAAGATGCAGCCCAAAGAGATTACCAGGCTCTTTGTCTGAGAATTCAAATATGTTGCATCTCTAAACTATCTGACCTGTGCTGGCCTGTGGTTTGGGGCAGTGGTGGGTTTCAAAACTTTTTACTACCGGTTCTGTGGGTGTGGCTTGGTGGGCGTGGCAGGGGAAGGATATTGTAAAATCTCCATTCTCACCCCAATCCAGAGGAAGGTTACTGCAAAATCCCCATTTCCTCCCAATCAGCTGGGACTTGGACAGCAGAGAATAGATGGGAGTGAGGCCAGCCAGAGTGGTATTTACCGGTTCTCCAAACTACTCAAAATTTCCACTACCGGTTCTCCAGAACTGGTCAGAACCTGCTGAAACCCACCTCTAATGTTATCTAATGCAGACTAATGTTATCTTGACACTTGATAGGACCAAATTGGCATATCTGCTGACTATTGTCAATATCAGTATCAATAGCGCTTAGACTTACAGTATATACCACCTCACAGTGCTTTACAGCCCGCTCTAAGCAGTTGACAGAGTGAGCATATTGCCCCCAACAATCTGGGTCCTCATTTTACCCACCTCGGAAGGATGGAAAGTTGAGTCAACCTTGAGCCGGTCAAGATCGAACTGCTGACAGTGGGCAGAGTCAACCTGCAGTCCTGCGTTTCAACCACTGAGAGGAAGGGAAGGAGGGAAGAAAGGAAAATAGCAATAGCACTTAGACTTATATATTGCTTTACAGTGCTTTACGGTTTAGAGAGTCAGCCTCTTGCCCCCAACAATCTGGGTCCTCATTTTGCTGACCTCGGAAGGATGGAAGGCTGAGTCAACCTTGAGCCTGGTGAGATTCGACCTGCCAAATTGCAGGCAGCCGGCAGTCAGCAGAAGGAGCCTGCAGTACTGCATTCTAACCACTGCGCCACCGTGGCTCACCGTATTCTCACCCTCCAGCTATGACCGTAATTTACACAGCTTCAACATGTTGGAGACTTCAAAACCAGAGCAAATTTGGAATTGGCCCCTCTCTGCTTCTTGTGGATCTCTCTTGATGAGATGTTGGATAAGCCAATTAGCAGCCATGCAGATGTGATGTGATACAGTCTGTTTGCTATTTGCTATTTGCTATTTTCTATTTGTTGGGCAATCATCTATCCTATGAACACTCCAAAAAAAAAGATTAATACGATAGGTTAGCATTAGCTGATCTTCTTGTACTTCAAAATACTCTTAATGTTTGTATAATGTCCACATAAGTTCTGATTCTCTGATGGAAGGAAGCTAGCGTCTGCCATTTAATAGAATATGTTAGAAAAGGTGCTGGAATTTATGACATGAATTTCCTTTTATTTCTTGTCATCTGCACCTCTATAACTGTCTGGTTTGGCTCTGCAACCCAACAAGACAGACAGACTTCAAGGGATAATTAGAACTGCAGAAAAAACCATGGCTACCAACCTGCCTTCCATGGAGGACCTGTCTACTGCACGAGTCAAAAAGAGGGCTGGGAAAATATCTACAGACCCCTCGCATCCTGGACATAAACTGTCTCAACTCCTACCCTCAAAACGACACTATAGAGCACTGCACACCAGAACAACTAGACACAAGGACAGCTTTTTACCAAATGCCATCACCCTGCTAAAGAAATAATTCCCTCAACACTGTCAAATTATTCACTTAGTCTGCACTATATTAATCTGATCGTTCCCACCACCCATCTCCTTCCACTTATGACTGTATGACTGTAACCTTGTTGTCTGTATACTTATGATTTATATTGTTTCCTGATTGCTTATTTGTACCCTAGGACTATCATTAAGTGTTGTACCTTATGATTCTTGACGAACGTATCTTTTATGTACACTGAGAGCGTATGCACCAAGACAAATTCCTTGTGTTTCCAATCACAGTTGGCCAATAAAGAATTCTATTCTATTCTATTCTATTCTATTCTATTCTATTCTATTCTATTCTATTCTATTCTATTCTATTCTATTCTATATACTGTAAGAAGGCACATGTACAAGACAGATACGTCTGCTTTTCTCGGGTCCAGAATTTAAAGCAAGATATCCTTGTTTCTCTTTCCGCAATTTCCATAGTGCAGTTGATTTTATTGCCTCAACGTGGATTTTGTGTTGTTCCAGTCTTCTTGTCCCTGTGGCTACTTTTGCTCAGATACGTGCGCACATGTGCACTATCGGAGCACATCAAAAGCTATTATTATTGCAAGCTCCAGAATGCTTCATGGGATGGTCTTGAGCGACCTCTGCTGGCCAAACGTCTGCATGAACAATTTGAGTTTTCAGAACGCCTCCTTTTGGAAGTTCCCGAAAGTGCTTTTTCAAAGAGGCAACTGGACTTTCCGGTTTTCTTTCATTCAGACATTGGAAAAACAAAAAAAGCTGCGATTTGATGCGAGATGCCTTGTTTTACTGCAAACAGAGAGAGACGGAAGTCAATACTTCTTTCTTTTCCTTTTCTTTTCCCTACTTTCCCTCCCTTCTGTTTCCCCTGTCCCTTCCCTCCGCATTGCTCTTTTATTTCCTTTTGTATTTTATAATACTTAATAACTTAATTAAAAAAAATGTTTGATAAAAAGGAGTTTGTGCTTTCTGCAGGATGTTTTCTGCCCTGTGTCCCTTCAGGAGTGGCAGTCGCTTGCTTTCACTACCGGTTCACACTGGCGATTTCTGTTACCGGTTCGGGCGAACCGATCCAAACCGGCTGAATTGAATCTCTGGTCCCTTCCCTGTTGAACCCAGGCCCAGGCTGTGGGGGATGTGTCTGTGCTGTCTGCATCTCAAACGGAAGCACAAATAGTCTGCAATTCTTCTCGACCTCCGTTCTTACAATCACACTTGGCCAATAAAGAATTGAATTGAATTGATTTGAATTGATTTGAATTGAATTGAATTGAATTCTGTTCTGTTCTGTTCTGTTCTGTTCTGTTCTATTCTATTCTATTCTTCAGTTCTATTAATCTATTACTATTCCATTCCATTCCATTCCATTCCATTCCATTCCATTCCATTCTATTCTTCCAGTCTTCAGTTCTATTAATCTATTACTCTTCCATTCCATTCCATTCCATTCCATTCCATTCCATTCCATTCCATGTTCTGTTCTAGTCTAGTCTAGTCTAGTCTAGTCTAGTCTAGTCTAGTCTAGTCTAGTCTAGTCTAGTCTACTCTACTCTACTCTACTCTACTCTACTCTACTCTACTCTATTCTATTCTATTCTATTCTATTCTATTCTATTCTATTCTATTCTTCCAGTCTTCAGTTCTATTATTCTATTACTCTTCCATTCCATTCCATTCCATTCCATTCCATTCCATTCCATTCCATTCCATTCCATTCCATTCCATTCCATGTTCTGTTCTATTCTATTCTATTCTATTCTATTCTATTCTATTCTATTCTATTCTATTCCATTCCATTCCCCTGCCAAGCCACGCCCACCAAGCCACACCACGCCCACAGACCCAGTAGTAAAAAAATTTGGACTTCTGCCATTCCTCCCTGCTGGCAAGCCGTCCCAAGCCCGAGAGGCCCTGGGCTGCCTTGTCCTGCTCCTCCCTGCGTTCCTCCGAAGTCAACGAGGCTGCCCTCTCAACCTCCGTCGGCCCTAGCTCCGTCTCATCGTCCTCCTCAGATTCAGGCTCCGATGAGGGCAGGAGAGCAGATTAGTGCACATTCAAAGTGACAATAAAGTTATTATTCTATTTTGTATGAATCCAGTCTGTACCTCGTTTTTGTTCAGGGCTGTGCCAGAGGTGGCATGCAGAGCCTTCTCTGTGGGCACATGTGCCATTGCCAGCTGCTTTTCTGGTTTCTGGTGCACGCATGGGCGCCGGCCAACTGATCTTCATGTTTGCCGGAGTGCCGAAGACGAGCTGGCTGGCACGTATGCGTGCACCGGAAACCCAAAGATCAGCTGGTTGGCGAGCACATTTGTTCCTGCCAGCTGGTCTTTGGGTTTCCGATGCTTTGGTGCGTGCAGATGCATTCCAGTTTGGGCATTTGGTGCCGAAAAGGTTTGCCATCACTGGTCTATAGGGTAATGTTTTTTTTAAAAAAAAAAAAAAAACCCAAGATGATGGCCATAAGAGTGTGAGCAAAGCTCTGCCTAGTTTTTCAAGTGTGTTACAGCCCCCATCTTGATTTTTTTTTTGTTTTATCATATCCTACAGACGACTCTTATTCCATTCCTCCGATTGTTCTCTTTCTGGCATCCCAGCTGTGGCTTCTCATTTAACGGATGCATCCCATTCTCTGCCTTGTTCCTTTAGCTGCTAAAGTGAACACAGGCTGTAAGAGATGCGATAGTCCTTAAGATACCACAAGAGGCCGTGTTAATTTAAATAAATGTGGAATTTCCTGCTCAATTTCCAAGACTAATCTCTTGGTCCAGCCATTACTAAAGGCATACATCTTACCCCACCGCCCCAGCTGCTGCTGTCTGCATATGTCTACTAATGGATCTTTGTGATTTGAGCCCTGCAGTGGGGAACCGATCCTGGGGGCAGCGAAATAGTTTCCTTACAGCTCTTAAGATAATTTTGTCCCAGCTAAGGAAGGTGATCACACTTGAAATACTGCCTCCAAGTTTGGTCCCCGTAATACAGAAAAGATGTTGAGACCTTAGAAAGAGGGCAGAGAAGTGCAACAAAGATGATTGGGGGGGTATGAAGCACGGGTCAAATGCTCCCGGTTCAGACCGGATCGAGAGATCCGGTAGCAATTGTGGCAGGTGGTTCGGAGAACCGATAGCGATGGCGGCGCGAGGCTCCACCCACCCGCCAGGGTGTTGTTACTTCCTGCTTTTAAAAGGTTAAAAAAAGAGGCTCTAACGATCACGTGCCACAGCTGTGATCATCAGAGTCTTTTTTTACCTTTTAAAAGCATTTTTTACAAGCTATTTGCCCGAATAAGTTGTAAAAAAATGCTTTAAAAATAGTAAAAAAAAAAAAAAAAGTTGACCACGCCCACCCAGTCACATTACTCCCACCACCACCAAGCCACACCCACAGAACCGGTAGTAACGAATTCTACATTTCACCACTGGTATGAAGGCTAAAACATACGATGAACAGTTGAGGGAACTTGGTTTGTCTAGTCCGGTGATGGCTAACCTTTTCGGCATCAAGGGCTGAAAGCATGCATGTACACCCATAATGTGCATGCGCCCCTTGTGTGCATGCATGACCCCCGTGCGTGCGCCTTGCCCCCCACGCATGCGTGCACCTCTCCCACATGCACCTCGCCCCTACACATGTGTGGCAGAGACCTAAAAACCAGCTGGCCAGCAGGAGGTGCACACACATGTGTGTGCCCATGTGTGGTGAAGCTGAGCTGGGGCAATGGATCGCGTGCCCACAGAGAGGGCACTGCATGCCACCTGTGGCACACGTCAGTAGTTGGTTCCTCCTGGTTCAGCCCGGTTTGGCCGAGCCGGTAGCGGTGACGATATGACGTCACCGAACTGTTCTGCCCCCCTCCACCACCCCCCTGCATTATTCTTACCTTTTATTTGGCCCCACCCCCGATCTATTGCTGCCTCCTGAGTCCCAGCTATCAGCTAGAGGGAAAAAAACTCTTTACACTCTTGCCACGGGGCTTCCAAGGGCCGCCCTACAGCTGATTAAAAGAAAACAAATAAGTAGACAGGTACCTGCAAAAATAATTGGATAGACCAGTGCCTGCAAAAATAAATAGGTAGACCAGTGCCTCCAAAAACAAAATGAGGAGACTGGTACAGCTCTGCAAGCAGTTAAAAGCCTGGTAGACCAGTACCTCTGCTAAATCCTAAAGAATTGTCACATGATCATCAAGCTACGCCCACAAAATGAGCCACGTCCATAGAACTGGTAGTAAAAAAATTTAGAACCCACCCCTGGCATGCGTGTCATAGGTTCGCCATCACGGGTCTAGCCTAATGAAGAAAAGTTAGAATAGAATAGAATTCTTTATTGGCCAAGTGTGATGGGACACACAAGGAATTTGTCTTCTGTGCATAGGCTCTCAGTGTACCTAAAAGAAAAGATACCTTCATCAAGAATCATAAGGTACAACACTTAATGATAGTCATAGGGAACAAATCAGCTATCAAATCATACTAGGAAACAATGAATAGAATAGAATAGAATAGAATAGAATAGAATAGAATAGAATAGAATAGAATAGAATAGAATAGAATAGAATAGAATAGAATAGAATAAATTAGGACTTCTTTATGGGCCAAGTGTAATGGGACACACAAGGAATTTGTCTTCGGTGCATAGGCTCTCAGTGTACCTAAAAGAAAAGATACCCTCATCAAGAATCATAAGGTACAACACTTAATGATAGTCCTATCAGAATTCCTCAACCTGCTTTGCCTGAAGACTTGTGGACTTCAACTCCCAGGCCTTAATGGCTCATTGACAAAGGGGTGGGGGGCTGAGTTTCTGCCTCCCCTTTTAGGGGAAATATTCTGCCCTTTTAATATTCTCCTAAAATATCTCATCGATCAATTGTTCTCAACGTCAGGAAACTTTCTCTAGCAGGTTTTAAAATAAACAAGCGGAAAAGATCGACGTTGATTAAGAATATGACTTCGCAGGATGGCATATTGATGGAAAAGTCTGGTTTGAGGGTTGAGAGAAAGGTGAAGCATTTGTGGGTTGTTATGTTATGTTCGCAGACGCAAACACAAAACTGCTCCAAAACAATTAGAACGACATTTAAAAAAAAAAAAGATTTATTAAGATAGGATAAATTGCAGTTATCACTATTGGATAGAAATCTCTGTAATTAAGACGGATGTCTCACCAAAGATGCTTTTTTTAAAAATTTCAGACACTACCCATACTTGCAACTGATATTCCATTTAAACAGGATTTTTTCCCCATAGTTCTAGATTCGAGCCGTCTTCCACCCACTATTTCTTTTCCTGCTCTCAGGTGCTTTGGAGAATAGCTTGACCCCCCTTTTCTCTATGGCAGATCTTCAAATATTGGAAGACTCCTATCTTGTCATCCCCTAATCCTCAAAACAACCCTATAGGGCAATGCACACCAGAACAACTAGACACAAGGACAGTTTTTTCCCGAACGCCATCACTCTGCTAAACAAATACAGTAATTCCTTCAACACTGCCAAACTAGTTACTGAGTCTGCATTACTATTAATGCAGGAGGATTAGGGGAATTACAAGATAGGAGTCCACAAGTCTTCAAGCAAAGTCGGCTGAGGAATTCTGGGAGTTGAAATCCACACGTCTTCAAGCAAAGCCGGCTGAGGAATTCTAGGAGTTGAAGTCCACACGTCTTCAAAGCAAAGCCGGCTGAGGAATTCTGGGAGTTGAAGTCCACAAGTCTTCAAAGCAAAGCCGGCTGAGGAATTCTGGGAGTTGAAGTCCACACGTCTTCAAAGCAAAGCCGGCTGAGGAATTCTGGGAGTTGAAGTCCACACGTCTTCAAGCAAAACCGGCTGAGGAATTCTAGGAGTTGAAGTCCACAAGTCTTCAAGCAAAGCCGGCTGAGGATTCACAGCTGATCGTCAGAAATACTTTTTCTCACTACCGATTTGCCCGAACTGGGGCGAACCAATAGCATTCCACCCCTAGAGATCCCTGCCCTAAAATACTTTAATAATCTGAAACTTGGTAAATTTCAGAGATACGAGCCAAAAGAATTGCTGGCTGAAGAAAAGACTTTCAAGAAGAGAGCAAAATCCAAATGGGAAGAATAAATTCCTTTTCAGCTGTTCTGGTCTGTTAAAAAGATGCTCTCAGAAAATTATCAGCTTTGACAGAATGGCTTGGTATGCCTTTAATAAAGACACATGAACCAAAGTGACATATTTTGACCACAAGATGTCAGCACCAAAACGATTTTGGAGATTCCAATAGGATTAATTTTAAAAGAAGGGCTTGCCTAATATTTTCCTTCCTTAGCCAAAATCATAGGAAAGTCCTTTTTTACCCAATGTAGGTAAAATATTTTAAATCAGTTTAAAGGTTCCTGTTGTGATTGGGTAATGGGTTCACAAGAAATACAACTTTTACCCAATTTGGGGTGATTTACCCAGGCTCGGGAAGCATTGATTTAATTAATGAAGGAATGAAGGAATTAATTCATTAATTAATTCAGAATAGAGCTGGAAGGGACCTTGGAGGTCTTCTAGTCCAACCCCCTGCTTAGGCAGGAAACCCTACACCACTTCAGACAAATGGTTATCGAACATCTTCTTAAAAACTTCCAATGTTGGAGCGTTCACAACTTCTGGAGGCAAGTTGTTTCACTGATTAATTGTTTTAACAGTCAGGAAATTTCTCCTTAGTTCTAAGTTGCTTCCCTCCTTGATTAGTTTCCACCCATTGCTTCTTGTCCTACCCTCAGGTGCTTTGGAGAATAGCTTGACTCCCTCTTCTTTGGGGCAGCTCCTGAGATATTGGAATATCTCCCCTAGTCCTTCTTTTCATTAAACTAGGCACGCCCAGTTTCTGCAACCTCCTAAAAGTCACCACAGTAATGTCCTGATAACTTAAAACTTGCCTTCCTTAGAAATACATTACAACAGCGATGGCTGGTTGAGGCTCAAAATCCACGGTGTAGATGTGGCTGTAAAAGGCTTCAGCAGGGCCCGAATATAGAATTTCCTGAACTTGTCGAAAAATGATACCTTTGCCGCTCTTTGAATGGACCAAATTATTAAAATCAGAGAGATATACACGCACCCATCAACCTGGCTTGATTTTGGTGCCGAAGCTGAGTCTCCAAGGCTCTGAAATCATTTTCAAAGTCTATTATATAAATATATAATATTATTATTATATTTGCAATATAATATTTGCAAGCATTTAGAAAACAGGAAATTGTGATAATCAGAAGCAGAGGAAGGAAGGACGGAAGGAAGGAATTCACAAATTTCAATTAGGATGCCACAGGCAGCTTTCCCCAATCTCTGTCTTCCAGATCTATTTATCAGACATTGTTTATTATGCAAATATCATTTGCAGAATGCTGCCCCATTCCACGCCACTGTCCAACTTTCAGTGCCATCTAGAATTTTTGAAATGTGACTTTTGCCTGTCACTGAACTACATTTCCCAACATCCCTCACGTGTTTGGTCATTTGAAATACTTTATGTAGCTGTCCATCTTATATCAAACTCTGGGCAGCTCCCAATCAAGAAGAATAACAATATCAGGATCAAAGCAATATTAAAAATACATTAAGTACGGGAAAGTCTTCAATCTAAAACCATTCGTTTAGGGACCGGGAAATTACAATGGCATGGGGGGGGGGAGTGGCTTATATCACCCATCCTTGCGCTTATGATCATTGAAGCATTTTGGGGATCATGTGATGAAAATTCAGGGGCTTGAGCAACCAGCATTTATTTACAATGGTTGAAGTGTTCTGGGATGATGGGACCCCCATTTCTGACCTTCTCATCTGGTTTGGAATGGAATGGAATAGAAAATACTGTAGAATAGAATAGAAAATCGAACAGAATAGAGAATAGGATAGAATAGAATAGAATGGAACAGAACAGAATTAAGAATGAAACAGTAAGGATAGAACAGAACAGAACAGAACAGAACAGAACAGAACAGAATGGAACAGAATAGAACAGAATTAAGAATGAAATAATAGAATAGAATAGAATAGAATAGAATAGAATAGAATAGAATAGAATAGAATAGAATAGAATAGAATAGAATAGAATAGAATAGAATTAAGAATGAAATAGTAAGAATAGATTAGAATAGGATAGGATAGAACAGAACAGAATAGAATAGAATAGAGAATGAAATAGTAAGAATAGATTAGAATAGAATAGAATAGAATAGAATAGAATAGAATAGAATAGAGAATGAAATAGTAAGAATAGATTAGAATAGAATAGAATAGAATAGAATAGAATAGAATAGAATAGAATAGAGAATGAAATAGTAAGAATAGATTAGAATAGGATAGGATAGGATAGGATAGAACAGAACAGAACAGAACAGAACAGAACAGAACAGAACAGAATAGAATAGAATT
Organism: Masticophis lateralis; assembly: GCA_030761175.1. Lineage (NCBI taxonomy): Eukaryota > Metazoa > Chordata > Lepidosauria > Squamata > Colubridae > Masticophis > Masticophis lateralis. The sequence goes on from JAUDYJ010000008.1 coordinate 21,363,276, forward strand.
AAGAATGAAATAGTAAGAATAGAACAGAACAGAACAGAACAGAATAGAATAGAGAATGAAATAGTAAGAATAGATTAGAATAGGGTAGGGTAGGATAGGATAGGATAGGATAGGATAGGATAGGATAGGATAGGATAGGATAGGATAGGATAGGATAGGATAGGATAGGATAGGACAGGACAGGACAGAACAGAACAGAACAGAATAGAATAGAACACAATAGAACAGAATAGAATGGAACAGAATAAAACAGAATTAAGAATGAAATAGTAAGAATAGAAGAGAATAGAATGGAATAGGATAGGATAGGATAGGATAGGATAGGATAGGATAGGATAGGATAGGATAGGATAGGATAGGATCTGGAAGGGACCTTGGAGGTCTCCTAGTCCAGCCCCCTGTTCAAGCAGGAGAACTTATACTACCATTTCAGACAAGCGGTTGTCCAGTCTCTTCTTAAAACCCTCCAGTGATGTAGTGCCTACGATTTCTGGTGGCAGGCTGTTCCACCGGTTGATTGTCCTCACTGTTGGAAAGTTTCTCCTGAATTCCAGGTTGCTTCTCTCCTTGATTAGTTTCCATCCATTTTTTTTTCGTGTCCTGCCCTCTGGTGCTTTGAAGAATAATTTGACCCCCTCTTCTTTGGGGCAGCTCTCTGATCTTGGTTGTTTGCTTTCAAATGTTTCATTACCGAAGTAGGTGACCTCATCAGTGTTGGAGTGGGGTTTGCTGGGAGGAGGAAGAGGAGGAGGAGGAGGAGGAGGACGACGACAATGACTCTGGGGGTCCTTGGTGCTCTCTGAGCTTGATGGTTTTCTTGTAGACATTTCATTATCCAACTAGGTAACATTATCAGTGCAAGGGAGTGTGGGTTTTGCTCTCTGTTTATATATTCTAGCTTGCCTACCAGTGTTGGTGAGTATGTGGTTTTCTCCTTAGTAGTTCTTTAATTAGGATATTGTTTTCTCCTGATTTTTGGTCTGGTGTTCATCACTGCTAAGTTACCTACCTGGCGAAAAATGCCTCTTTGATGAAAGCTGCAGAGGAAAAAAACATGAAAAAAAAACCCGGTGATCATCTCCTAATGTGTACACAAGCTTTGCCAAAATTTTGGGATCTCCTCCCCTCCATTCCCCCTCCCCCCATTCGACCCCACTGTAGCTTAAATGGAGAGAAAAGACTGGCACTCCCGGGTACCATACAGACAATGCTGTTGCTATGACGACCCTTCCTTTGCAGAAGATGCTCCTTTGGGTTCCATGGCAACCAGGCTAGGTCAGCCCCTTCAGGTAAATAAGTTGATATTTATGGTCCCCCCCCCCCAACCCTTCGCACAGGTAACACCCACGCCTGGCGAACAAGGCTTAAAGCATCGCCATGGATACTGGATTGCAAACTTCGACAACTTCTCTCGCGGTCCGTTGTTATAGGAGGAAGGAAGGGCTGGCGGCTGTGACTAAGGAGCATTGATGCAACAGGAAGTTTCTTCACACATCTGTCCTGATTGTATGCAGCCCGTTTATCTTTCCCGACTAGCTCTTAACACCTTGATTCATCTTCCTCCAGTCCGGCAACTCAAATTTACTTCTCTCATGACTGCACTGTTACTTATTTATGGGTCCCTTTTCTTTGAAATATTCATATAACCCACCTGTCCTCGATTGAAATGAAACAGCAGTAGGCAGTTTTTAGGGGGTTTACGAGCTGAGCCATCACTTTCAAAGACAAAAGAAACCATAACAGTAATTCTAAAAACAAAAATTCAAAAATCTGGACTAGTTTATAACCAGTGATGGATGAATTCCGGTTGGGTCCCCCTCCTCTTTGTCTGCCAACGGTGGTTTATTATTTATTTATTTATTTATTTGATTTATATGCCACCCTTCTCCGGAGACTCAGGGCGGCTTACAATGTGTTAAGCAATAGCCTTCATCCTTTTGTAGATACCTGCTTAGTAGGGCTTTCGGCCTCCCCTAAGCGGTGTTCTTTTTAATACAAAGTCAGCTTATTGCCCCCACAATCTGGGTCCTCATTTTATCTACCTCAGAAGGATGGAAGGCTGAGTCAACCTTGAGCCTGGTGAAATTTGAACTTGCAGTAATTGCAGGCAGCTGGCAACTAAGTGCTACTTTAAGCACTTAGTCCACTGCGCCACCAGGCTCATCGTCTTAAGATGATCTGGGACATTTTATGGCAGCTTTCCCTTAAGGTTATTCAGCCATGAATGATGACAAGTCCAATAAATCTAGGCTGGGCATCAGATTAGGGGAGAAGGATGGCTTTGCAGAAATTCATCATGCGAGGATGTTTTCCGATGTGAAATCAATGGGCCTCTGAGGAAGGAAATGCACCTGTTTCCTCTAACCCTTATGGATGGGTTGCAGCCGAGAGCCTGCGCTGTGAATATATGAAAGGCAGAGAAGGAATAATAGAAGACAGGTTTAAAGGTAGCCAATTATGCTTAGAGGCTTTCAGGAGTTGCTCCTGGAAATTCTGTTGGCGGGTATCTGCGCCGTAGAATAGAATAGAATAGAATAGAATAGAATAGAATAGAATAGAATAGAATAGAATAGAATAGAATAGAATAGAATAGAGTTAGTAGAATGGAGAAGAGAAGAGAAGAGAAGAGAAGAGAAGAGAAGAGAAGAGAAGAGAAGAGAAGAGAAGAGAAGAGAAGAGAAGAGCTGGAAGGGACCTTAGAGGTCATCTAGTCCAACCCCCTGCTTAGGCAGGAAATCCTATACCATTTCAGGCAAATGGTTATCCATCATCATCTTAAAAACTTCCAGTGTTGGAGCATTGACAACTTCTGGAGGCAAGTTGTTCCACTGATTAATTGTTCTCACTGCCAGGAAATTTCTCCTTAATTCTAGGTTGCTTCTCTCCTCGATTAGTTTCCACCCATTGCTTCTTGTCCTGCCTTCAGGTGCTTTGGAGAATAGCTTGACTCCCTCTTCTTTGTGGCAGCCCCTGAGATACTGGAAGACTGCTATCATGTCTCCCCTGGTCCTTCCCTTCATTAAACTAGACATACCCAGTTCCTTCAACCGTTCTTCGTATGTTTCAGCCTCCAATCCCCTAATCATCTGTGTTGCTCTTCTCTGCACTCTTTCTAGAGTCTCCACACCTTTTTGTCAACATCACATGACGACGGGGACGCAGCGACGGTCGTAAGTGTGAAAAACATTTTCAGTGCCATTATAACTTCAAACGGTTACTGAATGAACTGTCGTAAGTGGAGGCTACTTGTATAACCTTTCTCGGACCTGGGATGGTGATTGGCTGTAGATGTGTACCCTATGACTATCATTAAGTGTTGTACCTTATGATTCTTGATGAACGTATCTTTTCTTTTCTGTACACTGAGAGCCTATGCACCAAAGACAAATTCCTTGTGTGTCCAATCACACTTGGCCAAAAAAGAATTCTATTCTATTCTATTCTATTCTATTCTATTCTATTCTATTCTATTCTATTCTATTCTATTCTATTCTATTCTATTCTATTCCTTTCCATATTCTATTCTATTCTATTCTATTCCTTTCCATATTCTATTCTATTCTATTCTATTCTATTCTGTTCTGTTCTGTTCTGTTCTGTTCTGTTCTGTTCTGTTCTATTCTATTCCATTCCTTTCCATATTCTATTCTATTCTATTCTATTCTATTCTATTCTATTCTATTCTATTCTATTCTATTCTATTCCATTCCTTTCCATATTCTATTCTATTCTATTCTATTCTATTCTATTCTATTCTATTCTATTCTATTCTATTCCATTCCTTTCCATATTCTATTCTATTCTATTCTATTCTATTCTATTCTATTCTATTCTATTCTATTCTATTCTATTCTATTCTATTCTGTTCTATTCCATTCCTTTCCATATTCTATTCTATTCTATTCTATTCTATTCTATTCTATTCTATTCTATTCTATTCTATTCTATTCTATTCTATTCCATTCCTTTCCATATTCTATTCTATTCTATTCTATTCTATTCTATTCTATTCTATTCTATTCTATTCTATTCCATTCCTTTCCATATCCTATTCTATTCTATTCTATTCTATTCTGTTCTATTCTATTCTATTCTATTCTATTCTATTCTATTCTATTCTATTCCTTTCCATATTCTATTCTATTCTATTCTATTCTATTCTATTCTATTCTATTCTATTCTATTCTATTCCTTTCCATATTCTATTCTATTCTATTCTATTCTATTCTATTCTATTCTATTCTATTCTATTCTATTCTATTCTATTCTGTTCTGTTCTATTCCATTCCTTTCCATATTCTATTCTATTCTATTCTATTCTATTCTATTCTATTCTATTCTATTCTATTCTATTCTATTCCATTCCATTCCATTCCATTCCATTCCATTCCTTTCCATATTCTATTCTATTCTATTCTATTCTATTCTATTCTATTCTATTCTATTCTATTCTATTCTATTCTATGGCTATGACTCTAATTTGTTCCAGCCTAGGAATCCTAATTTTTAGAAATTTGGAGGAAGCTGTGCATTTGAATGGCAAATATAACTTGCAGAATAGCATTTATTAGGATACGGTATCCTACAAATTACATATTAGGAAATTAGGTTATGAGTGGGTGTAGGGTTTTTAATTGCAAGTGTTGTGTCTTATTGTGGTTGTAAATATATCGGGGCCCTGGTTGATCCTATTGCATTTGTGTGATTTTACATGCTGTTTACTTCTTCATTCATGAAATTTTTATCGTCGTTGGACTGCACCCCAGCAGGGAGTGATGCAAAGGGGAGAAACAGATTATAAATATTTTTCTGTTTGTTTTGCCATGCTTTGATTCGATTATAGGAATGCTTGCTTTTAGAGTGACTTTTTGAGTGTAAATTCATTGATTATAAATCAAATATAAATTCTAGTTTGATGAAAAGAAGAACTAGGGGAGACATGATAGCAGTCTTCCAATATCTCAGGGGCTGCCCCAAAGAAGAGGGAGTCAAGCTATTCTCCAAAGCACCTGAGGGCAGGACAAGAAGCAACGGGTGGAAACTAATCAAGGAGAGAAGCAACTTAGAACTAAGGAGAAACTTCCTGACAGTTACGACAATTAATCAGTGGAACAAACTTCCTCCAGAAGTTGTGAATGCTCCAACACTTTGATTTATATGCCGCCCTTCTCCAGAGACTCAGGGCGGCTTACAATGCGTTAAGCAATAGCCTTCATACTTTTGTATATTTATACAAAGTCAGTTTATTGCTCCCACAATCTGGGTCCTCATTTTACCTACCTTAGAAAGGATGGAAGGCTCAGTCAACCTTGAGCCTGGTGAGATTCGACCTTACAGCAATTGCAGGCAGCTGGAGTTAATTACAATGCATTCATTTGCTGCGCCACCAGGCTCTTTGATTTTTGCTTGTCCGAAGGTCACAAAAGAGGATCACAGGACACAGCAATGGTCATAAATGTGAACCCATCGCTGAGCAGTCGAGTTTTGATCACGTGACCATGGGGTGGGGATACTGCCAAGATTGTAAGTAACCGTATTCCACATCCAGTTTTGGAGCAGAAGCATAGTGGTTAGCACAGCGGTCGTATAGAAGGGATACTGAGCAGTGCAAAGGGCAGGTGAGGGTGAAGCCTTGGGTGGGTGGAGGCAAAAGCAGGTAAGGGGCTGGAGACCTTCCTAAAAAGACCTCACCTGTGGCACCCTCAAGCCTCCCGAGCTTTATTTTCACTAGCAGAGGGCTGCAGGAGGCTGTGGTAGCTGAAAACGGAGCTCGGAAGCCAGTGGTGGGATTCAAATTTTTTTGACTACCGGTTCTGTGGGCGTGGCTTGGTGGGCATGGCAGGGGAAGGATACTGCAAAATCTCCATTCCCTTGCCATGGGGATGCTGTTTTGTGTTGTGATTTGGCTGATCACTGGCCAAATCACAACACAATTTCATTTCATTTTGTGCCTTTTCCCGGGCAGGTTTTCTAAGAGTCCAATTTTGGCACTGCTTCCCTGAGAAAGTTGGTTGGGGGGCATCCTTTTCTCTCCGGCCTCCAGAGCCCTCAGCTACAGCCTCTTGGAAGGGCATGTCCTGTTTTCCTTTCCCTGAAGCTCTGGGCTCAGAAATATTAACATTACCAGCTTCCTTCAGCCAGAATGCATCCTATTCCCACTGACTCAGGACCAGATGTATCCCAGTACCTTGGAGGAAGGACTCCAAGGTGCAACAGATGAATTGGGGAGAAGGGCAAAGCATAGCTGGCTGGAGAATTCTGGGAATTGAAGTCCACAAGTCTTAAAACTGCCAAATTTGAGGACCTCTGCCCTACACCATTTCTGACAAATCAAGAAGGCTTCAAGCCTTCTTCTTGAAGGCTTCCAGGGATGAAGCTCCCCCAACTTCTGAAGGCAACTTCTGTCCCATGGGTTGATTGTTTTCTCTGTCAGAAAATTCCTCCTCATTTCTAGGAGAGTTGTAAGGTTTCCTGTTATTCTTATAATAGGCCAATTTAAAAAAAAAAAAAGCTAGAAGAATGCTGAACCTGGTGAATAATTGAGGGAGGATCTGATCTTCCTGCCTGACTTAGTTCTCTAAAATTTGGACTTCCACTCAGGTCTGAATTTCTATTCTGGAAATTTTGCCAGCTGGGGGGAAGAGGAGAAACAACCGTCCTTGAGAAAGCCAGCTCTCCTCTCCCCCTCGTTCCTCCAACTGTTTTCTTCCTTCCTTTTTCAGCCAGTTTACGCCTCCAAGAATGCAGCTCTTGAATTAAAAAGCCGGCTGAGGACGCAGCTGATGGGGCCTGGAAGCTGCTCTTCACGTCAGCAACACGCATTATTTGGCCTTGTTTTGTTTTCAGGAATTGCGGCGAAAACAAAATTCCTTCCCTCCCTCCTTCCTTTTCTTTCCTGGGCACCTGCAGGCTGCATCCGGTGAGTTTCCAGGCAAACTCCAAAGCCGGGATTTTAGCACCGGAAGGGGCACAGAGCTTGGCTTGAGGTCGAAACACCGGGCAGACTGGACGCTGAGCGGTGTAGGTAGAAATATGGAAGCTTTGGGGCTGCAGGTCTCACAAACTTCCCACTGGATGCTTGAAATGCGACTGTCTGCATTGAAGTAGATAATACAATATACGTAGACAGAGCTGGAAAGGACCCTCTGCCCAAGCAGGAGAGCCTACACCATTTCTGACCGATGCCAGTCCAGTCTCTTCTTGAAGGCCTCCAGTGATGAAGCTCCCACAACTTCTGAAGGCAACTTCTGTTCCATAGGTTGATTGTTCTCACTGTCAGAAAATTCCTCCTGATTTCCAGGTTGAATCTCTCTTTGGTCAGTTTCCCTCCATTATTCCTTGTCTGGCCTTTAGGTGCTTTGGAAAATAGCTTGGCCCCCTCTTCTCTGTGGCAGCCCCTCAAATATTGGATCACTGCTATCATGTCACTCCTGGTCCTTTTTCCCCCATTAAACTAGACATGCCCAGTTCCTGCAAGTTTTAGCCTCCAGTCCCCTCATCATCCTGGTTGCTCTTCTCTGCACTCTTTCTAGAGTCTCAACATCTTTTTTATAGTGCGGTGACCAAAACTGGATGCAGGACTCTAGGTGTGGTCTTACTAGGGCTTTATAGAGTGGTATTAGTACCTCCCTTGATCTTGATTGTATCCCACTGTTAATGCAATTTAGGATTGCATTGGTTCTGAATAAAATTGTGTTAAAGATGAACAAAAGTCTCTACAAATTTAAGACCGGGCCAATATTCTGTTCAGAAAACATGCATTGTATGTTTGCTTGTGTGTTTAAAAAATAAAAAAAAAACTTTACCAAAAAAAAAAAGAAAGAAAGAAAATTATTGTAAACAGAAACCGTGGATATTATTTCCCTCCTGGTAACTAACATGAATGTTGAGCCCAGCGTGGTGCATTTAATATTCTTTCACCATCCTGGGTAGTTCTCGGAAGAGGGACAGATGGTGTTCCCAACACTGTCATCGGATCTCCAATTTGAATGGATTCCAGATTGGAGGTAACATTTTGCTCTCGGTTTCAGCTGTGCTTTATATTTGGAGCTGAGATTTTGGGCCGAGTCAAACATTTTTACTTTTATTTTTTTTAATTTGATTTATATGCCGCCCTTCTCCGGAGACTCAGGGCGGCTTACAATGCGTTAAGCAATAGCCTTCATACTTTTGTATATTTATATTTATACAAAGTCAGCTTATTGCCCCCAACAAACTGGGTCCTCAGTTTACCTACCTTATAAAGGATGGAAGGCTGAGTCGACCTTGAGCCTGCCTGGGATTGAACTCACAAGTAATTGCAGCAGCTGGATCTTAAATGCTGCCTTTGTAGGAGGCATTACTCCCCTACGCTACTCAGGCTCCTTTACCCTAGCTTGCTGATGGATGTCAAAACTGATTTGAACATTCACCTACGCAGGTAGTCCTTGACTTACAAACAGCTCATTTAGCGACCGAAGTTACGACGACACTGAAAAAAGTGACTTATGACCCTTTTTCAACCTTATGACCGTTGTAGCCAGGGGCAAAACCCGTCGCTACCAGTTCGCTCGTGGGCACGTGCGTGCTCATCCGCAGATGTGACGCTTCACATGATTCACATCCAGGATGCTTGGCAAACTGACTCACATTTATGACGGCGTCATGCAATTTCCCCTTTTGCAACCTTACGGCCAGCGAAGTCGATGGGGAAGCCAGGTTCACGTAACAACAACCCGGTTACCAATTGAACAACGGGCAGTGATTCACTTAACAACTGTGGCAAGAGAGGTTGTACAACGGGGCAAAAGTCACTTAACAAAAGTCTCACTTAGTGACATAGGTTCTGGGCTCAATTGTGGCCGTAAGTGGAGGACCGCCTTATTCCGCTTTGCTCGCAGCTTTCCGTTTAAGTTTCCTCTGAAGTTAAAAAATTCTAAAACACTTTTTAAAATGGACGAGGCTGGCAGTAAGGGAAGGGCTGAAGACACGTGGCAGTGGTGAAATCCTGTGAGGTTTGCCACCAGTTTGCTGCCTGCGCATGCCCGCTGAGCATCAAATGCATACTGTGTGCACGTATGTGCGTTGTGCACTAAATATATGCTGTGCGCATGCCAGATGCATGCCAAATGCATGCTGTGCACACATACGCACCACAGGTGTTACTGTGCAAGTACAGAAAAAGGAGGCTTAAGAAGGTAAGTAGCACAATGAGGGGGGGAAACAGCTATGTGGCGTGATTTAGATTCCCTTTCTGTGCAGTTAAAATTTTTAAATAGTATTTCCTATTCAGTTCCTATTCAGTTGGGGTGTCTTTCTCTTTTTCATCCGTGCCACTGTAAGTATACGCAGTAATAGATAATCTATATCTTTCTTGTATTTACCCTCTATCATTCCCAAGAGAAAAAAATCCAGTTTGACTTCTATATTTATTAACAAAATTTCTTCAAACCAGCTCTTTATTAACTTCCAATATTTTTTTGCCTTTGAGCATTCCCACCACATATGGTAGAAGTTCCCCGGGGACACCTTATACTTGCAACAGGCCAAAGAATTTCCCTTGCTGATTTGTGCTAATCTTGTGGGGGGAGGTGCCCCCTATAAAACATCTTATATAAATTTTTCGTATATGAGGTTGCTAATGTGATTTTTAATTTTTTTTCCCGTAGAGTCTGCCAATTGTCCAAATCAATACTATGGCCCAAATATTTACTCCAAATTATCATTGTTTCTTTGACTTGTTCCTCAATCGTGTCTTGTTCCAATAAATAACAATGTAATTCACTTATGGTCTTACCCTCCCTACTTAATAAAATCTTATCTAATTCTGATAATTCTTGCTTTATGCCCCATTCCTTTTTGTCTTTGCTAAATTTAGATTGTATTTGAAGGTATGCCCACCATTCCAATTCAATTCCTTCTTCCTTTAAAATATTTCTCACTTACAATTCTCCTCTCTCATTCAGAATATCTTTATAGGGGACAACCCACCCGAGTTAGTAAAATTTGGATGAGTATACATTTCCAATGTTGACACCCAGTTGGGACTTTCTATACAATTGCTTCTTTTTGTGTTAATCCAAATGTCTAGTAGAGCCCTCCTGATATAATGCCCCTGGAAGTAGTGATGGACGTTGTGCTTTTCCTCCCATAAAATAGCATGAAGTGGCCACCTTTCTATGGATAGCTGAGATTCCCCAGGGAAATTAATCAACTGTGGTGAAAAGATCTGGTCAAGAGAGATCATTCAAATCTAGGCTAATAAAATTGACCACCCAAGAAAGCGTGGGGGAAAAAACTCTTCCCTTAACTAGGGGCGACTTGATGGAGCTGAGCGTTTACTAGCCAGATGCCCTTCCTGACGCCACGTGGAGTTCGCAGCAGACGTTTTTTGCCTTTGCGACCAGGGTAAGAGAAACATCTGCCGCTACCTAGGATTGAACTCTCAACCTTCCGAACGGGAGGCGATTAGCTTCACTGCTAGGCCACCACGCCGCTCGCAAGAAAGGGGGAAACTTTTGAGTGAAATATAAGTCAGGACCTTGGAGAGTTCTGGCTTGAAGGAAGAGATGATACGATGCTGGGCTGTGTCAGGAGACTTACTGTATTCAAGCAGCCCAAAATCTTTATTTCTCTCGCCTGATGACCGATGGACACTTCAACTGGAATACAATCTACAATTCTGGGCCTCACGTTTTTAGATGGATAGAATAGAATAGAATTCTTTATTGGACAAGCGTGATTGGACATACAAGGAATTTGTCTCCGGGGTAGAAGGTTTCAGTGTACATATAAGCAACAAGAGATAAATGTATTATTTATTATTTATTAGTTCGATTCATAATCACGAATCATAATCATAAAATACAATCATCATCAATCATAAGATGTTGACAAGTTACAGCAGGATTCTTGTTTTTCTTCTTCTTTCTCTTCCTCCTCCTCCTCTTCTTCTTCCTCCTCCTCCTTCTCTTCTTCTTCCTCCTCCTCCTCCTCTTTCTCTCCTCCTCCTCCTTCTCTTCTCCTCCTTCTCCTCCTCCTCCTTCTCCTTCTTCTTCTTCCATATCCGTCATCGGACATTGGCAATCATGTTGGCGATCCTATTTTTATCAACCGCTGCATAAAAAGTGATGCTGAGTTTTGTCCAAACCGGTCCCTTAGATTTTGAAGCCAGGATATTCTTCTTCTGCCTGGATCTCGTTTGCCTTCAATCTTTCCCTGGAGGATTGATTGAAGTATGCCATATTTTTTCCGGGTGTCGCAGCACATACAGCTGGATAGAGAAGGGAAACACTTAACTTCGCTGCTGGTTCACAAATGTGAGTGCACATGCCACCTACACCTATGCACAGAGCGTTTTGCACATGCACAGAGGGTAAAAAATAACCTCAGGGCAGGTGGACGGAGACTCCCATAGCCGCCGCTACCAATTCGCACAAACCAGTTAGAACCGGCTGAATTTCACCACTGGTAACAAGGATAAAAGCTAAGAAGAGTAACAAAAAAGCCAGTGTTGTCAAGTGATTAAGGCTAGAAACCTGGGTTTCTCCAGACTCCAGACTGATGTATCCACATACAGACGGGAGGTTGAACAACTAGCCTCATGGTGCGACCGGAACAATCTGGAACTGAACACACTCAAAACCGTAGAAATGGTGGTCGACTTTAGGAGAAATCCTTCCATACTTCCACCTCTCACAATACTAGACAACACAGTATCAATAGTAGAGACCTTCCAATTTCTAGGTTCTACCATATCGGAAGATCTAAAATGGACACCCAACATCAAAAACGTCATCAAAAAAGCACAACAAAGAATGTTCTTTCTGTGCCAACTCAGGAAGCTCAAACTGTCCAAGGAGCTGCTGATCCAGTACTACAGAGGAATGATGGAGTCTGTCATCTGCACCTCCGTAACTGTCTGGTTTGGTTCTGCAACCCAACAAGACAGACACAGACTTCAGAGGATCATTAGAACGGCAGAAAAAACAATGGCTACCAACTTGCCTTCCATTGAGGACCTGTATACTGCACGAGTCAAAAAGAGGGCTGGGAAAATATTTACAGACCCCTCGCATCCTGGACATCAACTGTTTCAACTCCTACTCTCAAAATGACGCTATAGAGCACTGCACACCAGAACAACTAGACACAAGGACAGTTTTTTCCCCACAGCCATCACTCTGCTAAACAAATAATTCCCTCAACACTGTCAAACTAGTTACTAAAGCTGCACTACTATTAATTTCATCGTTCCCACCACCCATCTCCTTCCACTTATGACTGTATGACTGTAATTTCATTGCTTGTATCCTTACGATTTATATTGATATTGTTTCCTGATTGCTTATTTGTTCCCTAGGACTATCATTAAGTGTGGTATCTTATGATTCTTGATGAACGTATCTTTTCTTTTATGTACACTGAGAGCTTATGCACCAAGACAAATTCCTTGTGTGTCCTATCACACTTGGCCAATAAAAAATTCTAATTGTAATTCTTCTAATTCTAATGTGAGATAGCAGACCCCTAAGAAAGCTCTGGGCTATATGCCAGAAAATGTATTCTTTTCCTCTTTTCTGAGGTCTTTTGTTTCCAGAGTGCTGAGATAATCATGAGGTTTTCATGAACTAGTGGATATGAACTTATGTTTCTAATACTATGACGATCTGTGCAAGCTGTGTAAACTATAAGAAGTTTAAGAAAAAGTTTTTATGCGGCGGCTTCGGTTTTGGCTTTTTCTCTCTGCCTGCTCTGTTTAAGGTGGGAGATAAAAACATCACCCAGTTTTCTGATCAGAAATAAAACTGATTATCAGTTGCCTCGTGTTCAGAGTTTCATCGGATTATATTGCAGTGCTCATGTCCTTCCCACATTTATTAACATTTGCAATATTAATATATTTAATCTATTATTTACTGGCATATGGGAGCCTCTCTTCTAACCTGCTGAGCAGTGAGCAAGTTGTCCTTAAATTGCCCCTCGCCGTTAGATATTAAACTTTCTCTGCAAAATTTATATTCGCGTTGGCTAACCTGTTGCGTTTCAAGACAGGTTAGACTTCCAGAATTCCCAGCCAGCTTGATCAAACTGCCTAGGAATGTTGGTGACTCAAAACACATTTGAAGAACACCAGCTGGGGAAGACTTATTATGCTGATCTTATTATTCACAGAACCGTAACTTCATTTTCAGGGATAGAGTCTCTGGCCAACCGTAACTCTCTGTTTATGTGTCTTGGGCAGTTTTGTCTCTAGTCAAGAACGGATTGAAACTTTCTAAAAATTTTGAATTGAAAAATTGAAAATTTTGAATTGAAAAAATTGAAACCTGCTAAGACTAAGAGGGACGTGGCAGCTCAGTGGCTAAGACGCTGAGCTTGTCGATCAAAAGGTTGGCAGTTCAGCGGTTCGAAGCCCGAGTGCTGCATAACGGGGTGAGCTCCCGTGACTTGTCCCAGCTTCTGCCAACCTAGCAGTTCGAAGGCATGTGAAAAAGGCAAGTAGAAAAATAGGGACCACCTTTGGTGGGAAGGGAACAGCATTCCGTGCACCTTTGGTATCGAGTCATGCCAGACACATGACCACGGAGACATCTTTGGACAGCGCTGGCTCTTCGGCTTTGAAATGGAGATGAGCACCGCCCCCTAGAGTCGGGAACAACTAGCACATATGTGCATGGGGAACCTTTACCGTTAAGACTTTTGAGAAATTGCTTTTTTTAGCTATTCTGGAGGTTATTTGGCTGGATCCAGTGCCCATACGGAGCGATTCATTTGCAGGCTACAATTGTGTAATCAGGAGCATGGTGAGAGTTTGGGATAATTTCAGGAGGCTGGCTAACTCCAGGATTTGCAGTCACAGGGTTCTGAATCATGCTGATAAATCGAGTCAGATCCTAGATGTAATGATCTGTTAGGAACGGTGATTTTAGGGGCCCCCGAAACACGCCATTAGTATTTCTCTCTCCTCTGGCAGGAATCATCATGCTAACTGTGTCTACATGCTCAACATCTTGGAACCAAATCAAAGAAGGGAAATGTTTGCCAGTCCCAATCCTGGCAAATATGTGCAGGTTTGAATGCTGAATTCTCTTATAATACCTTGGTAAGGCCACACTTGGAATCCTGCATCCAGTTTTGGTCTCTAGGGTGTAAAAAAGATGTGGAGACTCTAGAAAGAGTGCAGAGAAGAGCAACCAAGATGATTAGGGGACTGGAGGCTGAAACATATGAAGAACGGTTGCAGGAACTGGGCATGTCTAGTTTAATGAAAAGAAGGACTCGGGGAGACATGATAGCAGTCTTCAAGTATCTCAGGAGCTGCCCCAAAGAAGAGGGAGTCAAGCTATTCTCCAAAGCACCTGAAGGCAGGACAAGAAGCAGTGGGTGGAAACTAATCAAGGAGAGAAGCAATTTAGAACTAAGGAGAAATTTTCTGACAGAAGAATTAATCAGTGGCACAACTTGCCTCCAGAAGTTGTGAATTTTTTTTTTTAATTTGATTTATATGCTGCCCTTCTCCGGAGACTCAGGGCGGCTTACAATGCATTAAGCAATAGCCTTCATACTTTTTGTATTTTTATACAAAGTCAGCTTATTGCCCCCACAAACTGGGTCCTCATTTTACCTACCTTAGAAAGGATGGAAGGCTGAGTCAACCATGAGCCTGACGAGATTCGAACACAGTAATTGCAGACAGCTGGTCTTTAATTACAATGCTTTAGTCTGCTGAGCCACCAGGCCCAATGCTCCAACACTGGAAGTTTTTAAGAAGATGTTGGATAACCATTTGTCTGAAGCGTTGTAGGGTTTCCTGACTAAGCAGGAGGTTGGACTAGAAGACCTCCAAGGTCCCTTCCAACACTGTTATTCTACTCTTCAAACCCAACAGTTTTTCTGAGCTTTGGAATTAGCTTCTGGAAAATGTCCTGTTGGGCAACAAGAATTCCTGTAGATCCAGAGATGGGTCTTCAGATGTCCACCTGAGGCTTATTTGATATTCTCTTCCATTACCTGCTACTTTCAGGATAATCAGTTGGCCTGTTGTACCCCAAGGTAGAGCTTTCCCTCTATACTGGGGAGTCCAAACTTGATAACGTTAAAATCTGGGGCTGGCTGGGGAATTCTGGGAGTTGAAGTCCACAAGTCCTAAAGCTGCCAAGGCAAGGCACCTCTGCTTTATACTCTAATTTTCCCCTTTCGTGTTTGGAAATAATTTTGAAAACTGGAGACACCATTGAACAAGACACCTTTATAAACAGCCCTTTGAGATTCTTACAAAGCCCACAACGAGGAAGCAAATATGGAAGTGCAGGATGTTTTTTTTTTAATTTTTTTCTCGCAGCAGAATTAAAAAAATACCATATAGTTCGATGACAAGCACACTTTCCCCCAGAAGATTAGTATTCTTACAATTCAAGCAAAGAGAAGAAGTAAACTCCATTTCATGTATAAAGTCTTTCTTTGAGAAGTTCAGGCGTCTCAATCCAGAGGGATTCCAAGAAGACAGGGAGAACGTTAATCCCAGAAGGCAGAGGGATTAGATTATGATGGATAGAAACTCCACCAGTTTTTAATATTCAACTGCACCCCTGCAGTCAGCATCTGCAACCCTTTTTTCTTAATATATATTTATTACGTTTTATCAACAAGAATACAATGCAAAACAAAGGAAACCCCCAAAAACGTATCTCCAATAATAATAAAAATTGTGTACAATCATCATCATCATCATCATCCAAATATCAAATAAATCTAACATTAAACATACAAAAAAAATCCATTCTGGCTGGAAGCTGGAAAGAAAATTTATCTTATGATTAGAAGTTGGCCGATCGCGTCGATGATAAGATAGAAATCTCACCATTGGAAATATTTGTTTATATATTTTTCCTGGTTAAATAAGGATGAGAAGAACGTAGATAGTTATTTGTAAATCACCTTGAGGTTTTTTTTAACCTACGTCCTCTGGACAGTTTGCCCTGAGAACCAAACTTTTCTGTCGTGGCTTTGGCCCAATGGAGTCCTGGTTGTGGTTGGACTTTGGCCCATCTCCTCTAAAACTGCAAACTTTTGGGCTCTCTCCTGGAAGGAAATACTGTAGCATCAGTGCTGGGATTCAAAAGTTTTTACTACCAGTTCTGTGGGCATGGCTTGGTAGGGGAAGGATACTGCAAAATCTCCATTCACTCCTGACTCCAGGGGAACAATACCGCAACATCCCCTTCCCTCCCCACTCCAGGGGAAGGATACTGCAAAATCCCCCTTCCCTCCCCACTCCAGGGGAAGGATACTGCAAAATCCCCCTTCCCTCCCCACTCCAGGGGAAGGATACTGCAAAATCCCCATTTCCTCCCCACTCCTGGGGAAAGATACTGCAAAATCCCCTTCCCTCCCCACTCCAGGGGAAGGATACTGCAAAATCCCCCTTCCCTCCCCACTCCAGGGGAACGATACTGCAAAATCCCCATTTCTTCCCGAATAGCTGGGACTCGGGAGGCAGCCAATTGATCAGGGGCAGTGCTAGCCAAAGGTGGTATTTGCCGGTTCTCCGAACTACTCAAAAATTCTGCTACCAGCTTGCCAGAATCGGTCAAAACCAGCTGAATACCACTCTCTGCGTAGCATCACTGAACTGGTGGAAGATTCAATCCAGATTTGTCGGGAAGCTTTGGGAACTTGGTAAAAGGAGCTTTGGAAGGAATCTCTCGTTCTAAATCGGAAGAAAGGACCGTTTTCTTTTCAAATACTAAACATTTGGTCTCGCAAAAGTTTGGCCTGAAATGTTTTCCTGCCAGGGTTTCCTGGTGTTTCCTGCCTTGTGCATTCACTTCAGTCAAGAGTAGGAGAGAAAAATAATCCTCTGTCATGCTTGAAAAGAGGAATGTCATAGTTGGATGTCAGTACCGGCAGTCCTCAATTTACGACCGCAGCAAACTTTCGATTGTTAAATGAGACATTTCTTAAGTGAGTTTTGCCCCGTTTTATGACCTTCCCTGCCACAGGTGTTAAGTGAATCATTGCCCGTTGATAAGTTAGTAACGTGCTTGTTAAGTGAACCTATTGATTTTGATTGTCAGAAGGTTGCCGAAGAGGAATCACACATGACCTTGGGACACAGCAGTGGTCATAAGTATGAATCAGTTGCCAAGCCCCTGAATTTCGATCACATGATCATGGGGGAGGCTTCAAAGTCCTTAACTGTGAAAAAAGGGTCACAGCTGTGAAAAACGGCCGTAAGTCACTTTTTTCACTGCCATTGAAACTGTGGTCACTAAATGAGCTGTTGTAAGTCAAGGACCGCCTTTATTTTAGGAGGAGATCAGTGACAGCAAAGAGATTTTCTGTTTTGTTCTAAACTACGGTAGCTCCATAACTCCGTCTAGTACAGTGTTTCTCAATCTTGGCCGCTGGACGATGCGGTCCACGCATCGTCCAGCCGCCAGGGTTGAGAAACACTGCTCCATAGTTGTCCCACATTTTGCAGAAAAATTTGACATTAACCGAAAACAGCACAATTCTCGACTTACAACAATTCGTTTCATGACTGCTCAAAATGACGGCACTGAAAAAAGTGACTTACGATCATTTTTCGCACTTACGACCATCGTGGCATCCCCATGTCTGGTCGTCACAGGATCAAAATTCAGACACTTGACAATTGACTCGTATTTATGACGGTTGCAATGTCCTGTGTGTGTGTGTGTGTGTGTCATGTGATCAACATTTACAAGCAAAGTCACTTAACAACTGTGGCAGGAAACGTCCGTGAAATGAGGCAAAACTCCCTTAACAAATGTCTCTCAAGTAGCGACAGAACTGTTGGCCTCAAATGTGGTCATAAACTGAGGTCTAGCTGTAGTTTAGTGCAAGGATAAACCTATCCCAGAATCTTTGAGGGCCCGGTGATCGTACTAACCATCTTTTCTAAAAATTACTGGCAAACTTTCCACCATTTTGAGACGGAAAACATATGTAAAGTGTCTTGGGAGACCCAAACTATATACAAAACGTTTTTCAACGACAACAATGCTGCCAAACCATTCCTCAAATGATTGCTTTTTTAAAAAATAAATAAAAATGAACAAAGCTTCCTGAATTTCACAGCTTTGCCTCATCAGTGATGGCTTGATTGAGCGGCTTAAGTACCTTCTTAAACCACATTTTCCAGGAAAATATTTGGGAGGAAGTCATGACGGATAAGCCGGTTGAAACATAATATAAGTGAATATGTAGCCTGGGTACGTTCAAAGATTTCTGAGTTTCAGGAAAAGGGCTGGAACCAAAAAGTGTCCTGTCCATTTCGTCTCCTGCCATTAATTCAAAATAATATTACAGATTAACAGAGTTGGAAGGGACCTTGGAGGTCATCTATTCCAACCCCCGGTCCAAGCAGACCCTACACCATTTCCGACAGAGGGTCGCCCAGTCTCTTCTTGAAAGCTTCCAGTGATGAAGCTCCCACAACTTCTGAAGGCAACTTCTGTTCCATTGGTTGATTGCTCTCACTGTCAGAAAATTCCTCATTTCCAGGTTGAATCTCTCCTTGTTCAGTTTCCATCCATGTCTGATACGCTCTCACAGGGAGGGCCTCCTCAGGGTGCCATCGGCCAGACAACGTCGGCTGGCGACCCCCAGGGGGGAACCTTCTCTGTGGGGGCTCCTGCCCTATGGAATGAACTGCCCCTGGATATAAGAAGGATTCCCGACCTCCGCACCTTCCATCGGGCACTGAAGAGACTGTTGTTTCACCAAGCCGGCCTGACCAACTAGATAATTTTAAAGGGGTTTAAATCTGTTTTAAAGGGGTTTTAGCAAGGGGTTTTATCGGACGGCCAAATAGTTGAATTTATTTTAATAGTTTTAATTTTTGTGTATGATTGTTTTAATATGGCTGTGAACCGCCCTGAGTCTCTCAGGAGAAGGGCGGTATAGAAATGAAATAAATACAAATACAAATACAAAATAGTAATCGCCAGGATGCAAAAATTCCTGGGGTAATTTTTGTGTCCCAAATATTGCAGCATTTTTGTCAGGGCAGGAAAACAAGAAAGCAAGGTTCTACATTTAGGGAAGAGAAACAAAATGCACAGGTACGGTATATGTGATACCTGACTCAAGAGTAGTAACTGTGAAGGGGATCTTGGAGTCCTAGTGGACAACCATTTAAATATGAGCCAGCCGTGTGCAACAGCTGCCAAAAAAGCCAACACAGTTCTAGGCTGCATCAACAGAGGGGTAGAATCAAGATCGTGCAAAGTGTTAATACCACTTTATAAGGCCTTGGTAAGGCCACACTTGGAATACAGCATTCAGTTTTGGTATTTGTTCCCCCCATCATCCAAATTCATCCAAATTCAGGAATTTAGCACTGTGGATCAGCCACGCTTTATTATATATGAAAAAGGAAAACCTTTGGCAGTGAAAATCCAGCGATAACATTGCTACTGCAAATCTGTTGCCCAAAATGACTGTGCGAATGCCTTGTTGGCGTGGCTGGTGGCCAGCGAATTTGAAACGGAGTGTAAAATGTGAAAACCCCTTCAGGGATGGATGTTCCCTTCCAGTGGGAGGAAATCTTGGCTAAGAAGCTCGCTTGAATCACAGTCAATGCGCAGAGTTTGGGAGGGGGCGGAAGAGTGGCATTTCGGCTTTCGAGAGAAGCCACGGCCAGAAAAAAAAGCCAAAAGAAAATTTGAATTCGGGTGCATTGAAATCTAAATCACATTTAAATGATTTAGATGAACGTAAGTTAACAGAATGGGGACGCAGTGGCTCAGGGGTTAAGACGCTGAGCTTGTCGATCGGAAGGTCGGCAGTTCAGCGGTTCGAATCACTAGCGCTGCGTAACGGGGTGAGCTCCCGTGACTTGTCCCAGCTTCTGCCAACCTAGCCGTTCGAAAACACGTAAAAAAAAAAATTGCAAGTAGAAAAATAGGGACCACCTTTGGTGGGAAGGGAACAGTGTTTTGTGCGCCTTTGGTGTTGAGTCATGCAGGCCACATGACCAAGGAGACGTCTTTGGACAATGCTGGCTCTTCGGCTTTGAAACAGAGAGGAGCACCGCCCCCTAGAGTCGGGAACGACTAGCACGTATGTGCAAGGGGATCCTTTACCTTCACCTTTAAGTTAGCCGAAGTGATTTAATTAACATTAATAAGTTTTGTTTAAATCCCCACATATTTCATATGCTTTCTCCTCATAGCCATTGGACAGATTGCAGTTTCAAAGCCACACCCCACTGTCCTGATTTACACAATGTAGACCCATTGCCCTCAACCGGATTACCCCATCGGAACATCGATGGCAAGCGGACAATTCCATTCCTCAAATTTCCCAAGCGCTTGTGCAATGAAGCGAAAATTGGGCGGAAGTTCAGATGGAGAAAGTGAGCCAGAGCTCTTAAAAGTCCCAAACTCGATCGAGCCAATTTTATGATCTGCACCAAATCAGCTTTATGCAGGATCAAATGCCAATCTAGAGAACAAGAAATGTATTTTGCCCTGAATTTATATTAAAGGGGCTAACTGTGCAGGCAATGCAAGGCATTTGAACAGTTGTTTTTTTAAATCTTACCTATGGAAAGGTTTGCTTTTTATTATTATTATTCCAAATAAAAAGAGATTGGAAATTAAAGGGCTGAACTACATTGATAGGATGGAAGCAGGTCAGAGGTGGGGTTTCAGCCGGTTCTGACAAGTTCTGGAGAACCGGTAGTGGAAATTTTGAGTAGTTTGGAGAACCAATAAATACCACTTCTGAATGGCCCCACCACCATCTATTCTCTGCTTCCCGAGTCTCAGATAATGAGGAGAAAATGGGGATTTTGTAGTATCCTTCCCCTGGAGTGAGGAGGGAATGGAGATTTTACAGTATCCTTCTGGAGTGAGGAGGGAATGGAAATTTTACAGTATCCTTCTGGAGTGAGGAGGGAATGGAGATTTTACAGTATCCTTCCCCTGGAGTGATGAGAGAATGGAGATTTTACAGTATCCTTCTGGAGTGAGGAGGGAATGGAGATTTTGCAGTATCCTTCCCCTGGAGTGAGGAGGGAATGGAGATTTTACAGTATCCTTCCCCTGGAGTGAGGAAGGAATGGAGATTTTACAGTATCCTTCTCCTGGAGTGATGAGAGAATGGAGATTTTACAGCATCCTTCTGGAGTGAGGAGGGAATGGAGATTTTACAGTATCCTTCCCCTGGAGTGAGGAGGGAATGGAGATTTTACAGTAACCTTCCCCTGCCATGCCCACCAAGCCAAGCCACGCCCACCAAGCCATGCTATGCCCACCAAGCCACACCCACAGAACCGGTACTAAACATTTTTGAAGCCCACCACTGAAGCAGACAGTGGAGAAAATACGTTGCTATTGTTAAGAATCGGGGAGAAAGCAAGAATGTGTTTGAAGCTTCTGGTTCAGGCACCCAAATCTCTGGTTGCCTCTTTCCGTAGCTAATGATATTATCCCATCCATAATTTCGTCTGAAGCGTATGAGAAAAGAGCAATTTAGCATAATGAAACAATGAAAAGTTCTTAACGGTGTGCAACCACGGGTGGGATTCAGCCGACTCAGACTGGATGCTAATTTTACATCTTGTTTGGCGAACTGGTAGTTGCAAGGACTGGCTGGCTCCTGCCCTCCCCTCCCCTCCCCTCCCCGGAGTCTCCACATGGCCTGTTTTGGATGCTAGGTAAGTACAGGGCCTGAATGGAAGCACTGGGAAGGCGAAAAACAGGCCTCTTGGAAGGTCAGAAGTCCAGAAATGGGCCTGTTTCCGTCCTCTGCTGGGCCTCCAGAGTTCAGGAAAGGCTGTTTTCGCCCTCCCGGAGTCTCAAGAAAAGCCTCTGGAGCCTGGGGAGGGCAAAAACACCCCCCACTCCATGATGCAGGAGGCCAAGTAGGCCACGCCCCACGGCCACGCCCACCCAGCAACTGGGCAAAGAACCAGTTGCTAAAATTTTTCAATCCCACCCCTGTGTGCAACCCTTTCCACAGTGAATGGCTGGTCCAGAAACGAAGACTTTTCTAGTTCCTGTCCCACCACTGAAAATGATGGAGTATTAGCGGAGGAGCTCACCCAGTTTACGGGGCTAGGGAAGGGGAAAACGTCTGTCCCACCCCATAAAGGACCCACTTGAATGAAAAGCACAGGATCATCATCCTCTTTTTACGACCTGATAATCCCTTGCTGAGTGGAGTCTGGGCAACTGAATGGAGATTAGTGTTTACTGGCCGGATGCTCTTCCTGTTGCCAATGCGGAATTTTATTCAGCAGATATATTCCCATTCTGCCCAGAGAGAGAAAATATCTGCCTCTACCTGGGATCGAACTCACCCACACCAGGATTTTGAAAACGAAGGTGGATGGTCACCTTGCAAAGGAAAGTAATTTAGGAGACTTGGGTTGTATTAGGAAGTTATGCAATTCTTCAAAAAAACCTGTCTCCTAATCTCCATTCATTTTAATATAATTATATTCTCTACGAAGCTTTCAGATCTCCCAGGGTTTAGATCAGGGATCTCCAAACTTGGCAACTTTAAGACTTGTGGACTTCAACTCCCAGAATTGAGACTTGTGGACGTCAACTCCCAGAATTCCTCAGCCAGCAAAGCAAAGCTGGTTGAGGAATTCTGGGAGTTGACGTCCACAAGTCTTAAAGTTGTCAAATTTGGAGACCCCTGATTTAAATAAAGATTTGGGTTCAGGAACAAGGAGAAGATCTGATCTCCGAGCTGTCAATGCATCGGCGGCCTAAGAAATTTAAGTTCTCCAGGCCTCCATATCTCTCTATTTCAGTCAAACGTCGCTTCTCTCTTTCTCTCTCTGTCCCCAGCAGTTGAAAATGATCCCTGATATACATTTGGTTATAAGATAGCAGAAGACAGAAGATTCGGAAAGATGCAAACACAAAAGAGTGGAGCCAATCCACGCTTTGCCCACTGTTGAAGAAAGGGGTGCTTGCTCATGGGAAGTCCAGCCTTGGATCCAGCCGTCACGCAGGGATACTGGTACCCCCTTCACTATGAAGGGAGGCCTTGGAGACCTCTGTGCTGACTGTGGACAGAGGAAAAGTCTCGTACTTCTCCTTCTCACGACTACAGCTGCAACGGTAAAGCAAGGCCTTGACTTCTTTCTGAAAATTGCTGTTGAGGAACCCGTAAATGATGGGGTTGATGCAGGTGGAAGCCATGGCTGTGAGGTGGCAGAGGGAGAAAATTAAGTTGTAGTAGCAGACTGAGATCTTCTGGTGGTCCCAGTCATAAAGGGCATTGAAGAACATGAGGGGGAACCAACATGCGGCAAAAGCTACCACGATGCAAGCCAACATGACGTTGACCTTCCGGTGGCTGGTGGCCCGGGAGCCATCTTTGGCTCGCTCCACCATGTCCTTCCGGCGTTGAAGGCGTAGAAAGATGCGGAAGTAGCAGGCGAGGATGAGCAGCAAAGGGAGGCAGTACTGGAAGAGCAGGAGGAACGTGGTGTAAGACAAGCGGTGCTGATCGGAGGGCCAGCGCTCGATGCAGACCAGGTGGTTGGCCAAGGAGTCGAAGGGAAGGCTCAAGTTTTGAAAAGGCTCGTTGGTCAAGATGGTGAAGGACAGGAAGGGAAGGGAAATCCCGCAGGCCACCACCCAGGTGAGACCAACGGCCATATAAGCGTGGTTGGCCGCCGGCTTCCACCCAGTTGGGTTGATGATGAGCTGGTGTCTCTCCAGAGCGATCCAGACCAAGGACAGGATGGACACCGTGATGGAAACACACTGAACAAAGGGGCTGACCTTGCAGATGACTTCTCCCAAGATCCAGTGGTCCATCAGGGTGTAGATGACGGTGACGGGCATGCAAACGAGGGACACGAGGATGTCGGAGAAGGAGAGGTTGGCGATGAATATATTGGTCACGTTCCTCATCTCCTTCTGCTGGACAATGACGCACACCAGGCAGAGGTTGCCCGTCAGCCCGACTGCGATGAGGACGCTGTAAGCCACGATCAGGAAGGTGCTGTTCCCCACCGACTCACCACAGGACATGCCGTGCTCCTCCAACAGGTTCAGTTGCTCTGAGAAGTTCAGGTAGAGGAGACTCAGCAGCTGGTCCATAGCAGTTCCTCCTCCTGCTCCTCAGCAGATGGAAAGATGCCGCCTCTCACCAAAGGAGAGTTCTTTCTCTCACGCACACGGCTGTGTTGACCAGGAATTTCCTGGACCAAGAAAGAATTAGTGCATTGATTATATCTCTATCTCTATCTCTATCTCTATCTCTATCTCTATCTCTTAATCTTAATCTTAATCTTAATCTTAATCTTAATCTTAATCTTAATCTTAATCTTAATCTTAATCTTAATCTTAATCATTTATTTATTACATGTATTTATATGCCGCCCTTCTCCCGAAGGACTCAGGGCGGCGAACACAAGTTAAGAAACATGTACAATAAAATCGTATTTTAAATCAAATAACTAATTAATGGTAAATAATAAACCCAGAATCAGAGTCAGCCTATTTGCTTGAACAGCCAAGTCTTCAGCTCCCGACGAAAGGAGCGGAGATCAAGAGCCGTCCGGAGCTCGGTAGGTAATTCATTCCATCTTAATCTTAATCTTAATCTAAATCAATGTCTGTCTGTCTGTCTATCTATCTATCTATCATCTATCTATCTATCTATCATCTATCTATCTATCTATCTATCTATCTATCTATCTATCTATCTATCTATCTATCTATCTATCCTGTTTCCTCCAAATAAGACATCCCCTGATAATAAGTCCGATCAGGCTATTGAGCGCATGGCAATAAGGCCAAGCGCTGATTTCAGGGTTCAGGGTCTTATTTTTGGGGAAACGTGGTATCTATCATCTCTATCTATCTATCTATCTATCTATCTATCTATCTATCTATCATCTATCTATCTATCTATCTATTATCTCTGCTGAACAAATAATTCCCTCAACACTGTCAAACTAGTTACTAAGTTTGCATTACTATTAATCTTCTCATCGTTCCCATCACCCATCTCCTCCCACTTACGACTGTATCACAGTAACCTTGTTGCTGGTATCCTTACGATTTATATTGTCTGTTTCCTAATATGATTTGATTGGTTATTTGTTCCCTATGGCTATTATTAAGTGTTGTACCTTATGATTCTTGATGAATATATCTTTTATTTTATGTACACAGAGAGCGTATGAACCAAGAAAAATTCCTTGTGTGTCCAATCACACTTGGCCAATAAAGAATTCTATTCTATT
Organism: Masticophis lateralis; assembly: GCA_030761175.1. Lineage (NCBI taxonomy): Eukaryota > Metazoa > Chordata > Lepidosauria > Squamata > Colubridae > Masticophis > Masticophis lateralis. The sequence goes on from JAUDYJ010000008.1 coordinate 21,388,507, forward strand.
CTGTTCTGTTCTCTTCTGTTCTCTTTCTCTCCATCTATCATCTATCTATTCATCTATCCATCTATCTATCTATCTATCTATCTATCTATCTATCTATCTATCTATCTATCATCTCTCTCTCCCTCCCTCTCTCTCTAACCTCCAAGAACATCACAGTTAACATTTCTTCAGGGGAAAAAAAGCACCTCTTAGTTTATAGTATTATATAAATTGAAAAGCAATGTGACTGTGTTACTATATTATTTTAAAAAGCCTATAATGTTTTTTTTTAATCTGCTGCATAAAAAAACCTACATGGCAAAGAGAGCGAGGAAACACGCCCCCTCCCCCAAATAATCTATGCTGTTTAGAGAACAAAAACGAAAAATGTAGGGATAAAAATAATTTAATAACACCATCACAAATTAAACTAGAAAGTCAAAACAAAGCCATAATATTAAAATATCTCTATTAATAAGTAGATAAGTAGGTAGGCATGGAGAGAGAGAGGGGTGGAGGGAGGAGGAAAGGAAGAGAGACACAGAGAGAGAGAGAGATCATCATCATCCATGTGGGACAAAGCATGAACTGCACAGTCACAGCTGCCAATTTTGAGCCGTGGTGGCACAGTGGTTAGAATGCAGTATTGCAGCCTAATTCTGCTCCCTGCTGGCTGCCTGCAATTTGCCAGTTCAAATCACACCAGGCTCCAGGTTGACTCAGCCTTCCATCCCTCTGAGGTGGGTAAAATGAGGACCCAGATTGTTGGGGGCAAGAGGCTGACTCTGTAAACCGCTTAGAGAGGGCTGCAAAGCACTGTGAAGCGGTATATAAGTCTAAGTGCTATTGCTATTTATTTATTTGATACTGCCCCATCACCAAAGTTGCCCTAGTCAACAGCAGTTATATATTATTGGTCCAACCTTATCCTAAAAGAGGGCTGATTTTCTCCAAAAGATATATTTCAAGAAATGGGGTCTAAAGTACAAAAAATAATAATAACTGGGTATTTCGTGAATCATCAGGAGCTATGCTTGACTCAACAGCAACTTTTTTCCAGAGTGATCTCCCTACCAACACCAAAGAAAGGTCCCCATGTATCAAATAAGCTTTTTTTGGGGGGGGGGATGAGTCTGATATCCTTCCGAGGTAGGTAAAATGAGGACCCGGATTGTGGGGGCAATAAGCTGACTTTGTATAAAAAAGAACACCGCTTAGGGGGGGCCAAAAGCCCTACTAAGCAGGTATATACAAAAGTATGAAAGCTATTGCTTAACGCATTGTAAGCCACCCTGAGTCTCCGGAGAAGGGCGGCATATAAATCGAACCAATAAATAACTAAATAAATATCTTTTGTTAACTATTCCCCGCATCTTTTCCTCATATTTGAAGCTCTCTCTCTTTTTAAAAAATTTTTTTTTAAATTTTTATTTCTCATAAACATACTTAAACGTACAGTCTCTTATCCATTTTAAAACATACATATTTATCTTTTGATCTTCATATTAGTTCCTCCTAAAAAAATTAGGATATATTTGGGGTTGCTCTTCTACCATTCCCTCTCCCTTATTTTACAACAACCTTTCCTCTCCTTCTTCCCTTTCCTTCCTTCTTCTACCTCTTTCTACTTTCTTCTTTCCTACTCTGTTTCCCCTCCTCTCTTTCCCTATTGCTCCTCTCTTCCTCCCTTTCTAACCCTCTCTCCTACACTTATTTCCCCTCCCTTTCTTCCTCTCCTTTTCCCTCTCTTCTATCCCTCTCTCTTCTCTCCTCTCCATCCCTCTACTCCTCTCTCCATTCCCACTTCATCGTTGTTTTCATTTATTTTCAGTTCAATATATTTTCAAAATGGTATTCGAGCAACCCTGATTTTCTATTTACATATATCTTCATTTCAATTTCTTTTCTATTTACTAATTACACTTGTGTCATCATTCATGAACATTTATATAATAACACTTTTTTTTCCTCCCCCCCCCTTCCTCCTTTTCCATTGGATAGGGCAAAGACAAATGAAAGAAAAGACAAAAAAAAAAAGGAATAGAAACCCAGATGACCTCTCTCTCTCTCTCTCTCTCTTTTTTTGGTAAGCGATGGAGATCTGTTTCCTGCCACTTCTGCTCTCCGCAGCACCCAAAAAGGTGCTTTCTTGTTTCCATACACACCCGCCCTTTGAAAACATCTCGCTTCTCCTCCGAGAAGCTTCTTCAGTTCTGCTTCTTCAGTTCATCCAAGCTTCTTGGAGGAGAAGCGAAACGTTTTCAAAGAGAGGGAAAAAAAACCCTCTCAAGAAAGTCCATTCGCCTTTTGAAAAAAAGCACCTTTGGAACAACCACGACCTGGATGATTTGAGAATCTCCAGAGACAATGAGCCCCAAATGCCATTTACCCAGACGGGAACAGATACGCCAAATGGGCTCAGCAGCAATTTCCTTGCAGAGGAAATAATTTGCACCTAGCTTGGTTTAACAGTGATATCTCTTCATGCGGCCAAGATCCTAAGCAAATGCTCTCCTAAACCGGGGAAAAAAAACCACACCTGCCTGATTTTACCTGGAAACAGCCCAGGCCTGGGATGCTATTTGCAAACCGGCGGAGGGTGGGTGGCGATTTGTCTATCCAAGAAAGACGCACAGATCATCCCTACACCCCTCTTGGGTCTGTGCTAAAGCTGGACATCCAAAAGGCGCCTGTAACGACCATGGCTGGCGCAAAGTTTCCAAAAGGATCGCGTTTGGTCTCCTCGCTTTGCTGAATGACCCGCGAAATCAACCAGGGCAGCTGCTCCAAGACTGACAGACAGAAAGACAGATTGACTGACTGACAAACAGGCAGGCAGGCAGGCAGGCAGAGCTCAGCAATCTTTCCGCACCAGCCTTGCACCTTTCATGGGTGGGTGGGTGGCTGGGGGGGGGGGATCCTGGTTTGCAAGGCTGCAGGCTTCCCCCTTTTCGTGTTGCAAAGGGCTACCTCCCCCACTCTCCCACCCACCCCCAATTCTCGCGCTGCCTTCCTCGCAACCATCATCTCTGGGCAGGTGGGAGGAAAAAAATGCCAACCACCAAAAAAAAAAAGAGAGTTTTGGGCGGGGAGGGGGGTCTTTTTGGCTTTTGCCGCACGGCTCGCGCTCCGATGCCCGCCTTCCCTCGCCCACCCCGAGGAGCCCCTTCCCCAAAGCCCGCCGCTTGCCTTCTCCCGGCCGCGGGGCCAGATGTTGCGCAGCTGGCGAGACAGATCGCCGGAATTTCTCGCCCTGGGTAGGAAAGAGAGAGCAGCCGGCTTTGGCTCCGGATCGGCTCTTTGGCTTGGCTGCTCGTCTCCGTCCCCCGTGGGAGAGGAGAGGGGGGGGGCTTGGAGGTGGGTGGGTGAGTGGGTGGATGCCGGGCGGCTCAGGGAGGAGAGATCAGCTGTCCGGCGGGAGCTCTTAGGTCCGTTGGAGCTATGCTGCCAACGGGATCAGAGAGGCCGGGGGCGCCCTTGGCATCCAGCAGCCGGAGGATTGGGAAGGTGGAGCAGCAACACACCCCTCACCGGACGGATGGCTGGCTGCTTACCTGGTTGTCGCCTCTTAAGGACTAGCACCTTGCTCCTCTTCACCCCCAACGGCTCAAGCTTTGCCGCGGGCTTCCCTGGCCGCCTTTCCTGCGCAGGTAAATTGCCCCTTAAACGCTCCGGGCTGGGTCCAAGGAATCCTCCAGGTGGGGAGAAAACAGCCAGCCAGGAGCCGGCCGGGCGCTCTTATGCGGGCGCAGCCAAGCCGCCACGTCGCCCAAACCCCTCCTTTGGGAGGAGGAATGGGCTTGGCAGGCAGCCCCCTCCCCCGCACGTGCGGACCCCTCCCAGGCCTCGCCTCCCGCCCCCGCCTCCTCCCACGGGCTCAGGTGAGGGCAGCTTTGGACTGAAGGGGCGCAGGCTGGCAGGCTGGGCGCAGGAAGCCCTTGGAGCTGGCCGGGTCTCCCTTTCCGAGCCGTTCCTGGAGGGGGACAGGATTCCCCTTCCTAGGGTGGGAAGGGGACCCCGCGATTGTAAAAGCCCCCCCCCCCCAACCCCGGGAGCCGTTTTTCTCCGGAGGCGTTGCATGGAAGCGTGAAGAGCCAGAGTGGGGGGGAGCAGACTGTGGGAGAGAGAAAATGACACAGGAGCCCCGCCCCCCCCGCAACTCAGAAGAAGCCTGTATTTGCCCAGGGAGGGGGATTATACCAGGACCCCTTTCTTTTCTCAGGGGCATTTCCTCTCCTTCCGTGAAACTGAAGAATAAAAATTGGGAGGAAAACCTGCAAGTGCTCAATGCGAGTTGGGATTTCCTTCCTTCCTTCCTTTCCTCCCTCCTCCCTCCCTCCTTCTTTCCTTCCTTTCCTCCCTTCTCCCCTCCTTCCTTCCACCCTCCTCTCCCTCCCTCCTTCCCTCCCTTTCTTCTCCCATCTTCCTTCTTCCCTCTCTCTCTTCCATCCTTCTTTTCTCCCTCCCTCCCTCCTCCCCTCCTTTCCTGTCCTGTCCCTTCGCTTCTCCCTTCCTTCCTCCCTCTCCTTCCTTCTCCCTCCTTCCTTCCTTCTTTCCTTCCTTTCCCCCTTCCCCCTTCCTTCCTTCCACCCTCCTCTCCCTCCCTCCTTCCCTCCCTTTCTTCTCCCATCTTCCTTCCTCCCTCTCTCTCTTCCATCCTTCTTTCCTCCCTCTCTCCTCCCTTCCTTTCGTGTCCTGTCCCTTCGCTTCTCCCTTCCTTCCTCCCTCTCCTTCCTTCTCCCTCCTTCCTTCCTTCTTTCCTTCCTTTCCTCCCTTCCCCCCTTCCCCCTTCCTTCCTTCCACCCTCCTCTCCCTCCCTCCTTCCCTCCCTTTCTTCTCCCATCTTCCTTCCTCCCTCTCTCTCTTCCATCCTTCTTTCCTCCCTCCCTCCTCCCCTCCTTTCGTGTCCTGTCCCTTCGCTTCTCCCTTCCTTCCTCCCTCTCCTTCCTTCTCCCTCCTTCCTTCCTTCTCTTCCTTTTTCTTCCATCTTCCCTCTTTCCTCCTTCCTTCCCTGCCTCCCTCCCTTAACAGACATTTGCAGAAATCTGGAATCATATTTTTTCCCCTTGGCAGTCTCTGCTCCATTAGCACCTAGTGTAAATTTGAGCCATAGAGGCAAAGACCACTGTGGATTTCTGATCCCATCCTTCCCAGGTAGAGATCCTGGAGGCACCTCCAGGAAACACCCAATGACACCCAACTTCTCAGGATGTTAACTCTGTCCATCCACCCATCTTCTGGACTAGCCCTGGCAAGAGGCTCAGGGATCCTGCTGAAGGACAGGAAACTCCAAAGAACCATTTATCTCCCTGCAGGACCAAAAAAATCTACAGGGAACTGCCAGACCCCCCCCAGATTTTCTGAATCCCCTTCAGTGACAGACAACGCTTGCACCGAGATGTTGCTCCTTCTCACTGAACATTAAAATGCTCCTGAAATGCGAACCGGGCTGCCCTTTTAAAATTATGATTTTTAAAGAGGGGGAAAAAAGAAGGAGGAGCAAAAACAGAGAAGCCCTAATAACAGAGTGGTCAATGCACTACCTGACTCTGTAGTTTCTTCCCCAAACCCCCAAAACTTTAACCTTAAACTGTCTACTGTTGACCTCACCCCATTCCTAAGAGGTCTGTAAGGGGTGTGCATAATATTCCTTTTTACTTATTCTTTTCATGTATTCAAATTTTGTTTATACTTTTACCTGTTATCTTATAAATGCTTGACTAATAAATTTATGAATATGTGATTATGATCAATGACTACTTGGACTAGCACGCAGCATCTTTTCCAATTTCCTTCCTGGAGCTGTGCATTTTCTCTTTGCTTTGCATCAGCCGAGCGATCAGAAGCCTGCATCTCTGACTCCCAATTAGTTATTCCCCATCTTTGCCTTAACTAATTGCCTGCTCCCCACTAGGCGCCCATCAATGGAACTCAGTATTACGTAACTTTCTCTTCCTGAGGCCCAAATCATGCAGCTATTCCCCCAAAGCTGATCTAAGCAGCCTGACAAGGCAGAGGTGGAGAGAGAGGTGGAAGGGCTGTGAAACTCGCTCAAGAAAGATGAAAAAGAAAGAAAGAAAGAAAGAAAGAAAGAAAGAAAGAAAGAAAGAAAGAAAGAGTGAGAGAAAAAGAAAGGAAGGAAAGAAAGAAAAAGAAAGAGAAAGAATGAGAGAGAAAAAAGAAGAGAGAGAGAGAAAGAGAGAGAGAAAGGAAGGAAGGAAGGAAAGAAAGAAAGAAGAGAGAGAGAAAGAGTGAGAGAGAAAGAAAGGAAGGAAGGAAGGAAGGAAAGAAAAAGAAAGAAAGAAAGAAAGAAAGAAAGAAAGAAAGAAAGAAAGAAAGAAAGAAAGAAAGACTAAGATGATCAAAAGCCTGGAGTCTAAACCATATGATGAATAGCTGCAGGTTTTGGGTCTGTCTAGTCTAAAGACTAAAGACTAGGGATATGGTGGCTCAGTGGTTAAGATGCTGAGCTTGTCGATCAGAAGGTCGACAGTTCAGCGGTTCGAATCCCTGGTGCCGCATCATGGGGTGAGCTCCCGTGACTTGTCCCAGCTTCTGCCAACCTAGCAGTTCAAAAGCACGTACAAAATGCAAGTAGAAAAATAGGGACCACCTTTGGTGGGAAGGGAATAGCGTTCCGTGCGCCTTTGGCATTGAGTCATGCCGGCCACATGACCACGGAGACGTCTTTGGACAGCGCTGGCTCTTCGGCTTTGAAACGGAGATGAGCACCACCCTCTAGAGTCGGGAACAACTAGCACGTATGTGCGAGGCGAACCTTTACCGTTACCTTTAGTCTAAAGAAAAGAAGAGTTAGGGGTGACATGATAGCAGTATTTCAGTATTTGAGAGGCTGCCACACAGAAGAGGGGTTCAAATGATTCTCCAAAGCACCGGAGGGTAGGACAAGAAACAACAACTGGAAACAAATCCAGGAGAGAAGCAACCTGGAATTAAGAAGAAACATCCTAACAGGGAGGACAGTTAACCAGTGGAACAGCTTGCCACCAGAAGTTGGGTGTACTTCATCATTGGAAGTTTTTAAGAAGACACTGGACAGTCACTTGTCTGAGATGGTATAAGTTCTCCTGCTTGAGAAGGGGCTGGACTAGAAGACCTCCAAGGTCCCTTCCAGCTCCATTGTACTATAAAACAGCTCATTGTGGGTAGTTTGTCAGAGTCCCTGCAGCTGTTTGATTAAGGGACCTGCTTGACGTACACAGAATGAATCAAGGAGGCTTTGTTAAGATTTCTCTTTATTCTGTCTGTCTTTGGCTTCTAAACTGTGACTCCCGCAGCCAGCAACAGCTTCAAACCCTCTGAAGTCCCATCCTTTATGCTCCATGGGGAGCTATGGTTGGGAGGGGGGGGAGCCTCTTAGGCTGAGCTAAGGGGTTTACATGTGAGCCCACCCAGAGGAATGAGCCGTGCGCTGCAGAAGCAACGATAGGACAAAGGGAAGTTCTATTCTATTCTATTCTATTCTATTCTATTCTATTCTATTCTATTCTATTCTATTCTATTCTATTCTATTCTATTCTATTCTATTCTATTCTATTCTCTCCCTCTTCTCTTCTCTTCTCTTCTCTTCTCTTCTCTTCTCTTCTCTTCTCTTCTCTTCTCTTCTCTTCTCTTCTCTCTACTCCACTCCACTCCACTCCACTCCACTCCACTCCACTCTTCCATTCCATTCCATTCTATATTTATTATTCTATTCTATTCTATTCTATTCTATTCTATTCTATTCTATTCTATTCTATTCTATTCTATTCTATTCTATTCTATTCTATTCTATTCCATTCCATTCCATTCCATTCCATTCCATTCCATTCCATTCTCTCTCTTCTCTTCTCTTCTCTTCTCTTCTCTTCTCTTCTCTTCTCTTCTCTTCTCTTCTCTTCTCTTCTCTTTTCTCTTCACTCTACTCTACTCTACTCTACTCTACTCTACTCTACTCTACTCTACTCTATTCTATTCTATTCCATTCCGGTCCAGGGTCCAGGGTCCAGGGTCCAGGGTCTCAAGCGCTTTGTGGGCTATAGGTTGGACACACCTGGCTTAGCATGATTGTGGGACCCTCGCAATGGCATGTGAAAGCGATGCAGCCAAGGGCCTGTTGTGAGAAGAATGCAAGGGTCACCTGAATGGCTTGGAGCCATTGATGTCAAAGGGATTTCCTGCCATTCTCCAAGCCGAAGGAAAGCTGGTAGGGAAGGATGCAGCTGGATCACGAAAATCCAGAGGGAGCCTCTGGAGACTTCTGCAGAAAAGTCTCAACATTTGCAGGCTCTTGGATGGGATGCAGGAGGAAGCGATGGGAAATCACAAGCCGTCCTTATTTTTCTAAAGAAGCAAAATCTCCAGGGATGGAGCAGAAGCCAAGGCAGATGGTTTGGGGCAAGGAGCAAAGTACAGAAGAGGAATCAAAAGTGTCCCCTCAAAGGCTAACAGATGGACATCTTGACAGCAAAGAAGCAAAAGATCTACATCGCATCTGCCAGGCTGAACTCATCAATTGCTCAAACCAGGAGTTTAGGGATTAATTTCTGGGGAGAATGTTAAAAGAAAAACAACCATGGAAGTATGTTGGACTTCATGCCTCATCTGGTAGGGGATGGAAGGAGTTGAAATCCATTGCCTGGAAGGGATCACATTGAGGGAAAGCTGGAGAGAATGGCAGGAGAAATGCGAATTTGAGGAAAGTAACATCCTTTCTCTCTTTCACCATGCATTTATGAAGAAACATTAAGACTATTAAGAAAGAGTGCAGAGAAGAGCAACAAAGATGATTAGGGGACTGGAGGCTAAAACATACAAAGAACGGTTGCAGGAATTGGGCATGGCTAATTTAATGAAAAGAAGGACTACGGGGAGACATCATAGCAGTGTCCCAATATCTCAGGGGCTGCCCCAAAGAAGAGGGAGTCAAGCTATTCTGCAAAGCACCTGAAGACAGGACAAGGAGCAATGGATGGAAACTAATCAAGGAGAGAAGCAACTTAGAAATAAGGAGAAATTTCCTGACAGTGAGAACAATTACCCAGTGGAACAACTTGCCTCCAGACTGATCCAGACTTAACTGATCTGGGGAAGATTGGATGATTGTGTAAACACTATCAGCTAGCCATACCCTTACTCGGATTCGAACTTGGGCTTCCTGCATGTTAGGAAGTTGAATTAACCTTCTGAGCCACAAGTTCTCCTCCCTTCATCATCTTGAGCCAGGGGAAAGATTAAGTGTTTTCTATCGAGACACCTGGTCTACCCCAACATGTGGGAGGGGGCATCCCACATGAAAGGTGAAAGGGAGCAGAATGCCCCCTCCCACATGTTGAGTAGACCAGGTGTCTCAATAGAAAAACACTTTATATCTGTCTGTCTGTCTGTCTGTGTAAACAAATAAAATAAACTTCTTACATAACATACATTAGTCTGAATCACTCTAAGGAAGGTTGGAAAACAACGAGCTAAATGAACAGGAAATAAAATGAAATAAATAATTAATCATAATTTTTTTAAAAAATGGAATAAATAAAATGAAATAAACACGAAATAAATAAAAACAACAATGAAATGAAGGTCCACCAGCTGTTGGACAGTATTACTTGGGTCTGCTGTGTGGATGCTTGGGTGGTTTAGGGGTGGGGAATTTTTGGTGGGTGGGGGTGTGTCGAGGGATTGTCATGTGTGTTGGGCTTGGTCTCTGGGTCTTATGTGAATTTTGTTGTATGGGTATACTGTGTATATACATACAATGACAACAAACTTTATATATATAAAAGAATATCGGCCATCCTCGGCTTATGACTACAATTGTGGACCAAGATTTCCATTGATAAGCGAGGTGGATGGAATTGCACTCGATTTTCTAACTTTTCTTTGTCATAGTTCTTAGGCAAATCATTGCAGGAACAGAATAAAATGTGAATGGCAGAAATTAAAATATTTTTTTCATTTAGTTCAAATAATTAAATAGAATTGTTATATTGTCCCGCAGCGAGTTGGCCATGATGATACTTACGGGACCGCCTTCTGCCGCAAATAGCCTCCCACCGGCCGGTGCGTTCCCACAGAGAGGGTCTCCTCAGGGTGCCGTCAGCCAGACAATGCCGGCTGGCGACCCCCAGGGGGAGGGCCTTCTCTGTGGCAGCCCCTACCCTCTGGAACGATCTTCCTCCAAAACTGAGAACAATTGCTGACCTCCGGACTTTTCGTCGGGCCCTGAAAACTCATCTCTTTCAGCTTGCTGGTCTAGCCTGACCCCGCTGAATTTTTAAGATCTGTATTATAGGGTTGGGTATTTTAAATATTTAATGGTTAATGGTTTTAATTTTTAGCCAAAGTTATATGCTTTTTTAAAGAAATTGTTTAACTTTTGTGTACTATTTTTATTTGGCTGTTCACCGCCCTGAGTCCGCAAGGAGAAGGGCGGTATACAAATCTAAACAAACAAATAAATAAATAAATGAGTTGGCTGTGGCAGATTGTCCCATTCCCTTTCCAGATGGGATAGTTGAAGAGAAAATGAGCTGTCCATGGTCCTGTTCGCCTCTTCCCTATCGAGACAAAGTTAAGCAACGATAGAACACAGAATAACAGAGTTGGAAGAGATCTTGGAGGTCATCTAGTCCAACCCCCTGCATGAGTTGGACTAGATGAATGCAATAACATTCCAGACGAGCGGCTGACCAGTCTCTTCTGGAAAACTTCCAGTGATGGGGCACCCAGAACTTCTGAAGGCAAGTCACCGGTTGATTGTTCTCGCTGTTGGGAAATTTCTCCTTAGTTCTAAGTTGCTTCTCTCCTTGATTAGTTTCCACCCGTTGCTTCTTGTCCTGCCTTCAGGAACTTTGGAGAATAGCTTGACTCCCTCTTCTTTGTGACAGCCCCTGAGATATTGGAAGACTGCTATCATGTCTCCCCCAGGCCTTATTTTCAATAGACGAGGCATACCCAGTTCCTGCAACCTCTAATCATCTTTGTGGCTCTTTTTGGAACTCTTTCCAGACTTGCCCCCCTCTTGACTTAATGGCTATGTTTGCACAAAACACTAAACCATGGCTTAGGTACCGCTATTCCTAAACCAAAACAGGACCCTCTGGAAAGCAGCCATTTCATTCTCTTCCTTTCAGAGGAAGACAGTGAGGAGGTTGGGGAGAAACTTGGGCCAGTCCTGGGGGCTGGGGAAAGCTCAGACGAGGGTTCTGCGTCGGAGGCAGAGAGGGAGTTAGACAGCAGCGAGGTAGAGGAACAGCTGGAGCCCGTTCCCAGTGTGTGCATGTGCAGAGCTGTCAGAAGACAAGAACAACTCAGAAAGCCGGCTCGACTTGGGAGTAAAGCCACACCTTGGAGGTGATTGGCCCTTCCCATAGGAAACAAAAGAGGAGCGAACGGAGAGTGGGCTTTTGCAGGAAACAATTTGTTCATTCCGTGACTTTGACTCTGTGCCACGTTTTGCCTTGTACTGCGGTTGGAAACAAGTTCTGTGGCAGCTTGCCAGACGAGATAAGGTGTGTTGAGAAATATTCCTTTGAAAAACTGTTGGGACAAACCTTGCTGATGGTGAATGAACGCAATTCACAGTAAATAAAAGAGGTTTTGCCAGTCATTCCTGCCTCCTGCTTGTTAAGGGAGCCTAAATCAGAACAGGATGATTGGGCATGCTGCTAGTCCACAATAAGGATAGGCTATGCCACAGGGCTTTACCGAAGCCAGGAAGGGCTGCTTTGCTGGCAAGCAAGATGATAATGCGACCCTCAGAAAAATACGGCATACTTCACATAATCCTCCAGGGAAAGGTGGAAGGCAAAGGAGATCCAGGCAGAAGAAGAAGATCATGGCTTCAAAACCTAAGGGACCGGTTTGAGCAAAACTCAGCAATGTTTTTTGTGCGGCTATTGATAAAAATAGGATTGCCAACATGATCGTCAAAGTCTGATGATGGATATGGCAGAAGAAGAAGAAGGAGAAGGAGAAGGAGGAGGAGGAGGAGGAGGAGGAGGAGGAGGAGAAGGAGAAGGAGAAGGAGAAGGAGAAGAAGAAGAAGAAGAAGAAGAAGAAGAAGAAGAAGAAGAAGAAGAAGAAGAAGAAGAAGAAGAAGAAGAAGAAGAAGAAGAAGAAAGTGCGGCTAGAGAGGGTAGCTTTATTTTCATTTTCATCCGTGAGGAATTAGCCAGAGACCCTATCCTGACTATTTATTGGTACAGAAAGAACAGGCTGCTGGGTCCTATGTGAGTTTTAAAAAATTCTCTTTAATTGACGGAAATTAGAAAATGTTTTTCTCCCTCTGACGGAATGAGTCACTCTGGGTTATTTCATTTTCATTCCGCTTATTTATATCTCTCTCTCTTTCTGATTTCGTTAGTGTGATAAATGTTGTTTGGGGATAATCAGGCCAGATTAGATCAATAGTCCTGACCAGACCAAATCATTCCTTATTAGGACAGGGATGGATAAAACTGTAGCCCATTCTGGGGGGTCCAAGAAGTGCCCTCCGGCTGCTTCTCGGTGGCTTCTAAATCTTCCTCCCACCATGTTAGCTGAAACCTGGGAAAATGACAGTACAGGTTCTATCCAATAGACTTAACCTACCACGTTTGGTCTAGTGGTTAATGCACCAGGCTAGAAAGCAGGAGACCATGAGTTCAAGTCCTGCCATAGCCACGAAAGCCAGCTAGATGACACTGGGCCACTCACTCTCTCTCAACCCGAACATTATTTTCAGGGTGGGGGTGGGGGCTTCAAAAATTTCAGCAAGGGATTCTCTGCCCGGTTGCAGGGTGGGTGTGGCCATGGTGGGTGTGGCCTAGTTGGCCGCCTGCATCACAGTGTGTGTGTGTGTGTGGGGGGGTGTTTTTGCCCTCCCCAGGCTCCGGAAGCTTTCCTCGAAACTCCAGGAGCGCGAAAATGGCCTCCCCAGGCTTTGGAGGCCCTCTGGAGGCCCCGTTTCTGGCTTTTCTGAACTTCTGGTAGGACCGTTTTTCGCCTTCCCTGAGCCTCTGCGTGCACCCTGCACTTACCTGCATCCAAAATAAGGCCGTGTGGGGACTCCTGCGAGGGGCAGGGCGGGGTGGGGCGGGGCGGGGCCAGCCAGGAGTGAGATTTGGGGGTTCTCTGAACTGCACAGAATCTTAGCTAGAGGTTCTCCCGAACCCCTGCGAACTAGGGGTGAAATCTACTTACCTTCCTAACCGGTTTGGAAGTGGACCCTCCATGCATGCGGAAACCCTTCTGCGCATGCGCAGAGGGTAAAAAACAGGTTACTTCCTGGTTAAAACCAGGAAGTAATCATGACTGGGTGGGTGGGCGGAGCCTCGCGCCGCCATCGCTACCGGTTCGAACCCCCAGCAGCCCGCCCCTGATTATTTTCCCAGTGGGGAAAAGAAGAGGAAGATGATGTGTTTTCTGCCTTGAGTTATCTGTAAAAATACAGAATTCATCCCTTTTTCTCAAGGGATTTTTTTTTGCAGGATGGATCAGCTCTAAATATCGTAAGTATTGGTCCCTCTTTGCTTAATGATAATGGATAAAAACTTCAGAGATCTGGTAGAAATTTTCCCTCCGGTCGAGTTAAATATGAGTTAAATATGAGCTAGTAGTGTGCGGCAGCAGCTAAAAAATGTAATCCAAACAGAGGGATACAATCAAGATCAAAGGAGGTACTAATATGCCTCTATAAAGTCTTAGTAAGACCATACTTAGAATCCTGCATCCAGTTTTGGTCACCACACTATAAAAAAGATGTTGAGACTCTAGAATGAGTGCAGAGAAGATCAACAAAGATGATGAGGGGACTGGAGGCTAAAACATACGATGAACGGTTGCAGGAACTGGGCATGGCTGGTCTAGTGAAGAGAAGGACCAGGGGAGACATCATAGCAGTCTTCCAATATTTGAGGGGCTGTCAGAGAGAGGAGGGGGTCAAGCTATTTTCCAAAGCTCCTGAAAGCCAGACAAGGAATAATGGATGGAAACAGATCAAGGAGAGAGATTTAACCTGGAAATAAGGAGGAATTTTCTGACAGTGAGAACAATCAACCCGTGGAACAGAAGTTGCCTTCGGAAGTTGTGAGAGCTTCATCACCAGAGGCTTTCAAGAAGAGACTGGAGTGCCCTCTGTCATAAATGGTTTAGGGTCTCCTGCTTGGGTGGAGGGTTAGATTAGATGACCTATAAGGTCCCTTCCAACCCTGTGAATCCGTAAACAGATCTACCATGCTTGACGTCCACTTTCAAAGAGATGGTGACACACGTCAGCTTTTACGATGCTGGCTAACGGCTGTTTTCTGAGCAACAGATGATGGAAATGCATCTCCAGGGCAAAGAGGACTTTCAAAATTCCATTACAGAAAACAGCAGTCACCGGCTGACAAATATCAGAGACTTGTTCAAAAGGGTGGGGGTGGGGGGATCCTCCATACTGCGACACTTTCTCACACTTGACACCGAGATGGGCAGCACATAAGTTTAATAAAGAAACAAACAAACCTGTGTGCCTCTTGTCATTCATGCCAAGTCTTTTGCATCTTACCTGCGTGGCAGTGAAAACTGCGTTCAATTCCCCTCCGTCAAGAACCTCTCGACCGCCAAGAAAGAGAGAATCATCTTCTTTTGTTTTGCTGGCTACCCCTTCGGTGGGAAAACCTGGGCTGTAAAACTGCACTTTGCAAAACTGAGCGTCGAAAAACGGGGCACTTTGTCATCCGAAAGTATTGACTAGCTCTACTGGATTGGTGCGAATATATTAAATCATTCTTGGCGGGGAGCAGCGCATACACAGGGAGAGATAAAAGGCATCCGCACACCATTTAAAAGAGATCATCGAAAAGCTAAATAGACTAAACGCCTCCTCGGCAGCAATCAACACCCAGATAAATAGGAATTAGCACTAAGATTAAAACTAGGCCAACAACCGAGCGGTAAAAAACACCCCAATCAAGGAGCTACCAAACAATCAAACTGTAATCAACAGCCTAATCAAGGAACCACCAAGAACGCTCCCACCAACAGTGACAGGGAAAATGATCCGTATACAAACAGAGGTAAACTCCACTCTCTTCTGGCACTGATGATGTTAGCTATTTGGGTAATGAAACGTCTTCAAGAAAGCAAACTCAGAGAGCACCAAGGGCCATACATCCTCCTCCTCCACGTCCCTGGAAACCCCAGTCCCTTCTAACACTGATAATGTTGCCTCGTTTGGTAATGAAACATCTCCAAGAAAAAAGCCAAGCTCAGGGAGCACCGAGGCCCTCCCAGAAACCGATCTTTCTAATGGCTCTCAAGAGTCCTAAATGCCCCTTGGAAACCAGCCCTAAATCTGATCAATATCTGAGCATCCCAAGAGATTCTATCGCAGGTTTGTTTTAGAGGCAAGAACTTTAGGTGAAAAGCAAGACCCTCTGGCCAGATCCATGTAGGAGCTGAGAAAGTTAAAGCCGTTATGTGGGTTTGAAAGGGTTGTGCTTGCGTGGCAGGAATGATTTGGAAAACAAGCAGCCGTCCTCTGGATATTGTTCTTTCCACCTCGGAAGGGCCCACGTGCTCCCCGTCATCCCTCCTGTGGATTTGGTACGAACCGAGGCCGCTGTGACATTTTTGATTCAGGAAGAGAACGGTGGCAAAGGAGATTTTGGCCTGGTACAATCAGCGGCACAGGCAAGATACTTGGTCGTCTTAGGGGCAAAGGAGATTCCATGCCACTCCTCCTGTCACAGATTTCGCTTCTCTGACACGTGGATGTTTTTCGTGGGCTCCCAGGAAAACAAGATTCAGAAAGAACTCAGCTGGTCCCAGGCAATTCTGGCCATTTCAGTGGGAGGCTACCTATGATCCTAGATGTGCAGAAATCAAGTTTACTTTTTCTTTCTTTCTTTCTTTCTTTCTTTCTTTCTTTCTTTCTTTCTTTCTTTCTTTCTTTCTTTCTTTCTTTCTTTCTGTCTGTCTGTCTGTCTTTCTTTCTTTCTATCTTTCTTTTTCTTTCTTTGTTTCTTTCCTTTCCTTTCTTCCTTCCACACATCCTCCCTCCCTTTCTTTCTTTTTCCTTCCTTCTTTCCCCCCTCCCTTTCTTCCACCCACCCCCCCTCCCTCCCTCCCACCCTTACTTTCTCTTTCCCTTTCTTTTCTTTCTTTCTTCCTTCCTCCCTCTCTCCCTTCCTTCCTTTCTTTCCTTACTCTCTTCCTCCCTTCTTTCCTTCCTTCCTTCCTCCCTCCCTTCTTTGTTCCTTCCTTCCACTCTCCCTCCATCTTCCTTCCTTCCATCCACCTCCCCTTCCTCCCTCCCTCCCTTCCTTCCTTCCTCCCTTCTTTCTTTTTCCTCCCTTCTTTCCTTCCATCCTCCCTCATCTTCCTTCCTTCCACCCACCTCCCCTTCCTCCCTCTCTCCCTCCCACCCATTTTTTCTCTTTTTCTTCATTTCTTCCTTCCTTTCTTCAACCCACCCACCCACCTATACACTCTCCCTCCCTCCCTCCCTTCCACCTTCTTCCTTCCTTCCTTCCTTCCTTCCTTCCTTGATTCATTCATTCATTCATTCATTCATTCATTCATTCCTTTTTTTCTTTCTTTCATGGATGGCTGTCTTTAACAAGAAAGGGCATACAGGCAAAGGGTCTGGTATTTTGACACATTTTTGTATTTTTTTTAATGCATCTACTGTATTTCTGTGGTGTTTCCAAATGGATGGCTCCCAAAGGAATGGCATCCAGTCAAAAGACATTGCGCAGCTCTTGTATGAAAAAAATAATGGGGGGGAGGAGGAGCAGTGGGAAAACACATTAGTGGGGTGTCCAAATAAAAGATGTCCTCATCTGGATCCTCAGAACAATTCCAAGAAATGAGGTAGGGTGATTGCACAATAAATCCTTCTCTGGAAAGACTTCAAGTCTCTTCTCTTCTCTTCTCTTCTCTTCTCTTCTCTTCTCTTCTCTCCCTTCCTTCTTTCCTCTTCCTTCCCTCCCTCTTCTTTTTCCTTCCTTCCTTCCTCCCTTCCCTCCCTCCCTCCCTCTTTCCTTCTTTCCTTCCTTCCTTCCTCCCTTCCCTCCCTCCCTCCCTCTCTTCTTTCCTCTTTCCCTCCCTCCCTCCTTTCTTTCAATTCAAAATAATGCTCATGGCAACAGCTTTATAATGATACAAACAATAATATGTTGGTAACAGTGGGACTGTAATTCTTACCTCTTTGATAGATTTCAGATACTTGAACTATAGACAAGAAAGCCAGATGCGTCCTTGAAAAACAATGTTTTCTTTTCAACGTCCTCTTGACAATCAAGATTAATTTCAGGCCGAAATATGGCAACAGGACAATATGCTCAAACCACAGGCGCATCCACGCCGCCACGCCAAACCTGGACGTGCGTTTTCCTGCTGCCTGGTGAGCATCCTCACAGTTGGCATCCTTAAACTCACAACGGGGTCCATGAGCCAGCCTGTGCCCTGTCCAAGCTCATTGAAAGGGGGGGGGGGAAGCACCAATAGCGGATTTCAGCCAGCCTTCCCCACCCCCTTCTCAACATTGCTTTGCAAAATGGACTGAAAAATAACTCACTTCCATGCAAGAGGCGTTTGCCAGCCCATTTTTCTGCTTGGTCACCCCAGCATTTCTTTCTGTACTGCAGTTGAGTCTGAAGTTAAGTGGCTGAGATGTGGAAGGGCTGCTCTGCCATGGGAACACAGAGACATGGGGCTGACCCTAGATTGGCATCAGCCAGGGGTGCAGAAAGGGCCCGTCAGGATTCGTGTCCCCCCTACTGTCTCCAAACCAACAGACCAGTGAATATCCTTGACTCAGGAGTGAAATGTAAAATTTGTTCTGTGGGCGTGGCTTGGTGGGTGGGAGGGTTAATGTGACTGAGTGGGTGTGGCCAACTTTTTTTTTTAACTTTTCAAAGCATTTTTTCTAATGCTTTGAAAAGCCTCTCTGCCGATCAGGCAACTCAGCTGGGATCGTCAGAGAGGCTTTTTAAAAAATGCCTCTCTGCCAATCAGGAAACTCAGCTGGGATCGTCAGAGACTTTTCAAAGCATTTTTTTTTACCACCTCTTCGGCCAAGAGGTTGCAGAAACAAATGCTTTGAAAAGCCTCTGACGATCCCAGCTGAGCCGCGCGATCATCAGAGGCTTTTTTTTTTTTTACTTTTAAGAGCATTTTTTCATCGGAAGAGATTGTAGAAAAAATGCTTTTAAAAGTAAAAAAAAAAAAGCCTCTGATGATCGTGCGGCTCAGCTGGGCATGGTGGGGGAGGTGCGGCGCAGGGATTTTTGCTACCGGTTCTCCGAACCACCCACCGCCATCGCTACTGGATCAGGTGATCCGGTCTGAACCGGGAGCATTTCACTCCTGCTCTGACTCCCAGAGAAAAGAATGTTATTATGGCTAGATATCCCTGCGACTCCATGCAATCCCCCCTCCCAGTTTTCCCACAGCACTAAGTGTGGAAGCCCTGAAAAATTCAAGAAAAGATGTCCTCCAGGGCTGACAATGGGTCTCTTTGAACAATGGTCCCTAGCAGAATGGATGGATAGAGGGACATAGGCAGTGGTGAAATTCAAATGTTTTTACTACGGATTCTGTGGGTGTGGCTTGGTAGGTGTGGCAGGGGAAGGATGCTGTAAAATCTCCATTCCCTCCCCATTCCAGGGGAAGGATATTGCAAAATCCCATTTCCTCCCGATTAGCTGGGACTTGGGAGGCAGAAAATAGATGGGGGTGGGGCCAGCCAGAGGTGGCATTTACCGGTTCTCCGAACTACTCAAAATTTCCGCTACCGGTTCTCCAGAACTGGTCAGAACCTGCCGAAACCCACCTCTGGAGTTATGATGGATGGAGCCTTGTACTCAAGATGGCCGCAGAATCCCCACAGTCATGTGATCACAGCATGTGGGTGCATGCGTGCGTGCGCTCAACGTCCGGCTCACAAATATAACGCCACAGCATTCTGCAGGCCATGTGATCACTGTTTTGTGATTTTGCTTAATGCTTTCTCGCCAGCAAAAACATTGGGGAAGCCAGCAGGAAGTCAAAACGGATAGCAATCATGGGACATCCTTGCTGAACCACAATACGATGACTCAGGATGGCAACGGAGAGAGCTGGGATGGCCCCCTTGAAGACATGTGGATTTAAATTCCCAGAATTCCCCAGCCAGATTGCTGTTGAAACCCACGCATCTTCCAGTGGCCCTGTTTGAGAAAAACACCGGCCTTACAGTCTATGAAAAATGGTTCCTTTGAGTGCATTACTTGACCTTGAATTGCAGACGGACAGATGCCAGGAAGTTGTAAAACTTGTTCAGTTGGAAATCGCTCTCATCTGCCTTGAAAAAGCCTTCTCTGGAATGTTAAGTGTTGGAAGGCCAGACAGGCGGAGAAGACTGGAAAAAGAGAGTCTTTGCACCTGCTCAGAGGCAATTTTCTTTATTGAACTGGTTCAGAGCCTTGGCGTTGCAAACAGATGTTGGGGCTGGCACGATCGGCTGCCTTATTTTGCTATTCTGCTTTCCTCTCATTCTTGCGCGAGCTTTTGGCTTCTCATCCCTGGGTGGCAGAAACTGAAACTCAAATTAAGGAGAGGCATTCATGCTGCCACCCAAGATCTCTGACAATTCCATGGCTTACTGTGTGGTACCGTTGCCAAGGAGAATAACAATTTGTGCACTGCGTACCGAGTTTCTGATTCTGAACAACACCCTATGGAGATGTTGATAATGCAGATAAGATCACATTTAGAGAAAGGGAAGGGGCGATTTGGAGCCTTGAAGCTAAACCTCAAACCAGATTTAAAGTTTTGCAGGAACGATTCTGCTAGTAAATGAGGTTTGGGGATGAAGAAACACATTGTTTTCCATATTCTTTGTGGATTCACTCCCAGGTCACACATCTTGCCTCTGTCTGCTACACCCCTCCAGGCTCCGCCCCAGGGGTGAAATGCTCCTGATTCGGACTGGATCGCTCAATCCGGTAGTGATGGTGGCGGGTGATTCGGAGAACCGGTAGTAAAAATCCCTGCGCCCCCCCCCCCTCCATGGCCAGCTGAGCCGCGCGATCATCAGAGGCTTTTTTTTTTTTTTTACTTTTAAAAGCATTTTAAAATTATTTTCTACAACCTCTCTTTGGCCAAAAAAATGCTTTTAAAAGTAAAAAAATAAAAGCCTCTGATGATCGTGCGGCTCAGCTGGGATCGTCAGAGGCTTTTAAAAGTATTTTTTTAAAAAATAAAGGAAAAAAAATGCCTTTAAAAGCCTCTGGCGATCCCAGCTGAGCTGCCTGATCGTCAGAGGCTTTTAAAAACGTTTTTTTCTGCAAGAAAAAATGCTTTTTAAAGTAAAAAAAAAAAAAGGTTGGCCACGCCCATCCAGTCACATTAACACCCCCCCATCAAGCCACACCCACAGAACCGGTAGCAACAAATTTTATGTTTCACCACTGCTCCGCCCCTTACCTGTCAGATAACACCTTAGCCACATCCCCAAGCTGAAAAGACAGGAGCATCCAGGAAGGAGGTTGAAATAATAAAGATGGTGGCAATTGAAGACCCATACCTTTTAATACAACCTAGAGCCAGAGCTGGTATTCAGCCGGTTCGGGTGAAGTGGTAGCAGCGACTGCAGGTGGTGAGCCCACCCGTCCGGACGTAATACCGTCCTATTTAGCCACATTTTCAAGGCCGGCCGCATGTGAGGAAAGCCGGGAACATGTATAAAAACACGCACGAGGGAAGTGAGAGTGTGTGTGCGTGTCGAACCGGTGGCAACAATATGTGAAACCCACCCCTGCAAAGAGCACAAATCCATGTTTACCGTATCATGGTTTAACGAAGAAGCAATAAGGGGAGGAGATCACCTATCTAGGGTAGAGTGGCGCAGTGGTCTAGAGGTGGAGCTCTTGCTTTATAATGGAGTTCGATCCTAAGTAGAGATGGGTATTTCTCTCTCTGGGCACAACGAGAATATATCTGCTGTGAACCCCGCATTGGTGACAGGAAGGGCATCCGGTCAATAAACAGTCCGCTCCATTCAGTTGCCCCGACTCCACCCTGATGTAAGGGATTACAGGGTCATTAAAAGACTAAAGAAATAGCAGTTATAGGCAGATATTTCTTTCTCTGGGCACACTGAGAATATATATCTGCTGAAAAAAACTCTGTACTGGCGACAAGGAAGGGCATCCGGCCATTAAAACACTCTGCTAGCTCCATTCAGTTGCCCAGACTCAGCGGTGGGTTTCAGAAATACTTACCACCGCTTTGCTTTGCTCATACGGATGCCTTCTGTGCATAGCGCCTGGCCTTGAAAACATGGCTAAGTAGGACAGCATTACGCTGGGATGAGTGGGCAGGCCCACCCACAGTCACCACTACCAGTTTGCCTAAACAGGTACAAACCAGCAGAATACCACCTCTGCCCAGACTCCACCCCGCAAGGGATTATGGCAGTGGTGGGTTGTCCCCGGTTCGGACTGGTTCGGCAGAACCGGTAATAAAACCGACAGGAGGTTCCGTCCACTGACCCAGACATCATCATAAGTCAGGGGTCTGCAACCTTAAACACTCAAAGAGCCATTTGGACCCGTTTCCCACAGGAAAAGAAAACACCAGGAGCCACAAAACCCTTCCTGTGCCTGACTATTTCTTGAGCGGCCACAAAACTAGCCTATGTAGTTGAATTAAACATTCTGTTTTCTTCTGAAACTTTTCTTTTCTTGGATTTATCCATGGTTGGCCTACCGGGGGTTGAAAAGCTCAATAAATTGCGTGCCGGCACATTAACGGTTGCGACGCATATTTTGAGTGACAGGGAGCCGCAGCAGGGGGTGAAAGAGCCACATGCAGCTCCAGAGCCGCAGGTTGCTGACCCGTCATAGGTGATCTGTGCAGAAGATCTGTGCGCGCGAGCAAAGCGGTAGTAAAGGTAAATAGAACCCACCTCTGGATTATGGGGTCGTTAAATGAAGATGATAGGCTTTCAAACATCCCGGCGGTGTTAATTTGGGAGGCAGGCAGGCAGGAGCGACGCCCTGCAGCTATCAGAGGTTTGAAGCAGCCTCTGGAAATCCAGCTCCCGAGTGCTGAGCAACTGACATTATTAAATGGGTAAGTACAGAGTCTCCAGAGAAGGAGATTGTCAGATTTAATTTTATGACTCTGTGTGTGTGTGTGTGTGTGGTGTTTGCAATTCTGCTCTGTGGGTGCGTGCAGGTGTGTATGTGTGAGAAAGAGAGGGAGGGACGGAGGGGGAGAATCAGAGGAAGAATAGGTCACTTTTCCCCAGTTAATAAGAACAAAAAAGCAGGATCCCTCCTGAGCAAAAAGCCAATATTAGCAGAGGGAAGTAGAACTCGCTTTGCCTTCCCCTGCTGTTTCCTTAGCTACCTTTCAAAAGCAGCTGCGGTTTTCAATTCCTTCCTTCCTTCTTTGCCAAGGGTGTAGTAGCCAATTCACCGGAGACAATTTGACGATGGAGAAGAGATCTTCCATGTACTTCCTTCTTGATTTCCATCATAAAATCGGGATTCCTTATGCACGATCACTCGTGCCCTCGTCACTTCTCGCCTGGACTACTGTAACGCTCTCTACATGGGGCTCCCCTTGAGGAGCACCCGGAGGCTCCAACTGGTCCAGAATGCGGCCGCACGGGTGATTATGGGAGCGACATGGCGCTCCCATATAACACCTCTCCTGCACAAGCTGCACTGGCTTCTGGTGGTCTTCCGGGTGCGCTTCAAGGTATTGGTTCTCACCTTTAAAGCGCTCCATGGCTTAGGGCGAGGGTATTTACAAGACCGCCTTCTGCTACCAATAACCTCCCAGCGGACAATACGCTCTTACAGAGAGGGCCTCCTCAGGGTGCCGCTGGTCAAGCAATGTCGGCTGGCGGCCCCCAGCGGGAGAGCCTTCTCTGTGGGGGCACCCACCCTCTGGAACGAGCTACCTCCCGGAATACGACTGATCCCGGATCTCCGCACTTTCCGTAAGGCCCTGAAGATGTTTTTATTTCACCAAGCCGGCCTAGCCTAAGTAGTTTTTTATGGGTTAGTTTTTAAACTGTATAGATATGGGGTTTTAAATTGGGAGGCCGATCGATTGAATTTATCTTAGCTTTTTTAACTTCTATATTGTATACATTTTAATTTCGGCTGTCCACCGCCCTGAGTCCCTCGGGGGAGAAGGGCGGTATACAAATTCAATAAATAAATAAATAAATAAAACATAGAATAGTAGGGTTAAAGCAATGGTGGGCTTCAAATAATTTAAACAACCAGTTCTCTGCCCTAATTATTATTATTATTATTATTTATTAAATTTATATACCGCCCTTTTCCTAGTGGACTCAGGGCAGTGCACAGCCAAGAATAAAAAGCACTCCAATACAAAATTTAAAATATTAATAAAAGAATTAAACCATTTTTGGCCCAAAAAAATTAAAAAACCAATAGGCAATTAAAATTTTAAACCCATAAACACTTTAAACTTAAAAGAGGAGGGGGTTAATGACCGGTTGGGTGGGTGTGGCCATGGTGGGCGTGGCCAGGGGTGTGTGGCCGACAGCTCACGGCCTCCTGCACCCCACTGGGAACAAAAAACAGGCCGCAGGGGTGCCGCACCCCATTTTGGGTCTAGTAAGCCTTCCCTGCACTTACCTGGGAGCCAAAACGGAGTCCTTGGGGACTCCCAGAAGGGGTGGGGAGGACCAGCCGGCAATTTAACAACTGCTTTACCCGAACCGGCTGAATCCCACCATTGGATTAAAGGGGCCGAGGAGATCTTCTAATCAACCCCACTGCTCGAGCAGGAGAATTTATACCATTTCAGACAAGTGACTGTCTGAATCTCTTCTTAAAAATCTCCAGTGATGGAGTGCCCACATTTTTTGAATGCAAGCTGTACCATTGGTTGATGGTTCTCCCTGTCAGGAAATTTTTCCCTAGTTCTAGGTTGGGTCTCTCCTTTGTAAGTTTCTATCCATTGCTTCTTGACCTGCTTTCAGGCACTTTGTAGAATAGGTTGATCCCCCCTCCAATTCTTCTCTTCGTTAGACTGGACATATTAAAGAGGCTTGGTGGCGCAGTGGACTAAAGTGTTGTTAATTAGCACTTAGCTGCCAGCTGCCTGCAATTACTGCGAGTTCAAATCTCACCAGGCTCAAGGTTGACTCAGCCTTCCATCCTTCCCAGGTAGGTAAAATGAGGACCCAGTTTGTGGGGGCAATAAGATGACTTTGTATAAAAAAGAAGACCGCTGGGGGGGGGGGTGCAAAAGCCCTCCTAAACAGGTATATACAAAAGTATGAAGGCTATTGCTTAATGCATTGTAAGTCGCCGAGTCTCCGGAGAAGGGCGGCATATAAATCGAACCAATAAACAAACAAACGAACAAATAAATAAATAAATACCCAGTTCCCTCACCCGTTCATTGTATGTTTTAGCGTCCAGCCCCCTAATCAGCTTTATTGTTCTCTGCACCCATTCAACAGTCTCAACATCTTTTTTGTATTATGGTGACCAGAACTGGATGCCCGGATCTAAGCGTGGCCTCAACTTGCGCAGTATAAAGTGATATTATCAGCTTCACATGATCTTAAAACTATTCCTCTGTTGATGCAACCTAGGAATCAGCGCAACGTTTTCTCCTGATAGAACCTCATTGGAATTGATGGGACTATCTGAGCTCTCTTGATGTACTGTATTTTTTGGACTGTTAAGACTCACTTTTTTTATCTCCCAAAAGGGGGTGAAAATGTCTGTGCGTCTTATAGACGGAATATTGCCGAAGCCCTGCCTGCCCGTCGGCTGTTTTTTGGCCTCCACACAGTTTTCAGGCTGTGTTCAGAGCTTTTTTTCAGCCTGTTTTTGAGGCTTTTTTGGCCTGTTTTTGAGGCTTTTTTTGGGCCTGTTTTTGAGGCTTTTTTCGGATCATTTTTGAGGCTTTTTTGGCCTGAGTTTGAGGCTTTTTTTTTGGCCTGTTTTTGAGGCTTTTTTCAGCCTGTTTTTGAGGATTTTTTGGCCCATTTCTTTTGGAAAAAATAGAGGCTTTGAAAAAAGCCTCAAAAATGGGCAAAAAAGCCTAAAAATGGGTCAAAAAAAGCCCCCCCCAAAAAAAACATGCATGCAGAGATCTCCAAGAATGATTGGCAGCAGGAATTCTGAGGCTGCTTGGAAAGGATAGGGAAAATGTTAGGTGGTACAGAAACCACAATCTGGAAAGATGTAGCTAAAAATCGGCCTGGATGGTAGAGTTTTCTCTGGATCGAGTATATAATATATATAATTACAGAGTTGGAAGGAATTTTGGAGGTCTTCTAGTCCAACCCCCTGCTTAGGCAGGAAACCCTACACCTCTTCAAACAAAGGGTTATCCAACATCTTCTTAAAAACTTCCACTGTTGGAGCATTTGCAACTTCTGGAGGCCAGTTGTTCCACTGATTAATTGTTCTCACTGTCAGGAAATTTGATTAATTTTCTGACAGAGTAGTTTGATCCAAGCACTCAACTCCAAAGAAAGAAAAGACAGAGATTAAATTTCATTTGATCTATGTTTGGCCGCAATAAAATATTGGGATGCGTGGATCAGCTCCCTTCAGCGTTGAATTATGGATTCCGTTTGGATGGTCGACTTGTTCTCATTTAATCCCATTCAAATCCATCGGAGAGCCGGGTTGATTTGATTTTTCCAAAATTGCCTTTTTGAAAAATCGCCCAATTGTTTTTGAGGTTCCCGCCTGGCTGGATTTAAAGCTTCGGTGCAACTCCACGAACCCAATTAGAAACGTTTACTCGGATCCATCAAACAGACTGCCTTTTGATCAAATCTCTGGATCAAATCTGGGATTCAGCAAATCATGTTTAAGCAGTGGCTTAGTTCAAGAAAAAGGGATGCGGTGGCTCAGTGGCTAAGAGGCTGAACTTGTCAATCAAAAGGTCAGCAGTTCAGCAGTTCGAATCTCTAGTGCCGCGTAACGGGGTGAGCTCCCGTTACTTGTCCCAGATTCTGCAATCTAGCAGTTTGAAAGTACATAAAAATGCAGGTAGAAAAATAGGGACCACCTTTGGTGGGAAGATCACAGCGTTCCGTGCGCCTTTGGTGTTGAGTCGTGCCGGCCACATGACCACGGAGACGTCTTTGGATAGCACTATCTCTTCGGCTTTGAAACGGAGATGAGCACCGTCCCCTAGAGTTGGGAATGACTAGCTAGCACATATGTGCAAGGGGAATCTTTACCTTTTACCTTAGTTCAAGATTGCAACCTAGGCAATCTCTTTTAGAGGTTGTCTTCGCTCTCTGTCTCCCAAGCAGGAAATCCCAGAAAAGTACAGATGGGGGTGTGAATTAATCATTTGAAATGTTGTCTTATGTATTACTGGACAAATCATGTGCTGGGAAGCCTCCCTTGCTGTTGCTTTGAAAGAAAGTTCCGCCGGGGAATAACGTTTCATAAAACATTATAAAAATAACGTTTCCTCCGCAAAATGAACTGCGGTAGATCTGGCATGTTTAGAACCTGTTCGCCTTTTTTTTTGGCCTCTAAAACTGGGAACTGGAGAGAATCCCTCCATAGTCTTTAAACTGCCAGTGCCATCTAGTGGTTGAAAAGGAATAACAGAGACGGAAGGTCTTTGATGAGATTGGAGGTCTTCTACTCCAGGGGTCTCCGACCTTGGCAACTTTTAAGACTTGTGGACTTCAAATCCCCAATTCTGGTAGTTGAAGTCCACAAGTCTTAAAGCTACCAAGTTTGGGGACCCCTGTTCTAGTCTAGTCCCATCCTGTTATTGTTTTCTTTCACTTGTATATTTGGGTTTTTTCATTTTTTTTTGTAAGCCACCCAGAGTCACTGAGAGTGAGTGGGCGGCCACATAAATTTTCTATATAAAATTATAATAAGAAGAAAGGCAAGCAGGAAGGGAGCACAGGGTTTTAACAGTCCAGTTTTATATCATAATGCATGCAAAAAATGAACTCTGGTTGAAGAGTTATGGCCACCAATTTTACCCCCCACGGACATCCCTCTTTCCAGGGGTGAAATGCTCCCGGTTCAGACCGGATCGCCCAATCCGGTAGCGATGGTGGCGGGTGGTTCGGAGAACTGGTAGCAGAAATCCCTACCCCTCCCCATGCCCAGCTGAGTTGCATGATCATCAGAGGCTTTAAAAGTATTTTTTCTACAACCTCTTCTGACGAAAAAATCTTCTAAAAGTAAAAAAAAAAAGCCTCTGATGATCACGTGGCTCAGCTGGGATTGTCAGAGGCTTTTAAAAGCATTTTTTTCTGCAACCTCTTCAAGACCATACTCACGGTCTTGAAGAGGTTGGTGGTGCCTCTTCAAGAGGTTGCAGAAAAAAATGCTTTTAAAAGCCTCTGACGATCCCAGCTGAGCCACGTGATCATCAGAGGCCTTTTTTTTTTTTAATCATTTTTTGGTTAAAAAAAATGATTTGAAAAGTCTCTGACGATCCCAGCTGAGTTGCCTGATGGGCAGAGGCTTTTCAAAGCATTAGAAAAAATGCTTTGAAAAGTTAAACAAACAAACAAAAAAGTTGGCCACGCCCACCCAGTCACATTACCCCCCCCCCTCACCAAGCCATGCCCACTGAACCGGTAGTAACAAATTTTACATTTCACCACTGCCTCTTTCTCTACCAAATTATGAACATAATACAACCCAACATCTTTCCTTCAACAAGAAAAGTCGTACTAGGAATTCCCCTAGCGGGAAGCAGGAGCTCATGACTGATTTATTGAAATTACGATTTCTAAAGAGAGATCGAGGGACAGATTCTAGGCGGGATGACGACACAGAGCGACACACACACACACAAAATGGAACCGGCTTGGAAACGAGCATTGTTTACTGATAAGAGAAGATTGCAGAGATTTGGCTCACCCAACCTCAGGTCAGCATCTCCCCACAACACAAAGCAGCCACATCTGGGTTGCCCGAAAAGGCACTTGCTTCAAAAGGGATGCCGGATGAGCTACAATCTCTCTTAGAGAAGAATTCGCTTATTCTGGACAGGGGTGTGTGTGGGGGGGGGAAATGGAGGGATCTGCAGAAGCCGTGGCTGTTCTTCCTAGCTGAGCCCTACTTCACTGCCGCTGTCTTCCTCGGGCTGAGCCAAGTCCTTTTCCGCGTCTTCTTTCTCCGCAAAGTTGAGGATGCGCCGGTTGGCTTGGATTAAGTACTGCTGTTGGCGGAAATAAACTTTCAATGCTCCCTTGATGGCCACGAAAGCAATGCCACCCTACCGAAAGAGAATGGAATGGAATAAGTTTTGAATGTACGCTAATCGGCATACATTAAAAATGGAAATAGATAAAGCAAATGTGAGTCTAGGCCACAACTATAACCTCAGAAAGAATCTCAGGCAAAGACCTTCCCTAGTTCTCACAAAGACTAGGAGGGGGAAGCATATTCCAAGTTGCCGGATTCTGTTAGCTCGATTACATAAACAGCATGAGCCTATCTGGCTTTGGTTTCCCAGCCTAGTTTGCCTGGAAGAGCTGATCTCAATCTTGCGAGTGTAAATGTGCTTCCTCCTTTTATCTTTGTGAGAACTAGGGCGAGTCTTGTGTGAAAATGCTTTCCCAGGTTACAGTTACAGACTCAGATCTCTTTTATCCGACCATCGACTCGGTGACGATGGCTTTTCCTTGTGTTCCCCCAGATTATTCTCATGACATTTCTTCAATGGAGACGGCTGAAAGATGACTAGGTTTTAATTGACCTTATAATGTTTGTGTGTTTGTTGTGGCTTTTCGGCCACTGGCCCTTCCAGCAGCCAAATCAGAGGACGAGGAGGAAGTGTGGGAGTCAGTGTCAGTATCAGGGCAAGTAACCTGGGTGCTCCAGAGGGAATGGAACTGGTAGAGAGACAGAGGTGGAGTTCAGATGGAGAGCCAACAGCCCCCAGGTTTGGAGGTGGCTGATGAGGAAGAGGAGGAACAGCTGGGTCCAGTGCCTGATATGCAGATGCACAGAAGGCAGAGGAGAGGAGAGCTGTGGAAATCTATGGGCTGGTCCTTGGGACAGAAGAGCCACTGCTGCTAGTGAAGCCCCACCCTAGCTCTGGGGATAAAAGCCAGGGGGCGGAGATGGATAGGTATGGCAGACAATTATTCATCTCCCTGCCGGACAGACTTGTTAGCCTGTGAGATAGGGACTGCTGGCACTCCTAATAAAGGGATATTTTGAGTTCACATCAGAGGGTTTGTCGTGTTGGGGAGCTGGATCAGAACAGGGTTGGGTATGTGTGTTGATGAGAGACATAGAGGGAGAGGGAGAGGAAGAGAGAGGGAGGGGAGAGGGCAAGAGAATTGCTCAATAGGAAAAGATAAGAGATTCCTTATTGCGTGCAATTGGGCTGAACTGGGACCAGTTCCCTGGAAGGCAATCCAAACATTTAAACGCTGCCCATCATGGGCATTTCTCTCGGCTCATCGCTTGACTCACCAGGATGGTACGTTGGAGGTTGGAGTTAACTCTCCGAAATGTGACCCGGCCCACAAGGCTGGCAATAGTTGGGAACACCAGGGCCCCACACAAGGTGCGCGAGATGGAAAGGTGGTCACTCTGGTAGCGTGACTCGGCCAGAGGTATCGATGGGATAGGGCGGCTGCTTCCTGAGGAGAGGAAAACAAAAAAAACCAACAACCCAGGAGAATAGATCACTGTAAAGCAGGGGTGTCAAACTCTATTTCATTGAGGGCCACATCAGGGTTGTGTTTGACCTCGGTGGGGGGGCTAGGGTGGGTGTGGTCCAGGGGTGAAATCCAGCAGGTTCTGACGAATCGATAGCGGAAATTTTGAGCAGTTTGGAGAACCGGCAAATACCACCTCTGGCTGGCTTCAGAGTGGGGTGGGAATGGAGATTTTGCAGTATCCCTCCCCTACCAAGCCACACCCACCAAGCCACGCCACACCCACCAAGCCATGCCCACAGAACCAGTAGTAAAAAAAATTGGATTTCATCACTGGTGTGGTCAGTGTGGGCACGGCCAGCTCGATGTCACTCGCGTCAGGGGCACCTGTGGTCCTAAGGCAGGACTTCCCTCCATCTCATTATAATCTCCTTCCTTCCTTCCTTTCTTCCTTCCTTCCTTCCTTCCCTCCTCCCTCCCTTTTCTTCTTTTTCCTTTCCTCTTCCTTCCCCTTTCATCTTCCTTCCCCTCTTTCCTCATTTTTCCTTCCTTGCTATCTTTCCGTCTTTTCCTTTGTCTTTCCTCTTTCCCTTTCCTGTCTTTTCTTGCATGCTCAAATGCAAAAGGGGAAACATTTCTCCTTTTGTTTTGTTTTTAATTTGTTTTGTTAGTCCTCTTGTCAGCGAAAACGGAGCTCGGGGATGCTGAGCATGGTCCCTGGAGCTCCATTTTCACTGGCAGAGTGCTGCAGGAGGCCGTCGTGGCCTAAAATGGAGCCTCCCAAGCTCCTGCTGCCAGAGGGAGTCAGGTCCAGTCCTTCGCTGTTTCCAGGGCAGCCCTGCAGGCCGGAACTAAACACCGCATGGGCCCTATCCGGCCCAAGGGCCTTGAGTTTGACACTCCTGCTCTAAACGGACTGGATTTCCAGATTCCAGGGACTGAACTGCTGATCACGTAGCTTTATTATAAAGCCTTAACGGGTGTTTTTTTTACAATGGGCAATTTAGCATCAGCAACTGTTATTCTGCTCTGCAGCAGATGCCCATCCAATCACCAACATACAGAGAAGGTTCTCCTTTGGCCAGAGATTCAGCCTCAGCTCTCATTCACAAACCCACACTTTTTCACACATGCTGAAAACAAAAATCCAATGTTCTAGTCCTTAGGGTGAAAAAGATACGCTTGAAACACATGAACCGTGCCAGGTAGAACGAGACACAAGTTGGCTGCTTGGACAAGGCTTCTTGGGTGCACAGCTGCTTCTCCCTCCCCCCCCCCAAAAAAAACGACGCAAAACTGTTCCTTTTGCAGGACTTAAACCCTGGTGTACAATCTCTATTGTACACCAGGGTCTACTGACTTAACTCCTTTGCAATGTTTCTCAGTCTTGGCAACTTGGAAATGTGTGGACTTCAACTTCCGGAATTCCCCAGCCGGCATGCTGAATTTCTAAGGAGAAATTTCTTAAGGGTGAAAGCAATTAACCAGTGGAACAGAAGTTGTCTTCAGAAGTTGTGGGAGCTCCATCACTTGAGGCTTCCAAGAAGAGACTGGACAAACACTTGTCTGAAATGGTTTAGACCTGTGATGGTAAACCTGTGGCACGCATATCGGGTGGGCACCCGAGCTCAGCTCTGCCAGCTGATTTTCAGGCCTTCTGAAACAAGCTGTTTCCTGCCACCAGAGGATCTTGGCGGGTGGTGGGGAAGGCCCGTTTTTCTTTCTCCCCAGCCCCCAGAGCCTTTCTAGGAGTCTGGGGAGGGTGAAAATGGCCTTCCCCACCCCCCGGAGGCCAGAAACAGCCCATTTGCCAACTTCCAGTGGGAACCACCACCACTCCACTCCTGGCAATGGCAAAAAGGTTAGCCATCACTGGTTTAGACTCTTTTGCTTGGGCAGGGAATTGGATTAGATGACCTCGAAGGTCCCTTCCCACTCTGTGAATCTGAGCTGAAGTCCACACATCTTCAACTTGAGAAACACGGTTCTCATGAGTCAAACTTGCAGCCAAGGAGGATTCTGACACCATCTTGACTATTGGACCAGTGGTGGGATTCAGCCGGTTCTATCCGATTCGGGCGAATCGGTAGCGGCGGCTACGGGAGGCTCCACCCACCCGCCCGGACGTCATCACGTCCCGTTTTTGACGCTCTGCGCATGCATGGAAAGTTCTGTGAATGCGCGGAGGCGACGTGTGAGAGCAAAGTGTGCACACTCACATTTACGAACCGTGTGACTACCATCCCTGGATTGGACCCACAACCCACTTGCAGATATCCCTGAGCCTGCAAAAAAATCAGCTCTCCCCCTCCTCCCCATCCCTGTCCTTATCACCTCAAAGGAGCCTGGATAGCTCAGCAGACTAATGCACTGTAATTAACATCCAGCTGTCTGCAATTACTGTAAGTTTGAATCTCATCAGGCTCAAGGTTGACTCAGCCTTCCATCCTTTCTAAGGTAGGTCAATTGAGGACCCAGTTTGTGGGGGCAATAAGCTGACTTTGTATAAAAATATACAAAAGTATGAAGGCTATTACTTAACGCATTGTAAGCTGCCCTGAGTCTCTGGAGAAGGGCGGCATATATATGTAATTAAAATAAATAAATAAATAATAATAATAATAATAATAAAAAGATGTTGGACTTCATTTCCCAGAATTTCCCGCTTCCTAAACTTTCTGAAATTATTTCCTTTTTAAAAACATTTTTGATGATGCCAGCGTGATACCATTAGGAGATATGTGGTGACAGTAGGAACAACCAAATTATTATCCCAAAGCAGACGGGATAGGAAATTTCAAGAGAAGATTTGTAATCCCTGGGTCCTCTATTCTATAGGCACATCTGTCCCACTACATAATTCTTTACCCAAAGGGTCTTCCAACATCTGCATAACATGTCCCAAAGGTGCTTTTTCCCCTCCTAAATAATAATAATAATAAAAAAAGCAGGAACCCAGAGCTCAAAAGACAAACCCACACCAACCTGGAACCCAGGAATGCAGGGCTTGGAGCTTGCTAGAGTATTTCCGCCACACTCGAAGCACGTACTCTTCCCAACGGATCATCTTGCCCAGTACTAGCATAACCGGAATGGTGGGCAACCCCATGAGCAGGAAGAGGGGGTCGGCTCGCTCCATCACATCCAGGCCCTTCTTATGGCCGACCACCTGTGGAAGATCAAGAGGCGAGTGGGCGGGTGGAAGGTTAGGAGTTGGACTAGCCTTGGGGCCCCAAAGATGCTTTTTCCATTCCAGAGAAAAAAAAAATTGCAGACTACAGGAACCACTTGCACCACTCAGGTGACCCTGAGGACACAGATAATCCTCCAAGCGGCCTCAACGACCCTCAAAAAGGATGCGAACGACCAGCTGTCTGCAAGGAGTATCAATCCTTCCATTCCTCACTATTCTGTCAGAGCTGAAGAAGCCTCTGGGATGAGAAGCAAAACGTCTTCAAAAAGAAAAATCAGAAAGTCCAGTGGCCTCCTGAAAAAAGCTTCTTTGGGACAACGGTGACCTGGATGATGGAGAATCTCTACAGACGAGCCTTGGGGAGGCTAAGTTTCTAGTCTCAGCTCAGCCAAAGAAACCCTCTGGGTGATGCTTGCTTAGCCCAACGTACTTCGCTGGGGAGTTGTTATGGGGAAAAATGGGAGATAGCTTTTCATGCTGTCTTGAGCTCCCGAAGGAAAGGTGGGATAGGATGCTAACCTTGCAACTCAAAACCATCTTTTTCAGGAGAGCCAGTGTGAGCAGTGATGTAGATAAGGGGTCCTCGGACCTCTTTGAGTTTGACACCCCTGTCATCATCCTCTTTTAATCCTATAATCCCTTGTGGGGTAGAATCTGGGCAACGGAATGGAGCTGAATGTTTCCTGGCCGGATGCCCTACCTGTCGCCAACGCGGAATTTTTATTCAGCAGATATATTCTCAGAGTGCCCAGAGAGAGAGAAATATCTGCCTCTACCTAGGATCGAACTCACAGCCTCCTGATTGTGAGGCGAGAGCTCCACCTCTAGGCCATTGCACCACTCTTCCTAGACACCCCTGTCCAGAAGATTAATCCTGATGGAGAGTATCAATTCTCCAACAGGTTTTTTGACCCTGCCGTTTCATCAACTAATGCTCTGGACTTCATCCTGTTCTGCAGACCAACATAGTGATTTGAGGGGCGGGGAGTGTTCTCTGCTGAGGGGCTTGGAAGGGAGGGCAGTGCCTCCTGCTGCCATGTCAAGTCTTACCTGCATCACAGTCACGGCTCCGTAAGTCACTGCCGACCAGTACAGTGTCCCCACCACAATGCCAGCAGCAGCAAAAGGGCTGATTTTGGATAAAATCCGGTCCACTTGCTGCAGGAAATAGACCACGGGCCCTACAAAGAGACAACCAAGCATCAAGAGAAGTCTGTCAGGCCTGGAAGCCATCTTTCTGGTTGGATCTTTTTCAGGCCTGCCGCATTTACTACTGTGGGAAACTGGGAGGCAGGGGGATGTTGTGGCTCCGTTGCCTGAGCCTGTGTCATCGGCAGGAGAGGACTCTGAGAGTGAAGGAGAGGAGTTGGCAAGGCCTCCCTCTCCAGGACTCTCCTCTCTGGCAATGCCTCCGGAGGACACTGAAGGGCAAGAGATAGGCCCAGAGCCAAGCACGTCCCCGCAGCCACAGGTGGACAGTGATGAGGGTAATGAGTCTTGGCTGGATCCTCGGCAGCGTCGCAGGGATAAGCGCGCGCAACAGAAGAAAAGGCGTGCCAGAGATTAGGCTGAGTCACTGGACCACACCCCACAGGGTATAAAAGGGGGTGAGGTAGCCATTCAGACTCTGTGACGGACAAAACTAACTACTATCGAGTCACATTGCATCTTTGGAAACAACATATTCGGCCTTGGATTTATTTTACGAACTGGACGATTCTTGACTGTGGGTATTTTGTTTACTGAGTAAAAGTTCTTGGCAAGCAGCTACTGGGTGGCTGCCAAGTGTCTTATCGGAAGAATTGGTTGTCTGCCAGTTTATTTAACCCCTGTCTGTCTGTCTGTCTGTCTGTGTGAGACGGGGACAGAACAGGGGACTGTATGGAGCATGGGTGATATGTAGTCAAAATAACATTCCTTTCTCAGAGAGTCAAGGACATCTTGACCTGGACGGCTGGAACTGGGAGGCATCTCCAGTTGAGATGGTGCTTGGATTGGACCACATGATGGACATGTGGGTGTTATGCAGGGACTTGGACTTTCCTTTGAGTGGGGAAAACCTGAAGCTTTCAGATTCGGGTTTTCTCAGGTGTGCCAATATGACATCTTTAATAAAATGGAACATTGAGGAAACTCAAGCCTCAGAGTCTTCTTTTGTTGGGGGTGTTACTTGGAACCCTAACAAAGTCCTTTTGGATCAGGGGCCATTTTGTGCAAGCTGCACCAAACTGGCGGAGATCACAAACACAGGTTTGCAAGCAGGTTTGGTTTTTTTAGGACCAAAAGGAATTTCCTTGGAGGAAATTCTGTGTTTATTCTGCTGCAGCCAAATGGATGCATTTATCCAGCGGAGGTTGGGCCTTTGCTGGCCAGCTCTGTACTCACCAACTTTGGGAAAGACGATGCAGTACTCAGTTCCACACTGGGGACAATTCACGCTGCCGATACTGTTCCCCTTTTGCTTCTCATCCAGCCATCGTTGGAGGCAGGCCTGGTGGATCCACTTGGTGGATCCTTTGCAACGACAAGGACAGACCCACTCTGCCGACCGGTCATCGCCTTCGGTGGCAAAACACACCCAGCAATGCCTGGGAGACAAAAGAGAGAGAAAAGAGGAAAGGAAGCATTGAAGGAACGCTGAGTGATCGCTTCTTTTGAGGAACATGCCGCTTTGCACTTCTGTTGTGGCCAGTTGGCCACCGGCCCCTTCAACAGCCAAATCAGATGAGGAGGAGGCGTGGGAATGAGGGTCAGCATTAAGGCAACCTGAGAGCTCCAAGGGGGAAGAGGGAATGGAGGTGGCAGAGAGAGAGAGAGAGAGAGAGAGAGAGAGAGGGGCGGAGCCTGGGCCATCCATCAGCCCTCAGATGGGCAGTCAACAACCCCCAGGTCTGGAGGAGGCTGATGAGGAAGAAGAGGAACAACTGGGTCCAGTGCCTGGCATGCAGATGCGCAGAAGGCAGAGGAGAGGAGAGCAGTAGAAATCTATGGGCTGGTCCTTGGGAAGGAAGAGCCACTGCTGCTAGCAAAGCCCCACTCTGGAGATAAAAAGCAGGAGACAGAGATGAATAGGTGTGGCAGACAACTATTCATCTCCCTGCCAGACAGGCTTGTTAGCCTGCGGTGAGAAAGAGACATTTTGCCACGGCTCCTGGCGCTCCTGATAAAGGAATCATTGAATTACCTACAGAGGTTTGGCCTGTTTGGGGAGCTGAACAGCTTCCAAATCAAGCAGGAGGCTCAAAGCTTTCCTGGGATAAATAATTGGAGGGAGACATAGGATATTTCTCCTCTCCGCCCCCCAAGAGATGTACGAAAGAGTGGGACTTGAATCTGATTCCGAAGTCAGCCCAGTTTCTCGCATTAATGAGGGGTTGCAAAGCATTTTGAACAAACTCATCATAATTATAATGAACTATTTAGGGCTGAAAAATATTGATATCAAAGCTGGTCTCGCAAGTTTGGAACCGCGCCTTAGGCATGGGATGAACTTGGAAGGAGACACACCCGACGTGTCCCAAGTTTTGCCACACACGGCCTCATGATTTCAAGCGCCATCTCAGCCGTTTTTTTGCCTTGGAAGGTTTTAAGAAGAGTCAGGAGGTGGAAGTCAGGAGGCTAGAAACCAGAAGGCGGTGACTTCTAGTCCCATTTTAGGCATGAAAGCCAGCTGAGGGACTTTGGGCCTGTCGATCTCTCTTGGCCCAATCTACCTCACAGGGTTGCTGTTGTTGTTGTGGGAAAAATAGAAGGCAGGACTAGTAAGCATGTCCACCCCCTTCGGTTGACCAATATATGTAATAACATGTATGTCAATAAATGTGATGTAATGTAATATAGATAGATATATATATGTCGGTCAGCTGAAGGCGGTGAATATGCTTAGTAGTTCTACATTTTCTTTTCTTTCTATATACTCTATTTTCCTGCGTATAAGACTACTTTCTAACACACAAAAATCTTCTCAAAAGTCGGGGTTGTCTTATACGCCGGGTCTCATTCTCCTGTAACCAGGCAGACCAGCCCATAAGGCTCTGACGAGCCTTAAATGGCTCTGAGGAGGGTCGTCTTATACGCCCAGTCGTCTTATACGCCGGAAAATACGGTATATATATTCATCTTTTCTATATTCTTTGGTTATTCGGGTCGTAAAATTGGAAGTGTCTTGGTGACGTTTCGACGAAGTCTCATTCGTCATCTTCAGGCTGGTGTCTTCGGCTTCATGCTTATATGTATGTATGTATGTATGTATGTATTTCTCTTTAGCCAGGTTCTTCCTATGTAAACCAAGATATTATGCAGCCCAAGTTCCGTGAAATCACTGTGATTTCTTGGTTTACATAGGAAGAACCTGGCTAAAGAGAAATACACATAAAGCCTACGAGCAAGTTTTGGTATACTCGGTATCTTCGGCTTCGTGCTTGTGTGAGGAAAGTGCGATCGGACAAGCATGAAGCCGAAGACACCAGCCCGAAGATGACGAGTGAGATCTCGTCGAAACGTCGCCAAGATACTCTCAATCTTACACGGGTAAAGACCTGAATATATCAAAACTTGCATACCTCTACCTGTGAAAAGGAAGACTGGGACTGAGTAACTGAGAGGATAGAGATGGCCTTGACAGCTGCAAACATGGCATTTGAATTGGGAACTTCGTGTGTCACCATCACGCTTTTCTCAGCTGAAATGCCAAGAATCGTGGGAATTGAGAGCCAGAAATTTTCAGCACGGAAATGTCTGTTATATACTGTATTTTCCTGCGTATAAGACTACTTTCTAACACACAAAAATCTTCTCAAAAGTCAGGGGTCGTCTTATACGCCGGGTCTCATTCTTCTGTAACCAGACAGACCAGCCCGAAAGGCTCTGACGAGCCTTAAATGGCTCTGAGGAGGGTCGTCTTATACGCCCAGTCATCTTATACGCTGGAAAATACGGTACGTCAACAACCAAGAGTTATCCAGCTTCGCGGGAAGGAAAAAAAAAATGTTACTAGCATTTCTCAACGTAAAGCCATTTTATGATGTATGGACTTCAGCTCCCAGAATTCCCCAGCCAACTGGCTGGGGAATTCTGGGAGTTGAAGTCCATACATCTTAAAAATGGGTGACTTTGAGAAACACGGTGTTTACACTATGGGAAGGATGATTTAAAAAAACATGCTGGGAATTAAAACTACAGAAGGGAATGTGCCTTCATGCTGGCAGAGGGAAGGATATGATTTACTGGCTTTTTAATTTATTTTTTACTGTTTCATGGATTGGGAAGTTTTTAATCAAGCATGAGCCTTGTAACAAAGCTACGGAGTTGAAAGTCAAGGAAATACTTTCATTAATAATTTGCTAACTTCTTTTACCATTCACGTAAGAAGAAATCCTCACTATTAAGAAGAAAACGAAACCTTTACAATCTTAGAAAGGAAAACAGAAAGAAAGCACTTCCCTAATATTCTCAGTTGAGTCTTAGATGACCCTTTCATATTCAAGATAAATCATGTGGAGGAATTAAAAAGAAGCTAAATTTGTGTGAAAGAGCCACCTATGATAATCACCTGAACCTTAGTTTGCTCTATCTTTCTTGAGGTCCACTGAACTATAAACTAATCGTACAAGCTTGGATTTACGTTGCACGCGAGTTTAAAACGTGATTTGCTGGATTGCAATTCAAAGGCTGGGTATTTTGCATATCACATCGCACATTTCTGCATGTCAAGACTAGCAGTAAAGTTTTCACAACATTTATTTCGTTGTTTATTCATTTTGTATACCCTGCAATGGTTAGTTTTTGTAGGTCGGTACGATGCGCAATCCAAAACTCTTTGGCTAATTCGTGGATCAATGCCCTGCATGAACCAGAAAATTGAGGAATTCAATAACCAGCTTAAATGTCTCTAGAGATTCTCAGTCATCCAGGTTATGGTTGTCCCCCCTTTTTTTCAGGAGGCAAGTGGACTTTTTTGTTTTTTTTTTTCTTTTGAAGATTGTTCGCTTCTCATCCCAGAAGCTTCCTCAGCTCTGACTGAATGGTGGGGAATGGAAGGATTTATATTCCTTGTAGACAGCTGGTCATTTGCATCCTTTTAGAGGGTTATTTGCATCCTTTTCAGTTGCCTCCTGAAAAAGCAGCTTTGGGACAACCATGATCTGGATGACCCAGAATCTCTACAGACTTTTAGCTGCACAATTTGGGAAGACCTCCAGGGTCCTTACAGCTCTGATTGACTGATATACACAAAGGCAGATAACCCCAACTTCTCCCTTAATCAGAGCTGTTAAGATTTAAACTTCTCTTAAGAGAAAACTTGAGAAGTTGGAGGACAGAGGTGGGAACAAATGTTAAACAGTGGGTTTATATATCTCCAAACAGCTTCGGTTATACAGCTGGAAGTTGCAGAAATTGGGGAAAGTCCAGGTAATCGAATCATTGAAAAAAAAAATGATTTAGGAGTAATCTATTTTCGATACAAACAAGTTAAGGTTTAGTCAGGAAGTTGTTTGAGAGTTGTGCATTTTTGGTTTGGATCTAGGAAAGCCTCATTGTTTTTAGAGTTGTATACATAAGATAGGAAATCAAGTTTATCACTTTCCTTTTACATTTTCTTCAAATTAAAGATTTTACTTTTACTTAAGACACTCTCCTATACTTTGGGATTTCTCTCTCTCTCTCTCTCTCTCTCTCTCTCTTCTGAAATCATGCAAAACCTCATAATTGTACTATATTAGCGTAATCCTGCAGTCTGCTTGGAGAATTACAATTTCTCTTGCATTTTTTTAAAAAAAACCAAGTAGCATTTATCTCCCTCCAGTGCTGAATGTTTATATTCTTAGATGTTTAAAATGAGAAATATTTAATTATAGTATCTTTTCCTAATAGTCTGGTTTTGTTTATCTCCTGTGAGATTGGCGGGGCGTGGAAGGACCAACCCAGGGTTATCTGAAACTTACAAACTTAAGATGTTTGGACTTCATTTCCCAGAATTTCCCGCCTCCTAAACTTTCTGAAATTATTTCCTTTTTAAAAGCATTTTTGATGATGCCAGCGTGATACCATTAGGAGATATGTGGTGACAGTAGGAACAACCAAATTACTATCCTAAAGCAGACGGGATAGGAAATTTCAAGAGAAGATTTGTAATCCCTGGGTCCTCTATTCTATAGGCACATTTGTCCCACTACATAATTCTTTACCCAAAGGGTCTTCCAACATCTGCATAACATGTCCCAAAGGTGCTTTTTCCCCTCCTCTGAAATTGTTTTCCTTCTTATCCCAAACGTTTCTCCAGTTCTAACTGAGTTAGTTCTAACTAACTTAAGAAGCTTCTTGGATGAGAAGTGAAGGAAGAAGAAAAAAAAACCCAAGTAACTCTAATTGCCTTTCAGAAAAAGCACCTTTGGGGACAACCACGATCTGGATGACTGACAAGCTCCATACACATCTGCATAACATAGTTGGGAGTCAACACCATCCTCTCCATCCTTCAGTTTTGACTCTTCTTTTGCCTCCATGCGGGGATGCCCAAGAGAGGAAGCAGATGCAGTGATCAGCAGAAAGTAGGGCAAATCCAGTTTGGTGCAGTGGGGTTATCAGGCTAGAAATCAGCTAAGGAGCCCAGAGATCTAATCCTGTCCTTCCTGGGTGACCTGAGTGACCTTGCACCAGTCCTACTCTCAGAAGGCAACTAGGACAAATTTATTCATTTACTTACTTACTTTAGAAAATTTGTACTGATGCCTCCTCGGCCATTGGCGACTTACACGAAATATAAAAACATCACACAAGAAAAATAAAAAAACAATAACATAAAAATAATAACAATAACAATAAAATAATAGCCACCCACTAATCCCCATCCAGGGGGGACAACACATATTCATGCAAGCCATTGAATGGGCTCCCATCCCACTCTGGCTTCTTTCCCCCACCTCTCCAAAATTACGCGCCCCAAAATCTGGCCAAGAAAGAAACCCCCGCAGGGACCGTCCCCACGGTGGAAGGAACGCACACAGCCCACGTTATGTAGGGTAGATACTTGGGCACCCCCCAAACCAGTCCGGAGCCCCGTTTGCAAGGCAAAAGGGCGGCCTCCAGGTCTCCTAACAAGGGGGTCGCCTTTTGGGTAGGTGGGTTGGTGCGCAAAATAGGGGCTCAATCCGCCTCTCCAACGCCTCCGACCTCCATTAAACCCGGTTTGATTGCGCCACGGGGATCCGCCAAGGTCGAGCAGCCTGGCTGGGAAAGACGCGGGGGAGGCTCCCCATCCCGGTCCCCTTTGGCTGGGGATGATGGGGAAGGGCGTCCGGCTCAAGGACAGGCGTCCCATCCTCCCCAGCCCGGCCGAGACGCACCTCTCCGAAGCCTCTTGGAGCGTTGCCACCGGCGCCGCCGCCGCCGCCATCTCCACCGCCTCCCGTGGGAAGGGATCCCCGAGAAGCCCCGGCGCAGTTATGCCGGGCTCAGCGTCCCTCGCCGGGGATTCCCCGCGCGGAGAAGGAACCGCAGAAGGAGCGCGCAAAACCCGGATGAACCCCCGGCGAGGCCGCTCGCCCTTGCGCAACCCGCGCGCTCTCGCCGGCGCCAACCCGGCCTCTTCCCGGCTTCCGGGCCCGCCTAGAGACGCGCCGGCAAAAGCCGCCGTTGGGGCGGCTCGTGCTTTCTGCAAGCGGCCGCCGCCGGGAAGGGGGATGCTGGAGAGGGGCTCTTGGGAGCCCAGGGGGGTGGATGGGGTGGGTGGGTGCCCTGGCCAAAGGTGGGACTCCATCTTCCATCATCCTCATCCTTGCAAGGACCTATCTCTTCCCACTGATGGCTATGTTCATGTTGAATATATACAACATATATACCAAATATACTATTTGTTTTATTTTGTTTTTATTG
Source organism: Masticophis lateralis (assembly GCA_030761175.1). Lineage (NCBI taxonomy): Eukaryota > Metazoa > Chordata > Lepidosauria > Squamata > Colubridae > Masticophis > Masticophis lateralis. The sequence goes on from JAUDYJ010000008.1 coordinate 21,430,182, forward strand.
TTTCCTTGTATGATTTGATTGCTTATTAGTATCCTATGGCTATGACTAAGTGTGTATCTTATGATTCTTGATGAATATATTTTATCTTTTTCTTTATGCACACTGAGAGCCTGTGCACCAAAGACAAATTCCTGTGTCCAATCACAATTGGCCAATACAAAATTCTATTCTATTCTATTCTATTCTATTCTATTCTATTCTATTCTATTCTATTCTATTCTATTCTATTCTATTCTAATTCCTCTCCTCTCCTCTCCTCTCCTCTCCTCTCCTCTCCTCCATCTAATTCTATTCTATTCTATTCTATTCTATTCTATTCTATTCTATTCTATTCTATTCTATTCTATTCTATTCTATTCTAATTCCTCTCCTCTCCTGTCCTCCATCTAATTCTATTCTATTCTATTCTATTCTATTCTATTCTATTCTATTCTATTCTATTCTATTCTATTCTATTCTATTCTATTCTATTCTAATTCCTCTCCTCTCCTGTCCTCCATCTAATTCTATTCTATTCTATTCTATTCTATTCTATTCTATTCTATTCTATTCTATTCTATTCTATTCTATTCTATTCTAATTCCTCTCCTCTCCTCTCCTCCATCTAATTCTATTCTATTCTATTCTATTCTATTCTATTCTATTCTATTCTATTCTATTCTATTTCTATTTCTATTTCTATTTCTATTTCTATTCTTTCTGCTGCTGTGTGACGGTGAGAGCAATCAACTGATGGAACAGAAGTTGCCTTCGAAAGTTGTGGGAGCTTCATCCCCTGGAAGCTTTCAAGAAGAGACTGGCCTGCCATCAGTCAGAAATGGTGTAGGGTCTCCTGCTTGGGGTTGGACTAGATGACCTCCAAGGTCCTTTCCCAGTCTATTAATCTGTTAAACCTCCTCCCTTTCCCCAGGCCTCCATCCCATTGCCTGCCTGGCGAGTCCAACCCCAAAAAAGCCCAAGCCCCCCGCCCCCCAAAATAAAATAAAAATAACAGCGCTGTCCCTTTAAGAACGGACCATGACATCATTTCCCTCCCCTCCCGCCCCCCGCCCTTCTCTCTTTTCGGCGTCCGCTCCACCGAACTTGACACGGGAAGTCCCGCCTTCCGCGGCGCGGGGAAAACCAATCGTCGAGCGGAAACGTCGCCCGTTCGCTGAGGTGTCGCCGCCTCCGATTGGGCGAGGACGCTTGTCCGTCTACGGTTGTGCCCTCCCGTTTGGGTGCGCGGGTTAGGGTGCGCGGGGTTGGGTGGTGGTTCCCTGGGCCCGGCGGCGGAGCTCCAGCGGCTGAGGCAGGCGGGCGGTCCAGTGTCGTCGCTCGGCCAGGCAGGCCCAGCGGCCCCCGGCCATGGAGTCCTACGATATCATCGCCAACCAGCCCGTGGTCATTGACAACGTAAGCCTGGAAGGCCCGACGAGCCGCTGAGGGGGAAAAAAAAAAAAAAAGAGCCGCGCCCGGCGAGGCTGCAGCGGCGGCGGCTGAGGAGGATGAGGCGGTGCCGGAGCTGGGTGGGGCCTCGGCGCTTAATAGCCCTGCTGGGGATGATGACACGGGCGCCGGCATGGAGAGGAGGGGAATGGGGGGGGGGGGGCAACGTTAAGCCAGGATGCCAAACAAACCCCGAAACTTGGTTTGTTTTGGGCCCAGCGGGTGGTGTGGATCCCCGGGATGGATGAAAGGGATGCGGCGTCGAAGAAGTGTGAGGGATGATGGAAGAGATGGGAGCCCTCGCCCCGCGGTGGAGGCTGGGATTAGTCAGCGGAATCGGGCAGCCCGTGCCTGGAATGAAATAGGACTTTATTATTTATTTATTTATTTTATTTTATTTATTTATTTATTATTATTATCATTATGATTATGATTAGGACTTGTTGATATTATTATGATTATTATTAGGACTCTTGATATGATGAGGAGCATTATTATTAGGACTTTGATATTATTATTATTATTAGGATCTTGATATGAGGAGCATTAGTATTACTTTGATATTATTATTATTAGGACTTGATATGATGAGGAGCATTATTATTAGGACTTTGATATTATTATTATTAGGATCTTGATATGAGGAGCATTATTATTAGGACTTTGATATTATTATTATTATTATTAGGATCTTGATATGAGGAGCATTATTATTACTTTGATATTATTATTATTATTAGGACTTGATATGATGAGGAGCATTATTATTAGGACTTTGATATTATTATTATTATTATTATTATTAGGATCTTGATATGAGGAGCATTATTATTACTTTGATATTATTATTATTATTATTAGGACTTGATATGATGATGAGCATTATTATTAGGACTTTGATATTATTATGATTATTATTAGGACTCTTGATATGATGATGAGGAGCATTATTATTAGGACTTTGATATTATTATGATTATTATTAGGATTCTTGATAAAATGATGAGCATTATTTGATATAATTATGATTATTATTAGGACTCTTGATATGATCATTATGATTATTATTAGGACTCTTGATATGATCATTATGATTATTATTAGGACTTGTTGATATGATTATTATTAGGACTTTTGTTGATATTATTATTATGATTATTATCTACTTTTATTCATGAAACATGAGACTCGAGTCTATGGAACGTTTAAAAACGTGTGGCAAGTGGTGCCACTGACTGGCGCTGATGGTTGATAGGGGTTGCTGCCAGCTTGTCCTAGGTATCGACCAAGTAGCTTCTTTATGGTTATTGTTATTGTTATTGCTAATAATAATAATAATAATATAATAATAATAATTTTTAAATGTTCAGTTGACTTGAGTTGCATGTTTAATGAATAAAGTATATTATAATAATAGTAGTAATAATAATAGTAATAGTAATAAGCATCAGTTAGCACAAGTCAATGGTATTTCTGATGCATTTTTGAATGTTCAGTTGACTGAGTTTCATGTTTAATGAATAAAGTATATCATCATCATCATCTTCATCCAGATATTCAAGTTGCGTTTAGCATTTTTGTCTATCTATCGAATCCTTACCAGTGACCCGGGATAGCCAAATCTGGATGTTTGACAGTTGTTGTTGTTGTTGTTGTTTTTGTTTGACAGTGTTGTTATTATTAACTTATTTATTAAACATGAAACTCAGTCAACTGAACATTTAAAAATGTATCACAAATACTACTGACTGGATACATTTTATTAGTAGTAGTATTATCTCAGTACTCAGTACATCTCTTACTGAGCTTTGATCCTCATTCAAAATCCTAGTTCATTAGCATAGCCCATAACTTGGTGGCCCTAGAGTGGTTCTTTAGGAGGAAGACTCCAGTTTCAATCCCTACTACCAGTTAATGACGAATGAGTGGGTGGGTGGGAAAAGGAAGGATCAATCTTTGTGTAACAACCTGATGCCAGCATAATAATGTATAGCATTTATGGTAAGTTCATGAAGTGGATTGTCTAGAATAACTAGTGTTTGAAAGAGGTGCCTCCATGTTTTCCTGATCCGTAGCTCAGTTGTTTAACCAATACATTATGCTGACCAATGGCATCAAAACATTATAAGTTAATGCCATTGTTTAATATAACTTCAAAATAAGACTTCCTGAACTTTGGATACGTCAGTGTTTCAGAATTCTAGCCAATATGGACTAAGGATATTTTATTTTATAAGGGTTTATATCGTCAAAGGAATTAAATACGTGTGATAGAATGACTTGGCATTTGAATAACTGCATGAAATAAAGATGTGTCCGTATCTTAATTTAGATGCAGTTTTTGTAGGATCCCTGAGTTGCAGACAATTGTATGATCTGCATCGCCTTTATCAACTAATACCAAAACTACATTATAGTACAGGTTGTATAATTAATGTTTAGCTCTCAGTACAGTACTAACTATGTTTGTAGTACTATTAATATTGAAGAGTCTTTCCTTTGAGAATTAACAACGATATTAAAGTCTGCATATTCCTGAGAGATGAGTTCAGATTAAACTCGTTTTGGAACGTAGGGAGTGAAACAGCATTTAGAGTTCGTAGGGCGTGTCAAATTTTTCACTTTCAATTTCTGAACATTAGAAGTGCTCAAAAGTTGTGACCATAGTATCCTTGGGGATTGTAAAGATTTTTGAGTTTCTTTAATGTAATTTAGATGCGCTTGGTAAGTACATAAATATAACTTTTTAACCTTCTGTTTGTTTCATTTGTAAAAAACAGAACATGTGGCAACTCAAAATCTATTGTTTCCTAATAAAACAGATTATCTGTCTTATTACTGCTTTCTTCAGTTATGTATGTTGTCTGACTTTCAGTGTAATTCCTAGAAGAGGCCTTAAGTTAGGTCTGTTAGAGATACGCAGAGCTTCAGATGAGTTATAGAAAGTTGCTTGTTGTATAATCAGGGTAAAGATGCGGTCCTTTTATATACCATATTTTTCGGAGTGTAAGACATGCCGGACTATAAGGCGCATCTAACTTTTTGGGGGAAGAAAACAAGGAAAAAAAATATGCCTCTGCCTCCCAGCAGTTTGCCTCCTTGCAGCAAACAGCCTGCTTTAGTTTCATTTTCAGCACAGCCTGATTAGCACAAGAAAAAAAAAATCTGCCTCCCAGCAATTTGCCTCTTTGCAGCAAACAGTGAAGGCCCGCACGGCAATAGGTAATGGCAATCCCTGTAGCCTGAAACAGCTGAGGGTCGGGAGGCCGATGGACAATCAACTGCTTGTGCTAATCAGGCTGTGCTGAAGCTGAAATGGGCTGTTTGCTGCAAGGAGGTAAATTTCTTCTAAGCATAGTGAATGTGTCGTTGCTGTTGTGCTGGCGGTGAAAGGACAACTTGTCCATAATTTGACATTCACGTGAATTGGATTTGTTGTGATTTTATTGCTAGCTCTGGACTTTTAAGGTGGACTACAAACCAAATAGAAAATCGGATCTAAAGCTGCTAGAAGAGAACAATGTAAAATTTTCTTTGCCACAAGTATCCCTTGGGGGTTTCCAGGATTTTTGTTTTTTTCCTCCTGTAGACTATTATCAAAGGTTATTTGTAGCTATTAGGCATTTCTTCTCTCTAGGGGCTTCCTTCTGAATGCAAACCCAACTTTTCCCAACTTCAGAAGTTGGAAGTGCAAAAATGTTGGGAGCCAACAGTGTGGCTGATGGACAAACCGTTGCCCCATCAAAGGGGAGAAAGGGAGGTGTGCCTGCAGCTAAGTTGAGCCCTTGGTCCTCAGGATATCTTGGGTTATTAAATGGTGGCTCCTCTCGCAAGGTTGAACTGCCCATTTCTTCCTGTTATCAGTGGACTGTTTTCGTTACTGGCTTAGCCAAGCTGTCATAGGTTGTTCTTAACGACCGAAAGAAAATCACTCATAAATTTCATTCTTGACTCCAGTCGTACTGTGAATTCTCATTTCTTTCAGTGTGCTCTGGCTTGCAGGTTTGTTCGTTGCTGTCATGATTACAATCTCCTCCACCACCACCACCTCCTCCTCCGTTGGCGATCCTATTTTTATCAACGGCCGCATCAAAAGTGCTGTTGAGTTTTGTCCAAACTGATCCCTTAGATTTTGAAGCCACAATCATCTTCTTCTGCCCGGATCTCCTTTGCCTTCAGTCTTTCCCTGGAGGATTGAGTGAAGTATGCTATATTTTCCCGGGTGTCGCATCACATGTCCAGAGTTGATCTTTTTTTTTTTATCTTTGATCTTCCGGAGGAGTGAATCAGCAAGTTAGTCAGTCTGATCCTTCACAGCCAGCTAAAGGGTCTCATGGTTGCTTGATGGACATTTAAAGCTTGCTTCTTTTGCTTCTGGGCAGTGGTCCAGCCCGGCGTTTTTCCTGATGGATTGTAGCCTTCTGCGATCACGAGAAGGAGGCTTCCCTTGTTCTTATTATCTCTTAATGTGGTATTATCAAAGACTGAACTTAGAATTAGTGTGTACTACAGGTTTCTACAGGGACGTGGTGGCTCAGTGGCTAAGACGCTGAGCTTGTCAATCAAAAGGTCGGCAGTTCAGCGGTTCGAATCCCTAGTGCTGCGTAATGGGGTGAGCTCCCGTGACTTGTCCCAGCTTCTGCCAACCTAGCAGTTCGAAAGCACATAAAAAATGCAAGTAGAAAAACAGGGACCACTTTTGGTGGGAAGGGAACAGCGTTCCATGCGCCTTTGGCGTTGAGTCATGCCGGCCACATGACCACGGAGACGTCTTTGGACAGTGCTGGCTCTTCGGCTTTGAAACAGAGATGAGCACCACCCCCTAGAGTTGGGAATTACTAGCACGTATGTGTGAGGGGAACCTTTACCTTTACCTTTACTTTACAGGTAGTCTTCAACTTATAACAGTTTGCTTAGTTACCATTTGAAGTTACAATGGCACTGAAAAAAGTGACTTAATGACCATTTTTCACACTTACGACCATTGTAGTATCCCTTTTGGTCAGGTGATTTACATGTGGATACTTGACAGCTGGTTCATATTTATCACACTTGCGGAGTCCCGGGGTCACGTGATCGTGTTTTGCGACGTTCGGACAAGCAAAGTCAACGGGGAAGCCAGATTCATTTAACAACCGTGTTACTCATGTAACAGCTACAGTGATTCACTGAACGAATGTGGCGAGAAAAGTCGTAAAATGGAGCAAAATTTCATTTTACAAATTTCTCACTGAACAACCTAGTTCAGGGGTCGGCAATCTTAAACATTCAACGAGCCACAAAGGTCCTAACTGGAAGCCCCCATTCAATTCTGGAGCCTCCTGGAAGTCTGGTTCCCCCATCATAGTCTCCTAGTACGGCATCCTTTTTCCTCTGCTGACCGGAAGTCCAATTCCCCCACCATAGAGTCTCCTCCTAGCACGGTGTCCTTTTTCCTTGGGCGACTGGAAGTTGGCTTCCCCCCCACCATAGAGTTTCCTCCTAGCGCGGCATCCTTTTTCCTCTGCTGACTGGAAGTCCAATTCCCCTACCATAGAGTCTCCTCCTAGCGCGGCGTCCTTTTTCCTCTACCTATCCTAACCGAAAACCCTATCAATTGTGGAGCCGACCGGCGACAGGGAGCTGCAGCAGAGGGATGAAAGAGCCACATGCGGCTCCAGAGCCGCGGGTTGCTGACCCCTGACCTAGTTTTTGGGCTCAATTGTGGTCATATGTTGAGGACTCCTTGCACGTACCTAGGTCTTCTGCCATTACAGCTAACAAGGGATTATAGCTGTAGAAAAGTTTTGATCTGGAAGAAATACATACACAAAGCTTAAACTTCTCAGCTGCTTTGCCAGAGACAGTGTGTCTCTCCTTGGTCTTGGAGCGGAAGTCATTTAATCTGAAAAGTGATATCTAAAAAAGGGAAGGAAAATCTCAGTGCCAGTTTTATGCCAGTAAGCGACGTGTGGCAAACTTTTCTCTGCTACCCAGTGTGTTTTGAACCAAAATGTCTTTTGTCTTGCTGTTGATGAGGGTTTATTTCTTTTTTTCATACAGGGTTCAGGAGTAGTTAAAGCTGGCTTTGCTGGAGATCAGATTCCAAAATACTGCTTCCCAAATTAGTGAGTATTGTTCCGAAATTCCTTATCTCATACATTGTTAGGTGTAGAAAGTTGGGAACAAGAGGGGGGCTGGGTAGAGTTAGGGTTGATGATCAATTTTAAAGGGTTCCCGAGTGTAATAGCATGTGGAAATTACCTTTGGAAACGGGGCAAACAGCCAAGGGAACAGCTAGATAAAAGGCAGCTGGGCCCACAGCAGAAATGTAGGGGGTTGCAGGTACCCTCCCTAGTTTCTTGCGCTGTAAATGAGATGCTGGGAAAATCATCCTTTCAAATTTGCAAGATTTAGTTAATGTAATTTTACAGTGAAGTTGAATTAAGTTGTCTAATTGTGTTTTCCGTCTGGTTGACACATGTTCATATGCAGCGTGATAATCGCTCTCTTTCTTGCTAGTGTGGGCCGCCCGAAGCATGTCCGCGTTATGGCTGGAGCGCTCGAAGGAGATCTCTTCATTGGACCGAAAGCAGAGGTAAAATCCCACCCACAGCATCTCTGGGATACCCTTTTCTGGTACCAAAGGTGGTACAGACCCAGAAGGGCCCCAAAACCCAGAGCCACTCAGTCTTGGCCAGGTTTCATTTGAACCCTGTTCCCCACCTAAAATGGTAATTTGACTTGATTTTTCTCTTTATTAATTAAGAGTTTTGCTTATAGCAGTAGCACTTAGACTTATATACCGCTTCATAATGCTTTTCAGCACTCTCTAAGCGATTTACAGAGTCAGCATGTTGCCCCCAACAATCTGGGTCCTGGTTTTACCAATCTTGGAAGGATGGAAGGCTGAGTCAACCTCGAGCTGGTCAGGATTGAACTCCTGGCTGTGGACAGAGTTAGCCTTCAGTACTGCCTTCTAGCCATTGAGAGAGAAGGAGGGAAGGGAAGGGAAGGGAAGGGAAGGGAAGGGAAGGGAAGGAGGAAGGAAGGAAAATAGCAATAGTACTTAGACTTATATACCACTTCATAATGCTTCTCAGCACTCTCTAAGTGGTTTACAGAGTTAGCATGTTGCCCCCAACAATCTGGGTCCTTATTTTGCCAGGATCAAACTTTTGGCAGTAGGCAGAGTCAGCTTGCAATACTGCATTCTAACCACTGCGCCACCAATGGCTCTTATGCTACAGAAAGAACAGCTATATAGCTGGATGATGATTTATTCAACACTCATAGGCAAATAGGAGCATATGTGTTTTAAGCCTTTTAGAGGTTTGGTGTGGTTTGCAATAGGCCACCTTTGAACTTTTCTGTTGTGTCCATATAGACAGAGGTTATATATTTTGGACATTATCTGTTCTCCCCACCCGAGGGGATTCGTCTTCTGGCTGCTGGGTGCCAACCTCTGTAGCAGAATTATTTCTCTTTCTCTTGTAGGAACACCGAGGGTTGTTATCCATCCGGTACCCCATGGAGCACGGCATTGTCCGGGACTGGAACGACATGGAGAGAATCTGGCAGTACGTTTATTCCAAAGACCAGCTGCAGACATTTTCAGAAGAGGTAAAATATGTTGTCCCCGGCTCATGAGTTCAGGTGGAGATTTGTAACCTTCTGTGTTTGTTTTTAAATTTTAATATTTGTTAGAAGTGATGTGTGTAGTAGGCCAGGGCTGTCCAGCCTTGGCAACTTTTAAGACTTGTGGACTTCAACTCCCAGAATTTCCCAGATAGCATGTAGGAGTCAGGGTTCTGCCCTAATTAAATCATGAGCCTTGAGCTAAGCTTCAAAAGAAATCCAGTTATTTATTAGGAGCTTCATGTCGGCATGTTCATGTTCCCAAATGAAGCCAACTCTGACCCCACGTAATTTACGGCCCCAATCATGACCCTGTTTCTCCCCTCCCCCCTCTCCCCATTGTGTGTCATCAATCACAACAGAGCAATTTCGCAGGTTGTCCCCTCCCGCTGTAGGTAACCCTGGGAGACAGCCTTGAGAAAGGTCTGTCTGGAATGTGCTTCTATCTTTGGCTGCCATACTGCTTCATTGGTTTCCCATCCCCCTTGCCTATGGCAACTCGAGAGCAGGCCAGGGATGCTTTGCAAGTTGACAGTAGGCCTTTTTTGCATAAAAGAAATGATACAGCTTCGATTGACTTGATGCCCCAAGAGAACTGTCACGCACCGCAATATGAATGGTTGATCCAGTACATCCAGAGAGCAGTTGGAGAAGGTGCAGAAGAGATGTACACCGACAGTGGTACCTTGCTACTCATCATTAGTAGTTCTGGGAAGCACAATGAGTACCGAACAGATTTTTCCCATAAGGAATACAGTGGTACCTTGGTACTCAACTGCTTTGGAACTCATTGAATTTGGTACTCGATGCATTTTGACGGAAAAATGTTGTCCCGATATTCATCATTTGTTTGGTGCTCAACGCACAAGCCAAAACTTGTCGAAGTTGGCTGCCTTGTGACTCACTACATTATTCCTTATGGGGAAAATTTGTTCAGTACTCATCGTTTTTGGTTCTTATGACACCTCGCAGAACTAATTAATGATGAGTACTGTAGTACCACTGTAATGTAGTGAGTCACCAGGCAGCTGATACCGACAAATTCTAGCTTGGGCTTTGAGTACCAAACAAATGATGTGTGCTGGGACAAAATGTTTACGTCAAAATGCGTTGAGTACCAAATTCAATGAGTTTCAAAGCAGCTGAGTACCAAAGTACTGTGTACCACTATATATTGCAAGGATAAGGGAACTGGAGCCTTAGGGATCTTCTGGTAATTTCCTAACCAGTAGGGGTGGAAAACCACACTTGTAGTAAAGGGATGGGTTCCGGAGCTTTCTAGAACTTGCTTCCTGCTATAATATAAGCCTGTTTTGTCTCTGGGTGGTTCAGATGCCAGAGGAAACCTTTGCTCCAACCTTGGTTCCGATTAAACATGTTCCTGAAGAACACAGCGTGGTGAAAAACGTGGTGTCGGGGTTCTAAGTAACACCCCCAACGAAAAAACTCCGAGGCTTGAGTTTCCTCAAAGTTACATTTTATTAGAGATGTCATATTGGCACATCTGGGGAAACCCGAATCTGAGAGCTTCCACCCAAAAGAAAGTCCAAGTCCCTGCCCAGCACCCACGTGTCCATCACATGGTCGAATCTAAGCACCGTCCCAACTGGAGATGCCTCTCAGTTACATCCGTCCAGGTGCAGGTCAAGATGTCCTTGACTCTCTGAGAAAGGAATGTTATTTTGACTACCTATCACAATTCTCCCTCCCAATTTCCCACGGTAGCAGAGATGGCAGGTCTGAAGGCCCAGTGCAAAAAGATGGCTTCCAGGCCTGACATGTGGTTTAAATAGAGAGGCCCTTAACGTTCAGTGCTGTACGTCCACATTGCGTCCTTAGGAAAGTGAATAGAATTCGCTTTGCTGCAATTTTAATGGCTTCATATTGGATTGGGGGCGGTGCCTTTTCAGTGCCTGGCTGGGATATCCGATGGGGAAAAGGGGCTTGTAAACATTCCATCAGTTCTGGGACATAGATGTGGCTTCTCTGTTTTCCTTCCAGCATCCTGTTCTCTTGACGGAAGCCCCCCTAAACCCCAGCAAAAACCGGGAAAAGGCTGCAGAAGTATTCTTTGAGACTTTCAACGTCCCTGCTCTCTTCATCTCCATGCAAGCTGTCCTCAGTCTGTAAGTGTCTGTGTAAGAGATTCTGGACCATCCTGATTGTGTTTGTCTCAAAGGTGTGGCTTTTTTTTTCTTTTTTCAAAAGGCAACTGGGCTTCCCGGGGTCTCTTTTCCTTGAAAACATTTCGCTTCTCATCCAGGCAGCTTCTTGGATGAGAAGCGAAATGTTTTTCAAGGAAAACACCAAGGAAAGTCCAGTTGCCTTTTTCGAAAACCTTTTTGGGACCTCAGCCTGTTAAGTTTCCAAATGCTGGAAGTGTGGAGATTGGCTGGATGGGAAGTGAGCTACCACCTCTGGGCTTCAGTTACGCTGGACTTTGTAGGTTCTCTTGAAAAGAATTTCAACGACAACACTTGGAAAGGGGCCCGTGCCTCGGTGGGAAATGAATTAAATTTAATTACTGTATTTTTCGGAGTATAAGACACACCTTTTCCCACCTTAAAAGGGGATAAAAATTTAGGTGCGCCTAGGCCCAGGATATTTGTCGGACCCCCTGCAGCCAGCGACAATCCCCAATCGCCCGGTGCGTTCCCACAGACAGGACCTCCTCAGGGTGCTGTCAGCCAGGCAGTGTCGACTGGCAACCCCCAGGGGGAAAGCCTTCTCTGTGGGCGCACCCACCCTCTGGAACCAACTTCCTTTGGAGCTCTGGATGTCTGTTGACCTTCGCTCGTTCCACCGTGATTTGAAGACCTGGTTGCTTCGCAGTTTAGACTGACGGATTTTTTAATTAATTTTAACTGTTTTAAATTCGAATTTTAATTTCACTGTTTTAATGAGGAATTATGCATTTTTACCATTGTGAGGCCTTTCTGGTCTGCAGAAAAAAATCTCCATGGAAACAGTCCCCGGTACTCAAAAGGTTGGGCGCCGCTAAAAGGCCTAATGGACTGACCATCCCGTCTCCCTCTGCCTTCTTCCAGTTACGCCACAGGCCGCACCACGGGAGTCGTGCTCGATGCTGGCGATGGCGTGACGCACGCGGTGCCCATCTACGAAGGCTTTGCCATGCCTCACTCCATTATGCGGGTCGACATTGCCGGGAGGGATGTGTCCCGTTACCTCCGCTTGCTGCTACGGAAAGAGGGCTACGACTTCCACACCTCGGCCGAGTTTGAAGTGGTCAAGACAATAAAAGAGGTAAGGCCCAGGGAGAGTCTGTAGAGATTCTCAGTCAATCAAGTCACGGTGGTCCCAAAGGTGCTTTCTCAGGAGGCAACAGGACTTTATAGCAATAGCCTGGATAGCTCAGCAGACTAAAGCCTGTTATTAACATTCAGCTGTCTGTAATTACACCAGCTCGAATCTCCCCAGGCTCAAGGTTGACTCAGCCTTCCATCCTTTCTAAGGTAGGTAAATTGAGGACCCAGTTTGTGGGGGCAATAAGCTGACTTTGTATAAAATATACAAAAGTATGAAGGCTATTGCTTAACGCATCGTAAGCCGCCCTGAGTCTCCAGAGAAGGGCGGCATATAAATCAAATTAAAAAAAAAAAAAAACCTCTGAAGGCAATTTCTATTCCATGGGTTGATTGTTCTCTCTGTCAGAAAATTCCTCCTCATTTCCAGGTTGAATCTCTCCTTGGTCAATTTTTTTTTTTTTAATTAGATTTATATGCCGCCCTTCTCCGGAGACTCAGGGCGGCTTACAATGCGTTAAGCAATAGCCTTCATACTTTTGTATATTTATATTTATACAAAGTCAGCTTATTGCCCCCACAAACTGGGTCCTCAATTGACCTACCTTAGAAAGGATGGAAGGCTGAATCAACCTTGAGCCTCGAACTCACATAATTGCAGACAGCTGGGTGTTAATAACAGGCTATCTAGCCCGTCGAGCTGTCAGTGAATTTCCATTCATTGTTCCTTGTCTGGCCTTTGGGTGCTTTGGAAAACAGTTTGACCCCCTCCTCTCTGTGGCAGCCCCTCAAATATTGGAACACAGCTATCATGTCTCCCCTGGTCCTTCTCTTCACTGGACTAGCCAGGCCCAGTTCAGTTTGAAACTGAGCAACCCCAGCAGACTTTTGGTATGAGATGGTCCAAGGTCTTGCCCTGATCTGTCCCCCTCTACACACACCCACAAAAACACAGCCAGTCGAGGGTTAAAGAAGCACTTGGCACACACCACAGTCCTTATCTCCAACTTGGCAGCGATATTCACACCGTCTGCCAAGTGCTTTAATTGTTCACAGAAAGAAAATCACATACGTAGCTTTGCCAAAATCCGTTCTTTTAGCAGCTTCAGACTCCAAATGACTACCAGATTGAGTTTTGTTCGTCACAGGGATCATTGACCACCACCCTCTCTTATATAGTCTCTGGGGTGTGGTCCAGTGACTCATTGGTCCTGTGACTCAAGTCCAGTGACTCAGGTCTATTCCCTCGCACGCCTCCTTAGCTGCTGCAAGCGCTTATCTCGCCTTCGTTGACGTGCGTCCAGGAATGACGTCTCTCCCTCACTCTCATCTGAGACACCTGTTTCCCCACTACTTTGCTCTCTTTCAGCTGGCACCTGAGACGGTGCCAGAGGGGGGGGGGGGCTGGGAGATCTGGCTGGCTCCTCTTCCTCATGCTCAGAGCTTCCTTCCTCCAATGGGATAGGCTCAGAGGACGGGGCCACAACATGCCCGGTGCCTTGGTCAAGTGAAGGAGGAGAGGCTTAACTGACCTCCCAGGAAGGACCTACGAGGAGCTTCTCTACCTGGGGGCTTCCAGGGCTAGTTCAGGTGATTCACATACATCCTTCTTCCCTACAGAGAGCTTGCTACCTGTCCATCAACCCTCAGAAGGATGAAGCTCTAGAGACAGAGAAAGTGCAGTATACGCTGCCCGATGGAAGCACTTTAGATGTAAGTTCCTGAACTAAAACAACGTGTGTTGTTCCCGAGATGTGAAACCTCCTGTTTCAGTGTGGAAGAGAAGCACGGTGATGATTTAAAAAAAAAAAAAAGCTTTTATGAGTTTCTAGCTATGCATCAGAGACTGGTTAATTCAGCCATATTTGGTGAGGAAAGGGGAGGAATGTTGTAGCCAAGCAGAGAGTTGACCTTGTGGCTTTTTGGGACAGGTTGGTCCATCCCGATTCCGAGCTCCTGAGCTGCTTTTCCAACCGGACCTAATAGGAGATGAAAGCGAAGGGATCCACGAAGTATTGGTGTTCGCCATCCAGAAATCTGACATGGACCTGAGGCGGACGCTGTTTGGGAACATTGTCCTGTCTGGAGGATCGACGCTCTTTAAAGGTACTCAGTTGACGTAGAGGCGGTACTTCTCACTTGTAACAAAGAATAGGTAACAGAACCATAGAGTTGGAAGGGAGGTCTTCTAGTCCAGAGGTCTCCAACCTTGGCAACTTTAAGACTTGTGGACTCCAACTCCCAGAATTCCTCAGCCAGGTGGCTGAGGAATTCTGGGAGTTGGAGTCCACAAGTCTTAAAGTTGCCAAGGTTGGAGACCCCTGTTCTAGTCCAGCCCTTGCTCACACAGGCGATCCTATACCACTCCAGATGAATGGCTGTCCAGTCTCTTCTTAAAAACCTGGAGCACCCATAATTTCTGGAGTTTAGTTCTGCATTCCCCCCCACTCTAAAATTGATTGGAAGGGGATATGCAGTTTTTCACGTCTTTCCCAGACAAGGTTCAAGAGAGCAGGAATATTGAAGAAGTATCTAAATATTGGGATAGTAACGCACCTGGGAATTGAGAGCACCTGAGCACCTCCTCATCGCTAGTCCTAGATTTTATCCTGACGCTTTAAGAGGGTGTTAACTTGCCTTCTCAACTCTTTAAGGTTTCGGGGACCGACTGCTCAACGAAGTGAAGAAACTTGCTCCAAAAGACGTCAAGATCAAGGTAAATCGATGGGAAAAAATGTTACGTTTCCAGCCCTAATTCCATTCAAGTCAGTTTAAAAAAAAAACAAACCTTAAATAACCCCATGGGTTATTTAGAACGAAATGTCTAAAGTATAAAGGAAAGTATATTCCTTTTCGCCGGGAGGGTGCAGACTCCAAAACGGAACTTTAGATCTCTGAGCTTTTCTTAGTTCTAAATTGCTTCTCTCCTAGATTAGTTCCCACCCATTGCTTCTTGTCCTGCCCTCAGGTGCTTTGGAGAATAGCTTGACTCCCTCTTCTTTGGGGCAGCCCCTGAGAGATTTGAAGACTGCTATCATGTCTCCCTTAGTCCTTCTTTTCATTAAACTAGACATACCCAGTTCCTGCAACTGTTTTTCATATGTTTTAGCCTCCAGTCCCCTAATCATCTTTGTTGCTCTTCTCTGCACTCTTTCTAGAGTCTCCACATCTTTTTTACATCGTGGCAACCAAAACTGGATGCTATATTCCAAGTGTGGCCTTCCCAAGGCATTATATTGTAAAGTGGTATTAACACTTAACGTGAATTTGATTCTATCCCTCTGCCTAAGCATGCTTCTGTATTCTCCTTTCCAGATTTCGGCTCCTCAGGAGAGATTATATTCAACGTGGATTGGGTAAGGATGTTCCCCTTCCTCACCCTAGGTGGCTTCCACCAGGAGCCCCTGTGTAGTAGCCATGTTTTATAATGATTTATCTTTCCTGAACAGGAATGTGGTTTATTTGATTGTTTATTTAATGCCCTTTGCAAATTTGGCCGTTGTGCTTAATTATTCAGCAAACCATGTTCAGATCTAGTTTGTGAATCTAGACAAACCACGGTTGGATGAGTTCACACAACACCTTAAACCAGAGATGATCAAATTGGGAAAGGGGAATAAACTGGATTGGGGTTGTAAAGACTCGAGCGCTGGAAGAATGCAGTCTGGGTTTTCCTCAAGTTAAACCAAGACCTTCACTTTTGTCATCATTGCCAAACCTAGATTGCTGTCAGAATTTGCTCTCATTGGGCCCGGAGGAGCTGACGGCAGAATCTCAATTTTGAATTTTTGTAAGGAACAGATATTTTAATTCAAGATCAATGTAGAGTGAGAGGGAAAAGTAACTGTCCCAAAAACAAAATCTAATTTTAGCATTTAAAAAAAAACAAGCAAACTCATCCTTCCTGCTAAGAAATAAACTTAGCATTTGGATTGGTCTTTTTTCCAATGAAAATAAAACTTTATTTTGTAAAGTTACAAAACTCTATTCACATTTCCTTGTTAAATATAAGTGATACGTTGTGTTTTTCAAATAGTTCAAGCTCAGCCCCAGGAAGTCATTGCTGTGGTTTAATATGTGGGCGACAGAGTCATGCATTCATTGTTTTAAGGGATGATGGCAGTTTAGAGTTGGAGAGCCTCTGGGTAAATTCTAGACCAGGAACACATGACTAGCTTCACATGTCATACTATGTCAATATCCTGACTGATGATCCCAGCCAAAGCAAGCACACTCGAGACCTACCAACATCTCAGAATAAAAACTTTATTGAGTACATTGTTTCGGCACCATTGAAGGCAAAACCAGCTCTACCTAATTCCTGTGCAAACCCACATAATTCAGCATAAAAATGCCCCTCACCCACCCCCTATATTAGTGCAGGTCACATTATCCAGTTGAGTGTTGTTGTACTGTTATGAGACAATGTCTCTGGCTTTGGCTGACACCTGCAGATGCGACCTTGAGTCTCAGGCCTCTCCTCCTCGAAGTCTGGGCTCTGCATACTTTCTCCCAGCGGTGAAATGTAAAATTTGTTACTACCGGTTCTGTGGGCATGGCTTGGTGGTGGTGGTGGATAATATGACTGAGTGGGCGTGGCCAACTTTTTTTAACTTTTAAAATAATTTTTTCTACAACCTCTTCGGTTGAAGAGGTTGTAAAAAAAAAATGCTTTTAAAGCCTCTGACGATCCCAGCTGACTTGCCTGATCGGCGGAGGCTTTTTTTCCCTTTAAAAACATTTTTTCTATAACCTCTTCAGCCGAAGAGGTGGTAGAAAAAATGCTTTTAAAAGGCTCTGATGATATGAAAAAGAAATAACATATTTAATTATACATACGATAACAGCAGCACGAATACTATACACACAATACTGGAAGAGTAGTGATATACCGACAGAAGATAGGGTAATTAGCAAAACTATGGAATGTGCAGAATTAGATAAACTCACTAAGGAACTACAAAATAGGGAGGAACATGATTACTGTCTAGTATGGAAAAGGTGGTATTGTTGGTTGGAAAATAGAAAAGGGAAAAAGGCTCAGGAAGTAAATTGAACTACCAAATACAGAAAGAGGAAAACATAGTACACACACAAGTCAATAATAAACCAGAAAGATAGATAGAAGGGAAAAGACCAAATAAGGAGGAGTTAAATCATGAAAAGATTACAGACTACAGTTGCGATAATTTGAATAAATATTTGAATTTTGTGTTTATATGTTTATGTTTTGTATGTTTTACTGTTTTATTGTTTAGTTTGTTTTACTGTTTTATTGTTTTGTTTAGTCTGTATATATAAATAAAAATTGGAAAAAAAAAAATAAAAGGCTCTGACGATCCCAGCAGAGCCGCGCGACTGTCAGAGGCTTTTTTTTTTTTTACTTTTAAAAGCATTTTTTTGGCCAAAGAGGTTGTAGAAAAAATGCTTTTAAAAATTAAAAGAAAGCCTCTGATGATTGCGCAGCTCAGCTGGGCAGTGTGGCGGGGGGAGGGGGGGGGAAGCAGGGATTTTTGCTACTGGTTCTCCAAACCACCCGCCTCCATCGATACTGGATCGGGCGATCCGGTCCACACCGGGAGCATTTCACCCCTGCTTTCTCCCCCGTCCCTCCCCCCTGTTGAGAAGTGAAAATGGTTGCAAAAGCATAAACGCGCTTTCAGCTCGACAGCTGAGCTGGAAATAAGCAAAGCCCATTTGGGTTCAATGTGATCACAACCACCTTTTGGCAGCGTTTCACATTGGACTTAAAAATGTGATGTTAACTGGTGAGTCTAGCATTCCCTCAAAAAGTTTTGGAGAAACCCAGAAAGGATGATTTGGGGTTAGTTGATGATGTGTGAACTCAACCTTTCTGGCTCGTAAATCGCAGCTTATGGTTTGGGGCAGAAGAGGGCACATTTTGCTTGTGTGTCTGTGGTTGGTAGCATCTTGACATCAAGGGAGGGACAGAGGTTAACTACCGTATTTTTAGGACTATAAGACGCACCTAAACTTAGCAGAGGAAATCAACAAGAAAGTTTTTGGGCCATTTTCAGGCCTTTTTTCGGACCTTTTCCAGCCTCTTTTTGGCCCATTTTCAAGGCTTTTTTCTGCCTTTTTTTTTTTCCGGCCCTTTTTTTTTTTTTTTGGCTTTTTTTGGCCTGTTTTTGAGGCTTTTTTCAGGCCATTTTTTTCTGAAAAATTGGCCCAAAAAAGCCTTGAAAACAGGTCAAAAAAAGCCTTGAAAACGGGCCAAAAAAGCCTTGAAAACGGGCTGAAAAAGCCTCAAAAATAGGCTGAAAAAGCCTCAAAAACAGGCTGAAAAACCTCAAAAATGGGCCAAAAAAAAAAAAGGCCTGAAAAAGGCCGAAAATGGGGCATGCAGAGGCAAAAAATGGTCAGCAGGTGGGCGGGGCTTCAGCAATATTCGGTCTATAGGACGCACATTTTCATCCCCTTTTGGGAGGCAAAAAATGCATCTTTTAGTCCAAAAAATACAGTAAACGCTACTGTTGGTTTCCCTCGTTTCTGAGGGAAAGGAAGGTTTTAGGGCACATATCATGGCTCCCACCTCCCCTATAAAGTAGAACATTTCAAACCAGACTTGTCTGAAGGTGGCTTTGGGGGCTTCTGATGGGGGCTGGCTGGCTGGCTCCCTAGGGAAGGATGTAGCCCGCCAACCACTGAGGCTGCACCAAGCCGGACTCCACCAGCAGCGCTTCCATGAAATCCTGGCAAAATCTGTGCCCATCCGGTGAACTGGTAGTCCTCGACTTACGACACAATCGAGCCCAAAATTTCAATTGCTAAGTATGAAACGTGTGTCAAGTGGCTTTTGCCCAGTGTTACGACCTCTCTTGACACCGTTGTTAAGTGAATCACTGTCGCTGTTAGCAACAACACAGTTGTTGAATCAGTTTGGCTTCCCCCTTTGACTTCGTTTGTCCGAAGGTCGCAAAATGGGATCACGTGACTCTGGGACATGCAATCTCACGAATAGTTGCCAGTTGCCAAGCGCCCAAATTTTGATCACTTGAATTTGGGGATGCAGCAACCCTTTTCTTCCAGTGCTGTTGTAACTTTCAAACTTCAAAAAAGAGCCTGGTGGCTCATCAGACTAATGCATTGTGATTAACTCCAGCTGTCTGCAATTATTGTAAGTTCGAATCTCACCAGGCTCAAGGTTGACTCAGCCTTCCATCCTTTCTAAGGTAGGTCAATTGAGGACCCAGTTTGTGGAGGCAATAAGCTGACTTTGTATAAATATACAAAAGTATGAAGGCTATTGCTTAATGCATTGTAAGCCGCCCTGAGTCTCCGGAGAAGGGCGGCATATAAATCAAATTAAAAAAAAAAAAAAAGGTCACTGAATGGATGACTGTAAATTGAGGACTACCTATGTTATTTTGCCAGCTCCTTGATTCTCCTCTTGTCTTCTCCCCCAGGGGCTCCATCCTGGCCTCGCTGGACACGTTCAAGAAGATGTGGGTCTCCAAGAAGGAATACGAGGAGGACGGCTCGAGGGCCATTCATCGAAAGACATTCTAGGACAGGGGCTGGGGGTGGCAGCAGCAGGAAGCAGCAGCAGCTGGGGTCTTGTCTCTTCTCTTGTAATCCTTTCTTGTCCAGGGCTGCTCCTTTCCTTTCCTTTCCTTCCTTCCTTCCTTCCTTCCTTCCTTCCTTCCTTCCTTCCTTCCTTCCTTCCTTCCTTCCCTTTTTCCTTCCTATCTTCCTTCCCTTCCTATTCCCCCTACTTCCCTCTCTTAGTACCCCTAAATGCATGTTGCTAGCATGCACCTCCCTGGGAGGAGGTGTTGCTCTTTTGAGGCCTTGTTTGGGGGTGGTGGGGGTGGGAGGGTCCTCGCCCCTTGACCTGGAAGGGACTTTTGAAGCCCCTTCCCACCTCCCGATTTCCCCTCCCGAGCAACCCTTTCGCTTTGCCCCAGTGCTTGCCTTGGGCTAAAGGCAAGGAGGAAGGCTGCCCTCTTGGCAAGGAAGGGACCCTGACCTCCACCTTCCTAGCCATCTGCACATTCAACGCCTCTCTGGGGGAACCAGGAATGCCTCCATGCCTCCGGTCACCAAAAAAAGGCAGAAAGCTCTTAGGGAAGACGGCATCTTACAGCTGCTGCTCTGCTTGCCCCCTCTTGTCAACCCTCTCCCTGATCTCGGGGGGGAAAAAAAGGGACATCAAAAATGTTTTTCAGCCTGCCCCCTAAAAAAATACCTTCGGTCCTCTCATCACCCTGAGGACCAACCAAGGGGAGAACAGAGCGATGGTGGCCTCGACATCAGCCCAGCTTCCCTCTCGGAAGCCCCTTCCCCCAGCCCAGCCCCCATCCTGACAATTAAGAAATAGGAGACTCAGAGGTCCAGAGGGATGTTTGAATTGGAGAATAAGGGCACGAGTTGAGAATCACGGACTTCCTTCCGGTGTGTCTCCTCTCAGGAGTTTGGGATCAGCTCCCAAGTTGGAGATGGCATAAGCCAAGCCAGAGAGGAGGTAGGCAGCTTCCCCATCTCCCTTCCCTGTCCTTCTGAAATAAGTCTACGGAGAACCAAATCTCGGTCTGGTTCAGCTAAATAGGAGGTGGGAAGGCTATGGGAGCGGAAGCATCCCATCCTTGGGGGATCTTTAGGGGTCTCCCCTGAGGTAGAGCTGTGGGGTGGGGGAGTTCAGGTAACTGCTGGGAGGAGAAGGAAGAGGAGGAGGAGGAGGTAGGGGGAAGCTGAACAAGCATGGTGCAGGAACCTGGAACATTTTAAGACTAACCTAAGAAATAAGACAAACCTATCCTGAGTGCATTCTACACGATATTGTCGTTTTTAGTTGGTTTTTCCCCCCTCCCCCTATGTCTGGTTTGGCTCTTGATACCTTGAGATGTGCGCTCCCCCACCCCTCCTCCCAAATCTTGTGGCTGTGCATTGCAAACGGCCGTGTCTCTCTTTTGGGAGTAGGGGGGTGCCTTTATCTGTGTATGAAAGCTGCCAGCTCTATATCCCATCCCATCCCTGCCCTCCCAGACCAGCTTTCCCAAACGGGCCACCTTCCAACTGTGTTGGGTTTCAATTCAAACCCCACCCCCACCCCAGGCCTCTGCTGAACAGCCTAAGAGTTGCTTCCCAGGCTTTGCAGGACAAACCCTGTCTCCCCCTCCCATCCGCTCTGCGCGGTGCCCCCTTTGCTTACTGCCTTTTCGGGGAGCTGGATCGCGTCGGCTCGAGAGTCCAGGACTCAAAACGGTTTTACTTAAAAGATAGACCAGTTGAAAGCCTGTCTGGTTTTGCTAGCTGGGGATGGGTGGGTGTTGGTGAAAAGGGGGGGGGGCAAGTTTCCAATAATTATCCAAACTGCCCAGCAGCTAAGAGGACGAGCTCCCCCCTCTTCGGCTGTGTTGCAGATCATGGCCTTCAGCCTCAGGCTGGGAATAGCATTCAGCGTTTTTAATGTGTACGCAAATGAATTTATTTAAAAGAAACACACTCTCTGTTCCCTTAAAATGTGTACCTACGTTTGTCGGCTTCTCCATGTTGCCCCTCTACAGTAACTAAACCAAATTGGAGGCAGAACTGCCCCTCTTCTTTCCCCCTCTCCTCCCCCGCCCCCCCAATCCTTTCCCCATGAGATCCACCTGTCTGGGCTGCAATGTACAATAATTTAACACAGTTGCCTGTATTTTTATTTTGTAAATTCATTATACTAATAATTATAAATTAACCGCCAGTGGCTTGGCGTGCGTCTGGAGGCTGCTCTGTTTGCGGTGGAAGAAGGTGGCGAGAGAAACTGGCTGCCTTTTCAGATCCTGGGACTAGACCCTTCTTCGGCACTCGGTGCTCACGGAGCATGTTAGAACTCCTAAATTTTTCAGGAATGCCGGAGGGGTGGGTGGCCCTTCTTCCTGTGTACACTTGGTTGCAAAGGTTGGGCTAAGGAAGCTCTTTGGTTGCACTTTTCAAAACATAAGTCTAGTCCACCTTGCTTGGACTTTTGCCAAACCACGGTTTTGCCATGCGAAGCGTTGACGCAAATCACTAGAAGAGCTGTTGGATTAATTAAACAATCCCCTAAGGCCATGATGGGCACATGCGCCATTGCCAGCTGCTCTTCTGGTTTCAGGCACACCCCGGCCAGATGACCTTCACACATACCAGAGCACCAGAAAATGGCCCGAAAACAGCCCCCCAAATGGCCAAAAAACGAGCTATTTTTCAGGTCATTTTCGGGCTGTTTTCGAAAAACAGGCTGAAAAATGACCTGAAAACGACCCGGAAAATAGCCTGAAAACAGCCAAAAAAATAGGCATGAGCACGCTGGCCAGCTGGTCTTCCGATTTTCCAGCGTGCACAGATTCCGGTTTTGGCACTCGGTGCCGAAAAGGTTCACCTCCGTAAGGATTTTCTGATGCTGCTCCTGATACCGCAGATGACAGCGAACACAAGAGATTGAATCTCTTGAGTCTGTCTGCTCTTTCCCCATTCCCGCAGGGGCTGAGGTTGTGAAATTCCCGCAGAGGTTGTGAAATAAGTTCACAACCTCCTGCGCACTAGGTCACTCTCACTGCCGTCATTCCTTTCTTGGTTGACCGTGGTCAGTTCGGCTGTGGTCGCTTCAAAAATAGGCGTGGAATTAGACGAGTGTTTCTCAGCCTTGGCCACGTTTTAAGACATACGGACTTCCGACTCCCAGAATTCCCCACGCATGGCTGGCCGGGGAATTTCAGAAATTGAAGTTGCTTAACATTGAATTAGATCATGGCTTGTCCTGTGCGACTCCTGACCGCAGGATATCAAATAATGGGTTTAAATTTCGGGAAAAAAACCAATGTCGGGGATGGGGTGAATTTGGACTCTCAACCCTGACCAAGGGATGGGATGTGTGATGGCTTAAAGAGCCGTTCCATCTTCAAAGTCTGGTCCCAGTATAACTTAATTGCACTTTTCTTCTTGGTTATTCTGCCCTTATTAGTAGATAATCATACCCTGTTTGGAAGTTCCTTTTGGAAAGGACGTTTAAAAAAAATACGTTGTCTTTAAGTCCTTTAAAAAGGTTTTGTGCTTGTCTGGCTTCAGGTGAGCTGTGTCTGGAATAGTTCAGTGATGTGAAAACAGGTATGAAAAAGTAATTTACAGGGCTGGATATGTAGCCAATACAAAGAGTTGTTTGTGTGACCATCTCCCGTTTACTGGGTGGGGGGGAGGGGGGAGAGAAGGCAAATATATCAATAAATACCTGTCAAAGCAAATATTTCAATTATTTAGTTTTTAATACATGTGCTCTTTTGAAATGCAGTTATGGATAAATACGGTTTAGTGACTCTCCATGTTAAGGGAGGATAATAGGACTGAATTAAACGCTGGAGAATAAAGTGTAATAAAGGCTGAAGCTTAAATCGATTGGCCCCTAGCAGAACGATGCTTTTCTCCGTATGACGAAAGCAACGTGTACATTGCATCTGCAGTTCCAGCGTTCGAGGGTTGGGATTTAGGATGGTGCTTTCATTCTGTGAAAATCCCTTGAATGGCTCTGGCGGCTGGTTAAGAGTTTTATTTTTATTTATTTTTAATTTGATTTATATGCCGCCCTTCTCCGGAGACTCAGGGCGGCTCACAATGCGTTAAGCAATAGCCTTCATACTTTTGTATATATTTATACAAAGTCAGCTTATTGCCCCCACAAACTGGGTCCTCAATTTACCCACCTTAGAAAGGATGGAAGGCTGAGTCGACCTTGAGCCTGGCTAGGATTGAACTCGCAGAATTACAGGAAGCTGGATGTTAATTGCTGCCTTTAGTAGGAGGCATTAACCCCCTACGCTACTCAGGCTCAGTTAATTGGACAAAGGAAATTTGGGGTTCACACAGCACATGGACAAAAAAATTGGATAGCAACATCCCCGAAGAGTTGGCTCATTACCAGGGCATCCCCTGAACTAAGGATTTCTGCAAGCTTCTAGCCCCAGCTTGAAAATGCCATTAACAAGAGAAGAGACCATCTTCAGGATAGCAGTTGCTCCCCAATGCTAAGTTAGGCCGCTGGGGGTTTGGATGGAAACAAGCATTAAACTGCAATACAGCCATAATTGGGGCCATAATTTCTCTCATTGTGGACTTAATTGTGAGCCTGATTTTACAGTAATTTTTATGTTAAGTGAACCCAGCTTCCCCAATAGCTGTTTTTTTGTTTTTGGCCACTCACAAATTGTAATTACACAATTGCACGATCCTGCACACCGATTACAAATGCAGTCCTGTTGCCAAGTGCCAGAGTTGTGCTCATGTGAACCACAAAGGGGGATAACTAAGAGTCTAATCCAGGGGTCACCAAACTTGGCAGCTTTAAGACTTGTGGACTTCAACTCCCAGAATTGCTGGCTGGAGAATTCTGGGAGTTGAAGTCCACAAGTCTTAAAGTTGCCAAGTTTATAACAAGCTTTTTTGAAAGCTTGTTATAATGTTGAGCCCTCATTAAGCGAGCTGTAAATTGAGGACTATGTGTAATTTGTCCAGTTTTAGGTATTTTTATTTTAAAAGTTTATGGAATCTATAAGCCAGCTAGATCTGCCCACACACTTCGTTGTTTTGCAATCATCTTCAAACCTTAGCCACGTTCTTGCCAAAGGTTCAGCATCTCATCTTCTGGTTATTGAAGCTGGAGAGGAAAATGGGTTGAGATTAGGTGTGGGCTATAGAGTTCCAACACCCACTAAAATTATTTTGGGAAAATCCTCAAGCTTTAAGATGATGGTGGTGGTGCTGGGAGTACTCCCATGTTTACTGCATGGCCCTATTTAAAAACAGCTGCAGTTTACCCTCCCTGGTTCAATAAAGGAAAGGCCGATGGCGCTGTGATCTTTGTAATTTACATTCACCGAGAGGAAGATGCTGCATTAGCCGTGGCATTTCTGTGCACACATAATTCCAGAAGAAAATTTCAGGGAAACAAATCCGCTTCTTTGCCTTAAAAACTGACCAATGTCATTTTTTTCCTCCCCTTATTCAAAGCTCTTAAATTCCAATGCCATTTTTTTAAACACAAGCCCAGAACGCGCAAAGGATGCATTTTACACAATGGGCCAAAAGACTTTTTATTAAGCTTCAGAAAATAAAGGACATCATAACTTATTCAAGATTTCCGGCTCGAGCCCGCATTTCCCCATAAAGTAAGAATTCGGCTTCTGCAGCCTTTCAGGGCAATTCGCAGGGAACCAGTTTGAAATGGGCCCCACACGAAGGGCAGCGCTCAATTTTATCTTTGTGAAGCCAAATGTAGTACGTCTCTGTGGCATCTTCCTCGCCTAGGAAAGGGCAGAAACGAGATTGTGAGAATGCTTCAGAAGCATGTACATGCTCAGTCATTTGCTATCATTGTCTTTTAATGACCCCATAATCCCTTGGGGAGGTGCAGTCTGGGCAACTGGATGGAGCCGAGTCAGGGGTGAAATCTAAAATTTGTTACTACCGGTTCTGTAGGTGTGGCCAACTTTTTTCTTTCTTTTTTTTTTTAACTTTTAAAAGCATTTTTTCTACAAGTTTAAGAGGTTGCAGAAAAAAATGCTTTTAAAAGCCTCTGACGATCCCAGCTGAACCAAGAGATCATCAGAAGCTTTTTTTTTAAACTTTTAAACACATTTTTTCGGCCGAAGTTGTAGAAAAAGTGCTTTTAAAAGTAAAAAAAAAAAAAACAGCCTCTGATGATCCAGTCTCATCTTAAAGACCTCCAGGGATGGAGCACCCACAACTTCTGGTGGCAGGCTGTTCCACTGGTTAATTGTCCTCACTGTTAGGAAGTTTCTCCTTCATTCCAGGGGGCTTCTCTCCTTGATTAGTTTCCAACCATTGTTTCTCGTCTTGCCCTCTGGGGGTGGCCAGACTTTGGCAACTCTCTGACCAATCAGGCTGCAACTTGGGGAGGGGGGGTGTCACATGAGGTTGGCATCAGGGGCAACTGCTTTTGAGGCCTTATTATAATTTCAATAATTTCTCAGAAGAAATTATAATAAATCAGAAGCTGATTCATGCTTCGACACAGACAAATGCTCTAGTCAGAGTTTCTTCACCTCGGCCATTAAAGATACGTGGACTTTTTTTTTTAAAACTTGATTTATATGCCGCCCTTCTCCGGAGACTCAGGGCGGCTTACAATGCGTTAAGCAATAGCCTTCCTACTTTTGTATATTTTATACAAAGTCAGCTTATTGCCCCCACAACTGGGACTTCAACTCCCAGGATTCCCCAGCCAGCATCATTCTGGGAGTTGAAGTCCACCCATCTTAAAATGCCTGAGGTTGGAAAATGCTGCTTTTGGGTGGCCCCGTTGGCTTCAAAGCACACCTTGTTGCCCCTGGATCCGGTATGCCCCCCTGTCCTACTGAGGGGAAAGCGGTTTTAAGATTCCCCCCCTCAACCCTGGTCCAGAGGATGCAGCCTCTTTGAGAAGCGATGCTTGGTTTACACCAGCGCTCTGCCTGGAGGGTCCTTTCCAAATGCTTTGCACACTCCCTGTTTGGAGGTCCCTGGGCTTGCGCTTCTAAAGACATTTCAGCTGATGAGATGGGTGCTCCCCATCCTTTTTTTCCTGCATCAAGTACAATACCACCGTTTCAAAAGCCTCCCCTCAATCGTCTTTAAACACTGTTCAAGAAACTGGTCTCAATAAAAGGAGAGTATTTGCGGGTCAGGGTTGAAAGGAAGGACCCTTGGTGCTCTCACTTACAGATACAGCCCACGAGCCTCACGTTGGTCAAGGAGGGGACGAGGTGGGGGTCGTCTTTCGTTCCCCCGTACGGTTTGGATGGATATACTCCATAAGGATCCTACAACCAGCAGAGAGAGAGAGAGAAAAGGTTAAAGCCCTTGAAATGATGTACCAGTGTGCTGTCCTTCGCCCCAATTCTAAATTCTCTTTTGATCATTTTTATCCTCAAGCATTTCATGATCCGATCCTGCCGTTAGGAGAACTAGCCCCCAGGCCAAGGATTTAATTAAACCCTTCCAACTCCCAACTTCAAGCCATGAATGATGGCTTAAGCTGGATTCTGAAGCAGTCTAGATGTCGAAGGCCTTCCTTGTGGATTGTTTGGCAAAATCATCTGTCTCCATCTACAACAAGGCCTGTGTGCCAGATCTGGCACGTGGGGGTGCTTAGATTTGGCCCGCGGGGCTGGCCTGGAAACAGAAAAGGAGCGGCTTGTGGTGCCTCTGTCAGCAAAAATGCACGTGGTACCTCCTGAGCTCCATTTTCACTGGGAGGAGGCTATCAGAACAAAATAAAAGCAGAGATGTTTCCCCTTTTGCATTTGAGCATCCAAGAAGGGATGGGAAGGAGAAAGGGAAAGAGGAAAGAAAAAGAAGGGAAGATGGGAAGGAAGAAGAAAGGAGAAGGAAGAGGGAACGAGGAAGGAAGGAAGGAAAAAGAAAGAAAAAGAAAGGATAATGAGAGGGAGGGAGGATCGAGGAAAGTCCTGCCTTAGTACTTGGCCACCACAGGTGCTCCTGACACGGGTGACGTTGAGCTGGCCAGCCCCCCTTGGCCGCTCCAAGGTCAAACACAACCCGGATTCCGCCTTCAGTGAAATGGAGTTTGACACCCCTGATCTACAGAGCTTCGGTGGAGGATAGGAGTGGCTTTGGACAGACTGAGTAGCTGACCCTTTGAATTAAGTCTGGAAGGGAAGTGATGACGAGCGAGGTAACTAAAATGCTGCCCCTCCCAGAAAGGGCCGAGGTTCCTTATGGTCGACTGTTTCAGCACGTGAAAGTATCATTGTTCAAAGAAGCGTTTGGCTGTGCTCCGTTTTGCTCACCACTCCTTTCTTTATAGTATCCAAAACTTTCTTCTCCATTCCTGTGGCCTGTTCTTCATCGGTAGCCATACCTGGGGTAGAGAAGGACAATATTAGGTAATCTGAAAGATTCCTATTCGGGTCAGAAATCCCCTCCCTCCTCTGTGGCTAAAAATAAGGCCCAATATTCTTTGGTAGTATACGTAACATGTAACAGTAACAGAGTTGGACCTTGGAGGTCATCTAGTCCAACCCCCTGCTGATGCAGGAGACCTGTGCTAGGGATTCGAACCGCCGAACTGCTGACTTTTCTGATCCATAAGCTCAGTGTCTTAGCCACAAAACCAGCTAGTGAAGAGGTCTGCAATCTTAAGAGCCATTTGGACCCGTTTCCCACAGAAAAGAAAACACCGGGAGCCACAAAACCCTTCCTGTGCCTGACTATTTCTTGAGCGGCCACAAAACTAGCAGATGTAGTTGAATTAAACATTTTGTTTTCTTTGAAAACTTTTCTTTTCTTGGATTTATCCATGGTTGGTCTACCAGGGGTTGAAAAACTCAATAAATCGCCTGCCGACAGATGTCGCACACTGGCGGTTGTGACGCATATTCTGAGTGTGGGAGCTGTAGCAGAGGGCTGAAAGAGCCAAATGTGGCTCCAGGGCCGCAGGTTGCTGACCCCTGACCTAGTGAGACTATGAGGCTATATGAAACATTTGCTTGCCCTGAAAACAGCAACTTCTTCTAGAATGTGTCTCCCAGGAATCTAACCACAAGGTTAAGAAAGTCTACCAGCCCCATATAAAATGGAGTGTATTAATCTGGCTCTGAATACGTTTTTCTAGCACCCCCACAATTTCTGTTTAGCTCCACAGCAGCTGGATAGCTATATGTTTATTTTACTGTCATATATAAAAATCAATTTGTCCTATCTTTGTTAAATGCACTTGCTGCCTATCTCACCACGGGGCTTCTGTAGGCGGCTTACAGTAATAAAAAAAAAAAAAAGGGGGGGGGGAGAATGACTGTAAACAGAAGTAAAATAATAAGATGAAATAATGAAAAAGAATAGAAGAATATATCAATAATACATCAATTAAATGAATACCAGAGAATCACTGATCAAGCTTAAAAGCCCATCTACTGCAGAACAGTGAGGCTGCTGTGTGTTTCTAGTTATTTTTTATGGAGGGTGGCTGTTGGTCTTTTATTGTAACGTGCATCTTTTAGCAGTGTTGTTATATTTAATATATGGAATACCTATTTGTTTATAGGTGATGTGTCATTTTATCATGACACTGTAGACCCTATGTATCGGGTGAAATCCAGCAGGTTCTGGAGAACTGGTAGTGGAAATTTTGAGTAGTTTAAAGAAACTGGCAAATGCCACCTCTGGCTGATCCCAAAGTGGGGTGGGAATGGAGATTTTGCAATATCCTTCCCCCAGGAGTTGGGAAGGAATGGGGATTTTGCACTATCCTTCCCCTGGAGTAGGGTGGGAATGGGGATTTTACAGTATTCTTCCCCCAGGAGTGGGGCGGGAATGGTACCCCTGCCACACTCACCAAGCCATGCCCACAGAACTGGTAGTAAAAAAATTTGAATTTCACCACTGCTATGTATATATACTCTACACTCCTGTGATTATTTTTAGATATATAGTCTACAGTCCCATGGTAAAAAGATACATCACCCCCCACCCCATATATATGTGCGCACAGATATATACGTGTTTTATATATATATGTGTGTGTATGTGTGTGTTTTCTTTTAAGCCAGGTTTTTCCTACGTAATCAAGATTTTTCTGGAACCAAAATTGAGTGAAATCACATTCACTACTTTCTGGGTTTTTTCTCCATCTTTTCATTCTGGTAGCAAGCAAATTTTGTGCTGCATTGTGGGAGACTTATATAGCTATTTCTGGCTCGTTAGCCATCCTCAGTAAGCCACACCCACATCTCATGTTCTTCCCTGTAAAGGCACAATGTCTATTTTCTTACTTTTCGTAGGTTTAATGTGTTTTAAACACATTAAACCTACGAAAAGTAAGAAAATAGACATATGACGTAATAGACATCTTGACGTAAATCAAGATGTTTCATAGCCATAGTTTTGTGAAATCTCATTCACTAGTTTCTAGGGTTTCTCAAACCTTAAAGCAGCATTTTGCTGTCTGTTTGAAGATTTGGGAGAGACTGAGATAGATCTATTTTTGGCTTATTTGCCTTCTTCAGCCAGCCATGCCCCCTTTTCATGACTCCGCCCTGTAACGATAAAATATTTATTTTATTTTATTTTTGAAGGCTTTTATGTGTGTTATTCTTTATGCCAGGATTTTCCTACGTAAATCAAGAAGTTTCATAGCCATAGTTTTGTGAAATCTCATTCACTAGTTCCTAGGCTTTCTCAAACATTAAAGCAGCATTTTGCTGTCTGTTTGAAGTCTTGGGAGAGACTGAGATAGATCTATTTCTGGCTTATTTGCCTTCTTCAGCCAGCCATGCCCCCTTTTTATATATATATTATATAACACAATATATATTATATAACACAATAACACAATATATTATGTTATGTTTTCTGAGGTTTTCGCGGGTGTTTGTATGTAGGTCTTTGATTATTCGGATCTTCTCCCGCGTAAAATTGGAAGTGTCTTGGCGACGTTTCGACGAAGTCTCATTCGTCATCTTGAGGTTCTCGGCTTCGTGCTTCTCGGCTTCGTGCTTCCAGGAGCAATGTGAGATCGCAGCTGTTTCTTCCTTTCAATGTGAGCTGCGATCTCACATTGCTCCTGGAAGCACAAAGCAGAGAACACCAGCCCTTACGGACTCAGGGCGGTGAACAGCCGAATAAAAAACAGTACATAAAAGTTAAAAATTATAAAACCCATATAAACTTTGGCTGAAAGTTAAAAACAATTAAATATTAAAATAGAACAACCCTACAACACTAAAAATTTTAAAAATTCAACAGGGATCAGGCTAGACCGGCCTGATAGATAGATAGATAGATAGATAGATAGATAGATAGATAGATATATAAAATGCTATATACATATATATGTTATATATATGTTATATATAACACACACACACACACACAATAAAACCAAACCAAAAATTATGTGTGTGAATATGCATGTATGTACACATATGTATGCTTGCACATATTTACACTCACAGAAACTCATAATTTTTGGGTGTTTCAATGTGTGTGTATACATATGCATATATATATATATATATATACACACATATATATACACACGTGTGTTTATATATGTAATACACACACATGTGCATGTAGACACACACATAAACATATTCACACACACAGATACGAAAAGGCGCCTCAGCAACACCCCCTTTTTACACAACCTGAGGCACTCTCCCTCACAACTGGCTTCAAGCAGGCCCTTCCCTCCCTCCCTGCCGGGTGGTGGATGATGGGAAGGGTAGTCTTAGCCTCGGAGGGAGGAAAAGACGCGGCCGCCCGGTGGAGAAAAGCTCACCTCCGGTGCTGGCCTCGCGAGACCCCGCCGCCAGAGGCGCCGGCCCTTTCCCCAGGGCAGCCGGGCTCACCCGGAGAGCCCGCAAGGCTCCAGAGACCCGCAGTAACCTTGACGCCATCGCAACCGCCTCAGGGACGCCTCTTCCTCCTTTGCCTGGGTGGGCGGGGCAGGAAGTTCCGGTCACGTGCCCCTCCTCCTTTTTTCTCTACCCAAAATGGCCGCCTAGCCCTTTCCGGTGCGCCGCGCACAAGGGAAATGGGCGTGGTTAAAGTGGCCCCGCCCCTCCGGGCGAGCCCTGGTTTCCTTATTCTGGGAAGAGGCGGGAAAGTTTAAAACGTGGAGAATTGGTTTTTTTTTTTTTTGTTTTTTTTTGTTGCAAAGTCAGGTGCCCGTTATTTGGGCAAAGGGTTGGCACTGCCTGCTCCTTCTAGGCTCCCCTCTGGAGGGTCTCTGAATTTGGGTAGCCCCCCCTGCCCCCGCCCAGGCTATTCTCAGTTTTCTTTCCTTGCTTTCTGCTGTAGTTTCCTTGAAATTATGAAATTGAAGTTGTCAATTGTGCAGAGAGAAGAGCAACCACGAGGATGAGGGGACTGGAGGCTAAAACCTATGAAGAACGGTTGCAGGAACTGGGCATGGCTAAGTTTAATGAAGAGAAGGACCAGGGAAGACATGATAGCAGTCTTCCAATCTCTCAGGGGCTGCCCCAAAGAAGAGGGAGTCAAGCTATTCTCCAAAGCACCTGAAGACAAGAAGCAACGGATGGAAAATAATCAAGGAGAAAAGCAACCTAGAATTAAGGAGAAATTTCCTGAAAGTTAAAATAATGAATCAGTGGAACAAGTTGCCCGCAGAAGTTGTGAATGCTCCAACACTGGAGGTTTTTAAGAAGAGATTGGATAACCATTTGTCCGAAGTGGTGTAGGGTTTCCTGGCTGTAGGGGGTTGGACTAGAAGACCTCCAAGGTCCCTTCCAACTCTGTTACTCTATTCTAAATGGCACCTGCCAAATTGCAAAAGATTGTCCAGGTTGTCTTGGAGAACGGGACATGACTGAGCAGAAGGGGGTGGGGATGCTTTTTAATAAAAGTGATGTTAGCCTTTTAGCGTGGTGTTCGTGCTTTGATCTGTATAAGCTCCTTCCTTGCAGAACCAGGGGGCCAAATGGCCAAATGGGAGAACAAAGGAATGCTCAAGGAAGAGATAACGCTAATTGGGAGGCTTCTATTCGTTTGCAGGGCAATAAGGAATACACAAACCTAAACTAGGAGGCCAGAGTTGGGTACTAAGCTGATGTCTCTAAGGGTATAAAAAGGACGCCATATCTTCCCCAAGGTGTGGCTATCTCCTCGCATGCATTGTATCTGTGTGTTCTGGATATAGTCCCACCCAGTATTTTGTTTTTGGCCATAAATAAAATTTGCTTCTTTCTGCAAGCCTCGCCTTGAGTCTCTTTCTTTGGCATTCTGGTGACTCAAGTATATTTTGGGACCTTACAAAGTGAACTGGCACAGTTTCGGAACAAACCGAATCTGAGCGGTCCGGGTTTTCCCTCAGTAAATCAAATCCCTCAAACCATCTCCTCACTCCTCAGTCGATCACATTCTCCAATCAACCACCGTCCCATCTCGAAACAGCACTCCGACCACTCCTTCTCCAGATGCAAGATCATCCTGACCTTGACCCACAGGAAGAATGCTATTGTGTCTACAGACAACCCCTCTACTAAATCCCCCCTCCTACTTTCCCACATAGGAGAAGCTTCTGGCCTAATATGGCTTCCAAAGTTGACAAGAAGTTGCCTTCAGAAGTTATGGATGCTCCATCACTGGAGGGTTTGAAGGAGGGATTGGACAGCCAGTTGGTAAGGCCACACTTGGAATATTGCATTCAGTTTTGGTTGCCACGATGTAAAAAAGATGTGGAGACTCTAGAAAGAGTGCAGAGAAGAGCAACGAAGAGAGGCTGAAACATCTGAAGAACGGTTGCAGGAAGTGGGTAGGTCTAGTCTAGTGAAGAGAAGGACCAGGGGAGACATGATAGCAGTCTTCCACTCTCTCAGGGGCCGCCCCAAAGAAGAGCGAGTCAAGCTATTCTCCAAAGCACCTGAGGGCAGGACAAGAAGCAATGTATGGAAACTAATCGAGGAGAAAAGCAACTTAATTTCCTGACAGATAAAACAATTAATCAGTGGAATAGCTTGCCTCCAGAAGTTGTGAATGTTCCAACACTGGAAATTTGTAAGAAGAGGTTAGATAACCATTTGTCTGAAGTGGTGTAAGGTTTCCTGCCTGGGCAGGAGGTTGGACTAGAAGACCTCCAAGGTCCCTTCCAACTCTTGTTATTCTATTCTATTCTATTCTATTCTATTCTATTCTATTCTATTCTATTCTATTCTATTCTATTCTATTCACTTGTCTGAAATGGTATAATGTCTCATACCAAAACAAGTAGACACAAAGACAATTTTTCCCCATGCCATCACTCTACTAAATACCTAATTCCCACAGCACTTATGCCTAAAGATATTTACCCATGTAGTAAGGCTGTAGTGCTTTTATCCTTCTCATCTTTTCTACTACCTTCTATTGCTATCTTATGAGAAGGGTATAATTTGTTGTTTGTGTCTTATGATTTTATCTTATGATTTATCACTTATGCACTGGAGACAAATTCTTTGCGTGTCCAATCATACTTGGCCAGTAATGAATATTCCAATAAAGAATATTGTAATGCACTGTCATAATCGGTCCTTTTCATTCTAGAATGACCTCTTCATTCAGTTAATTGTTAATCATATGGCAGTGACTGAGTCTACTCACAAGGATGCTTTGGGACCAAACTTAAATATCTGGTCAATTTTACATTTTCTTCCGTACTTCGTCTTATAGGAGTACTTGTGCTGTACTATAGAGGAAAAAAACTTTAATCTCTGTTCTCTTAGAAGAGAAGGCAAAAGTTTTCAAGCAAGCAGCTGTGGATACATGAGTTTTCCCCCCTATACGTGTCATTAGGAACAGAGTGGCTGATTTGGGTAAGAGCAACCTATTTCTTTCTTATACATGATTATTTATTGAGATTGGCAGTCCTAACAATTGAACAAATCAATTTCTAATGTGCTTCTTTTGGGGGGAATTTGTACAAAACAGCCCTTTGGTCAAAGAGACTATGTCTCTAGTTATTGTACAGTTTGTGCTCCTTACTCTTTCCCTGACAATATTTGTCTGCTATTGTCAGCTTATTCTGATTTTCATCTTCAATATGGTTTGATTACGTCTGCTAATATTTGCCAAGTTCAGGGTCCTGCAAACCATAAAAGCAGATATGATTTTATGTGATCTCTCCCCCCCCCTCCCAATTACTAAAGCCAATGATTTCATGGGGTAAAGATAAGGTTAAAAAATACCATTGCTCTTTAATAAGTAAATCTTACATTCTATAAAATAAAACAAGGATAGAATCTAATAATTCTATAAAATAAAATTGATATATGCACCAAAGAGAAATTCCTTGTGTGTCCAATCACACTTGGCCAATAAACCTATTCTATTCTATTCTATTCTATCCTATCCTATCCTATCCTATCCTATCCTATCCTATCCTATCCTATCCTATCCTATCCTATCCTATCCTATCCTATCCTAGTCTAGTCTAGTCTAGTCTAGTCTAGTCTAGTCTAGTCTATCCTAGTCTAGTCTAGTCTAGTCTAGTCTAGTCTAGTCTACTCTAGTCTATCCTATCCTATCCTATCCTATCCTATCCTATCCTATCCTATCCTATCCTATCCTAGTCCAGCCTATCCTATCCTATCCTAGTCCAGCCTATCCTATCCTATCCTATCCTATCCTATCCTATCCTATCCTATCCTATCCTAGTCTAGTCTATCCTATCCTATCCTATCCTATCCTATCCTAGTCTAGTCTAGTCTAGTCTAGTCTAGTCTAGTCTAGTCTAGTCTATTCCTCTTCTCTCCAATACTGCATTTTGTTAACATATACACTTCTAAAAACATTAAAAATATGGATGGATTATTTCATATCACCCTGGCAGAAATGCTATAGTTGCCCACAACTTTCTAAAAGAAGCTAAATCTAAATATTGCTGATCAGTAGCAATGGAATATAAATATCCAATAAGACATTGTAGGAGAACTGTGTTAGCCTGCAGCAGTGGTGAAATCCAGCAGGTTCTAACAGGTTCTGGAGAACCGGTAGCGGAAATTTTTAGTAGTACAGAGAACCGGAAAATACCACCTCTGGCTGGCCCCAGAATGGGGTGGGAATGGAGATTTTGCAATATCCTTCCCCTGGAGTGGGGTGGGTATGGAGATTTTGCAGTAGCCTTCCCCTACCACACCCACCAAGCCACGCCCACAGAACCAGTAGGGAAAAATTTTGGATTTCACCCCTGGTATGCAGTTTAAAAAAAACAGAAGTCCGACAGCAGATTTTCCAACTAAGTAGTTTTATTAAAAGGCATGAGGCTTTTCTACAGCTCATTTCATTAGATGCATAGAATGACTTTGATAAAGTGAGCTGCAGTTCACAAAAGCTTATGTCTTTTAATAAAATTTGTTAGTTGGAAAAGCTGCTACCGTCATCCATTTTTCAATTTCCAATAATAGTTTGTCACTGATAAATAGGTGGTGGGGACTATGCAGTGCGGAAATGAGAATCCGGTCCATTTCAACTGTATTAAAAACGCCAACCCGTGAAACACATTACATTTTAATAAATGCAAAGTTACAAAAATCTTCA
This sequence comes from Masticophis lateralis, assembly GCA_030761175.1. Classification (NCBI taxonomy): domain Eukaryota; kingdom Metazoa; phylum Chordata; class Lepidosauria; order Squamata; family Colubridae; genus Masticophis; species Masticophis lateralis. Next base: position 21,466,520 of record JAUDYJ010000008.1, read on the forward strand.
TGCAAATTTTAACACAGTGGCTTTTAGCAGATGAAACGTTTGTAAAATAAACAGCAATGCAAGTACGAAAGTTAATTAAAAAAAAAATACGGAATAAAGTGGTGCAATATTTTGGACCACTCATCGACAGTATGAGAATGAAAACAGAATAAAATAGAACAGAATAGTTTATTTGGCCAAAGGGGGTTAGATATATCCAGTGCTTCGAAAGTAGGAATTCTGGGAGTTGAAGTCCAAGTTTTATGGTTGCCAAGTTTGAGATACACTGACTTAGAAGGGGACCAGAAATTGTGGGCGCTCTATCACTGGAGGTTTTTAAGAAGAGATTAGACAGTCGCTTATTTGAAATGGTATAAATGGTATAAAGCAGGAAACCTCCAAGGTCCCTTCCAGATTCGATTCGATTCAATTCGATTCAATTCGATTCGATTCGATTCAATTCTATTCTATTCTATTCTATTCTATTCTTAATTCTGTTTTATTCTGTTTTATTCTGTTCTATTCTATTCTATTCTATTCTACTCTCTATTCTATTCTATTCTATTCTATTCTATTCTATTCTATTCTATTCTATTCTATTCTATTCTATTCTATTCTATTCTCCATTCCATTCCATTCCATTCTATATTTATTATTCTATTCTATTCTGTTGTTCTGTTCTGTTCTATTCTATTCCTTTTCTCCTATTCCTATTCCCTATTCTATTCTTTTCCTTTTCTCCTATTCCTTATTCTATTCTATTCTATTCTATTCTATTCTATTCTACATTCCATCCCATTCTATATTTATTATTCTATTCTATTCTGTTCTGTTCTGTTCTGTTCTGTTCTATTCTATTCCTTTTCTCCTATTCCTATTCCTTATTCTATTTTATTCTATTCTATATTCTATATTCCATTCCATTCTATTCTACATTCCATTCTATATTTATTATTCTATTCTATTCTGTTGTTCTGTTCTGTTCTATTCTATTCCTTTTCTCCTATTCCTATTCCCTATTCTATTCTTTTCCTTTTCTCCTATTCCTATTCCTTATTCTATTCTATTCTATTCTACATTCCATCCCATTCTATATTTATTATTTTATTCTATTCTATTCTATTCTATTCTGTTCTGTTCTGTTCTGTTCTGTTCTGTTCTGTTCTATTCCTTTTCTCCTATTCCTATTCCTTATTCTATTTTATTCTATTCTATATTCTATATTCCATTCCATTCTATTCTACATTCCATTCTATATTTATTATTCTATTCTATTCTATTCTATTCTATTCTATTCTATTCTATTCTAGTCTAGTCTAGTCTAGTCTAGTCCAGTCCAGTCCAGTCTAGTCCAGTCCAGTCCAGTTCAGTCTAGTCTATTCTGCAGTCCAGGCGGGACTCCATTTTCCACAAGCCCCCAGCCCTAACGGACAGCTGCAAAAGACCTCCCAAGAGCACGTGGCCGGCCTTGACTTTCCGAAGCGCGCTTTTTTTTCTTTTTTTTTTAAAAAAAAATTCCCCTCTCCCTCCGAGGCCGCCGATTGGCTGAAACTGCTCTGGGTCCCCGCCTCTTCTCTCCACTTGCGGGAGAGAGAGAGAGAGAGAGCGCGCGAGAGAGCGCGAGCTCGGACAGCTGGTCCGAGATTGGCTCTCATTCTTGACTCGTGGTCAATCCCGGCATCTGATTGGCTGATCTCGGGGGGGGGGGAGCGTTGCCGTTTGAAAAAGGTAGACGCCGGCGACCGTTAGCGAGAGCCGTTTTTTTTTGCGTGCAGGTAGAGCGCCAGGTGGCTCTTTTCTGGCGGGAGGGGGTTTCTCTCTCTCTCTCCCCCCCCCCTTCAGTCCAGCCTCTATTGCGTTGGAGGAACCGAGCTGCCCACCTGGCAGAGGTACAAAACGACCCGCCTCGTTTCACAGCCAGGATTTACTCAATTAAATTTACTAAATGAATTGGTAGCTTAGGTCAGGGTTTTTTTTTTTTTTTTTTTAAATGGGGTGTGTGTGTGGGGGGGGGGGAAATCATTGGGGCAAAGGTGGAAGAGAGAACTGGGGCCGTGGAAAGGCCTTAGCAAGAATGACAAAAGAGTTTTTGAAGGGACCTTGGAGGTCATATAGTCCAGCCCCCTGGAGCTGGTATATCATTTTTCAGTCAAAAGGCTGGCCTGTCTAAACAAACAAACAAACAAACCTCCAGTGTTGGGAGTCCATTCACAACCTTCTGGAGGCAAGTCGTTCCACTGATTAATTAAAAAAATAGAATAGAAATAGAAAAGAAATAGAACAGGGAATAGAATAAGGAATAGAACAGAATATGGAATAGAATAGAATAGAATAAGGAATAGAACAGAATAAAGAATAGAATAGAATAAGGAATAGAACAGAACAGAATAAGGAATAGAACAGAATAAGGAATAGAATAGAATAAAATAGAATAAGGAATAGAATAGAATAGAACAGAATAAGGAATAGAACAGAATAAGGAATAGAATAGAATAAGGAATAGAATAGAACAGAATAAGGAATAGAACAGAATAAGGAATAGAACAGAATAAGGAATAGAATAGAATAAGGAATAGAATAGAACAGAATAAAGAATAGAACAGAATAAGGAATAGAATAGAATAAGGAATAGAATAGAACAGAATAAGGAATAGAACAGAATAAGGAATAGAATAGAATAAAATAGAATAAGGAATAGAATAGAATAGAACAGAATAAGGAATAGAACAGAATAAGGAATAGAACAGAATAAAGAATAGAATAGAATAAGGAATAGAATAGAATAGAATAAAGAATAGAACAGAATAAGGAATAAAATAGAATAGGATAGAATAAGGAATAGAACAGAATAAAGAATAGAATAGAACAGAATAAGGAATAAAATAGAATAGAACAGAATAAGGAATAGAATAGAATAAGGAATAGAACAGAATAAAGAATAGAACAGAATAAGTAATAGAATAGAATAAGGAATAGAACTGAACAGAATAAGGAATAGAACAGAATATGGAATAGAATAGAATAGAATGAGGAATAGAATAGAATAAGGAATAGAACAGAATAAAGAATAGAACAGAATAAGGAATAGAATAGAATAGAACAGAATAAGGAATAGAACAGAATAAGGAATAGAACAGAATAAGGAATAGAATAGAATAAGGAATAGAATAGAACAGAATAAGGAATAGAACAGAATAAGGAATAAAATAGAATAGGATAGAATAAGGAATAGAACAGAATAAGGAATAGAATAAAATAAGGAATAGAATAGAATAGAATAAGGAATAGAACAGAATAAGGAATAAAATAGAATAGAATAGAATAAGGAATAGAACAGAATAAGGAATAGAATAGAATAGAATAAAGAATAGAACAGAATAAGGAATAAAATAGAATAGGATAGAATAAGGAATAGAACAGAATAAGGAATAGAATAAAATAAGGAATAGAATAGAATAGAATAAGGAATAGAACAGAATAAGGAATAAAATAGAATAGAATAGAATAAGGAATAGAACAGAATAAGGAATAGAATAGAATAAAATAGAATAAGGAATAGAACAGAATAAGGAATAGAATAGAATAGAACAGAATAAGGAATAGAACAGAATAAGGAATAGAACAGAATAAGGAATAGAATAGAATAAAGAATAGAATAGAATAAGGAATAGAATAGAATAAAGAATAGAACAGAATAAGGAATAAAATAGAATAGGATAGAATAAGGAATAGAATAGAATAAGGAATAGAATAAAATAAGGAATAGAATAGAATAGAATAAGGAATAGAACAGAATAAGGAATAGAATAGAATAGAATAGAATAAGGAATAGAACAGAATAAGGAATAGAATAGAATAGAATAAAGAATAGAACAGAATAAGGAATAAAATAGAATAGGATAGAATAAGGAATAGAACAGAATAAGGAATAGAATAAAATAAGGAATAGAATAGAATAGAATAAGGAATAGAACAGAATAAGGAATAAAATAGAATAGAACAGAATAAGGAATAGAACAGAATAAGGAATAGAATAGAATAAAATAGAATAAGGAATAGAACAGAATAAGGAATAGAACAGAATAAGGAATAGAATAGAACAGAATAAGGAATAGAATAGAATAAGGAATAGAACAGAATAAGGAATAGAATAGAATAAGGAATAGAATAGAATAGAATAAAGAATAGAACAGAATAAGGAATAGAACAGAATAAGGAATAAAATAGAATAGGATAGAATAAGGAATAGAACAGAATAAAGAATAGAACAGAATAAGTAATAGAATAGAATAAGGAATAGAATTGAACAGAATAAGGAATAGAACAGAATAAGGAATAGAATAGAACAGAATAAGGAATAGAATAGAATAGAATAAAGAATAGAACAGAATAAGGAATAGAACAGAATAAGGAATAAAATAGAATAGGATAGAATAAGGAATAGAACAGAATAAGGAATAGAACAGAATAAGAAATAGAATAGAATAGAATAAGGAATAGAACAGAATAAGGAATAAAACAATAGAATATAGAAAAGAGAACAGAGTAGAATAGAATAAAACAGTTGGAAGGGACCTTGGAGGTCTTCTAGTCCAACCCCCTGCTCAGGCAGGAAACCCTATACCATTCCAAACAAATGATTGTCCAATCTCTTCTTTAAAAAACTCCAGTGTTGGAGGGCCCACAAATTCCTTGAGACAAGCTGTTCCACAGGTTAATTGTTCTTATGGTCAGGAAATGTCTCCTTAGTTGTCTCTCCTTTGATTCGTTTCCATCCCCACCTAGTCCAGTCACTTGTATCCTGGGAGTAATGGAGCAACTGGGAGGTGCTTGTTTTGTCGATCCAGGATCCAGCTGGGATCCTGCATGAAGCCACAGTCGTCGGCTTTTTTGTGGGACTGATGATATCCCTGGAAACCAGGAAGAGTGGTAACTGAGATAGGTCAGTTTTAAGGAGCCCTGACTTAGATGTACATGCAGCAAATCCGGAAACTAATGTAGTAAGAATTGCTTTTTCTGAAGCACCTGTTTTAGCAGTTTCTTTTCTTTTCTAGTTTTCTCACTGGAATTAATTTCTACATCTCCTTTCCCCAAAGACCTACTACATTATCTTAAGACTGTGTTTGCCTGATGCGATTATCTGTCTTGAATTCCCTGATTTTTTCCACCAGATTAACTGCAGTGAGAATCCAAACCTTAGATAGTCCCAGGTTTACCCAAGGGACTAGCCTCAAAAGTTATTGATGTGTTAAATTTATTTGCCGCTTACCTTGCTGTGTGAGCAGCTTACCACAATACACATGTAACAGTAGCAAAGGAATGGAATAATAAACAACGAAAAAAAAACAATGAGGATACATTTTTTATAAAAAGTTTTTTTTTTAAAGACAAACAAAACATATCAATCCTTCCGTGTGTCATCTCGGTGTTTCTTCAGTGACTTCTTTTTGTTACTCCTTATTTCTTCCTTAATAAATCCTATTTCAATATTTTCCCAAAAATACATATATTTAATGTAACTTTCTCCTGTTTGCTTATCAAATTCTTTATATCTCTTTTCTATCCAATCATAAAATTTCCCCCATATCTTAAAATATTTCGTGTCCTCTTTCTCTTTAATCATTAATCTATACATCTCTGCACAGTTTTCTGTAAACTTTTTCTAATTACTTCCCCTTCTAAAGAGATTTTCTCTGCTTTCCATCTTTGTGCAAATATTATTCTTGCTCCAACAATGAGAATACATTGAGATAAGAGTTAAAAAAATTGGGCAGGTGGGGAAGCAGGGAGCGAGGGGAGAGGTGGGTTTGCTTTCAGTCCAGTAGCCCCCTCAAACAAACAAACCTCAAGCTACCTTTGATGGTTTGTGGTTGTATTTGTTCCGGGAGCGTAGCTCAGATCAATGAGAATTGAAGCTTTGTAGTCTTCAAGGCTTGGAGCTATATTTATTGGTTCAATTTATATGCCGCCCTTCTCTGGAGACTCAGGGCTGCTAACAATGCATTAAGCAATAGCCTTCATATTTTTGTATATACCTGCTTAGTAGGGCTTTCGCCCCCTCCCCCCCAAGAGGTGTTCTTTTTTTATACAAAGTCAGCTTATTGCCCCCACAATCCAGGTCCTCATTTTACCTACCTCGGAAGGATGGAAGGCTGAGTCAACCTTGAGCCTGGTGAGATTAGAACTTGCAGTAATTGCAGGCAGCTGGTGTCACTTAACACCACTTTAATCTGCTGCACCACCAAGGCTCTTGCAGGTAGTCCTCGATTTAACGACCACAGTGAGCCCCAAGTTTCGGTTGTTAAGTGAGACATTTGTTAGGTGAATTTTGCCCCGTTTCTTGCCACAGTTGTTAAGGGAATCATTGCATTTGTTAAGTTAGCGACACGGCTGTTCAGTGAATCTGGACTTTGCTCATCAGAAGGTCGCAAAAAGGGTCACGACCCAGGGGATGCTGCCACCGTCATAAATACGAGTCAGTTGCCGAGTGTCTGAATTTTCTGTTGTAATGGACATAAGTCTGAAAAGCGGCCCTAGGTCACTTTCGGTGCCATGGTAACTTTGAATGGTCGCTAAACGAACTTTCGTAGATTGCAGATGAACAGAGTTAGAAGGGACCTTGTAGGTCATCTAGTCCAACCCCCCACCCAAGCAGGAAACCCTACACCATTTCTGACCAATGGCAATCCAGTCTCTTCTCAAAAGCCTCCAGTGATGAAGCTCCCACAACTTCTGAAGGCAACTTCTCTTCCATGGGTTGATTGTTCTCACTGTCAGAAAATTCCTCCTGATTTCCAGGTTGAATCTCTCCTTGATCAGTTTCCATCCATTATTCCTTGTCTGGTCTTCAGATGCTTTGGAAAATAGCTTTACCCTCTTCTTCCTCTCTGTGGCAGCCCCTCATATATTGGAAAATGCTCTCATGTCTCCTGTGGTCCTTCTCTTCACTAGACTAGCCATGCCCAGTTCCTGCAACCGTTCATCATACATTTTAGCTTCCACTCCCCTCATCAACCTGGTTGTTCTTCTCTGCACTTTTTCTAGAGTCTCCACTGTGTCCAAAACTGGATGCAGTACTCTAGGTGGGGTCTTATTAAGGCTTTATAGAGTTGTTGAGGGCTAGCTGCATTTCCACAGGGCTTTGCAATTTAGCCAGTTGGGCTATCCAATTCAAGGATGGGGGTGGGTGGGGGGGTGCTAGCCCAATCCGTTTGCAGCCAGGGAGAAAGACGATGCCATCGAGGGGGAGGCAGATGGTCATTTAAACAGATGGTGTGATTATCATCCTGTTGAGTCATCCACCGCCTCGGCCTCCCTCCATCTCTTCGGTTCCCTCTGGTTACCAAGGTTGACTTAGAACTGCTGTCTGCTGTGGCTTAATTGCACACAAACCATGGTTGAGGTAACAAAGGGGCAAGTATGGTGCTTGAGCAGCTGAAGTAGTTTTTATGTTCCTTCTTTTCTTTTCCTTCTCTGTATAGCGCTGAGTTGTTACATCTGGGAGCAGAAGAAGCTTATTTCTTTACTAGTAATTTGTAAGAGTGTCTTAAGAGCCCTTTTTGGGGTGGGGGGGGGTGCGTGTGAAAAGCAGGATTAAAATACTGTAAATATTGAAGATGGGGGGTTTTGGCCATTAAGGCTATTTGTGTCTTTGCCACAACAATTGGGTTTTTTTTTTCCTTTGGTAGGAGGAACAAGTGGATTGTGGCTATACAATTTAAGAGCATCCTTTTTGAGCAACTTGGATTTTTTTTTATAATGGAGGGCTTTTTTCCCCCTCTTCCTGCTCTTCAGAAAATTCCAGATGAAATCCTTTCGGAAAATCTAGCACAAGCAACTTTGCTGGGTTTATACCATACGGTAAAAAAGCCAACCCTGAAGCAAATTTCTTTTGGGATATCTAAATATCAGGGGCATGATATTTCTAGATGCGGCAAAAATTAAAAAGCGTCTCTTCCCCCTTCCAAACTCTCTACTTGTGGCTTAATGCATTGCATGAACCTGAGCATTGCGGTTTGTAAAACTTGTGGTTTAGTGTGATGCATGAACTCTGCCAATTGCGATTTTTATTTCACAGCCATCGTTTTTTTAAAAAAAAGATTAAAAAAGGGTAATGATGAACCCAATCTGTGCGGTTGGGAAGAATGCAGCGGTTGGCAAGAAAAATTCTCGGAAACCTTGCTGACCGTTTTAATGTAATGACTGAAAACAGTGTCAATGTCTCAGGGGATCAAATTTGGATATTTCACGGTGGTAACGGACCCCGTTTATCGGCAGAAGACCCTGTAGGTCCCAGGGCTTGTGTAGCTGTTGTGAGAAGTTTCAATCTGTCTTGTGCTTCAGTGTCTCAATAATCTGTAAGGTAAAGGTAAACGTTCCCCTTGCACATATGTGCTGGTCATTCCCGACTCTAGGGGGCGGTGCTCATCTCCGTTTCAAAGCCGAAGAGCCAGCACTGTCCGAAGACGTCTCCGTGGTCATGTGGCCGGCATGACTCAACACCAAATGCGCATGGAACGCTGTTCCCTTCCCACCAAAGGTGGTCCCTATTTTTCTACTTGCATTTTTTACCTGCTTTCGAACTGCTAGGTTGGCAGAAGCTGGGACAAGTCACGGGAGCTCATCCCGTTAGGCAGCACTCGGGATTCGAACTGCTGAACTGCCGACCTTTCGATAGACAAGCTCAGCGTGATGGCCATGATTGTGTAATTGAAACTTCACCCAGCTCTTAATGTGGGATGCCGTCTTGACTTTTTTCAATCACAGCCTCCAGATGTTCCTGACTGTTGTAGGTGACGAATCTTGGTTTCTTGATCCACTCTCCATTGCAAGAGTGAGAAATGCTTCCAAACAATGTTTGCACTGCGGTGGACAAAAACTCTTCTGCATCTCTTTCACCTTTTCGTCCTCAAGATTTGTCTCCAGCAAGGAAAATGCTGAGAGTTTACAAATGGACAGTGTCGGCTTGATCTTGATTATGGAATCCTGGATGTTCTCCGAGCTAGCATACATTTCAGATGTTGCTTGGTTGGGGAATCACAGAATCATAGCGCTGGAAGCTACTTTTGGAGGCCTTCACGTCCAATCCTCTATCCAACTTAGGAGACCTTATTGCACCCCAGACAAATGACTGTCCCAGTTTTTTTTCCTGAAGACCTCCTGTGATGGAGCACTCATAACTCCAGGAGATAAGCTGTTCCATTGATTATTTATCAGGAAATATCTTAGTTGGAGGTTGGAGCTCTCTTTAACCAGCTTCCACCTGTTACTTACTTACTTATTTATTTATTTTATTTTGTCAGATATATATGCTGTCCTTCTCCCGTAGGGCTCGGGGCGGCTCACAACAATAAAACAACCCCACAATAGATATTATTTAAATATTAAAATCAAATCCCCAAATCCCCAAAATTAAAATCCGCAACATTTCAGGGAAGCTGCTGAAAGAGCCATGTCTTTAGGTCGGCGCGGAAGGTGCTGAGGTCGGGGGCTGTCCAGAGCTCGGTGGGTAGCCAATTCCAGAGAGTCGGTGCAACCACAGAGAACGCCCTCATCCTGGGGACCGCCAGCCGACACTGTCTGGCTGAGGGGACCCGGAGGAGGGCCGCCCTATGTGAGCGCACTGGGCAGTGGGAGGCCGGTAAGAGGTGATCCTGCAAATACCCCGTGTCCGTGCCATGAAGGGCTTTATAGGTGAGTACCAGCACCTTGAAGCAGATCCGGAGGACCACTTGCAACCAGTGCAGCTCGTGCAAAAGTGGTGTCACATGGTAGTAGCTGGGCGCATCTGTAACTACTCGCGCGGCCGCATTCTGGACCAATTGGAGCCTCCGGGTGCACCCCAAGGGCAGCCCCATGTAGAGGGCATTGCAGTAATCCAACCGAGAGATAATTAGAGCATGAGTGACCGTACGGAGGGCATCCCTGTCTAGGAAGGGGCGTAACTGGCGCACCAGGCAAACCTGTGCAAATCCCCCCCCTTGTCACAGCCTCTTCTTGTCCTGACTTCAGGATCTTTAGAAAATAAATCCACCCCCTCTTCTCTGTGACCACCCCTCAAATATTGGAAGACTGCTATCATGTCACCCCTAGTCCTTCTCTTCATACGTAGTTCTCTTAACCGTTCATTTAGCTTCCAGATCCCTCATCATCTTTGTTGCTCTTCTCTGTACTCTTTTAAGGATCTCAACATCTTCTCTTTTTTTTTTGTATTGTGACCAGAACAGGAAGCATTATTCCAGATGTGGCTTCACTAATATGGTATATAGTGATATTATTTGTCCTCCTGATTTTGATACTATTTATTCTTTGTTGATGCAGCCTAGGACCGTACTGTTTTTTTGGGCAGCATTGCTCAAATTTAAGTGGTGGTCCATAGATCCCTTTCATAGTTTATTTATTTTATTTATTTATTGGTTCAATTTATATATGCCACCCTTCTCCGGAGACTCAGGGCAGCTTACAATGTGTTAAGCAATAGCCTTCATACTTTTGTATACACCTGCTTAGTAGGGCTTTCGGCCTCCCCTAAGCGGTGTTCTTTTTTATACAAAGTCACCTTATTGCCCCCATCATTTTACCTACCTCGGAAGGATGGAAGGCTGAGTCAGTTAACTACTGCTGAGCCAAGTACCACCTATTCTATATCTATATTTGATTTTTTTTTTTTTTTGTTCCTGCCTAAGTGCAGGACCTGGCTTTTTTCACCCCTGAACTGAATCTTGTTGGATGAAATGTCTGCATGACCTCAACTCAGCATCAAGGACTCCACAGTTAAACCTTGAGCTACAAATGCTGTAAATAGTGTCTTCTCTTAGTTAAAACCCTTATTACAGTTTTTGCTACAATACTTCACAGTAGAGTATTCATAACCACTGAGTAACAGAAGCATCCTGTGGAAGCATATCTGTCTGGTCTACGTCTGTCTATGTTTTCTTTTTTCTTTTTTTTTTTTAAATACAGTTTAATATGCTTTTTGTATTCTGATTTTTTGTACTGTTTTTAATTGCTGTAAGTCTCTTGCTGTCGTGTTGCTGGAGGCATAACAGTCTCAGTTGGAAACACCAGATAACGAGAGAAAGTTTTATTCTTTGTCATTAAAAAATGGATGGAATGGAGTGGAAGAGGAATGGAAAAGAATAGGAATAAAATAGGAATTGAATGGACTTTATTGGCCAAGTGTGATTGGACACACAAGGAATTGTCTCCAGTGCATAAGCTCTCAGTGTACACACCTACCACAACAAAGTGATAGGTCAGTGATGGCTAAGCTTTTTGCTGTCGCGTGCGAAAAGCGGGGAGAGCGTGAAGGGAGGGCAGGGGTCATGTGCATGCGTGCCCACACCCATCATTCAATGCCCCCTGCACCCCGTAAATGTACGCTTGTCTCCCCTGTGCTCCCCTGCACCTGCACGCACGAACCCCCGTGCCCCTTTTTGGACCTTTTTGGAAGCTTCCAAAAAGCTTTCCAGACTTCTGGTAGGTCCATTTTTCACCCTCCCAAGGCTCCAGAGGCTTTCCTGGAGCCTGGGGGGGGGTGTGTGTGCAAAAACAGCCTCCCCCGCTACTCTGGAGGCCGAAAACACCCTCCCAGAACTCCACGTGAGCCCTGTATTTACCTGGCATCCAAAACGGGCCACGTGGAGACTCCTGGGAGGGTGGTGTGGGCGTGGCCAGCCAAAAATCAACTGACTGGCGTGCACATATGCACTGGAGCCGAGCTATGGCAACAGCTCGCGTGCCCACAAATATGGCTCCACATGCCACCTGTGGCACGCATGCTTTAGGTTCGTCATAGCTCATAAATCATAGTTACAGTAATTAATGATAATATAATATAAATCCATTTACAATTGTTATCTTTCTGTATGTCTGGAAGCCTTCCAAGCAGCCTTGGGAACGGTAGAAATGACTTTTCTGTTTCTTTCTTTTGACAGGGTCCCTGTGTTGTCCTATCGGGCAGAGTGTGTAGGGAAGACCAAGAGGTAACTTCTTTGCAGCCATTCCCAAGGATCCTGGACCAAACGAACTGAGCTTCTCCTTTCAAATTCAAACCGGAAGAGAGATTGGCCACACTCATGAAAAAGTCAGGTAAACAAAGCCGGGGGAAACCCTCTAAGCTGGATAGCCAACCCGGGACATCCAAGGATGCCTCGAAGAAGATGCGCCAGACTCCGCTTTCCAAAGACCCCTCGAAGGTTAGCTTGGTTTCCCAGTCGAAGATGACTTCGTTCAGCAAGGAGCTGTTCAACACCTGGAGAGACATTCGGTGGTTCCAAATCCCTTTGTCCTCTTTAAGGAAACCCAAGGCGGGACTCTTCAGCTTCACTTTCCAGTCCAGCCTGCAGAGATACCAGCAGCTTCGGAAAACCAAGCGGCTGAAAGTCGGCAGGCCCTTCTCTGTCCTGCCTTTTCCTAGCTTATCTTTGCCGTTTACGGATCCTCCGGCGTTTCGAGATGCCTTGCGGGTAAGCAGCGAAGCCAGGATTGATTGATTGATTGATTTGGGGGAGTAGACAAGACCAGAGAACATAAGCCCTCTAATAGTACAGGGTGGTGTGATGACCCGGGACACGGCACAGAGATAACACAGGCAGCTGGCAGTTCAAACCGCCCCTTTATTGCTCCACATTTCCCCAAACGCTCCCACATTTCTGGCAAGTCCCAGAGCAAAGTGATCACATACACACACAACGCACCTCAAGCAGCCTCTGGCTGCAAATAGTCCAGCCCAACGCTGTGAGCACCATGGCTGCAAAGCCAAGAAATTCAGCAGGGCAAATTGAGGAGTCGTGGAAGCAGAGGAGCCAGGCAAGTAATCCAGAAAGAATGCAAGGAATCCAGGAAAGTTCAAACATCGGCACTCAACATTCCTGGAATTCAGTGTTCGTTCCCAACAAATGCCCCTCCCCACAGCTTCTCCTTAACTCTCAGTCCCCAGGTGAGACTTGTGAAGAGGGGCAGGGCGCTCTTCTCCTGAGTAGTCAGGTCAGTCTGTGCTGTTCTCAGCTTCTTTCCACTCTCCGTGCTTGTGGATCAGGAGGAGGTGGTCCTTGCTCATCGCCTGAGCTCTTGTCTCTCATGTTCACTGCTTAGCCTCTCTTGATCGTCCTGCCCCCGTTCCTCCCTGCCTACAAGCCATCCCAATCCTGAAAAGCCCTAGCCTGACTGGGTCTGCTCTTCCCCATTTCCTCCAAAGCCAATGAAGCCACCCCCTCAATCTCCGTCGGCTCAACATCCGGCTCATCTTCCTCTGCAGATTCAGGCTCCAACATGGGCATGACAAGTGGTATTGATCAGGTTTCTTCCCTTAGTGTTTTAAGAAGACCTCCAAACCACTCATCCTCTCTTGGTACATGGATGAATTGTGTGTAAACTTGTCTCAAAACACGTTCATTGGTAGAATTGTGAGCCTATATGGCCGGGATGGCGAACCTATGGCACGCGTGCCACAGGTGGCAACGCGGAGCCATATCGGTGGGCACACAAGTGTTGCCCTAGCTCAGATTCAGCATACATGCACGTGCCAGCCAGCTGATTTTCAGGCTTTCTGGGCCCACCGGAAGTTGGGAAATAGGCTGTTTCCAGCCTCCAGAGGTGTGGGGAAGGCCGTTTTCGTCCTCCCTAGGCTCCAAGAAAGCCTCTGGAGGAGGGCGAAAAACGAGCCTACCGAGCCCACTGCTATATGGTATTAAAAATATGGTTTCTTTTCCCTCTTGATCAAAGGCGAGGTGCCTGTGTTGACTGGCCCCAGTCTAAAAGCTCCTTCATACGAAGGGATGTATGGTGAGGCTTCCTTGGCCATAAGTGCCCATTGCTTTGGGCCACTTATCCTAGACAGATTTAAAGGTAGCACAAGGCCTTAAGGCAGCAATGGGCACAAGATTTATCTTTTTTAATACCTTTGAATAAATAAAGGCTGGGTCAAAGGATACACTCAACTGAAATAGGGTTGGGAAAGTTGGCGATTAGGGTTTTTTTCGTAAACTAGGCCAAGGGCGAAATCTACTGTATTTTCCTGCGTATAAGACTACTTTCTAACACACAAAAATCTTCTCAAAAGTCGGAGGTCGTCTTATACGCCGGGTCTCATTCTTCTGTAACCAGGCAGACCAGCCCATAAGGCTCTGACGAGCCTTAAATGGCTCTGAGGAGGATCGTCTTATACGCCGGAAAATATGGTACTTACTTTCCTTACCGGTTTGGAAGTGAGCGCAAGCGTCCGTCATGTGTGTGCAGACCTTTTGCACATGCGCAAAACCTTATGCGCATGCGCAGAGGTAAAAAAATACATTACCTCCTGGTTAAAACCAGGAAGTAATAACACCCGGGCGGGTGGGTGGAGCTTTGCTCCACCATTGCTACCGGATCGCCGAACTACCAGCCAAGATCGCTACCGGATCAGGCAATCCGGTCCGATCCAGGAGCATTTCACCCCTGAACTAGGCCATTAGATTTTCTGGAATTTATTTCTTTGGACCTAGCATTGTTCATATCCCTGCGGCTGTATTTTGTTAACTTGGGGTGTAAGGCGTGTATATATATAAATCCAGCCATTTAACAAGCATTTTTAAAATCTTAACCAAACTTGTCCTGCAGGACGATAATCACAGATCTTCAAGAACTGATGGATCTAAAGTCTGCAAAAGACTCTCGGCCCATAGAAACGGTAATATTCTAAAATATATTTCTGATGACTTTGGGGTGGGTGGAGGATGGAACGTTGTATGGCTGGTTTTAGGATCGTTTATGATGTTTGTTTGCTGAAATAGACCTAACCTCAGTGGGGGAGAGGTGAAAGTGGGTTTTTCGACATGGTTTGCTTGTGCTTTATATTATTATGAGCCGTGGTGGCGCAGTGGTTAGAGTGCAGTACTGCAGGCTACTTCTGCTGACTGCCGGCTGCTCGCAGTTTGGCAGTTCAAATCTCACCAGGCTCAAGATTGACTCAGCCTTCCATCCTTCCAACCCAATCTGAGGACCCAGATTGTTGGGGGCAAGAGGCTGACTCTCTAAACCACTTAGAGAAGGCTGGAAAGTAGTATATAAATCCAAGTGCTATTCCTTCCTTCCTTCCTTCCTTCCCTCCCTCCCTCCCTCCCTCCCATGGTGCACAGTGGGTTAGAATGCAGAATTTCAGGCTGATTCTGCTCACTCCCAGCAGTTCGATCCTGACCAGCTCAAGGTTGACTTCCATCCTTCCAAGGTCGGTAAAATCAGGACCCAGATTGTTGGGGGCAATAGGCTGACTCTCTAAACCACTTAGAGAGGGCATTAGAGCACTGTGAAGCAGTATATAAATCTTAAATGCTATTTATTTATTTTTTTTTTTATTTTTAATTTGATTTATATGCCGCCCTTCTCCGGAGACTCAGGGCGGCTTACAATGCGTTAAGCAATAGCCTTCATACTTTTGTATATTTATACAAAGTCAGCTTATTGCCCCCACAAACTGGGTCCTCAATTGCCCTTCCTTCCTTCCCTCCCTCCCTCCCCTTCCTTCTGGTTAGAAGGCAGTATTGCAGGCTAACTCTGCATACAGCCAGGAGTTCAATCCTGACCGCTCAAGATTGACTCAGCCTTCCATCCTTCCGAGATGAGGACCCAGATTGATGGGTGGAAGAGGCTGACTCTATACACCGCTTAAAGAGGCCTGTAAAGCACTGTGAAGCTGTACATAAGCCTAAGGGCTATTGCTATCGGGACAAAAGATTCTCAATGAAATAAATGTGTTGAGTGCCACGTTTTGGATGTGGTGCTTGTCCTGCTTGCTTCAAGCACCATAAAATGGTGCTTGAAGCAAGCAGGATACAAAGCTGGTACTTTGGAGGGAAATCAACGGTTTAAAGCACTCTACAGCCCTGTTGAGCATGAGAGGCTTCCAACATTTTCTAGTGTTTGGGGCAGGAAATGAATGGGAAGCAGTCTTCAATTTTAGACCGTTTGTCCCTGAAAATTGGCAGCATGATTTATAAGCCACTGGAAGAAGAGGGTCATGGCATGTAGCTTATGCACTTGTCACCCTTGGTTTATAAAACACCACCTATAATTAAAGGTAATAAAACAACCCAAAGGGCTCTCAGTACCGCTAGAGTTTTATGCAAAGGCAAAATATTGTTCACCATACCCGTGGTTTACTCCGCCCTGCCCCCCCCAGCTGAGAGCAGCCCCCATGAAGAAAATCAACCCGTAGATCTCTACACGCAGAAAATTAGACTTTCAAAGAAAAGTCTGCTTCTTAAAATAATCTCCAACCCCCCCCCCCCCCAAAGAGCTGTTTTAAAGTCAGTTTCTCATCTCCAGAACACGCCTCTGTATTATCCAGGGTTGGCCTGAACAGCACACAAAAATAAGATTTGTCAGGAATTGCGTGCTCACGTTACTGTAGAAACTAGAAATAATAACTAGTCGAAAGGGATGCTATTATGGGCACGGTGCTATTTTAAATCCTGGAAAACGTGTTGCTAGCAGGGTTACGTCCAGGCATAATCTGATTTGGAAAAAAAAAAATAGACTCATTTTTTTAGTATATACTGGCAACAGATGAGATCCACCAGAGGGCAGTCTTGGCACTAAAAATGTTATTTGACTTAACATTCCCCCCCATTCAATTGCAATTGAATGAAAAGTTGGGTTTCTTAGGCTGAAAGATTCCTTCCCCAAAAAGACAGCTCCATCCTTAGAATTTCAGATCCGCCGGAGCAAAATTGCACAAGCTGTTTTACGTACCGTGTCTTTCGCGGAGATTGCCTTTTTATCTTCTAAAGCAGGGGTCTCCAACCTTGACAACTTCAAGCCTGGCAGACTTCAACCTCCCAGAATTCCCCAGCCAGCAAAGCTTGCTGGGGAGTTGAAGTCTACAAGTCTTAAAGTTGCCAAGGTTGGCAACTTTGCTGGCTGGGGAATTCTGGGAGTTGAAGTCCACAAGTTTTAAAGTTGCCAAGGTTGGCATCTTTGCTGGCTGAGGATTTATATCAATATAAGAGAAGGACCCTGAGGACACAGATCAACCTCCAAGTGCTTCAAGGACCCTCTAAAAGGATGCAAAGGACCAGCTGTAAGGAGTATCAATCCTTCCCTTCCCCACCATCCAGTGAGAGCTGAAGAAGCTTCTTGGATGAGAAGCGAAACGTCCCCAAAAGAAAAAACAAGAGAGTGACCTGGATGACGGAGAATCGCTACAGACTTTTAGCTATACAATTTGGGATGAACGTCCTTTGAATGGTGTGGGGGTAGGAAGGGATTTCCAGAGGAAAAAATTGTGGACTTCAGGAACCAGGAGCACCACTCAGGTGTCCCTGAGGACACAGATAAACTTCAACCCGTGGGATGCTTAGATCTGGCCCATGGGGCCACCCTGGAAACAGTGAACGACTGGTCCGCAGTGCCTCTGCCAGCGAAAACGGAGCTCGGGAGGGCCACAGGCAGCACTCCAGAGCTTTGTTTTTGCTGGCAGAAGGTTGCAGGAGGCTGTCACAGCCGAAAACGGAGCTCAGGAGTCCGTTTTTGCTGGCAGAGTGCTTGGGCCGCCACAGGCACCCCCAACATGAATGACGTTGAGCTGGCCACACTCACCCCGGCCACTTCCCCCACACCCCGAGGTCAAATACAACCCTCAATGAAATCGAGTTTGACTCGTCTAATAATAAGAAGGACTAGGGGTGACATGATAGCAGTGTTCTAGGGCTCCTACAAAGACATGGGGGCAGGGGGTGAATGTCAATCTATTTTCCAAGGCACGAAAAGGTAAGAAAAATAACCCCCAACAACAATGGATGGAAACAAATGAAGGAGAGAAACAACCTAGAAGTAAGGAGAAATTTCCTTATGGCCAATGCTGGAGGCTTTCCAAAAGAGACTTGACAACCGTTGGTCTGAAATGATCTAGGGCCGTGATGGCGAACCAAAGCTATATCTGTGGACACCAGCTCAGCGCCAGCATGCACCCGCACTCCGGCCTGCTGATTTTCGGGCTTTTCAGGCCCACCGTCGGGAGAGCCTTTGTGGGGGAAGGCCGTTTTTGCCCTTTCCAGGCTCCTAGAAAGTCTCTGGAGCCTGGGGAGGGCAAAATATGGGCATTCCGGTCCCACCAGTAGTCGGGAAATGGGCTGTTTCTCGCCTCTGGAGAGCCTCGGGGGGGGGGGGCGGGGGGGCGGAGGCCATTTTTGCCATCCCCAGGTTCCTAGAAAGCCTCTGGAGCTTGGGGAGGATGAAAAATGGGCCTTCCAGTCTCACCGGAAGTAGGGAAATGGGCTGTTTCCGGCCTCCGGAGCGTCTCCAGGAGGGTGGAGAAGGCCGTTTTCGCCTTCTCCAGGCTCCTAGAAAGCCTCTGGAGCCTGGGGGGGTGAAAAGGGGGCCTTCCGGGCCCACCGTTCCATTGTGTGTGCCAAAAGTGGGGGGAGCGCGTGAGGGGGGCACATTGAATTATGTGTGTGGGCACATGCATGTGTGACCCCCCCCCTGCGTTCCTCCCTGCTTTTGTCACGCGATGGCAAAAAGGTTAGCCATCACTGGTCTAGGGTCTTCTGCTCAAGCAGGAGGTTGGACTAGAAGACCTCCGAGGTCCCTTCCAACGCTATTATTCTACTCTTTGTTTTGCATAGTGGCTTCATGCTACGGTTGGGGCTTCGCTCGTTTGTGCGGCCCGGTTGCTGGCATGCCATGGACCGGTGGAGATCCACAGACCAGAGCTTGGGGACCCCATGGTATAGCACATCCATCCTTCTAATAATGACTCTTTCCTTGTCTCCAGACTCTCGGTCTTTCCTGCAACGGATGCAGAAGAAGTTTCAGAAGCACCAACCATCTCCAGACGTGATCCCCCCAAAATGCGTCCCCTCTGCAGCAGTTTCTGGACAGAAATGGGTCCCGGGGCTCGGCAGGCGCTCCCGAAAGAAATCCAAGAAGAGAGACTCTGCTCCCCCAGCCAAGACCCCGAGAAGAAGGAAAAGCTCGCGTGAACGGAGCGACTCCAAGTCCCCCTTGGAAGAGGATGAGGACATCTTCCCACCAGACTGGTCACCTCCATCCTTTCTCTTCAAGGAAGAGCCTCCTCCTCCTCGCAGCCCAGATCCTGTGCCCGGCTCTGAACCTGGAAGCTCTCAAGAAATGCCGGACGGCATCAAAGCACCTGGTGGGTCTCTCTCTCTCTCTCTCTCTCTCTCCCCAATTGTGGGGGGGTGTATGGGGTGGCTTTACAAGTAGTCCTTGACTTACGACAATTCATTTAGTGACTGTTCAAAGTTACAACGGCGCTGAAAAATGTGGCTTTTCACACTTGTTGACTGTTGTGGCATCCCCATGGTCATGTGGTCAAAATTCAGATAGCAATAGCACTTAGACTTATATGCTGCTTCACAGGGCTTTTACATCCCACTCTAACCGGTTTACAGAGTCAGCCTCTTGCCCCCAACAATCCTGGTCTTCATTTTATCCACCTCGGAAGCAGGGAAGACTGAGTGAACCTTCTGCCGGTCAGAATCGAACTCCTGGCTGTGGGCAGAGTCAGCCTGCAATGCTGCATTCTAACCACTATGCACCATGGATGGATGAATGGAAGGAAGGAAGGGAAGGGATGGGAAGGGAAGGGAAGGGAAGGGAAGGGAAGGGAAGGGAAGGGAAGGGAAGGGAAGGGAAGGGAAGGGAAGGGAAGGGAAGGGAAGGGAGGAACAAAAGGAACGAAGGAAGATAGGGCTGCACTGGCTCCCTATTGGTCTCCGGTCACAATTCAAGGTGTTGGTTATTACCTTTAAAGCCCTACATGGCTCAGGGCCAGGGTATCTTCGAGACCGCCTTCTACCGCATACCTCCCAGTGACAGGTAAGATCCCACAGAGTTGGTCTCCTCCGGGTCCCATCAGCTAAACAATGCCCTGCGGGGGAGGGCCTTCTCTGTGGCTGCCCCAGCTCTCTGGAACCAGTTACCTCCTGAGGTCCGGACCATCCCCACCCTATTGGCCTTCCGAAAAGCATTGAAGACCTGGCTTTTCCGGCAGGCCTGGGGCCGTTGATCTCGCTCTTGCAAGATCTGGCCATGAATGGTGTGAATGAGTTTTAATGTTTTTAATTTTTAAATGTTTTTTATAATGATTTTAAATGTATTGTGACCCTGAATCTTCGGAAAGGGACGGCATACGAAGAAAAAGAAAGAAAGAAAGAAAGAAAGAAAGAAAGAAAGAAAGAAAGAAAGAAAGAAAGAAAGAAAGAAAGATAGCAATAGCACTTAGATTTATATACCTCTTCATAGTGCTTTTACGGCTCTCTCTAAGTGGTTTAAAGAGTCACACTCTTGCCCCCAACAATCTGGGTCCTCATTTACCCACCTCAGAAGGACGGAAGGCTGAGTCAACCTTGAGCCGATGAGACTCGAACTGGTGGCAGCGGGCAGAGTTAGCCGCAATACTGCATTCTAACCACTGAGAGGGAGGGAGGGAAGAAAGGAAGGAAGGAAGGAATAAATAAATAAATAGCACTTAGATTTATCTACCGCTTCACAGTGCGTGACAACCCTCTCTAAGCGGTTTACAGAGTCAGCCTCTGGCCCTCAACAATCTGGGTCCTCATTTTACCCACCTCGGAAGGCTGAGTCAACCTTGAGCCTGGTGAGATTCCAACTGCTAAATTGCAGTCAGCCGGCAGTCAGCAGAAGGAGCGCCACCACGGCTCTTGGCAACTGACTTATATTTATGATGGTCGCGTTGTCCCGGGGCCATGACATCCCCTCTTGCATCCTTCTGACAAGCAAAGTCAACAGGGAAGCCAGGTTCACTTAACAACTGCAGCAATTAACTGTGGCTCGAAAGATCCTAAAATGGGGCAAAACTCAATTAACAGCAGAAATTTGGGGCTCAATTGTGGTCGCAAATTGAGGATTTCCTGAATTTTTCCTCAAAGACTCGGGTGCCGTGTAGCTGAAGGGGAGGGACCATTTGTGCGTGTGTGGTAATCTAGTATGAAGCATTTAGTCTTACACTCGAAAGGTAACAGATTAACAGAGTTGGAAGGGACCTTGGAGGTCATCTAGTCCAACCCACCCAAGCCCAAGCGGGAGACCCTAAGCCATTTCTGACTGATGGCAGTCTAGTCTCTTCTGGAAAGCCTCCAGTGATGAAGCTCCCACAACTTCCGAAGGCCACTTCTGTTCCATGGGTTGATTGTTCTCACTCTCAGAAAATTTCTCCTTATTTCCAGGTTGAATTTCTCCTTGGTCAGTTTCCATCTATTATTCCTTGTCTGGCCTTCGGGGGCTTTGGAAAATAGCTTGACCCCCTTCCTCCTCTCTGGGGCAGCCCCTCAAATATTGGAAGACTGCTACGACTTTCTCTCAGTCACACATGTGTGCCAAATGCATCTAATATTTCTTAGAGTTGTGGGGGTGGGGTTTTTTTTGGAAGAATCCAAATGAAGTCTGTGCTACTTAGAAACCTGGATTAAGTGCTCAGTTCCACATTCTGTAGTTGCGATTAGTCTCCGTGCAGTGTGGCGTGTCTGGCCTCACGGTAATAACTCTTCCCTTTTTCTCCCAGAGTCCGCAGAGAAATTGGAGCAGGAAGACTCTGTCTCTCCAGCCGAGACCCTGGAAAGAGACGACCCCAAGTCTTTCTTGAAAGAGGAAGATATGGGGACGTCGTTCCTTCAGGATTTGCCGCTAAGACGAATCGCACTTGGGTACAATGAAGAGTCGCCTCCCCTCAGCCCAACCCCTGGGCCATCCGAACCTCGAAGCTCTCAGGAGATGCCAGACCAAGAGGCTGGTGGGTCTCCAAGGATGGGAGGCCCTTCTTCGTCGCCCCCTCTCCGTCTCTTGCTGCCAGGCTCTAGGAATTCCTCCAGGAGCAGCAGCAGCAGCTCGGATTCCTCTGAGGAGTTTTTAGAAGGTCCCGGAGCACTGACTCCGGACTCTGATGAAGAGGAAGATATGGATGACAGCAGCCTTGTGCCCCTTCGAGTTCTCCTCCACATGGACGAATCCAATTCCAGCGCTCTGGAGATGGGCTCGGTGGGTACCCCGGGGAACTGGGATTGAACCTCTTTCGACTTGGCTTCCCGAGTCATTCAAACACACGAATAGTCCCAAAAACCTCTTTTATTGCAACAGCTGTGAATTACATTCATTCATAGCTGAGTCCCAATTAGGCGCAAAAAATCCTTTGGGAGAAGTCCTTCGGGGTAATTGCCAACCTTTATCTCCTTTGACACGCTGCCAAAGACCTACTTGGCAAAGCCACACGGAGTCCAGAATCAAACAGAGATGCCGACTGGGAACAGAATTAACAATGTTGCTTTCCTGCAAAGGGCCCACGTGCCTTTGCTCCTCTTAAGCCTTACGTGAGGGGCCAATCATCTCCAGGCCTTACTCCTGAGTCGTCCCTTTTGTTTTAACTGCCTTCTGGCAGCTCTGCGCACACGCGTGCTAGGAACAGGCTCCTCCTGTTCCTCTGCCTTGCTGCTCTCTGACGCTGGAGGCTCCGGAGTCCGCGCATCACTCCCAGATGGCCCTGGCCCCATCTCTGCCTCCGATGCAGAGCCTTCGTCCGAGCCTTCCCCAGACTCCAGGACTGACCCATGTTCCTCCCTAGCCTCCTCACTGTCCGACTCCACTGCCAGCTCTGCGGGCTGCTGGCGGACCACAACACTGATCCACCATGCACAGTTTGGAGACTCCATGGCTTTCTGGAAGGGCATTACTAGGGCTGGCAGCGTGTTTAAGCCTTGGCAATATGCCTGGCGGTGAATCCCACGTTTGGGTAAACCTGGCCCATCCCAGCCTCCCTCTAATCTGTTTTCCTCTTGCTTCTGCTTGTAGTGCCCCTCGCCAAGACGGGACAGTTACCTCACCAGCCTAGACAAGCTTCTTGAAGAGAAAAGGTAAAACTGAAGCCCCATTTGCACCCCTGGTGATGGGGGGAACCACCCAACCGTAAGAAAAGGCCACTTATTTCTTTCCTGAAAAGCGGGGGGGGGGGCACACAAGGAAATAGGAGGGATGAAAGTTGGAGGACGGGGGTGCTCCATCACAAGGTTTTTTTTTAATTGAAAAAGTTTTACAAACACAAGTTTTCCCCCCTACTTTTTCCCCCCTTCCCCCCTCCAACCCTCCCCTCCCCTCCTTGACTTCCCAAGGTGAAATCCAAATCATACCATATCATAAAATACCCTCATATAACTCTACCCCTGGAGAACCGGTAGCGGAAATTTTGAGTAGTTCGGAGAACCGGCAAATACCACCTCTGGATGGCCCCAGAGTAGGGCGGGAATGGGGATTTTGCAGTATCTTTCTCCTGCCACGCCCACCAAGCCACGCCCACAGAACCGGTAGTAAACAAAAATTGGATTTCACCGCTGCCCAAAAGGATTGGGGTTGGTACTTGGGTGAGCTGTGGAAAAATCCAAAATGCAGCCTGGAAAAAGGCAGTTTTATAGAGCAGGGGAAACTCACGATGTCATTAATTCCCGCCGTACTTTTCCTGACTTTCGTTCCATCTCTCTTCCCCGTCATCCTTCCTCTTCATTTTCAACATCCCTTGAGCTGAAAGGAACTTAATTTGTATTTCTGCTCTTTGGGAGTCTACCATCCCTCTCGTTCCTTCTTGTCACAAAGCAATAAATATCACTTGGGATGCTATGGAAACGCTGGAATGGTGTAAATTAAGCTGCTTGTTAAACAGGATTAAGTTTTCACTTTGGCTGCTGTGCAGTTGTCATTGACAGTGATATGATATTTATGGTTCTTGAGGGCGCATTGTCCTTTTATTGCTAGTGAACCCTAAGCAGTTTAGTTGTGGCGTTACTGGGAATGTTTTAATTGTGGCTCAGTCATTCTGGGGGGGATTTAAGCTTTTAACTGTTTTTGTGGTCGATCTATTGTGGATTTGGCTAAGGCGTCACATGAGTCGGCAGGAGTCAATAGCGTTTAAATCCATTAATAAATGAAATATTTCTCACCAGAGCAGAACTTCAAGGCACCCGTTGTGATCTCAGAATATGTTTATGGCACCACTTTGGGAAGATGTCAATAGCAATAGCACTTAAGAGTTATATACCGCTTTACAGTGCTTTACAGCCCTCGGTACAGAGTCAGCCTCTTGCCCCCAACAATCTGGGTTCTCATTTTATCCACCTCGGATGGAGGGAAGGCTGAGTCAACCTTGAGCAGGTCAGGATCGAACTTCCTGGCAGTGGGCAGAGTCTGCCTGCAATACTGGCTTCTAATCATTGCAGCACCAGGAAGGAGAAGGAGAAAGGGAATAAGAGGGAAGGAAGGAAGGAAAGAAGGGAAGGAAGGAAGGAAAGGAAAGGAAGAAAGGAAGGGGAAGGGAGGGGGAGGGAACGAAGGAAGGGGAGGGAAGGGAAGGGAGGGGAAGGAAGGAAGGAAGGAAAAGAAGAAAGGAAGGGGAAGGGAAGGGAAGGGAAGGAAGGAAGGAAGGAAGGAAGGAAGGAAGGAAAGAATGAAGGAAGGAAGGAAGGAAGGAAGGAAGGAAGGAAGGAAGGAAGGAAGGAAGGAAGGAAGGCAGCCTTCCCCAGAGGCCGGAAACTGCCCATTTCCCAACTTTTGGTAGGACTGGAAGGCTAAAAAATCACGGGTATATGTTCTCCTGCTTGAGCAGGGGGCTGGACTAGAAGGCCTCCAAGGTCCCTTCCCGCTCTATGCTGAATTTGAAATTTGAATCGGCGGGTTTGCCCAAGTCCTCTGTTCCACAGTTGCTCACCAATTTGGCCCGAGAGGGTTTGAAGTACAAGATCTTTAACGCAATCATCCTTCTGCCAGTTGGGTTTCTCCACCGTGTAGCTCATCAACACAGCAGGCAGGACCTGCGTTGGCTCAGTACCAACAGAGGAAGCGCTCGGCGTAAAAGGATTGTGCAGTTGAAGCCGTTGAGTGGAGGGCCTTCACCTGAGCCAGCGGGATGCACTGTGCAAAAGGCATCCGATGCGTTTTGGCCCCAGTTTAATGATTCGTAAGAATCAAGTCAGTAGTATGGCTTATTTAACCTATCAGGGTTTAATGGGACTTGAGGAAATCACAGCTTACTGTAGGAAATGAAATTAGCCAGCGCCGCGCTGATTCCCTGATTTTAAATGACCTGTTGAGTGTTGGACTGGACCTCTCATGTAAATGGATGGTTTGGAAGCTGATAAAAATTCTGCAGGTGTTTTATTTCTTCTTCTTGTAAATAGGTACACGGAGGCTCATCTGTTATGAATAAAACAAGTTTCCTCCTTGCTATTTTGCAGCAGTTATAGGAGGCTTCACCTTCATTAATTCAGGAAATAAATAGCTTTTCCATGACTTCCGGTGGGGAACAGGAGCCTGGATAGCTCAGCAGACTAAAGCCTGTTATTAACATTCAGCTGTCTGCAATTACTGTAAGATCAAATCTCCCCAGGCTCAAGGTCGACTCAGCCTTCCATCCTTTCTAAGGTAGGTCAATTGAGGACCCAGATTGTGGGGGCAATAAACTGACTTTGTATAAAATATACAAAAGTATGAAGGCTATTGCTTAATGGATTGTAAGCCGCCCTGAGTCTCCGGAGAAGGGCGGCATATAAATTGAAAGAAGAAGAAGAAGAAGAAGAAGAAGAAGGAAGGAAGGAAGAAGGAAGGAAGGAAGGAAGGAAGGAAGGAAGGAAGGAAGGAAGGAAGGAAGGAAGGAAGAGGAGGAGGAGGAGGAGGAGGAGGAGGAGGAGGAGGAGGAGGTGGTGGTGGACCCAGTTTGTGGGGGCAATAAGCTGACTTTGTATAAATATACAAAAGTATGAAGGGTATTGCTTGGCGCATTGTAAGCCGCCCTGAGTCTCCAGAGAAGGGCGGCATATAAATCTAATTAAAAACAAACAAACAAACAAAAAAAACAGTCTGGTTGCTGACAGTCTTGTAACCTTAAGCCCTTCCTGACTACAAGTTTGTCGGCCAGTGCAATGGGCTGCCTCAGGAAGGGACTTCCAAGGAAGGCAGGATAGGATAGGATAGGATAGGATAGGATAGGATAGGATAGGATAGGATAGGACAGGACAGGACAGGACAGGACAGGACAGGACAGGACAGGAGTAGGAGTAGGAGTAGGAGTAGGAGTAGGAGTAGGAGTAGGAGTAGGAGTAGGAGTAGGAATAATAGGAATAGGAATGAATAGAATAGAATAGAATAGAATAGAATAGAATAGAATAGAATAGAATAGAATAGAATAGAATAGAATAGAATATGGAAGGGACCTTGGAGGTCTTCTAGTCCAACCCCCTGCCTAGGCAGGAAACCCTACACCACTCTACAACCCTACAACCCTACAACACTTCAGACAAATGGTTATCCAACATTTCTTAAAAACTTCCAGTGTTGGAGCATTCACAACTTCTGGTGGCAAGCAGTTCCACAGATTAATTGTTCTAGCTGTCAGGAAATTCCTCCTTAGTTCTAAATTGCTTCTCTCCTTGATGAGTTTCCACCCATTGCTCCTTGTCCTGCCCTCAGGTGCTTTGGAGAATAGCTTGACTCCCTCTTCTTTGGGGCAGCCCCTGAGATATTGGAAGACTGCTATCATGTCTCCCCTAGTCCTTCTCTTCATTAAACTAGACCTACCCAGTTCCTGCAACCGTTCTCCATATGTTTTAGCCTCTAGTCTCCTAATCATCTTTGTTGCTCTTTGCTTCACTCTTTCCAGAGTCTCCACATCTTTTTTACATCGTGGCGACCAAAAGTGGATGCAGTGTTCCAAGTGTGGTCCATGTGGGATTCTGCATTGATCTGGCGATCGGACTAAGTGATCTCTAGAGTGATGGGTTTAGTAGAGTCTGAT
Source organism: Masticophis lateralis (assembly GCA_030761175.1). Lineage (NCBI taxonomy): Eukaryota > Metazoa > Chordata > Lepidosauria > Squamata > Colubridae > Masticophis > Masticophis lateralis. The sequence continues at coordinate 21,493,287 of JAUDYJ010000008.1, forward strand.
TTCTGTCTGGGAAAAGAAAAGGGTTTTTTTTTTAGCTTCGGCTAGCTGCCCAATTACTGGCCCCTGTTCTTTTTCCTTCCCCTTTGGTCAGCCCCGTTTCACTCTGTACCTCTCTTGTGTTTTTCCACTTTTTAGAGAGCACATACAAGAAGAGAGAGAGCTGGAAAGAAGCTTGGGATGCGAGCTGCTCTTCTCGAAGTGGTCCAATGCCGAGGAGGCCAGTGAAGAAACCGAAGCTTCGTTGCTCGATACTCAGAGGTGGGTGTTAAGAGGGCTCTCTCTGCAGCTGCCCAGAGAGGACCAGGAGGGGATGGATCAGTGGTGAAATCCAAAATTTTTTACTACTGGTTCTGTGGGCATCGTGTGGCTTGGTGGGCGTGGCAGGGGAAGGATACTGCAAAATCTTCATTCCCACCCCACTCCAGGGGAAACATACTGCAAAATCCCCATTCCCTCCCCACTCCTGGGGGAAGGATACTGCAAAATCTCCATTCCCACCCCACTCTGGAGCCAGCCACAGGTGGTATTTGCCAGTTCTCTGAACTACTCAAAATTTCGGCTACCGGTTCTCCAGAACCTGTCAGAACCTGCTGGATTTCAACCCTGGGATGGGTGGACCGGAAGATCTCCCAGGTTCCAAGACTTGAGGTTCTCGTCCGCCTCTTCAGCTCTTGCGTAGGACCCTCCCTCTTCCTCTCAAAGAAGGCCTGGATGCCCATCCACCAAGATGGGCAATTTTGGTTGAGGCGTTTTACAACTTTCTCTGGCCGTGATGTCGAATCTATAGAGGTGGCACGAAGAGCCCTCTCTGTTTATTTATTTGTTTGTTTGTTTATTTGTTTATCAAACGTACGAGATAGCAGGTATGAATATGAACATGGACGGGAACGAGGGAAATGAGTACAAATAAACAGGGAGAGTAGGACAGGGGGACACCACTCTTAACTTGTGCCGGATTTGATAGGCCCCCACCTATTTTGACTACTTGTTGCCTGTTTGACAGGAACGCAAGGATCCGGAAATGCTCTAAGAATTTAAATAATTTAAATAAATAAAATAAGAACCCTCTATGGGCACGCATGTAAGTCGCCAGCTGCTCTTCTGATTTCCGGTGTGCACATGCATGCTGGCCAGCCGATCTTCACGGGTGCCGGAGTGCCAAAACTGGCCTGAAAATGGCCCGAAAAACAGCCAAAAAACAGGCATGCGCACATCAGCAAGCTGGTCTTCAAGTTTCTGGTGCTGAAATAGGCAGAACCGATATTATGAATGCTTGTGCGGTACCCAGAGGACTTCCATTTCATCGTCTCCGCCTCTCCCCCCCTCTCCCCTGCTCCTTTGGATGGTAACAAGATTTTGTTATTAAGCTCCACGTTTCCTGGGCTTCGGGCAAGAAAGTCCCAATCACTTTCTCTCTCTATTATTTCTGGAGCTTAACTGATTCTTGGAAACGGGGCTCAGAAACTCGGTGGCGGTTGGTTCTGATTGGCACGGCCTATAAGGCATGTGGAATAAATCAGGGAAATAAATTGTACAGAAGGCCCAGAGGTTCAGGTGAGAGCTGGCCTCTGTGGCAGCTGGTCAGTAAATCATTCGGTAGGAGGGGGTGTGTGTGTCAGAAGAGGAGCCCTTAGCAAGAACTGATCCTTTTTTTAAAAAAAAAAAAGGTCACTTTTTAATATTATATTATATTACTCAGTAATGAAGCCTTCCCTCATCTTGCTTTCACTTGTCCCTTCCTTCCTTTCCTCCCTCCCTCCCTCCCACCCTTCTCCCTTCCTTCCTTCTCCCTCCCTTCCTCCTCCCTCCCTCCCTTCTTTCTTTCCTTCCCTCTCTTCTCCCTCCCTCCCTTCCTCCCTCCCACCCTTCTCCCTTCCTTCCTTCTCCCTCCCTTCCTCCCTCCTCCTTTCTTCCTTCTCCCTTCCTTCCTACCCCCTCCCTTCCTCCTTCCCTTCTCCCTTTCTTCCTCCTCCTTCCTTCCTTCCTTCCTTCTCCCTCCTTCCTTCCTTCCTTCTCCCTCCCTCCCTCCCTCCCTCCCTCCCTCCCTCCTTCCTTCCTTCCTTCCTTCTTTCTTCCTCCCTCACTGCCACCGTTTGAACTTTTTCTGAAAACCTGTTTATCTTTTTTCCCCCCAGGTTGGTCCTGGAGCAATTCTCCATTAGCGCTGGTACCATCCCGATTGTGCACCCTGGCGAAAATATTTTCAGGCCTCCTCCTTACCCAAGGTCTGCTTTCGTCCTTGACACCGCTGGGCTTAAGCCCCAGAACCATTTGGAAAGGTTGCTCTTCAGGTGAGTTTCCCCAGAGACGTAGGTGGCGAAAGGATGGGTCAACCTAGACATCTATACGCCCGGAGAAATGAATTCCCCTTCGAATGCAAACTTCCTATCTTATCTTGCAACCAATGCCTGAACCAACCCCCATTTTGTGTCTTTCAAAATTCTGGTTTCTGCAAACTTTGCAATGCGGTTTGACTTCCGGGGGTGTGGGGTGTGGGAATGCACTGGGGAAAAGCTTTTCTGCCTGTATTCATGAAAACAAAATACATGTTCAGAGAAAACTGGGTTACTCTTGGAAAAATTGCAAAAAGAAAGAAAGCTGCATTTGCAGAAATGTGTACCCCAAATCCTTCCTATTCCAATTTCAGTCCATTGTTTTTAAAAAATCTCAAGACTAATAGAGGGAGCCCTTACTTGTAGGCTTCTAACCAACCCTCTTCTCCTATCTGCTTGGATTTTAGATATTATTTCATCCAGAACTAGGTATGTCTAGTTTAACAAAAAAAGAAGGATTGAGTGGGGACATGATAACTCTCTTCTAGAACAGGAGCCTCCAACCTTGGCAACTTTAAGCCTGGTGGACTTCAACTCCTTTTCCTGGCTGGGGAATTCTGGGAGTTGAAGTCCACCAGTCTTAAAGTTGCCAAGGTTGGAGATTCCCGTTCTAGTACTTGAGGGACGATCACATAGAAGAGAGGCTTGACCTTGCAGGGCAAGGAATAATGGGTGGAAATGTTGTTAAAGAGAAATTCAACTGCAAGAGAAGTTTTCTGATAATGAGAACAATCAGTGGAACAGTTTGGTTCCTCGAGTTGTTGGGGGCCCCATTGCTGGAGGTTTTCAAGAAAAGATTGGACAACCAGTTGACCAGAATTGGGATATGGACTCCTGCCTGGAGCAAGAGGAATGAGACAATTTGCCAAAGCCAACGTGCTGCAGCCAACTCACCATGGCCAACTTTCTGCAGGAAAACTCGCCATGGCTCACTGGCCATGGGACAACTCAACTACGGGACAATTGAACAATTCTATTTAATGATTTAAAATAAATAAAAAATTCTTTTAATCTTTGCCATTCCCATTTCGTTCTGTCCCTCCTTTTGTATCCTTTCTTTAATGATTCTATTTCACTCTTTCTTTTCACTCTTGTCCTGCAACGATTTGTCCTATGGCGATATGGCTATGGCAAGTTGTCCTGCAGCAAGTTGGCCAGTTGGGTGTGGCGAGTAAGCTGTGCTCAGTTGGCCATGACAAATGGTCATAGACTCCCGTGAGCAAAGAGTTGGACTAGATGACCTACAAGGTCCCTTCCAACTAGGTTAATCTGTTAGAAGTTCTATGTTCTACGTCAGGGGTGTCAAACTCAAGGCCTGTGGGCCGGATGTGGCCCGCGATATGGTCAGATGCGGCCTGCAGGGCCGTCCTAGAAAATATAAGGGGCCGACCTGCATCACTTCAGCCCGGTCTACCCAATGCAAAGAGGAAACATTGGGCAAGCAGTTTCGGGAGTAGCGTTAAGATGGCCACGCCCACCCAATCGGCCACGCCCCCACCCCCTCTGAGCTCAACCACAGCCCTGATGCAGCCCTCAATGAAATTGAGTTTGACACCCCTGTTCTACGTTGTCAGTATCTTGAGATTTAGTGTTCCAGTGGCGGAAGTACCTTCAGAAGCCGCTCAATGGCGTAGAGTAGACCGAAGCTCTCCTCGGTCGGAAGCTTTTGTCTGCAGAAACCGCTCGGCTTCTTGTTAATTATCCCTCGGAGTCCTTCCTACCTACTATCTCTGCTGAACCAGGCCTTGCTCCCAGCTTCTCCGCAAAGCGTTAATTAACTCCCTCCAATGAATGACTTGGAATGCGGTGAACCTTGCCAATCATCTCAGCTCATTGCTTCCTCCGTCCCTGGAAATGGGAGACCTGCAGGCATCTGGATAATTGGTTGAAAAACAGCTTTGCTTTGCTCTCCCCTCCCTCCCTCCCTCCCCCCCTTTATGCTCCCTGCCAGTGGACTCTTTACGAAGGAGGAATAATCAGCCGGGTTTTGTTTCGTGGGAATAGCAGCCAGGGCTGGATCCCAAGGCGGTGTTTGGCGAGGCACGCTGACTAATTCACCTTCTGAAAGGGGGAAAGCCTGTTTGTGCCATGCTGGGTTCAAAGAAATACGGTTTCCAGTTTCCTAACTTGGCCCATCCTTTCGATCTTCTAGTAGAGGAATTAAATGGTTTGGGTCTAAGGACAGAGCTTCTCAACCTCAGCATCTTTTAAGAGGGATGGGCTTCCACAGTTGGAGGCCGCCCATCGGAAAGGTGCTGAAGTTGAGAAACGCTGGTCCAGGTGCAGCATCATCAGACATTATTTTGTTTTACTTTATTATTTTATTTTATTTTATTTTATTTTATTTTATTTTATTTTATTTTATTTTATTTTATTTTATTTTATTTTATTTTATTTTATTTTATTTTATTTTATTTTATTTTATTTTATTTTATTTTATTTTACTTTACTTTACTTTACTTTACTTTACTTTACTTTACTTTATTATTTTATTTTATTTTATTTTATTATTTTATTTTATTTTATTTTATTTTATTTTATTTTATTTTATTTTATTTTATTTTGTATGATTTGATTTGATTTGATTTATTAGTCTAGTCTAGTCTAGTCTATTTTCTCTTCTCTTCTCTTCTCTTCTCTTCTCTTCTCTTCTCTTCTCTTCTCTTCTCTTCCCTTCCCTTCCCTTCCCTTCCCTTCCCTTCCCTTCCCTTCCCTTCCCTTCCCTTCCCTTTCTTTCCAGATTCTGTATTCCGTATTCCATATTCCATATTCCATATTCCATACTATATTATACTATACTATTCTACCCTACCCTACGCTATCCTCCTATTCTATTCTATTCTATTCTATTCTATTCTATTCTATTCTATTCTATTCTATTCTATTCTATTCTATTCTATTCTATTCTATTCTATTCTATTCTATTCATTTCTTAATTCCAGTATTCTATTCTATTCTATTCTACTCTACTCTACCCTACCCTACCCTACCCTACCCTACCCTACCCTACCCTACCCTATCCTATCCTATCCTATCCTATCCTATCCTTAATTCCAATATTCTGTTCTGTTCTGTTCTGTTCATTTCTTTTCTTTTCATTTTCCTTGGAGCACCTGAGGAACAATTTTAGCTTTATTCCACAAAGATGGCCACCTTTCCATGGGCGGTTTACCTCTTCTGAGTAGAGTTTCCCTCTGTGCTTTTGCTGGCAAGGTGTGATTGTTACCAATAAATTTGGTTCTCTTCTTAAATCCCTTGATGGTGCAATTTAGCCATCCCCAACCTGTCACCCTCTATGTGTATATTGGACATCTGTTCCTGATCCCTGGGCTAGGTTGACCTAGAAGTTTCCCAGTATATCTTGAAAGTTTAAGTAGTCTTTCTGTCTGTCTCTCTTTCTCTCTAGCTCTATATCTCTATCTCTGTCTGTCTGTCTGTCTATCTATCTATCTATCTATCTATCTATCTATCTATCTATCTATCTATAATCTGCCTGCCTGCCTGCCTATCTATCATCTATCTATCTATCTATCTGTCTGTCTATCTATCTATCATCTATCTATCTATCTATCTATCTATCTATCTATCTATCTATCTATCTATCTATCTATCTATCCAAACATCCATCCATCCATCCATCCATTTATTTGATATATATCCCTTCTTGCTTTTCAGAAGTGGGCACTATCAGAAGACCCCTCCCTAACCCCACAAATATTCCCCACCCAATGCAATTTTGCATGCAAAAGCTTCAAAAATGCAGTTAGGCCGTATCCACGTGAAAAGGTTTCAAGGATCTTGCAGATCAATTGTGTGTGTCTACATGTACACACACACAGAGACAAACACACATACAGAACAAGTAGGACTATATGTTTTCCCCTGATATATAACCATCTTTTTCGCAACATCTACTGACATCAAAGTCAGAGATGTCCTGAGATAGGCTTATGGAAATAGGGGGGAGGCCGTTAGAAAGATGTGTCCTTGTACTCCACCAATTCCAAAATGGTTGCACCAGAAGTGGGAGAAAACTGGTTTCTCCCTAACACTCGCCCTGTTACAACCGAATCGAGTGAACCTCTAGCTAAGATTTTGTGTAATTTGGAGAACCCCCAAATCCAACTCCTGGCTGGCTCCACCCACCCTCCCTCCCCTCAGTGCATTTTGGATGCAGGTAAGTGCAGGGTGTGTGCACAGGCTCAGGAGGGTGAAAAACAGGCCTACTGGGCCTCCAGAGGGCCTCTGGAGCCTGGGGAGGTCGTTTTCGCCCTCCCAGAGGCTCGAGGAAAGCCTCTGGAGCCTGGGGAGGGCAAAATGACACACATACACCCTGCCGTGCTGCAGGAGGCCGACTAGGCCACGCCACACCCAGCAACCGGGCAGAGATCCCCTTGTTAAAATTTTTGAAGCCCATTCCTGGCCAGGAGCCACATAAACCCCCAAATGTCACTCAGGATGTACACGACATGCAGCTGACTTTGACTCGCAGGCCCAGAGTGTCACAAGAAGCTTCCAACTTTACTGTTGTTCCTCTGATGTTGGCCGGGTGCTGATTTGCAGAAGAACGAGCTGGCGCCCACCAGGCAGCCTTGTGAATATTTTAGCAGACTTGCAAAAAAAAAAAAAAAAACCCTAAAAAAACTAGGTTATCTGTCATGCACAGCCTTCCTGTGATAAATGGCGCCAACGTGCCAAGTCGGATGCTGAATGCCCTTCCATTCTGCCAATAAGCCGGAGCTCGTCGCTCGGATCCGAGCAAGCGGGGCAGGGGAGAAAGAAGGAAACCTGGGTTTGTATCAGCCTCTGATATTAATAAGCCCGCTTTGCAGAAAATGGGCGCTTTTCCGGCAGATGGAAGGAAGAAAGGAAGACGGATTCATGTTCGGAATTAAAAAGTACTGACAGGCGCGAACACTGTTATGGGAGATGCTGATTATTTTCCGAGGCGCTGAGAGAATTGGGACATCATTGCTCATTCTGCTTAGGCTTCCATCTGTCACAAAGGCACGGAGATGGATGTAGGTGTCTCTCGCTGTTGGCTGTCCTTTATTAGGTGGGGGATTAATAGCAGCTGAAATGCCGGGGGTTTTTTCCCCTGATCTGGTTCTTAGGATGATGTCTACGCCGCGAGATTATATAGTGGCAGCCGCTGCTATATAACAATGGGAAGGATGGGTCCCTCTCTCAGGCAGAGTGGGATGGAGAAACCTAGAACTAAGCAATCTAGAACCTAGGGACGAATTTCCTGACGGTGAGGACAATCAACCCAGGGGACCAGCTTGCCTTCGAAAATTGTGGGTGCTTCATCACTCGAGGCTTTTAAAGAAGAGACTGGACGGCCACTTGCGTCTCCTGGGAGTTCTCCTGCTGGAGCAGGGGGTTGGACTAGAAGGCCTCCAAGATCCCTTCCAATTGCTGGAACTCGGTGGAGCAGAGTGTAATATCTCAGGGGATGCCCCAAAGACGAAGGGATCAAATTATTCTCCAAAGCACCAGAAGGCAAGACAAGAAACAACGGATGGAAACTCATCGAGGAGAGAAGCAACCTGGAATGAAGGAGAAACTTCCTAACAGTGAGGACAATTAACCAGTGGAACTGCTTGCCACCAGAAATTGTGGGTGCTCCATCACTGGACGTTTTTAAGAAGAGACTGGAAAGCCACTTGTCTGGAGTGGTATAGAGTCTCCTGCTTGCGCAGGGGATTGGATTAGGAGACTTCTGAGAACCCTTCCAACTCTGTTAGTCTGTTAAAAATAATAAATGCACAGGGAGACCGAAGAAATGTCTGGCTGCAGAAATGAAATTTTTTTTATTTTTTTTAAATGAGCTTCTTTCATTCTTGATTTGCAGGAGTAATTGGATATGAAATGGATGTTCCTTAGATCTCCTGGAAAGAGAAACATGAAAAATATGTTAGATTTTGACTGCGGAAGCCCAAGTACAGTCATTCACGTAACTGGGAAGTTTGTTGGGATGCTTTTGGAGCTGACTCATAACCATCTTGAGGTCGCTCACGAGAATGACTTTTATTTTAAAAAAAAACTTTCATTTTTTCCAACTTGTATGGCTGCCCATTTCAAACACGCGATTTTGGGCAGCGCACAGGAAATAGAAACAAGATTAAAACAGCACCACAAAGCAATAAATGTCAACGCAAGAGCCAAGATGAAACAAATACCGTCAAGAAAACCAAGATGTTTGGGGCAGTCACACCCTGGGCTGGTCAACGAAACCAGGATTTTATGGCCTTAGTGGAGGAAAAAAATACAGGGCAGAAATGTATTTGAGGAATTCAGACTGGACAACAGAAGTTTCTTCTGTTTTTTTCCCTCTCAAACCTCTGGAACAAAAAATTGGCAAGTTGGCCAACAGATCACAAGTTCTCCTTTATGTGGTACGCCAGACTCTTGTATCAGTTTCTGCATCCTCTCCTCTTTCTACAGAAAACTCCTCCATTGTTGCACGAATGATCAATTTTTAAAGATACGGAAGGACTCTTGTTTGGAGAATCTGCAAATCTCTTTTCAAGGGAGGTTTGCAGCCTGCATGTCTGCATGTGTTCTTGGGAGCAGAAACCACCAATCTGGTTGCTTCTGGAGAGCTGACACATGAGATGGATCGGGTCTGCAGTTGGAGCATTTCCTCGGAGCTGAGGATTTTCTTGAAGTCAAGGAGAAATTTCCTGATAGAACAATTAATCCATGGAATGACTTGCCTCCAGAAGTTGTGGATGCTCCAACATTGGGGGTTTTTAAGAAGAGATTGGACAACCCCATTTGTCCAAAATGGTACAGGGTCTCCTGCTTAGGGAGGGGGCTGGACTAGAAGACCTCCAAGGCCCCTTCCAAATCTGTTATTCTGTTATTTTAAGCTACAGAACAGTCCTGGCCACCTAGACTGGTCCTGGATATCTGCTAGGAAGAAAGTCAATTATCAGATACTAACTAGCTCAAGGGTGTCAAACTCAATTTCATTGAGGGCCGCATCAGGGTTGTGTTTGATCTCGGGGGGCCGGAGTGGGCAACCCTGAGTTGGGCGTGGCTAGCTCGACGTCATTCATGTTGGGGGCACCGCTGGTGGCCCATGCGCTCTGCCAGAGAAAACGGGCTCCGTAGCTCCGTTTTCAGCTGTGACGGCCTCCTGCCAGTGAAAATGGAGCCCAGGGGCGGGACGTGGAGCTGCATGAGGCCCTCCCAAACTCCATTTTCGCTAGCAGAGGCACCGTAGACCAGTTCTTTGCTGTTTCCAGGGCGGCCCCGTGGGCCAGATCTAAGTACCCCGCAGGCCAGATCCGCCCCCTCATCCTCTTGCTTCTGGATCTTCCTATACTAGGTCTTCCCTTCTCTCCTCTCCTCTCCCGTCTTCTATTCAGGAAAAAAGCATTTTTCATATTTTTTCAAAACCATTATCACAAACCCCTCTGGATTGCTTGCATTCAAAGCTCCTGAGAAGGGCTGGAAATAAATGTAACGCCTGCGACGCACTTGGATGCTCTCACAATATGTTCATAACCCCTTTAAAGCGAGCATTTAAACCGAAACAGCCTGCAAGAGACAAGGGCTGGTTAGGTAAGGAACAGCAGGAAGGAAAAGGCCTTGAGGGATGTCTGAGAGGCTTTGCTAATTTTTCCTTCCTCCTCCATCCCTACTCCCTCTCAACCTCCTTTAACCCGGCTGCTGCCTCCTAGTACTCTTCGGTCCTCCTACATCTCAACTGATTGGGGTATGTGGAAGTCATCCTCTGGAGGAGGCAGCTTGTAGCTTCAGCAAAGGATGATTCACCGCAGTGCTTTTGGGCATGGAAACGTCCCGCCAGATTTGAAGACTTGGCTGCATTGCTTGGTAGCTTCTACTGGAGTCTGACCCAAACTCCAGCCAAGGCAGCCTTTTATCTGTGACTAGCTAGATCCCCGTGCTTTGCTATGAAACTATGTGATCGGGCTTGATAAATCGACACTTACAGCTTGAATCCTCCGCTATCCTCTCCCCTTCTCTTTCTCAGCCTTGCCCCACAGAAATGTCTCCTCTCTTCTCCTCTCCTCTCCTCTCCCTCTCCTCTCCCCCTTCTCTCCCTCAGGTTTGTCCCATAGAAGCCTCTCCTCTCCCTTTCTCACCCTCAGCCTTGCCCCACAGAAACGTCTCCTCTCCTATCCCACTTCTCTCCCTCAGTCTTGCCCCATAGAAGCCTCTCCCCTTCTCTCCCTCAGGCTTGCCCCATAGAAGCCTCTCCCCTTCTCTCCCTCAGGCTTGCCCCATAGAAGCCTCTCCCCTTCTCCCTCAGGCTTGCCCTATAGAAGCCTCTCCCCTTCTCTCCCTCAGGCTGGCCCCACAGAAACATCTCCTCTCGTCTCCTCTTCCCTCCCTCAGGCTTTCTATCCCCTTCTCTCCATGAGGCTTGCCCCACCGAAGCCTCTCCCCTTCTCTCCCTCAGCCATTCCCTAGAGAAACGTCTCCTCTCCTATCCCCCTTCTCTCCCTTAGGCTTGCCCCAAAGAAGCCTATCCTATGCTATCCCATTCTCTCCAGTTATTTTCAAGTTGGGAGGGGGAGTAGAACATCTAACTAATTAGCATCAGAGCGATAGGAAATACTAATGCTCTGATGGTCGTTTCGAAAAATCCTTTCTTAGTGAGCACCTAGAAGCCAAGGTGAACATCCGTGGCAAATTTTAAGTTTGTGGGCTTTACGGTTCTGGAGATTTCCTAATTAATACGTGAGTGGTTTTCGCATATATATATATATATATATATATATATATATATATATATATATATATATATATATATATATATATACGTATGTATGTATGTATGTATGTATATGTATGTATTCCAATAAAGGAGAATATTTGTAGCTGAGGGTTGGAACGAGGGGTGTTTTGTTGCTTTCTGAGCTTGGTGGTTTTCTTCCAGACGTTTCATGACCCAACTGGGTAACATCATCAGTTCTAGAAGGGAGCTGGATTTGCAAACTGCTGGGGTTACTTAGATTGGTAATGAAATAGCTGCAAGAAAACCAAGCTGAGAGACTCTAACGACCCAAGAAATCTGCAATTCCCCCCTCCTTATTAACTGATTAGTGCAGGGCAAACTCCACCGAGAAGGACAGGACAAAAGCTAGAATTAGAAAGCCATGCTCTGAATCCATCCCTTGTATAATTCCATGAAGAAACCGGGTCAAAGACAGCCTTTAGTGGAGACCCCAGAGTTGCCCATTTAAGCTCTGTCCTCTGCCCTCAGCCTTTCTTTTCCCCCTGCCCTGGGTCTAATATTTCCATTTTGGGCTCTCCTCGAATTGAATTGGCCTCTGGCAGCTGGAGGTCTTGATCCAGCTGATCAAAACAGCTACAGCCGAGACTCGTCCTGACCCAGCCTAAATTTAGATGACCTCTGTTATCTAACAAAAAGTCCTTTGGTTTCAAGTGATCCAAGACAAGTCTTTACTGCCTCTCTCCGGATCCAAAACCTCGGTTTGCCCCGAGGGCTGCAACTGAGCTGGCGCGGAGATAAAAATGAAAAGAGTTCTGGTTTATGTAGAAGGCAGAGTGAACAGCAGAAGCAGCTTCCTCTGGACAAGATGTTCAGCTATTGAAAAGCCCCTCAACTGGGCACGAAGAGGCCTCTGTCTGGAAGGACCAACTTGTCCCTCTGAATTCCCGTTAGCAATGGGGCAGCAATTGATTTATGCGCAACTGATAACCAGTGGTGGAATTCACCGGTTGTAACAACCGGTTCGCTGTCCGCCCGCTTCCGTGCATGCTCAATACGATCGAAAATTACCTTCTACTGAATCCAGAGTGAGTAAAACAGCTGAGGTGTGGCAATCCGCTCTTCCGCGCCTATCAGCTGGGCTAAAACAAAAGAAATATAGGTAGGTTATAGCGCAGGGGCGGGCAGGCCCTGAACATCGGAAAGAACCGGTTTGCTCTCAGCTGATTGTTGGAGCTACCGGTACACCCGAACCAGTCAGAACCGGCTGAATCTCATCCCTGCTAATAACCCAGCAGACTTGGTGCTCTAAAGGCAACAGCTTAAAGGCTATTTGAGAATGCTTTCTCCCAGTTGGCTACCATTCGTGTTTCAGGGCAAGTGCGAATTCTGCGTTGTCTTATTTTAATATTCTTAATGTCCGCCACGGATAAAAGCGTGTTTAAAGAAGAAAAGAATAACAGAAGCTTAAAAGAAAAATGAGAAAAGAAGCAACCCTTAACAAAGGAAGCCCCTGGAACGCGTGGCTATCCCAAGTGGGACTTCATCAGAGCTCAAAAAGGGACCCTACAGGAGCTCCTCCATAACAGACAATGAAAAGAACAATAAACGAGGCAGCGTTGCTATTCCATACATTGCAGGAATATTGGAAAAGCACAGGAGGATCTTTAGCCAACACAACACAACACACGGGCACTTCAAGCCCAAGAATATACAATCACAGCCCTACACCATTCCAGATAAGTTGACTGTCCATCCTCTTCCTGAAAAACTCCAGTGTGCTGGTTGTACATATTTCACGCTCACCCCTTAGCTTTGCGAATTGCTTTCCATTCTGCATTCAGATGGATTGCGTTGTCTTGTAGTGGGGGGGGGGGTGTAACCTTTGACCTCAGGGTGGCTTGTGAGCCCACCCACTCACCCCAGCAAACCTTGAATGAGGGTCTTAGAAACACCTCCTCCTTCCCCCTCCCCCCCCCGCAGGTTGTCACCAAATTTCAATTCGTCTAGCGGCAAGAGGGGGAATGATTAAATTTGCAAGGAATCGTATTCTCCACGTTGCTCTTACTGACGTGAACGCAAATGCAGCTTTTGCCCTCGTGTTTCTCCCTTGGAATGTGCCCCTCTCTGTGCCCTCGGAGAACAAGGGCACGCTTTGTCACCAAAAACGATGACGCCCCACTGGGTTAGAAGTCTCGATCTGAGCTTTTTCTTCTCAGAGCTCCAAGGACTAAATGTCAGGATTCCAAGTAACATACCCACAGCAAACAAAACTCCGAGGCAGGTAGATTCCTCAAAGAATACAGTAGTTTTATTGGATAGATCATATTATATATATATTTTAAATTTAATTTATATGCCGCCCTTCTCCGGAGACTCAGGGCGGCTTACAATGCGTTAAGCAATAGCCTTCATCCTTTTGTATATACCTGCTTAGTAGGGCTTTTGGGCCCCCCTAAGCGGTGTTCTTTTTTATACAAAGTCAGGAGTGGGGAGGGAATGGGGATTTTGCAGTTTCCTTCCCCTGGAGTAGGATGGGAATGGAGATTTTACAGTACTCCTGCCACACCCACCAAGCCATGCCCACCAAGCCAGAACCAGTACTAAAAAAAATTTGGATTTCACCACTGCCCGAATCATCCTGGTTGCTCTTTTCTGCACTTTTTAATAGTCTGGTGACCAAACGTGGATGCAGAATTCTTCGCCTTTCTCCCTCCAGCTCCAGCTCCAGCACCTCTCAGCAGCTGGCGATCCTCCACAGTGGCAGCCTTGGGTTCATCTATCACGGAATTGCCAAGTGTCCCCTCCCGGTTCTGCGCTGGCTTTTCCAGGTAAGCAGAAGTTGGCTGGCTTGCAAGCCAAGGACTGACCACTAGATGGCCCCAGTGGCCAAGGCTCAGGTGAGAAGGCGCTCCCGAGGAATGGCACCCCTTTTGCTTCGAGGTTCTGGCACAGGGGGCTTAGAACCATCTATCCCTCCCCTCTCCCTCCCTCCCTCCCTCTGGGCACTAATCAATTAGCCCGATTAATCAGCTGAAACGGTAATCAGCGGGTTTAGGAGGTGCATTTGCCTAATTGGCCAAGGCGTCAGCCTTGTGGAACAGATGCCTTTGTGGTGCAGAAGGACCCCTCGCCTTGAGAGAAGGATAATGATCTGTTGTGCCGGTGAACGGTGTTGCTCAGGCAGGACCTTACGAGAAGGAACGTTCTCCTCAATTCAAACCTTTATTGTCAGGGCACAACATATATGCAATGAGATTGCTTGAGCTCCCTCGGTGCACCCCCTCCCCAACACAATACAACTCACCGTGAAGCCAGAAAATCCCTAACCCCATAAATCGTATTAACAAAACACCCAGCCCTCTTGCACCCATGTGAACACGTTCCCCATTGCGCCAGCCCTACAAGTCCATCATACTACGTAGTGATGATGTGATTTATTTTGCATTCAGGAATCTGTCAGCCCAAGGAGAAAAACTGTTCTTTCAGCCTCTTTGTGTGGCTAGCTATGCTTCTATTTCTCCTTCCGGATGGTAGGAGGGTTAAAGAAGTGATGACCAGGGTGAGAGTCGTCCCTGAGGATTTTCCTCACTCTTCTAAGGCAGCGAATATTGTTAATAAGAATCTTCCTTAGTTCAGTTAGGAGAAACAGTGTACAAATAATGGGCAAGATCGGATAAACTAGTAATAGGGGAAAGAGTTAAAATTTCATGGGGGCATCCATATTCTTTCTCCCTCTCTTTCTCTTTCTCTAATTTATCTATTTCTCCCTTCTTTCTAACACCCTTATTTCATTCTTTCTTCCTCTCCAGGGAGGAAACTATTCTTTTGATCAATTTTTTTTAAAAAAAATTGATTTATATGCCACCCTTCTCCAAAGACTCAGGGCGGCTTACAATGCGTTAACAATAGTCTTCATACTTTTGTATATTTATACAAAGTCAGCTTATTGCCCCCACAAACTGGGTCCTCAATTTACCTACCTTAGAAAGGATGGAAGGCTGAGTCAACCTTGAGCCTGGTGAGATTCAAACTTACAGTAATTGCAGAAACTGATGTTAATCACAATGCTTTAGTCTGCTGAGCCACCAGGCAATTGTTCTCACTGTCAGAAAATTTCCTCGTAATTCTAGTTTGGATCTTTCTTTAATAAGTCAACTCCTTCTTCTCTATGATAGCCCTTCAAGTACTACGGTAGAAAGTAGGGGTGAGCTATGCTTCTGCATCTCCTTCCGGATGGTAGGAGAGTAAAGAAGGGGTGACCAGGGTGAGAGTCGTCCCTGAGGATTTTCCTCTTCTAAAGGCAGCGAGCCCTAGCGGTCTCCGCTGATTTCTAGGACAAAACTACATCTGTTGCCTTGACCAGGTTAACAGCAGCCTGGGCCAAAGATGGTGTGGTCACAGCTGAAAGAAGGCTTAAAAGGGATTAATAAACGCCCCCTCCTCTCCTCCCCACGACTGGTAAACCATTAGGAAGTAATTCAGGGGACTGCACGTATTTCTCCCAGGAGGAGAAAAATCACTGGGTTTTTTAAAAAACAGGGTTTTTAAAAAACTCCAGCCACTTCGTTTAGTGGCTGGAGTTCCAACATCACTGAAAAAAAGCAGTTTACGACCATTTTCACACGTATGACCGTTACAGCATCCCCGCGGTCACGTCATCAAAATTCAGCCGCTCGGCAACTGACCCACATTTATAACGGTCGCAGTGCCCCGTGGTCCCGTGATCTCTCTTCTGCGACCTTCCGATAAAGCCAAGTCAATGGGGAAAAGCCAGATTCACTTAACAACCGTGTGACTAACTTAAAAACTGCAGTGATTCGCTTAACAGCTGTGACGAGAAAGGTCGCAAAATGGAGCAAAATTCCCTAGACGAATGTCTCACTCAGCAACCAAAAATTTTGAGCTCAGTTGTGGCCATAAGTCAAGGACTACCTGCACGTATAAAATTGCACACTCGCCAGCCTGCCCTGAGTTTTTTTTTTGACAAGGTCCTGATCTTTCCCCTCGGCCACAGTCAATCCCCTCCCCTCCCGCTTTTTTATTCCCTGTGTAAACAAAGAGAACTCTGGAAAGACAAAACTCTTTGTCTAAAATCTCAGGTGGGAATTTTGTCAGAGAGAGACAATGTCTTGTTGCAAAAAAAAAAAAAAAAAATCGCCAAAAAATCCTCAACTGTACGAATTTTTGCTTCTGGGTTAAAGTTAAGCAAAGCCAAAATTGGCGGTTGATCACTGTTATCGCTCCGAGGAATTGAGAGCATGGAGGGGTTGAAAACAGCTTCTTGGCAATGCCTGGCTTGAAATTTTGCAAAACTTAAAAGAAGAGGTGGGAAAAGACCTTTCCCCCCCCCCTCCAAAATGGTCAGACTGCTTTGTTCAAAAGATCGGGTTTCCATTTAGAAAGGAACTCGGGGGTAGGGGAAATCATCGCGCAAATGTGACAGTGAAATGAGCTCATTCCCACCCCCAGCTCTCCCTCTCCATGTCATCATCACCCAAATCCTGGAAGAAAATTGTACCTTTAAAAACATTCTTTAGTGTGAATGATTAAGGTAGCAAATGTAGGCTCATTCAAGCAGTGGGTGAACAGTGAATCAAAAACGATTTTGCCAATTAATTTAAAAACAGACAGTTGGCGTTGAAGCCTTTGAGAACGGCAGTTTTGCTGGGGTTTACTTTGGCGGTTGGTGCATCTGTCATTTTAGTTTTAAAAGAGAATGAGCTCACTCTGTAGTGGAGGGACGCGGCCGTGAGCTCTCTTGTCTTTTCTAATTTCTTTCCCGAGAAACTGGATCCCTTTCAGTGGCTGTGGTTGTGAGCAGTCCCGAACCACAGCCCTCATCCCAGTGTCATAGCTTGACTTATGTAGGCTGAAGATTTATAACAGTCAGCCTGGAGTTAATAGTTCCCAGGGCAAGGTGCCATCAAAACCCCCACAAAAGTTATGTAAATCAAATCAAAAACACAACAAAGCAATTAAAGCCAAATTGTAGAAGAGCAGCAAATTAAAAGCAGCAGAGGTTAAAATAAGCAGCCCCAAAGAAAGCTAAAAATATTGAAGATGAATCGATGTAAAAAGCAAACCGTCAGGGCAGAAATGCGAGAACAGCTATGATGAGGAGGGGACAAAAAGCATTCGACACCATAAAGTAGGCTCGTGGGGAAGAATGCTCCAGAGTTAGGGAAGAGAGGGAGGGGGCATCTGATTGGGGAGATCAGATTCCTGAGGACCCATCTGCCGCACCTCAGCGGATTATGAGCATCCTGAGCAGGCCCTCTCACGGCACACATAGATTAGGAACAAGCCGGCAAAAGCTGCTTCTTCGAATTTTCTAGCTCTGGAGTAGAAAGGCCTTTATTGGTTAAGGCTGTGACACTGATCCTGGCTTTGCCACCATCAAAGACACTTAGTTCTACAAGCTGATTAGGTGAGATTGGTCTTTCTCAGCCCAGCACACCTGACGAGAGTTGTGGTGGAAAGAAAAAATAAGAGGAAGGAGAGCTAATGCGCAATGATGGAATGGCAGGGTATGTGTTTAACTCAGGGGTGAAAACCACCAGGTTCTGACAGGTTCTGGAGAACCGGTAACGGAAATTTTGAGTAGTTTGGAGAACCGGCAAATGCCACCTCTGGCTGGTCCCAGAATGGGGTGGGAATGGAGATTTTGCAGTATCCTTCCCCTGCCACGCCCCACCAAGCCACCCCCACAGAACCGGTAGTAAAAAAAAATTGGATTTCACCAGTGGTTTAACTCCTGAATAAATGGAAAGAAGCATGCTTGGTCTCAAACCATAGGCAAGTACTAGGACCATCAGTACTAGGACCACCTGTGAGGAAAGGAGGGATTTGCTCCTGGTTGGGTCCAGTAGAGAAGACCAATTCAGGTAGTACTTGACTTACAACAGTTCATTTAGGGCTCAATGGTGGTTGTAAGTTGAGGAGACCTATATCACAGTTTCCCCTCCCTGGTTTCCTCTTCATCCCTTGTTTACAGTATGCGTAAATATGGCGGGTCTTAATGGTGGAGATGTTCCCAAGATGTGGTTTCGATGGGCTCAGAATATGGAGGCCATTAGGAGAATTTTGTGGTATCTACTATGTCTGTTCTGCTTTCAGTGTTCAGCAACAGCTGTCTACATCTCTGGAAGTGAGCAATAAAGCTGCATGCACTTCCAAAATGAGCAAGGTCCCCACAACAAAAATCTGAGATCTCACACAATCATAATCATATGAACGATGAACGGTTGCATGTAGTCTAGTGAAGAGAAGGACCAGGGGAGACAGGATAGCCATCTTCCAATATTTGAGGGGCTTCCACAGAGAGGAGGAAGGGGGTCAAGCTATTTTCCAAGGCACCCGAAGGCCAAACAAGGAATAATGGATGGAAACAGATCAAGGAGAGATTCAACCTGGAAATAAGGAGGAATTTTCTGACAGTGAGAACAATCAACCGATGGAACAGAAGTGGCCTTCAGAAGTTGTGGGAGCTTCATCCCTGGAAGCTTTCAAGAAGAGACTGGACTGCCATCGGCCAGAAACAGTGTAGGGTCTCCAGTTTGAGTGGGGGGTTGGACTAGATGATCTACAAGGTCCCTTCCAACTCTGTTAATCTGTTAAACCTCTTGGCTCAGGTGGAGGCCCTACAATTCCCTCAGATAGGGTCTGCAATTTGGGAGTCCTCCTGGATTCTCGACTGTCCTTAGAGGATCATTTGACAGCTGTGACCAGGGGGGCTTTCACACAGGTATGCCTGGTGCACCAGTTGCGCCCTTTCCTAGACTGGGATGCCCTCGCCACGGTCACTCACACCCTTGTTACTTCTCGGTTGGATTACTGCAACACCCTCTATATGGGGCTGCCCTTGGGACTATCTGAGACCTCAGATAGTCCAGAATGCGACCGCACGGGTTGTTACGGGAGCTTCTCACTACTCCCGTGTAACACCTGGCTGCCGGTGGTTCTCTGGGTTCGTTTCAAGGTGCTGGTGCTTACCTATAGAGCCCTACATGGCTTAGGCCCGGGGTACTTGCAGGACCATCTCCTGCCCTCCTCCCATCGTCCCGTGCACTCTCACAGAGCGGGCTTCCTCAGGGTGCCGTCAGCCAAACAATGTCGGCTGGCGACCCCCAGGGGGAGAGCGTTCTCTGTGGGAGTGCCGACCCTCTGGAATGATTTGCCCACCGAGCTTAGGACAGCCCCCAACCTCCTCTCCTTTCGCTGCGAGCTGAAGATGTGGCTTTTTCGTCAAACGGACTGACCCATTGAGGGGGTTTCACACTGTAATAATTTTAATCAATTTTAATGGGATTTTAACTGTTTTGTAAACCGCCCTGAGTCCTTCGGGAGAAGGACGGCATATAAATCACAATAATAAATAAATAAATAAATAATAAATAAAGACATCTACACTTGATCACCGCTCAAGGACAGAATTCATTTCAACCGTGGCGTAGCAACTCCTTCCCTTGGTGTTGAGTAAGTTCAGCTGAGAAGAGACAGGGATAATTGTGCTAACCTGTATTTCTTTTTGTTTCTCATTAAAGAAGCTACCCTAACCCTAACCTTCCATTCCCAAACTGTTTGATGCTTTAGTGCAAGGGTCTCCAACCTTGGCAATTTTAAGACTTGTGGGCTTCAACTCCCAGAATTCTTTAGTGGCTGAGGAATTCTGGGAGTTGCAATCCACGAGTCTCAAAGTTGCCAAGGTTGGAGACCCCTGCTTTAGTGCAACCTCTATAGCGGCTCCATCATTTTTTATTTTTTAACCTGAGCCGTTGAGTCCCTTTGTCAATGTGGATCCACAAACTTCGTTTCCACCGGCTTTTTTGAGTTGTCTTTTAAAACCGTTTAAAGATGCTCAACACGTTAGCGAATTCCTGAAGTTCCACTTACCCAAAAAGAGCTTCTCCCTTATGACTCTTTATTGGAGCCTAATATTTTGAGATAAGTGGTGCAGGCACCACTCTGGGCTTTCGAAAGACCATAAAGTGTTTGGGGCTGGTGGGAATTTTGAAAGCATGGCGTCAGTACCTCATAAAATGGCTGCCGGAGGCGGGGGCTCGCCTATTGCAGAATGGCTGCTCTGTGTGTGGGGGACGACGACTCAGCCCCCCATTCCAGATGGGCGAGCTGTTTGATGGCTCCCTGTCACCCCCGAACTCACCCTGCCATCTGTCCGATTATCTTTGTTATGGTTTTTCTTTTGTTGTTATTGTTGTTCGTTCCTTCGGATCAAGCGGGCACCTTTCCTAACAAGGTGTCTGAATTGCAGCTCCTCTTGTTTATTTGTTTTTTTAAAAATTTTAATGTTTGTGGACCTCTCCGGGACCTTAGGTGAAAATAACAATGATGTTAGAAGGAGAGCATTTGCTTTAGTGCATGTCAGCTCCTAATTAAAAGAGGGAGAGAGAGAGAGAGAAAGTTTCTTGGCAGCAATTCAGAAGTGGATTGCAAAAATAAAGGTTGTTTATGATTTAGAGGGAGAGGGAGTTCGGGGAACATCAAAGGAAAACATCCAGAGGAGCCGTAATACAAAAAAGATGCTGACAAACCCTAGGAAGAGGGCAGAGAAGAGCAACAAAGACGATAAAGGGGCCTGGAGGCTAAACCGTGCTGATGAGTGATTGACTAACAGGGAGTCCTTGAATTACGGCCACGATCGAGCCCAAAGTTTATGTTGCTAAGCGAAGCATTTCTCAACTGAGTTTTGCCCCATTTTACGCCTTTTCCCATCCAGCATTGGAAGCGGGCGGCTTTCACTTACCTTTACTACCGGTTTGCAACGGGAGCTTCTGTGCATGCATAGATCGTCCATGATGACGTCCGGCCAGGTGGGCGGAGCTTCCTGCCGCCATTACTACCAGTTTGCAAGAACTGGACCAAACCAGGAGCAACCCACCACTTATGGGGAAGTCCACAAAAGGTGATCCCACGACCCCAGGACACTGCAACCATCATAAAGATGGCTGGCTGGGGGAATTCTGGAAGTTGAAGTCCACAAGGTTGCCAAGGTTGGTCATCCCTTGTCAGCAGAAGGAGCCTGCAGTACTGCACTCTAACCACTGCGCCACCGCGGCTCTTCACCATAATTGGATTCATCCCCATGGAGCTAGATCTGCAACGCTGCTTTCTCCATCATCTTACCCACTCAGTGAAATATTTGACACTGGCCGATCATTACCGAGATCTTATATAGATCAAGGGAGGACCTTTTCACTCCAGCTGCCTCCTTTAAGCATGCAGTAGAACGTTCTGCACCCAAGGAGACATTCATCACTTCCCTGTAAACTTGGGGCTAGTCCTCTCCTAATCGATACAATTAGCCGTGGAAGGGCAACGGTTGAATAAGCCGGTGATGGCTCCCATCTTTCCGCTGGCTATTTCCCACATCTCGAAGATCTACTGTATAAGCTGAAAAGAATCCACACGAAGAAGACGAGCAGTTGCCAAGGTTACCTCGCTTTGACCCGCCCGCTGTTGGGAGTCCAGGTCAAGACAAATCCGATGGACCTGGTCTTGCAGAGAAGAATGAAAATTGCTCCCAGCAAGACCGTCGATGGTTCCACCTTCCTTTCTCCATCATCATTATGGAGAAAACGCCACACAGAAAAGCTTCAGAAAAGCTTTGCCAGCCTGTTGTGTGTAGGTGCAACGGCGGAAGAGAGGCGTAAGCGGCATCTGCTCGCTACAGATTAGGATTTTAAATGGGCCTTGAAAAGGGCCCCAATTCCTCATTCCCACCTGATCCATACATAGAGCCCCTCCTCTTCTTACGCTCCTGCTCTGCTTCCTGGCAAGGCAAAGAGCCAGTGTAATGCTGCTTGAGGGGCTTAGGCAGGGGTGAAATGCTACCAGTTCGAACCGGCAGCGGGTGGTTCAAGAACCGGTAGCGATGGCAGCGCGAGGCTCCGCCCACCCGCCCAGTCGTCGTTACTTCCTGGTTTTAACCAGGAAGTAACCTGTTTTTTACCCTCTGTGCATGCGCAGAAGGGTTTGCGCATGCGCAAAGGATGCCCGGGTGAGGGGCGTGGGCGCTTCCGAACCGGTAGGGAAGGTAAGTAGATTTCACCCCTGGGTTTAGGGACAACCTTTCTCAATCCTCTGGTTTAGTCCTCTCTTCTAAGGCTTTGCTGATAGACCAGGGGTGTCAAACTCGATTTCATGGAGGGCCCATCAGTGTTGTGTTTGACCTCAAGAGGGGGGCAGGGAGGCGTGGCCGGGATGGGCGTGGCCAGTCAGCTGTCACTAGTATCGGGGACGCCTGTGGTGACCCGAGCGCTCTGCCAGCGAAAACAGGCTCTTGAGCTCCGTTTCCGGCTGTGATGGCCTCCTTCAACGCTGCAACAGCGAAGGACCGACCTGCGGTGCCTCTGCCAGCGAAAACGATAGACCAATTGGGAAGTCCCTTAGTATGCTGTCTAGATTTGCCATAGGAGCTCCCCAGGAGCAAACGTCTTTTAATTTTCTAGGTTTTTCTTGGAAGTTTCTTGCTGCAGTCTCCATCTGCGTCGATCTTGGAACCCAGGAAAATAAAATCTGTCACTGCCTCCATTTCTTCCCCATCTATTTGCCAGGAATCGAGAGGGCTGGGTGCCATGATTTAAGAGAAGGCGATGCTTTCCTCCCAAACCCCCAGAAACCCTCCAGAAGTCTTTTTGCAAGAGTGGCCCTCTTTTTCAACTGACTTGGCCGCAGCAGCTCTTTTGTGTGATCATTTTAACAGTAACGAAGTTGGAAGGGATCTTGGAGGTCATCTAGTCCAGGGGTCAGCAACCTTAAACACTCAAAGGTCCTAACCGGAAGCCCCCATTCAATTCTGGAGCCGACCGGAAGTCCCGTTCCCCCACCATAGAGTCTCCTTCTAGCACGGCATCCTTTTTCCTCTACCTGTCCTAACCGAAAGTCCTATCAATTGTGGAGCCGATCAACAACAGGGAGCCGCAGTAGAGGGATGAAAGAGCCGCATGCGGCTCCAGAGCTGCAGGTTGCTGATCCTTCATCTAGTCCAACCCCCTGCTCACGCAGGAGACCTATACTAGGGATTCGAACCGCTGAACTGCCAACCTTTCTGATGGACAAGTCAGCGTCTTAGCCCCTGAGCCACCGAGCCAGGCTTTTTTGGTGTCCGGGAAGATGCCTTTGTGTGCGCTGAAGAGGGGGGAACAGCCCAGGTAGTCACTTGAAAAACCTGGAAGTGCTTCTGCGCACAGGGTAATTGTGAAGCAGCGGCTGTTTTCGGACAAACATCCCCCCATGCCTTCTGAGCTGGGAGGGATGCTCTTTTTCCTTAGCCATTGAATTTGCTCTTGGCCTCCTCCGGTGCTCTCGCTCTCTACTCGGCTTGTTGCTATTGTACATAATATAATGCATTTGGGCAAAGGAGCTTTTTAAGTTTCCGAGTGTGGGTGTGATTTATAGAGCTGCTGGTGGGGGTTCATACATCTTAATCCAGCAGGGGCTTCCGCCGATCTTGTTTCACCTCCACAACTCCAGGCAGCAGAGTCGAAATCCATGCATTAAGACTACTCAATCTTCCTGACTTCAAAAGATGCCAGAGGAGTTGGTTTCTCCAGCAGATCGGGGCAAAAAAGCTGGAAGGTGGCAGTGGATCCATTATGGGGAGAGTCAGGAAGCGGATCCCGCCCACCAGCCCGTCTGACGCCAGAAGGCCAGTCTAGAAATTGGGAGGGCTCCTTGCTGTGCAAGCTCTACCTGCTGGCTTGGAAGAGTGAGGCTGATGTGGCCCCAGAGAATAAGATAGGGGAAATCTCACGTTGTAAAAGGCTCGTTGTATGGAAGGTGTGGTCCACCAACCTCTGAAGTCCATTGAACGCAAGGATAGATTATCGTGGTGGTACAAATGTTGTCATTTTGAGCCATTTGCATCGTTTGCAGGATGGCATGATGCAAATCACAAAAGGGAAGGGAAGGAAGGGAGGAGAAACGAGAAAAAGCAAAAGAGGAGAAAAGTGGGAGGAAGGAGAAAGGAGAAAGGGAAGGAAGGAAAGGAGAAGTGGGAGGGAGGAAAGGAAGGAAGGGGAAATGGAAAGGAGGAAAGAAAGAGGAAGGGAAAGAAGGGAGGAAAGAAGAAGAAAAGCAGAAGGGAGGGAAGGAAGGAAGGAAACAAAGGGGAGGAAAGGAGAAAGGGAAGAAAGGAAAGAAGGAGAAAAGGGAAGGAGGGAGGAAAGGAGAAAGGGAAAGGAGGAAAGAAGGGAGGGAAGGAAGGAGAACACAAAGGAGAAAAGCTGGAGAGAGAGAGGAAGGAAGGAGAAAGGGAAGAAGGAAACAAGAAAGGGAAGGGAAGGAGAAAGGGAAGAAAGAAAGAAGGGGAAAAGAGGGAGGAAGGAAGGAGAGGAAAGGGAAGAAGGAGAAAGGAAGAGAGGGAAAGAAGAAGGGGAAGGAAGGAAAGAAAAAGGGAGACAGAGGAAAGGAAGGAAGGAGGAAAGAGGAAAGGGGGAAAGGAAAGAGAAAAGGGAGAAAGCAAAGAAGGAGAAAGAGAAGGCAGGAAGGAGGAAGGAAGGAGGTTGTCAGATGAGGAATGGAATCAGAAGTCAGAAGCTCTTTTGGCTGCAGGCACTGATAACCAGAAACACAGCTCAGCAAATTTTCCGCGAAAAGTTTCCCAACGTGAAGCAGGTTTGGCAGATTGAAAGTTGTAAAATGCTTGCTTCTCAATTAAAACATTGTGAAGCTGGAAATAGTTGCAGCTGTTTTTGCACCCCCCCCCCCTCTCCCCGCAGTATCTAAAATTCCCACGAAGCGTTAGTAAATCCAGGATCCAGTATTCCCATAAAGTAGCATTTTCGGTCGAGCGGTGAAGGGATCAGGCTGAAAATCAGGAGACAGGTGAGTTCTAGTTGCCTCAGGCACGGAAAAAAAAACCTGGGTGACCTCGGGACCATCACTCTCTCAGCCCAACTAGCCTTGCAGGGTTATTGTTGTGGGGGAAACGAGCAAGAAGGAGCATTAGGGATGTTTGCCGCCTCGAGTTATTTATAAAAATAATAAAGGAGGGATGAAAAAAATAAATAAATCTAAAATAGGAGTTCTTTTTTTTTTCCTCCACACATCAAAGCTTTTTAATTGCTTTGGATCCAAACTGCATACAATAGGCTGGATTTTATTTTTAATCACATCAAATAGCGCTGCCTAAATATTTGGGCAGTCAGTGCTTGAGATGAGTATGTTAATTTGAAGCCGCCTCATTTGCATAGGCAAATTTCCCAGAAAAATGTTGCAATTCAGAATTCTCCAGACTGTAGCTCAATCAGGATGCGCAATAAGGGATACTGAGCATTTGAGCCTTTTGCTATTAACAGAATAAGGTCTTCTAATTTCTAATCCAACCTCCCCTTTCTATAAGTCTCTATAAGATGACTTAGAGATCATCTAGTCCAGCCCCCCACCCAAGCAGAAGACCCTACACCGTTTCTGACCGATGCCAGTCCAGTCTCTTCTTGAAAGCCTCCAGTGATGAAGCTCCCACAACTTCCGAAGGCAACTTCTGTTCCTTCTGTGGTTGATTGCTCTCACTGTCAGAAAATTCCTCCTTATTTCCAGGTTGAATCTCTCCTTGTTCAGTTTCCATCCATTATTCCTTGTCTGGCCTTCAGGTGCCTTGGAAAACAGGTGGACCCCCTCCTCACTGTGGCAGCCCCTCAAATATTGGAAGATGCTATCATGTCTCCCCTGGTCCTTTTCTTCACTAGACTAGCCAGGCCCAGTTCCTGCAACCGTTCTTCATATGTTTTACTCTCCAGTCCCCTAATCATCTTGGTTGCTCTTCTCTGCACTTTTTCTAGACTCTCAACATCGTTTTAATAGTGTGGTTGAATCTCTCCTTGTTCAGTTTCTATCCATTATTCCTTGTCTGGTCTTCGGGTGCTTTGGAAAACACCCCTTTTTTGTGGCAGCCCCTGCGATATTGGAAGACTGCTATCATGTCTCCCCTAGTCCTTCTTTTCATTAAACTGGACCTACCCAGTTCCTTCAACCATTCTTCATATGTTTTATTTTCTAGTCCCCTAATCCTCTTGGTTGCTCTTCTCTGCACTCTTTCTAGAGTCTCCACATCTTTTTTACATCGTGGCAACCAAAACTGAATGCAGTATTCAAAGTGTGGCCTTACCAAGGCATGATAAAGTGGTATTAACACTTCACGTGATCTTGCCGTGATTGAGCAAAGCTCTTTCTCATAGCAGAAGGAGCCCAGGCTGGAAATCCTTCAGGGGTTTTTGCAGCAGAAACACCTATCACCTTTGGGTGAACAATAAAACCAGCCTCTCTGGAAAGGAAATTATTTAGGGGGCTGCGTGGGGGCTTAGGGCAGAGGAAGGGCTGAGGTCAGAATTCTACATTCCCCCTCCTTAAAACGTGTCCACGCTTACAGGCCCTTGCCCTTCCGTCCTGGGATAGGAAAATAAATAATAGAAGCAAAAAATAATGAGCATAGCATTTGGGTCTGTCTTTTTCTTTTCCTGAACCACAGGTGCCCAGCTCTTAACGGCTGCAGAATTCAAAACAGCCAGCAAAAATAATGTCCCCTCCCCCCGCATAGAGCCAAATATAAGAATGCAAGTCAATATCCAAGCAAACACTATGATCCCATAGGATTGTCCCACCCAGCTGTGGAGCTTAACCTTGTCAGGCCTTGGAGTTAGGCAAAGTCAGGAAACAGGAGTTGTTAGGAAATCCTGCAAGTATTTTAATCCGGTTAGGGCAGCCTTTTTTTGACCTTGGCAACTTTTAAGAGGTGTGGGCTTCAACTCCCAGAATTGACCCGCTGGCTGGGGAATTCTGGGAGGTGACATCCGCACCTCTCAGAGTTGCCAAAGTTGAGAAATACTTGGGTACTAGCTGGGCGCCCGTGCTTCGCTACAAAAGTATGTGATCGGGCGTGAGAAATAGACACTTAAAGCCTGAAATTTAATGTAGAATGCGTAACTCCGTAGCATCAGGGTGTGTTAATCTAAGGCAACTGGCAATTGGAACAGAGAGGGAGTGGGAGTAGAATGTCCCACCCTGCATGCCTGATGAGTCACACGCTGGCCACGCCCACACACATGATTTAGTGAAGGGGTAGCATCTAAGGGGTAGCATACAAGGCAACTGGCAGTTGGAACAGAGTTCTTTTCAAGTGAGGAGGGGGAGTAGAATGTCTAACTCCATCAGAGTGTGTGAATATAATACTGTATATGAAATAATAATGATCTGATGGTCATTTTGAAAAATCCTTTCTTAGCGAGCACCTAGAAGCCAAGAGGAACATACGTGCCAAATTTCAAGTTTGTAGGATATATGGTTCTGGAGATTTTGTGATGATGCGTGAATGGTTTTCTCTTTTATATATATAGAAGATTGTAGCACAATCTTGACGGTCTATCAGAACTACTCTACACTTCAATGTGTACCTTATCCAATCAAGGTGGGGTTGTTTTGAGTTTCTTTCTCACCCTTTCATCTTTCCCAGGAACTAGATAACTTTTGGGTAACTTTCCTTGGCCTTCTCTAGATTGCCCTTCCCCCTTTCTATCACACTTCTCGCTTTCCTCATCTCTAGGGAGATTCTCAAGGCCTTCCCTTGCCCCACAGAAAGAAGGCCCTAGAGCGTCCAAAGGGGGGTCAACAATGAAGCCAAAATCCACAGCATGCTTCTGATGTGGGAAGGTTGCAAAGTGCCACCTCATCTCACCATAGAAATGAGGACTTATAAGTGAATTTAAATGTGGTTGAATTGTCCTTTCCCTGCAACTCCAGGGGGAATTCTGTAAAACGCTGGAAAAGGGCCGTAAGAAGCTGTTATTTCAAGAAAAAATCACATTCCGCATTCTCGTTCCGTTGTTCTTAGCGTTCTGTATTCAGAGAAGCGTTTCCAGGGGAAAGGAAGCCCTCGGTGGACTTTCCCTGGAGCAGCAGTCTGACTTTGGGTCATTCCAGAAATGATCATTTTTAAAAACGATTCTATACAAAAGTTGCTTTTTTGGGGAAGTGAGGAAGGCAGGGTCCTGACCTCCTGCATTATTTCCACTCCAGACCAAGGCCCCACGTTCCCTTTTGCACTAATCCTCTACCAGAAATACTACAGGTGTGCAATTGGTAGAGTAGTCTGAAGAGGGTCTCCTTTTTTGAATTTTTTGGAGAGGTGTTCTAATTAATTTGGGGAGGGGGAGAGAACTGTGATTTTTCTGGGACAGGGAAGAGGAGCTTGAGGAGCCTTGGTGGAGCAGCGGACTAAAGCACTGTTAAATAGCACTTAGTTGCTAGATGCCTGCAATTACTGCAAGTTTGAATCTCATGAGGCTCAAGGTTGACTCAGCCTTCTATCCTTCCGAGGTACAGTAGGTAAAATGAGGACCTGGATTGTGGGAGCAATAAGCTGACTTTGTATTAAAAAAAACACCGCTGGGGGTGGGGGTGGGCAAAGCCCTACTAAGCAGGTATATACAAAAGTATGAAGGCTATTGCTTAGTGCATTGTAAGCCGCCCTGAGTCTCCGGAGAAGGGTGGCATATAAATCGAACCAATAAATAATAAATAAGTAAATAAATAAGTAAATAAATAAATAGGTAAATAAATAAATAAGAGGGGAGCTTTGTGAACCATCGTTGTTGTTAGTTACAAAGTTGTGTCTGACCAATCGCAACCCCATGGACAACATTCCTCCAGGCCTTCCTGTCCTCTACCATCCCCCGGAGTCCATTTAAGATCATGTCTACTGCTTCAGTATCTCCATCCAGCCACCTCGTTTTCTGCTGTTCGTTTCTTCTTCTGTCCTCAATCTTTTCCAGCATTGGGCTCTTCTCTAGTCAGTCTTTCCTTGTCATGAGGTGGCCAAAGTATTGACTTCAGGATCTGGCCTTCTAAAGAGCAGTCATGGTTGATCTCCTCTAGGACTCATTGGTTAGATCACCTTGCAGTCCAAGGGACTCGCAGGAGTCTTCTCCAGCACCTGAGTTCAAAGGCCTCAATTCTTTGGCTCTCAGCCTTCCTTATGCTCCAACTTTCACAGCCATACATTGCAACTGGGAACACCATTGCCTTGACTATATGCACTTTTGAACCATCATTGTCTGTAGGCAAGAGAAGGAAAGAAAACTGTTGAGTAAAATGTGAAGTCTAACTTCTTGATTTCTCCTCTTTTCTGGGAGGCAGGAGCCAAACGGTGTGGAAGTTACCGGGCTTGATCCTTGATAGCATTGATTTATATCTTCCCCCTACTCCTTGTAAACTATTTTTCCACTCAAAATCCTCCCTTTGCCCTGGACCTCTGGAGAAGATATGGTGAACAGAAGATGATTCCGCAAAAGTGGAACAAATAATAATTAAAAAATGAAGGAGCCAGTGGGTAGACTCTTCCATAGAACCATAGAATCAAGTTTGCAAACCTCACTTTTTAATGATCTACTTCACTTGCTAATCACTTTCATTAGAAGCCTCTCTTTTTAATCACTTTCAGAAATTTAACCATCTTAAAACTGTTGGAAACCTTCAGAACGACTGGTTTGAAATGTCTTCATTGGATGAGTTCATCTTCAACTCTGAACAAAAGAAAAAATAATTATAAGCTTAGGAACGAAAGAATTTGAAAAACACAGCAAAAAGCTAAACAAGATTTTTATCTAGGAATGTTATGAATGGATTAAGGATCAAGATAAATTTGGAACGTTGACTTTTACTATAATGTTTTGGAATTAACTAGTAAAAAATTCTCATGGGAAACAGAGGTATTTTGGTTATTCTGGCTTTTTCAAGTTATGACAAAAGATCAGACGAGGACTTTAGGAAACTGGACACTAGAGGGAACTAAAGATTTGAAGCAGATGCGAAGAAGAAAGAAGATACAAGCCCCTTCTTGATATCAGCTAATACCTGGATTTTATATCACAAAACATTATAACATTGGAAATATTAAAGGAGATCTTTGAAGAATGGAGCCAGAAATTAATACCTATCATATCAACTCAATCAGTGATGTCTACTTCTATGAAAACACTATGTTTAAAATATGTTAATGGAGGTATGACAGGAGTGGCATGGTGGCCTAGTGGTGAAGACACTCGCCTCCCACTTGGAAGGTTGAGAGTTCAATCCTTGGTAGTGGCAGATATTTCTCTCTCTGTGCGTGAAGAGAAAATATCTGCTGTGAACTCTGCGTAGGCATCAGGAACGGCATCCGGCTAGTAAATGCTCAGCTCCATGCAGTTGTTCCAACTCCACCCCGAAGCAAGGGATTGCAGGATTGTTTTTAAAAAAAGAAATGGAGGTATGACAGATTTTGAATACATTTTATCTGAAAAGATAAAAAAATAGAGAATGACGGGCCAAGAGAATGCTTTGGAAAAGGATAAAACTGGATATACAGTTTTAAAAATTAAAAGGGAAATATGAATGACAAACCCGGAGAATTATCTGAAAAAAATGTGTCCTTATACTGGATCTCCAAAAGAAGCTTATTAAATTCTTGGAAGAAATCTGTGCAATGGGATAAAGAAAAATTGAAGGGAAATCTACTCTGATGACAATTGTATTAAAGATTACAAGAAATAAGAGGAAGAAATATAAAGTTGGTTTCTGTAATCAAAATTAAAATAAGGCCGTATTGTTTAGCAATGGAAATTCTGGTGCCAATTGCCATTGTAAAATGAGGACTTAACTGTAGAATGCTTGATTTTCACATTAAAAAAATCAAAAGAACCCGCCTGACAGCTGCCAGGTGGATGATGGTTGTTCTTTATTATTTCCCAAAGCTCTAAAATATTTCAAGCTCCATTTGAAGGCCTGAGATGACATGAATGCCAATGAGGATTCGAGATCTCTCTGTCCAGGAAATACGAATAAGACTTTGCTTGCCTTTCTTCCTATTGTAACGTTTGAGCTGATTTATCCCAACCATCAACCCTTGAATATAATTATATCCATTCCCCCATTTTTAAGAAAGATGAGAATATTGCTGAGCATGCCCAGAGTGTCTTGGTCTTTTTTCACACACGCCGACAAATGGCATTGTGAAAACACTAAGCACTGTGTTGTGACATAAGCCCAAGTAGTTACAGTCCTAACAAACATATTTTATTAGAATAGCTGAGAATTACTTCATTCTCAGCTTAATCCAAAACAAATTCTTCATAAACAGTCCTTCGGCCTTATCACCAACCTTTGTCTTCTTTGGCACCCTGCCAAAGGCTTTTGTTGGCAAAAGTTCAGACAGGAAAGAAATGTAGCAAGACAAGAAACAAATGTAGCAACGTTGCTTTCCTACAAAGATCCCAAGAGTTGTGGCTGCTCTTTTAAGCCTTCTATGAGGGGCCAATCATCTCCTGGCCTTACTCCTGAGTCATCCTCTTTGCTGTAGCTGCTCTTGCCTTCTGGCAGCTCTTCTCATACATGCACAAGGAACAGGCTCCTCCTATTCCTCTGCCTCTCTGCTATCCGCCTCTGGAGGCTCCAGAGTCAACGCATTGCTCCCAGATGGCCCTGGCCCCAACTCTGCCTCCGACGCAGAGCCCTCGTCCAGATCTTCCCCAGACTCCAGGACTGGCCCATTGTCCTCCCCAGCCTCCTCACTGTCCGACTCTGCTGCCAGCTCCACAGGCTGCTGGCGGACCACAACACACTGCTAACAAAATGGTTGAAGGCTTTCTAGAAGCCTTTCGCCAAACGACCCATCGATAGACACATAGACATAAACAACATCTACATACTGCTCAACAGAGGCAATCGACAAGCCAAAAAGGGAACAAACAGACCCAAACACCCCTCGACCAGAAATCGGCATCCAGATAAGCATACTCCAAGACCAGGAGTTCGATCCTAACTGGCTCAAGGTTGACTCAGCCTTCCATCCTTCCAAGGTTGTTAAAATGAGGACCCAGATTGTTGGGGGCCATAGGTTGAGTCTGTAAAACTCTTAGAGAGGGCTGTAAAGCACTGTGAATCGGTATATAAGTCTAAGTGCTGTTGCTAATCAAGAAGTAAACAATACCCCAATCAAGGAACTGTCAAACAAGCTAACAGTAAAAGGCCAAACAAGCAACCAAGCTCAGAGAGCACCCAGGATTCTTCCTTTCAACCCTGAGCAACCAATATTCATTGAGAACACAATTGTTTCTGGAAATTGGCACCTTAGCTGAATAGATCCGATGACAGGATACTGTTTTGCTGTCCACTTGGAAGATGGATGAACTGAACTCTCGTAGTTCGGTGATTCGGGGGTTGCAAGACTGAAAGCCCCAGAACAAGTGAAGGTTGATGTGTGCCTGTGAGGTGATGATCAGCAAGCAAGAACTCATATATTTTGTTCCTGTGGCGCAGGCAGATGATAGACTAGGAGAAGAAAAATCAACAATCCAAGAAAAACTAGACGAAGGAGAAGGCCCTGGGAAGGATAATATGGACGGAGTCGAAAGAAATGATGATGAAAGACAGTTCGGAGTGGTGAGCATTTCTTCATCCGGTGACTTGGCTCTATGCCCTGGACTAACTAATCTGGTTTGCTTCATAGCTGGTCCCGGAAAATATTCCCTTTGTCATTGAAATTGCTGCAAATGATCCCACAACATGGCTGTTTCAAGACAGAACAATAAAACCCTTTCACATCTGTGAGTGAGAAGGAACTTCACTTCTTTAGAGACAGACCCAAAACAGAGAGAGAATGGAGTTCTAGACTACCGGAAAAGGCAGTCCAACCTCTTGCATCTGACATAAAATAATCTAGAAGAATGCGTATTAATTAATTAATTTATCTAGTGTATGGTTTCTACAGAGGTCATGCAATCACTGATGTACAAATTTAGTGTAAAGAAAGTGTCAATATATATATATATATATATATATATACACATACACATACACATACACATACACATACACATACACATACACATACACATACATATACATATACATATATATATACATATACATATACGTAGGTCTTTGGTTATTCGCGTCTTCTCCCGCTTAAAATTGGAAGTGTCTTGGTGACGTTTCGACGAAGTCTCATTCGTCATCTTCAGGCTGGTGTTTTCGGCTTCGTGCTTCTAGGAGCAATTCTCTATCTATCTATCTATCTATCTCCATCCATCTACCCAAACAGCTAGCCAGCTATGCATCTACCTACCTACCTACCTACCTACCTACCTACCTATCCATCCATCCATCCACCCACTCACCCACCCAGCCATGCATCTACCTACCTACCTATTTTATCTATCTATCTACCTGTCTACCTACCTACCTGTCTACCTACCTACCTATAAGATATGCAGACAATACTGGAGATAATAAATTAAGATAAAACCATGATAAAATCACCATATTACGGTGCCATGAAGTCACAACAAGATAGGTCTTATAATTCGATATCTAAGGAAGCTAACAGCGCCTACATTTTGATCACATGATTGGAGATGCGGTAATGGTTGTAAGTACGAACACTAGTCGTAAATCCCTTTTTCCAGTAACTTTGAGAGTTTGCTAAGCAAATGACTGTAAGTCAAGGATTGCCTGTATCCAGGTCAGAAAGCCATAACATGGACAGAATGTCCTGAAACTTACTTTGGGCCAGCAAAGGAGTGGGACAAAGCTTAAACAAGCTCCCTGCATTTATTCAAGTTATATGTGGGATATATATGGAAGGACGCTGGGTTGAGATCAAGTGAGGGTCGTTGTAAAGTTGGAGGAAGAAACATCAATAACCTGTTCTAGGCTGGCGGCATTACTCTACTAACTGAAAAATGCAAGTCGTTTGCAAGATCTGGTAATAAAAGTCGAAAGAGCACCGTGGGAAAAAATGGAGCTAACCATTAAATATATGGAAGGCCTGATTGATATCAGCAGGTACAGCAACCCACCTTAGAACTGACAATGAAGATACCAGAGCTTGGAAAGCTTCTGTCTTTTAGGATCAAATATCAGGAGTAAAAAGAACCAGCAGTCAAAAATGTGCTGCGGAGTATAATGACTATTTTTCATTGGAAAGTAAGAATGAAAACCTTGGAAAAGATCAGATGTCACAGCCAGTCTCTCTCTCTCTCTGTCTCTCTCTCTCTCTCTCTCTCTCTCTCTCTCTCTCTCTCGGCTGCAATTATTTTTCCCTGGGACATTTAATGGAGGTGAAAGTTGGGCTTTGGAGAACCGAGATAGATGCTTTTGAACGAAGGTGATGGTGCTGAAGACTCCGGAGAATACCATGGACCAGAAGGGGACAATTGTGTTGTGGCCCGCCAGACTTGGATGATGAGGAGGTTGGGGAGGAACTTGGGCCTGTCCTGGAGTCTTGGGAAGGTTCTGATGGATGCTCTGTGTTGGAAGCAGAGAGAGAGCCAGGGCCGTTCAACATTTCCCAGCTGCCTTCTGAGTCGGAGATAAGTGGGGAAGAAGAACAGCTGGGGCCTGTTCCAGATGCGCGCATGTGCAGATCCTGACAAGGAGAGGAGAACAATTGAGTTTTAGGAGCCGACTCAGAAAGAAAGGCACACCTGGACGCTGAATGGCCCCTCCCTGACTGGGGAATAAATAGAAGCTAAAGTGGAGTGGCATCCGGATTTATTCATCATGATTTGTGTCACTGAGCCTGCTTGAGAGAGTTCGATTTACAGCTTTGTGGCTGAAAGCTCTTGGCCTGGCAATTATCCCATTACTGATAAAGTCTGTACTTCAGTTAACCCTTGGAAGGATTACTGCCTGGACTTTTCTGTGTGGGAATGCCATGAATTCCCAGTATCTAAATAAAGAGGGATTTTTGGGACAAGGAATTCTGTTTCTTGGTTCTGCTAAGGTGTTGTGACCCAGGCCCAAGTAGGTAGTAATCAACGCAAACAGTTCCAAAACAAACAGACTTCGTTAGAACAGCTGAGAATTAACTCATTCTCAGCATAGTCCAAAGTAAATTAAAACAAACTCTTCATAACACCAATTCTTCAGTCTAATCACCAACCTTGGTATAATTAGGCAAACTGCCAAAGGCTTTTCTTGGCAAAAGTTCAGAAGCAGAAGACGCTGACAAGAAATAAATACAGTGAAACAAGAAGCAATTCTCTCAACGTTGTTTTCCGACAAAGAGCCCAAGAGCCGTTGCTGGTCTTTTAAGCCTTATGGGAGAGGCCAATCATCTCATGGCCCTACTCCCGAGTTGTCCTCTCTGCTTTATCTGCTCCTGCCTTCTGGCAGCTCTTCTCATACGTGCACTAGGAACAGGCTCCTCCTATTTCTCTGCCTCTCTACTGTCAGCCACTGGAGGCTCCGGAATCTGCACCTCACTCCCTGATGGCCCTGGCCCCATCTCTGCCTCCGACGCAGAGTCCTCATCTGGGCCTTCCCCGGCCTCCAGGACTGGCCCCTGTTCTTCCTCAGCCTCATCACTGTCTGACTCCACTGCCAGCTCTGCAGGCTGCTGACGGACCACAACACTGAGTTTGGAAAGCTTGATGCCATTCCAACTCTTCGGTCAAGATTCCATGAATGGCAGCCTCCTTTGAAAATGTTTGGTTGGGTTTTTTTCAAATCCCAATCAATCATCTTCTTTTAATGATCCCATAAACCCTAGCAGGGTGGAGTCTGGGAAATCGATGTCCCCTGTACCTCCCACCAGCAGGTGCGCCAGAAGCGGGACTAAATTGTCCAGTGGGGAGTTGGAATCGGCTGTGGAGATTTATGCCGTGGCGCCTCTCCCACGACCGAACAACGTGGGAGAAGCGGCAGTGTAGTACTGGTGGCAGTATAGCATTGGGAGAGACCCAGCCATGGATGAAGACCTTGCTGGCATGGTTAAGTGTCCGTGGAAAGCCAGTCAGGGATGAAGGCCCGCGGTAGATCAACTGGGCCGGGAAAGCCACAGTGAAGTGGACACGACCTTGTCCACTTGGTCCCATGGACAATCAAGGGATTGATTTACCAAACAAGTCAGTCCAGAGTTTCCACTCATGATACAAAGGACCAGGGTCAAATTATCACTTTTTGTTGAGATTCGGTTCTACAAAGAAGCCCACTCTGGTAGGAAGGGTGGAAGGAAAGAGAAGAAATGGATGCACTGTTAGAAGACCTGAAGGAAAAAAATGGGGGATAGATTAGATTACGGATTAACAGAGATGGAAAGGACCTTGTAGGTCATCTAGTCCAACCCCCTGCTTAAGCAGGAGACCCTACACCATTTCAGACAAGTGGCTGTCCAGTCTCTTTTTCAAAACCTCCAGTGATGGAGCTCCCACAACTTCTGAAGGCAAGCCGTTCCACGAGTTAATTGTTCTCACTGTTAGGAAGTTTCTCCTTAGTTGTAGGTTGCTTCTCTCCTTGATTATTTCCCATCCATTGCTTCTTCTCCTGCCTTCAGAATTAGAACCAGAATAGAGTTGGAAAGGACCTTGGAGGTCATCTAGTCCAATCCCCACCCAAGCAGGAGACCCTACACCATTTCTGACAGATGGCCGTCCAGTCTCTTCTTGAAAGCCTCCAGTGATGAAGCTCCAACAACTTCCGAAGGCCACTTCTGTTCCATGGGTTGATGGTTCTCACAGCCAGGAAATTTCTCCTCCTTTCTAGGTTGAATGTCTCCTTCATTAGTTTCCACCCATTGCTTCTTGTTCTGCCCTCAGGTGCTTTGGAGAATAGCTTGACTCCCTCTTCTTTGGGGTAGCCCCTGAGATATTGGAAGACTCTATCATGTCTCCCCTGGTCCTTCTTTTCATTAAACTAGACATACCCAATTCCTGCAACCGTCCTTCATATGTTTTAGCCTCCAGCCCCCTAATCCTCTTCGTTGCTCTTCTCTGCACTCTTTCTAGAGTCTCCACATCTTTTTTACATCGTGGCAACCAAAACTGAATGCAGGATTCAAAGTGTGGCCTTACCAAGGCATGATATCCTTGTTCAGTTTGTGTATTCGGCCAACATACACAAGAGTGAAAACACCAACTTATAGCATGTACTCAACAATCTTAAGAAGGCTAAAGAGTTCTCTCTGTTCATCCCAACTATTGGTAACTAGACACAAATTTTACAGAGCTGGTATTATTACAGATTACAATATTTGTGATATGGCAACATCTATTGCAAGCTTTCTTGTACCCTCCAGTAAGCTACTATCTAAACCATGCATTCCTGAAAGTTGCATTATTTGGCGAATGGAACGACGGTATTTGCACTATTTTCAAATTTAGCTCCCTACCTTCATTTTCAGGCTTCTGCTTGCCTTTTATAACCTAACACTTTGTCTTCTTTTCCTCCTTTTTTTTTTTGCCTTTCTGTCCCTGAACACAAAACACACATACACACCAACGCCAGAATTGAATGTAGTTGGCAGCCATCCATTTTTCTTCCCCTCCCGTACAACTTCACGATGTCGGCTTAACCAAGGAACGTGTGGCCAACCTAATGGGCTTCGTGTTGCCACTGTGTCCCTGGGCCACCTTGCTTCAAAGTGGTGGATTTGGAGGGTCAGTGGCCCTGCTGTTCTTCTCTGTCCCCCCACCCCCCGCTAATAATTTTGGACAAAACGGCCGCACCGCCCTTGCCCAGCCAGGCTCGTGCTGTATCTCCCCCTCTGGCTCGTGTGAAAATGGAGCCGACTAATTGTTTCATTTGCGCTAAAAGAGATGCCCGGGTAGTAAATCATAGGGATACACTGTGCTGGCAGCCATGCAGGAGGCCCCTCCAGATGCAGCTAAGTGCTACCTAGCTAGAGCATTTCAACACCGCCACCGTCTGAGTTCAAGCAACAGGACGGGGAGGGGGAGGCCTGGGAAGGACCCCGTAGGGCCTACAGACCCAGCATAAATGTTGTTTTTGACACTGGCGACTGGAAAGGCGGTTTCGAGCACAGTTCCAAAAGAGATGAAAGAAGGAGAATGTCTTCTGGGGCAGCTGGACCAATGTTTAGCCTTAAGCAGGGACCAGAAGCTTTTGAAGGCTCCCTACTGGAGATGGAGAATTGGGGAGGGACCAATGCCTCCTGTAAGATAGGAAGGGACGTGGTGGATCAGCAGCTAAGATGCTGAGCTTGTCAATCGAAAAGTCAGCAATCCAGCGGTTCGAATCCCTAGCGCCGTGTAATGGGGTGAGCTCCTGTGACTTGTCCCAGCTTCTGCCAACCTAGCAGTTCGAAAGCACATAAAAAAATGCAAGTAGAAAAATAGGGACCACCTTTGGTGGGAAAGTAACAGTGCTCCGTGCGTCTTTGGCATTGAGTCATGCCGGCCACATGAGCATGGAGACGTCTTCTGACAGCGCTGGCTCTTTGGCTTTGAAACAGGGATGAGCACTGCCCCCTAGAGTCAGGAACGACTAGCACATACGTGCCAGGGGAACCTTTATCTTTAAGACAGGGAAGTGGGATTTTTAGTGCCCTGGTGGGTAGCGGTTCTTGGCCCACAACTGTTGGGCGATTCAGTGTGTGCCCCCAATCAAATGTGTGTATGTGGGGGGGAAGTCTGTATGTGGGGGGGGGGGTGTTGATCATTTAATGAACCATTCAGGGAAGAAGACTCTAATCCAATCATCTTGCAACCCTCACTGATGTGTGAGAATGTGTGCATGACCTTGGAATGAGGGGGAGAGATGCTGCAATCAGACAAGAACCGGGAGCCCCCAAGGCCTGGACAGTCGGAGGAAGAAACATGGGAAGGACCTGCCCCAATGATGAGGTGCTTAAAAGGGGCAACAGGAATTGGTACTTTCAGACTTGCGAGAATCTCTCAGTGTAGCCTTGGAAATAAAGTAGAATTAGCTCAACTAATTCTTGTTTTTCTTGTCTGGTTGACCTGGGAGGGATGACATCAGTCACTTGGGGTTGGATGGGTGGGACGAGGTGACTGGGAGTGACTCCAAGCCTGGAAATTTATTTATTTATTTGTTTGTTTATTTAAGGAATTTATACTGCCGCGTATTCGCACATGGCTACTCAAGGTGGCTTACAGAATGTAAAACCTCATATAGCAATAACCCTTAGACTTATATACCACTTCAGCGCTTCACAGCCCTCTCTAAGCGGTTTACAGAGTCAGCCTATTGTCCTCCAACAATCTGGGTCCTCATTTTACTGACCTCGGAAGGATGGAAGGCTGAGTCAACTTTGAGCTGGTCAGGATCGAACTCCTGCCAGTGGGTAGAGTCAGCCTGCAATACTGATTCTAACCACAAGGAAGGGAAGGAGGGAGGGAGGGAGGGAAGGAAGGAAGGAAGGAAGGAAGGAAGGAAGGAAGGAAGGAAGGAAGGAAGGAAGGAAGGAAAGAATAGCACTTAGACTTATATACCGCTTCACAGTGCTTTCCAGCCCTCTCTAAGCAGTTTACCGAGTCAGCCTCTTGCCCCCATCAATCTGGCTCCTCATTTACCCACCTCAGAAGGACGGAAGGCGGAGTCAACCTTGAGCCTGGTGAGATTCGATCTGCCAAACGGCTGGTAGAGGGCAGCCAGCAGAGGTAGCCTGCAGTACTGCCTTCTGACCACTGTGCCACCGCGGCTCATTTAAAAAGAATAAAAGTAATAAAAGAAGAGTCATATAACAAATCAGTATAATTACATCACCCTTCTCCCCAATCCAGTGACAGCACCTCACACGAGCCATTGAATGGGCTCCATCCCGCTCTGGGTTCCCCAAGCCCACTGGCAGAACCAGGTCTTCAGTGCCTTCTGGAAGAGTGTTAGACGGGGGGGCATTCTAATCTCGGGGGGAATGATGTTCCAGAGAGAAGGAGCCATCACAGAGAAGGCCCTTCTTCTGGGTCCCACCAGGTATATCTCCCTCGGGGATGGGAACCCGCAAATTATCTGAGCAAAGACAGTCCCAGTGTGAAGAGCTTAGGAATTGGAGCAGGGGTGGCAGTTTGGCATCTCCCACTGCCCCCCACACACATTGGATGTACAAGGCCTTTGCTCATCTCCCGCCCGCCTCCGCTTTGCTTATTAGGATATCGACAACTGGTTTCTGTCCTTGTGCCTCCCTGTGTTTCTGGAAAGGTAGAATTCTGGCTGCAGGTGGGAAAATCATGTATTCAGGAACTTCCCCAAGTAAAGTAGACACACCCAGGTAGACAAGGCTGTATTAAAACATTTGCTCCACCATGCTGGCTTTGAGCAGGGAGGAAGCGTTAGAAATTCAACTCTTCCTTCCAAGGGTGAAACCAGTGGGTTCTGACAGGTTCCGGAGAACCGGTAGCGGAAATTTTGAGTAGTTCAGAGAACCGGCAAATACCACCTCTGGCTGGCCCCAGGAGTGAGGAGGGAATGGGGATTTTGCAGTATCCTTCCCCCGGAGTGGGGAGGAATGGGGATTTTGCAGTATCCTTCCCCCAGGAGTGGGGCGGGAATGGAGATTTTGCAGTATCCTTCTGCCACGTCCACCAAGCCACGCCCACAGAACCGGTAGTAAAAAAAAAATTGGATTTCACCACCGCTTCCTTCGCTACTTTTGGAAGCTAGTAACTGTTCAGGATCACGGAGCAAAATCTATCCGTGCGGCTGCTGGAAAAGTCAATGCCAACGATGGCACATCGTCAGTCATGACTGTTTTAGATCATTCACCGCACCGTGTGTGGGTTGTCTCTTGGGAATCTCACGGCTGGGTGAGATGCCGCAATCGGATTCCGGTGGGAACTGAACCTGCAGAGCAAGGAGAGGCGAGTGGAGCAACCTGCCTCCAAGCAGAGAATTCACCACACCATGCAGGTCAGCACTTGACGCTGTAAACGGTCAGATAATGCTCCAAGTTGGCAATTATATAGCTCAGCCATCCGTGACCTGGTGTTCTCTCTCTCCTCCTCCTCCTCCTCCTCCTCAGCCAGTATGCTTATTAGCTGGATGACCAAAGACTCCGATGTTTGCAGAACCTCTGTAAACAAGAGTGCTGCTGGCGTTTATGGTGTGACGCAAGAAAATTTTGGTGGTCCATAGAAAAATGATTTGCATTTTTTATATTGCACTAAATCAGGGGTCCTCAAACTACGGCCCCGGGACAGATACGTGCAATGAACGTTTGTGTTGCTGCAGAGAGTCTCCCCCTTCGGGGTCTTTTTGTGTGGGTCGGAGTGGGGCAAAAATTCTGACTTGGAGTCTGCTTCCTGGTGTGGGGCTTTGGGCGAAGGCTGGAGGGAAGCGCCACTGGTGGCGAAGAGCCGGAGGGCCTTGTTCCAGTGGGACTGCATCCTGGCCTGGAACTGGCTGACCATCTCAGCCCGCTGAGCCTCCAGGCACCGGTACTTGGCCTTGCACTCCCGCAGGTCTTCCCTCTGCTTGGAAAGCCTATGCTCCTAGTCCTCAGTGAGACGCTTCTGCTGAGCCTCCTTCTCGGTCAAATCCAATTTGAACTGAGCTGTTTTGCCAACTCTTTCTCATAGTGGCTGCTTACCTCCAACAACTGCTTTCTCTTGGGGCCCTAAGGAGCCCGGGTGGGGAGGCGAGGAGTGGCTGGGAGGGGAGGGGCGAGTAGAGGCTGGCGAGGCTCCTCTCGACGTGAGTGACATTGAGTTGGCCACGCCACCCAGTCACATGACCACCTAGCCACGCCCACCCATTGGTCATTAGGCAGATCGTATTAGTGTTCCACGGGATTTAAAATTATGAATTTAGTGGTCCCTGAGGTCCAAAAAGTTGGTGACCCCCGATCTACCCTGTTTCCCCTAAAATAAGACATCCCCTGATAATAAGCCCAATTAGGCTTTTGAGTTCAAGCCTAAAATAACCCCTCCCAAAATAAGCCCTCCCCGAAAATATTTAAACACATGGGCAGCTGGTCCCCGCCATTTTCTCTGGTTTCTTCCACACGCTCCAAAATAATAAGCCCTCCCCGAAAATAAGGCCAAACGCTTATTTCGGGGTTCAAAAAAATATAAGACAGGGTCTTATTTTCGGAGAAACATCAGTAGTTCATGTGAAAAACCAGAGGCAGAAAGGGGATAAATCCTTTCTTGGGACCATTGAAATGCCTCCAAGGGCAGGCCAACTCTGCCTCTGCTTTCTAAGACAGACAGTGTCCATTTCTGTTTTCTTGCCACTTGTGCAGCTGGGGCCGATGGTGCCTGGCCTTTCTTCCCACCTGTGGCCTGTTGCATTCACAGCTAAGGTGACATTTAATCCCCGGAGGTCCCTGACCACAGGACACACTCAACACTGCCGCAACTGTTGTGTGGGAATATGGGCTGCTCCCCCATGGCTTTCTTTTTCGTCTTGTTCACTGATGCTCTGCATTTTTTTTTCTTTCCCCCAGTTGATGTCTTTGAACCCAGACGCCTCGAGAGATGCCTTCCAGGCCCTTTGGAACATCAGCATTTACCAAAGCATCTCTTACGGTCAGTTGGGAGTGACAAAGGGGCCGGGGTGGAAGAAATTATGTGGACAAGAAAAAAAAAATGGAGTCTTCAGAAATAGCATAGATCAGTGATGGCGAAACTGGAAGGCGCATGTATGTGCGTGTGCCGGAGCGCCGAAAATCCAAAAGCCAGGTGGCTGGGGTGTGCATGCCTGGTTTTTTGGCCGTTTGGGGGGCTGTTTTCAGGCCGTTTTCCAGTGCTCCGGCACTCGCAAAGTCCCATTGGCCAGCGCACATGTGTGGGCTGGAAACCAGAAGAATAGCTGGCAACAGTGTACGTACCCACAGAGACAGCTCCATGTGCCACCTCTGGCACAGTGCCATAGGTTCGCCATCACAGGTATAAATCATTGGTGTCAAACTCGATTTCATCGAGGGCCGCTTCAGGGCTGTGTTTGATCCCAGGGGGCCGGGGCAGGTGTGGTCAGCTTAACATCACCTGTTATGGAGCGTCTGCGGCAGCCTAAGCACTCTACCAGCGGAAACGGGCTCCCGATCTCCGTTTTCGGCTGGCAGAGAGTTGCAGGAGTCTGTCCCAGCCAAAAACAGAGATCGGGAGCCTGTTTTCACGGGCCGAGGCACCATGGGCCTGTCCTTTGCTGTTTCGACGGTGAATCACTTAAGAACTGTAGCAAGAAAGATTGTAACATGGGGCAAAAAACCCCACTTCACAGATGTCTCACTAAGCGGCAGAAATTCGGGGCTCAGCTGTGGTCGTAAGCCGAGGATCGCCTATAGCGAAGCTCACCAATATTTTTCTCAGTATCCTTTCCCACTTTCCCACTCTTTCTCTAAGAAATCGACTTATTTTAGCAAGCATCTTATCGGTATCCTCCACTCTTCTGCTCATTTCAAGCTTTGAAAGAGGAGGAGAAAAGGGGGAAAAAAACCCAGAACTAAACAGACATCCAAGCAGGCAGAAAAAGTCTGAATCAAAGGAACCATAATCTTCTCTCGGCTGCCGCTGGATCTTCTTCTTCTTAGCAATTAACTGCCATGCCACAAAGTGAGAATTAGGATGCCAAGCAGGGAAGGAAACAGGTGGAGCCAGTGAGTTTTTCTGCATAAGTGTTATTTTCAGCAGAGAAGAGAAAATAAGGAAAGGTTTAAGACTCCTGTGATCATTGCAAGGCTTTTCAGCCAAGATTTCTTTCTTTCTTTGCTCCATTTATGTCTTCAAGCCTATTTTGGCTTCCGGCAAAAGAATGCCCTGCTTTCTTGGCAATATATTTCAGGAACGGTTTGCCATTGCTTTATTCCTAAACTGAGACGGATCTGCCCAGCTCTTCCCAGCTGGGCTCATGCCTAATGCAAGACTATCCCAAAGGTACAATTGGGCTTTCTGTTTTTGTTTTTTTTTTCTTTTGAAGACGTTTCACTTCTCATCCAAGAAGCTTCTTCAGCTCTGACCCGATAGTGAGGAATGGAAGGATTTATACTCCTTGCAGACAGCTGGTCCTTTGCATCCTTTTTGAGGGTCGTTGAGGCCACTTGGGGTGGGGGGGTTATCTGTGTCCTCAGGGTCACCTGAATGGTGCAAATGGAGTAATGCAGACTACAAGAACCATATAAGTCTAAGTGCTTATTGCTATTGCTATTCAGAGCCACGTGTGATTCCCAAAGTCGACTTTTGATAGAAAAAGACACCCAGAGGGACAGTGATGGCTGAGAATTGGCAGCACAGTTGCTGCTATTTTGAGCCGGGAAAACACATGAAATTGTAGAAGTCCTAAAATAGCTTAACATGATTTGGTGAAGAAAGAAAGAGAAAGGAAGGAAGGAAGGAAGGAAGGAAGGAAGGAAGGAAGGAAGGAAGGAAGGAAGGAAGGAAGGAAGGAAGGAAGGAACTCTCCTAGCGCCACAAGAAAGCAAATTATCCTCTTTTGTGAGTGTGAACTGGCTCAAACACACACACCCCACCTTTCCCTCGAAAGCATTCATAGCAATAGCACTTAGACTTATATACCGCTTCGTAGTGCTTTATCTCACTCTAAGTGGTTTATAGAGTCAGCGTATTGCCCCCAACAATCTGTATCCTCATTTCACCCACCTCGGAAGAACAGAAGGCTGAGCTAATCTTGAACCAGTCAGGATCAAACTCCTGGCGCTTGGCAGAATTAGCATGTAAAACTGCATTCTAAGCACTGGGAGGGAGGGAGGAAGGAAGGAAGGAAGGAAAGAAGGAAGGAAGGAAGGAATAGCAATAGCACTTAGACTTACGAGTCCTTCGGGAGAAGGGCGGCATATAAATACTGCCAAATAAATAAATAAATAAATAAATTATA
Source organism: Masticophis lateralis (assembly GCA_030761175.1). Lineage (NCBI taxonomy): Eukaryota > Metazoa > Chordata > Lepidosauria > Squamata > Colubridae > Masticophis > Masticophis lateralis. The sequence goes on from JAUDYJ010000008.1 coordinate 21,537,915, forward strand.
TACCACTTTACAGTGCGTTCCAGCCCTTCTCTAAGCGGTTTACAGTCTTTTGCCCCCAACAATTTGGGTCCTCATTTTACCGATCTCAGAAGGATGGAAGGCTGAGTCAACCTTGAGCCGGTCAGGATTGAACTCCAGACTGTAGGCAGAGTTTGCCTGTAATACGTACGAGATCGCCTTCTGCCACTGATAGCCTCCCACTGGCCAGTTCACTCTCATAGAGAGGGATTCCTCAGGATGCCATCGGTCAAATTATGTCAACTGGCGACCCTCAGGGGGAGAGCCTTCTCTATGGGGGCTCCCACCCTATGGAATGAACTGCCCCCAGAGATACGTAGTATCCCCGACCTCCGTACCTTTCGCCATGCCCTTAAGACTCTACTATTCCTATAGGCTGGGCTGACGAAAGAAGTGAAATTTTAATTGGGTATTTTAATTTTGGGGCTTTTAAAAAATAGGGCCAAATTATTTAATACGTTTTTAAACTTTTTTAAATTTATGGTATATGGTGTTTTTATTCTGGCTGTACTCCTGCGGGAGAAGGGCAGTATAAACATTTAATTAAATTTAAAAAAATAAAAAAATTAATTTAATTAAATAAATTAAATAAAATTTAATTAAATAAATAATTTAATTTAATTTAATTTAAGCTTAACTTTAAGCACTGCGCCACCAGGACTGTTCACATGCAGACCACACAGTAAAGTCTACACTCTGTACATACTAAAAAGTCAGCGGAAATTTTGCGGGCCATGGCAACGGCATCTTGGCTTTTTTGACCCTACCCCGTCGAGACCCCACCCCACCCACCCGAGACCCCAAAAGCCCTCCCATCCAGGCCAGCCTTAACCGTGCAACAGATGGAACAACACACCACTACTTCTTCTGCTAACCACTTCAAATCTTGCTGATTTTTCTAAATAATTATTAGAATAATAATTCTAAATAATCTAAAATTTTCGAGCCAGAGCCAACCCATTTCTAGAATCTGCAGTAAAAGGCGAAGAAACTTGTCTCCCTCTGTGAATCATTTGCAAAAGCTAATCTGGCTGACGCTTAAATCTGGCTATCACACTTGTCAACCGCCGTCTTCCTGCACAGCTGAGGGCAGCAGCCCTGCACATATGTCTGTCTTCTGGTTTTCTTTTTTCCTTGGTCCTTCTTCCCTGCCTCTCAGCGTCTGCTATCTGAAGTGGCGGTCTCATTATTTCTAATTGCCAAGCCTGGCCCTAGTTCACGGAATCGCAGGCCTGAAGGAAGAACTCAGCAAAGCCAGCTCTTTGCACAGGCCCTCCGCCACGCTGAACCTCCCGTGCCAAACTTCCTTTTGGGGAGGGGGGGAATATAATTTAGGGAGAACTCAAAAATCTTGGAGAACCTCTCTATCATTTTTAGCGCGATTTGTAGATCTCTCCCCATTAGAAATCTGGAATGGCTCCTTGGAGAAAGGCGATACTGGCGACCTGTAGGAAAATTCTCAGTTATTTTTTGCTATTTGCTGGCTTTGAGATCACTCTGCTACGAATGTTAGGTCCAATGATGGTTTAAAGCAGTGGTGAAATCTGAAATTTGTTACTACAGGTTCTGTTGGCGTGGCTAGATGGGGGTAATGTGACTGGATGGGCGTGGTCAATTATTATTATTTTTTACTTTGGAGAAGAGGTTGTAAAAAAATGCTTTCAAAAGGCTCTGATGATCCCAGCTGAGGCAGCTGAGGCCTGATCGGCAGAGGCTTTTTTAAAAAAGCCTCTGCCGATCAGGCAACTCAGCTTGGATCATCAGAGGCATTTAAAAGGAAAAAAAGGGGTTTGTTTTTTTAAAAGCCTTTGACGATCCCAGCTGAGTTTTTTAAAAAGCCTCTGCCGATCAGGCAACTCAGCTTGGATCATCAGAGGCATTTAAAAGGAAAAAAAGGGGTTTGTTTTTTTAAAAGCCTTTGACGATCCCAGCTGAGTTTTTTAAAAAGCCTCTGCCGATCAGGCAACACAGCTGGGATTGTCAGAGGCATTTAAAAGAAAAAAAGGGGTTTGTTCTTTTAAAAGCCTTTGACGATCCCAGCTGAGCTGCACGATCATCAGAGGCTTTTTAAAAAAACTTTTAAAAGCATTTTTTCAGCCGAAGAGGTTGTAGAAAAAATGCTTTTAAAAGTAAAAAAAAAAAAGCCTCTGATTATTGTGCCGCTCAACTGGGCATGGGGGGGGGCAGGGACTTTTGCTACTGCTTCTCCGAACCACCCACCTCCATCGCTACCGGATCAGGTGATCAGGTCCAAACCGGGAGCATTTGACCCCTGGTTTAAAGATACATAACGTTGAATGTTTGCTTTTAGAGTTGGGCTCCCTTTAGTTTCGGAAGCTGTCTCAATAAATTTTTGGCCTTTAAAGAACAAAATATAAGAATATAAGTCTGTGATGGCGAACCTATGGCACTCAGGCACGTGAGCCGTCGCCCAGCTTGGCTATACCATACATTCGCGCATACGCCTCCCGCCAGTCAGCTGATTTTCAGAATGTGCAGGGGCAGGCCACATGCAGGAGACGCTTGTGCATGTACAGGAGGGCGGGAGTTGCACGCGCATGCACAGGGGAGTCACTGTTCTGCCCCAGCTATGGACCCCAAAGAACACCGCATACACAAAGTTTGTACAAAACTTAATTTACTAAAATAACTCAGTCTTTTTCAAAACAAAGGCTGTTAATACACTTTCTTAACAGCCTACAAGAAACCAAAGATAAAGTAATCACCATCTTACTAAGGTTGGCAGAAAGCCCAGAAGCAATTTTCAGATAATCCAAATGCGAAGGAGAGTGAACTAAAGTTGTTCCCTACAAATTGCTTCAGTCGGTGTTCTTCCTTAAATAGGCTAAGGGAATGGCCAATTAGCTCCAAGCCTTACTCTCGCGGAGACCTCCTCCTGAGGAGCCACTCCTGCCTTTTGGCAGCTCTGCGAGCTTGTGCATCGAGAAGAGGCTCCTCCTCTTCGTCCTCTTCACTTATGGGAGCTTCTGGAGGTTCTGAAGTCCCTGGCTGAATCCACGGCTCTGGCACCACATCTTCTCCAGCCTCCTCACTGTCCGAATCAGGTACTAACTGCACAGGCCGCTGACGGGCCACAAGAGTCACACATGCATGCATGGGGGGTGGGGACAGAACACGAAGTGTGTGGCATGCCCCCCCCACAGCCCATTTTCATGCTCAGGAGGCTGCAGGGAAGCCTGCTAGCCCCAAAATGGGGTATGGGGTGGGGTGCCTCCCATCCAAGGCCTGTTTTTGGGCCCAGGAGGCTGCAGGGAGACCTGCTAGGCCCAAAATGAGTGGTGGCGTTGTGTGCACATGTGCAGGGGGACATGGGGGGGGGGTCATACGCGCATGCGCAGGAGGGGCACATTGACATTATGGGTGCCAGAACGCGCTTTCGGCACACGGCGTGAAAAAGGTTAGCCATCCCTGATATAAGCGAAATGTACATTGTGGCCAATCTATTAATACACCAAGTAAAGAATAGCTTTTCTATTTATTCTCCCACTTCCCCCTCCCCAAAGTAGGTCTGGAATTGTATTTATAATAAAGATGCTTTCCTCCCTCCCGCCAGGGAAAAAATGTCTTCTTCCATCCCAGTTTGCTACGAATTGACAAATGTTCTTTTCCTGGAGAATTCTTTCTTTCTTTCTTTCTTTCTTTCTTTCTTTCTTTCTTTCTTTCTTTCTTTCTTTCTTTCTTTCTTTCTTTCTTTCTTTCTTTCTTTCTTTCTTTCTTTCTTTCTTTCCACCCAGTTTTGAAAATTTTTGCCCTGTGTTTCCAGCTTAAGAAAACAATCTCTATATATTGGAAAATGGGCGCGTTCGGGGGAAAAAAATGGGCGCCGTTTTCTGCAGCGTTAAAGAAAACGTCCAATAACTCGTATTGATTGATCCTTGTCCCTCTTGCTTAAATGTCTTGATTTTGTGAATGGCTTTACATCTCTTTGTAGACAGCTATTGATTTTCCTCAGTCGCAGGCCGGCTCTCTTTCCCCAAGCTTTTTAATAAAGTGAATAGAAGTGATAGGAGATGGCAAACTCGGGCTGACATCCCAGGCCAGTATCCTGGAAGAAGGTAACAGCTGCCAGTACCACCACCTCCTCCTCCTCCTTTGTCTGCTCTGTTTGCTTCATGTCACCTCTCATCACTCTAACTCAGGGTTGAATGAATCCAAACAGCTTCCACAGTGTTGTTGGGAGCTGCTTTGAGAGCCCTTCTCTTTTGAGGAGCCCACAATGGGGATCTGGTGTCCACCTGACATCTGACAGTGAGAACAATCCACCACGGGGAACAGAAGTTTAACAGTAACACGGTTGGAAGGGACCTTGGGGGTCATGTAGTCCAACCCCCTGCTCACGAAGGAGACCTGTACTAGGGATTCGAACCGCCGAACTGCTGATCTTTCTGATCGACAAGCTCAGCCACTGAGCCACCTAGTCAGGTTGCCTTTGGAAGTGGTGGGAGATTCATCACTGGAGGCTTTCAAGAAGAGACTGGAGGCCATCTGTCAGAAATGGTGTGTTGCTTGGGTGTGTATGTGTGTGGGGGGGTCGGACTAGATGACCTACAACATCCCTTCCAATTCTGCTAATCTCTTCTCTTCTCTTCTCTTCTCTTCTCTTCTCTTCTCTTCTCTTCTCTTCTCTTCTCTTCTCTTCTCTTCTTGTCCCCTCTCCTCTCCTCTTCTCTCCTCTCCTCTCCCCTCCCCTCCCCTCCCCTCCCCTCCCCTCTCCTCTCCTCTCCTCTCCTGGGCCTCAGCCATGCCCGCAATCAGAGGTAGACCTGTCCACTACAAAGGTTTTTGGAGAAAGGGTGCCATTGTGTGCTGCTTCTGGCGCAGATGGCCGCAAGGGAGGAAGCTTAGCTTTGGTTCTAATGGTCCCAGGTGGGGCAGAGGACATAATCTAGGGCTTCTGTGCAGATGCTAGAAAAGGGGTCTGGGATGGGAGAAGCAGAGAAGATTTTTGTCCAGGTAGGATGCTGGTTGGAGGATGGAAGAGATGCTGTTGGCTCACCTCGGAGGCAGAATGGAATGGAATGGAATGGAATGGAATGGAATGGAATGGAATGGAATGGAATGGAATGGAATGGAATGGAATGGAATGGAATGGAATAGAATAGAATAGAATAGAATAGAATAGAATAGAATAGAATAGAATAGAATAGAATAGAATAGAATAGAATAGAATAGAATAGGAGTTGGAAGGGACCTTGATGGTGTGGAAAAGTTGAAGAAGCTCCTTGGATGACAAGCAAAATGTCTTCAAAGAAAAAAAAACCAAGAAAGTCCAGTTGCCTCTTGGAAAAAAAAAAGCCTCTTTGGGACAACCATGTCCTGGATGACTTGAGAATCTCCACTGACATTTCTTCACTTTTATTTCACCCTCCAAGAACTGGTGCTGGTCCGCGGAACAGGGGTTGGGGACAAGGGTGGGATTGAAATATTTCAGCTACCGGTTCGCTGCCCGGTTGCTGGGTGGGCATCGGCATGGGGGTGTGGCCTACTCGGCCTCCTACACCATGGCAGGGATGAGCGTTTTTGCCCTCCCCAGGCTCCGGAGGCTTTCCTGGAGCCTCTAAGGAGGGCGAAAACTGCCTCCCCCAGGCTTCGGAGGCGAGAAACAGGCCCGTTTCGGGACTTCCGCTAGGCCTGTTTTTCGGCCTCCCAGACCTTCCCCACACTTACCATCCAAAACAGGCCACGTGGAGACTCCTGGGAGGGGCAGGGTGGGCGGGCGGGGTCAGCCAATCCTTGGAACAACCTGTTCGGTGAACCAGATTAAAATTAAACATTCAATTCACCCGAACCGGCTGAATCCCAACCCTGGTTGGGGACCCCTGTCCTAAAGAGAACCCTGGGAAGGCCTCTCAACTGGTCCACACCCCAAGAACCTCACCTCCCCAGGCCAGTTTTCAAATTATTACCAATGAATGTCAACACGATCACGAGTCAATGCACAAGGCTTACTCTGGGCCACGCCTAGGTTGATCATCAGCAGAATTTGAGTACAAGCCTCCCAGCACAGCTGCAAAGCTGACCCCAGGCTACAGCTGAGCACACAGTTCCTGCTGTCCTGGAGCCAGGAGGGTGGGTGTGTCCGAGCAAGGGAAAGCTGGACAGGAACAGAGAGGCCACACTGCTCTTTAGGAGAGGGAAGCAAACATCTGGCGTGAATCAGCGCTTGGAAGCCGTTGGAGCAAGGAACACTAAGTGGGTTGAAAGGGAGGAAGCACGAGAGCTGCCAGAAGAAGGAAACAAGGGAAGGATTGAGAGGAAGAGGACTTGGACCTATTCCTGCCCCAGATAATCATAATCATAAGTTTATTTGTCAAGCATGTTAACAGGTAAAAGTATAAACATAATTGGAATACATGAAAAGAGTAAGTAAAAAGGAATATTAGGACAGGGACGGTGGGCATGCTGGTGCACTTATGCACGCCCCTTACAGACCTCTTAGGAATGGGGTGAGGTCAACAGTAGACAGTCTAAGGTTAAAGTTTGGGGAGTTTGGAGAAGAAACCACAGTGCCAGGTAGTGCATTCCAGGCATTGACCACTCTGTTCCTGAAGTCATATTTTCTGCAATTGAGTTTGGAGTGGTTTACCTTGAGTTTGTATCTATTATTTGCTCGTGCATTGTTGTGGTTGAAGCTGAAGTAGTCATTGACAGGAAGGACATTGTGGCAGATAATTTTATATACTACGCATAGGTCAGACTGAAGTCGACGTACTTCTAAGTTAGGATCAACTAAGTTGATCCTAACTGCTAGGATTTGAATAGGGAGCTTTGCCAGGAACTCATGCAGAACCCATGTGTCATCACCAATGCCACCTGTCCCTCGTAGGGGGAGCTTAATCCCCAGCACCACCATGTAGCTTGCAGGGTTTAGATCTCCCCCAAATGTTTGTTTGGAACCTCCAGGTTCTTCTAATTTCAATCTCATATGCTTAAAAGCATATGTTATCTAGCTCAGGGATGTCAAATTTGATTTCATTGATCGCCACATCAGGGTTGTGTTTGACCTCAGGGGGTGGGGGTGGCTAGGGTGGGTGTGGCCAGCTCGACATCCCTTGCGTCGGGGGCACCTGTGGTGGCCAAGTGCTAAGGCAGGACTTCACTTAGGCCCTCCCTCCTTCTCGTTATAACCTTCCTTCCTTCCTTCCTTCCTCTCCCTCCCTCCCTCTTCTTCTTTTTCCTTCCCTCTTCCTTCTCCTTTCTTCTTCCTTCCCCTCTTTCCTTATTTTTCCTTCCTTGCTATTTTTCCTTCTTTTTCTTTGTCTTTCCTCTTTCCCTTTCCTATTCTTTCTTGCGTGCTCAAATGCTAAAGGGGAAACATTTCTCCTTTTGTTTTTAATTTGTTTGGCTAGTCCTCTTGCCAGTGAAAACGGAGCTCGGGGTGGCCACGCGGGACTCCCCGGGCCCCGTTTTTGGCTGCAACAGCCTCCTACAGCCCTCTGCCAGCAAAAAGGAGCTTGGGGGCCCTGAGTTCTGTTTTCACTGGCAGAGGGCTGCAGGAGACCATTGCAGCCAGAAACAGGGCCTGGGAGGGCCACGCATGGTCCTCCCAAGCTCCATTTTCACTGGCAGAGGGCTAGCAAAACAGTTATTTGCTGTTTCCAGGGCAGTCCCACGGGCCAGATCTGGCCCTTGGGGCCTTGAGTTTGACATCCCTGGTCTAGCTTCTGTGCCAGGCAGATTGACAGGCCACCTAGGCATTGGGAATTTGACCACACTTATGGAGACATGTTCTGAGTAAAACAGGAGTGCAGATGAACAGGAAGCATCAAACGCTGAAGCTTCCAGTCCCTCTCCATCAGCGTCACATGCTAAGCACTGATTCCCCCCGAGCTACATCAGTTCTCTTTCCCCTCAATCTGCCTTCCTCCCTTCCACATACTGATGCTCTAATGGCTAAAACCAGGCCTACTTTATGCCTATCTGGAAATCACGATACGCAGCCCTCAGAGCTATCTGGAGTGTGTCCTAGAGAAACAGTTGCTTAGTGTCCCATGTTTTAAGCGCCACTCGGAGGCAGCAAGCAGGAAACGGCTGCAGCTGACTGTAACTTATTCCAGTGAAAACCCCACTAACAATAATGTCCAATCATAACCCCACTAAGAGATATGTTCTTGAAGAATGACGAATGGTTGCAGGAATTGGGTATGTCTTTGTTGTTGTTAGTTGCAAAGTCGTATCCGACCCATTGTGACCCCGTGGACAACGTTCCCCCAGGCCTTCCTGTCCTCTACCATGCCCCAGAATCCATTTAAGCTCACGCCGACTGCTTCAGTGACTCCATCCAACCACCTCCTTCTCTGTCATCCCCTTCTTCTTTTGCCCGCCATCATTCCCAGCATTAGGCTCTTCTCCAGTGTCTAGTTTAATGAAAAGGAGGACTAGAAGTGACACAGTAGCAGTGTTCCGATATCTCAGGGGCTGCCCCAAAGAAGAGGGAGTCAAGCTATTCTGCAAAGCACCAGAGGGCAGGACAAGAAGCAAGGGATGGAAACCCATCTAGGAGAGAAGCAACTTAGAACTAAGGAGAAATTTGCTGACAGTGAGAACAATTAATCAGTGGAACAACTTGCCTCCAGAAGTTGTGAATGCTCCAACACTGGACGTTTTTAAGAAACTATTGTGATAATCATTTGTCTGAAGCAGTGTAGGGTTTCCTGCCTAAGCAGTTAGTTGGACCATTCTATTTTATTCTATTCTATTCTATTCTATTCTATTCTATTCTATTCTATTCTATTCTATTCTATTCTATTCTATTCTATTCTATTCTATTCTATTCTATTCTGCTCTATTCTGCTCTACTCTGCTCTACTCTGCTCTACTCTACTAATTATTATATATTCTACTCTACTCTACTCTACTCTACTAATTATTCTATATCTATTCTGTTCTATTCTATTCCTATTCTATTCTATTCTGTTCTGTTCTGTTCTGTTCTGTTCTGTTCTACTCTACTCTACTCTACTCTACTCTACTCTACTCTACTCTACTCTACTCTACTCTACTCTACTCTACTCTTCTATTCTGTCTCCAGAACTTTGTGGTACTCCATCACTGTAGGCTTTTTAAGAAGATACTGGATAACCATGTGTCTGAAACGGTATAGGCTTTCCTGCTTGGGCAGGGGTTGGGCTAGAAGGCCTCCAAGGTCTCTTCCAGCTCTGTTATTCTGTATTCTATTATTCCAACTTATTCCAGTGAAAAGCCCATTTGTTGTGGCCCGCTGGTGGCAAGAGAGTCAGACATTGAGGAGGTTGGGGAGGAACTTGGGCCAGTCCTAGGGGCTGAGGAAAGCTCAGACGAGGGCTCTGCATCAGAGGCAGAGAAGGAGATAGACAGCAGTGAGGCCAACGGGTGCCGCACATTGGCAGTTGTGAAGCATACTTTGAGTGACAGCCACAGCAGAGGGGTGAAAGAGCCACATGCTGACCCCTGATGTAGAATGATGTACATTGTTTTTTTAATCACATTTCCCTTTCGTTATCCCGAGAAGAAACAATTCCGGTGTGCATTCTGTTTGAAAGTCAGTTAATTCCTGTAAACAAGTTTGTACTTTTTTCCAGATTTTTTTTTTTTTTTTGATTCTGGGCATAACCACCATGAATGAAAGAAGGTACCCTGTTTTTGTCTTGAAGACACAACGGACATGGGCCTCCTGGGCTCCCACGAGACTTCCCCATCCTGGCGAGGACCGTGTGGGCGCCAGTATCCAGGCCCAGGTCCCTCCAACAGATGGGAAAGTAGACTAAAGACACAAAGATGCTTTAATGGCTTTCTCAGTGCAGGAAGAGATGTTCTTCCCATTTCCTCCTTCGATTTCAGGAAAGTGCAATTTCACTGCAAGAGCTATGAGAGGGTGGGCATGTTTACCGGATTTGGGGGTTTTTGGCTCTCGTTCTCCATAGGGTCATCATTCTTGTAGAGGGTGAAGAGCACGAGCAATAAACATTTGGAAAGCAACAGCTTTGGCCAGCTGGAGAAAGTATTACTTGAGCTCTTCAATCAGCGCAGCTCAGAAGCATCCCAAAAAAAGCCTTGGATAAATTTGCAAGAGGATTTGGGAGCAAGTTTAGAATATTTACCCACTGTATCCAACCTGCAAAGTCCAGGCTTCTCACTCCCCAGGGTTAAATTACAGAGGAGAAAGCTGGCGAGCTTTCAGACTGGTGACTCGTGTCTTTGTAAGAGTGATGCTAGAGGAGAGGGAGGCTGGTACCCAAAATGGGCCACCAATAGCATAAATCAAAACAATACAGGTAGCTTGAAGGGCAGCGAATCGGAATGGAATGGAATGAGAATTAGAATTAGAATTAATTAGAATGGAATGGAATGGAATGGAATGGAATGGAATGGAATAGAATAGAATAGAATAGAATAGAATAGAATAGAATAGAATCTGGAAGGGACCTTGAAGGTCTTCTAGTCCAACCCCCTACTTAGGCAAGAAACCCTACACCACTTCAGGCAAACGGTTATCCAACATCTTAAAAACTTCCAGTGTTGGAGCATTCACAACTTCTGGAGGCAAGTTGTTCCACTGATTAATTGTTCTCATGTCCAGGAAGTTTCTCCTTAGTTCTAAGTTGCTTCTCTCCTGGATTAGTTTCCATCCGTTGCTTCTTGGCCTGTCTTCAGGTGCTTTGGAGAATAGCTTGACTCCCTCTTCTTTGGGGCAGCCCCTGAGAGATTGGAACACTGCTATCATGTCTCCCCTGGTCCTTCTCTTCATTAAACTGGACATGCCCAGTTCCTGCAACCATTCTTCGTATGTTTTAGCCTCCAATCCCCTCATCATCTTTGTTGCTCTTCTCTGCACTCTTTCTAGAGTCTCCGTATCTTTTTTACATCGTGGCAACCAAAACTGAATGCCGTACTCCAAGGGTGGCCTTACCAAGGCATTATATTTATTTTATTATTATTATTATTTTATTAATCATATTTCTATGCCGCCCACTCTCCGAGGACTCTGGGCTGGTTGCAACAATCGACAGTATACTAAATAGCATATTGCCGCCAATAATCTGAGTCCTCATTTTACCCACCTCGGAAGGATGGAAGGCTGTGTCAATGGTGAGATTTGATCTGCTGAACTAGCAGTCAGCTGAAGTAGCTGAAGTAGCTGCAGTACTGCACTCTAACCACTGTGCCACTTGAGCTCTTATAAAGTGGTATTAACACTGCACATGATCTTGAATCTATCCCTCTGTTTATGCAGCCCAGAACTGTGTTTCTATATGGATAAGGAATATTTTTGAGTAGCATACTTTGGGCCAGGGGCCCCCACACTTGGCAGCTTTAAGACTTGTGAACTTCAACTCCCAGAATTCTCCAGCCAGCTGGCTGGAGAATTCTGGGAATTGAAGTCCACAAGTCTTAAAGCTGCCAAGTTTGAAGACCTCTCCTTTAGGGGTTTTCTGAGCTTTTTCTCCTATTATTTTTTACTAAAACACTTCTAAAAAAATTAGCTAATGAAAAGCAAAAGAATGCAGGCTAGGCTTAGAGAGGATTGAACAAAGCGTAAAAAACCGTAATATCTAAGAATGGAATGTGGTACTTAAGCACTAACTGTTGTCATGAAAACAGAGATGTTATACCTGCTCGTTTTCTTCCATACAAGACTGAAAAACATGGTTGATCAGGCTGGGTTTGGATATTGTAATTTCCTGCAAAATTAAATCTCAGCCTTTCCAAATCTGATGCCTTCCAAACGTGTTGGCTTTTCAGCTCCTGGCCATTACTGTGAGCCTCTATGGAAGCTGGTTTCTGACATTTGTGAAAAGGAAACTGGAAATACATGGAGCACACATTCCATGTAAGAGCCTTGGTGGCGTAGCAGCTTAACAAGTGGTGTTAAGTGACACCAGCTGCCTGCAATTACTGCAAGTTTGAATCTCACCAGGCTCAAGGTTGACTCCATTCTTCCGAGGTAGGTAAAATGAGGACCCGGATTGTGCGGGCAATAAGCTGACTTTGTATAACAAAGAACACCGCTTGGGGGAGGCCCAAAAGTCCTACTAAGCAGGTATATACAAAAGTATGAAGACTATTGCTTAAACGCATTGTAAGCCGCCCTGAGTCTCCGGAGAAGGTCGGCATATAAATTAAATTAAAAAAAAAACTTTCTAGTGTGCCAAATTCTCCTCTTCCTCTCCCTCCCTCCCTCCCTCCCTCCCTCCCTCCCTTCTTTCTTTCTTTCTTTCTTTCTTTCTTTCTTTCCAACAAAACAAAACCCTGCCTTGTGCCTGACCTGGTATTTTACAAAAATATCTGAGCGTCGTATTTTTAGAAAAATCAAGCGTGCTTTCTCTGCCTTCTGGTCTATGAGTTTTTCACCAACCATTGTGTGGGAATGCTCATAACATGCTCTCAAAATGCCAAATGTGTCCAATGACCCCGAACGGCTTGGGATTCCTACACTAAACTATAATGTGGTTTCGACTCAGAACATTGTGTATTGGCTAATTGGAGCTTAGTCAGTGCATTATTGTTAAACGAGCCATGAGTCAGGGACTGGCACCACATTTCCCCTTTGGGATAGGGCATCTGGGTCCCCTCCTCCATGATTTGTTTTCTTTTCTCATTTGAGAATGTCCTCATTGCTGTGCGAGTGTCAGATCTTACGCAATTTTTCATGCTAGATGAAATCTTTTGAGTTTGGCATCCTGGCAAGTAGTCCGTTGAGTTCTTGGGTGATGTTGGCGAAATCTAATGAGGCAATAATCCCAGGAAAGATTAAATCAGGGGTTTCCAACCTTGGCGACTTTAAGACTTGTGGACTTCAACTCCCAGAATTCCCCAGCCAGCATGGATTAAAGCATACATATATTTCTGAGTGGAAGGCTATTGGGTGGAATCATGCATGAGCCTTGGTGATTCCGTGGTTAGTGCGCAGTACTGCAGGCGACTTCTGCTGTCCGCTGGCTGTCTGCAATTGGCAGTTCGAATCTCACCTCGGAAGGATGGAAGGCTGAGTCAGGGTTGACATAGCCTTCCATCCTTCCGAGGTTGGTAAAATGAGGACCCAGATTGTTGGGGGCAAGAGGCTGACTCTAAATTGCTTAGATAAGACTGTAAAGCACTATGAAGCGGTATATAAGTGCTATTGCTGTCTTCCTTCCTTCTTCCCTCCCTCCCTCCCAGTGATTAGAGTGCTGCATTGCAGGCTAACTCTGCCGACTGCCAGCAGTTTGATTCTGATTGGCTCAAAGTCGACTCAGCCCTTCTGAGGTCAGTAAAATGAAGACCCAGATTGTTGGGGGCAATACACAGACTTGGTAAACTGCTTAGAGAGGGGTGTAAACCACTGTGAAAAGGTATATAAGTCTAAAGGCTATTGCTATTTTCCTTCCTTCCTTCCTTCCTTCCTTCCTTCTTCTTCCTTCCTTCGAATTGAATCCCCGTCTCCTTTACATGCTATAACAATCTGTGTCATCAGCAGAAAGCTAAGATGGTCTCGGCATGGTTTCCCCTCGATGCACAAACCATCATTTTCTAGGTCGGCTTGTCTCCTGCAATGCATGCGCCAACTTTATTTGCAACGTTTTATTTATCCTTGGCACTGGATAAACGGTGACCCTCTATTTGTCATTGAGGCGTTTTCAAAAGTTTTTTCCTTTCTAATATATTTCAACATTTATAACCGTTACGTCCTACTCCACAATTAACTGTACAAGCTTATTTTATTATGGCATGGAGATTCATGGAAGCTCAGCGGGGACGGATGTGTTGTGAATAAATAAGGGATGCTTCTCGCCATCTTAACTCCTCCACTGTTTCCCCTGTTCTCCCACTCCGTCTCCTTCACCTTTTGGGGCAGAAAAAGGCTCTTGGCCTCCCAGTCTCCCCCACATCCTCCATTTTCCTTCCAAATCCCCAGAGGCTCTTTACTGCTGCTACGCCACGCCCTGTTGAGCATCTGCAAAATTTCATAGGATGGGACACAGCCAGGCATCGGGTAATTGTGAGGTGAGGATGGAAAATGGACAGGGGAACCTGTTGCCCTTCTCTTGACTGGAGCTCCTTCCTTCCTTCCTTCCTTCCTTCCTTCCTTCCTTCCTTCCTTCCTTCCTTCCTTCCTTCCTTCCTTCTCCCTGTTCTGCCACTGTCCCTCTCTCCTCTATCTTCTTCCGGCTCCCTCCCTCCCTCTCCTATCCCCTCCCCTCCCTCCCTCTCCTACCCTTTCCCATCCCCCTCCTCCCTCTCCCTTTCTTCTCCTCTTCCCTGTCCTTCCACTCTCCCTCCCTCCCCCTCCCCTCCTCTTCCGGCTCCCTCTCTCCCCTACCCTTTCCCCTCCTCCACCCTCCCTCTCCCGCTCTTCCCATCCTCTTCCTCCTCCTCTCCTCCCGTTATCCCTATCTCCTCCCCTCCTCTTCCTGCTCCCTTCCTCTACCCTCCCTCTCCCTCTTTCTTCTACCCTTTTCCTCCCCATCCCCTCCCCTCCTCTTCCTGCTTCCTCTGTCCCCTACCTTTTCCCTCCTCCCCTACTTCCTCTCCCTTTTTCCTCCTCCCTCTCCTCTCACTGTCCCTCCCTCCCCTATCCCCTCCCCTCCTCTTCCTACTCCCCCTCTTCCCTACCTTTCCCCTCCTTCTCCACCCTCCCTCTCCCACTCTTCCCATCCTTCTTCTCCTCCTCCCATTATCCCTCTCTCTCCCATCCTCTACCCTGCTTTTCCTGCTCTCCTCCTTCCTCTCCCTTTCTCCTCCTCCTCCCGGTCCTCCCATTGTCCCTCCCTCCCCTCCCCCTCCCCTCCTCTTCCTGTGTCCTCTCTCCCCTACTTCCCCTCCTCTTCCACCCTCCCTCTCCCGCTCTTTCCATCTTCTTCCTCCCATTATCCCTCTCTCCCCATCCCCTCCTCTTCCTGCTCCCTCTCTCCCTTCCCTCTTCTCCTCCTCCTCCTCCCTCTCCATTTGGAAAAATTGTTCAACGGAACAGAAAGCAGGCCGCAAACGGCTTGCAAAGCAAAGCAGAGATTTGGGCCGAAGATCCCCTTTCTCTCTGATAATCGGGCCGGGGGAGCGTCGAAGTCACCTGGAGAGGCCCGCCAGGTGATCAGCGTCTCCAGCCAAAAGGAAGGGATGGAGAAAACAGACTGTCAGGCTCCAGAAATTGGGTGGAAATCTCCCCTAAGAGGTCTTTATCTGCGGCTGCTTCCCTGCGTCTCCCTGTGACATCCCGGGGCTTAAAAAGCTAAGCTGATTAAGTTTCGGATTAGCTCCAGCTTGAGATGACACCTTGCAAAGAAGAGTTTTGCAGAGTTTTTTCGGAGCAAGGCAGCCCCTCCCCACCCATCTCCCTTTGGAGTCTCCTCCCCTCCCGTAGCTAAGACGCTAGGGCACCTTGGCATCCCCTCCTCGCATTCATTTCCCCAGCCCAGTCGCTCCAAGGGGCATCTTGGCCTCTTCCACACGGTGCCCAGCGAGAAGCCAAAGCAGCAAGAGAAGATGCTGGCAGCTGTGTTTGTGCCATCCTACTGGCAGCTGGACAAACCTCTGAGTCAAACCTCCCAGCACCCTGGAAAGCTATGAAATTGCTACCTCGGCTCATTCCCCGAAGCACTTAAAGTCAGTGGACCAAAGATCTGAGCCAACAATGAATGCCCGTGACCCTTTGCAGCCCCAATCTTCACACGACTAGCCATGGCCTTGAATGAGAGACCTCGTAGTCATCCAGGTCATGATTGTCCCAAAGAGGCAACTGGACTTTCCGGTTTTTTTCTTTGAAGACATTTCGCTTCTCATCCAAGAAGCTTCTTCAGCTCTGATTGGATGGTGGGGAATGGAAGGATTTATACTCCTTGCAGACAGCTGGTCATTTGCATCCTTTTAGAAGGTCCTTGAGGCCACTTGGAGGTTTATCTGTGTCCTCAGGGTCACCTGAGTGGTGCAAATGGGTGTGGAGCCTCCTTGGAACTGCTGAAAGGATTCTATTGTAGACTGGAGATAGATAATGTCATATCCCCTCCCTCTGTTGAGAGAGGGCCGTTCAGTTTGGACCTAGATGGCTTCTTTGATCCCTCTTTCAAACCAGCAGTCCTCTGTGTCCAAAATATGGACTTTGTTGTCTTCCAAAGAGTTGCCTGTGTCTTTTAAGTGCAGATGGACTGTTGAAACTAGTCCTGATGGCTTTGTTCTCCTATGTTGGGCCATGCGTTTGTGAAGTGGTTGTTTTGTTTCCCCAATGTACAGATCTGCACAAGGCTCACTGCATTGTACTGCATATACCATGTCAATCAGTTCCTGTCTGGGTGTTTTATCCTTGGGGTGGACAAGCTTCTGCTCGCCCACCCCAAGGATAAAACTAAGGCATTGTGTTAGAGACACAGAGAAATCTCCAGGTGGCCTCAATGACCCTCTAAAAGATGCAAATGATCAGCTGTCTGCAAGGAGTATAAATCCTTCCATTGCCCACCATCCAATTAGAACTGAAGAAGCTTCTTGGATGAGAAGCGAAACTCCTTCAAAGAAAAACCAGAAAGTCCAGTCACTTTTTGGAAAAAAAAAAAAAGAAAAGCACTCTTGGGGCTCCTAGCTTGATCTTTCCATCGTCAGTGTGGGAGCAGCACCTTCACTTCCTTTGGCTTGCTGCGACGAGAAAGGTCTCGGTTTGTGATTTCTCATGTCTGGGCTCCGAAGGAGTTATATAAGCTGCCCTGGATAAATGTGGTTGGTGCAAAAATGGAATAAACAGCTTCCTGAAGAGCAAATTGCACCTGTAATGGGGGAAGTTGGTTACGCTTCATGTTACGTATCAGTGCATAAATAACATCTGCTGTTCTCATCGACGTTTCTTTGACTCCACAGCGAGGCGTTTGCGAGAGGAGGGCATCCTCTGGCTTGGGGGTCTCCAACTTCGGCAACTTTAAGCCTGGTGGACTTCAACTCCCAGAATTCTGGGAGTTGAAGTCCTCCAGCTTTGCTGGTTGGGGGATTCTGGGAGTTGAAGTCCTCCAGCTTTGCTGGTTGGGGGATTCTGGGAGTTGAAGTCCTCCAGCTTTGCTGATCAGGGGATTCTGGGAGTTGAAGTCCTCCAGCTTTGCTGATCAGGGGATTCTGGGAGTTGAAGTCCTCCAGCTTTGCTAACTGGGGGGATTCAGCGAGTTGAAATCCTCCAGCTTTGCTGGCTGGCGGGATTCTGGGAGTTGAAATCCTCCAGTTTTGCTGGCTGGAGGATTCTGGGAGTTGAAATCCGCCAGGCTTAAAGTTGCCAAGGTGGAATGGAGACTCTTGCTCTGGCCCGTGGCAGAGTGTCATTTTTAGCCACTCTATGCATTACACCTTTTAAAGGAAGAAACATGACAGAGGGAAGGAAGCTTTTCAGCACCGCGGGATGAATGAAGGGATGGCTTACCTGTTTTATATTTCTTTGCTTTTGCCCAGCTGGTATCACAATTGCTTTCATGCTTCATTATGAAAGCAGAGTTTAAACGGGCCCTGGGGAAGCGGTGGAGACGCCGTTCCTTGGCAGAACATGGGCTCGATGCAAAAAGCCCGGGTCTCTTCCATAACTGTTTCAAAAACCCACCTTTTCCTACCTTCTAGGACAGTGGTGGTGAACCTTTTACTCACCGAGTGCCAAACAGGTGTGCATTTCGTGCACGTGAGTGCCATCCGCGCTAAAGTGCAGCTCTCCCCCCCGCGCTGCACGCACAATCACCCCATCTACACAAGCACACAAGTTTCGCACAGCTCCGTGTGTTTTGCTTGCAATCACACCTGCACTGTGCATGCACAGGAGAGCTCTGAAGACCAGCTGGGTCCCGTGAATTGCACGCATGCACACCGAGTTCCGATGCCTGACCTCCAGCTCCAGGGTGATGGGATTAAGACACGGTCCTTCAGGACATAATAGGACCATTTAGCAGAAGATATAGAGTCCCCACTGCATGGCAATCTCCTAAGGACATTGCATCACCCTGCAAACTTCAATCAAACCAGGAGCTCAGACAAACATGGCCCCACACGAATCTGACAACAGCCAACAGAATACATCTTCTTGCACAGGAACAGGAAGCTCAAGTTCAAAGCCCGAGAGAAGGTCTAAAAAACCCCTCACTCTCCACTCCAGGTGGTCAGCTACCCAGGACCTCAAACCACCATGCGGTTCTGCTCTACCATTAAACCATCTTTCCCATCAGCCTCCGTGTTTCCAGTTTGTTTTTCTCCCAGCTTGGAACTGAACCAGATGGATATTTCTTCCCACACTTTTGAAGAGTAACTCTGAGTATGGCAAGGAATATTTACCCCCAAACTGCTAGTAAACCCAAAAATCCAATCACAAGTTGTCCTCTTGTCCCTTTTTGGTCTACTGATCTCAACCCTTTCTTTCTCTTCCTACCAGACACTGGTCTTTGGTGCCCGGAGCTGAAGGACATCACCCAAGCCTTCTACAATTTCGGAGCCTGTGCTTCTACCTTGTTCCCTGCTGGACTCGTTCAATATGAATTCATATCGGAAATCTTAGAGTGAGTTGAAATTTATCTCCGCACTGCACGCTTTTCATTTTGTCTCTACTTGATGTGTTAAGAATATCTTGTTGCAACAGAGAGGCTCTTTGTGTATACGGGGGTGAGAGGGGGTGAGATATCAGAACTGAGAGAATATACAAACTGAGGCCATGTTGAATTACCCTGTTCACAAATATTTACTTAAATAAAATAACTCCCAATGTGTGATTCTGTGTGGCTAATATAGGATTAAAACAGGGGTGAAATCCAGAAGGTTCTGAGAAATTCTGGAGAACCGGTAGCGGAAATTTTGAGTAGTTCGGAGAACCGGCAAATACCACCTCTGGCTGGCCCCAGAGTGGGGATGGAATGGGGATTTTGCAATATTGTTTCCCCAGGAGTGGGGAGGGAATGGGGATTTTGCAATATCCTTCCCCCAGGAGTGGGGAGGGAATGGGGATTTTGCAATATCCTTCCCCCAGGAGTGGGGAGGGAATGGAGATTTTGCAATAACCTTCCCCTAGAGTCAGGAGGGAATGGGGATTTTGCAATATCCTTCCCCCAAGAGTGGGGAGGGAATGGGGATTTTGCAATCCCCATTCCCAAATCGTCTCAAATCGTGTGTCGTTTTCTTTCAGGAGCCATTGCGCTGCAGCTTCATAGATTTGTGTGGGTTTTTTTGTTTTTTTGTTTTTTTTGTGGGAGGCCCTCAAACCGTGAAATCGGGAATGTTCCAGACAAGATTTTTTGGGGGGCCCTTGGGAATAGCATCAATGGATTCTTCCTTCGGAGCTTGCTCATGCATTGCTCGGCCCAATTCTGAAACCTTCTAGGGGTGATATAAAGAAAGCATCTACGCCATCTTAGTTAGATCCCTTTTTGTTCTTAATTGTTAAGGGCTTGAAGCCGGAGGAGCCATTCATTTGCTATCTCTGGAAATGGGAAAAGGGTGGAATTTGAAGGCTGTAATTTGGAAATGTCCTCCTTGCACATCTTCGTTTTCTGCTTTTTGCTTCTGGTGAAATGCATTCCACGGGGTTTTTTTTGTTTTTTTTTGTTTTTTTTTTTGCAGAACCGCCAAACTCTAGCTTGCTTTGACTAGAGGCCAAAACAGAACAGTAAATATTGGTGTGCACGTAATGGAGAACGGTGCTAGTAGGAAAACCGTTTTCGGGTCTCTTTAAAGTCTCTTTCTGTTCTTATTGTACGGGCTTTTAAGAGCAACAAGTCATTTGTTCCTTTTTGTTCAGCTGAAGAGTTTTATTGACTCCCGTTTTAGTCTCCAATCCTGATGGAAGAATGCACGTAAAGGAACCTTTCAAATACAGTGTAAAGTTGCTAAAATACCGTCTTTCCCCGAAAATAGGACCCTGCTTTATATTGTTTTGAACCCCGAAATAAGTGCTTGGCCATATTTTTGGGGAGGTTTTATTACTTTGGGGTGCATGGAGGAAACCAGAAAAAATGGTGGGGACTGGCTGTGCATGCGTTTAAATATTTTCAGGGAGGGCTTATTTTGGGGGGGGGATTTTAGTGCTTGCGCTCGAAAGCCCGATTGGGCTTATTATCAGGGGATGTCTTATTTTAGGGGAAACAGGGTAGATCAGGCGTCACCAACCTTTTGGACCTCAGGGACCACTAAATTCATAATTTTAAATCCCGCAGACCACTAATACGATCTGCCTAATGACTAATACGATCTGCCTAATGGTGGGCGTGGCTAGGTGGTCATGTGACTGGGTGGGCGTGGCCAACTCCATGTCACTCACGTCGAGGGGTGCCTCACCGGCCTCTACTCGCCCCTCCCCTCCCAGCCACTCCTCGCCTCACTATATAAAGAAGAGTTGGAGGAATTGGGTATGGCCAATCTAGAGAAAGGAAGGACTAAGGGGGGACATTATAGCAGTGCTCCAATATTTGAGGGGCTGCCACAAAGAAGAGGGGCGGGGGTGTCCGTTTATTTTCCAAAGCACCAGAAGGCAAAACAAGAAAGAGTGGATGGAAACTAATCAAGGAGAGAAGCAACCTAGAACTAAGGAAAAACTTCCCCACGGTGAGGACAATTAGCCAGTGGAACAGCTTGCCACCAGAAGTTGTGGGTGCTCCAACACCGGAGGTTTTTAAGAAGAGACTGGACAGCCATTTGTCTGGAACAGTATAAGATCTCCTGCTTCAGCAGGGGGTTCGAGTAGAAGACCTCCAAGGTCCCTTCCAGCTCTATTATTCTCTGTTCTGCTAAGAAGAAAGCAGCTGCGGATCACATCAACATTCATGTTCTTGAGACCTTCTCACACCATCCATGTCCAATATGGTGTTCTCTGAATATAGTGGGCACCGGGCTAGGAAAAACTCAAGATATAATTTCCAAGGCCTTAAAACTGCTGATAGGGGCCGTTCTTGAGTTACGACCACAGCAGAGCTTGCCTATCTCAGTTGTAAGTCGTGACAGTTGTAAATTTGGTCAGTCACGGGACCTACTGTATTTTATGACCTCTTTTGTGGAGATTTGTAAAGTGAACGCCACCATTGTTAAGCAAATAAATGGTGGTTAGGTGAAGGTCTCAGTCATTAAGCCAGGGGTCGGCAACCCGTGGCTCTGGAGCTGCATGCAGTTTTTTTATCCCTCTGCTGCGGCTCCTTGTTGCTGGTTGGCTCCACAATTGATAGGGATTTCGGTTAGGACAGGTAGAGGAAAAAGGATGCCGCTCTAGGAGGAGACTCTATGGTGGGGGAACTGGACTTCTGGTTGGCTCCAGAATTGAACAGGGGGCTTCCGGTTAGGACCTTTGTGGCTCTTTGAGTGTTTAAGGTTGCCGACCCCTGCATTAAGCAAACGATTGGTTTGTTAATAGGTAGCATCTTCAGTGGAATTTGGGGAAAATCCCCCAAACCTTTGAAAAGCTCGGGAAACCAACCTCCACCATCATCCTCCACCCGAGCTACAAATATTCGCCACCATCGCGAACCAATGGTTTGCTATGAGCAAGGTTTTGCCAAGTCATTTGTTAAGTGGTAACACTTCAGTTGTTCAGTTGGTAACACCCGTCGTTAAGTGAATCTGGCTTCCCCCTTGACTTTGCTTGCCAGAAGGTCACAAAATGGGATTGCATGACCCTGGGACATGGCAACCGTTGTAACTGTGAGTCAGTGGCCAAGTGCCTGAATTTTGATGACGTGGCAATAGTCATAAGTGTGAAAAACGGTCCTAGGTTACTTTTTCAGAGATGTCATAGCTTTGAATGGTCACTAAATGAACTGTTTTAAATTGAGGACTACCTGCATATTCTTCACAGAAGCACCTATAATCTATGGGTCAGTTTGTTTATTTATTTTATTTATTAGTTCGATTTATATGCCGCCCTTTTCTGGAGTCTCAGGGCAATAATGCAATAATGCATTGTTGGGATACTCCTGACCACAGGTGTAATTGGCAGTAATAAATAACAGTTTAAATAGTATAATTGTACCATTATTTTACCTCTTGTTTTCGGTACTCGTAAAGGCAGGGGTGAAATGCTCTCAGTTCGGACCGGATCGCCCGATCCGGTAACGGTGGTGGCGGGTGGTTCGGAGAAGCGGTAGCAAAAATCCCTGTGCCGCCCCCCCCCCATGCCCAGCTGAGCCTCACGATTATCAGAGGCTTTTTTTTTTTTTACTTTTCGAAGCATTTTTTCTACAACCTCTTCCACCCGAAAAAATGCTTTTAAAAGTTAAAAAAAAAAAGCCTCTGATGATCTGCGGCTCAACTGGGATTGTCAGAGGCTTTTCAAAGCATTTTTTTCTGCAACGCCTTGGGCCAAAGAGGTGGTAAAAAAATGCTTTGAAAAGCCTCTGACGATCCCAGCTGAGTTGCCTGATCGTCAGAGAGGCTTTTCAAAGCATTTTTTTCTGCAACCTCTTGGGCCAAAGAGGTAGTAAAAAAATGCTTTGAAAAGCCTCTGACGATTCCAGCTGAGTTGCCTGATCATCAGAGAGGCTTTTCAAAGCATTTTTTTCTGCAATCTCTTGGGCCAAAGAGGTGGTAAAAAAAATGCTTTGAAAAGCCTCTCTGACGATCCCAGCTGAGTTGCCTGATTGTCAGAGAGGCTTTTCAAAGCATTTTTTCCTGCAACCTCTGAAGAGGTTGTAGAAAAAAATGGTTTGAAAAGTTTAAAAAAAAAAGTTGGCCACGCCCACCCAGTCACATTAACCCCCCCTTTCCACCAAGCCACGCCCACATAACCGGTAGTAACAAATTTTACACTTCATCCCTGCGTAAAGGGGTATCTTTTAAAGCAAACATGCATGCTTAAAAGCAGAGAGCAAATAAAATAAAAATTTAAAAAAGCCCTTTAAAAACTGATTTAATCGACCGAGCTCCATTGGTGCTGAATTCATTTTAAAAAATCATTTTATCTTGCGTTCATTTTTTTCAGCTCTTCCATTCTGTGATGATGATAATAGAAGGTCTGGGGTCTGTGCTGTGATTCCTGGGTATAGTTTATATGTGTAGATAATGGTTTACAGCAAAGCTTTTAAAATGAAAAGCGGCAGCCGAGGCTAGGAAAAAAAAGCCTCTTTTAAATTCATGGAGTTCACTGTGAGCAGAATGCATTATGCAAAGATTATTTTATTAGTTGACTGTGAAGACTTATACTGAGCCAAATTGGCAATAATCTAGGTGAGCTACTTAAGCCTTAGCTGTTGCAGTATCCAGGTCAGCCATTGAAAGGAAGAAAAGAATGTTCTCGATGTCTTGATAGATTCCACTTATTGGGGAATATATGCATTTTTAACACGCAGCAATCAGTTCGGAGACACATTGACAATCCTTTTTTAAGATTAGCTCCAGAGGGGGCACTAATAAGACGTCTAAACCAGACGAGTAAAATCTCCAACTCCCGAGTTGCACCTCACAAGAAGACAAGGCAGCTGTGATCAACCCTTATGACTGTTGTTGTTGGAAGAAATATCCATCTGGTTCAGTTCCAAGCCGGGAGAAAAGACCCTGGAAACACGGAGGCTGATTGGAAAGATGGTTTAATGATGGAGCAGAACCACATGGTGGTTTGAGGTCCTGGGTAGCTGACCACCTGGAGTAGAGAGTAAGGGGTTTTTTAGACCTTCTTTCGGGCTTTGAACTTGAGCTTCCTGTTCCTGTGCAAGAAGATATATTCTATTGGCTGTTGTCAGATTCGTGTGGGGCCATGTTTGTCTGAGCTCCTGGTTTGATTGAAGTTTGCAGGGTGATGCAACGTCCTTAGGAGGTTGCCATGCAGTGGGGACTCTGTGTCTTCTGTTAAGTGGCCCTATTATATCCTGAAGGACCGTGTCTTAATCCCATCACCCTGGAGCTGGAGGTCTTTTGTCTTGTAGATAGGCTGGCCCAGTCCTGCTGGGGCGATTAAGAAAGGTGGGAAGCTGCTTTCCAAGAGTATGTTTCTCCTTTAGGAAAATATAACATTCTGTCTTTTTTTTCATGTTTCCCAAAATATTTCATTCTTTTAGGAAAGGGGTGGGTGTTTTTATAACTTCTCTTGGGCTTTGCACTTGTGTTTTCTGTTCCTGGGCAAGAACATATATTCTATTGGCTGTTGTCAGATTCCTACTGGGCACAGGTGGTATTCAGCCGGTTTGGAGTGGTTCGGGAGAACCGATAATAGCGACTTGCAGGTGGGCCCGCTGCCACCCGCTCGGGCGCAATCCCGTCCTATATTGCTGTGGTTTTGATGCCGCATATATGTGTGGACAGATGCTCACAAGTGAATTGCCATGTTGTTTGACATCACACACGCTCACATTTCTGGTGCTGGACAAACTGATGGTGACAGAATGTGAAGCCCACCTCTGCTATGAGGTCATGTTTGTCTGAGCTCCCGGTTTGGTTGAAGTTTGCTGGGTGATGCAACGTCCTTAGGAGATGACAATGCAGTGAGCTCTGCTGATAGATAACCCTATTATGTCCTGAAGGGCCGCTTGCAGTCCTCAAGGCTTTGGAGGCGGTCTGTAGAGCCCATTGACAGTAACTACCATACATCGGAGTGTGACCTCTGACGTGACATCCAGAGGCCAAGGACGGCCACCCTCAGCCCTCAAATGACTTTGTATACTTTTGCCCTAGGCCAGGCGGGCAGAGACTTGGGATGCTCTTTTTAACTTCTCTGAAACCATCTCCAAATCAGAGTCTCAGCGTTCCCATCTCATCCTTCCCATCCCAACTGAGCATGGCTAGTCTAGGGAAGGGAAGGACCAGGGGAAACATGATAGCGGTCTTCCAATTTCATTTTAATGTATGCTGATTAGTGTACATCCAAAGTGACAATAAAGCTATTCTATCTATAGAATAACTTTATTCTATCTATCCTCCCCCACCACCACCCACCACCCCAGTTTTTGGGATGTGTGGCCACTCTCACTT
Source organism: Masticophis lateralis (assembly GCA_030761175.1). NCBI lineage: Eukaryota > Metazoa > Chordata > Lepidosauria > Squamata > Colubridae > Masticophis > Masticophis lateralis. The sequence goes on from JAUDYJ010000008.1 coordinate 21,562,791, forward strand.
AGATAAACTCGCAATTCTAAATTGCATTAACAAAGGGATAAAATCAAGATCAAGTGAGGTACTAATACCACTCTATAAAGCCTTAGTAAGGCCACACCTAGAATCGTGCATCCAGTTTTGGTCACCACATTATAAAAAAGATGTGGAGACTCTAGAAAGAGTGCAGAGAAGAGCAACCAGGATGATGAGGGGACTGGAGGCTAAAACATACGAGGAACAGTTGCAGGAACTGGGCCTGGCTAGTCTAATGAAGAGAAGGACCAGGGGATATATGATAGCAGTCTTCCAATATTTGAGGGCCTGCCACAGAGAGAAGGGGGTCAAGCTATTTTCCAAAGCAACTGAAGACCAGACAAGGAATAACTAAACAAGGAGAGATTCAACCTGGAAATAAGGAGGAATTTTCTGACAGTGAGAACAATCAACCCGTGGAACAGAAGTTGCCTTTGGAAGTTGTGGGAGCTTCATCACTGGAGGCTTTCAAGAAGAGAGTGGACTGGGGATGGTGTAGGGTCTCCTGCTTGGGCAGGGGATTGGACTAGATGACCTACAAGGTCCCTTCCAATTCTGTTAATCTAATCTAATCTTGATCAGAGTCCTTGATAGTCTGTACAAAGGCTGGTGCAGACAGCATTTGAGATGTCTGCTATTGTCTGGTCAGGGCATCCTTTCTTGTTGACCCTGAGTTTTGACCCTGCTAAGTGAGCTCTGCAAATCTTCCAGGGCCCACCCGGTGATAAAAACCACAACCCGTCAGGCATTCTGGCCCACAAAGCGATGCTCTCGTTGTCTGGCCCTTACAAGGAACAGGTAGATAAATGCTCACTACAGGACTGTATATCGTATTTAGAGGCTATTTTCTTGGAGAGGGAGATGCATATACGGCCTGCAATTCAATTGGCTCCGGAAGCATTTTTGTCTGAGCATGTAGAGGCGTGGAGAAGGTTGGGAAAGAAGAGTGATAGGTCCTGCTCCAAACATTTTATTGCCTAAATTGGACATTTCAAATGGCCTCTGGTCGAGGTGGAACAGCCTTCCAAAAAAAAATATTTTTTTTTCTTCCATGTGCTCTATTAAATTGCACCGTGCAAGGCATAAACATTGGTTTTCAGACTGATAATTATTCCAACTGATTGTTGTGTAAACATCGCACAGCTGTGCACTTCCTCTTTATCAGCAAAGAGTCCTGTCGCCTTGCTCCTGCGCTGTGAGATTGTGAGAAACTCTCCCACCCGGAATATAGATAAACTATATTGGGTTGTAATTGAAAATAATTTGCTTGCTGGAATTCTTGGTTCCTTACTTACTGTTCCCTTAATAAAGCTTCCTAAAAACCCTGGGGCTGGCTCTTCGCCTACTAGACCCCACTTCCCCATGGCCCATCCCGCTCCCTCCCCACGCGTCTTTTCTCTCATATTGGTGTACTTCCATTATTTTAGTTTTTTATTGTTTTACTATTGTTTTGTTTACATTTTTAATAACTTTACGTTCTATTGTTGTAAACTGCCCAGAGTAGCCCTCTGGCAAGATGGGGGGGACAATAAATTAGATCGAGGTAGGTGGACCGACAGCTGCGCAAGCGCACACCCAACCTGCCACTGATGAATGAATGAAATAAATGGTATGTGCTTGCGCAGTCGGCACGTGGACCAGGGCGGCACATTCAAGAAGGAGAGCAGCTCCAGTAACTTTCGGGCGCTTGCCTTCCCTGGCAGCCAGCCGCAGGAGAAAGGTAAGGACACGCCGCGTCGTGGAGGGTGAGTGAGCGGCAGCTCCGCGGCAAGGCTGGAGTCAGGGAATGATGCATTCCCTGACCCAGTTGAGGCAGGCGATGAGCAGGTGGCAGCTCCGGGGCTTCAGTGAATGGCACATCTCTGGGCCCCAGCCCCCGACCCAAAGCGAAGGGAGAGCGGGTGGTGAGAGGGTGGGGCAAGGCCGGAGTCTCTTTCTGGGCATGTCACTTCTGCCTGTTGGGCCACTTCCTGAAGCTGCAGCCAGCCGCTTTGCGTTTTCCCTCTTTTTCCTCATGGGAGGCTTGCGTGGTGGCGCCAGCAGAAGCGCTGCGGGGAAGTGGTCCAACAAGCAGAAGCGCTGGACCCAGAAAGAGAAGGGCAAGAGGGGCCAGTGGGCTGCAGAGGCTAAGGCGGGTGGGCGGAGTCTCCAGCTGCCTTCGCTACCAGTTCTCCGAACTACCGGCCATCATCGCTACAGGATCGGCCGATCCGGTCTGAACCGGGAGCATTTCACCTCTGAGATAGATAGATAGATAGATAGATAGATAGATAGATAGATAGATAGATAGATAGATAGATAGATAAAATAGGTGGGTGGGTGGGTGGATGGATGGATGGATGGATGGATGGATGGATGGATGGATGGATGGATGGATGGATGGATAGATAGATAGATAGATAGATAGATAGATAGATAGATAGATAGATAGATAGATAAAATGGGTGGGTGGGTGGGTGGGTGGGTGGGTGGGTGGATGGATGATGGATGGATGGATGGATGGATGGATGGATGGATGGATAGATAGATAGATAGATAGATAGATAGATAGATAAAATGGGTGGGTGGATGGATGGATGGATGGATGGATAGATAGATAGATAGATAGATAGATAGATAGATAGATGATAGATAGATAGATAGATAGATAGATAGATAGATAGATAGATAGATAGATAAAATGGGTGGGTGGGTGGCTGGGTGGGTGGGTGGATGGATGGATGGATGGATGGATGGATGGATGGATAGATAGATAGATAGATAGATAGATAGATAGATAGATAGATAGATAGATAAAATAGGTGGATGGATGGATGGATGGATGGATGGATGGATGGATGGATGGATGGCTGGCTGGCTGGCTGGCTGGCTGGCTGGCTGGCTGGCTGGATGGATGGATGGATGGATGGATAGAGAAAATAGGTGGGTGGGTGGGTGGGTGGGTGGATGGATGGATGGATGGATAGATAGATAGATAGATAGATAGATAGATAGATAGATATAGAAAATAGGTGGGTGGATGGATGGACGGATGAATGGATGGAGAGATAGAGATGAATAGAGGTAGATAGAGACAGACAGAATCCGCAATTTGTGCTGGAGAGAAATCATTTAAAGTTCAAGCAGCTGCCAAAGGTTGGGGGGGGGTCCTGCAGGGTGAGTTTGTGCCCTGGAGTATGCCCCAAGGCGACCCAGCTGTGCGCCCTCCCCTCCATCACCCTTAAGAACAGCCCTACCTCTCCAGCTGACAGGTGAGGCTTCATGGAGCATTTGACTCATGAAAAGAGGATTAAAGTGCAAGTTCAGTTCCCACCTTGTGTACATTTGATATTCAAACTTTGGAAAACACCCAATGGTCAAAGTAGAACGAGTAGACAGTCCTACTGTGTATCACTGAGATCAAAGACTGAGACCCCTGAAAGTCCTGAAAGAGGACCTAAAATCCAGAAATCGATTTTTAGTGTCATGGTTTTAAATACTTTAGAGTTGTCCAACCTTGGCAACTTTAAGACTTGGGGAGTTCAGCACCGAGAATTCCTCAGCCAGATGCTGGCTGTGGAATTCTGGGAGCTGAAGTCCACAGGTCTTAAAGTTGCCAAGGTTGGAGACCCCTGTTGTGGTCCACCAGCAGCCTGCGGAGCTGGCAGTGGAGTCGGACAGTGAGGAGGCTGAGGAAGCATAGGGGCCAGTCCTGGAGGCTGGGGAAGACCCGGATGAGGGCTCTGCATTGAAGGCAGAGATAGGGTCAGGGCCATCAGGGAGCGATGTGCAGACTCAGGAGCCTCCAGAGGCTGACAGTAGAGAGGCAGAGAAATAGGAGGAGCCTGTTCCTAGTGCACGTATGAGAAGAGCTGCCAAAAGGCAGAAGCAGCTAAAGCAGAGAGGACAACTCGGGAGTAGGGCCATGAGATGATTGGCCTCTCCCATAAGGCTTAAAAGACCAGCAACGGCACTTGGGCTCTTTGTCGGAAAACAACATTGAGAGAATTGCTTCTTGTTTCACTGTATTCATTTCTTGTCGGCGTCTTCTGCTTCTGAACTTTTGCCAAGAAAAGCCTTTGGCAGTTTGCCTAATTATCCCAAGGTCAGTGATAAACTGAGGAATGGTGTTTTGAAGAATTTGCTTTCATTTAGTTTGGACTACGCTGAGAATGAGTTCATTCATTCATACTTGGGCCTGGTCACAACAACCCCTGCCTTAGAGATATTAAAGGAAGACAGTAGTAGAGATGGGGTATTTAACTTGATTCTTGATTCCATGCTCCCCCCCACCCCCTTGTATTCCCCTAAATACAAGAAGCAACCTGGAATTAAGGAGAAATTTCCTAACAATGAGAACAATTAACCAGTAGAACAGCTTGTCTTCAGAAGTTGTGGGTGCTCCGTCCCTGGAGTTTTTTATGAAGAGACTGGACAGCCACTTGTCTGGATTGGTATAAGGTCTCCGCTTGAGCAGGGGGTTGGTCTAGAAGACCTCCAAGGTCCCTTCCAACTCTAGCCTGAGTTAGCAAACACAGGGAGAAACAGCATCTTCGAGCATCCCGCAGGAGCCCTTGTTCCTGTGACATTAGCCGCGAGGAAGGTTGGCTGACTCTAGCTATTTATTCTAGACTCTAGCAAGAAACACTGCTAGCGATTAGTAGATAAATAGCCCCAGTCTCAGTCAGGAGCAGGATTTGAGGGTTTGCCATGATTAAAAGGGAAGCCCAGGATCTGAGCAAAGCAGTGGCGACAAGCCAGAGTTGCAGGACGGCTTCCATCTGGCATCTCTCACTCCTTCACGTTCATAAGTGGCCGATTCCTCAAACATTGTTTGAACCAAAGCGGAGCCGTAAATCTCGACGACGGCCCTCCGCCCTCCGCCCTCCAGGAGATAATGGAGACGTAAATCTTCCTCTTTTTAACTCACCTCTTCAGTTTCCAAAGTCGAGCAGGGGTGGGGGAAAGGAAAAAAACACTAGGCACTTATCTGCCTAAATATCCCTTCTCTTCTGTTCCTCCACACCAGGGCCCTAATTAAGCAGGCCGGGAAGCAAAGAAGCAAGTAAATTATAGGAGTCTGGAGAGGGAAGATAACGAGTTCATCAAACCGACCACAAAGGCTGAGCGGAAAAGGGCGGGGGGGGGGTGCTGGGGAACGGCGGCTGGGAGATTTGTTAGGCTGGGGTGGGGGGTGTCAGCTGTTTGGAGCCTGATCCCATGCAACCACACCAGGAGGAGGAGAAGGAGGAACGTTGGCGGCTCAGATGGCCCTGGTGTCTGTAGTCCAAGGACCTTCTTTATCAAAGGATGGGACTGATGGGCACGTGTCATCCCGGTCCTCTTTGTGGAAGGCCGAGGACAAAAATCGTCCTTTTCTAAAGAAGCTGAACGGCAGAAGGAGGAGGTTTTCACTTCCCAGCCACGACGACTCCCCCCCACACCATCGCAGAATTTGAGCGTGCCATTTGCATACTGCATTGTCTTCTGGAGAGCCCCCACGAGGCTTGGCAAGGAGAGGACTCCGCTGCATCTGCATTCGACTCTCTTCTAGGGCTTGTGTCTCATTGTCCTCGATCCGGAAGCAGGAAACGGCAACTGGAAACAATAAAATAAAATAAGGGGGGAGGATTAAGCTAGCTCTAAACCTTTAGGCGCATGACCTCCCAACTGCAGTGGCATTCGTTCCCTGAATAACTAACAAGAGGGTTCGTTGAGAAGAGAGCCAGAAGAGATCTTGAAGGTCTTCAATCCAACCCATTGCACAACCAGGAGACCCTATATCAGTGATGGCTAACCTTTTTGCCATCGCGTGCCAAAAGCAGGGGGGAGCGCGGGGGGAAGTTGCGCGTGTGCCCACCCATAATTATACGCACCACCCCGCACATGTGCGCACAAGCCCCCCTACGCTACCCCCACTTTTGGCATGTGATGGCACAGTGGGCCTGGTAGGCCCTTTTTTTGCTTTCCCCTGGCTCCAGAGCCTCTCTAGGAATCTGGGGAGGGCAAAAATGGCCTTCTCCACCCCCAGGAGGCCTTCCGGAGGCCGGAAACAGCCTGTTTGCCGACTTCTGGTAAGTTGGCAAATGGGCCATTTCCAGCCTCTGGAAGGCCTCCAGGGGGATGGGGAAGGCTGTTTTCGCCCTCCCCAGGCTCCCAGTTAGGCTCTGGAGCCTGTGGAGAGCAAAAAATGGGCCTTCCCCACCCATCCCCAGGCCCTCCGGAGGCAGGAAACAGGCTGTTTCCCTACTTCTAGTGGGTCCAGAAGGTCTGAAAATCAGCTGCTGGTGCTGAGTTCACGTGCCCACCAATATGGCTCCATTTGCCATCTGTGGCATGCGTACCATAGGTTCACCATCATGGCCCTATATAATTTCAGACAAGTGGCTGTCCAGTCTCTTCTTAAAAGCCTCCAGTGATGGAGGGCCCACGATTTCTGGAGGCAACTTCTGTTCCACTAGTTAATTGTCCTCACTGTTAGGAAGTTTTTCCTTAGTTCTGGGTTGCTTCTCTCTTTGATTAGTTTCTAGCCGTTGTTTCTTGTCCTGCTTCTCTGGTGCTTTGGTGAGTAGCTTGACTTCTTTTCTCTGGACTAGCCAGACCCAAATCCTGCAGCTGTTCTTCATATGTCTTAGTCTCCAGGCCTTTGATCATTTTCTTTCTTTCTTTCTTTCTTTCTTTCTTTCTTTCTTTCTTTCTTTCTTTCTTTCTTTCTTTCTTTCTTTCTTTCTTTCTTTCTTTCTTTCTTTCTTTCTTTCTTTCTTTCTTTCTTTCTTTCTATTTATAAACCGCCCTTCTCCTTGCGGACTCAGGGCGGTGAACAGCCAGAATAAAACATGGTATACAAAAGTTAAAAAACAATTAAAAATTATTAAATATTTTCGGCCGACAATTAAAACAATCCAGTTTAAAATCAATTTCAACTAAAAACAGAGGATGGGATCAAGCCAGCCCGGCTAGATGGAACAAATAGGTTTTAAGGGCCCGAGGAAAGGTCCAGAGGTCTGGTATCCTGCGTATCTCCGGGGGTAGGTCATTCCAGAGGGCGGGCGCCGCCACAGAGAAGGCTCTCCCCCTGGGGGTCGCCAGCCAACACTGTCTGGCCGACGGCACCCGGAGGAGGCCCTCTCTGTGCGAGCGTTGCTCTTCTCTGTACTTTTTCCAAAGTCTCAACATCTTTTTTGTAATGCGGTGACCAAAACTGGATGCGGGATTCCAGGTGCGGTCTTACTAAGGTTTTCTAAAGGTACTAATACTTCATGTGATTTTGATTCTATGCTTCTGTTTATACAACCAAGGATTATATTAGCTTTTTTGGCTGCTCCCACACAAAAAAAGCTAGGTACACACGGATACTGTCCTAGTCCTCCTGAAATGAATCATTAGCTGCTCTAGGACCATGATGGCCAACTTATGGCACTCGTGCCCGAGATGACATGCAGAGCCATCTCTCCGGGCACACGAGCTATTGCCCAACTCACCTGCAGCTGTGCATGCACATGCGCCCCAGCTGGTGTTTGGGCCTCCGGTGTGCATGCATGCAATTCAGGGACCCAGCTGGTCTTTGGAGCTCTCCTGTGCATGCGTGTTCACACAGGTGCATTGCGCATGCAAAAACCATGTACATGTGCAGATGGTGCGGTCGGGCGCGCATCACACGGAGCTGTGCGAAACCTGTACGCTTGTGTAGATGGTGTGATTGCATGGGCAGCGCAGGGGGGAGCCGCACGTTAGCGCGGATGGCACTCACATGCACGAAGCGCATACCTGTTCGGTACTCGGTGAGTAAAAGGTTTGCCACCACTGCTCTAGGACATTGGCATTCCCTTCCCTTGTTTTACCAAAACTTTCTTTATAAAATGATAACATGGCAGATGCCATAACATAACCTCGGGGGAGATTAAGCTCCTATTCTTGCCTCAGCTCCTGCCCACCTAGCCGTTCGAAAGCATGCAAATGCGAGTAGATAAATAGGTACCACTTTCGGTGGGACGGTAACAGGGTTTCTTCCCACGGAAGCGTTTTCAGACAACACTTGGCTAGGAAACAGAGATGAGCACCAGCCCCTAGAGTCAGACACGATTGGACAGGAGAAATCTTTATCTTATGGGGAGTTTTTAATTGGGGATTTTAAATTTTGGATTAGATTTTAAAACTGCATTGTCGTCATCATTGTTCTTGTTTTTATTGTGTGAGCCGCCCTAGTCCTACGGGAGAAGGGCGGCATATACATTTTAATAATAAAATAAATAAAAATAAATCTTTTACCTTTTTTAAGCCAAATACCATAATATCTTTCTCTGGGGAGAGATAATAATCATAGCAGAATAAGAGAATTGGAAGGGACCTTTTTGGTCATCTAGTCCAATCCCTAGCTTTTTTTTCCGTTTTAAAAAAAGTGTGACGTTTTTCCATTTCAAACAGACCAACATGGAGGAACCAGGAGGAGGCAGTGATTGAATAAAGGCGTCACGGGGCTGTTCCTAAGATGCAAATGAGTTAAGCCTAGCATTTGCACACTAAACCCTTAATGTTGGGGGATCCATGAACGTTTAACCTGTACGTAGCTCAGACCTTCCCAGAATATTGACGTTCTCATCAGGTATTTGCTAGACGGACTAAGAAACGGCTGCGGCTTGGTAACGGCTGTCTCATGCTGGGTGCACCCTGTTTCTCATTATCCACATGGCCTTTTTTCTTTTCTTTTTTTTTTTTGTTCCCCTTGGTTTCTGGAGGGGGCATCAAGAGCCAACGGGATGACTAGCCTTCCCTTTGGCCCAGGTATTGACATCTTAGATCCCTTTCAAACTGCTGACCTCAGTCCCCGCAGGGTAGAGACCCCGCGTTGGCCTCGCTTCCCTATTTTCTCAAAAACGGGAGGAATCAAAAGCTGTTCGGATGAGAGCCAGGTGTAAGATACCCTTCCCTGGCAGTCAATAGGGTTCCCACCCACAGGATTAATAGACAAGGTTGTTTTATTAAGGCTCTATTGTTGTTCGAGCCTGGGCTGCCTGCCAGCTCGCCTCTTGCCGTGTTTAGCTTTTGTGGCTGGCCCAGCTCCGATTCCTGTCCTTTCCCATTTGCTAATGCACCTGAGCAAGAGTGAACTGAGCTGGGGTTTTTTTCCCCCCATTCTTCTTCTCTTAGCTGTAAAGGCTTCGGGAGGATAGATTTTGATGTTTTCCTCCCCTTCCACTCATTTCTCTCTTGTTCGTCGGAGGAGTGAGAAATCTCAGGGCTGTTTTTCCCGTGAACAGGGGTGTCAAACTCGATTTCATTGAGGGCCGCATCGGGGTTGTGTTTGATCTTGGGGTGAGATGTCGTCAGGGTGTGGCCAGGGTGGGTGTGGCCAGCTCAACGCCACTCATTGATGGTCTGATTTCGGCCGCGATGCCTTCCTGCAGCCCTCTGCCAGCGAAACAGAGCTTGTGGAGGCCGCACATGGCCCACCAAGGCTCCATTTTCGGCCACGACAGCTTCCTGCAATCTTCTGTCAGCAAAAACGGAGCTCAGGGAGGCCACGCATGGCCTCCCCGAGCTCCGTTTTCTCTGGCAGAGGGCTGCAGGAGGCTGTTACAATCTAAAACGGAGTCCAGGAGGGCCGCACACAGTTTTCCCGAGCTCCGCTTTTGCTGGCAGAGGCACCGCGGCCTGGTCCTTTGCTGCTTCCAGGACAGGCCCCTTGGCCAGATCTAAACAGCCCACGGGCCACATTCGACACCCTTGCCCTTAAGTGAGCTGCTTGAGAACCGCAATCTTGTGGCTGACTGAACACAACACGAGGATCTGAGTTGCCGTGTCGTCTTTCCTCTTGCTTAAATAACCAGAGACGTCGCCGCCTCTTTCGGAGGCCATCGCAATCTTAAGATTTTTCCCCCCACGGAGTAGACTTTTTAACAAGTTGAGCAGAACGGTTTTGGTTTGGGATGGGAAAATCTGGCGGCATCCCAAAGTCGAAGCCGGTCACGTTCTCGGTGTGTTTTTATTGAGTTATTTGTCCCATTGTCCGTGTGCGCTGGAATGAAGCCGGAACAACAACAAAAAAGAGAGCGTGGTTTAGAATCACTCAGGATGAGCAAAACGGAAGTGTAAACAATGCGTTTGTGATAACCGGTTTCGGAATGTTATTAATCTGTAGCTTGCATTTCCCTGCTGTCTGCAGAGGAAGATATGCTGCGCAATTCATTCATTCATTCATTCATTATTATTATTATTATTATTATTATTATTATTATTATTATTATTATTATTATTATTATTATTTTAAAAAACCCTTTTAGCAAGGGGGCTAACAGAACAATTTATTCTTCTCCTCCCCAATTTTATTTTCTGGAATTCGGAGACTCAAAACTGGGGGAAACTTTAAAGACTTAGCTTGGTACCTGACGTCTGAATAGGTACTCCTCAATTTATAAACCGTTCATTTAGCAACCTTTCAGAAGTCTAATGGCACCAAAAAAAGGGGCTTACGATGGATCCTCAGCCTTAACAACCATGTCATTTTTGTTTTAATGGTTTTTAGTTTCTTTTTAAACATGAGTGATTAGTAATTGTATCCCACCTTCCTTATGCTGGCTTATGGCTGTGATCAAACTGGACTGCCATCTGTCAGGAATGATGTAGGGTCTCCTGCTTGGGGTGGGAGGTTGGACTAGATGACCTCCAAGGTCCCTTCCAACTCTGTTAATTTTTTTTTTAATTTGATTTATATGCCGCCCTTCGCCGGAGACTCAGAGCGGCTTACAATGTGTTAAGCAATAGCTTTCATACTTTCGTTTATTTATACAAAGTTAGCTTATTGCCCCCACAAACTGGGTCCTCATTTTACCTACCTTAGAAAGGATGGAAGGCTGAGTCAACCTGGAGCCTGGTGAGATTTGAATTGGTGTAATTGCAGACAGCTGGATGTTACGGTGCTTTAGTCTGCAGAGCTAAACCAGACTCCTGTTCTGTTCTGTTCTGTTCTGTTCTGTTCTGTTCTGTTCTGTTCTGTTCTGTTCTGTTCTGTTCTATTCTATTATTTCCTATTTCATTCTATATTCTATTCTATTTTTAAAAAAATTTGATTTATATGCTGCCCTTCTCTAAAGACTCAGGGCAGCTTACAATGCGTTAAGCAATAGCCTTCATACTTTTGTATATTTTTATACAAAGTCAGCTTATTGCCCCCACAAACTGGGTCCTCAATTTACCTACCTTAGAAAAGATGGAAGGCTGAATCAACTTTGATTTGATTGATTGATTTCAAAGCAGTGGATTGATCTACCTTCAGAAACAACTCTGAAGTATGTTTGAGTAACATAGTAGTAATATGCAACGATAGTAGATGCAACTATGTCTACCATTTGGATATTATTATTTTTTTAAATTCTGCTCCCCGCCCACAGAGTCCCCTGCCTGCCTCCACATTTAACGTCATTTTTTACATTTCATTTCATTTCATCTTTCATTTCTTTTCATTTCTTTTTTTTTTCTTTCTTTGATCACGGAGCCTCGCTTGAGAATCGCCCTTCATCAGAAATCTCACAACACCCCAGCGGCAGCACTGCAGTCTTTCAGTTCCCTGTCTAAAATATTTTTATATACCTTTTGGAATTTTAAATATTAATCATTTCATGTTCCAGCTCCTGATGCAGCAGAGAAGATGTATTTATTTTTCTCTGTACAGGGAGTCCTTGACTTACGACCGCAACTGAGTCCAACATCTCTGTGGCTAAGTGAAACGTTTGTTAAGTGAATTTTGCCCCATTTCACCACCCCGTTGTTAAGTGAATCAATACAGTTGTGGAGTGAGTCACATGGTTGTTTAGTGAATCTGGCTTCCCCATTGACTTTGCTTGTCAGGAGGTTGCAAAAGGGGATCACGTGACACCCCCCTCCCTCCTGGGACACGGCAACTGTCATAAATATGAGTCAGTTGCCAGGAGTCTGAATTTTGATCATGTGGCTATGGGGATGCTGCAATGGTCGTGAGGGTGAAGAATAGAATAGGGTAGGGTAGGGTAGGGTAGGGTAGGGTAGGGTTGTTGTGACCTAGGCTTACTGAGTCATTATAAGAAACAATTAGTCCCAAACAAACCTATTTTATTGTAACAGCTAGAATTATGTTCATTCCCAGCTGAGTCCCAATTAGTTGTAAAACAAGTCCTTTGGAAGAAGTCCTTTGGGATAATCACCAACCTTTATCTTCTTTGACACTCCACCAAAGGCCTTTCTTGGCAAAGCCCTACAAAGTTCAGAAACAGACAAGAGATGCCGACTGGAAACAGAGTTAGCAACGTTGCTTTCCTGCAAAAAGGCCCAAAAAGGTTTCTCTTTTAAACATTATGGGAGAGGCCAATCATCTCTTGGCCTTACTCCCGAGTTGTCCCTTTTGCTTTACCTGCTCTTGCCTTCTGACAGCTCTGCGCATGCATGCATGCTCCTCCTGTTCCTCTGCCAGGCTCCTCCTGTTCCTCTGCCTCTCTGCTGTCTGACTCTGGGGGCTCTGGAGTCTGCACAACACTCCCACATGGCCCTGGCCCCATCTCTGCCTCCAACGCAGAGCCCTCGTCTGGGCCTTCCCCAGCCTCCAGGACTGGCCTATGTTCCTCCCCAGCCTTCTCACTGTCCGACTACGCTGCCAGCTCCGCAGGCTGCTGGCAGACCACAACAAGGGTAGGATAGGGTAGGAATACGGATAGGAATGGGAATTGGAATGGGAAGGGAAGAAGAGAGGAGAGGAGAGGAGAGGAGAGGAGAGGAGAGGAGAGGAGAGGAGAATAAGGAGAGGAATAGAAGAGGAATAGAAGAGGAGAAGAGAAGAGAATAGAATTCTTTATTGGCCAAGTGTGATTAGATACACAAGGAATTCGTTTCTGGTGCATAAGCTCTCAGTGGACATAAATAGTGATAGATCATTAACATAGTCATTGTAAAATACATTCATCATAAAAGATTAGATACAACACTTAGTGATCATCATTAAACCTTGTGTGTGAAAACAGTTATCTTTTGATTTGTTATATATATGATTGTTTTGATTAAAAGTCTACTCTGGAGCACGGCAAGGGTTAAAATGTGGCATTGTGGAATGAAGGAACTTTCTTTCATTGTGATTAAATTACACTGTCTTCAATGTAGGTCAGATTTGTGAGCTGAAAGCTTGAAAAAAAAAGCCCTTTTGAAAACACTTTTAGCTCTGAAAAAGAGGAAGAAATGAGGGAAAGAGAAGAAAAGAAAAAGGGGGAGGAGAACACTCATCCCCATCTTCCGTTTCAGCCCAAAGCAATTTGAGCTGGCCGAGAAGCTGAGCCTTGAAATTGGTAGGTTCCTAAATAGGAATTGGGGAAGGAGGGGGGAGAAACCCTGGGGCCCCCTCCCCGGGTTAGACTAGCTGAGCAGAATTTGGAACCAACCATGAAATTGCCCTGAAAAAAATGCCCCCCCTCCCCCGCCTCCTCATCCCCATCGGACAGGATGAACCTATTTCTCAAAATAGCAGCCGGCAACGTGCCAGACTCAAGTGGTTCCGGCAAAGAAATAAAATAAAATAAAATAAAGAGTGGGTGCGTGGGTGGGTGGGAGAGGGAAGGAGGGAGCAGCTCTCAAAAGCACAATTATCCCTGTCTCTTCTCGGCTGAATTTACTCAACCCCAAGGGAAGGAGAAGTTGTTACGCCACGGTTGAAATGAATTCTGTCCTTGAGCGCTGAAGACCTCAGGTCTGCTGGGGTCAAGTGTAGAGCTCTTGGGAAATTGTAGGGCCTCCACCTCAGCCAAGAGGTTGAACAGATGATTAACAGAGTTGGAAGGGACCTTGGAGGTCATCTAGTCCAACCCTCTGCCCAAGTAGGAGACCCAACACCATTTCTGACAGATGGCAGTCCAGTCTCTTCTCAAAAGCCTCCAGTGATGAAGCTCCCATGACTTCTAAAGGCAACGTCTGTTCCATGGGTTGATTGTTCTCATTGTCAGAAAATTCCTCCTTATCTCCAGGTTGAATCTCTCCTTGATCAGCTTCCATCCATTGTTCCTTGTCTGGCGTTTGGAGAATAGCTTGACCCCCTTCCTCCTCTCTGGGGCAGCCCCTCAAATATTGGAAGACTGCTATCCTGTCTCCCCTGGTCCTTCTTTTCCCTAGACTAGCCATGCCCAGTTCCTGCAACCATTCTTCGTAGGTTTTAGCCTCCAGTCTCCTCATCATATTTGCTTTTCTCTGCACTCTTTCTAGATAACTTTTCCCAACATCTTTTTTATAGTGTGGTGACCAAAACTGGTTGCAGTATTCTACGTGTGGTCTTACTAAGGCTTTATAGAGTGCTATGAGTACCTCACTTGATTTTGATTGTATCCCTCTGTTAATGTAATTTAGGATTGCATTGGCTTTTTTGGCTTCCGCCGCACACAGCTGGCTCATCTTTAATTGGTTGTTTAGATCCAGGCAGTCTGACCTTGGCAACTTTTAAGACTTGTGGACTTCAACTCCCAGAATTCCCCAGCCAGCCAAGCATAGCTGTCTTCCTCTTCAACTCTCAGAATTCCCCAGTCAAGCTGGCTGGGGAATTCTGGGAGCTGAAGTCCACAGGTCTTAAAGTTGCCATGGCTCCTGGCTTAGATGGAGCCTGGCGAGTTAGTTTCAATGCCCGGGGTATGTCAACTTTCAATCAAGATCATTGAATAATTGCAAATTTCCCAGATGAGTTTGCTGGTGACGGCAAGGTTCAAGTATTTAATTATTTGCTGCTGAAAGGAGCTCTCTCCCCCATTTGAGTAAGCGATACCTTCTTAGAGAGATGGGCCTTCTACAAAGAAGGTCTAAAATACGTTCTCCTACATTTACATTCTGTACTATTCCACAAGCATAGTAAAAAGCAGTGACATCAACCTGCCAAGAAAAGTGTGTATAGTCAAGGCTATGGTGTTCCCAGTTGCAATGGATGGCTGTGAAAGTTGGACCATAAGGAAGGCTGAGCTCCAAAGAAGTGAGGCCATTGAACTCTGGTGCTGGAGAAGACTCCTGCGAGTCCCTTGGACTGCAAGGCAATCCAACCGGTCAGTCCTAGAGGAGATCAACCCTGACTGCTCTTTAGAAGGCCAGATCCTGAAGAGGAAACTCAAATCCTTTGGCCACCTAATGAGAAGGAAGAACTCCCTGGAGAAGAGCTGAATGCTGGGAACGATGGAGGGCAAAAGAAAACGGGGACGGTAGAGAACGAGGTGGCTGGATGGAGTCACTGAACAGTTGGTGTGAGCTTAAATGGACTCCAGAGAATGGTAGAGGACAGGAAGGCCTGAAGGAACGTTGTCCATGGGTCACGATGGGTCAGACACGACTTCACAACTAAGAACAACAACTGTTCCACAATGTGGCTTATCTGCTTTTGGTTTAGTCCTAGTATTTCTCAGACTTGGCAACTCTAAGATGTTGAGTTGAGGTGCACACATCCTAAAATTGTCAAGTTTGAAAAACATTGATTTAGTCCCTTCCATACATACAGTTATGGCCAGTTCCGCATCAGTAATACAGTAATACAGTTGTATCTTGGTACTCATTGTTCATTGGTTCCGGGAGGTTCCATGAGTACCAAAAACAATGAGTTATTGATACTTCTTGTGTAACCCATTTATTTATTTGTTTGTTTGTTTGTTTGTCAGATTTATATGCCGCCCTTCTCCCGTAGGACTTGGGGCGGCTCACAGCAGTAAAACAACCCGACAATAGACAAAATTAAGTAATATTAAAAGCCAATTTAAAATCCCCCAAATCCCCGAGTTAAAATCCACGACAGTTCAGGGAAGTTGCTGAAAGAGCCATGTCTTTAGGTTGGCGTGGAAGGTGCGGAGGTGGAGGACCGTCTGGAGCCCGGTGGCCAACCCATTTGAGAGGGTCGGTGTGACCACAGAAAACGCCCTCATCCTGGGGACCGCCAGCCAACACTGTCTGGCCGAGGGGACCCAGAGGAGGGCAGCCCTATGTGAGTGCACTGGGCGGTGGGAGGCCGGTAGGAGGTGCTCCTGCAAGTACCCCAGGCCCATGCCATGAAGGGCTTTATAGGTGAGTACCAGCACGTTCCCATAAGGATTATGGGAAGGCATTCCCATAAGAAATACTGTAGTGAGTCACAAGGCAGTCGACACCGACAAGTTCTAGCTCGTGCATTGAATACCAAAGAAATGATGAGTACTGGGACAAAACGTTTGTGTCGAAACCAGGGTGGGCTGCTGGGAGTTCTCAGAGTTTCAGGAGAACTTCTAGCTAAGATTCTGTGCAGTTCATAGAACCCCCAAATCCCACTCCTGGATGGCCCCGCCCACCCCTCCCTTTTCAGGAGTCCCCACGCGGCCCATTTTAGATGCAGGTAAGTGCAGGGCACGCGCAAAGGCTCAGGAAGGGCAAAAAATGGGCCTACCAGAAATTCAGGGAGGCCAAAAATGAGCCTCTGGAGCCTGGGGAGGCCATTTTCTCCCTCCCGGAGGCTCAAAAAAAACCTCCGGAGCCCAGGGACGGCAAACACACACACACACACACACACACACACACACACACCGCTGTGGTGCAGGAGACCGACTAGGCCATTCCCATCATGGCCACGCCCACCCAGAAACAGGGCAAAGAATCCCTTGCTAATATTTTTGATGTGTCGAGCACCAAATTTAATAAGTACCAAGGTAGCGCTGCATTTTCTTGCATTGTCCTCCTTCGCACCCGAACCAGCCTTTTTCTTGCTCAACTGCAAAGTGGGAGGAAAAAAAAAAGATTTGCAACCCCCATAGCCCTGTGGGGTTTGGGAGTGCACCATCTTCCCATTCATAAAGCCTCCTCCCGCTGCTTCATCTAGGTGTGCTCAGACAGCCTTAGTAGCTAACTTGATCTTAATCCTTCTAATTCACTTCATCGGCTTGAATTCCCTGGTTAGGTAGGCAGCCTTGGATTCTGGTCTCGCCCTGTCTGGCCTCTGGGCTCACATCATTTCTCTCTCCCGGCCCCACACATACACCTGGAGGGTCTACCTTGCACCTAGAACCACCATCACAGCTTTTGAGGAAGGCACCGGATTGTGAGATCATGGCATCATGCCTCCTTCAGAGCTTCCAGCAGGGCTTAATATGCAGATAGAAGGATTACTTTATCTAAGACTTGCCTCTGGGTCTTCTTGTACCCACTCTGCTTTTTCCAAGACACAAGATACAAAGACACTCTGAACAAATGAGGTTATCCCGTGGTTTCTACCCTTTGCGATTGTGGTGACATGGCAGACAACAACACTGGCGAACTGGTAGCAGAAATTTTGAGTAGCTCGGAGAACTGGCAAATACCACCTCTGACTGGCCCTGCCCCTGATCTATTCGCTGCCTCCCGAGTCCCAGATGATTGGCTTGGTCTTCGTTTGTTGCCCTGCACAGGAGAACGGAGCTGGAAAGCAGATTAGTGGGGTAGGGTGGAATGGGGATTTGACAGTATCCTACCCCTGCCATGCCCATCAAGCCACAGCCACAGAACCGGTAGTAAAAATGTTGAATCCCACCACTGTGCTCCTGTGCTCCTGTGTTCTCTACCTGTTCTCGGTGTTTCAAAGGCAGGAGGAAGGGAGATTGTACAAGGTCGAAGGGTGGTGAAATGTAAAATTTGTTACTACCAGTTCTATGGGCGTGGCTTGTTGGGGGGAGGGGCTAATATGACTGGGTGGGTGTGGCCAATTTTTTATATTTTTTTTACTTTTTATATTTTTTTTACTTTTAAAACCGTTATTTCTACAACCTCTTCAGCTTTTTTTTTTTAATTTTTAAAAGCATTTTTTTCTACAACCTCTTTGGCTGAAAAAAATGCTTTTGAAAGTTTAAAAAAAAAAGCTTCTGATGATCGCCCTACTCAGGTGGGATCGTCAGAGGCTTTTAAAAGCATTTTTTTAATGATTGCGCAACTCAGCTGGGCAGGGAGGGGGAGGCAGGGATTTTTGCTACCGATTCTCCGAACCAACCTCCTACGCCATCACTACCGGATCAGGCGATCTGGTCTGAACCGGGAGCATTTTACCTCTGGTTGGGAATGATAGAAGCATGATGGGTTAAAAATGCATTTTGTAAAACTTGGGTCAAATCTAGCATAATGTAGAAATGAGATATGTTGCAATGTTAGTTCATCAACCCCAACTATTGCTTTAGGCCTGGATTAAGTTCACTCAGTCAGGACTCTTGAGTCACATCGATCTTAACTCATAATTATTCCGACCATGAATAAATCAGGATTCAATCTGTTGTGTTCTAAATGTTTCTGTTCCTGATTTACAGCTCTTCTCTTAATTGAACTTTAATTGAATGGTTATACTCTGAAAATTCTTGGCATTGAAGTCCATGAATGGGAAATCGCGCATGTTGGGAGGAAGGTTGCCATCAGAAGTGCTGTTACCTGATGTTTTAAATTAGGGGGATGCCCAGGATTTAAATTCAAGATCCTTTGGATTCGGTCTAGAATTCAAACAACCCCAACCTCCCATGATTTTTCTCATATATTTTGCAAAAGTCTCTTCCTAGAAAAGAAGCCAATATTAAACAGTTTCTGGATCATACGAGAAACTCCTTTGGGGTTTTTGAAGTTATACTCTGCATTGAGTTTGATTTTGAAGGAGTCCATTTAAACCAGGAGTGTCCAAACTTGGCAATTTTTGAGAGCAAAGCTGGCTGAGGAACTCTGGGAGTTGAAGTCCACAAGTCTTAAAGTTGCCAAGGTTGCTGGCTGAGGAATTCTGAGAGTTGAAGTCCACAAGTCTTAAAGTTGCCAAGATTGGAGACTCCTGATCTGGATGACTAAGAATCTCCACAGACACCCAGAATTCATGCATGGCAGGCTGGGAAATTCTAGGCCTTAAAATCCACAAGTCTTAACGTTGCCAAGATTAGACAAACCTGGTTTAAAAATATGGCATTTCCCCCCATTCTATTTAAGCTTTTGGGAAAGATTTATTTCAACAAAGCTTAAAAAAAAAACCTTGAAAAGTGCCACCAGGAAGTAATATTTTCCCCTTAGATTTTTTTTTTTAGCCTTCTGGATTGGGCAATGAATTCCGGTACTTAGAAAGGAAGGAGCCCCACATTGAGTGTGTCAAGAGTTCTTGGGGTCCAAGCTTATTCCAACATTGGCTTCCTCTAACATATGAGCTTACAGTAGTCGCCAAAATTGTGCACACTTTTTGGGGAAAGTGTATTTTTGAGGTTTGATGGCTAATAACACCAATTTTCTGGAGTTTCAAGATCATCCTATTCCACTGCTGGAATGGCCTGGGAATAGCCCAGACCTTCACCCAACTGAAAATCTATGGAACCGACAAAAGAAACTGGTTAGTCAGAAGCGACTGAGAAATAAAACCCAGTTAATAGAAGCCATCATTGAATCTTGGTTTCACATGATAACAGCTGCAGAACTCAAAGACTTGGTTCACTCCATGGGAAGACGTTGTAAGGCTGTTAATTCATGCTAAAAGTTACCCAACTAAATATCAAGTGACATGGGGATTATTTTTGTATATCTCGTTTTTTCTATCTGTTTCACTTTTCTTCTTTCTACTGTAACTGCTACTCTAATAGCAAATCCTTCCTAAAAGTTATTGCATGACATTCTTGATTAAATTATCTTTCCATGGATATATAATTTTATGGTACTACTCCCCCCCCTCCCAAAAAAAGTGGTGTTATCAGCTAGTTTTAGAAAATACACTTTTCCTAAAAAGGTTTCCACAGTTTTGGCCACTACTGTAGGCGGCTTCCTCCAAAGTAAGGAGAGTGGAACCCAAAACAGAAATATAAGTGTTGAGGCAGACTCCTCATTAGGAGCTTAGAGGAGAGCATTGTAAATTTCCAGGAAGTTCCCATCAAATTTGATAGAGTTTGGTCAGGAGAACATCTTGGTTGATGACCTTCCAAGGGGTGGACATGGCTCTTCAGATTGGCTGCCTGCTCCAGTTACAAAAACGGTCAAGTCTACCCCTTTGCTCCCCCTCCGCTGACTTTCTCTTTCTCCATTTGCAGATTCCCAGAATACTCTTCTCATCCTGCAGACCTTAAGAACGAAAATATCTACTTCCAGCTTAGCTTCATACCAATGCTGGAAGATATGTTCAAGGTAGGCATCCATTTATTGTTTTGTTTGTTTGTTTGTTTGTTTAGCTTGTATGCCGCCCTCTCTCCGATAAGGACTCAGGGCGGCTCACAGGAATAAAACAAGCAATAAATCAATATTTAAGTGTTAAAACTTATTAAAATTCCCCTTAAAAAAACCCCTTCAGTCCCATCTAGCCTGGTGAAATAACCATGCCTTAAGGTCATGGCGGAAGGAGCACAGGTCAGGGGCCACCCGGAGCTCTAGGGGAAGTTGATTCCATAGAGTAGGTGCGCCCACAAAGAAAGCCCATTCTCTATGAGTCGCCAGTCGACACTGCCTGGCCGACAGCACTCCAAGAAGGCCCTCCCTGTGGGAACGCACCAGGCGATGGGGAGCTGTTGCTGGCCGCAGATGGTCGGTCAGGTACCCCGGGCCTAAGCCATGTAGGGTTTATAGGTGATAACCAGCACCTTGAATCTCACCTGGAGGGCAACTGATAGCCAATGCAGGTTGTGCAGGAGGGGTGTAACATGAGAGTGTCAGGACACTCCCATCACAACCCGCGTGGCCTCATTCTGCACCAGTTGAAGCCTCTGAGTGGTCTTCAAAGGCAACCCCATGTAGAGAGCGTTGCAGTAGTCGATCCGGGATTACTTATTTGTTATTGTTATTTGGTTTTGTTCGGTTTTTTAAAACCGTAGATACTTTCATAATTTCCCCACTTTCAATATCTTGCAATGTATTATTATTTATTTGTTAAACTTATACGCCACTAGTTGGCGACTCTGGGGAGCTTCCGAGCACCATTCTACATGTATCCCCCTAATTTAATACCATGAACAGGAATGTTTCTAGAACTTCTTTTCATGGGAATCGCCCTGCTTTTCATTTACTTGCTCCTCGAATTTTTCCTAATGCTGGTTTGTAACATAGGCAGTGCTCAAGTTGCAACAGTTCATTTCGTGACCGTTTGAAGTTGCAACGGCACTGAAAAGAGTGGCTTATGACCGTTCTTCACACTTATGACCATTGCATTCCCATGATCATGTGATCAAAATTCAGCCGTTCGGCAACTGACTCATATTTTATGACATTTACAGCATCCTGGGGTTATATGATTCCCTTTTGCCACCTCCTGACAAGGAAATTCAGTGGGGAAACTAGATTCCCATAATAACCGTGTTTCTAATTTAATAATTACAATGATTCACTTAACAACAGTGGTGAAAAGGGTTGTAAAATGGGGCAAAATTTGCTTAACAACTGTCTCGCACAGCAACAGAAATGTTGGGCTCAGTTTTCCCGATTTAAACTCTTTCTGAAACGGAACTTCATTATTTACATGACATTTCCACTTATTTACCTTTTCCTGCCCTTTTAGAATTTTTGATCGGGGGGAAAAAATAAACAGTGAATTTTGTTATTAATAAAGCACGGCATTATGAATCTGGTGAGGACAGGATCCCGAATGTATTTCAAGTGGAATCTGCTTCTTTAGGTGGATCAGTTTATATTTAGCTACCCACTCTTTGTTGAGATAAGGTTGGTGTGGCAGAAACATAAATAATCTAAGGAATTTTAATACGTGATGTCATAAAGGACCTAGAATATATCATTGTTCCCAATCATTTGGAATCTAAATTCTCATCTATTGTGGCCTGTCGCTCGCCGGCCCCTCCAGTAGCCAAATCAGAGGAGGAAGAGGTGTGGGAGTCAGGGTCAGCATCTAGGCAACCTGAGAGCTCCGAGGGGGAAGAGGGAATGGAGCTGGCAGAGAGAGATGGAGACAGAGGTGGAGACTGAGATGTCTGTCAGCCCTCAGATGGAGAGTCAAGAGCCCCGGGTCTGGAGGTGGCTAATGAGGAAGAGGAGGAACAGCTGGGTTCAGTGCCTGACGCATAGATGCACAGAAGGCAGAGGAGAGGAGAGCAGTGGAAATCTGTGGGCCGGTCCTCAGGATGGAAGAGCCACCATCTTCCATCCTGAGTGTGGAAGAGTTGTAGACAACTATTCATCTTCCAGCCAGACGGACTTGTTAGCCTGAGAGAAAAACTTTTTGCTGAAGAAGAGGGTTTGTCGTGTTTAGGGAGCTGGGTCAGAACCCCATTTCGATACAGATATGGCCTTAGATAACTTGGAATCGGGATGACTGATGGAGTACCTCCACATTTATTGACCTGGTCAGTTACTAGGGTCATCAAAAGAGGCACCGAGATTAAGAGAATGTATCTTTTGATTGCTTATGGGTGAATCTTCTCCAGTACATCTCAAAAGAAACCTACAGTTATATCTTTTGAGCACCCGTTGAGGTCCTCTTTCTTTCCGTCTCTCCACTCAGGCCCTCCACGCATGAATATTAATAGGTATTAATATTCTTTTTCATTCTTCATGCTTTTGCATTATTTTTAATCTCCTGCTGTTATGGTTCTGCAGCGCCCATTGGAAGCTATCTTGAGACGCTTTTGTATAAGAAGGAGGTTATTCGCAGTTTGTGATTCATATTTTACATTATTGTATTTTTATTGCAACGTCAAGCTTTCTCAATCCTTGTAACTGTCAGAACACGTTGGTGGAGCTCCGAATCTGGGGCAACTGATGTACAGGCAGTCTTCGATCGAACAAGAGTTTGTTTAGTGTCCGATCGAAGTTACAACGGCACTGGAAAAAAGTGGCATGGCCATTTTTCAGACTTACGACCATTCCAATATCCCCATGATCATGTGATCAATATTCTGATGCTTGGCAACTGACTCATATTTATGACGGTTGCAGTGTCCCCTTTTGGGGCCTTCTGGCCAAACCAATGGGGAAGCCAGATTCGCTTAACAACCGTGTCACTGATTTAAGAAAAGCAGGGATTTGTTTAGCAAGCGTGTCAAGGAAAATTGTACAACGGGGCAGAATTCACTTAAGAAATGATTCACTTAGCAGCAGAAATTTAGGGCTCTTGAGGGCTATCTGTATTGATTATTAGCTCTTGCACATCTACCGCCACCTGCTCTGGTGGCTTCTTTGTTAATCCTCCGTTGGTCACAGAGCAAAATCCTTTTCCTGCCAATTGAATTCTGATGCCACTAAACCAAGGGATTAGGGCCATGATTGCAAACCTATGGCACGTCTGCCAGAGGTGGCATGCAGAGCCCTCTCTGTGGGCATGCGTGCTGTCACCAGCTGCTCTTCTGGTTTCCGGCATGTCTTCGCAGGCGCTGCAGCGCCAGAATATGGCTGGAAAACAGCCCAATAATAGCCTTGAAAATGGCCTGAAAATGGTCCGAAAACACCCAAAAAACCGGCATGAAAACATCCTGAAAAACGGCCTGAAATTGGCCCAGAAAATGGCCCCAAAAATGGCCTAATAACAGGCATGCTGGAGCGCTGGAAGATGGCCAGAAAACAGCCTGGAAAATGGCCAGAAAACCACCCAAAATGACCCAGAAAACAGCTTGAAAATGGCCCTGAAAACGCCCAGAAAAATGGCATGAAAACACCCTGAAAAATGGCCTAAAACTGCCCCCCAAAATGGCCAAATAACAGGCATGCTGGAGTGCCGGAATATGGCCCAAAAACAGCCTGGAAAATGGCCAGAAAACTAGCAAAAATGGCCCAGAAAATGGCTTGAAAATGGCCCAGAAAACAGGCTGAAAACACCCCAAAAATGGCATGAAAACACCCTGAAAAATGGCGTGAAAATGGCCCCCAAAATAGCCAAATAAGAGGTATGCTGGAGCACTGGAAGATGGCCCGAAAACAGCCTGGAAAATGGCCAGAAAACCACCCAAAATGGCCCAGAAAACAGCTTGAAAATGGCCCTGAAAATGCCCCCCAAAATGCCCTGAAAACGCCCTGAAAAAGCCCTGAAAATGCCTAAAAAACAGGCATGCATGCTGGCCAGCCGGTATTCGGGTTTCCGGTGCTCTGGCACGTGAATGCACATGCACGTGCATTCCGGTTTGGGCCCTCGGTGCCAAAAAGGTTCGCCATCCGTGGATTAGGGTTTTCACTTGGGCAAAGCCTCATTGAAATTGTCATAGTATTAAAGCACCCAAAGCCATTTGTTCCATGGAAGCCTTCCTGGTATAGAAAATCCTGTTGGCCCTGAAGATCTGACGCTCTTCGCAAAATGCTGCCACCAGGAGTAATTCTTCCAGGGTTTTCATCCTCAACCGTTCAGAGACGGGCAATGGAGAAAGCATCGAAGAAAAATAGGAGTTGTCGCATTGAAAGCCGCGCGATGAAACATAGGCGGCGTGCAGCTGGGACAATTTTTCTTGTCACTATGAACGGGTGACAGGGGGGCAATCACATTCCGCAGACAGTTGCAATTGATGTGTTTGCAGGCAAGCCAAAGATCACTTTTCCTTTTTCTTCTTCTTCGTCGTCTTCTTATTTTTTTCTTAACCGAAGACAAAGCTGTGGCAGTTTCAGAGGTGGAGAAATTGTAACGTTTTGCAAAAAAAGAAAAGAAAAAAAGACGCTGCTTTTTGGGAAACCTGCCGAGAAGGTCTCCGTGCAATCTTCTTAGAAGCCAGAGATGTTGCAGGCCCAATAACTTAAGGAAAATAAACTGCTGTGTGGCGATTTCTCCAACGGAACAACTGATTGCGGTGGAAAAACCCGGTGGGGGAGCTATGTACACTTTAATATTCCCTTGGCAAGATAACATGCTCAGCATCACAAGATAGACAGACCTGCATGTGGATTAGAAAACAAACGGAAATATACAATTATCATCAAGAGGGCCATCACCATCATCTTTGAACGACCCCATAACCCCTTGCGGGGTGGAGTCTGGGCAACTGAATGGAGCTAAGTTAAAGGTTCCCCTCGCACATATGTGCTAGTCGTTCCCAACTCTAGGGGGCATTGCTTATCTCGGTTTCAAAGCTGAAGAGCCAGCGCTGTCCAAAGACATCTCTGTGGTCATGTGGCCGGCATGACTAAATGTCAAAGGCGCATGGAATGGAGAGGGGAGGGGAGGGGAGGGGAGGGGAGAAGAGAAGAGGGGAGGAGAGGAGATGAGAGGAGTTGGAAGGGACCTTGGAGGTGATCTAGTCCCCTGCTTAGGCAAGTAAAGAAGAAGAGAAGCAGCAAGCAAGGTGGAAGAAGCTCCTTTCGGTGATGTTGGGTCCACCATTGGAGGCAGGTTGTCATGGAGAAAATACAGATAGTCCTCAACTTACGACCACAAAAATTGAGCCCAGAATTTCTGTTGCTAAGTGATAAATTTTTAAAGCAGGTTTTGCCCCGTTTTACAACTTTGATTGCCACTTTGTTAAGCGAATCACTGCAGTTGTTAAATTAGTAACACGGTAGGTAGATGAATTTGGCTTCCCCAAATTTGCGACCTTTTGACCTTTGTCAAAAGGTTGCGAAAGGGGATCACATGAGCCCAGGGCGCGGCAACCATCATAAATATGAGTCAGTTGTCAAGCATCCAAATATAAATCACAGGACCATACCTGCTTCAACGGTCATAAGTGTGAAAAGTGGTCATAAGTCACTTTTTTCAGTGATGTTGTAACTTCCAGTGGTCACTAAATGAACTGTCGTAAGTCGAGGTCTCCCTGTGTATCTTTCTGGTCACTGGAAGTCAAAAATAACTTGATGGCACGTAATCACTCACTCACTCACTCAATCAATCAATCAATCACACACACAAAGAAACCTCTGTAGGAGAAACCAGGTTGAGCCCGAGGGAGGGGTCAAGCACGTCATCAGTCTGGAGCAGTTTGCTTCCACTGTTAGTAGTTCAGATTCTCGTCGAGTCTTAGCATGCAATAAACCTGTATTCATTTGACACATTGTTGACTCCCGATGTCCTGCGCATGACAATCTCACACCTATCCGTGGCCACTGCTCCTCTCATTTTTGCACAGTTGCAAACTCCCCTCCACTTCGCACGCTCATTCTGTCCAATTGGCTCATGGTGGGATGCAAGACCTCAGCAAAAAAAGCTACACTCTTCCTCCGCACGTGTTCTCGCAGTGACAGAAAAAACAGCACCCGCTCCCCTTCCCCAACACACATCAAAACCATCTTCGGGAAGATGCCGTGACACCAGGGTGCCTTATAATCCCGCACGTGGAAAGAAAAGTTTCTGCCTGTGAGACATGATAAGACAATTGCTTAGGTGTGAAGTCCCCGCTGGGCTCTGATTCAGCTCGCCTGTCAATCTTGTGTCTTTGGTTTCAGATTGTGAGGAAGCAATGGTGAGTGTGCATGGAGGCAAGAGGGAATGATAGGCAGCTTGTAGCATCCCCAAACATTTAAAGAAAGAAAGCGATGTCTTCACCCACTGTGGGATCATCTGGTCCCAGTTAGTTGTTGCACCTCTTGTTTATTGTGGCTCAGTGCCTAAGATGCTGAGTTTGTTGATCGAAAGGTTGGCAGTTCGGCGGTTCAAATCCCTAGCGCCGCGTAACGGAGTGAGCTCCCGTGACTTGTCCCAGCTTCTGCCAACCTAGCAGTTCGAAAACATGTAGAAAATGCAAGTAGAAAAATAGGGACCACTTTGGTGGGAAGGGAACAGTGTTCCGTGCGCCTTTGGCGTTGAGTCATGCTGGCCACATGACCACGGAGACGTCTTCGGACAGCGCTGGCTCTTTGGCCTTGAAACGGAGATGAGCACTGCCCCCTAGAGTCGGGAACGACTAGCACATATGTGCAAGGGGAACCTTTACCTTTATTCCCCCCAGAAGTCAGGGCAAACCAAAACTCTAAAGTTCCTAAATGTCTAGGACAGTGATGGCTATCCGTTTTGCCGTTGTGTGCCAAAAGTGGGAGGAGTGGGAGGGTTGCGGGTGCGTGTGCCCACATCCATAATTCAATGCACCCACCCTCCCGCGCATGCACACAAGACCTCCCCAAATTCCTCCTGCTTTTGGCATGCGATAGCCCGATAGGCCCGTTTTTCACCCTCCCCAGGCTCCAGAGGCTTTCTAGGAGCCTGGGGAGGGCAAAAACAGCCTTCCCCATCCCCCAGGAGGCCTTCCGGAGGCCGGAAACAGCCAGTTTCCTGACTTCCGGTGGGACCAGAACGCCTGAAAATCAGTTGGCTGGTGCGCGCATGCGCGCTGGAGTGAGCTAGGGCAACACTTGCGTGACCACCAATATGGCTCCACAGGTTCGCCATCACGGGTCTAGGAGATTCTCAGTCATCCAGGTCATGGTTTTCCCAAAGGTGCTTCTTGAGGGAAAGAACCTGCTGAGAAGGGCAGGGGGAATAATGCAGGTAGTTCTCGACCTACGGCCACGAGGGAGCCCAATATTTCTGTCGTTGAGCGAGACCCTGGTTAAGTGAGTTTTGCCCCATGTTACAGCCTTACTTGCCGCCGTTGTTAAGTGAGTCACTGCAATGGTGTTAAATTAGTAACTCAGTTGTTAAAGGAATCCGGCTTCTCCATTGACTTTAAAGAAGGTTGGACATCCCTTTGTCCAAGATGGTATAAGGCAGGGGTCCTCAAACTTGGCAGCTTGAAGACTTGTGGACTTGTGGACTTCAACTCCCTGGCTGGAGAATTCTGAGAGTTGAAGTCCACAAGTCTTCAAGCTGCCAAGTTTGAGGACTTCTGGTATAAGGTCTCCTGCCTTGGGCCGGGGTTGGAATAGAAGACATCCAAAGTTCCTTCTAGCCTTAAGAATCTATGGTTCTAGTGTCCACAGCTGGGGAATTCTAGGAGTTGAAATGTCCCAAAGTCTACGGAGATTCTCCGCCATCCACTCCATGGTTGTCCCAAAGATGATTTTTTTTCAAGAGGCAACTGGACTTTCTGGGTTTTTTTTTGAAGATGTTTCGCTTCTCATCCAAGAAGCTTCTTCAGCTCTTCCCCCACCATCCAGTCAGAGCTGAAGAAAATAAAGGGCAGAGAAGAAACTAGAATTTGGATTGATATATATATAAGAGAATATTTGTAGCTCAGGGTTGAACTGTGGAGGTTGAAGTTCATTCTCTCTGAGCTAGAATGGGGTTTGCTCTAGCACTGGTGATGTTACCTAGCTTGGTAATGAAATGTCTACAAGAGAACGGAATGGGACAACTCGTTGCGGCCAACTCACCCCAGCGAACTCACTGTGGGATCATACAACAATTCAATTTAATCCTTTAAAACAATTAAAAGATTATTTTGATTTTTGTCCTTCGTATTTCATTTTGTGCCTCCTTTTGCGTCATTTCTTTAATGGTTCGACCTAGTCGATAACAAATAGAGCTGTTGTGTAACTCTTGTCCCGCGGTCAGTTGTCTTGCAGTGAGTTGGCTATGAAGAGTTGGCCATGGCAAGTGGTTCTAGACCTGGAAGAAAACCCAACAAGTTGAGAGAGCACTGAGCCTCCCCCCCCCAACAAATTTGGATTCTTCAACCTCTTCAAAGTGTTTTGGAAGCTGTTATCCCATGACCTGGAGAATAGAATGGGGATGGGGATGGGGATGGGGATGGGGATGGGGATGGGGATGGAATGGAAATTAGAATAGAATAGAATAGAATAGAATAGAATAGAATAGAATAGAATAGAATAGAATAGAATAGAATAGAATAGAATAGAATAGAGAGTAGAGTAGGTAGGGTAGGGTAGGGTAGGGTAGAGTAGAGAGAAGAGAAGAGAAGAGAAGAGGGAGTAGAATAGAATAGAATAGAATAGAATAGAATAGAATAGAATAGAATAGAATAGAATAGAATAGAATAGAATAGAATAGAATAGAATAGAATAGAATAGAACAGAACAGAACAGAACAGAACAGAACAGAACAGAACAGAACAGAACAGAACAGAATAGAGATTAGAACAGAAAAGAACAGAAGAATGGAAACGGAACGGAACAGAACAGAACAGAACAGAACAGAATAGAGAGTAGAGTAGGGGGAAGGGAAGGGAAGGGAAGGGAAGGGAAGGGAAGGGAAGGGAAGGGAAGGGAAGAGAAGAGAAGAGAAGAGAAGAGAAGAGAAGAGAAGAGAAGAGAAGAGAAGAGAAGAGAAGAGAAGAGAAGAGGGAGTAGAGTAGAGTAGATAGAACAGAACAGAATAGAAGAATGGAAATAGAATAGAACAGAACAGAACAGAACAGAAGAATGGAAATAGAATAGAATAGAATAGAGCAGAACAGAACAGAACAGAACAGAACAGAATTCTATTGATTCATGATTGGACACACAAGGAATTCGTCTTCGGTGCATAAGCTCTCAGTGTACATAAAAGCTATAGGTGAGAAATGATGATCATAGTCATCCTGAAAATACATTCATCATCAATCATAAGATACAACACTTAGTGTTACTCATAGGATACTAAATAAGCAATCAACATAAATCGTACTAGGAAACTAAATAAACCAATATAAATTGTAATGAAACAAGCAACAAAGTTATAGTCATAAGTAGAGAAAGAGATAGATACTAGAAAGGAAGAGAAGAATAACAGTAATACAGTCTTAGTAAATTTTTTGACAGTGTTGAGGGAATTATTGGTTTAGCAGAGTGATGGCGTTCGGGAAAAACCTGTCCTTGTGCCTAGTTGTTCTGGTGTGCAGTGCTCCATAGTGTCGTTTTGAGGGTAGGAGTTGAAACAATTTATGTCCAGGATGCGAGGGGTCTGTAGATATTTTCCCAGCCCTCTTTTTGACTCATGCAGTAGACAGGTCCTCCATGGAAGGTAGGTTGGTAGCCATTGTTTTTCCTGCAGTTCTAATGATCCTCTGAAGTCCGTCTCTGTCTTGTTGGGTTGCAGAGCCAAACCAGACAGTTATGGAGGTGCAGATGACAGACTCAACTCCCCTGTAGAACTGGATCAGCAGTTTCCCAGCCCGTGTATTAATCCATTAGAAGCTGATGCTTTGGATGCTTATTGGCGCTTCCTGCTTCTCGTCCCATTCTTTTTCACGAAGCCACTTCGACCTGCCTTCGCTTTATCAGCATCTGTCTCAGAGAGAAAACCAAACGTGTCAGTTTTATTCCACTTACTTGACATGTTCAGTCTGCATTTATCGCAAAGAGACACATCCCCATCATAGACAGGGACTTGACCTCCATGATAACTATTTGCAGCTCCTGATTTTCTCTCTGTACAAGAACCGGCTGGTCGAGTTGGTGCTGTTGGCGGAATCGTTCCCGCGAATAAAGGGACCACGGATTTTGAGGAGTTTGACGTATTTTTTTTCAGCCTGTGTCTTTTTGTGGTGGCGGTTGTTTATTCAAGACCGAAATGTATTTAAACATAACCTTGAATACCTGATGCGCATGTCTGTGTGGGTAGCCTTGAACATAATTGCTTCTCAGGTCTGCGTGTTGGTAAAAAAAAGGGGTCCCCCTATTTAGGAGGGGCTCTTGGTGCTCTCTGAGCTTGGCGGTTTTCTTACTGACCTTTCACTCATGACGTTACCGAGTTTATCTAATTCCCTTCTAGCACTGATGATGTTATATAGTTGGGCAATGAAACGTCTGCAAGGAAGCCACCAAGCTCAGAGAGCACCAAGGACCTCACAGTTGTCTTCCTCCTCTTCTTCCTCCTCCTGCTCCTCTCCTCCTCTTCTTCATCTTCTTCTTCTCCTCCTCCTCCTCTCCTCCTCTTCTTCTTCCTCTTCTTGTTCCTCCTCCTCCTCCTCCTCCTCTTCTTCTTCTTCCTCCTCCTCCTCTTCCCCTCTTCTTCATCTTCTTTTTCTCCTCCTCCTCTTCTTCCTCCTCCTCCTCCTCCTCCTCCTCCTCCTCCTCCTCTTCTTCTTCTTCTTCTTCTTCTTCTTCTTCTTCTTCTTCTTCTTCTCCTTTCATCCTCTCCTCCTTTTCTTCTTCCTCTTCTTGTTCCTCCTCCTCCTCCTCCTCTTCTTCTTCTTCTTCCTCTTCCTCCTCCTCCTCTTCTCCTCTTCTTCATCTTCTTTTTCTGCTCCTCCTCCTCTCCTCCTCTTCTTCCTCCTCCTCCTCCTCCTCCTCCTCCTCCTCCTCCTCCTCTTCTTCTTCTTCTTCTTCTCCTTTCATCCTCTCCTCCTTTTCTTCTTCCTCTTCTTGTTCCTCCTCCTCCTCCTCCTCTTCTTCTTCCTACTCCTCCTCTTCTCCTCTTCTTCATCTTCTTCTCCTCCTCCTCCTCCTCTCCTCCTCTTCTTCTTCCTCTTCCTTCTCCTCTTCTTCTTCTTCCTCTTCTTCTTCCTCCTCCTCCTCCTCTCCTCCTCTTCTTCATCTCCTCCTCCTCCTCCTCCTCCTCTTCTTCTTCTTCCTCCTCCTCCTCCTCCTCTTCTCCTCTTTTTCATCATCTTCTTCTTCTCCTCCTCCTCTTTTCCTCCTCCTCCTCCTCCTCTTCTTTTTTTCTCCTCCTTCTCTTCTTCTTCCTCTTCTTTTTTTTCTTCTTCTTCTTCCCTCTCCTCCTCTTCCTCCTCCCTGCAAACCCCAGTCCCTTCTAGCACTGATGATGTTATATAGCTAGGTAATGAGACATCTGCAAGAAAACCATCAAGCTCAGAGAGCACCAAGGACCCCTCGTTTCAACTCTGAGCTACATATTATTCTGTTTTGGAAGCCTCTCTATTTACTTGGCCAATCTTTCGTACATTTTGGAGGGTTCCGAAAACCGCACTGCAAAGTAGAAGAACCCCAAAAGTGGCCAGAAATAACAGAGCCCAGGAGATGGTGATCAGCAAACGGAACTTAGGGGCAAAAGATCTTCCTGAGGTTTAAAGCATAGGTGAATAGCAATAGCATTTATCACTTAGACTTATATATTGCTTCACAGTGCTTTATATCTATCTCTAAGCGGTTTACAGTGTCAGCATACTGACTGCGACAATCTGGGTCCTCATTTTACCGACCTCAGAAGGATGGAAGGCTGAATCAAATCTTGAGCTGGTCAGGATTGAACTGCTGGCAGTGGGCAGAGTTAGCTTGCAGGGAGGGAGGGAAGGAAGGAAGAAAAACAGCAATAGCATTTAGACATATACCACTTCATGGTGCTTCACAACCCTCTCTAAGCGGTTTACAATGTCACCGACCTCAGAAGAATGGAAGGCTGAGCCAACCTTGAGTGTGGTGAGATTCGAACTGCCAAATTGCAGACAGTCAGCAGAATTAGCCTGCAGTACCGCGTTCTAACCACTGCGCCACCACGGGTCATAACCAGCATATTGTTATCGGACTGCTCGGTCATCGGATGCAAGATTTCCCTGGGGTCTGACTTCAGCCATTACGTGGCTGTTTGTCCCAACTCCAGCTGGCTCACGGGGGGGGGGGGGTCAGTGGCTTTACACACCCAGCTGGCATGGAAATTACCAGCGTGGCAGAAAAGCGCAGGAAGGCCCTTCTGCGATACTCCAAACGGGTCATGTTTGAAATGACCCTGCCTCCTGCTTTTATCCGCACTCCACCTTTCCTTTCCTGCCGCGGCTGAGTCAGCCTTTTAGGGAAACCCCGTCACGTCCTCCTGATAACTATTTTGGTTTCTCCTTTCCTCTCTAGTTCCTGGCATTGTGTGTGACAACCCAGCCGTGCTGTTACCCAGACCACCAACGCCTGGCCATCATCTCACTATTGTGTCGGGTCAGCCTGGACCGGAATCTGCGGAAACAGCCCCTGATAGACCTACAACAACTCCTGCTGGTTTTGCTTGAAGGCCTCCAGAAATGGGAGGAAACGGTAAGGGCCACAGAACCGAGCTGCCATTTTGGTTTTCTCCTGAGCTTGCCCGTTGCAGCATCTTCAAGGGGAGGCAAGGGGTCAGAATGTCATGGTTAGCATCAACAAGCAAGCCCACACGTGTCCAAAGGGCCATCATGTTTTGGTCAGTCTAGTAGTTAGCATCAGCATTCATTGCCCACGCATGTCCAAAGGGCTATGCCATTTTGGGCATTTTAATGATGGCTAGTATCAACATGCAAAGCCACACGTGTCCAAATGACCATGATGCTGCCATGCCGCTTTGGTCATTAATAACAACAACAACAACAACTTAATTAATATACTATAATTAATACTAACTTAATACTGGCTGCTCAAGAACAAGCACTATAAACTAATGCCATGAAAGGAAAGATACAAAAATCCCCCGACAATCCAAACTGCCGACTTTGCAACAACAAAGTCGAAATTGTTTCACACTTAATATGTGAATGCAGCAAAATCACACAAACTGATTACAAAGCTAGACACGACCGAGTTGCTAAATTAATCCACTGGTCATTATGTAACAAATACGACAACCTGTATCCGAAAAGTCCTGGGAACATAAAATGGAAAAAGTTAATAGAAAAATGAGACGGTGAAGATCTTGTGGGACTTTCAAATACAGACGGATCGTCACTTGGAACACAACACGCCAGATAGCACAGTTGTCGAAAACCGAAACGTACAATTTATTGACATCGCGGTACCAGGAGATGCCAGAGTCGAAGAAAAAACAATCATGAAATATCACAGCCTGACCATCAAAACTACACAGCTGTGGATGAAACATGTAACAGTGATACCCATTGTCATTGGGCCACTTGGTACCATGTCCAAGAATTTTACAAAACACATCAAGAAATGGCAGCTTCCTGCAGTAACACCAGTGGAACTGCAAAATGCTGCGCTACGCAGAACATCGTATGTTTTAAGAAGATACTTGTTTGATACCTAGGATGCTGGCAGCAACCCGTATCAACCATTAGCACCAGTCAATTGTATCTGTGACGCATTTTTAAATGTCCAGTTGACTGAGTTTCATTTTTAATGAATAAAATAATAATAATAATAATAATGATGATGATGATGATGATGATGTCGATGTCATTGTACATGTATACACAATATACCCATACAATGAAATTCACTTAACACCCAAAGACCAGGTCCAACACACATAACAATCCCCAAACACACTCCCACCCACCACAATTCCCCACCCCTAAACCACCCAAACATCCACACAACAGACCAAGTAATTGTAGTGAAACATGAAAGAGCCTTTTAAGAGCCAAACCTTTTAAGTTTGTTGGCAATGAAGGACACAAGAGCAGAAGAAGCAATGTTATCTATCCATGGATCTCAAAAGACTTGAATCCTGGGCCCTATCTAACAAAATGAAATTCAGTGTAGAGAAAAATAAGGTTTTACACTTAGGCCAAAATATACCTGTACCTAAAGTACAGATTAGGTGAAACCTTGCTCAATAGTAGTAACTGTGAGAGTATCTTCGAGTCTTAGTGGACAACCACTTAAATAGGAGCCAGCCGTGTGCAGCAGCTGCCAAAAAAGCCAACACAGTTCTGGGCAGCATAAACAGAGGGAGAGAATCAAGATCACATGAAGTGTTAATGCCACTTTATAAGGCCTTGGTAAGGCCACACTTGGAATCCGGCATCCACTTTTGGTCGCCACGATGTAAAAAAGATGGGGAGACTCTAGAAATGGAGCAGAAAAGAGCAACCAAGATGATTAGGGGACTGGAGGCTAAAACATACGAAGAACGGTTGCAGGAACTGGGTATCCGTTGTTTAATGAAAAGAAGGACTAGCGGAGACATGATAGCAATGTCCCAATCTCTCAGGGGCTGCCCCAAAGAAGAAGGAGTCAAGCTATTCTCCAAAACACCAGAAGGCAGGACAAGAAACAAAGGATGGAAACTAATCATAGAGAAAACCAACCTAGAGATAAGGAGAAATTTCCTGACAATGACAAAAATAACCAGTGGAACAGCTTTTTCTCAAGAGGTTGTGGCTGCTCCATCACTGGAAGATTTTAAGACGAGATTGGACAGCTATTTGTCCAGAATTGTATAAGGTCTCCTGGTTGAACAGAGAGCTGGACTAGACAACCTCCAAAGTCCCTCCCTGCCCTGTT
This sequence comes from Masticophis lateralis, assembly GCA_030761175.1. NCBI lineage: Eukaryota > Metazoa > Chordata > Lepidosauria > Squamata > Colubridae > Masticophis > Masticophis lateralis. The sequence goes on from JAUDYJ010000008.1 coordinate 21,597,645, forward strand.
ACTCTGTTATTGTGTTATTCTGCCCCAGCAGGATGAGATGCTGCGATCTGCCACAATACACACCAGATTATTCTAAAAGAAGTTGCTTACACAAAGAGTTTGAGACGAGATGGATTCTCCACCCAGCCTCACTCCCTTCCAACTTCTCAGTAGGATGAAGATGAAAATCCCCCCTAGACGATCTGAGCAGACAAAGTGCTTTCCATTTGGTGCTAAGTGTCAAACAACAAATAGATTGCTGTTTCTCCTCCTGAGATCGGTGTCCTTTTAACAGAAAGAGAAATGATGGAGGGGAGCTTCGTGTATTTAATTTGTTCCATCACGCAGCAGTTAGAGGAACAGGAGCCCAACGAGAATTTTAAAAATTTCCAGGGCAGCTGTTGGAAATTCTACAGCAAACACTCTGAAAAGATGTTCACACCGACACAGAAGGAGTCTAGAGTAGGGTAGGGTAGGGTAGGGTAGGGTAGGATAGGATAGGGTAGGGTAGAATAGAATAGAATAGAATAGAATAGAATAGAATAGAATAGAATAGAATAGAATAGAATAGAATAGAATAGAATAGAGTAGGAGTAGGAGTAGGAGTAGGAGTAGGAGTAGAATAGAAGTAGGGGTAGGGGTAGGAGTAGGAGTAGGAGTAGAAATGGAATTGGAATTGGAAATAGAATAATAGAATGGATGACTGGAAGAATAAGAAGAGAAGAGAAAGAGAAAGAGAAAAATAGAATGGAAGACTGGAAGAAGAATAGAATAGAATAGAATAGAATAGAATAGAATAGAATAGAATAGAATAGAATAGAATAGAATAGAATAACAGAGTTGGAAGGGACCTCAGAGGTCATCTAGTCCAACCCCCTGCTTAGGCAGGAAACCCTTCACCACTTCAGACAAATGGTTGTCCAATCTCTTCTTAAAAACTTCCAGTGTTGAAGCATTCACAACTTCTGGAGGCAAGCTGTTCCGCTGATTAATTGTTCTAACATGTCATTCTAACACGTTAAGTTGTACAATAACATTAAATAGGAAGGACCCTATTTGCCAGCAACTTATATATATTCTTTTTTCACTCCTTTTTGTGTGTGTGTGTGTGTGTTTTCTTGCAATCCTTGGACTCCTCCTGCAGCCAATGGATGCGCTGCTGAAATTTATTTTTTGAGGAATTTCGGTCCGTTGGCTTTTTAGGTTGGAGGTTTGATACCCCCGTATCGGTATCCTGTTTTCTCTGCAGCTTAGCTAATGGCGCCTTCTGTTTAACTTCTTAATTAATTGTTACGGCTTAAATAAACCCCCTGGCATAGGCTTGGATGCCTCGGTTCCCCACCGAGCTTGGCAGAACGGCTGGCATTGGCTTGGCCTGGCCCTCCCGGCTCGGCTAAGCTCTCCACAACCCGCTGAGGATTTCCTCCCTAATTTTGAACCCGATTCAAGCCTGAAGAGAATCCCCAGCATTTGAATGCATCGGTGGCTTAGTGGCCTTATGAGGAGAAAGGCATTGTTTGCTTAGAGAGCAGTGATGGCTAACCTTTTTGCCATCGCGTGCCAAAAGTGGGGGGAGCGCAAGGGGGTCATGTGTGTGTGTGCCCACACTCATAATTCAGTACACCCCACCCACCCCCTGCACAAGTGCACGCGACCCCCCCCCCCCGCACTCCCCTCAGTTTTGGCACGGTAGGCCCGGGTTTTTTTGCCTTCCCCAGGCTCCAGAGGCTTTCTAGGAGCCTGGGGAGGGTGAAAACAGCTTTCCCTCTCCCCCTAGAGGCCCTCCGGAGGCCAAAAATGGCCCGTTTCCCAATTTCTGGTAGGCCCGAAGGCCCGAAAATCAGGTGGCCGGCACACGCATGCACGCTGGAGCTGAGCTAGGGCAACACTCGTAGGGCATCGGAGTGCCCACCGATATGGCTCCATATGGCCTCGAGGGAACGTTCTAAGATAGGGGTCTCCAACCTTGGCAACTTTAAGCCTGGCGGACTTCAATTCCCAGAATTCCCCAGCCAGCTTTACTTTGCTTTACTTTACTTTGGCAACTTTAAGCCTGGCGGACTTCAACTCCCAGAATTCCTCAGCCAGCAAAGCAAAGCTGGCTGGGGAATTCTGGGAGTTGAAGTCCGCCAGGCTTAAAGTTGCCAAGGTTGGAGACCCCTGTTCTAAGATGGATGGCCTCTGTCCACAACCGTGGACTTCATGGGTGCCAATTCGCTGGCAGAAAACCTCCCTTGAACCCCCTCCAAACTCCACATCCTCCTGGATTTGTTTATTTATAGTTTTAATTAAAAATAAAATAAAATAAACAGGCAGCGTAGCAAGGTGTAACGGAAAAGGTGAAGCTCGCCAGGCTACAAATAGAGCCTGGAGGCAAACTCAAAAAAAATTATATGAAAATAACAGGTGGCTGCACTCCAGTGTTTTATTTGGAAGCGTGCCTCGGCAGCTCATGTCACAGGAGGGGGGAGTGGGGCGGGAGAGAGAGAAAGAGAGAGACAGAGACAGAGACAGAGAAAGGCAGCTTTTTGATAGATAGGTCTTTTTAATCTCTCATGCCCAGTGCAGCGATAGCACTGGGCTTATATACCGCTCCACAGGGCTTTACAGCACTCTCTGAGAGGTGTGCAAAGTTGCCATACTGCCCTCAACAATCTGGGTCCTCAATTTACCAACCTTGGAAGGATGGAAGGCTGAGTCAACCTCGAGCCGGTCAGGATCGAACTCCAGACCGTGGGCAGAGTTAGCCTGGAATACTGCATTCTAACCACTGTGCCACCGTGGCACTGTCCTGCCTCATAATGTTTTACAGCCCTTCTCTAAGCGGTTTACGGTGTCAGCCTATTGCCCTTAACAATCTGGGTCCTGATTTTCCCAACCTCGGAAGGATGGAAGGCTGAGTCAACCTAGAGCCGATCAGGATCGAACTTCCTGGCTGTGGGCAGAGCTCGCCTGCAATATTGTTTTCTAACCACTGCGTCACCAGGGCTCCTTTGCACCAGCAGCCGTTCTCTGGGAGCATTCAGAACTTAGAAAATTCCAAATATTGTCCAATCTTGCCAAAACCTTACTGCCTCTTAAGTTATGATCTTTCTTCTTCATCGATGATACTTGGTCCTCACTTAACGATTTTGGGATGCGCTAGGTCCACAGGAAGATCGGCATCAACTAAGGGAAGTTAGAAGTCCCAGACACTTGATTATGATACAGTCTTAAAGGTAAAGGTAAAGGTTCCCCCTTGCACATATGTGCTAGTTGTTCCCAATTCTAGGGGGCGGTGCTCATCTCCCTTTCAAAGCCAAAGAACCAGCTCTGTCCGAAGACGTCTCCGTGGTCATGTGGCCGGCATGACTCAACGCCAAAGGCCCACGAAATGCTGTTCCGTTCCCACCAAAGGTGGTCCCTATTTTTCCACTTGCATTTTTTACCTGCTTCCAAACTGCTAGGTTGGCAGAAGCTGGGACAAGTCACGGGAGCTCACCCCATTACGCAGCACTAGGGATTCGAACCGCCAAACTGCCAACCTTTCAATCGACAAGCTCAGCGTCCCAACCACTGCGACCCTTATGATAACAGTCTTACCCATGCTTAAATGGGAGTAGTTCCTGTAAAAGCAGCTGGCCTTCTCAAAGAATCTTCCAAAGGCTCTCTGGATCTTCATAGGAGTAAAGACTTAGTTCCTGCTGCCATCTCTGGTTTTCCAAGGGGCTGTTTCACCAGATTTCTTCGTAAAGCTTCCATATCCATCCCATATCCTAGTAAAAAAAAAAAAAAAAGACAGCGATAAAAATAATATCAATCTTGACTCAGGTTGACTCAGCCTTCCATCTTTCCGAGGTAGGTAAAATGAGGGCCCGGATTGTGGGGGCCATAAACTGACTTTGTATAACCTGCTTCGGGGGGGGGGGGGGCGAAAGCCCTACTAAGCAGGTATATACAAAAGTATGAAGACTATTGCTTAACGCATTGTAAGCCGCCCTGAGTCTCCGGAGAAGGGTGGCATATAAATTGAACCAATAAATAAATACAATAAAATCTCAGACCATACAGCATTGTGTCCAGTGGTACTATTCAGCTGGTTCTATTTGGTTCGGGAAAACTGGTAGTGTCGGCTTTGAGGGGCTCTGCCCACCCGCCCGGACGTCATCACGTCCCCTTTTTTACGCTCTGGGCATGTGCAGAGGTGGCGCAGGCGCTCACATTTGCAAACCTGTAGCAAAGGTAAGTGAATACCACTCCTTTTTTTTCCAAAAAAGTTTTTATTTTTATTTCTCATAAACACATTTACATGTACAGTCATTTATCCCTTATTTTTCATTCATCTTATCTTTTAACTTTCATTTTTCATTTTTACTTTTTTCGGGGCTGCTCTTTTACCCTTTACCTTTACTCCAACCTTCCTTCTTCTCCTCCCCTTCTCTTCCTTCCTGTTTCTCCTTCGTTCTTCCTCTCCTTCTCTTTCCTAATTCCCCTTCTCTTCCCCCATTCCTCTCTCTTCTACTCCTCTTTTCCCTCCCTTTTCTTCCTCTCCTTTTCCTTTCTTCTTTCTCCTCTCCTCTCCTCTCTTCTCCCTTCCTCTCTCTCTACTCCTTCCCCTCTCTCTTGTTGTTTCCCTTTTCAGTTCAATATAAAGTGGTATAAGTGAATATTACTCCTCCTTGTCATCTGAGTAGAGGTGCCAACTCTCTTCTGCCCATCCCCCACGAAACACACACCAATCTCACAGGAGATAAAGAAAAACCAAGCTTCATTTTAAAAAAAGAATATCAACGATCGGTAGCTAACTTGAAAATCCCAGAACTGTTAATGCGAAAAGTTGTAGGAGCTAAAGTGTTGGTCTGTCCAATTAAAATCTGTGGCATTTTGCTAATTGGGTGTATAGTAAGAAATCCAAGAGACCATGAGTTGCCACTAATCGGTTACAACTCCCCCAGGCTCTTCATCTTACGGAGGAAATATTCTGTTCTCAACAGATTTGAAAGAAAGGAAAATACAATTTCCTCCTGAACAATCTGATATTTGCATAAAGGGGAAATGCATTTTTCCCTTTGGTTTGGAAAGAATGAATCTTTTTTCCCCCATTTCCAGGACTGGAAATGCTTTACAGTAGTGGCCAAAATTGTGGAAGCCTTTTGGGAAAAGTGTATTTTCTAAAACTAGCTAATAACATTCCTTTTTTTTTTTTAGCAGTACCATAAAATTATACATCTTTGGAAAGATAATTTAATCAAGAATTTGATGCAATAACTTTTATGAAGGAATTGCTATTAGAATAGCAGTTACAGTAGAAAGAAGAAAAGTGGAAAACGTAGAAAAAAGATATACAAAAATGATCCCCATGACAGTTAATACTTATATTAGCATGAATGACGGCCTTACAACGTCTTCCCATGGAGTGAACCAAGTCTTTGAGTTCTGCAGCTGTTCTAATGTGAAACCAAGATTGAAAGATGGCTTCTATTAACTGGGTTTTATTGCTGGGTCGCTTCTGACTAACCAGTTTCTTTCGTCGGCTCCATAGATTTTCAATTGGGTTAAGATCTGGGCTATTCCCAGGCCATTCCAGCAGTGGAATAGGATGATCTTGAAACTCAAAAAAAAAAAAAAAAGTAGTGTTATTGGCCATAAACCTCCAAAATACACGTTTCCACCATTTTGGCCACTACTGTATGTGACAGAAGCCATTCCTCCTTCAGTGATAGCCCTGGTTGAATTAAGTATGTGCTCCCAGCCTGGGAAACCGGCTTGTGAGACCATAAAACTAGGCTATTAAGTTCCCGGCAGCCAATTTTGCATAACCCAGCTATTCATCTCTGAATCACCGATCGCCCTCACCAAGTATATTTATACGGGTGGAGGAAAAAAAATCATACATTATTCATTTGCTTTCCATGGGAATTTAATCCTTGCTCAGCAGTGGTGCCCTGTCTGTACTCTTTTTTTTTTTTTTTTGCTCAGCAAGCTTCCAAGTAAAAGCCTCTCAAGTGTTAAAATATATATTTCACCTCTGCTGCACGCTACAAATTGAATCGGAAGTGACTCCACATTCTGGAGAATTCTTCCATTTCCTGGATGTGTATTTTTTTCCTCTGGGTCCACAGGAACAGCAGGATATTGAGCCGCCCTGAGTCCTTGTCGGAGAGAGGGCAGCATACAAGCTTAATAAATAAATAAATAAATATCTTTATCCTTATCTTTATTTGATTTATATACCGCCCTACTCCCGAAGGACTCAGGGCGGTGTACAGCCACACGTTAAAACACATAAATACAAAATTTAAAAGTGAAATAAAACCGAATTAAACAATTTGGCCCAAGACAGATTTAAAACACCCCAATAGATTAAGAACAACTTTAAAATATACATTTTAAAAAGGGGAAAAGAAAGTTAGGCCAGGCCAGCCTGATGGAATAAAAAGATCTTGAGAGCGTGGCGGAAGGTGCGTAGATCCGGGATCCTCTGTATCTCTAGGGGGAGCTCATTCCAGATGGTAGGTGCCCCCACAGAGAAGGCTCTCCCCCTGGGGGCCGCCAGTTGACATTGTTTGGCCGACGGCACCCGGAGGAGCCCCTCTCTATGAGAGCATACTGGCCGATGGGAGGCTATTGGTGGTAGTAGGCGGTCCCGTAGGTAACCAGGTCCCAAGCCATGGAGCGCTCTAAAGGTAGTAACCAAAACCTTGAAGTGCACCTGGAAGACCACCAGGAGCCAGTGCAGCTCGCGCAGGAAAGGTGTTACATGGGAACGCCATGTCACTCCCATTACCACTCGCGCGGCCACACTCTGCGCCACCTGGAGCTTCCGGGTGCTCCTCAAGGGGAGCCCCATGTAGAGAGCATTGCAATAGTCCAGGCGGGAAGTGACAAGGGCATGAGTAAATAAGTAAATAAATATTGCCAAGTTGAAACAGTTCATCCCTCTATCTTCTCCCCAATTTTAAAGCTGGAGCTTTTTGTTCAGTTCCCTGTCGGCTGAGATAACTTTTAACTCTTCAGTAGTATCGGGGTAGTCTTTGTTTAGCAACACTTAATTGGAACTGACGTGTTTTCCCAAAAGTAAGATTCTTATATTAATTTTGGCTCCAAAAGATGCATTAAGGCTTATTTTCAGGTTATTTATTTTCAGGTTATCTTATTTATTTGTTTGTTCGTTTGCTTGTTTGTTTGTTTGTTCAATTTATATGCCACCCTCCTCCAAAGACTCAGGGCGGCTTACAATGCACTTATAGCAATAGTCTTCATTCTTTTGTATATACCTGCTTATTAGGGCTTTTGCCCCCCCGCCATAAGCGGTGTTTCTACAAAGTCAGCTTATTGCCCCCACAATCCGGGTCTTCAATTTACCTACCTTGGAAGGATGGAAGGCTGAGTCAACCTTGAGCCTGGTGAGATTTGAACTCGCACTAATTTTGGGGGAAATACAGTACTAAAATGCCTCCATCTGGCTGATGATCTTAACGGGGCTTATTTTGGGGGTAGGGCTTATACCGCGAGTATCCTGAAAAATCATGTGAGGGCTTATTTTCCAGTATATCTTGTTTTTGGGAAAACACGCTAGCAACTCCACCGCTAAGCCAAATGGTCGCTAAGTGGAACATCACAGGACTGCAACTGTGCTCCCCAGCTGAAAAGAGACTGTTCAGTTTTACACTTTTGGCTTTTGTTTGCCTCTTGACCCCTCCCTTGCCCTTTCAAATGCGCAAGGGCCTGCCTGCCGTCTTGTGTACACATCACAAGCGATGTCATTGTGCCTTAACCCAGGCACAATGTAGGCACATTACACAAGCAGTTTACAATACGGTACTCTCTTGCAATCCCTTCTTCTCCAATCTGTCCACCTTGGAAGGAATGGAGGGAGGGGGAGAGGAGAGCGAGCAGGTGATTTTTCTAAGCCACGAGTGTCAAACTTGTGGTGTCACGTGTCGTATCGCGATTTCCCCCCCCCCCTTCGCAGAGCTGGGGTGGTCATGATGCATCTGGCCCGCGAGCTGCCACTTTGACACCTCTTCTGTAAGCAGTCTCTCCTTTTCCTGTGTCTTCCCTGTTGCCGGCACGATCACACAGCTTTTGTTGTGTAGAAGAGCAAACAGCTTAATCTCTTGCAATCCCTTTCTCCCCAACCAATCTGGGTAAAGCAAAGGTGGGGGAAAATGGCCCCTTTATAACTTGTGGACTTCAACTCCCAGAATTCCTGAGCCAGCATGGCTGGCTTAGGAATTTTGGGAGTTGAAGTCCACAAATCCTAAAAGGACCATCATTTCCAAAACTCTGGGATAGAGGGTGCGAAAGTACAATGAGTATTGTATTATATATATTATATTATATATATTATATACAATGAGTATTATACTGAGTACAATGGCAATCATACGACTGAGGGATGACATGATGGTCCTAAATGAGCCTAAAGTTATTTTTCCAGCACCATCATAACTTCAAATGGTCGCTGGATGAATGGCCAGTGAGCTAGCAACCAGCTATAAGCGCAGTTCATTTTCCCCAAAATAATTATTCGAACTAAGCCATCATTTCATAATTCCAGTATTTTCACACTTATTTTCAGAAAATAAGTGCAGAGGGCTAATAGACCGCAGTTAATTTATGGGCCTGGGTAGAAACCAAGCACTTAGTTCCACTAATCTCCCACAACGATCTCAGCCCTTCAGTTAATTTTTACAAGCTTTTATCAAAGAATCCAAATCAATCCATTTCGTAATCCCTTCTAATCGGTATCCTTTTAACTTCTGAGGCGACTTCTTTTTTTCTTGGACAGGCTTTTGACTCAAAATCCTGTTGAAACAGAAAAGTTCAGGCTTTTTTGGGTGGGGGGGGCAAATCATTTGGCAAAGCATATATAAAAGAGAGGAGGCTTTGATCATCTCATTGTCATCATTTTTGCTTTCCTGAACCCCCCGTGGACATCCCCACGGGGTGCCCAGCTTCCAAACGCAAGATGCATACCTATGTGCGCGCACACAAACAACAAAGCTTCTAGGAGTTTAGTGTTCCGTGATGGGATATAGAATAGAATAGAATAACAGAGTTGGAAGGGACCTTGGAGGTCTTCTAGTCCAACCTCTGCTGTTCTGCCCCAGCTCCGGATTCCCGAAGATATTGACATACACCAACGGTCCTTATCAAATTTATTAAGTAGCAAAGTCCGTCAAAAGTTGGCAACCAGCCCAAAAAGCAAGATATGATAAGACTTTTCCAAAAATGCTCTGATGATAATTACAAGTTGTTTCTAGGAAGAAACTTACTAACAGCGTGTGACTTAAATAGGCTAAGGGAGTGGCCAGTTATCCTCAAGCTTTACTCTCGAGGAGACCTCCTCCTCCTGAGTAGCCACTCCTGCCTTTTGGCAGCCCTGCGTGCTCGAGCATTGAGGAGAGGCTCCTCCACTTCGCTCTCTTCACATGAAGGAGCCTCTGGAGGTTCTGAAGGCCCTGGCTGAGTCTCTGCCACCACATCCTCTTCATCCTCCTTGCTGTCCGACGCGAGCGCCGGCTGTGCCGGCTGCTGGCACAACCCCACACCAGCCTCCTCATCGGGATCAGCCATGATCTGTGCAGGCTGCTGGCGGGCCACAACTCCTCCTTAGGCAGGAAACCCTACCCCACTTCAGATAAATGGTTATCCAACATCTTCTTAAAAACCTCCAGTGTTGGAGCATTCACAACTTCTGGAGGCAAGTTGTTCCACTGATTAATTGTTCTCATGGTCAGGAAATTTCTCCTTAGTTCTAAGTTGCTTCCCTCCTTGATGAGTTTCCACCCACTGCTTCTCGTCCTCCTCTCAGGTGCTCTGAAGAATAGCTTGACTCCCTCTTCTTTGTGGCAGCCCCTGAGATACTGGAAGACTGCTCTCATGCCTCCCCTAGTCCTTCTTTTCATTCAACTAGACATACTCAGTTCCTGCAACTGTTCTTCATATGTTTTAGCCTCCAGTCCCCTAATCATCTTTGTTTGAATATGTTTGGAGAAAACTCCACAGCAATTTTTCGTGTGGCTGTTGATAAAAATAGGATCGTCAACACGATCGCCAACATCTGATGATGGATATGGCACAAGAAGAAGAAGATGGGATATGTAGTCCTTGCTTAGACACCATGTGCAGTTACGATGGTGACGGAAAAGTAACTTCATGAGTAATCCTTACATCTATGACCTTCGCAGGTCCATAAACACAAGGAAGAATGGTTCTTTACTTTAAGAGAATGAACGTTTCACTTAACAATTTGTGGTTACTTAAATGAGTAATATAATACTATATTGCACCACTGGTAAAAGTATGACGTTGAAGGAGAAGGAGGGGAGGGGGAAGTTGACATTTTCTCTGATAGAAAAATGTCAGCTGTCTTGTCCAGGGACAGCTGCTCCTATTGTAATGTAATTCTTCATTTTTCCCCTTGACTTTAAAAACAAAAATGGTACCCTTGTGCAGAATTTCCTCTCCGTGGCAGATTTTCTTCAGCAAAACTATTATTTAGAAAGTTTCTATCTAAGCAGTAAAAAAAAAAAAAGGGAAGTAGCAATTGAATCCCAATCCCATTCTGTGCACGAAGCATTTGCTATTAAAGAACTCTGGACAAAATGTATAAACTCTCTCTCTCTCTCTCTCTCTCTCTCTCTCTCTCTCTCTTTAAAGAATATAATATTGGACATTTGTCTCCCCAGGGCAATTTTTTCCCATTTTATTAAACAGATGCAGTTTTATTAGACTATATCTGGGTTTGCGTTGCGTACCAAGCTAAGCTAAATGGGATTGGGTAGTTTATAGTTCAATATTGCAGATGTAAACCAGGTTTGTCGTGAACCAGGTTTTCAACTTGGAATTTGGATATGTTTTATCCCAATACCCCCTCCCCAATGCTACAGTTAGTCCTCGACGTACGACTACAGTTGAGCCCAAAATTTCTGTTGTTGAGAGCAACATTTGTTAAGTGAGTTTTGCCCATTTCTACGACTTATGTTGCCCCAGTTGCTAAGTGAATCACCACAGTTGTTAAGTTAGTAACCTGGCCGTTAAGCAAATCCCCATTTTATGACTTTTCTTGCCACTTTTGCTAAGTGAATCAGTAAAATTAGTAACATGTCGGTATGCAAATCCGGCTTCCCCATTGACTTGGCTCGTCAGAAGGTCGCCAAAGAGGATGATATGACCCCTGGACACCGTAACCGTCATAAATATGAATCAGTTGCCAAGCATCTGAAGTTTGATCCCATGACCACGGCGATGTTGCAATGCTCTTAAGTGTGAAAAACGGCCGTAAGTCACCTTTTTTTTCCCAGCGATGATGTCACTTCGAACGGACACTAAATGAGCTGTTGTAAGTCAAGGACAACCTGTATTCAGTAGTGAAAAATATTTCAACAATAGCATTTCAGCAGAAGGGGACTTGAAGCTCAAACCTTGCTTTTAAAACCACGGCACCCTTATATTCTTACCGAGTCTGTTTATCTCCGTGTTTCTTTTCAAAGAAGGCCACCTTCTCCTTCCATTATTTAGCATTATTAATCACACAATACGCTTTTCAAAAGGTATACAATGGGACTATATGCTCGACATGCGATCGAACGCATCTTTTTAGAACAATTTTCGGGGGGGGGGAGATAAGGTGGGGGGAGAGTGGTGTATACGGAAGCGTTGTTGTTTCACCAAAACCCACCACCAACTGGCATGGACAGAAGGTAGCAGAATGTTACACGCGGGCATGCAAACTTAAATATAGAAAGCAGCACACCCTGAGAATTGGAAAGCGAGCTTGGGGGGGGGAAAAATCGAACTGCACCAGTAGCCGCCATCTGGAACTGATTTCTCAGGAAGCCTTCCGTCGAGCATCTCCCCGCCCGCAAATTCACAACCGACTTTCTCTTTTCCTTAACAGCTGCCAGAGCTGTGCAGGTCCCTCGGCCACGTCTCACAGCATCATCACAACATGGTCGCCGTCGTGCGTTGCTTCCCGGATACCACGACTAGAGGACGGTGAGTCCTTTCTGCGTGGCGACAAGCTTTCCGACCGATTGGGGACGGGGCGGAAGGAAGGATGGGATGGGATGGGACGGGATGCACGCATCAATGCAAAGCAGAGCAAAGTGGGGTAGAAAAACCTGTGCCAGGTGTGATTGGTCAGGAAAGAAGTCTGGGGCAAGGGGTGAAATCCAGTAGGTTCTGGCGAACTGGTAGCGGAAATTTTGAGTAGTTCGGAGAACCGGCAAATACCACCTCTGGCTGGCCCCAGAGTTGGAAGGGAATGGGGATTTTGCAGTATCCTTCCACCTGGAGTGGGGAGGGAATGGGGATTTTGCAGTATCCTCCTGAAGTGGGGTGGGAATGGAGATTTTGCAGTATCCTTCCCCTGCTACGTCCACCAAGCCATACCACACCCACCAAGTCACGCCCACAGAACCAGTAATAAAAAATTTGAATTTCACTACTGGTCTGGTGGGATAATACAGAGCTTGGTAAAAATATTGGCCTGGTTTGCGTTGACGGAAAGGCCAATTCCACGTTGGGAAGCATAGCCGTGGGTCAGAAAACAAAGACACCAACTTTGATGGGCTTGTTTTTTTCGGCGTGTTGCCAAAAGCGAGCCGGGAGATTTCCAGAAAACGGTAAACAGAAATAGCGATGAACTGAAGCTCTTCAACTGTAGGAGGTTACAGCAATTTGGGCTTTTTTTTAGAGGAAAAAAGCTGGAAGGAGAAGCTATGGATTTAAGCAGTAAGGAATCACATAGATAAATGGGAATTTATTCACTTTTTAAAAAGATAGTCCTTGGCTTATGGCCATAATGGAGGCCAAAACTTCTGTTGCTAAGTGGGACATTTGCTAAGGGAGTTTTGCCCCCCCCCCTTTGTGATCTTTCTTGCTGTGGATGTTAAATGAGTAACACGGTTGTTAAGTGGATCTGGCTTCCCCATTGACTTTGCTCGTCAGAAGGTAGCAAAATGACCCGTGGACACAACAACGGTCCTAAATATGAGTCGGTTGCGACCAACATAAACATGAAGCATCTGAATTTTGAACATGGGAGATGCTGTAACGGTCGTAAGTCCCTTTTCTCGGCGCCGTGGTAACATGAAATGGTCACTAAACGAACTATTGTAAATCGATGACTACCTGAATTTGTTAAATTGATTTGCCATATGTCTCGCCCTGGGGTCTGCCCTAGGCCAGGTGGGCAATGGTGGCTCTTTTACAACCTGTGGACTTCAACTCCCAGAATTCCTGAGTCTCAGGAATTCTGGGAGTTGAAGTCTACAGGTTGTAAAAGTTGAATTCTGGGAGTTGAAGTCCAGGGGTTGTAAAAGAGCCACCATTGCCCACTCCTGGCCCAGGCGGTTTGCGACCCTCAAAAGGAAGAAATGAAAAGAATGTAAACAAAACAGATGTGAAATAGAAGAATGAAATAAACAATGAAGAATAAAACGAGCTATAATACATCGATGGGATCACAAAAAGAAGGATGCGTGGAGAGCAGCGAGCAAAGGGGACCAGGGAAGGTGGAATCTGCCATCAATCCAGCATTTATTTATTTATTTTTCCACTTAGCACAGCCAAAATGCTCAGTACAGTTCATAGTAACCCTTCTTTCATAAAAGCACAGGGTTAGCCTGCGGAACCTCCTGCCACAAGGTTCAGCGAAAGGCATTCTTTTGGATGATTATTGTTGTTGTTAGTTGCAAAGTTGTGTCTGACCCATCACGGCCCCATGGACAATGTTCCTCCAGGCCTTCCTGTCCTCTACCATCCCCTAGAGTCCATTTAAGCTCACGCCGACTGCTTCAGTGACTCCATCCAGCCACCTCGTTCTCTGCCATCCCTTCTTCTTTTACCCTCCATCGTTCCCAGCATTAGGCTCTTCCTTCCAGGGAGTCCTTCCTTCTCCTTAGGTGGCCAAAGTATTTGAATTTCCTCTTCGGCATCTGGCCTTTGAAAGAGCAGTCAGGGTTGATCTCCTCTAGGACTGACCGGTTGGATGGCCTTGCAGTCCAAGGGACTTGCGGGAGTCTTCTCCAGCACCAGAGTTCAAAGGCCTCCATTCTTTGGCACTTAGCCTTCCTTATGGTCCAGCTTTCACAGCCATCCATTGCAACTGGGAAAACCATCGCCTTGACTACACGCTCTTTTGTTGGCAGGGTGATGTCTCTGCTTTTTAGTATGCTGTCTAGATTTGCCATGGCTTTCCTCCCCAGGAGCAAGCGTCTTTTCATTTCTTGGCTGCAGTCCCCACCTGCGGTGATCTTGGAGCCCAGGAAAATAAAATCTGTCACTCCCTCCATTTCTTTCCCATCTATTTGCCAGGATGGATGATTGTGTGCAGTAGTAAATTTCTTAATGCCCTTTGCTGGGGAACATGTGCGAAAGACAAGTTCTTGTGCCCCTTTTTTCACCTGTTCTGGGATTGGTGGGGGGGGCACCTGGCTGAAGGAGTCCCTTCTCAACTTCGGAAATTGAGAAAAAAAAATGTGAAAGGCACATTTACCATTAGGAACCTAGAGCAAATCTAAGCTCAAAGGCACCGCTTTGTTTTCTGCTCCTTATCACCTGTGTTGAGTAGTTGGTTGATTTCTTGCCATGATTGAGTTTAATGGACTTCTTGTCTCTTAAGAAGCAAGTTCTCCAGCCGAGGAGGAGATTAGGCAGCTACGAAAACAGATTTTAAAAGCCCAGAGGTTAGGCTGAAAGTAGCAGAGAAAAATTGGAAGATGGAGGAGTTGTAGAAGAAGGAATCTGAACACTAGAATTGCAGCGTAAGAAAAAGCAAGAGATAACCAATGGCTAAAGAGCCTCTTGACGCGGTGAAGAAGGAGACTACAAAAGTTGGCTTGAAATCCAACATTAAGAAAAGTAAGATCATGGCATCTGGCACTCTCAATTCCTGGCAAATAGATGGGGAAGAAATGGAGGGAGTGACCAATTTCATTTTCCTGGGCTCCAAGATCACTGCAGATGGGGACTGCAGCCAAGAAATGAAAAGACACTTGCTCCTGGGGAGGAAAGCCATGGCAAATCTAGACGGCATATTAAAAAGCAGAGCTATCACCCTGCCAACCAAAGTGCATATAGTCAAGGCGATGGTTTTCCCAGTTGCAATGGATGGCTGTGAAAGTTGGACCATAAGAAAGGCTGAGGGCCAAAGAATGGAGGCCTTTGAACTCTGGTGCTGGAGAAGACTTCTGCGAGTCCCTTGGACTGCAAGGCGATCCAACCGGTCAGTCCTAGAGGAGATCAACCCTGACTGCTCTTTAGAAGGCCAGATCCTGAAGAGGAAACTCAAATACTTTGGCCACCTAATGGGAAGGAAGGATTCCTTGGAGAAGAGCCAAATGCTGGGAACGATGGAGGGCAAAAGAAGAAGGGACGGCAGAGAAGGAGGTGGCTGAATGGAGTCACTGAAGCAGTCGGCGTGAGCTTAAATGGACTCTAGGGGATGGTAGAGGACAGGAAGGCCTGGAGGAACATTGTCCATGGGGCCGTGATGGGTCAGACACGACTTTGCAACTAACAACAACAATAATCATCCAAAAGAATGCCTTTCGCTGAACCTTGTGACAGGGGGTTACAATTAAACAACCGAGTAGCTTGCCTCCTGGAGTCGTGGCTGCTCCGTTGCTGGAGGTTTTCTCAAGCATCAACTGGATAAGCATTGGATCAGAATGGTGTTAGGTCTCCTGCCTTGAGAAAGGGGGGTTGGATTAGAAGACCTGTGATTCTATGTTCTATGTTCTAAAAGCATTCATCACAAAGCCGAAGGTTGTACACTTTATTCCTGCTCTCCCTTGAAGACTTTTGTGAAGATGGGTTCATGACCATTGTCCTTGGTCAATTCCTAGGAGTTGGCAGCAAGACCTGCATTTCATTGGTACTTCACCAGCCTTTAGATTGTTAATTGATTTCCTTCCTTCCTTCCTTCCTTCCTTCCTTCCTTCCCTCCCTCCCTCCCTCCCTCCCTCCCTCCTTTTCCCCCTTCCCCCCTTCCTGCCCCCTTTCCCCCTTCCTTACCTCCCTCCCTTCCTGCCCCTCCATTTTCCCTTCCCTCCCTCCCTTCATGCCCCCCTTTCTCCCCTTCCTTTATTATTTATTTATTTATTGATTGATTGATTGGTTGGTTCAATTTATATGCCGCCCTTTCTCCGGAGACTCAGGGCGGCTTACAATGCATTAAGCAATAGCCTTCATACTTTTATATATACCTGCTTAGTAGGGCTTTCGGGGCCCCCCAAGCGGTGTTCTTTTTTTACATATACAAAGTCAGCTTATTGTCCCCACAATCAGGGTCCTCATTTTACTTACCTCGGAAGGATGGAAGGCTGAATCAACTTTGAGCCTGGTGAGATTCGAACTCGCAGTAATTGCAGGCAGCTGCTGCTACTTAATAGCACTTTAGTCTGCTGCGCCACCAAGGCTCATTCCCTCCCTTCCTTCCCTCCCACCCTCCTTCCGGACATCTTAGGATATTTAAATACCACTGATAATTTCTGGAGTATTTCAAACTGCCACTCTTTCTATTTCTTAAAGTCTATAAAGCATTTTGTAGCAAGGCCATAATAATCTTATTGGGGTCTGGTCCGGTCTGGTCTATATTGGCCAAAAGAAAACCCACAAACCCCACAAGATTGTGATCACAACGGTGTGATCAAAGCTCTCCCCATTTTTTCTGCGCACTGACACACACAGAAATGCCTTCTACACAATCCTGTTTTGCAACGTAAGTTGAACCTTTACAGTCTAATTTAGCTTCTGAACTTAGTGGGTGACTGAGAAGTCACATAGGACATCTGTAGCCAGTCAGAGAAATTGCAGGACCTTGTAAGAAAGACTCCAACTGTCAAGAATTTCCAGAGTTTTTTTTTTAAAAAAACATTCTCTTGTTGGGTGGAGCCCATTTTCTTCCTGGGAAGAGGTGTTGGAAATCTCCCACGGGTTTTCTTTGCCCAGTGCTTTCTTTGAAGGAGGAAGGTCTGTTCCTGGAGCCAAGCCTTCAAGTCCTGATGAAAGGAAGTAGGAAAAATTGCTATCAAAGATGGGCTGGACCGTCTCCCATCTTCTGTCCCATTAGAGCAGGGGTCTCCAAACTTGGCAACTTACTGGACTTCAACTCCCTGGATTCTCCAGCCAGCATGATTGGCTGAGAAATCCTGTTGAGTTGAAGTCCACAGATCTTAAAGTTGCCACATCCGGAGACGCCTGATATGGAGGCTGCTTCTGTCTCATTTTGGCTCCTTCCCTTCCTCCAAAACAGATAAGAACGTTTTCAAGAGTGTTGGGTTCAGAGCGTGGAGAGAACTTGATTGACTGGAGTTGACTTAAGAGGGATCTTGCTTCATGATTTGCAATCATGGTGAAGAAGAGTTTAAAAGAATTCCTAGAAATTTTGAACAGTCTCTACCCAAATATTCAACTTACGATGCAAGAAGAGAGGGTGGCAAACCTGCATTTTTGGATGTCCTGAGCATTCAGAAAGAAACTCAGTGATCAGGGTATGGGGTATTCCGAAAGCCAACACTCACAGATCATTGTCTACTTAAAACGTTTAACCATCATTCCTGCCAGAAAGAGAATCATCATAAAAACTCTTAGCAAATGTGCCAGATATATTTGCGAGCCTGAAAGATTATCAGATAAGTTTGAAACATGTTGTTAATGTTTTACCTCCTAACAGGAGATCTGTTGGAGAGATCAGGCAATCGAAAAATACAAATAATATTCAATATACATCTGGGGTCAAAGCACCTCTCCAGGGAGAAAAATGTTTCTCCCCAATATTGAGAAGATCACAGATCCAACTGGGATCTGTGGTTAGAGATGGTTAAAAACCATCTCTAACCAAATAAAAACCAAGTAATCAGACACCCAAGGATGACAGAAATCCATTTTCATCATCCAGAGTTTACCGTGAATATTAGGTAGGTTCGCTGCCTTGAGTTATTTATGAAAAAATAATGAAGGGCTGATTTTAAATGAATGAATGAATGAATGAATTAATTAATTTCTTCATCCAATGCAGATCTCTCTCTCTCTCTCTCTCTCTCTCTCTCTCCTCCTCCTCCTCCCTCCCTCCCTCTATCATCCATCTATTTACCTACCTACCCCTCTCTCTCTCTCTCTCTCTCTGTCTGTCGGTCTGTCTGTCTGTCTGTCTATCTCTATCTCTCCTGCATTGGATGAAGAAACAATCAGGAACTAGTGTTCTTATGGTAGATGCCCATGACGTGGGTCAGTCAGATATTAGTTTCATTGGAAAGATTATTTAAAATCCAGATTGCTCAGTTATAAATGCAGCCGCTTATTTAGTGTTCACTGCCAAGACGTGGGCTACGGTGATTACTTTACCTCTAAAAATGCCAGCCATGGCTGCTGGCAAAACATCAGGACACCAAATAATTAAACCACGGGCATTTAGCCCAGAAGCTCATCACGCTAGCCATAAAAACACTCACTAGTATATCTTCCTTGTGGCTTTCCTGAATTATATCTTCCTCCAGGCTGGGACTTCCCTAGCAGCATTTGTTAGTTCTTACCTCAAAAGAGTTGCTTGTATGCAGAAGTTAATTCATCTTAGTTAGAACCTAGCTGATTAAGAACAAACAAGAGTTGATTTATTTGTATCCCCCCCCTTTATTATATTTACAAATAACTCAGCAGCCAACATATTCAACACACACCTTCCTCCTCCTTTTTTCTCCACAACAAGAATCCTGTGAGGTGGGTTGAGCTGAGAGAAAGAGGCCGACTGACCCAGCCAGTTTTTTTGGCTAAGGCGGGATTTGAACGCACAGTCTTCTGTTTTCTAGCCTGGTGCCTTAACCACTAGCCTAATTCTTCTAATTTATCAAAACTTTAGACTCTGCCAGGTTCTTTTAAAAAGGGGTTGTTTTCAAATTTGAATTCCCCCATAAAATTATCTGAGTATAACATTAAGGATTGAACCAGAGTTGATATAGCACTGCACAACAGATTTCTTTGTCTTTGTCTTCCTGATATTAAATTGAGGAGGGGGATTCCAGACTCACCAGAGTAATTGGACCTAAACTTCCATTTATATTCTCAGAGGAGTCCTTGAGAAGCTGAAATGATAAAAGCAGAGTTGTAGAGGCCTGCTTTTTTTTTGTAGATGTGTTGTGATGTCATATGGACCCGTAAAAAGACTTTATGTTATAATAGCATGTCACTCCTCCCATCAATCTGATGAAAATAGCAGGTACCTTTGTGTAAATACCACTAGCACTTAGACTTATATACTGGTTCACAATACTTTACAGCCCTCTCTAAGCGGTTTTATAGAGTCAGCCTCTTGTCCCCCAGCAATCTGCGTCTTCATTTTACTCACCTCAGAAGGATGGAAGGCTGAGTTAACTTTGAGCCGGTGAGAATCGAACTGCTAACAGTCGGCAGAATTAGTCTGCAATGCCGCATTCTAACCACTGTGCTACCAGGGCACCTATGCAGTTGGCTCAGGTGAATCCTGGGAGTTAACAATCTACCCATCTTAAAGTTGTCAAGATTGAGAAACACGCATAATGGGAGAAGGGCGGTATATAAATCTAATAAATCAAATCAAATATTCCGATTCCGGTGTAGTTTGCTAGGATACGTTTCTAGTCGGCAAATCTGCCCATTTATTAAAGAAAGCAGGCAAACCATACAGTATAAAATCTGAAAAATCAGCTCTCCTTTAACTGACAAGATTTTTTTTTTTTGAGTGAAAAGGGTAGTACTTCCCAAATAAACCTCCCAAATAATGTTAATAATGCATGGTCTTAGGATCTCTTAGGATCCTAAGCTGGTCTTAGGATCTCTGCCGCGCATGGGTGGGGGGTGGGGCGCATGCACATGTGTGGGGGACACACGCATATACACGGGGATGGGGTGCCTGCACGGAGGCACTTGTGTTGCATTTTGAGGGTTTGGGCACGTGCGCGAGCATTAGCTCACAAGAGCGCATTCTTTGGGCACTCCGCACCAAAAAGGTTATCCATCACTGGTATATAATATAAAAGATTCAGGGTAAAACATTTCTGTATTAGAGTATTAATCTGATCTTTACATGCCCTATATCCCATCTATCCAAACTGTTGCTATTTCTAATGGCAATTTATATAAATTCAATTTAATCATGTCCCCAGTACTCCCAGCCCAAGATAAATGGCTTCCTGGTAGAGTTGAAACTGCCCAGGGGAAACTGACTTTGACAAATTAGTGCCCTTCACTGTAGACCTCAGTTCAGATTCAGACCAATTAATATATTCGGAAGTCGAGTCCAAACCCATCCATTAATTTTATTAATTTCAACAAGGAAAGTTCCGACTCATCAACAAGCAGCAACCTATCCAGATTCCTTTCATGTAGAGAGCTGTCTTTGTCAGCCTTGAGAACTTGAAGACGTCTGGACTTCAACTCCCAGAAGTCTCAATTCCCAACAGGGGAATTCTGGGAGTTGAAATCAGTGTACCAAAAGCCCTCACAGGTAACTTAGATAAATTGATTTCAATGTCCAGATGTTCTTCTAATCCAGGGCTCTCCAACCTTGGCAACTTTAAGACTTGTGGACTTCAACTCCCAGCAAACCTGGCTGAGGAATTCTGGGAGTTGAAATCCACAAGTCTTAAAGTTGCCAAGGTTGGAGACCCCTGGCAAACCTAGACCAGTGATGGCAAACCTTTTTGGCATCCGAGTGCCCAAACCAGAACGCTCGTGCGGGTGCACGCACCGGAGCACCGGAAACCCAAAGACCAGCTGGCTGGTGTGTGCATGCCTGTTTTTTGGCTGATTTTCGGGCCATTTTCAGGCCTTCATACTTTTGTATATTTATACAAAGTCAGCTTATTGCCCCCACAAACTGGGTCCACCACCACCACTACTACTACTACTACTACTACTATTACTACTTCTTCTTCTTCCTTCTTCCTTCCTTCTTCTTCTTCTTCTTTCAATTTATATGCTGCCCTTCTCCGGAGACACAGGGCGGCTTACAGTGCATTAAGCAATAGCCTTCATACTTTTGTATATTTTATACAAAGTAAGCTTATTGCCCCCACAAACTGGGTCCACCACTACTACTACTACTACTACTACTACTTCTTCTTCTTCTTCTTCTTCTTCTTCTTCTTCTTCTTCTTCTTCTTCTTCTTCTTCTTCTTCTTCTTCTTCCTCTTCCTCTTCCTCTTCCTCTTCCTCTTCCTCTTCCTCTTCCTCTTCCTCTTCCTCTTCCTCTTCTTCTTCTTCTTCTTCTTCTTCTTCTTCTTCTTCTTCTTCTTCCTTCAATTTATATGCTGCCCTTCTCCAGAGACTCAGGGCGGCTTACAATGCGTTAAGCAATAGCCTTCATATTTTTGTATTTTTATACAAAGTCAGCTTATTGTCCCCACAAACTGGGTCCTCAATTGACCTACCTTAGAAAGGATGGAAGGCTGAGTCAACCTTGAGCCTGGTGAGATTCGATCTGGTGTAATTGCAGGCAGCTGGATGTTAATTATGGTGCTTAGTCTGCAGAGCTATCTATTGAGGCATGCCCTTTGAATGTGTCTAAATACAGTAATGTTTTCTAAAAAGAATTAATAAATCATATTGTGGTTGGCCGATGAGGCCCGACTTTTGGTGCACAGTGTGGCGTGCACGTGCGCACATGTATATGAGTTCTCAGAGACCTGTAGAATGCAAACAATAAGAGCAGAACAACGATAAGGCAATTATTCGCATCCTTTCCAATGGCAAAGGTATAGAACAGGGATAGTTAACCTTTTTGCCATCGCTCCCGGCATGCAATGACCAGGTAGGCCCGTTTTTCTCTCTCACCTGGCTCCAGAACGCCTCTATGAGTCTGGGGAGAGTGAAAACTGCCTTCCCCACCACCTCCAGCCCTCCGGAGGCAGGAAACAGCCTGTTTCCCTACTTCTGGGGGCCCAGAAAGCCCAAAAATCAGCTGGAACTGAGCTTGCGTGACCACTGATATGGCTACGCGTGCCATAGGTTCACCATCCCAGGTATAGAATAAAAACCCCTATTCTTTCTCACTTGTGTTTTCCAAGAAGAGTAAAGAAACTGGAATGCATTTTAAAGGTATTCTGGGAAACGTTGAAAGATCAAATAAATAAATAAATAAATATCACTAGGCATTTCGCATGACTCCTTGTGAAATAATTATAGCTGGGTTCACTTAAGCATTATTTAAAACTTCAAGGTTTCCTGATAATCTCAAATTGTCAGCTTCTTCTCTATCATAAAATAAATCCCTCACTTGAGCCGAATGTACTTTCCGGAGGTGGTTTATGAAAATGCCAGATAATGCTTTAACGAAGTAGCTATTTGATTAGCGTATTACAATCTTTATCTACTCAAGCAATATAAGCTTCGTTAGCAGAAATGGATCCGGTGTTGCATTCCAACGCATTTCGAAAAGGTTTAAAATTTAGAAAGATCTGCATATCTTTCCATTTGTTCTCCTCAAAAAAACCAGTCAGCCCTGGCGTTGTCTCATTCCTTACATTATCAATTATATATTTGATTTCTTCTGCCTGGTTAGGTTTAAAAAGTGGCTCATTTTTGTTGATTATCCAGACACGGAAAAGAGCTGAGAAGGCAGTGAATCTTCTCTGAAGTTACGTCTTCAGATGTAATATATAACTGCCCTAAATCGCTAGGATGACATTTCAAGCTAGTTACTACTTTGGTTGACATGCCAAAACTTTTTCTGGGTTTTTTTTTCCCCTCCCGAAATCTGCCAAAGTTGCTAGAGGCATGTTAACATAAAGGGCTACCTTAGCAGAAAAAAAGCAATTTAATCAATTCAAACATAGCTCTTTGCAATTTCTGGTCCAGGTCTGGTGTGGGATAAATCACAGATTGAGACAAGGAAAAATTAACCTTCTTCCTGATTATATGTATCTTTATAGAATGTCCTTTTATATTTTTTATATGTGGAGCCTTATTTTTCCCTCATATATGCATGCATCTGTACTCAGTGACCCAAGAATATAATGTATTTAATTTAATTTAATTTAATTTAATTTAATTTAATATTTAATTTATTTTATTTCACCTTATTTATTTTGAAGTTTGTGAGCTGTTTACTTTTAAGTAAGCCTTTTTTTTTTTTTTAATAGTCCTTGGATGAGCAAAGAGTCAACATCAAGGGTGGGCCATTAATTTTCCCAAAGGGAAAATGTTTGTCTTTGGAATTGGAACATCTTTTAACATCTGCATAAACAGAGGGATAGAATCAAGATCACAGGAAATGTTAATATCACTTTATAAGACCTTGGTAAGGCCACACTTGGAATATTGCATTCAGTTTTGGTCGCCACGATGTAAAAAAAGATGTTGAGACTCTAGAAAGAGTGCAGAGAAGAGCAACCAGGATGATGAGGGGACTGGAGGCTAAAATATATGAAGAACGGTTGCAGGACCTGGGCATGGCTAGTCTAGTGAAGAGAAGGACCAGGGGGGATAGGATAGCAGTCTTCCAATATTTGAGGGGCTGCCACAGAGAGGTCAAGCTATTTTCCAAAGCACCTGAAGGCCAGACAAGGAATAATAGATGGAAATTGATCCAGGAGAGATTCAACCAGGAAATAAGGAGAAATTTCCTGACCTTGAGAACAATCAACCCATGGAACAGAAGTTGCGGGAGTTTCATCACTGGAAGCTTTCAAGAAGAGAGACTGGACTACCCTCTGTCAGAAATGGTGTAGGGTCTCCTGCTTGGACTAGATGACCTACAAGCTCCCTTCTAACTCTGTTAATCTGTTAAAGATGACAGATTATCATTCTGCCATTTATCCAAAAACCATGTAAGAACCAAATGTTCTTTATTTTTAGAGGAATTCCCCACTTGCCCCAAATCCCCACCACAAGTGAGACATGGACAATTACTATATTTAAGTTCAAGTTAAGCATATTGTCATTGCACCTCGTACAACGAAATGTACATCATCTGAAACAAATATGAAGAAACCAACAACAACAACAAAACACTACCCACCAAGTAAATCAGCATCAGAAATGCAATGTTGAGATGTTGAGACGCTAGAAAAAATGCAGAGAAAAGCAACAAAGATGATTAGGGGGCTGGAGGGTAAAACGTACAAATATTGGAAGATTGCTATCATGTCACCCCTAGTCCTTCTCTTCATTAGACTAGCCGTACCCAACCATTCTTGGCCATGGCTAATCTATGGTTCCTGCACCATAGATTAGCCATGGCCAAGAATGGTTGGGTACGGCTAGTCTAATGAAGAGAAGGACTAGGGGTGACATGATAGCAATCTTCCAATATTTGAGGGTCTGCCACAAAGAAGAAGGAGTCAAGCTATTCTCCAAAGCACCTGAGGACAAGAAGCAATGGACAAAAACTTATCAAAGGGAGAACCAATCTAGAATTAAGGAGACATTTCCTAACAGTGAGAACAATTAACCAGTGGAACAGCTTGCCTCCAGAAATCGTAGGTGCTCCATCCCTGGAGGCTTTTATGAAGAGAACTGGACAGCCACTTGTCTGAAATGATATAGTCTCCTGTTTGAGCAAGGGGTTGGACTAGAAGACCTCCAAGGTCCCTGCCAGCTCTATTCTGGTTATACCTTCCTGACTGCCAGCAAAAACAGAGAGAAACAGCATCAGTGGAGGTTTTAAGAAAAGATTGGAGTGCCATTTGTCCAGAATGGCATAGGGTCGTGAGGGTGAACCTATGGCACGCATGCCACAGGTGGCACACGGAGCCATATTGGTGGGCACACGAGCCCTAGTTCAGCTCCGGCTAAATGGGACTGGAAGTTGGGAAACGGGCCATTTTCGACCTCCGGAGGGCCTCCGGGGGAGTGAGGAAGGCCATTTTCACCTCCCCAAAGTCCTAGAAAGACTCTGGAGCCTGGGGAGAGCGAAAAACGGGCCTTCCGGTCCCACTGGAAGTTGGCAAACGGGCCCTTTCTGGCTTCCGGGGGTGGGGGTGGGGAAGGCCGTTTTCGCCTTCCCTCAGGTTCCTAGAAAGGCTCTGGAGACTGGGGAGGGTGAAAAATGGGCCCTGCCAAAAGCGAGGGGAGCATAGTGGGGGGAGTTGCGTGAGCATGTGTAGGGAGCCACATTGAATTATGGGTATGGGCACGTGTGTACGTGACCCCCTCCCACGCTCCCCACGCTTTTGGCACGCGACAGCAAAAAGGTTTGCCCTCACTGGCGTAGGGCAATGATGGTTAACCTTTTTGGTGCCGAAAGCACAAACGTGCAAATATGCAGTGCGAGCACCCCCAGCGCATGCACCTTGGCCCCCGTTTTGGCTTCCAGGTTGGCGCAGGAGGATTTCCAGGCCCAAAATGGGGCACAGGGGACCTTGCGCAGCGCCCCAGCACCCCATTTTGGCTTCCCCAATCTCTGCAGTTTCTCCCCCCAGCTGCCCTAGCTTCCTCCTGCATTTCTGCCATGGAGAGGCACCTGTGGAGGGCGACACCTGCGGAGAAATGCAGGAGGAAGCTAGGGCACACTGGGGGGCGGGGGACTGGGGAGATCGGGGAAGGCCACACCCTCTGCAAATGCGCGGCAGAGACCCGAAGACCAGGTGGCCAGCGGGAGGTGAGCCCACATGCGCAGTGGAGCTGGGCTGGAGATAGCTGGCGTGCAGAGATTCGCCATCATGGGCATAGGGCGTCCTGCCTGAGTAGGGGTTTCCACTAGAATATCTCCAAGGTCCCTTCGAGGTCCGCTATTCTTGGTTACGTGTGCTTTCTGCGCTAGCCGGAACCAAAGAGTGCGGCTTAAGAGAATGCTTATCTAAAATTGGATCAAGAATTTCATTAAAATCTCCATCAATTACCTAACGGCTCTTGCTAATGAGGACAAGACGGCTGAGGCTATCACGAAAGACACCAGGAGTCTCTCAATTAGAGCTGTAAATACAGAATTAAAGCAATTATTTCTCAAAGCCGTAATCTTTTTGCAACCCAGAAGGCAAATAAGCTGTACCTATTTATATGGCCAATCCCTTTTTCCAGTGGTTTTTTTTTTTTTTTTGGAAAATCAGTAAGAAAAACATCTGCCACCCAGTCTTTACAAAAACCCTATTCTTATCATCACCCCATGGCTGGCTTTCCTGTTGAAATGCAGGATGAGCAGGGAGAATCAGTTCTCCTTCCCATCCCAGCCACTTTTGTTTGGTTGGGGTCCAGCAGAAGGAAAGTGTTGGAAGAAATATCCATCTGGCTCAGTTCCAAGTGGGGAGAAAGACCCTGGAAGAATGGAGGCTGATTGGCAAGATGGTTTATTGATGAGGAGGACCACACGGGTTTGAGGTCCTGGGCAGCTGACCACGTGGAGAGTGAGGGTAAACCACTTAGAGCGGGCTGTAAAAGCACTGTGAAGCAGTATGTAAGTCTAAGTACTATTGCTATTTTCCTTCCTTCCTTCCTTCCTTCCTTCCTTCCTTCCATCCATCCATCCATCCATCCATCCATCCATCCATCCATGAGGGCACAGTGGTTAGAATGCAGTATTGCAGGCTAACTCTGCCCACAGTTTAGAGTTCGATTCTGACAGGATTTGAGGTTGCCTCGGTCTTCCAAGGTAAGTAAAATGAGGACCCAGATTGTTGGGGGCAAGAGGCTGATTCTGAAAAACCGCTTAGAGAGGGCTGCAAAGCAGCTTGAAGCGGTATATAAGTCTAAGTGCTATTGCTATTTTCCTTCCTTCCTTCCTTCCTTCCTTCCTTCCTTCCTTCCTTCCTTCCTTCCTTCCTTCCATCCATCCATCCATCCATCCATCCATCCATCCATCCATCCATCCATGGGGCACAGTGGTTAGAATGCAGTATTGCAGGCTGACTCTGCCCACAGTTTAGAGTTCAATTCTGACAGGATTTGAGGTTGCCTCGGTCTTCCGGCCTTCCAAGGTAAGTAAAATGAGGACCCAGATTGTTGGGGACAATTGGCCGACTCTGTAAACTGCTTAGAGAGGGGCTGTAAAGCACTGTGATGCACTGTGAAATGGAAGGAAGGAAGGAAAATAGCAATAGCACTTTTTCCTTCCTTCCTTCCTTCCTTCCTTCCTTCCTTCCTTCCTCCCTCCCTCCCTCCCTCCCTCCCTCCCTCCCTCCCTTCCTTCCTTCCTTTCTGCAAAGCACCGAGAAGCAGTATATAAATCTAAGTGCTAATGCTAGGCTTTGTCAATGTTCCTCCTCATGTACTTTAAATTCCCGGGATTGTTTCTGGAGACCGCCTGGATCTTGAGAACTCATTTGCTCAACCCAGCCACCCCACCTCCACTTAGGGTCAACCCCAGCACGGTCGGTCTTCCAACCCCTAGAATCCTTCTCTGAAGTCTGACCGGTTGACTGTTTCTGATCCGGCTCTGATCTCAACTCTTAACACATCTGAAAGGCTGCAGGAGGTTATCTCAGATCCAGGGACCGAGTCTTCTGTGCGGGAGCAAATGTAGCGTTTGGGAGATGGTGAATTTAATTGGAGCTGAGTGCTTAGCAAGGATGCTTTCGTATTTCACCTTAATCCTTTTGGATGGGATTGCTTTTACCTTCCCCATCAGCTTTCCCCAGCTGTTTTCTATTAACGGTGAAAACCATACAAGCGGCTCCGTATCTTTCACTTCAGATGGCAAGCGGGGGGGAAGCGACTTTCACGGCGGAGCAAAATTTCAGTTATATATACAGCATGTCACCGAACTGAGTACACCCCCTCACATTTTTAAAAATATTTAAGTACATCTTTTCACGTGACGATACTGAAGAAATGGCACTTGGCTACAATGTAAAATAGTCAGTATATAACTTCTATAACAGTGGAAATGTGGTGTCCCCTCAAAATAACGCAACACACAGCCATTTATGCCTGTGTGTTGCGCAAACCTGTGGCTGTTTCCTGCCTCTGGAGGGCTTCGGGGGATGGTGGAGAAGGCCCGTTTTTCTCTCTCCAGCCTCCAGAGCCTTCCTAGGAGTTTGGGGAGGGCGAAAACAGCCTTCCTACCCCTCCGGAGGCCAGAAACGGCCCGTTTGCCAACTTCCAGTGGGACCAGAAGTTTGCAAACAGGCCATTTTTGGCCTTGGGGGTGGGGTGGGGAGGCTGTTTTCGTCCTCCCCAGACTCCTAGAAAGGCTCTGGAGGCTGGGGAGAGCAAAAACCAGACTTATCATGCCATTGCATGCCAGGAGCCGGGGGTTGCATGCGCAGGGGTGGGGCGCATAGAATTATGGGTGTGGGCATGAGTGCCCCCTCCCCCCGATCCTGGCACGCGATGGCAAAAAGGTTAGCCATCACTGCATTAATGTCTAAACTGCTGGCAACAAAAGTGAGTACACCCCTAAGCAATAATGTCCAAATGGGGCCCAGTAGCCATTTTCCTTCCTTCGTGTCATGTGACACATTCGTGCTATAAGGTCTCAGGTGTGAAGGGGGAGCAGGTGTGTTAAATTTGGTGTTATCGCTCTCACTCTCTCATACTGGCCATTGGAAGTTCAACATGGCACCTCATGGCAATGAATTCTCCGAGGATCTGAAAAAACCAATTGTTGCTCTACCTAAAGACGGCCTAGGCCTGTGATGGCGAACCTACAGCACGCGTGCCAGAGGTGACACGCAGCCCCCTCCCTGATGGCATGCGAGGTGTCACCCCGGTTCAACTCTGCCACGCATGTGAGCATGCTTCCCACTGGCCAGCTAGTCTTCGGGTCTCTGCCGCGCATTCGCAGGAGACGGGACAAGTTCGGGGGCCACACGCACATGTGTGAGGGGCAGGGCATGTGGGGGGGCACATGCGCAGGGAGCAGGGCACATGCGCAGGGGCGGAGCAAGTGCACGCATTGCATTTTGGGGGTTCAGGCGTGTTTTGGTCACTCGGTCCGGAAAAGGTTCGCCATCACTGGCCTAAACTATTGGAAGTTTGCCAAGACCCTGAAACTGAGCTCCAGCACGATGGCCAAGACCATACAAGCCGTTGGATTGGGATAGTATCACTCAGGGGTGTACTCACTTTCCTGCCAGCAGTTGAGACATGAATGGCTGTGTGGTGCGTTATTTTGAAGGGACAGCGCGTTTACACTGTTATGCAAGCTGTATACTCACTACTTTACATTGCAGCCATTTGCCATTTCTTCAGTGTTCTCACGTGAAAAGACGTACTTAAATATTTACAAAATGTGAGGGGGGGTGCTCACTTCTGTGATATACCGTATATAAAACCCCGAAAAAGCAGAAAATGTTCTCTCCGTCTCATCTGGTTTGCCCGATCGTCTGTTCTTATAAACATTTAAAAAAGCCTTGTGCACCGGGAGCACATCCAAAGGCACACGCCGTCCATTTCTACTCCCACAGAAACAAAACCCGCCAATCGCAATGTTCCTTTTGGAGCTCTGTGGCTACGAACGGCGTTCCAGCTGCAGTGAGGTATAACAAAGTTTGTTCTTAAAAACGGTTGCTTTTCAAGCCGACTTTCTGCAGTTTAACCTTGAATCGTTCCCAGGCCAGACTCCAAAAGCTGTTTGCAAATGCTAAATTCTCTCTTTTTTTTTTTTAACAGTTTGTTTATATATTTTCAAATTACATACATAAGTGCTTCGTGAACAGCGTATTGTCTGGATCATTTTATTTATATATATAATAATACTTTTCCCACGCCTAATTTCTACCTCCGCTATCCAACCATTTGTAAAACAAGTCCCATTTTGGAAAATACTCTGTGTTTTTCTTTTTCTTTCATTTTTAAGGTCAATCTCTCCATTTCTGCACAATCTAATCTTTTTTTTTAAATTGCATCGTCTTCTGTGGGCGTTTCCTCATTGTCCCAAAATTGTGCATACAAAATTGTGCATACGATCATTCTTACTGCTGTCAAAACATGTAACGGTAATATGAAGTATAGATTCCCTTTATCGTACCTTTCCAGTATAATGCCTAACAAAAATATTTCTGGTTTATAATCTATGTGTTGCTTTAACATTTTTTCTAACCATGTATGTACTGTATTTTCCTGCGTATAAGACTACTTTCTAACACACAAAAATCTTCTCAAAAGTCGGGGGTCGTCTTATACGCCGGGTCTCATTCTCCTGTAACCAGGCAGACCAGCCCATAAGGCTCTGACGAGTCTTAAATGGCTCTGAGGAGGGTCGTCTTATATGCCCAGTCGTCTTATACGCCGGAAAATACGGTATTTTTGTCCAACATTTCTTTGCTTTTACACATGTCCACTAGTGGTGGGATTCAACCGGTTTCGGCAAACCGGTTGTTAAATTGCTGGCTGGCCCCGCCCCTCTCTGTCCCTTGCAGGAGTCCCCACGCAACCCTGTTTTTGTTCCCATGAGGCTGCAGGGAGGCCTACTAGGCCCAAAACTGGGCACGGGGAGCAGCAGCGCCCCCCTCTTGCGCCCCATTTGTGCTCCCGGGGGGTGCAGGAGGCCAAGTGCCGCCTGTCACACACCTCTGGCCACGCCCGCCATGGCCACTCCCACCCACCCAGCCGGCCATTAGGGCAGAGAACCGGTTGTTCAATTATTTGAATCCCACCACTGATGTCCACCACCTATGATAATACATCCCTGGTGTCTGGTTGCATTTCCAACATCTGGCGGATATGTTTTTAAACATCTTTGCTAATCTAGCCGGCGGTAAATGCCACCGATAAAACATTTTATATAAATTTTCCTGATGTGTAGTCGCCATTGTCAATTTATAATTTCTTTCCCAAAGTTTTGGCCATTTGTCTAATTCCGGGTTCTCCAAACTTGGCAGCTTGAAGACTTGTGGACTTCATCTCCCATAATTCTGGGAGTTGAAGTCCACAAGTCTTCAAGCTGCCAAGTTTGAAGACCTCTGGTCTAATTCTATAGTATATATCCAAACATTTTTTTGCCCCTGCTCTCATTGTCTCCTCCTTATCATCCTTTCACTCAGCTCTGTGCAGTTCCAAATGGGGCCCCTGTCAGCTTCTCTTCAACCACCAACCATGTGCAGGGAAATTTTGTTCTGCTGAAGAGGAAACACGCCAGTTAAACAGCAAAACCTTTGAGGGTTAACTGGTGGCTGATTTTTGAAGGGGGAAAAAAAAATCCTTGCAGAAGGCATTGTGCCAGAAGCTATGAGGGTGTGTGTGTGTGTGTGTTATTTCCATTTAAAATCACGGTTATGTTGATCATCTCATTTCTGGCTTTGTAGAGACTGCTCTTTCTTTCTTTCTTTCTTCGTTTCTTCCTTCCTTCCTTCCTCCCTCCCTCCCTCCCCCTCCCTTCCTCCCTCCCTCCCTCCCTCCCTCTTTCTTTCTTTTTCTTTCCTTCCTTCCATCCTTCCTCCCTCCCTCCCTCCTTTCATTCCTTCCTTCTTTCTTTCCTTCCTTCCTTTCTCTTTCTTTCTTTCCTTCCTTCCTTCCTTCCTCCCTTCCTCCTTTCTTTCTTTCTTCCTTCCTTCCTTTCTTCCTCCCTCCCTCCATCTGTCCCTCCCTCCCTTCTTTCCTTCCTTCCTCCCTCCCTCCCTCCCTCCCTCCCTCTCTTTCTTTCTTTCTTTCCTTTCTTTCTTCCTTCCTTCCTTCCTTTCTTTCTCCCTCCCTCCATCTGTCCCTCCCTCCCTTCTTTCCTTCCTTCCTCCTTTCTTTCTTTCTTCTTTCCTTCCTTCCTTTCTTCCTCCCTCCCTCCATCTGTCCCTCCCTCCCTTCTTTCCTTCCTTCCTTCCTCCCTCCCTCCCTCTCTTTCTT
The DNA here is from genome assembly GCA_030761175.1 of Masticophis lateralis. Lineage (NCBI taxonomy): Eukaryota > Metazoa > Chordata > Lepidosauria > Squamata > Colubridae > Masticophis > Masticophis lateralis. The sequence continues at coordinate 21,629,304 of JAUDYJ010000008.1, forward strand.
TCTTTCTTTCTTTCCTTTCTTTCTTTCTTCCTTCCTTCCTTCCTTTCTTCCTCCCTCCCTCCATCTGTCCCTCCCTCCCTTCTTTCCTTCCTTCCTTCCTTCCTTCCTCCCTCCCTCCCTCCCTCCCTCCCTTTCTTTCTTTCTTTCTTTCCTTTCTTCCTTCCTTCCTTTCTTCCTTCCTCCCTCCATCTGTCCCTCCTTTCCTCCCTCCCTTCCTTCCTCCCTCCCTCCCTCCCTCCCTCCCTCTCTCTCTTTCTTTCTTTCTTTCTTTCTTTCATTTTCTTTCTTTTTGAACCAAGCTCAGTATTCGTACTCTCCCAAGGTTGCCAAAGATTCCATGCTGGAAATCCTGAGTTTGACAGATCCTCCAAGCAGCAGTATTTATAGAAAGGTGGTGGGAAGGAGTTACAGGAGGGAAAACAGACGCCCAATTAGCATTTCTTAAAATGCCAAATGAAAACGATGGAACTCATGCTACAGTAATAGTACCATGAAGTCACTCTCTGAGCTATAGTATCGCTCTATGAGGGAGATCAGAAGGCTGGAAGATAGATAGATAGGTAGGTAGGTAGGTAGGTAGGTAGGTAGGTAGGTAGGTAGATAGATAGATAGATAGATAGATAGATAGATAGATAGATAGATAGATAGATAGATAGATAGATACTGTATTTTTCAGACTATAAGAGGCACTGGTGTATAAGATGCCCCAACATTTCGAAGAGGAAGTAAGGAAAAAATGTTTTTGCCCTCCCAAACCTATCTATCTATATCTATCTATCTATCTATCTATCTATCTATCTATCTATCTATCTATCTATCTATCTATCTATCTTACCTATCTACCTACCTCTATCTATCTACCTAATTTTTTTAATTAGATTTATATGCCGCCCTTCTCCAGAGACTCAGGGCGGCTTACAATGCGTTAAGCAATAGCCTTCATACTTTTGTATATTTATACAAACTCAGCTTATTGCCCCCACAAACTGGGTCCTCATTTTACCTACCTTAGAAAGGATGGAAGGCTGAGTCAACCTTGAGCCTCGAACTTGCACAATTGCAGACAGCTGGGTGTTAATAACAGGCTATCTAGCCTGTTGAGCTATCTGAGGCTCTATATTTATCTATCCATCCATCCATCTATCCATCCATCCTTTATCATCTGAGTTTGTTTCATCCCAAGTAACGGTTTGGAGGAAGAGATGTAAAAAAAAGCCCCCCCCCCAACCGCCTCCATCTCTCTCTCTCTCTCTAATACACATATGAACTGGGGTCAGCAGGAAGGGCTGAGCAGCTAATTTTAGCAGCGACGATAAAGAGCGGCTTCTGTTCTCTGAAATTCATGAAATCCACCCATCCATCCTTTGGGAATACGCCTCAAACTTGCCTTCCGCTCTTTCTCCTCCTGTGACACTTAGCCGGTAGAAGAGGTTTCACACATCCCACTGAAGACAACTAAAGAAAGATTGCCTAGTTATGATTCAGCAAGTGGTGGGAAGTTAGTCTTACTGCGTTGCCTGACCCAGCCATCCCCCAAAGATTTCACAGGGTTCTCAGCTTGGCTACAAAGTGTGCAATGTTGACAACAATTAAATATTGATAAACTGGATTAGGTTTGGTGCGTTGGGCATAGCCGGTTAGCATCCTCCTTGATTTCCTAGGGGGTCTCTCTTGCATCTTCCTAGCAGTCCCGTAGCTGCACATCGCGTCCCCTTTTCCTTTTCTCCATGTTCCCCAGTTTTTCTGTGGCTCCTTTCCTGCCAAAGAAGGTTGGGGCCATTCAAAGGAAGATTCTGCTTTTTCTACCGAGAGATTAATCTGTCTTGAGCTTCATTTCTCCCCTTGGTCGCTGCTGGGATCAACCAGCAAACTGCCCCATAGGACAATATGCTCTGGGGCTTCAGATCATCTGCATCAGGACTGCAGGCTCTGTTGCTTTGAAATCATGGAGGGTGGGGGGGGGGCAGGGGCAGGAGAGCACAAATAAAGCCTGGGTAGCCTCCTCTTTTTCCCACACTCCAACTGACCTACTATCAGCTGGAGGATGTGGACAAAATTGCTGGGTTTACTCCAGCCAAGATTCTTTGTGACCATTAACAATGGGGGAACTGCAAGCAGTTGCTAATGCTATCTTCCTTCCTTCCTTCCCTCCCTCCCTCCCGCCGGGTGGTTAGAATGCAGTATTGCAGGCTGACTGCCGATTGCCAGCAGTTTGATTCTGACCGACTCAAGGTCGACTCAGATTTTCACCCTTCCAAGGTTGGTAAAATGAGGACCCAGGTTGTTGGGGGCAAGAGGCTGACTCTGTAAACCGCTTAGAGAGGGATGTAAAGCAATATATAAGTCTTAAGTGTTATTGCCATTGCTTTTGTGGCCCAGGATCACCTGGATAAGTTGAGTAACTCAACCAAATGCCAGCAAAGTTCAGGGCAGCCTTTGCACAAATACATCTGGTGCAACAGTTACTCCCATTGCTTGTTCTGGAGGCCTTTCTCATGTTCACTCATGCCTTGTTCGTTTCTCCTTGGGGCTACTGCAATGTGCTGTTTCAAGAGCTGCCCTTGAATACCACAGAGAAGGTACACTTGGTCCAGACTGCAGCGGAATGAGTAGTTATGGGTGTGCTTTAAATTGCCCAGGGCAACATATTTCTAGAGCTACACGGATTCTTGAGCGTCAGATAGATACAACTGAAGCTATGAGCTGTCACTTATAAAACCTATCGTGGCTTGTGGCCTGGTAGTAGTAGTAGTAGTAGTAGTAGTAACAGTAGTAGTAGTAGTTGTTGTTGTTATTATTATTATTATTATTACACTTGGGAAGTGTTCGACTAGTGATTTGTGATACGAAAACCAGCATGGTTATCTCGTTTGCTGTGTATACTGTCAATTTTGTGTAAATAATAATAATGATAATGGTAATAATAATAATAATAATGAGGAGGAGGAGGAGGAGGAGGAGGAGGAGGAGGAGGAGGAGGAAGAGGAAACTGGAATAAAATCATGAAATATTGTGACCTGGCCATCAAAACTACGGGATTATGGATGAAACATGTAACAGTGATACCCATTGTCATCGGGGCACTTGGTACCATGTCCAAGAATTTTATAAAGCACGTCAAGAATTTGCAGCTTCCTGCAATAACACCAGTGGAACTGCAAAAAACTGTGCCACTCAGAACATCATATATTTTAAGAAGATACTTGGTTGATACCTAGGATGCTGGCAGCAACCCATATCAGCCATTAGCACCAGTCAGTGGTATTTGTGATGTATTTTTGAATGTTCAGTTGACTGAATTTCATGTGTAATGAATAACAACAACAACAACAACAACATCATCATCATCATCATCATCATCATCATCATGATAGCCTTTATTGTCATTGTACATCATGTATACAACAAAATTGGTTTAGCCTCTACTGGTGCAATCCATAAAAGAAAATACAAGACAACGTGAGTAGCATACTTCCAGATCTGCTAAGATCTGGCAGGTTTGGCTTGTTCTGGGTGCCATCACCAAAGGGGTATCATTTTGAGATCTCATGAAGACTCATCTTCTCTGGGTCCCTGCCCTTTGGAAGGGTATTTCCTCTCAAGTCCTCACAGCCCTGTCCATGTTGTTCCTTAGGAAAATTGACTTTTTAAACAAATCCTGGTCCAGGGTGATTTGTGATTTTACTTGGTGAACGGTTTCTCTGTATTGTTTCCTTCACCAGGAGTATCTTATATTCCCCTTAAAAATATGTTTATTCTTGTTGGACATCGTTTCTGATTGTTGTCCAACAATATAAAGTTGCTCTGGTGATCGAGGCGGCTGATAAAAAGGATTAAATAAAGTCGGCGGGTCGCAGGATGTGTCCGGAGTTGCCTGGATTCCGAATACGTCGCCGTCCCGGTCTGTTCATCCTTTTGGGTCACCCGTCATGCAAGGACGTCAGTTTTGCAACCCTCGCAATTAATCCCATCAGGAGGCGAAACAACGTAAGAGGGATAAATGTTGCACGATTAGCTGCATTGTGGAAGCATCATTTAAAAAAAAAATGGGGGGAGAGAAACGTGTGCGTGCACGGGGTGGATACTTAGCTGTACCGGTTCTCAAATGTGCACTTTGGCTCAGAAGCAGGAACAGGAAGGCGAAGAAATTTTGAAAAGGGAAAAAAAAACCCAAAAAACACACGAAGCTAAAATGGAATTTGAAAAGGAGCCAATCGTGAAAGTTAAGGGTGTATTTGTTGCCTTTGTTTATGGCCATTAGGGATTTTTTTTCCCAGAAATTAGCGGCATACGTACGGCAGGTCTCGGTTTATAGCATGGTGCCTATTATCTTGCAAATTCTGACACCTGCAGACACCCCTGGCAGAAATATCCAGAATTTGTGGGAGGGACGGGGAGAAGAATGCAGGTGGGAAAAGATTGCTGTGTTTAATGCAGTCTATTAAGCACAGGAAAGGGGAGGAAAGCTATGGCAGATCTAGACAGCATTCTAAAAAGCAGAGACATCACCCTGCCAGCAAAAGTGCATATAGTCAAGGCTATGGCTTTCCCAGTTGCAATGGATGGCTGTGAAAGTTGGACCATAAGGAAGGCTGAGCGCCAAAGAATGGAGGCCTTTGAACTCTGGTGCTGGAGAAGGCTCCTGCGAGTCCCTTGGACTGCAAGGTGATCCAACTGGTCAGTCCTAGAGGAGATCAACCCTGACTGCTCTTTAGAAGGAGAGATCCTGAAGAGGAAACTCCAATACTTTGGCCACATAATGAGAAGGAAGGACTCCCTGGAGAAGAGCCAAATGCTGGGAACGATTGAGGGCAAAAGAAGAAGGGGACGGCAGAGAACGAGGTGGCTGGATGGAGTCACTGAAGCAGTCGGCGTGAGCTTCAATGGATTCCAGAGGATGGTGGAGGACAGGGAGGCCTGGAGGATGCATTGTCAGAAAAGAGGACGAAAGAAAGCACGGCTGTGCATTCGGTTTGTGTGTGCCGTTCCAGAGACCTAGGAATAATGTGCTAGAACTGGACTATTGACGAAGGATGTCTCAGCAGGGCAGGGAAGGCTGTGATCAGATGCTGCTGCATCTATTGTGCAGCACAACTTGAGGAGACCTGTCGGTATAATCTGCAGATAATCCTCGATTTACGACCACAATTGAGCCCAGAATTCCTGTTGCTAAGTGAATTTTGCCCCATTTCACGACCTTCCTTGCCAAAGCTGTTAAATTAATCACTGCAGCGGTTAAGTTAGTAACACGATTGTTAAGTTTACTCCTCAGAAGGTCGCAAACGGGGATCACATGACACTCCCCCCTCCAGGACACTGCAACCGTCATAATTATGAGTCAGTTGCCAAGTGTGACCATAGGGATGCTACAACTGTCGTAAGTGTGAAAAATGGTCATAAGTAGAGGTGGGTTTCAGCAGGTTCTGACCAGTTTTGGAGAACTGGTAGTAAAAATTCTGACTGGCCCCGCCCACATCTATTCTTGGGCCTCCCAAGTCCCAGTTGATCGGGAGGAAATGGGAAGTTTGCAGTATCCTTCTCCTGGAGTGGGGTGGGAATGAAGATTTTATAGTATCCTTCCCCTGCGATGCCCACCAAGCCATGCCATGCCCCCAAACCACACCCACATAACCGGTAGTAAAAAAATTTTGAAACCCACCACTGGTCGTAAGTCACTTTTTCCTGTGGCGTTGTCACTTCGAACGGTCACTAAACAAACTGTTGTAAATCAAGGACTCCCTGTATCGGTTCTTCATTTGGGTTGGGGAACCCTTCTGAGATGGGGTGATGTCAAAGACCAAACCGTCTTTTTGGAGGCCTAAGAGATCCTGCTCTCTCAAGCAAGACGTGCGGCCAGTTAAGAGGAATAGATCTCCCCCGTAATCTACCTTTTAGCGAGCTCTTCTTGAAGTGCTTCCATTAGAACCACCGTCGCTGCCACCTCGCGTGGCGGGGTGGGGATGATGGATGAGAGAAGGAAAGATTTGAGGCAGGTTAGGCTGCGAATTTCAAGTCCCAACGGACCCATTAGATGTTGCCCTGCTCTCTTCCATTTACTTCCTGGGATTGGGCCAAACAGTAATGCAGAAACACAACTCGAAGGAGTGCGATCAGCCAAACAGCTCAACGGAAGTAGTCTTCATTCAAAAGTCCATGGCAGGAGATGTTGAGACTCTAGCATTTGAAGTTACTCCACCCTCTGGGTCACTTAGGTGTTTGAAGGCCTTGGCTCAAGGCTACCTTGGTGGCTTCACTTCTCCATCTGACAGCAGAAAACCGTGCTGGCATTTATTTATTTATTTATTGGTTTGATTTATATGCCGCCCTTCTCCGGAGACTCAGGGCGGCTTACAATGCGTTAAGCAATAGCCATCATACTTTTGTATATACCTGCTTAGTAGGGCTTTTTGTTCTATTTTATACACAGTCAGCTCATTGCCCCCACAAACCAGGTCCTCATTTCACCTTCCTCGGAAGGATGGAAGGCTGAGTCAACCTTGAGCCTGGTGAGATTCGAACTTGCAGTAATTGCAGGCAGCTGGCAACTAAGCGCTATTTAACAGCGCTTTTGTCCACTGCTCCACCAGGCTCTTTCTTTAGTTGGCTACTTTAATTTCTCCAGTTGGCTCCGTAGATTTTCAATTGGGTGAAGGTCTGGGCTATTCCCAGGCCATCCCAGCAGTAGAATAGGATTATTTTGAAATGTCAAAAAAAAAATGGTGTTTATTGATTGATTGATTGATTGGTTCAATTTATATGCCGCCGTTCTCCAGAGACTTAGGGCAGCTTACAATGCATTAAGCAACAGCCTTCATACTTTTGTTTATACCTGCTTAGTAGGGCTTTTGGACCCCCCTAAGCGGTGTTCTTTTTTATACAAAGTGAGCTTATTGCCCCCAGAATCCGGGTCCTCATTTTTTTTTAAAATTAGATTTATATGCCGCCCTTCTCCGGAGACTCAGGGCGGCTCACAATGCATTAAGCAATAGCCTTCATACTTTTGTATATTTATACAAAGTCGGCTTATTGCCCCCACAAACTGGGTCCTCAATTTATCTACCTTGGAAAGGATGGAAGGCTGAGTCAACCTTGACCGTGGTGAGATTCTAACTGGTGTAATTGCAGACAGCTGGATATTAAATGCTGCCTTAGTAGGAGGCATTAGCCTCCTACGCCACTCAGGCTCCTACCTGGGAAGGATGGAAGGCTGAGTCAACCTTGAGCCATTAACACATGACTGATCCCCTCCTGCCCTGATACCCTCTTTTCCCAGCCCAAAGGTGCTTTTTTTCAGGAGGAAACTGGACTTTCTTGGTTTTTCTCTGAAGAGGTTTCGCTTCTCATCCCAGAAGCTTCTTCAGCTCTGACTGGATTGTGGAGAATGGAAGGATTGATACTCCTTGCAGTCAGCTGGTCATTTGTGTTCTTTTAAAGAGCTGTTGAGGCCACTTGGAAGTTTATCTGTGTCCTCAGGGTCACCTGAATGGTGCTTCTGGTTCCTGTAATCTGCAATTCTTTTTCCTCTGGAAATTCATTCCTATTCCCACAGCATACGAAGGGTGTTCGTCAATAGACCTCTAAAAGGATGCAAATGTCCAGCTGTCTGCAAGGAGTATAAATCCCTCCGTTCCCCACCGTTCAGTTAGAGCTGAAGAAGCTTCTTGGATGAGAAGAGAAACGTCTTCAAAGAAAAAACCAGAAAGTCCACTTCCTCCCTCCCTCCCTTCCTTCCTTCCTTCCTTCCTTCCTTCCTTCCTTCCTTCCTTCCTTCCTTCCTTCCTTCCTCATATGATAAATGACAGCTGGTCATTTGCATCCTTTTAGAGGGTGTGGGAGGAGGAATGGGTTTCCAGAGGGAAAATTGCAGATTACAGGAATCATTTGCACCACACAGGTGACCCTGAGGACACAGATCAACCTCCAGGTGGCCTCAAGGACCTTCTAAAAGGATGCAAATGACCAGCTGTCCACAAGGAAGATAAATCCTTCCCTTCCCCTCCATCCAGTCAGAGCTGAAGAAGCTTCTGGGATGAGAAGCGAAATGTCTTCAAATAAAAACAAGAAAGTCCAGTGGCCTCTTGAAAAAGCACCTTTGGGACAACCATGACCTGGACTGTTGAGAACCTCCACAGTCTCTGTTCCCAGCCATTGCTCTCTTTCTTCCAGGGAAACCATTGACAAAGCCTAACAGCTTTTACATCCCATGTGGCTGCTGTTGGATGCCCTGGCTGGAAGTGGGGGAAACATGACTTTAATCCCAGCAGAATCTTGTCTCACACATGCTCTGGGGACAAAGAGTCAGTCGGTGTTTCTCAGCCTCAGCATCTTTTAACAGATGTGGACTTCAACTCCCAGAATTCCCCAGGGCAAAGCACACTTTGCCGTCAAGTCTAGGACAACCCTGTGGTTGGGTGGGATCATTTACATAGCCTGGCCCTTCCTTGCAAGATTCCTCTGGGTCGTATTACAGGCTTGAAGAGTCAATGAGAGAAGGAACCAGGAGATAACTTTTAAGGGTTAGGGTTACGGTTAGGGTTAGCTTGAACTGGCTTGAATTTAATTTGTGGCAAATGGATAGGATAGGATAGGATAGGATAGGATAGGATAGGATAGGACAGGACAGGACAGGACAGGACAGGACAGGACAGGACAGGACATTAAGAATGAAAGAATAGAATAGAATTAAGAATGATAGAATAGTATAGTATAGAATAGAATAATGAAAGAATAGAATTAAGAATGAAAGAATAGAATACAATAGAATTAAGAATGAAAGAATGAAAGAATGGAGTGGAGTGGAATGGAATGGAATGGAATGGAATGGAATGGAATGGAATGGAATGGAATGGAATAGAATAGAATAGAATAGAATAGAATAGAATAGAATAGAATAGAATAGAATAGAATAGAATTAAGAGTGAAAGAAGAGAAAAGAGAAGAAGAGAAAAGAATAGACTAGAGTTGGAAGGGACCTTGGAGGTCATCTAGTCCAACCCTCTGCTTAGGCAGGAAACCCTACACCACTTCAGACAAATGGTTATCCAACATCTTCTTAAAAACTTCCAGTGTTAGAGCATTCACAACTTCTGCAGGCAAGTTGTTCCATTGATTTATTGTTTTCACTGTCAGGAAATTTCTCCTTAGTTCTAAGTTGCTTCTCTCCTTGATTAGTTTCCATCCATCATTGCTTCTTGTCCTGTCCTCAGGGGCTTTGGAGAATAGCTTGGCTCCCTCTTCTTTGTGGCAGCCCCTGGTTAAACCTCTAGGGTGACGTTGGGCTAGGCTTCTTCGCAGCTCAGTGTGGCCAACATCTGTTTGCAGTCAATTAACTCTAAAAATCGGTGCTACGTTGCCCTGGAGTCAATGAGATGTCCCTGCATTTATCACTGAGGGGTAGATGGCAAGCTTAACAGCCTTGCTTGACCTTGAAAAGCTAAGCAGGATCAGAACGGGTCAGCGTTTGAATGGGAGACGAGCAGCAAACTCCTAGAAGCATCTTACATAGGGCTAGTAGACGGCCAACCAAGCCAATAATCTGAAATAAGGCTGTGTGGGGAATATTCTGACGCTGCTAGGTTTATTTTCCCAAGCAGGATCGTATCAAGCAGGCTAGGAGCTACATCAAATTACTGTAGCCCATCAAATTACTGTCACCGAGCGGTCTGAAATAAGATAACAAACGAAAAATCAGCATGGAAACCCGTTGGCAAGATCCAGATAAGGCTCACGGGACCAAGCGCTAACCTGATTCCCACAAAGTCATTTGGCCGGCTAGACAAGCTGTAACACAACCTTGACACACGCGAAGAATAATGATCGTGTTTCTCTCTCTCTCTCTCTCTCTTCCCCCCCCCCCAAACAATTCTAAAATAAGTCATTTGTCCTCTGGCTTATTAGTCAAAACAGGAGTGATGCACAAGGCCACGTATATCTCCATAAACTCAGCCCTGGGCCACAAGTCGCAGCCACGAGGACTGAGCTGGTTGTCCAAAACTCACTCCTCTCCCCACCCCAGCTTCACACAAGGCTGGATCTTGACAAGTGTGGGGCCTGAGCCACACATTCCAAGGAGACGTGGGACCTACCCGGTCTTGTCAAATGATCCGTAACTGCAAAAAGAAGAGGAAAGATTCTCTCTTGCTTTTCCAGATCTCCTCTCCCCCCCTACCCAGGGGTGGGATTGAAAAATTTTAGCAACTGGTTCGCTGCCCGGTTGCTTGGTGGGCATGGTCATGGGGGCATGGACTACTCAGCCTCCTGCACTGGGGGTGTGTGCATTTTCGCCCTCCCCAGGCTCTGGAGGCTTTCCTCAAGCCATCGGGAGGGCGAAAATGGCCTCCCTAGGACTCCGGAATCCCTCCAGAGGCCGGAAATAGGCCCGTTTCCAGACTTCCGGTACTTCCGATAGGCCCATTTTTTGCCCTCCCAGAACCTCTGTGTGGGCTCTGAACTTATCTGGCATCCAAAACAGCCCGTATTGAGACTCCTGGGAGGGGAGGGAGGCGGGGTCAGCCAGATTAAAATTAACATCCGGTTTTCCTGAACCGGCTGAATCCCATCCCTGCAGCTACCCATCCCTTGCTTATCTGGCTGCTATTGATGGCAAGGGGAGTGGGTTCATGCCACGATCTCCCAAAATGGGGTTCTTTTTCTCTCCCCCTCCCCATCCCGACACATATCCTGCAATCAGCCTGCACCACACATTTTCTTCTCCTGAGCTGTTTGGACTTCAGGTTTCATTCATGGACCCTTGCTATTTTGTGTCCATGTTGCCAGCTTGAGGGGGAACCCATTCCCCTCCCTCCTGTTTTCCCCAAGTCCAAATGCTGTCCCCCATAGCACCACCTCTCTCCATGAGCCACGGTGGCGCAGTGGTTAGAGTGCAGTACTGCAGGCTACTTCTGCTAACTGCTGGCTGCCTGCAATTTGGCAGTTCAAATCTCACCAGGCTCAAGGTTGACTCAGCCTTCTGTCCATCCGAGGTTGGTAAAATGTGGACCCATATTGTTGGCGGCAAGAGGCCGAATCTGTAAACTGCTTAGAGAGGGGCTGTAAAGCACTTTGAAGTGGTATATAAGTTAAAGGAGCCTGCATAGCTCAGCAGACTAAAACCTGTTATTAATATTCAGCTGTCTGCAATTACTGTAAGATCGAATCTCCCCAGGCTCAAGGTTGACTCAGCCTTCCATCCTTTCTAAGGTAGCTAAATTGAGGACCCAGTTTGTGGGGGCAATAAGATGACTTTGTATAAATATACAAAGTATGAAGGCTATTGCTTGGCGCATTCTAAGCCGCCCTGAGTCTCCGGAGAAGGGCGGCATATAAATCTTTTTAAATTTTTTTAAAAAAGGGCTATTGCTATTTTCCTTCCTTCCTGCCTGCCTGCCTTTTCTCCCTCCGTCTTAGTGGTTAGAATGCTGTATTGCAGGCTAACTGCTCACTGGCATGAGTTCAATCCTGACCGGCTCAAGGTTGACTCAGTTTTCCATCCTTCCAAGGTCAGTAAAATGAGGACCCAGATTGTTGGGGACAATAGGCTGACTCTGTAAATGGCTTAGACATGGCTGTAAAGCACTGTGAAGCGGTATATAAGTCTAAATGCTCTTGCTCTTGCTCTCTCCAGCCTGAGGATCGCACCCCAGCCGTCTCAATCCCCAGCAGCAGCTTTGTCGTTCTTTCCTGCTGAACAGAATTTTTGCATCCTTGCCTGAGACTCCCTGCCTGTTCCATTTCTTCCCCTTCCGAGAAGCCCTCCACCTGGGATCTCACGCCATCAGGAGCATGTTCCTCAAGGTTGCGCCAAGCCTTTTGCCCAGCCAATATCTCCTAGGCCTCGCTCCACCTTTAGCTGAGAGGTAGCCTTCCACCCCAGCCTCTGAAAGCAGCTCCTTCCAAGGGGCACCCCAAAAATAAAGCCACATTGAGCTGTGTAGCCCTCCCCCAATGTAGTAGGAGATATGCTGGTTGTATGCACACCCAAGTATATATATCCATGTGCATATCAAAGCATCTGCAGCATAAGCTGAGTTTACCTGTTGTTCTGGGCTGCCGGCCAGCGATAGTCCCTTGCAAATTTAAGGTCAGCATCGGGGCAGTTCTGGCCATCTCAAGGCAGCCACCCCTGTCGAATGACTTAGAATTACTTCCTTGTCCCTTTGAATGTACACTAATCGGCATGCACTAGAGTGAAATTTCGTTGCATGTAGCTCTCAAAGGGTCGCCACCTCCAAAATACAGCACATAACCATGACAGAATTAATAAATACAAAATTATAGGTTTACCCACATATATTATGTGACACGGAGACGCAACACAGTGTAGTTCAGATGCATACATGTACATGGCGAGAAAAACGAATCTCGTGAATTTACCAGACGGATGGATGGCCTAGGGAACAAAGCCGTTTACAGAATCTGGAGTCCTGCTACATACATTCAAATGGACAACTGAGACACTGCAGTTGTTAATAACTAGCAGAAATCAGATTACAAGCCAGCCAACTATATGGATCTTGCTTGCTGCATCCACACCACAGTTTCAGCCCCCTCCCCTTTGCCCTCTCCCCAGCCCTAATGCTGCCTTTGTGCCCCACATTAAAATTCTTGAACTGAACACCTGGAGTGCTCCACCTGGTCTCATCCTCAGGTTGGAAATAAGAGAAAACTCACCTGGGAATGTTGCTGACAACCCTTTAAAAAGGTAAAGGTTCCCCTCGCACATATGTGCTAGTTGTCCCCGACTCCAGGGGGCGGTGCTCATCTCCGTTTCAAAGCCGAAGAGCCAGCGCTGTCCGAAGACGTCTCCGTGGTCATGTGGCCGGCATGGCTCAACGCCAAAGGCGCACGGAACGCTGTTCCCTTCCCACCAAAGGTGGTGCCTATTTTTCTACTTGCATTTTTTACATGCTTTCGAACTGCTAGGTTGCAGCATCTGGGACAACTGACAGGAGCTCACCCCGTTACACAGTGCTAGGGATTCGAACCGCTGAACAGGGCAGGACAAGAAGCAATGGGTGGAAACTAATCAAGGAGAGGAGCAACTTAGAACTAAGGAGAAATTTTCTAACAGTGAGAACCGGTTCGGTGACATCATATCGCCACCACTACTGGCTTGGGAGAACCGAGCCGAACCGGAAGTAACCCACCACTGGTTTCCTGCCTAAGTAGGGGGTTGGACTAGAAGACCTCCAGGGTCCCTCCCAACTTTGTTATTCTATTCTATTCATTTGGTCCTTCTCCCCCCAAGAGGAAAAAATAACAGTCCAGTTGCCTTTTGAAAAAGTACTTTTAAATTTAAATTTTCACTAGTGTATCGAAGCATAAAATACAAGGGAAAAAAACAGATGTGAAAAACTAAGGGGGAGGGGGGAAAAAGAGAGAAAAGGTACCAACTTCTGACCTCTTTAGCACGGTAGAAGACAGCAACATTACAACCACAACTTTTTGCTTTCACACAACAGCACGTACAAGCCATGTCTCAAATGTCTACCTAGTTTACGAAAACAAATGAATATTATTCCCCACAGCAAAGAGAAGCGGAGTGGTTCAATGGATTCTTTTATACAAATAAGAAGATGTATCTATCCTTGCCTTCGTTTTTAAAATTGCTTCTGGGTTTTGTGCTTGCAACCAAAAATATGTATGTATGAAACTTTGACTTTGTTTTGAAAAAAAAAAACAAAACCCTTTTGAGACAATCATGACCCGGATGACTAAGGATCTTCACAGAGACGGAGCAAAGTTATCAGTCCCAGCAGCCTTCGCCATTGGCCCTGTAAATGGCTCCTGTGAATCACGTCAAGAGCTAAAATTCCCTCCTTCGGCTTTTTTTCAAGAGGTCACTTTATTCCTTCATTCTCCCCTCGGCGCTCTTTTCATTTAAGAATATCGCAAATCGCTAGTATTATTATTATTATTATTATGAAAATGCCTGTTGCGTGTTTGAAAATAGAGAGTGCTTTCTCTTTGAACTCTTGCTCTACCCCATACTGGTAGAAGCCCTTCGCGTGCCGAAAGCTGATATTAAGGGGCAGGGAAGGGGGGTTTCTTCCCAAGTGAAGACCGTACAGGAGTGGCCAAAATTGTGGAAACCTTTTGGGAAAAGTGTATTTTGGAGGTTTGATGGCTAATAACACCACTTCTTTTTTTTTTTGGGGAGTTTCAAGATCATCCTATTCCACTGCTGGAATGGCCTGGGAATAGCCCAGACCTTCACCCAACTGAAAATCTATGGAAATGACTTGTTAGTTAGAAGCGACCCAGCAATAAAACCCAGTTAATAGAAGCCATCATTCAATCTTGGTTTCACATGATAACAGCTGCAGAACTCAAAGACTTGGTTCACTCCATGGGAAGACGTCGTAAGGCTGTCATTCATGCTAAAGGTTACCCCACTAAGGATTAACTGACATGGGGATCATTTTTGTATATCTCGGTTTTTCTACGGTGATAATTTTTGTATATTTATTTTATTTATTTATTTTATTAAATTTATAAACCGCCCTACTCCCGAGGGACTCAGGGCGGGGTACAGCCATAAATAAAACATATAAATACAAAAATTTAAAATAGAATAAAACGAATTAAATAATTTGGCTGACAATTTAAAACCCCAGTAATTTAAAACAAATTAAAATTGGCAATTAAAAGGGGAAAATAACTTAGGTCAGGCCGGCTTGTTGAAATAAGTGAGACTTGAGCGCACGACGGAAGGTGCGCAGGTCCGGGATCCTCCGTATATCCGGGGAAAGCTCATTCCAGATGGTAGGTGCTCCCACAGAGAAGGCTCTCCCCCTGGGGACCGCCAGTCGACATTGTTTGGCCGACGGCACCTGGAGGAGCCGCTCTCTATGGGAGCGTACAGGCCGGTGGGAGGCTATTGGTGGTAGTAGGTGGTCCCATAAATAATCAGGTCCTAAGCCATCTCCTAATATCTCGTTTTTCTAGCTGTTTCACTTTTCTTCTTTATGCTGCAACTGCTATTCCAATAGCAAATCCTTCCTACAAGTGATTGCATTACATTCTTGATTAAATTGTCTTTCCATTGATATATAATTTTAGGGTGCTACTCCAAAAGAAAGTGGTGGTATTAGCTAGTTTTAGAAAATACACTTTCCCCAAAAGTTTCCCACAATTTTAGCCACTACTGTACAACCTTAAGTCCTGGGAAACTTTGCTTGAGATCAAATGATTTTCAACCCCACCCCATCCCCCCCGCGGTAATTTTGAGCTGAGGAATTCTGGGAGTTGAAGTCTACCCAACTCCTCGCAAACTCCAAGTTTGCTGCGGTTGAGACCAATGGTGAAATCTGAACCGGTTTGCTATCATAGTTTGCACATGCGTAGTACACACCAAAAGGATGACCTACAAGATCCTTTCCAATTCTGTTAGTCTGTTAGAATCTGAATCCAAGAAAATGTTGCTTTGAAAAGCAAATGTAGACAACCTTAACATAAAACCTGTTAGGAAGACTCAGATGTTTTTAGCGCAACACGGAGGGATGGAAACTTTGGCACCGGATCAGCCTTTCTAGGGAGAATACGGATCCCACTGCCAACGTCTCCCTATTTTAGTTACCATCTAGGAAATTCTTTTTTTGGAAACGCACAGCTCTTACAGGAAGGGGCTTTGAAAAGTGGGAGGAACAGCAGCGCTTCCCTTCCCTGATCTTGACTTTGGATAAGGATCCAACTGGGCTCAGAGTTCAGATTTCTAAACAATGGGTGTCACAGGCACCGGAGGCTGGCAGGGCAGCCTCTGGCAAGTCCATTCAGGGGAGCTATCTTCCCTGACCCCCTTGGGTATAAGAGCCCTGGTGGCACACTGGTTAGAAGGCAATACTGCAGGCTAAATCTGCCCACTGCCAGGAGTTTGATCCTGACCTGCTCAAGGTTGACTCAACCTTTCATTCTTCCGAGGGCGGTAAAATGAGGACCCAGATTGTTGGGGGCAAGAGGCTGACTCTGTAAACAGATTAGAGGGGGCTGTAAAAGCACTGTGAAGCGGTATATAAGTCTAAGTGCTATTGCTATTTTCCTTCCTTCCTTCCCTCTATTGCTCCCTCCCTCTGAGTGGTTAGAATTCAGTATTGCAGGATAATTCTGCCCACTGCCAGCAGTTCGATCCTAATCGGTTCAAGGTTGACTCAGCCTTCCCTCCTTCCGAGGTTGGTAAAATGAGGACCCAGATTGTTGGGGGCAAGAGGCTGACTCTGTAAACAGCTTAGAGGGGGCTGTAAAGCACTGTGAAGCGGTATATAAGTCTAAGTGCTATTGCTATTTTCCTTCCTTCCTTCCTTCCTTCCTTCCTTCCTTCCTTCCTTCCTTCCTTCCTTCCTTCCCCCTCCCTCCCAGTGGTTAGAATCAGTATTGCAGGCTGACTCTGCCCACTGCCAGGAGTTCGATCCTGACCTGCTCAAGGTTGACTCAGCCTTCCATCCTTCTGAGGTCAGTAAAATAAGGATCCAGATTGTTGGGGGCAAGAGGCTGACTCTATAAACTGTCCAGAAAGTGCTAGAAAGGAATATGGGGCAGTATATAAGTTTAAATGCTATTGCTATTGCTGTTATGGATAGTTCTTGGCATACATAAAGTGACTTATAACCATTTCTTATGCTTACGACCGTTGAGCATCTCCATGGTCAGGTGATCAGCATTCAGATGCTTGGCAACTGACTCATATTTATGACGATCGCGGTGACCCGGGCTCACATGATCCCCTCTTGCAACCTCCTGACAAGCCAAATCGATGGAGAAGCCAGATTCACTCAACAACCACAGCTGCATAACAACTTAACAGCTGCAGCTTAACAACTGTCTCAGTTAGCATTTGAAATTTTGGGCTCAATTGTGGTCTACCTATATACCATCTGTATACCATCTTAGGCAGGAAATCAGGGATCAGCAACCTTAAAAACACTCAAAGAGCCACAAAAGTCCTAACTGGAAGCCCCTTGTTCAATTCTAGAGCCGACTGGAAGTCCGGTTCCCCCACCATAGAGTCTCCTCCTAGCGTGGCATCCTTTTTCCTCTACTATCCTAACCAAAAGCCCTATCAATTGTGGAGCCGATCAGCAACAGGGAGGCACATCAGGAAGGATGAAAGAGCCACATGCGGCTTCAGAGCCGTAGGTTGCTGAGCCCTGCCCTATACCAACTAGAATGATTTTTTTATGTAAATGGCTTGAAACTTTTTCAAATAGAAAGCGAACAGTTGAGGCTCTAATTTTTTTTCCTGCATTCTGCAGCGCCCAAAAAAATTCGGAGTTCACCCCTTCTTTCCCCCCCCCTTCATTTCTCTTCTTTAATGTTCATAATTTCTGTTTGCATTTTATCTTATGATAAACTCTTTAAAAAATTTTTTTAAAGAGAAATAAGGAAGCTCAGTCCATACATTCTAATTCTATTTGTAATTCAGAACCTCCGTTCCTGAGCAATAGTGTTAACAGCTGCAAAGGAATGCACAATCACCCTTTTTTTCCCAATTTAACGAATGAAGCAATAATTACTTTGGCGACGATAGAAATCCAGGCGGTTTCAATTGCTGCATTAAGCGTGGGACACGTGGCTCTCTCCGGGTTGGGTGATTCTGGGCTCCAGTTTCCTAGACCCGATTCAGAGGCCCCTTTTCTCGGGGCTGGGATCTCGGGGACCCATAGCGGGACTTGTTTTTCCGGGTTTGTTCATTTGTTTCGTTGGATTTTTTTTCCTTTTGTTTTTAATGTATTTATTGGTACATTCCCAAAGCTCTGTGGATTCCTCTGCTTAGCATGCCACGCAATCCACCCGCATGGCACTGCCAGGGTTTGTGCCACCTGCTCTGAGCACAATTCCTTCAAACAGAGAGGAGTGTGCTAAACACTGGTGTGCGTGTGTGTTTTCCCTGACGAGAGAATGCAAATTGTGTGTCAAGGAAGAAAATACAGGGCATTCTGTGCAGTGTGCCAGTCGAGTGCGTTTTATTTGATCACCCATTGTCCTAGTTTGCATCACTCGACGTGTGTAATTGGGGTAGGCAGGAATGAGTCAGGAACCGCGTTAGACACTTCAGCTCTACCCAACTCGACATACAGTGCTTGGGTTGTATAAACCAGAAGAGTGAAATCAAAACCATGTGGAGTGTTGGTACCGCTTTATAAGTGTTGTGACCCAGGCCCAAGTAGTTAGTATTAAATGCAAACAGTTCGAAAACAAACAGACTTTAGTAGAACAGCTGAGAATGAACTCATTCTCAGCGTAGTCCAAACTAAATGAAAGCAAATTCTTCAAAACACCATTCCTCAGTTTATCACCGACCTTGGGATAATTAGGCAAACTGCCAAAGGCTTCTCTTGGCAAAAGTTCAGAAGCAGAAGATGCCAAGAAGAAATAAATACAGCAAAACACGAAGCAAATCTCTCAACGTTGTTTTCCAGCAAAGAGGCCAAAAGCCGTTGCTGGTCTTTTAAGCCTTATGGAAGGGGCCAATCATCTCTTGGCCCTACTCCCGAGTCGTCCTCTCTGCTTTATCTGCTCCTGCCTTCTGGCAGCTCTTCTCATGCGTGCATTAGGAACAGGCTCCTCCTGTTCCTCTGCCTCATTCCTATCAGTCTCTGGAGGCTTTGCACCTCACTTTCCTATGGCCCCGGCCCCATCTCTGCCTCCGACACGGAGGCCTCATCCAGGCCTTCCCCAGCCCCCAGGACTGGCCCATGTTCTTCCTCTGCCTCATTGCTGTCCGACTCCACTGCCAGCTCTGCAGGCTGCTGACGGACCACAACAGCACCTTAAGCAAGGAGACAGTTCCACAATGTATTGGAGGAGGCAGTGATTTGTGGAAATCTACCAAGAAAAGGCCCAGCCAAGCCAACTCAGAAGCCGTAAAAGCAATTGGGAACTGTAGTACTTAACAGCAATCATACATAAGGCAGAGTAGCGGATGATAGGCTTCCCACCCAGTGGTGGGTTGCTCCCGGTTTGGTCCGGTTCTATAGAACCGGTAGTAAAACCGGCAGGAGGCTCCACCCACCTGCCACAAAGTCATCATGGGCGATCTGCGCATCCGCAGAAGCTTCTGTGCATGCGCAGAAACGTGTGCTCTTGCTGCGAACTGGTAGTAAAGGTAAGTGGAACCGACCCCTCTTCCCATCCAGTGGTGTATTCAGCCGGTTCGGACAGGTTCGGGCCCCGCCCTCCCTCCCACCCTGGCACTATGCTGTCCTATTTAGTCACATTTTCTAAGCCGTGCACATGCATGTAAGCCGCGCGCGAACCGGTGGAAAACTTCCGTGAACGCCACTTCTGTTCCCACCTCGAGTCTTTTGGAACTCGAGACGAGCCTGGCCAGCCGGACTTTGAGATGAGATGAGGAGGCAGGAATGGGCGTGTGTGGGTGGAACGGAATTACAGGTTTTAGCTAAGAAAATAAACATTAAAAGAGTTTGGTAACCCTACATCTGTTTCTACATGTCCCGAGTCTCTGGAGAAGTAAGAACAAGTAGGGCTAGTTATAATTATGGTAGAAAAACAGCCCTCTTCGTCGCCCCCAGGGTGCCCAAACTGTTCCTCTCTTTTCTAATTGAAATCAAAGCTGTTTGACGAGAAGCGTTTAGAAGCTGACGGCTCGAAAACCTCCGTGAAAAGAAAGCAGAGCAAATTTTAAGCTCCTCCACAAATCTTCTATTATTCTTTTTTACTTGCGACCAAAATTGAGGCCGACATTTCCGTCTCGCTAAGTGAGACAGTTGTTGAATGCCTTTTGCCTCATTCTGCGACCTTCCTTGCCGCCGTTGTTAAGTGAATTCCTGCGGTGTTAAGGCAGTCACGTGGTTGTTAAGTGGATCTGGCTTCCCCGTTGACTCTGCTGGCCGAAAGGTCGCGAAAAGGGGGTCACGTGACCCCAGAACCCTGTAACCATCGTAAATATGAGTCAGTTGCCAATCGTCTGAATTTTGATCATGGGGATGCTTGCTACGGTTGTCAAGCGGTCACTAAACGAATGGTTGTAAACCGAGGATTACCTGTATGCCCGAGAAACAAACAGAACAAGCGATGGCTTAAAAAATTACATTTTCTGCCCCTTTCCCTAAATAAATAACTACATTTCCTTATTACGTGATTATATTAAAATAAAATGCTCTTGTCACCTTCAGCTCTGTATTGATTTTATCCTCCGTTTATTAGGATTTTATTTTATAGTCACTCCTTGCTGTTTTAATATGTCTCGACGCCTGTTCATGCCTTCACCCTTTTATTGTTTTATACCTTGCGACGTCTTGCAAATTGCTCAAGGACATATTTTTATGAAGGGCACACTACAAATATAGTTTAAATAAAGGAAAACAAGGCCCGGGCCAGAGGAGGGCTGTGGTCTTGGTTTGCTTGAATGTACTCTGCAGGCACCTCGGGTTTTGCATCTTACAGAATTGCTTTTCTTTTATGTGTGTGAGAGAGAGGGGGGAGGGAGGGAGGGAGAGGGAGGGAGAAAGCGAGAGAGGAGTGAGAGGGAAGAGGAGAGAGGAGAGAGAGGGAAGGAGAAAGGGAGGGAGAAGGAGTGGGAGGGAGGGAGAGAGAGGGAGAAAGCGAGAGAGGAGTGGGAGGGAAGAGGAGAGAGGGAGAGGGAGAGGGAGAGGGAGAGGGAGAAGGGGAGAGAGAAGGAATGGGAGGGAGGGAGAGAGAGAGAGAAGGAGTGGGAGGGAAGAGGAGAGAGGGGGAGGGAGAGAGAAGGAGTGGGAAGGAGGGAGAGGAAGGAAGAGAGGGAGTGGGAGGGAGAAAAGGAGAGAGGAGTGGGAGGGAAGGGGAGAGGGAGGGAGGGAGAGAGAAAGTGGGAGGGAAAAAGGGAGAAAGAAGGAGTGGTAGGGAGGGAGAGAGGGAAGGGAGAGAGAAAGGGAGTGGGAGAGAAAGGGAGAGGGAGGGAGAGAGAAAGAAGGAGTGGGAGGGAGGGAGGGGGAAAAGGGAGAGCAAGAGAGGGAAGGGAGAGGGAGGGAGGAACAGTGAGAGCGCAAGAGGAGTAGTGGGGAGAGGGAGGGTGAGAGCGAGAGTAGTAGGCAGAGAGAGGGAGAGAGAAGGAGTGGGAGGAAGGGAGAGAGTAGGTAGAGAGAGGGAGAGGAAGGAGTGGGAGGGAGGGTAAGGGGGAGAGAGAGGAGTAGTGGGGAGAGAGAGGGGGAGAGGGAGGGAGAGAGAAGGAGTAGGAGGGAGGGAGAGGGAAACAGGGAGAGCGAGAGAGGGAAGGGAGAGGGAGAGAGAAGGAGAGGGAGGGAGGAACAGTGACAGCGCAAGAGGAGTAGGGAGGGTGAGAGCGAGGGTAGTAGGCAGAGAGAGAGGGAGAGAGAAGGAGTGGGAGGGAGGGAGAGAGTAGGTATAAAGGGGGAGAGAGAAAGGAGGAGTGGGGAGAGAGAGGGAGAGAGAGAAGGAGTGGAAGGGAGAAAGTGGGAGAGAGAGGGAGAGAGAGAGAGAGAGGTACGAAATCTCAGTAGAGGTCTCCATCAACATGTCTGCTGAAGGCAGCTTGCCTTTAGGAGCAATTGTCACACTGTGCCAGATTTCAGGATTACACACACATACCAACACAATGGTATTTACACAATTCCTAAGAGATGGCTTCCGCAGGAGGAACGTGAGAAGCCGTTTCTTCAGCAACAGAGAATATTTAAAGGTACTCCTCGACTTACGACCGGTTGCTTAGCAACGCTTTGAAATTACAACAACCCCCCAAAGGGCATTTAGTGATCCAAATTTGAAGTTACAACCCCCTGTGGGTCCCATGTTCACATGATGGGCCCTTAGCAACCAGATTCCCCTTTTCCTGCTGTTTGCAGCATCCCAGGGTCCCTTGACTGAAAATCCCAACCGTTTTTGGTGCCGATTTCTGACATTCACTTCCGCTTTCTGACAGAAACGCCCCTTGGGTAAAATGGATTCCCTTAATGATGACATTCACTTTACGGCTACTTGCAAAACATGCTCTCAAGTCAAGTCCGGTCACGTGGTACCTGTTTAACAACTGCAACTATTTATGTCTGTAATTCTGGGTTCAAGTACAGTCGTAAATCGAGGACTACCATACAGAGGAACAAACAGCCTCATGGCTACCTCAAGTTACTTATCTCAGCGTTGTTATGACCTAGGCCCACGTAGTTAATATTAAATGCAAAACAGTTCCAAAAAACAAACATTTTATTAAAACAGCTGAGAATTAACTCATTCTCAGCTTATCCCAGGAGCCGTTGCTGGTCTTTTAAGCCTTATGGGAGGGGCCAATCATCTCCTGGCCTTACTCCTGAGTCGTCCTTTTTGCTGTAGCTGCTCTTGCTCTTCTCATGCGCGCACTAGGAACAGGCTCCTCCCTCTGCTTCTCTGCTGTCAGCCCCTGGAGGCTCTGGAATCCGCACTTCACTCCCTGATGGCCCTGGCCTCATCTCTGCCTCCGACGCAGAGCCCTCATCCGGGCCTTCCCCAGCCTCCAGGACTGGCCCCTGTTCTTCCTCAGCCTCATCGCTGTCCGACTCCGCTGCCAGGTCCACAGGCTGCTGGCGGACCACAACAAGCGTTAAGATCTGCATCTGTTCTCTTCTTCAAAGCTCTTAGTTAAAACACGGGGTGTGAGAAGAAGTGAGAAGAACCCTTCTAATCATCACTAAAGGACAAAGGCAAGCATAATTTGCCGGACTCTTGGGACCTGTTTATGGTTTTTTAATCATCCTAAGGGACTTTCTTTTAACCTCTTGTTAAGCTCCTCTTTGAATAAAAAAAAGAAGTCCCTGCAGATTTTATTCTGCTAATCATTGGTGACTCTAAAACGGGGGTGTCAAACTCAATTTCATTGACGGCCGCATCAGGGTTGTATTTGACTTGAGGGGGGCAGGGTAGACGTGGCCATCTCAACATCACTCGTGTTGTGGGGGTGCGTGGTGGCCCAAGCACTCTGCCAGCAAAAATGGGGTTTTGAGCTCCATTTTTGGCTGCGATGGCTTCCTGCAATCATCTGCCAGCAAAAACGGAACTCAGGAGGGCTGCCTGCTGCCCTCCTGAGCTCCATTTTTGCTGGCAGAGGCACTGTGGGCTAGTCCTTTGCTGTTTCCAGGGCAGCCCTGCAGGACAGATCTAAGCACTCCACAGACCGGATCTGGCCCCTGGGCCTTGAGTTTGACACCCATGCTCTAGAGGACGCTGCTCAACTCCATTTCAAGACCATTTGAGCCAGTGCTGTCCGAGCCCTGCGGTCATGTGGTCAGCCTAACATAACAGAGCGCTGTTATCTTCCCAGTGGTACCTGTCTATCTACTTGCCTTTGCATGCTTTCGAACTACTAGATGGGCTCGAGCTGAGGCGAGGACGGAAGCTCACCCTGTCACGTGGTGCTCAGGTCTCGAACCTGGGCTGCTGCTCGGGTTGCTCGAACCAGCCAACAAGCCCAGCGTCTTTAACCACTGAACCACCGTGCTGCTATCCCCCTCCTTGGATGGTGGGCTTGAAGTAGATATTTGAGTTGCTCTTCCAAATCTAGTTGTTGCCTTTGTTATATCAGGAAGCCGAAATGAATTGGTCTGGTTTGCAGTCATTTGCAAGTGGCAGAAGCTGGAAGGAAACCAGACACACGGCCCAAGTAACCTGTAATATGCAAGGCATTTTCTAGCTTCTCTCCCCCTTCCATAAAGTTATCCTAAGGATTCGTTTATCCACCCAGGCTATGGAACAGAAGTTGCCTTCAGAAGTTGTGGGAGCTTCATCCCTGGAAGCTTTCAAGAAGAGCCTGGACTGCCACTTGTCAGAAATGGTATAGGGCTGGCGAACCTATGGCACGGGTGCCACAGGTGGCACGTGGAGCCATATCAGTGGGCACGTGAGCACAGCTCCTACACGCATGCGTGCACCAGTCAGCTGATTTTCGGGCCTTCTGGGCCCACCAGAAGTCAAGAAACACACTGTTTCCAGCCTCCGGAGGGCCTCTGGGGAGGGTGGGGAAGGCCGTTTTTGCCCTCCCCAGACTCCTAGAAAGGCTCTGGAGCTTGGGGAGAGCAAAAAAAGGGGCCTACTGGGCCCACCGTGACATCACGTGCCAAAAGTGGGGGGGGGAAGCATGGCAGGAAAGGGCGCATAGAATTATGGATGTGGGCATGTGGGCGTGTGACCCCACCACGCTCCCCCCGTTTTTGGCACACGACGGCAAAAAAGTTAGCCATCACTGGTGTAGGGTCTCCTGCTTGGGTGAGGGGTTGGACTAGATGATTGACAAGCTTCCTTCCAACCCTGTTAATCCGTATCAGTGTCAAGCCCTGCTTCCACGAGACTCCTGGGAACAAGAGGGGGAACCAGGCTCAGCACAACAGGCTTGTAATGAGCGACCTGTTTGCTCAAGAAATTTCAGACCTCGTGTTGTTAATGGAGGCAGTGCAGTTCTCTGGAGCTCAGTCTGGAAACAGGATGCATCTGTGGCACTTGCAAAATAGAAGTGTTGAGTGTAAGCCTGAGAGCTTGACGACAAAGATTCAACTGTGAGGTCGGTTGAGATGGATTAGACGGGAAACTCGCACCGACCTCTTCTCCCTTCTAATCACCTAGACATGTGATGCACTTTCACCGTCTTTGTAGCCACCAAAAGGATTCAGCCGGTTCGTACTGGTTCGGGCATAATACTATGTAATGCTGTCCTCTTTAGGACGTTTTCAAGGCCAAGCACATGCGCGGAGGACTGGTGCATGCATGGATGGTATGCGTGCGAGCAAAGCGCATGCATGGAAGGCCGGGCACATGCGCAGATGACGCGCGTGTGAGCAAATCATACATGCGGAAGCATGCGCACGGTGAACCGTTGATAAGAATATTGGAAACCCACCGCTTCAGGAAGGTGGCATTAGGATTGGCCCAAGACCTGAGCACCTGCGACGTAACATGGAACATGGAAGGGACCTCAGAGATCTTCTAGTCGGATCCCCTATTCAGGCAGAAAATCTTGGTGGCGCAGTGGTTAGAGTGCAGTACTGCAGGCCACTTCTGCTGACTGCTGGCTGCCTGCAGTTCGACAGTTCGAATCTCACCAGGCTCAAGGATGACTCAGCCTTCCATCCTTTTTGAGGTGGATAAAATGAGGACCCAGATAGTTGGCGGACAATAGGCTGACTCTGTAAACTGCTTAGAGAAGGCTGTAAAGCACTAGGAAATGGTATATAAGTCTAAGTGCTATTGGTATCTTGGACCATCCCGGTCAAATGGTGGTTTAGTCTCATTTTGAAAACCTCCAGCGATGGAGCAGCCACAACTTCTGGAGAGAAACTGTTCCCGTTGATTAATTATTCTCACTGCGTATACAGAGTAAAAAGTTGAGGTTTGATATTAATGTTTTATTCTTCTGTACGAAAGAGACTCGGAAGTCAACGCCTTTTTATTCGTTTTTCTCCTTGCTTTCCCCCCACTCTTCCCTTTCCCTTTTCCCTTCCCTAATTTCCCCACCAGTTCCTTTTGTATTCTCTTTGTGCACTATATTATAAACCAAAATTGTTTAAACCTGATTGATTGTTCTCACTGTCTTCTAGCTTGGAGCTTCGTCTTTTGCTATTTGTATATTGATTTCTCTGTTTGTTGACATTTATTGGCTGTCCGTCTTACGTGGCTAGCAAAGAGGATGATGGCAGTGTTGGAATTCAATTTTTTTTATTATCAGTTCTGTGGGTGTGGCTTGGTGGGTGTGGCTTGGTGGGCATGCCAGGGGAAGGATACTGCAAAATCCCCATTCCACCCCACTCCTGGGGGAAGGGTACTGCAAAATCCCCATTCCACCCCACTCCTGGGGGAAGGGTACTGCAAAATCCCCATTCCACCCCACTCCTGGGGGAAGGATACTGCAAAATCCCCATTCCCACCCCACTCCTGGGGGAAGGATACTGCAAAAAACCCATTCCCATCCCATTCTGGGGCCAGCCAGAGGTGGTATTTGCCCGTTCTCTGAACTACTCAAAATTTCCGCTACCGGTTTGCCAGGACCTGTCAGAATAGCACCTCTGGATGATGGCCCCTTCCTCTTGCTAGCAAAACCAAAAGAATTGGGGCAGGTGAGGTAGGGAAACCATTGGAATTTGCCCTCTCCATGGTCAGCTGAGCCCCGGGCAATGAAAGGAGTACCAAGGCTGTTAGAAGGCCGCTGATGAACATTTCTCCTGTCCTTCCTCCCCAGACAACTGCGCAGAAACCTCAGCCTCTGCTTCATTATGAAGCTGCTTGGAAAGATGAAGACGGCCCCAAACTTCTGGCAAGAAGAAATCCAGGTTAGTTTGGGAAAGCAAGGGAAGAGAAGGAAAGGGTCAGGGGTGGGGTTTCACTGGCGATCTCTTTCCAGCAGGAGCAGTGCTGGTATTCAGCTGATTCTATCCGCTTCAGGCAAACCGGTAGCGGCCCCTGTGAGAGGCTCCGCCCACCCGCCCAGACATAATCAGATCCCATTTATCCACATTTTTGAGGCTCTGTGCATGCGCGAAGGGCCCCACGCATGCACGGAGGTGCATGCTCACATTTGCGAACCAGTAGCATTGGTAAGTGAATACCACCCCTGAATGGGAGGTACCTTGGAATCACTTTTTGAGGGGATCACCCCCAAGAGAAAAGTCAGAGGGTTGTTGATTTCTATTGATGGAGCTTTTCCTGTTAATTTGTGAAAAGCACTCGTTGTGAAAGAGGCATTTCCCTGGAAAGGGGGACAGTGTAGAACAGCGTCTGTTAATCTCAGCAGATTTCAGATCTGTGGACTTCAACTCCCAGAATTCCCCAGCCAGCCATGCATACATGCCGGTCTTACCGGTCGCTTGGAGCTATGCGGTAGAAGGAGGTCTCGAAGATAACCTGGCCCTGAGCCATCTAGGGCTGTAAAGTAATAACCAACACCTTGAATTGTGACCGGAGACCAATAGGGAGCCAGTGCAGCTCGCGGAGAATTGGTGTAATGTGGGTGTACCTAGGTGCACCCACGACAGCTCCCGCGGCTGCGTTCTGGACCAACTGTAGTCTCTGAGCACTTTTCAAGGGTAGCCCCACATAGAGCACATTGCAATAATCTAACTGTGATGTTCTATTACATTTCAGTATACATAATATTATTTTCCCAATTTCTACTTTTACTTCTTTTTTTCCAACACTCATTAGAATAACCACCATGTTAAAAAGTATTCTATGTCTATCCGTCATCTCTTACCCTTTTTAGAATTTTAACTTTTTGGTGAATCTATCTGTCTGCTTCTCCTCTGCTATCTTGTAACTCCTTTTGTCGTTTTTATTTAATCTAAATAAAGAGTCTTCCAAGATGCTGAACAGTTGTGTCCCAAGGAAGGGAAGGAGGGAAGAGAGCAGAAGATAGGAGGGGTTGTCCCAGCCAAGTTGCTCTACCCACTGGCTCCTGTCTATAAAGGAGGCCTTTGAAGAGCCACTTGCAGAGACATCCTGCATCCTGCCCGCTTTCCAAGAATATGCATTGAGGACATTTGGTAATTGTTTCCTCCTCATCTGGGTCCTATCATTTCCCAGGGGTGTAAAAAAAAGAGGGGTGTGGAGAGGAGGAGATCCACAGAATGACTTTTCAAGAAGACCGCGCGCCACATGTGACCGACGAAAACTTTTGAGATACTTCCTGTCTTTGATTTCCTCACTTTGATCCTGACGCCCGAGTATTTCTCTCATTTTTTTTCCGTGGTTGGGGCTCATGAAGGGTGGTGAAATCTCCCAGGAAAGCCACATAAGAGAGAGACCCGGGTTTCTTCAATGGACTTTCTCGAAGACCTCTTTAAAAAGCTTCGTTCTCACCTCCTCCTCAGGATATTAGCGCTTCTTACTCATTCACGCAAGCCGCCAGCCATAAGGCGCGAACGCACAGCATTTAGTTTATAACCCCAGATCAGACAGAGCAGAAGAATGCCTCCTTTGTAGATGATTTTACAAAAAAATAAAAGAAAATCACAGGACTCCTTTGTTTCACAGTCATAATTGAGCATTAACTAAATGGAAAGGGCTTTGAGTTTCTCAGCCAATTTTCATTCTTCACACTTGGCATTTATATATTGTTTTTAGGGCGTTGAAAGTTCTCGACAAGCCTCACCTCGGTTATCTTTGCTCGAGTCTGAGAAATTAATTAGAAAGGGAGCATCGTTCCCCTTGCAGAGGAAGGATGGGATGGGGGGCAGGTTTGCTGACAGAGGGGGCAAATTGGATTTCTGCTGAGAGTCACAGTTGTGGGCTCCGCACAGGGGCGAAAAAGTAAAATTTTTTCCCTACCGATTCTGCGGGTGTGGCTTGGTGGATGTGGCAGGGGAAGGATATTGCAAAATCCCCATTCCCTCCCCACTCCTGGGGGAAGGATATTGTAAAAACTCCATTCCCGCCCCACTCTGGGGCCAGCCAGAGATGGTATTTGTCGGTTCTCCAAACTACTCAAAATTTCCGCTACCGGTTCTCCGAACTACTCAAAATTTCTACTACTGGTTCTCCAAACTACTCAAAATTTCCGCTACCGGTTCTCCAGAACCTATTAGAACCTGCTAAATTTCATTCTGCATCATTGCCCAAAGTGGACGGAGACAAAATGGGAAGTGAGAGCAGAAATAGAAGGAGTTGCATGTTTTATTTTGGCCGCCCTGTTTTTCTCTCTTCTTTCCATTTATCTGTCTTTTTTTTTTTCCTGAGCTGAGTTGGACCAGAGGTAGTAAAGGGTCCATAGTGGCTCACCCCCGATGCAAACTGATCTTCCTCCACTGCAGTCCTAATACTCCATAGCAGGGGTGTCAAACTCAAAGCTTGCAGGCCGGATCTGGCCCACGGGGTGGTTAGATCTGGCCTGCGGGGCTAGTAGTGGGATTCAGCTGGTTCTATCTGGTTTGGGCGAATCGGTAGTGGTGACTGCAGGGGGCTCCGCCTACCTACCCAGACGTAATACGCGAGCAATGCAAATGTGCAGACGTTCGTGTGCATATGCAGAGGTGGCGCGGGCACTCATATTTGTGAACCGGTAGGGAAGGAAAGTTAATCTCACCTCTGTGTGGGGCTACCCTGGAAATAGTGATGGATTGACCCGCAGTGCCTCTGCCAATGAAAACGGGCTCCGGAGCTCCGTTTCCGGCTGCAACAGCCTCCTGAAACTCTATGGCAGCGAAAACAGAGCTCGGGAGGGCCACATGCAACCCTCCCGAGCTCTGTTTTCACTGGCAGAAGGTTGCAAAAGGCCATCACTGCCAGAAACGGCACTTGGGAGCCCATTTTCACTGGCAGAGCCTTGGGCCACCAAGGGCGCCCCTGTCATGAGTGATATCGAGCTGGCCACGCCAATTCTGGCCACACACACACACATGCAAGCACCCCTGATGTGGCCCTCAATGAAATCGAGTTTGACACCCCTGCCCCATAGGAAGAAGGGACCGAGAGGGAGGTCCCCCTGCTCCTTGGGAGTCCAGTAGGGGTGGGCTGCTGGGGGTTTGCAGAGGTTTGGGAGAGTGCAGTTCGGAGAACCCACAAATCTCAGTCCTGGTTGGCCCTGCCCACCCCTCCCTGCCTCTCACAGGAGTCCCCACACAGCCCATTTTGAATGCAGGTAAGTGCGGATGCTTGGAAGGTGAAAAACGGGCCTACTGGAAGTTTGGGAAGGCCCGAAACAGACACGTTTCTGGCCTCCAGACAGCCTCTGGAGCCTGGGGAGGCTGTTTTCACCCTCCCGGCGGTTTGAGGAAGGCCTTTGGAGCCCAGGGAGGGCAAAAACGCCCCCTCTCCGTCATAGTGCAGGAGGCCGACTAGGCCACGCCCACCCAGCAACCGGGTAGAGAATCAGAGAATCCTTTGCTAAAGTATTGAAGCTCCCCCCTGGAGTCCAGGATCTGCTGTACGCAGAGAGAAGTTCAGGAAGGGTCGAGTTCTCCATCTTTGCAGCAACCAAGGAATGAGTCCCCCAAACCCCCGTGAAGCTCTTGCTCGATTCAAAACGA
Organism: Masticophis lateralis; assembly: GCA_030761175.1. Lineage (NCBI taxonomy): Eukaryota > Metazoa > Chordata > Lepidosauria > Squamata > Colubridae > Masticophis > Masticophis lateralis. The sequence continues at coordinate 21,659,231 of JAUDYJ010000008.1, forward strand.
GCTTCTAACCACCACCAAGGAAAGGAGAAAAAAACCTGTCGATCTCAGACTTGGCCTCCCTTTCTCCTCCAGCAGTTGAGTCCTCTTTTTTTTTTTAATGAAATTGCCAACTTGGCTTCCTCTGCAGGCCATCACCGCATCGAGTTCTCCGGCTTCTGCACTTTTTAAGGCGGTGCAGGTGGGCGGCTTATGTTTGTCTATACACACACAGGTTCCGTGATTCATTCTGGCACTAGCTATTGTTGAAATCTTCTCCGCCACTTCTTTGGAGGGAAGACGGGATAAGTTAAATCAGCAGGCACAACGGAGAACGGTGGGAACAAACGGGAAGGAACTGGAGAGCTGACAGATTCTCCCCACCCTCTTCCCCCTCCCCACCCCCACCCCAGTGCTCTGTGGAAATGAAATTTCTGCTGATTTGTTCACATTCAAACCCCTCCACGGGGGTTACGCAGAGTAGGAAAGCTGTTCTGGAAGCAGGAAAGAGGCGTCGAAGGCAGGAGGAAGAAGAAGAACGTTTTAACAGAGCAAGTCCACACACGGGTTTCAAGCCTGTTCACCCTTGAGCAAGACGCACCCCGTCAAGGCTGGCCAGGGCGGTGGAGACAAGCCCAGGAAAGAAGCCATCTAGGTTTCCCCTGCAATCGTGACCTTGCTGGGATGAAAACTTCAGGGGCCGCAGAGCAAAAGATAGCAAGTGGCAAGCTTGCTCAGGATCCAAAAGGATCCAACAAAGTGAAATTTTAATGTGGAGAAAAGTAAGGTTTTACACCTAGGCAGGAAAAAAAACAAAGGCAGGGGTGGGCTTCAAAAATTTTAGCAAGGGGGTCTCTGCCTGGTTGCTGGGTGGGCGTGGCCATAGTGGGCGTGGCCTAGTCGGCTTCCTGTACCACAGTGGGGTGGGGGGTGTTTTTGTCCTCCCCGGGCTCCGGAGGCCCTCTGGAGGCCTCCGGAAGGGTGAAAACGGCCTCCCCAGGCTCCGGAGGCCCTCTGGAGGCTGGAAACGGGCCCGTTTCCGGCCTTCCCAAACTTCCGGTAGGCCCGGTTTTTATGCTCCCTAAGCCTCCACGTGCGCCCTGCACTTACCTGCATTGAAAACGGACTGCGTGGGGACTCCTGGGAGGGGAGGGGCAGGGTGGGCAGGACCAACCAGGAGTGGGATTTGGGGGGGTTCTCTGAACTGCGCAGAATCTTAGCTAGAATCTTAGCTGCGAACCCTGGCTCAAAAAACAGGAACTGTGAGAGGAACCTTGGAGTCCTGGTGGATTAAACACGAGCCAGCCGTGTGCAGCAGCAACCCAAAGAGCTAATACGATTCTGGGTTGTATAAACAGAAGCATAGAATCCAAATCACGTGAAGGATTAGTGCCGCTTTATCAATCTTTAGTTAAGACCAACAGCTGAAAAACCGCATCCAGTTTTGGTCCTCATGTTACAAAAAAGACGTTGAGACTTTGGAAAAAGCGCAAAGAAGAGCAACTAAGATGATTAAAGGCCTGAAGGCTGAAACATAATGAAGAACGGCTGCAGGATTTGGGTTTGGCTGGTCTAGGGAAAAAGAAGGACCATGGGGGACATGATATCAATGTTCCAGTATTTGAGAGGCTGCCACAAAGAAGAGGAGGTCAACCTATTTTCTAAAGCACCAGAAGGCAAGACCAGAAACAACAGATGGAAACTAATCAAGGAGAGAAGCAAACTGGAATTAGGGAGAAGCTTTCCAACAGTGAGGACAATTAACCTGTGGAACAGCTTGCCACCTGAAGTTGTGGGTGCTCCATCACTGGAGGCTTTTAAGAAGAGATTAGACAGTCACTTTTCTGAAATGGTATAGGGGTAGCAGAGCCCACCACTGCCAGCTCTGGGGGGGGGGGGGGAAACCCTTTTTTCCAACTCCCTACTCCAACTTCTAGTCCAACTCCCTTAAGCAGGGAGTTGGACTAGAAGACCTCCAAGGTCCCTTCCAGCTGTATTCTGAATTGAAAGTTGAGAGTTTTCCTTTATTGGTCAAATAAGAGAAGAAGACAAGCCAGCCCAGCCCTAGGAGATTTTCCCCCCCCCTGGAGAAAAGCTCTTTAGCTTAAATTTATACCATCCTATGTCAGCTGTTAAATCTTAAACTGATTGGGTTTCCCATCCCGTGGAGAGGAGAGACCTTCTGATGGAAGGCATCCGCGGAGCCCATCTCCCTGCAAACTGCAGTTCAGCAAAAGCATGCTCTCTGCAAATGCTGAATTGGCAGCCTCCGGGTCCCTGTGGCCTGAGTCTGCAGCCATCCCAAAGGAGCTCCACGCAGGCTCCGTCTGCTTCCTGATGCTGCTCAAGGCACTTTTTTTCCAATTTCTGCCTTTTGCCCTCCAGTCTGTTGCCAATTATGGTACATCTGCATACCTGACCACGGTTTTGCAATCAGGTTTGGCAGACTCCCTCTCCGATTCTTGAGAGGTTCAGGGCCGCTTTACATAATGAGGAGGAAAAGAGCCATGTTATACTGTACTATTTTACAGCAGGGGCTGTGCTGTGCTTGGTATTTTGAGGAGGAGGAGAAAGAAGAAGAGGAAAAGGAGGAGGAGGAAGAAGAAGAAGAGGAGGAGAAAGAAGAGGAGGAGGAGGAGAAGGAAGAAGAAGAGAAGAAAGAAGAGGAGAAGGAAGAAAAAGGAGGAGAGAAGGAAGAAGAGGGAGAAGAAAGAAGAAGTGGAGGAGGAGGAGGAGAAAGAAGAGGAGGAGAAGAAGGAAGAAGAAGAGAAGGAAGAAAAAGGAGGAGAGAAGGAAGAAGAGGGAGAAGAAAGAAGAAGAAGAGGAGGAGGAGGAGAAAGAAGAGGAGGAGAAGAAGGAAGAAGAAGAGAAGAAAGAAGAGGAGGAGAAGGAAGAAAAAGAGGAGGAGAGAAGGAAGAAGAGGAGGAGGAGAAGAAAGAAGAGGAGGAGGAAAAGAAGGAGGAAGAAGAAAGAGAAGAAGGAGGAGAAGAAGAAGAGAAGGAAGAAGAAGAAGAGGAAAAAGAAGGAAGAAGAAGGGGAGAAGGAGAAGAGAACAGACAGAAGGAGAGGAAAGGGGGAGATAATTGGATAAATGGATGGGCAGAAGGAAGGGGAGGGAGGGAGGAAGGAAAAGAAAGGAAGAAGTGAACAGACAGAAGGAAAAGAAGGAGGGAGAAAAAGGAAAGATTGGATGGATGGTTTGGCAGAAAGGAAGGGAGGGAGGAAGGAAAGAAGGAAGACAGTGTTACAGATGGTCTCTGATCCTATCAGTATCATAATTTAAACCAGCATTGGAATTGTCGTCCCAACTGTAAAGTTTGTAAAGTTTGTAAATTTGTAAAGTTGGCAGAAAGTTGTCAAATGAAAAGCGGCCATCATAGGGAAGGGATGCCCACTGCTCGGTCAGGTTGACTGTCCAGAGGCTCATGAATTGCGATCAAATTCTTCAAACAACAGAACGTAGCGATATATTTCCTACCTTTGGTTTGGTTTGGGGTTTTTTCCCCAGAGCTGGCGGTGGTGGGCTCTGCTACCCCCATCATCAGAGAAATCCCTACTTTAAAACGTCCCAACTGCCCTGCCACTGACTTGGCGGCACAAAAGTCGAGGAGCCGCGAAAGTCGAGGAGCCTTAACACATGATTTTTTTCCCCCCTGCGCGCGCTTTTGAAAAAAGAAACGGCCTAATCACGGCTGGCTTCCAAGGACGAAGGAGAAGCCATCAAAACCCACTTGAGATCCTCCTTAATCTCCAACTGTTTAAATTCTTCACACTTGGTGTAAACGGCTGGGTGGACTTTCTAATGGCACTAACCCACTCTTCGCTTTGAGGGGGGGTGGGGCGCTGGAAATAGGGCTGGCTCCACCATTGGAGGCCAGGGAGGATGACTGACATTTCTCGGAGCTCCTGCCGGAATGACAACATACGGCTCATCCTCTTTTCAGCTTTCTTTCCGAGGGGCACGTGGGTTTTTTTTCCTTAGAATCCGGACCTGGCACCCACGTCACTCCACTCCGGCTCCCATGCCACTTTCCAGGAAGACAAAGAGGCCGGTTCAAGAGATTGGGACTCTGGGGGTCAGCGCCCTGTGAATGGAGGGCTTTCAGCAGAAACCCACATCCTCTCCTCCAGAAGGTCAGGCGCGCTGGACTAACAGAGGCTGCCTTTCAGAGTGGCCTTTGCTGATCTCCTCCCCCCTCTCCCTTGGGGGTTGAAGCTGGCTCCGTTCCACTCGCTCGCTTGCTGCACCGTTTCCTTTTTAGGCTCGAAAATCCAAGCGGGCAGAAAACTGGGAACGTCCCATCCATCCATCCAGGTTTTTTTTTTCAAAAAGAGGGCCAAGCAGTTGTCCGATTGGCCACACTGTGCCTTGAGGTCCTGGGAGGGCTGACTTTGCGCCAGGCCCTTATAGGGAGCAAGCCGCCAAGCCACCAAATCGCAAGGCCATTGAGCTGTACCTAAGCTTGCCCCTGTTTTGAAAAGCTGCCCCTGTTTCGGTTTGGGTTCTTTCCCCACCCCACCCCCACCCCCATTGCGAGAGAAGCAGGGCTGAAAATAGATGGTGTTTGAAGCTGGAGGACTTCAACTCCCAGAATTCTGGGAGTTGAAGTCCGCCAGGCTTAAAGTTGCCAGGGTTGGAGACCCCTGCCCTAGAAGACTGGTCTTCCTGGGAAATGTGATGCATCTCTCTCCCACTTCAGGTAGAGTAATGGGCCTGAAAAAAAGACAGTAGGGTGTCAGTGGGATCATGACTTCCGAGTTTCTTCCACAGAAGACTTGAGGAAGGGGAATTCTGGGACTGGCTCCAGCTTGGCTGGTTCATCATTCCAGCAACACTGAGCTCTTTCCCTAGTAGCAAAACCACAAACCACATGCTTTACTCTCAGGCAACATCTGTGTACCGTATGAGCTTGGGGGGGTCTTTGGTTTAATGTGAGTGGCAAGTAGTGGTGGGGACATAATATTTCTGTCTTTAGAAGGTAATAAAGGGTCTTCCACACAGCCAGTGGCATCACTTCTCCAGTCGTCACTGACGGTTTTGGCCTGCCCCACTAGTGTGCTCCCTACAGTTGGCAAGTGAGAGCCTTCCCCGAATAGCTATCTATCTATCAGCCTTTCAAGGTAGACCAAATTTGGAAAGCAAAGACGCACAAGCGAATGCTACTTTTATTATAAGGTTACATGACAGTAATGGAATCTTGCAAAATACATCATGTTGGTGCTACTGGTGAAAAACCAGTACTAAAGTTTCCGGGCTTTTCACCCCAATATAAGTTTCAGGTTTCAGGTTTCCAAAACAGTAGTAGCGGATAGTAATGGAATCTTGCAAATCTGAATGTGTCTCCAGCTCGCTAGGAAATTGTGGGAGTTGAAGTCCACAAGTCTTAAGGTTGCCAAGTTTGGAGACCCCTGACGTGGACCAACCTTCTCCAGGATGCTCTGCCCCAAACCTGGGCTTCTGGGAGTTGAAGTCCACAAGTCCTAAAGTTGCCAAGTTTAAACACTCCTGATGTAGACCAACCTTCTCCGGGATGTTCTGCCCCAAACCTGGACTTCTGGGAGTTGAAGTCCACAAGTCCTAAAGTTGCCAAGTTTGGAGATTCCTGACGTAGACCAACCTTCGCCAGGGTGATCTGCCCCAAACCTGGACTTCTGGGAGCTGAAATCCACAAGTCTTAAAATTGCCAACTTTGGAGACTCCTGAGGTAGACCAACCTTCTCCAGGATGCTCTGCCTCAAACCTGGACTTCCAGGGACTTGGCTGCTACAGAAGGGAGATGCAAAAACCAGGATGAGGAAAGGAATTCCCACCCAGTTGCAAAGAAAACACTACAGAACTGTTGTCAGGGTTCCAAATAACACGGCTGGTGATCTCAGCCATCGCTGAAGGCATGAACGAGGACTGTTTTGAAGTCTTTTATCGAAAACGGGAGCTGAGCTGATACAAAAGCAGACACCATGGGTGAGGAGCCATTTCGCAGAGAGGTAGAACAACTGTTTCTAGATTAATGCTACTTCTCCCACTTTTCTGCCCCAAGCTACATGCACTCAAAATACACCTTTCTTACTCATTGCTGAGTCCAGAAGAGGACCGAAATGTATCTGCAAGGAGCAAAGCCCCTCTTTCTAATTTTCAAATCAATATGCCATTGCAAAGAACGCTTTTGTTTTTTAAAATTAATAAAGCACCAAATGCGGAATTTCTTTTCATACACTACATTCATAAATCTTTGGTATTGGAAAATACCACAGAGAATATCGGAAGCAGCCAAGAAAACAAAGCCGTGGATCATCCAACAAAGCAAGCCAGCGTCCTCGCTCGAGGCACAAATGGCGAGGCTCAAATTATCCTCTTTTGGGCTTATTATGGTATGCAAAGAAGCAGCTCTCTGGAGAAGGCTCTGATGCCAGGTGGAAGGAAGAGGAGGAGGAGCAGCAAGAGGGATGGACTCAATCACAGCGGTGGTGGGTGCATCCATGGAAGGCCCAAAGGACAGATCCACCTGGGGAAGGTCCCTCTGGGGTCGCAAAGAGTTGACACTGATTTTGAGACACCGATGTTGAGGCTCTAGAAAGGGTGCAGAGAAGAGCAACGAACGCCTTCCTCTGTTGAGGCTCTAGAACAAGCGTCCTCAAACTACGGCCCACCGAAGCCATTAATCCGGGCCGCGAGGGACCACGAGGCTGCTCCAGCCACATCGCCCTATCTACCCGCCAGCCCCCACTCGCCTTCTGGAGGCCTAGGAGGCCAAAAATGGGACGTGCGGAGGCCTCAGGAAGCCAAAAATGAGCCAGTTTTTGGCTTCCCTAGGCTACAGAGAGAGGGAAGGAGGGAGTGGGAGAGAGAGAAATGGAGGGAGAGAGAGAGAAAGGGAGGGAGGGAGGGGGAGAGAGAGAAACACACACACACAAACACACACAAACAGAAGTCCCTCACACGCCCCCATGGCAGCCACATCCCTTCACTAACCTGCTTTCCACCCCCAGGAGCATAACAAAATTCAAAATTTAATTTGTGTGTATTGTTTAATGGACCGCTAAATTGGCCACACCTACCCAATCACATGACAACCCTCTCCCAGCCACATCCACCTGGCCGGTCCGGTCCCCCAACAATCTGAGGGACTTTGAATTGGCCCCCTGTTTAAAAAGTTTGAGGACCCCTGCTCTAGAAAGAGGGCAGAGACGAGCAACCAAAATGATTAGGGGACTGGAGGCTAAAACATATGAAGAATGGTTGCAGGAACTGGGTCAGGGGTGGTTCTACTTACCTTTACTACTGGTTTGCAACGGGGCCACATATGCCGTTAAGATTGCCACCACCACCACCACCAGTCCACCATGCCGGAAAAATTGGGGACTGCTCCCATAAGGAGATATTTAACAGATTGGAGAAATAATATATATGAAGTGCATAGAACAGATGTCAGAATAACAGAGTTGGAAGGGACCTTGGAGATCTTCTAGTCCAACCCCCTGTTTAGGAGGAAACCCTACATAACTTCAGACAAATGGTTATCCAACATCTTCTTAAAAACTTCCAGTATTGGAGCATTCACAACTTCTGGAGGCAAGTTCTTCCACTTGTTAATTGTTCTCATTGTCAGGAAATTTCTCCTTAGTTCTAAGCTGCTTCTCTCCTTATTGGTTTCCACCCATTGCTTCTTGTCCTGCCCTCAGGTGCTTTGGAGAAGAGCTTGACTCCCTCTTCTTTGGGGCAGCCCCTGAGATATTGGAACATTGCTATCGTGTCTCCTCTAGTTCTCCTTTTCATTAAACTAAACATTTTTTATTAAACTAGACAAGGTCTCCCACCTTGGCAACTTTAAGCTAGTGGACTTCAACTCCCAGAATTCCCCAACCAGCAAAGCTGGAGGATTTCAACTCCTGCTAGGGAATTCTGGGAGTTGAAGTCCACCAGCTTAAAGTTGCCACAATTGGAGACTCCTGGCTTAAAACACCTGCAAGAGCTGACATCCTATTCATTCTGGGTTTTGGTTCCTTCATCATTCTTTTGCCCATCAAGAATGCAAGTTTTTATTCTTCTCGCGGCTGGCCATTCAGCCGCAGCAGGAACGGGTGTCCCCTGCTCTGCTTATCCAACTCACTGGTAGGCCAGCAAAGTTCGCCGTGCCCTTGCTTCCATCTCAAATGGAGTTGCAGCTGCCTCACAAAAGGTGGAGTGGTTGCGTCCGTGCGTCTTGTAAGCTGCAGCCTCTTTTATTTTCTCCGGGAGCAATGAAATCTCAGCGTTTTCGGCCAAACGTTGCTGAACTCTGTTTGACAACAAGTCTAGGGGAGCCCGGCTGTCAGACAGGCAGCCTGAGTCACAGCAAGAAGAGAGCCAAGAGGTGACTAGCTTGCAAGCCACAACTTGAACAGACCGCTCGGCTCACACGTTGTTTGGAACAATCGTTTTCCTGCTCGGTTTTTTTTTTAACTGGAAGACTTAAGGTGTCCACGTTTCTCGCCTGTCTAATTCCGTGCTCAGCTTGGAGGGCTCAGACCAGGGGTGAAATGCTCCTGGTTCAGACCGGATCGCCCGATCCGGTAGCCATGGTGGCGGGTGGTTCGGAGAACTGGTAGCAAAAATTCCTGTCCCCCGCCCCACCTCCCACATCCCCAGCTGAGCCACGTAATCATCAGAGGCTTTTTTTTAATCTTTAAAAGCATTTTTTCTACAACCTCTTCCGCCAAAAAAAAAAAAAGCTTTTAAAAATAATTTTAAAAAGCCTCTGATGCTTGCGCGGCTCAGCTGGGACCGTCAGAGCCTTTTAAAAGCATTTTTTTACAACCTCTTCGGCAGAATAGAATAGAACAGAACAGAACAGAGAACAGGACAGGACAGGACAGGACAGGACAGGACAGGACAGGACAGGACAGGACAGGACAGGATAGGATAGGATAGGATAGGATAGAATTCTTTATTGGCCAAGTGTGATGGACACACAAGGAATTTGTCTTTGGTGCATACGCTCTCAGTGTACATAAAAGAAAAGATATGTACATCAAGAATCATAAAGTACAACACTTAATGATAGTCATAGGGAACTAATAAGCAATCAAATCCTATTAGGAAACAGTCAATATAAATCGTAAGGATACCAGCAACAAGGTTACAGTCATACAGTCATCAGTGGGAGGAGATGGGTGATGGGAACGATGAGAAGATTAATAGTAATGCAGACTTAGTGAATAGTTTGACAGTGTTGAGGGAATTATTTGTTTAGCAGAGTGATGGCATTTGGGGAAAAACTGTTCTTGGGTCTAGTTGTTCTGGTGTGCAGTGCTCCATAGCATCATTTTGAGAGTAGGAATTGAAACAGTTTATGTCCAGGATGCGAGGGGTCTGTAGATATTTTCCCAGCCCTCTTTTTGACTCGTGCAGCAGACAGGTCCTCCATGGAAGGCAGGTTGGTAGCCATTGTTTTTTCTGCAGTTCTAATTATCCTCTGAAGTCTATCTCTGTCTTGTTGGGTTGCAGAGCCAAACCAGACAGTTATAGAGGTGCAGATGACAGATTCAATAATTCCTCTGTACAACTGGATCAGCAGCTCTTTGGGAAGTTTAAGCTTTCTGAGTTGGCACAGAAAAACATTTCTTGTGCTTTTTTGATGACGTCTTATATACCGTTTTACAGTGCTTTACAGCCCACTCTAAGTAGTTTAAAAAGTCATCCTCTTGCCCCCCCCCCCTACAATCTGGGTCCTCATTTTACCCACCTCGGAAGGATGGAAGGCTGAGTCAACTTTGAGCCTGGTGTGATTTGAACTGCCAAATTGCAGGCAGCCGGCAGGCAGCAGAAGGAGCCTGCAGTACTGCACTCTAACCACTGCGCCACCATAAGATGAGACTCACACGTGAAAACAAGCTACCCTCTTATACAGAGATGAGCAACTATGGCCCCTTTACAACCTGTGGACTTCAACTAGAGCCTGGTTTAGCTCTGCAGACTAAAGCACCGTAATTAACATCCAGCTGTCTGCAATTACACCAGTTCGAATCTCCCCAGGCTCAAGGTTGACTCAGCCTTCCATCCTTTCTAAGGTAGGTCAATTGAGGACCCAGTTTGTGGGGGCAATAAACTGACTTTGTATAAATATACAAAAGGATGAAGGCTATTGCTTAACACATTGTAAGCCGCCCTGAGTCTTCGGAGAAGGGCGGCATATAAATCAAATTAAAAAAAAAACTCCCAGAGTTCCAATATTGGAGGGGCTGCCATAAGGAAGAAGGGGTCAACCTATGCTCCCAAGCTCTTGAAGTTAGGACAAGAAGCAATGGATGGAAACTAATCAAGGAGAAAACCAACCTAGAAGTTAGGAGAAGTTTCCTGGCAGTGAGAACAGTTAATCAGACTTGCCTGAGGTTGTGAAATCCAGCAGGTTCTGACAGGTTCTGGAGAACCGGTAGCGGAAATTTTGAGTAGTTCAGAGAACTGGCAAATGCCACCTCTGGCTGGCCCCAGGAGTGGAGTGGGAATGGGGATTTTGCAATATCCTTCCCCCAGGAGTGGGGAGGGAATGGGGATTTTGCAGTATCCTTCTCCTGCAATGCCTGCCAGAAAACGCCCACAGAACCGGTAGTAAAAAAAAAATTGAATTTCACCACTGCTCCACCACTTTTCTTAAAACCCTCCACTGGAGGGTTTTAAGAAAAGATTCGACAGCCATTTGTCAGATATAACAAGGTCCCTTATTATTTATTTATTTATTTATTTATTCATTCATTCATTCATTCATTCATTCATTCATTCATTCATTCAATTTATATGCCGCCCTTCTCCGGAGACTCAGGGTGGCTTACAATGCGTTAAGCAATAGACTTCATACTTTTGTATATACCTGCTTAGTAGGGCTTTTGACCCCCCCAAGCGATGTTCTTTTTTATACAAAGTCATCTTATTGCCCCCATAATCCGGGTCCTCATTTTACCTACCTCGGAAGGATGGAAGACTGAGTCAACCTTGAGCCTGGTACTCGCAGTAATTGCAGGCAGCTGGCAGCTAAGTGCTAATTAACAGCACTTTAGTCCGCTGCACCACCAGGCTCTTCCAACTCTATTATTCTGGCTCAGAAATTCTGGGAGTAGAAGTCCACAGGTTGTAAAGGGGCCGTCGATGCCCACCCTGGCTCTTGCACACAGCAAACTAATATATCAGGAAGAGGACATTTGACCTAAACATCTCTTTCAGACCTATTTTTCTGTTTATTATAGACATTGTAGGTGTGCAGTTTTACTCTCTGGTGGCAAAAAAATCAGGAAAGGTCTAGTAGGATCATTCCCCACTAACAAGCTTTATTAAAGGGTGCAACATTATTATTATTTTTGCGAGCTGCATTCAGTTCATCAGAGGAGCATGAACTACATGAATATTAACAGTGTTGTGAAATACAAGAATATTAAGTTTTCCAGCTAACAGATTTTATTTAAAGACATCCAGTTCTTGGGATGTTAATAAAAAGGCTTCACATTGTGGGTCACAGTCAGGGATGGGATTCAGCCGGTTCGGATCGGTTTGAGCGAAACAGATGCTAATTTTACATCTGGTTCGCTGAACTGTTAGTTGCAAGGACCCCTCCCCTCCCAGGAGTCTCCACACAGCCCATTTTGGATGCCAGGTAAGTCCAGGGCCCGTGTGGAGGCTCTGGGAGGGCGAAAGACAGGCCTCCTGGAAGTCCAGAAATGGGTCCGTTTCCGGCCTCCGCAGCCTGGAGGAGGCCGTTTTCATCTCCTGGAGTCTCCAGGAAAACCTCCAGAGCCTGGGGAGGGTGAAAACGTCCTCTCTCCCGCCATGGTGGGAGAAGGCCAAGTAGGCCACGCCCACCATGGCCATGCCCACCCAGCAACCAGGCAGAAAACCGGTTGCTAAAATGGTTGAATTCCACCCCTTGTCACCGTGCATGCAGAGAGGTGGTCAAAGGAGATTTTGGGACTTCCTCCCCCTGGATAATTTGAAGAGCTCTAGTCTCCATGAGCCTTGTGTTGCTTGCTTGTGTGTCCTTGTGGTAGTTGCATCTATAAGCTCCTCTTTTTTCCACAGCTGCAGCAGCTTTGCGAACTCCTGCCCCTCATGAGGCCTTCCTGCTTAAAGCAAGCCCTACAGAAGACCCAGAGGCTTCAGAAGGAGCCGGCCAAAAACCAGCAGAAGACGCTCTCTGCTCTTGACCACGAGGTAAGAACGAGGGAGGCAGAGGGAATGTTATGGAGCAAGGGTCTCCAACCTTGTCGACTTTAAGCCTGGAGGACTTCAACTCCCAGAATTCCCCAGCCCGCTTTGCTAATCCCCTAATTCTTCTTTTCTCTAGAGTAGCCACACCCAGTCCCTGCAACCATTCTTCATATGTTTTAGTCTCCAGGCCTTTAATCATCTTAGTTGCCCTTCTCTGCACATGAGGGGAAAGGAATAGGAGTGAGCCCACCCTGTTTGACCTGATAGAATGGGTAGATAAATAAATAAATAATAACATAAATAAATAACTTTATTGTCATTGTATATTGTATATATTGTATATATGAGGAGCCTGAGTAGCGTAGGGGGCTAGTGCCTCCTACTAAAGGCAGCAATTAACATCCAGCTGCCAGTAATTCTGTGAGTTCAATCCTAGCCAGGCTCAAGGTTGACTCAGCCTTCCATCCTTTCTAAGGTGGGTAAATTGAGGACCCAGTTTGTGGGGGCAATAAGCTGACTTTTGTATAAAATATATACAAAAGTATGAAGGCTATTGCTTAATGCACTATAAGCCGCCCTGAGTCTCCGGAGAAGGGTGGCATATAAATCAAATTAAAAAAAATGTATACACAGTATACCCATACAACGAAATTCACTTAACACTCAAAGACCAGATCCAACACACATAATGGACCCCAAACACACTCCCACCCACCACAATTCCCCACCCCTAAACTACCCAAACATCCACACAACAGACCAAGTAATGCTGTCCAACAGCTCACTGATGGTGGCCCTTTAGTTCATTGGTGAGTGCAATTATAGCTCTGGGATAAAAACTATTCAGAAAACGTGCGGTCCAAGTTTTAATTGTTCTGCATCTTCTGCCAGAAGGCAACAGTCCAAAAAGATTGTAAGCAGGATGGGAAGAGTCTCTGAGAATGTTATGCAACTTCCTCAAACAGCGAGATTCAAAGATGTCGTCCAGGGCTGGTAGCTGGAGTCCGATGATATTCTGGGCAGTTTTAATGATTCTCTGTAGAGCTTTTTTGTCCGCTACAGAGCTGCTCCCATACCATGCAAGAATGCCGTATGTCAGGACACTCTCAATGGTGCTGCGATAGTAGGACAGAAGTAGATGCTGAGATAGATATCCTTAAGGAAAGGATTGGGATTTCTGAAGCCCTGGGAGATGATGTTGCCTAATTAAAGGAACCCAAACATGCTAACTTCTGTATGAATTGTAAGCCACCCGGAGTCATTGACTGAGATGGGCAGCCCTAGAAATGGAACGAATACATAAGTAAATAAACTCTGCGGGATCATGAGAGAGAAGCAGTCCCTTAAATAACCCAGCCCTATGCTGTTTCAACTGCGTCTTGAACAGAGATGGGCTTCACATACTGTAACAACCGGTTCGCCCAGCACCGGAAATGTGAGCCTGCGTGCGGTGTCCCAAAACACGGCAATTCTCTTGCACACGCCTTCCGCACATGTGTGCGACAACAAACAACATGGCAATTCACTCACGCGTGCCGTCCGCGCATTCGTCCGGTGTCACAAAACACAGCAATATAGGATGGGATTGTGCCTGAGCAGATGGGCAGGGGTGGGCCCACCTGCAGGTTGCTACTACCGATTTTCCCGAACCGGTTGAATCCCACTTCTAGCCTTGAATCACTCCAGGAAGGAAGGAATAGGGTTAAGCTGCGCTGCATCAGATCCTGCACCACCTTGCATAGAGTATTAAACGTTTACTGTTGTGCTCATTACATTATCTTGAAAAATTCATTTGTCTTCTCTTCTCCTTCTCCTCCTCCTCCTCCTCCTCGCTCCCTCCGTTCCCAAAGCAGAGAGCAACAGAAATAAAATAAACAGCATTCAGGCCAGGAATTTATGACCTGACCGATCACATTAAATGCCTTTCAGGCTGAAAAAGATCTCATTTGTTTCTGCTATCATACCAGTCATTTTTTTTTTACACAGAGACAAAACCATTCCTGTTGAAGGTGCCAAGTCCCTTTTCAACGGCGCCGAGAGAGTCGCTGTTGACAAATTCCCCCTTCCCTACCAGTTTTGTACAGGCCTTTTGTTCTTCTCTTCCCCCCCCCCCACCCCCCCCGAACGAGAATGATTTCTGCCTTCGCACAAGTTCGGGGCTGTGCAAATTCTTTGTCAACCGTACTCGGTTGACAAAAGCTATTCCTTGAGTGACAATTATTCCATAACTCCGTCTCAAAAGTATCGGTAGTTCTAAGCTGCGTTTTAAAGGAGTCAAGCAACTGAAGGAAGAAAGGGAGTTAGAAAGAGATAAGCAGGAGGTGCGACAACAAGGAAAGGCAGGCTGCCTTATGGGAGATGGATCTAAGGATAGCTTTACACTCCATCATCTCCAGAAAATAGACTCCCTCTTATTTTTCTGCCCAGGCATAGCTAAAAATTCTCCACAATTTGGACTAACATCCCCACCCCACCCCAGTAGGGACTGGACTAAAGAAAGAAACCCCAAGTTCCAGATCCACTCTCAGTAGAAACCACTATGGTTTGCTCAAACCACCAGGGGTGTCAAACTCAATTTCATTGAGGGCCATTGCATCAGGGTTGTGTTTGACCATGAGGTCTAGGGCTTGGGGGGGAGCGTGGTCATGGTGGGCGTGGCCAGTTCAACATCACTCATGTCGGGGGTGCCTGTGTTGGCCAGAGTGCTCTGCCAGCTAAATTTTTGGCTGCAGTGGCCTCCTGCAACCCGCTGTCAGAGAAAACGGATCTCGGGAGGGCTGCCTGTGACCCTCACACGTTCCATTTTTGGCTGTGATGGCCTCCTGCAACCCACTGCCAGAGAAAACGGATCTCGGGAGGGCTGCCCGCAACCCTCCTGAGCACCGTTTTCGGCTGCGATGGCCTCCTGCAACCATCTGCCAGAGAAAACGGATCTCGGGAGGGCTGCCCGTGATCTTCACATGCTCCGTTTTTGCCTGCAATGGTCTCCTGCAATACTCTGCCACAGAAAACAGAGCTCGGCCGGGCTGTGTGCGGCCCTCCCTAGCTCCGTTTTCAGTGGCAGAGGCACCATGGGCCAGTCCTTTGCTTTTTCCAGGGTGGCTTCACGGGCCAGTTCTAAGCACCCCGCCGTCAGGATCCGGCCTCTGGGCCTTGAGCTTAACACCCTTGATGTAGACTAACAACATACAAACTCAAGTTGACATGATCCCCAGCTGACCTCATGAACACCTCTTACGTTTTCTTGGCCAGAGTACAGACATGATGTAGCTGTGGCCCCCTTTCCTGCAAGATCTCCTACGTCCAAGTCTAAAGCTCTGAGCCTATCTGGTGGTCGCCCATCCAAGCTTTAACCAGGTTTGACTGTTCTCGGGTTTTTGAGATCAAGCAGACTAGGCAGGCTGTTAATCCAGGCCATTGTCAGGAGTCAACCCTGTCTCAAAGGCACATTTACTTATTTATTTAGGGCAGGGACTTCGAATGAGTTCTGAAGCTGCTGGAGTGTCGATATGGTGACCTGACTGAAGTGTTAGACTTCAGCTAAGGAGAACTTCACTTTGTTTCCGGTACATTGTATTCTTCCCTCGGCATAACCTGCTTTGTAAGACGTCGTTGTTATAAGAATGGACCATGATCTGTTAAAGGGATGGTAGTCACTCACCTTCGCTACCGGTTCGCA
This sequence comes from Masticophis lateralis, assembly GCA_030761175.1. Lineage (NCBI taxonomy): Eukaryota > Metazoa > Chordata > Lepidosauria > Squamata > Colubridae > Masticophis > Masticophis lateralis. The sequence continues at coordinate 21,675,058 of JAUDYJ010000008.1, forward strand.
AATATGAGCGCGCGCGTGCTTCCACGCATACGCAGATTGTCAAAAACAGGACGTGATGCCACAGCCGCCGCTACCAGTTTGCTCATGCCGGCTAGAACTGACTGAATGCCATCACTGATCTGGCCACATCTGGAGATTTTTATGCTTACAAAATTATGGTGTCGATCCGTCAATTTTTCGCTGCCCTCATCAGACATAGCAAAATCAGAGTCAATTAGGCAATAACCACACAGGCAGAAGCCCAAGAGAAAGGTAACTTTGCTACCTTTAGTAAAAGGTAAAGGTAAAGGTTCCCCTCACACATATGTGCTAGTCGTTTCCGGCTCTAGGGGGCGATGCTCGTCTCCGTTTCAAAGCCGAAGAGCCAGCGCTGTCCGAAGACGTCTCCGTGGTCATGTGACCAGCATGACTCAGCACCAAAGGTGCACGGAACGCCGTTACCTTCCCACCAAAGGTGGTTCCTATTTTTCTACTTGCATTTTTTATGTGCTTTTGAACTGCTAGGTTGGCAGAAGCTGGGACAAGGAACGGGAGCTCACCCCGTTACGCAGCGCTAGGGATTCGAACCGCTGAACTGCCCACCTTTCGATCGACAAGCTGAGCATCTTAGCCCCTGAGCCACCGCATCCCTGCTTCCTTTAGAAAGGTCACCAAATATGAAAAACAACTGTGGGGATTTACTCCTGTTGATGAAAGGATTTGGAGAATAAGTTTTCATGCACAAAGTCTTAGGACTTACTTATAGTTTAAGACATACTGCAGTGTTTCTCAACAACTTTAAGATGTGTGGACGTACAAAGAGCGGTTGTAGGAATTGAGTATGTCTATTTAATGAAAAGAAGGACTAGGGGAGACATGATAGCAGTCTTCCAATATTTATAGGGGCTGCCCCAAAGAAGAGGGAGTCAAACTATTCTCCAAAGCACCGGAAGACAAGGCAAGAAACAATGGAAACTAAACAAAAAGAGAAGCAATCTGGAATTAAGGAGAAAGTTCCCAACAGTGAGGACCATTAACCAGTGGAACAGCTTGCCACCAGAAGTTTCTTCTTAGACTTCCTAGCCACTGTTAAGAGTTTATTTATGTATGCACCACCTTCCTTCCGATGACTTAAGATTGTTTATAACATCAGTAAGATTGCAGCAGAACAAAACGACCACAGACAAAAAGCACAAGGAGATTAAATCATAGCCCAGCTTCACCTTCCTCACGGAAAGTGTAGAAATTTGATAAATTCATACACATATACATACAGAATAGAGTGGCGTAGGAATACTAGGAATAGGAATAATAGAAATAGAAATAGAATAGAACAGAACAGAACAGAACAGAACAGAACAGAACAGAACAGAATAGAATAGAATAGAATAGAATAGAACAGAATAAGATTACAGTAGAATAAATATTAGAATGAAGAATAGAATAGAATAGAATAGAATAGAATAGAATAGAACAGAATAAGATTACAGTAGAATAAATATTAGAATGAAGAATAGAATAGAATAGAATAAGAATACAGTAGAATAAATATTAGAATGAAGAATAGAATAGAATTAGAATAGAATAGAATAGAATAGAATAAGAATAGAATAAGAATACAGTAGAATAAATATTAGAATGAAGAATAGAATAGAATAGAATAGAATAGAATAGAATAGAATAGAATAAGATTACAGTAGAATAAATATTAGAATGAAGAATAGAATGGAATAAAATAAAATAGAATTGAATAGAATAGAATAGAATAAGAATATAGTAGAATAAATATTAGAATATAGAATAGAATAGAATAAGAATACAGTAGAATAAATATTAGAATGAAGAATAGAATAGAATAGAATAGAATAGAATAGAACAGAATAAGATTACAGTAGAATAAATATTAGAATGAAGAATAGAATAGAATAGAATAGAATAGAATAGAATAGAATAGAATAGAATAGAATAGAATAGAATAGAATAATAGAATAGAATAGAATAGAATAGAATAGAATAGAATAGAATAGAATAGAATAGAATAGAATAGAATAGAATAGAATAGAACAGAATAGAATAGAATAGAAGGCATTTTAACCTATCAAAGACAGACAATGGATGGAAACTAATCCAAGAGAGAAGCAACCTGGAACTAAGGAGAAACTTCCTAACATTGAGGACAAATAACCAGCGGAACAGCTTGCCACCAGAAGTTGCAGGCGCTCCATCCCTGGAGGTTTTTAAGAAGAGACCGGACAGCCATTTGTCTGAAATGGTAGAGGGTCTCCTGTTTGAGCAGGGGGCTGGACTAGACCAACTTCCAACTCTGTTATTCTGATTTCAGTTCCCAGACTTCCCCAGCCCCTCGTGTGGCCCTGGGGAATTCTGGGAGCCGAAGTCCGCACATCTTAAAAGTTGCTGAGGCTGAGAAACACCGTTCCGCCGCCTGTAGCCCAAGTGCCATTGTGCATATCTAATCTGACACCCCTGTGAATTTCTCTTTGGCAGTCCTTCTGCGCAGGATCTAAGTTGATCAGGGACTTGGCTTGAGATGCAACGTTTGGGGGACGGGAATGAATAGGACAAACAGCTGGGAAGGCAGAGCATTCCCAGCCCTGGGAAACGCATTATTTTAAGCCAACCGCTGCAGCAACCCTGGCATCCCTTGAAAGCAATCGAAGAAACAGATCTTCTCAGTCTCGAATCAACAGCTGTGGATTGGGAACTGCATATTGCAGGTCAAAAACAGCAGATGTGCGGTGCTGCTCATCTTGTACACACACATACACACACATTCTTGCAGAAGTTGTGGGGCTGTCTGTGTTATCTGGAGAGAAAAGAGAGAGAGAGAGAGAATAAGAGATAGATTGTAAGAGACCGTTTTTTGGATTTGACTTACAGAAGAGTTGACTCTACAATTGGTATTTGAATTTTTCGGAGAGGGGTGGGGTGGGTTGATTGTAAATATTTATTTATTTATTTTATTATTCCTATTTCTATGCCGCCCACTCTTCAAGGACTCTGGGTGGCTTACACCAAAGACAGTATACTAAATAGCACATTGCCCCCAACAATCTGGGTCCTCATTTTACCTACCTCGGAAGGATGGAAGGCTGAGTCAACCTTGAGCCGGTGAGATTTGATCCGCTGAGCTGCTGAACTAGCAGTCAGCTGAAGGAGCTGCAGTACTGCACTCTAACCACTGCGCCACCTCGGCTCCTAGACAGAGACATCTTTGGCTTCAGCGCTGACTTTTGATCAAGGACAGGGCAGAAGGCCTTCCCACGCAAGATACACCTGAGAGCCCTCAGAGGCCCCAAAGGCTATTGCAGAAACCAATTTCCAGAGGGCCATAGAGGAATTTCAATTCTTTTGCAGCATCTTCTTGTCACCAGCCGAAGCAGGAAAATGGACGCAAGGGAAAAATAAATCAAAACAATATAAGTATAGTACAGGTAGTTCTCGGCTTATTATTATTATTTAGAATTTAAAATTCTTTATTGGCCAAGCGTGATTGGACACACAAGGAATTTGTCTTCGGCGCATAAGCACTCCGGGTAGATAAAAGCGATAAGGGATAAATCATGATCATAGCCATCATAAAAATACATTCATCATAAATCATAAGATACAACACTTAGTGATAGTCATAGGATACTAAATAAGCAATCAACATAAATTGTGCCAGGAAACTAAATAAAAATATAAATCGTAAAGATACAAGCAACAAAATTTTAGTCATTATAGTTATGGTATTATGTATACTAGATAGATAGAAGATAGATAGATAGATAGATAGATAGATAGATAGATAGATAGATAGATAGATAGATAGATAGATAGATAGATGATAGATAGATAGATAGATAGATAGATAGATAGATAGAATAAAGTTATAGTATATAATGACCACAGCTGAGCCCAAAAGTTCAGTGACAGAAGAAATGATGCCAGAAGGATAAAATCACAGGGACCATAATCCTGATTCTATATATTTTGCTAGTGAGGGGTCAGGGGAGTTGAAATCCAGGAGAACAGATGAGTGTCAGATTAGACAAGTCTGCTATATTCCTGCTAATGGAGATCCAAGCACGGGACCATCCCCGTAAAAGGAGGAGGGGGGTCCCTGAGTTTAAGGGAATTCATTACTGGCAGGTGGGAAGGAAGCCTAAGAAGAGAAGAAGAATCCAAAGGTGCCACCGAAGGACAAGGGACCTGGTGGAAGAAGGGGATGGGAGGCAAGGCCTCCATTCAGATTCAGACCATGTATAGTAATTATATTATGAGACAGGGTCCAAATGTTGTCCTCCCCCCCTCTCCTCCTCCTCCTCCTCCTCCTCCTCCTCCTCCTCCTCCTGTTGTTGTTGTTGTTGTTGTTCTTCTTCTTCTTCTTCTTCTTCTTCTTCTTCTTCTTCTTCTTCTTCTTCTTCTTCTTCTTCTTCTTCTTCTTCTTCTTCTTCTTCTTCTTCTCCTCCTCCTCCTCCTCCTCCTCCTCCTCCTCCTCCTCCTCCTCCTCCTCCTCCTCCTCCTCCTCTTCTTCTTCTTCTTCTTCTTCTTCTTCTTCTTCTTCCTCCTTCCCCTCCTCCTCCTCCTCCTCCTCCCCCTTCCTCTTCCCCTTCCCCTTCTCCTTCTCCTTCTCCTTCTCCTTCTCCTTCTCCTTCTTCAAAAAACACCACTTTTTTTTTTGAGTAGTACCATAAAATTGTATATCAGCAGAAAGATAATTTAACCAAGAATGTAATGCAATAACTTTTAGGAAGGATTTGCTATTAGAATAGCCGTTACAGTATAAAGAAGAAAAGTGAAACATGTAGGAAAACCGAGATATACAAAAATGATCCCCATGTCAGTTAATCCTTAGTTGGGTAACCTTTAGCATGAATGGTGGCTTTACAACGTCTTCCCATGGAGTGAACCAAGTCTTTAGTTCTGCAGCTGTTATCATGTGAAACCAAGATTGAATGATGGCTTCTGTTAACTGGGTTTTATTGCTGGGTCGCTTCTGACTAACCAGTTTCTTTCGTCGGCTCCATAGATTTTCAATTGGGTTAAGATCTGGGCTATTCCCAGGCCATTCCAGCAATGGAATAGGATTATCTTGAAATTCCCCCCCCCACCCCAAATAGTGTTATTAGCCATCAAACCTCCAAAATATACTTTTCCCAAAAGGTTTCCACAATTTTGGCCACTTCTATAGAAACGTTCTGGTCAACCTGACTCTTAATTTCCCAGCGCCTCCATTTAGCTTTTGAAAAATGAGCAAAGGCCTTCCCACACTCCAGGAGTGCAAAGCGCGAGCTACGGAGAACCTGTTTCCAAGTTCCTCTTTGCCACATCCCTGCCAGGTGCTTCAGGCGAAGGGATGTTCCCTTAGCTTCCCTCTTCCTCTCCAAGTAGGAGAATTGGACAACTTGGCTGCTTGCGAGGCTGCGGTAATGAGCAATGAGACAAATGCATATGTTTTGAATGCTTAAAATGCAAAGTTAGATTAGCGCGTTTGCCAAGATAAAAGTGTATTTGATCGGTTTCCAATCCAGACATTTTCTCCACCAAGTTGTGGGAGGCATCCTGGCTTCTTAGATGCTGCTACAGCACATCTTTTAAAACATGATATGTCGTTTAATCCTAACTCCTTCCCATCTGGGGCAGCTCAATCCCATCCAAGATCAAAGACTGGTACCAGTCCATCTTGAGTGTTTGGCCTATATAGACCTTGTTCTTCTACAAGGCATGGCTCTCAATGTTGATACATCAGTAAGGATTAACAGAGTTGGAAGGGACCTTGGAGGTCATCTAATCCAGCCCCCCATCCAAGCAGGAGACCCTACACCATTTCTGACAGAGGCCAGTCCAGTCTCTTCTTGAAAGTCTCCAGTGATGAAGCTCCCACAATTTCCAAAGGCAACTTCTGTTCCATGGGTTGATGGTTCTCACTGTCAGAAAAATTCTCCTTATTTCCAGGTTGAATCTCTCCTTGTTCAGTTTCCATCCATTGTTCCTTGTCTGGCCTTCGTGTGGCTTGGAAAATAGCTTGACCCCCTTCCTCCTCTCTGTGGCAGCCCCTCAAATATTGGAAGACTGCTATCCTGTCACTCCCCTAGTTCTTCTCTTTGTTAGACTAAACGTACCCACAATCGGGTGAAATCCAGCAGGTTCTGACAGGTTCTGGAGAACCGGTAGCGGAGATTTTGAGTAGTTTGGAGAACCGGCAAATGCCACCTCTGGCTGGCCCCAGAGTGGGGTGGGAGTGGAGATTTTGCAATATCCTTTTCCCAGGAGTGGGGAGGAAATGGGGATTTTGCAATATCCTTCTCCCAGGAGTGGGGTGGGAATGGGGATTTTGCAGTATCCTCCCCCTGCCACGCCCGCCAAGCCACGCCCACAGAACCGATAATAAAAAAAAAATTGGATTTCGCCACTGCCCACAATCCTATCACAATACAGGTAGTCCTCGATTTACGAACCACAATTGGAGCCCCAAAATGTCTGTTGTTAAGTGAGGCATTTCTTAAGTGAGCTTTGCCCCATTTTATAACCTTTCTTGTCTCGGTTGTTAAGCGAATCCACCACAGTTGATAAGTGACTAACCTGGTTGTTAAGCGAATCTGGCTTCCCCATTGGCTTGGCTTGTCAGAAGGTCGCACAAAAGTATCATGTGACCTTGGGACACAAGCGACGGTCATAGGTATGAACCAGGTGCCGAGCATCTGAATTTTGAGGGATGCTACAAAGGTTGTAACTGTGAAAAAAGGGTCATAAGTCACTTTTTCCAGTGCCGTTGTAACATTGAAGGTCAGTAAATGAACTGTTTTAAACCAAGGACTGCCTGTAGCTATCCAATCTGGGCTGCAATAATCTAGGAGACCATTAGATGGCAGGAAAGAATGGGGTTTTTCTGCTTCTCTGCCGCCATCTAGTGACTGTATGTATATCTGCAGCCTAGTGACTGTATGCTAACCTTTTTGCCGTTGCGTGCCAAAAGCGGGGGTCACGTGGAGGGTCACGGGTGCGGGTGCCCACATTCATAATTCAATGCGCCCCACCATCCCGGGTATGCGCATGTGACCCCCCCCCACCCTTCCCCCTGCTTTTGGAACGCAATGGCACAGTGGGCCCAGTAGACCTGTTTTTCCCCCTCCCCAGGCTCCAGAGGCTTTCTAGGAGCCTGGGGAGGGCAAAAACAGTCTTCCCCATCCCCCAGGAGGCCTTCCGGAGGCCGAACACAGCCAGTTTCCTGACTTCCGGTGGGACCGGAAGGCCTGAAAATCAGTCGGCCAGTGTGCGCATGTGCGCTGGAGCTGAGCTAGGGCAACACTTGCGTGCCCACCAATACGGCTCCGCGTGCCACCTGTGGCACCCATGCCATAGGCTCGCCATCACGGGTATATGTAGTAGACTTGCCTGGCGTGGATTCCAGAGTTTGCCTTTCACCCTGTTTCTTATGGGAAGCACTTCGGATGGATTGTGCAAAGAATTATCTTCTGCATCTTCTTTTTTCCACCCCAGTCCGCTGCAAGCTGTGTTTATTTTTATCCTTCCTTAGCTGTTCAGTCTTGGCCAGCTTTCAGTGCCAATTCCCAGGCTTTAAAACCCAGAGATCCTCACTGGTGCTAATGAGGTTCCTTAAGCATCAATAGTTTGATGATCCGATCTAGCTGTTTGCTTTCTAAAAAAAAAAATCCTCCAAAAACCAGGCATCTGAAGCAAGTGAAGAATGAAACCATATGAAGAACGGCTGCAGGATTTTGGTCTGGCCAATCTAGAGAAAAGGAGGACTATGGGGAGACATGATAGCAATATTCCAGTATTTGAGAGGCTGCCACAAAGAAGAAGAGGCAACTCAAACAATTCTCCAAAGCACCAGAAGGCAAGACAAGAAACAATGGATGGAAACTCATCAAGGAGAGAAGCAACCTGGAATTCAGGAGAAACTTCCTGACAGTGAGGACAATGAACCAATGGTAGAGTTGGGAATGTAAAAATGACCCATGTAACAAAGTGGTCGAACCATAATACAAATTCCAATCTTTCTTGGACTGCTTTCTTTCTGATAAGCTCTCCACTGCCCCCCTCTCTAAAGTACACAATCAAATTACATCCAGCGTGTATGTGAGCTGAGAATGCATTAATAAGTATGTTGCAGCTAATAGAATGGATTAATCTAGGAAAGAGGCATTCTCTTTGCAAGCCACTGTTGATGTTACAATTAAGAGGCAGATCACTCACTAGCCATCTCAAGAGGAGGTTCTAGAGCCGTGATGGAGTCATGTGACTTGTGGAAGTGAGAGACATCAAATTAGATGTCAGCCATTTGAACCTGTTTCCCACAGAAAAGAAAACAGCGGGAACCACAAAACCTGGATGGGCATGGCCAACTCAATGTCACTCACTTCCACCAGTCACATGACACTCCCTAGCCACGCCTACCCAGCCGGTCATTAGGGCAGAGAACCAGTTGTTAAAAAACACCGGGAACCACAAAATCCTTTTGACATCTCTCTCTCTCCCCTCCCTCCCTCCCTCTCCCCGCTCTCTCTGTATCTCTCTGTCTCTCTCACCCTCTCTGTCTCTCTCTGTCTCTGCCCTGGCCATTTCTCCATCCCCCGCCATCACCCTTACCTTCTTAGGCCAGGCGAGGAGTGACTGGGAGGGGAGGGTGAGGGGTGGGGCCGGCCAGTGGTGGGATCACCCGACAGGGAGCCACAGCAGAGGGCCCAAAGAGCCACAGGTTGCTGACCCCTGTCCTAGCCCAAGTTTTGCAAAAACTCTTTCATCTTTCTATGACACATTTAATGGGAAAGTGATAAATACCCACCTGCAGAGCCTCATAAATAATCTGTCACCATCCTCCATGGGAAAAACCTACCAATTAACATGGGATGCAGGTCAAGACAGCCCCGATGAGACACCACCAGTCACTGTTTACATCACTGCAAATTCAGGATCTGCTTTGGAAACAATCTTCCACCAGATCGTAAAAGATACAGAAGCTCCCTCCGTGGCATCAAAGGCAGGCTGAGCAGGAAAGTGGGAACGCTGAAGGTTGGAATTGGAGCTGCTAGATTTTGCAACCCAAGGCTTAGCAAAAGATGCACTGCAAAGTGTGATAGACAGGCCAACCTGCCAGGTTTAAATTTGCACACTGCAGTAAAAGTGAAAAGTTTAAAAAAAAAAATCACGTTCGTCAGCAAACGACCCATTAATTTACCACCGATAACTTTACGGTTCTTTACCATAAACAACCCACCTCTCCCCCAAGGAAGCCACACGAGTACATCTCAGCCTCCAAACCTTACTGGGGCAGCCGAATTTCCATGTCTCAAAGGTGATTTTTTAAGAGATAACTGGCAAGAAAAAAAACGATGGAATGTAATCAAGGAAAGAATCAGTCTAAAAATAAGGAGAAACTTCCTAACTGGGAGGACAATTAACCAGCGGAACGGCTTGCCTTCAGAAGTTGTGAGTGGTCCATCACTGGAGGCTTTTAAGAAGAGGCTAGACCAGGGATCTGCAACCTTAAACACTCAAAGAGCCATTTGGACCCGTTTCCCACAGAAAAGAAAACACCGGGAGCCACAAAATCCTTCCCATGCCTGACTATTTCTTGAGCGGCCACAAAACTAGCACATGTAGTTGAATTAAACATCGTGTTTTCTTCGGGAACTTTTCTTTTCTTGGATTTATCCATGGTTGGCCTACTGGGGGTTGAAGAGCTCAATAAATCGTATGCCAGTGGCTGTCACACATTGACGGTTGTGATGCATATTTTGAGTGACAGGGAGCCACAGCAGAAGAGTGAAAGAGCCACATGCATCTCCAGAGCCGCAGGTTGCTGACCCCTGATCTAAACAGCCACTTATCTGAAATAGTATAGGTTCTCCTGCTTGAGCAGGGGTTAACACTAACAGAGTTGGAAGGGACCTTGGAGGTCATCTAGTCCAACCCCCTGCTCACCTAGGAGACCTGTACTAAGGATTTGAACCGCCGAACTGCCGACCTTTCTGATCGACAAGTTCAGTTTCTTAGCCACCGAGCCACCTCATCAGGGTTGGACTAGAAGACCTCCAAGGTCCCTTCGAGCTCTATTCTGAATTGAATTGAATAATTCAGAAATGGTAAACCCCAAACCCTTCGACTGGTGAGGGAGTATGATCGGATCAGAGACCTTCCCAACACTGCTCTTTTGGCGGGGGAGGGCTTCCTTCTCCTCTCTGGCCATCCCTACGGTTGATGGATGCCTTTTAGACCCCACCGTGTTCTTAATCACCCAATTTCAGCATAGCGGGAAAAGAGGGCGCTGGCTCACAACCAATCAGCTCTTGCACATCCTGCGCAGAAGAAACAGTGCTGAAGAGTCTTGTTCCTGTCCATGATTTTAACCAGGTTTGTGGAAGAAGGCCCCATCGAACTGCAGCCAATAGCCAAAGCGTTGCAACAGACCATGGCCAGATCCTTCAGCCCAGCTTCCTCAACTCCTTGGGGCAACCAACAGGCTGGTTTGTGCAGAGGCAGAAAGCAAGCAGGCACGCACAGCCCGTTCTGGACACCAAGAAGAGCGAAGGAGGGCTGGATGGCTCGCTGCCGCTTCGACTTGTTTGTTTAAACTATATTAATCACTTCTTTGACCAGAGCTCCGGGCGACGTGTCCGCTGCACAAAACAATCAAGAATTCAAAGAGCCGTTTAAAACAACAGCGCGGCCGTGGAAAAGCAATTACACCGAACGAGGTTTAGAAAGTCCACCTCGAAGAGGTTTGCCGTGGCCACATTGCAAGAAATAAAATTATCCTGTGATGGCGAACCCGAAAATGGAGCGTGCGCACGTCAGGGCCACAACTTGGAAGAGGAGCTGCCCAGGATGCATTTTTGTTGTTAGTTGCGAAGTTGTGTCCAACCCATCGAGACGCTATGGGCAACGTTGCTCCAGGCCTTCCTGTCCTCTACCATCCTCTGGAGTCCATTTAAGCTCACGCCGACTGCTTTAGGGACTCCATCTAGCCACCTCGTTCTCTGTCGTCCCCTTCTTCTTTTGCCCTCCATCTTTCCCAGCTCTTCTCCAGTGAGACCTTCCTTCTCATCAGGTGGCCAAAGTATTTGAGTTTAATCTCCAGGATCTGGCCTTCTAAAGAGCAATCAGGGTTGATTTCCTCTAGGACTGACCGCTTGGATCGCCTTGCAGTCCAAGGGACTCGCAGGAGCCTTCTCCAGCACCAGAGTTCCAAGGCCTCCATTCTTTGGCGCTCAGCCTTTCTTATGGTCCAACTTTCACAGCCATCCATTGCAACTGGGAAAACCAGAGCCTTGACTATATGCACTTTTGTTGGCAGGGTGATGTCTCTGCTTTTTAGTATGTTGTCTAGATTTGCCATAGCTTTCCTCCCCAGGAGCAAGCGTCTTTTAATTTTTTGGCTACCGTCCCCATCTGCAGTAATCTTGGAGCCCAGGAAAATAAAACCTGTCACTCCCTCCATGTCTTCCCCATCTATATGCCAGGAATTGAGAGGGACAGATGCCATGATCTTAGTTTTCTTAATTTTGAGTTTCAAGCCAACTTTCGCACTCTCCGCGCCCAAAAATGAACTTCCAGTTTCAGCTACTGAACTTCCAGTTTCAACTATGAACTTCCGGTTTCACCCAGCTACTCTTCTGGTGCATGCGCGTGTGATGATCAGCTGGCCAGCATGCATGCTCACGCAGGAAAACTAGTTTCTAGTTTCCAGCACTGCTGCATGCCAGCTGATCGTTGTGCACGCATGCGCGCCAGAAACCCAGAAGAGGAATGGGCGATGATGCGTGTGCCAGGCCACATGGCTCTGCATGCCACTTTGGGCATGCATGTCATAGGTTCACCATCACAGTATAGGGTTTCCTGTTTGAACATGGGGTTGGACTAGATGACCTACAAGGTCCCTTCCAATTCGGTTAATCTAATCGGTGATCTCCAAGCTCTATTCTGATTGATTGGTCATGGTACTCTGCCCTTAGGTCTATCTGTGGGAATAAGGTTTAGGTTTAGGTTTTATTGCATTTATATACCGCCCTTCTCCCGAATGGGACTCAGGGCGGTTTATAGCCATATTAAAACAATCACATATGAAAATTAAAACTAATAAAGTAATTAAACTATTTGGCTGTAAAATTTAAAAACCCTACTAAAAACCCTTTTAAAAATTTAACACAAATTTAAGTCAGACCGGCTTGATGAAACAGCAGAGTCTTCAGGGCTCGTCGGAAGGCGCGGAGGTCAGGAATCTTTCTTATATCCAGGGGTAATTCATTCCATAGGGCTGGAGCTCCCACAGAGAATGCTCTCCCCCTGGGGGTCGCCCACCGGCATTGTCTGGCCGACGGCACCCTGAGGAGGCCCTTTCTGTGAGAGCGTATCGGGCGGTGGGAGATATTCATTGGCAGAAGACGGTCTTGTAAATATCTCGGTCCTACATCATGGAGCGCTTTGAAGATGATGACTAACACCTTGAAACGCACCCGGAAGACCACCGGGAGCCAGTGCAGCTCACACAAGAAGGGAGTTACCCGCGAGCAACGAGTCGCTCCCATAACCACTCGCGTAGCCGGGTTCTGGACCAGCTGGAGCCTCCGGGTGCTCCTCAAGGGGAGCCCCATGTAGAGAGCATTACAGTAGTCCAAACGGGAAGTGGGGAAGTACCAGCTGAAGGGAAGTACCAGCTGAAGCAGCAGTGTCTGCAACGGGTCAAGAGAAAAGGGATAACTGCATTGTCATCCCCAAACAAGCTCCACCACACACGGAGGTGTGCTTTAACCACATTGTCACCGCCACCATCTTGCCTCTTTTGTCTGCCTCCTGGGGAAGGCGAGAGGCCCATTGTTCACTGTACTCTTGAGCTACTTTGACTGAGCAAATGCCACAGCCATTGTATATCTCTCTTCTGAATCCCACACATTTTCATTCAATGTGATGCAAGAGACTGTACTTCAGAAATGGTTTTTAAATATGCAGATTTTCCCCCCACATTCCCACGGATGGAACATGGCATTTTGTACACTCACTGGCTGCATAACATCCAAGGGAGGCAGAGAAAAGTTGTGCCTTTCAAGATTGCACCCTGTCCCAGGGATCTACAGCCTCCTTGGCTTCCCAACGTCCCATTTGATCCAAGGGATTAAATCAAGGAAGATCATTTTTCATGGGTTATTTTGGCCTTGGGCATAGAGGCTACTTTGGTGTGGGTTCCAGACCAGTGGTGGATTTTACTTACATTTGCTACTGGTTTGCTCGCTTCTGCACATGTGCAGAGTGTATTTGATGACATCTGGGTGGATGGGGAAAGCCTCCTGCCGCCACTACAAGCGGTTCCCCCGAACCGGAGCAAACCGGTAGCAACCTGCCATGGTTCCAGACCCCTGGGTAGATGTGAAACACCATCATTTGCACCCTCGTTCTTTCCCATAGAAGAAGTGAGGTTTAGAAAACAACTCCCAAGCAAAGTCGGACGCATGCAAGCATTGGCGAAATCAAACCAGAAGTCCCTTTCCGGAGCAGAAGACTTCTGAATGACGGCAGACGAGCATTTCCCACAGTATTAGGAAACTCAGAATTGAGAGCAGCGTCTCAAGAGCCCCAATGAGAACAACAACAAAAAATCAGCATATTTCAGCCACTGAGAAAGCCCACTAAAAAGGTCATCGGAAATGAGATGTACGCCAAGGATGTGGAGCAGGCGTCTCTTCAGATAAGATGCCCGGACCAAAGTTGACGGTTAACTGATTCTTCTGAGCGGGACCTCCTCATTAGGACTAGCCACCTGCTGATTCTGTCCCCACAGGAAAAGTCCTTCCGAACAACCGAACCGCGTCGATGGACGGCAATCGCTAACAATGCCCCTGAAGACAAAGGAAAGGCTATAAAGGGCTGTTAGCTGTCCAGCGTCTCCCTATCTCCTTCAGGCTGATGGGCCAAGGCCCTTGGAAGGGGGCCAGAGGCTTCCCAAAAAACGGCCGGCTTCAGGATGAGGGAGGATGGGTTACGGAGATCCTGTGGAATCGCTCGGCTGTCAAAAGTTGTTCCACTTGAAGGTTGTGCCATCTTGCAATGAAGACCCTCCGACACGTAACACAGCAGGGCACAAGATGCGAATGACAGGTGTCAGCGGGGAGATTGGGAACACAGCCAACCCAGGGACGGCTTCGCCCCGTCGGATCACATTTCTGTGTTTTCAGCCCCCAAAATCTCTCCGTGTGAAATTCCTGAAAAGGAAAAGAAAGCGATAAAGGCGATAACATAAATCAAGTCAAGCGCATTGACAGCCCTGCAATTCATACGCAGCAGCAAAAATCAGGAAGTGTTTGGAGAGTTTGCGGGAAAAGGAAGGAGGGTGTTTTCCTCAGCAAGGGGGTGGGGAGTCAGAAAAATCAAAATGGTGGCTTTGAGGGCCTGGTTGCAGCCGCCATCTTGATTCTTTTGGAGCGCCCCAAAAATGCCACCCTATTTCTTTAAAAAACACCTTTAAGCTACCCTGGATCTCTTGTATGTGGAAGTGAGTAGTTGGCTGACGTAACATTATTGCATGTAAAAACCAATCCAAAATGTGGGATTTAGCAGAGGCAACAAATAACAGCAGTGAATAGAGAACGCGGTTATCTACAGATCTCCACTTTGGGATGGAAAATGAGCCACTTTTTAGCCATTACAGCTGTGAAGATAATTCTTAGAGGACTGGAGACTTAAAAAAAAAATTAAGTGGAAACGAAGACAGGTTCCCAGGGGCCGTGGGGGAGAGGGAGAAACGTCTGTGTTCTTTCCCGTTTAGTGGTTAGCAAAAGCCAGAAGATGGCAAATCATTAAACTTCAATAAATTACACAATCCGGGAATCGGCATGGCTAAGGCAGAGAATCAGAACTTTCTCCATGCGCGATTTGTACAGCCTTGCTTAAGGCTCGCCATGTTCATCCAGGCTGACCAAACGCTCTTTGCATATTCATGCAAAATCGACAAAACCACCTGTTCATGCAAAAGTCAATCTCCGCCACCCCTCAGGAGAAATCACTGCTAACCAGGGTTTTGGAATGGGGCAACTGGCCGCCGCTACCTTGCCATGGCCGTCTTGCTGCAACCATCTCGGCACGGCCAACACAACGTGGCCATCTTGCCATGGCTATTTCACCATGGTCATTTTGCTGCCACCATCTTGCCACAGCCAACTTGGTGCGGCCATCTTGCCATGGCTACCTCTCCATGGTCATCTTGCTGCCGCCATCTCACCACAACTAACCCGGTGTGGCCATCTTGCTATAGCTACCTCACCATGGCCATCTTGCTGCCACCATCTCGCCAAAGCTAACCTGGTGCGGCCATCTTGCCATGGCCAACTCGCCTCCGGACAATTCGCTGCAGCTAACTCACCATGGGGACAACTTGCCATGGGACAATTCCATAACTCAGCACGACAAATGTTATTTGCCACTGTTTCTTCGGCGTTATTTCCCTTGACAAAAATTGGAGTTGTCCAAAAATTGGAGTTGGCCTAGACCCCCCAGTGTCTCTCACGTTCTTTGTTCCTGCCCCTCAGTTGCTCCTTGTCATCCATTTTCTCTCATCACTAAGTAGTAGAGGCCATCTTGGAGACTTGGGAGAGGCTAAAACTGATGCCCATATTCCATTTTCCCCAAATCAGCACAGATTAAAGACTCTTTGCCCCATGAAGATGGGTGCCCTCTGCTCCTCCTCTGGCCATACAGGACTTGGCAGCCTGATGGGAAATGCTCTGGCCAGTAGAAGTTCTCATGTGTTGCCATTTCCACTTGTCTTCTGTCCGGATAGCATCCTAGGAATAAAAAAATTTAACAGTAACCAATTATTTTTAAGCTTCTCTCAGTGACTTCTTATGCCGTTGAGCTCATCAGATCTGTTAATCGGGGACTTCTCGGTTACATAAACTAATCTTTGTAGGATTAGGCTGCCGGAGCCAGCATTGCTGAAATCCACCCGCTCCTGCCGATCCATTCTCCGTTGGCCAATTGCCTGGTGTGGAGACAATCCAAGCTGCACCATGGATGGTCAGGTTCTCCTTATTTGGAATTAGTGGAGGGAGGAACCCTTCCCGCTTCTCTGCTCTTTGTCAAAACTGGGACCCAGCTTCTACTTCCTGAGGAACGGCCCTGCCTGTCCTTCCCTCTGTTGACATCTGTACATTTTTAAGAGCTGAGGTGGCGCAGTGGTTAGAGTGCAGTACTGCAGGCTCCATCTGCTGACTGCCGGCTGCCTGCAATTTGGCAGTTCGAATCTCACCAGGCTCAAGGTTGACTCAGACTTCCATCATCCTTCCGAGGTGAGGACCCAAATTGTTTGGGGCAAGAGGCTGACTCTGTAAAACCACTTAGAGAGGGCTGTAAAGCAGTATATAAGTCGTAAGTGCTATTGCAATTGACTCAGCCTTCCATCTTTCCATGGTCGGTAAAATGAGGACCCAGATTGTTGGGGGGAAAATGCTGACTCTGTAAACTGCTTAGAGAGGGCTGGAAAGCACTGTGAAGCGGTATATAAGTCTAAGTGCTATTTCTATTTTCCTTCCTTCCTTCCTTCCTTCCTTCCTTCCTTCCTTCCTTCCTTCCTTCCTTCCTTCCTTCCTTCCTTCCCTCCCTCCCTCCCAGTGGTTAGGATGCAGTATTGCAAGCTAATTCTGCCCACAGCCAGGAGTTCGATCCTCCTTCCATCCTTCCGAGGTGGGTAAAATGAGGACCCAGATTGTTGGAGGAAAGAGACTGACTCTGTAAAACCGCTTAGAGATGGCTAGAAAGCACTGTGAAGCGGTATTGGAGTGCTATTGCTATTTATCAGAATTTCTCCTTTTCCTTCTTACGTTTTCTCTAACCGGATGGTTTTCCTTTTCCTCCAGTCACCCTGACGCTCAAGGGAGCCTTTCCGAGAAGTAATTCTGCTAGGGCTCTGCCGCCGTTTGAGTCTTGCATCCACATGTATGGAAGGCACACTCCTTATTACTGATAATTAAAAGAGCCTCAGGGCCCCATTATTTACATCAGTGGGTGGGGAGAGAAACAGAAAAACATTGGAAAGGCACCTCAAATCCTTAATTAAGCTGGAAGACTAAGCTGCAGTTGGGGATGTCCAGGCAACCTTCCTCCTTCCTTGTTCCTCTTTGGTTTCTTCCAGGGCAGAGTCCAAAATACGTGTCCTTTCTCCACCTGCCTTTCTTCGGTTGTAATCTCTCAAAGAGCAGTTCTTCTTTTCTGCATCTGTGGCATTCGTGCCTGCAGTCCATCTGCAAGATTGCTCGGCTTTCCCCTGTTCGCTGTGGCCCCTGTCAGAGACGGGGGCCCTGCCATTGCGAGGCTCACGGTGGCTCTACGTGCCTCCCTGAGGTCGGAGGCTTTCCATGTGGTTTGGGAACCTAAGTTAACACCGAGAGCCTTCACCTTACGGCCGTAATTGAGCCCCAAAACTTCTGTTGTTAAGTGAGATCGTTGTGAAGTGAGTTTGGCCCAGGGGTGGGTTGTTGGGGGTTCGCAGGGGTTTAGAAGAACCTCTAGCTAACATTCTGTGCAGTTCGGAGAACTCCCAAATCCCACTCCTGGCTGGCCCTACCCCTCTCCAGAGTCCTCATGTGGCCATTTTGGATGCAGGTAAGTGCAAGGTGCAGGCAGAGGCTTGGGAAGGCCGGGAATGGGCCTCCAGAGCCTGGGGAGGCCGTTTTCACCTTCCTGGAGGCTCAAGAAAAGCCCCCAGAGCCTGGGGAGGGCAAAAACTCTCCTCCCCCCGCCCACCAAGCCCACCAGAGCCACGCCTACCCAGCAACCATGCCTACCCAGCAACCGCGCAGAGAACCCCTTGCTCAAATTTTTGAAGGCCACCCGTGGTTTGGCCCAGTGGTGGGATTCAAATAATTTAACAACCGGTTCTCTACCCTAATGACCAGCTGGTAGGCGTGGCTTGGTGGTCATGTGACCGTATGAGTGTGGCCAACTCAATGTCACTCACATCGATGGGCGCTTCACCTCACTGTTACAATGTAACCAGAGAGTCAGTTTCTATAAGCAGGGCAATAAAGATTAGGCTAGAAACACTACCAGAATGTTTCCTTCCTGCCTTCCTTATAGGATTAGCCCTGTAAAGTGGGAAAAAATAAGATTTCTTCCAAGAACCGGTTCTCTGAACTGCTTAGAAAGTTAACAACCGGTTCTCCCAAATAGGTGCGAACTGGCTGAATCCCACCCCTGGTTTGGCCCCATTTTGCGACCTCTCTTGTCATTGTTAAGTAAATCGAGATGGTCAGTTAAATTACTCCCGTAACACGGTTCTTAAGGGGATCGGACTTTGCTTGCTAGAAGGTCACAAAAAGGGGGATCAAAGGACACCTCCCCCCACCCTTCCAGGATGCTGCAACCGTCATAAATATGAGCAAAACTTTGGACTAAGCAAGTCCAAAGTTTGGTCGCCTGACCACGGGGACATTTCAAGGGTTGTAACTCTGAAAAAAAAGGTAATAAGTCGCTTTTTTTCCCCAGTGTCATCGTAACTTTGAATGGTCACAAAATGAAGTGTGATAAGTTGAGGACTGTCTATCTATTGGGATTGTCAGCCGTCCAGGTCGTGGTGGTCCCAAAGGTGCTTCTTTCGGGAGGCAACTGGACTTTCTAGGTTTTTTTCTCTTGAAGACGTTTCGCTTCTCATCCCAGAAGCTTCTTCAGTTCTGACTGGAGGGTGGGGAATGGAAGGATTGATACTCCTTGCAGACAGCTAGTCATTTGTGTTCTTTCAGAGCAGTGTTTCTTAACCTTGGTAGCTTGAAGATGGGTGGACTTCAACTCCCAGAATTCTCCAGCCAGCAGCGCTGGCTGGGGGATTCTGGGAGTTGAAGACCACCCATCTTCAAGCTACCAAGGTTGAGAAACACTGTTTTAGAGGGTCCTTGAAGCACTTGGAGATTTATCCTAGTCTGCATTACTCCATTAGTACTAGGCAGGTGATCCTGAGGACACAGATAAACCTCCAGGTGGGCTCAGGTGGGCTCAGCGACTTCCTCGTCTTCTTCTTCTCCTTCTCCTTCTCCTTCTCCTTCTCCTTCTCCTTCTTCTTCTTCCTCCCCTCCTCCTCCTCCTCCTCCTCCTCCTCCTCCTCATTATTATTAGGCATTAGCAGTGATAGGCAACTCAGTCTTCAGTATGGTCATGTCGTCCAAAGCTGGATCCAATTTCATTTGCATTCGTTAACGAACGATGCCAACGAGACTCGCTCCAAATCCAGGAATTTATCGAAGAATTTTTCTACCCTGTTTTTCCGCTTTGAAATGTCGCATTAGATGCCACGCTGCTTCTCTGCCAGTGGAACTGGAATGGCTGGCTGAATAGGCTCCCTCTTCCCTTTCCGTCTTCCCTGTTCAAAAAAATTTGCTTGCTTGCTTGCTTGTCTGTTGAATCAATTTGCACAGCCCTCCTGCTCAAAAAGTGACTGTAAGCAGCAAATACTGGTGTATTTATTTACTTATTCATTCATTCTTAATGCTGTTTATTCATCTTGATTCTTTGCTTTTGAAACTCATTGGCTTTTCTCCTTCTGTCTTGGACTTAGAAGGAATGGAATGGAATACAATAGGAATAGGAATAGGAATAGGAATAGGAATAGAATAGAATAGAATAGAATAGAATAGAATAGAATAGAATAGAATAGAATAGAATAGAATAGAATAGAATAGAATAGAATAGAATAGTTGGAAGGGACCTTGGAAGTCTTCTAGGCCAACCCCCTGCTCAGGCAAGAAAACCTATAACCATGATGGCGAACCTATGACACACGTGCCGCAGGTGGAGCCATATCACTGGGCACGTGAGCTCAGCTCTGGCACATATGTATGCGCCAGTCAGCCAATTTTTGAGCCTTCTGGGCCCACCAGAAATAGGGAAATAGGCCGTTTCCAGCCTCTGCAGAGCCTCTGGGGGCAGGGAAGGCCGTTTTTGCCCTCCCCAGGCTCCTAGAAAGCCTCTGGAGCCTGGAGAGAGCAAAAAAACGTGCCTTCCTGTCCCACCAGAAGTTGGCAAATTGGCCATTTCCGGCCTCCAGAGGGCCTCCGGAGGGGGCGTTTTCGCCCTCCCCGGGCTCCTATAAAGCCTCTGGAGCCTGGGGAGGGCGATAGCTCAGCGTCTCCAAGCACTGAGCTACTGAGCCCCTCCGTATTCAAGACTGGAATACTGACTACTGAGCTGTAATTGTTTTGTATCTAGGAATATCAGGCCAAAGACAAATATGTCAGCAACATAAACCCACTTCCGACAAGAGAGCTATGGCTATCTTGTCCTGCAAATCTTTGGATGTTTCTACATTCATGATTTACAGAACATTGTCTGGGTACCACTACCCCCAATGCATTAATAAGAAAGACGGACCTTATATTGTCGCAATGTTGTTTATATTGGTGATACTGTAAGATGCTATAAATCATCTGGATAGAAATGGCATCTGTCTTTTCGGTGAATTTTAGTGGGGAAGCATCATTTGTCATGTGCTGACAAAAGAGGGAAGCTAATTTCTTCTTCGACTTCCTAGCCACAGTTAAGAGTGTATTTATGTATACGATCGTGTCTGCACCACCTTCCTTTTAATAACTTAAGATCATTTATAAGATCAGTAAGATCACAGCAGAACAAAACAACCACAAACAAAAATGACACGGATATTAAATCATAGCCCAGCTTCCCCTTCCTCATTAAAAGTATGGAAATTTGATAAATTCATACATCTATACATATACATACAGAATAAAGTGGAGTGGAATAGGAATAATATGAATAGGAAATAGAATGGAATAGAATGGAATGGAATAGAATAGAATAATAGAATAGAAGGAATGGAATGGAATGGAATGGAATGGAATGGAATGGAATGGAATAGAATAGAATAGAATAGAATAGAATAGAATAGAATAGAATAGAATAGAATAGAATAGAATAGAATAGAATAGAATAGAATAGAATAATAAATATAGAATGGAATGGAATGTAGAACAGAATAGAATGCATCTTAACCTACCAAGACAAACAATGGATGGAAACTAATCAAGGAGAGAAGCAACCTAAAACTAAGGAGAAATTTCCTGACCGTGAGAAAATTAACCAGTGGAACAGAACTTGCCTTCAGAAGTTGTGAGTGCTTCATCATTGGAGGTTTTTAAGAAGAGACTGGACAGCTATTTGCCCAGAATTAGTACGATGTTTCCTGCTTGAGCAGGGGGTTGGACTAGACCACCTCCAAGGTCCCTTCCTACTCTTATTCTGTTATCAAAGCAACCTTGCATCTTGAATTGGTTTGCCTGCCAGTTGGAAACCTGTTAGCAACCAGATCAGTGGCTGGAAGGGGAGGGGGGGGACTCTTGTTCAGGTAATAAACCTACTTGCCTGTTAGCAACCGGGCCGCTGAGTTTTCAACCCCTTCTGGCTTCCGAGTTGTTGTTTTTTTATTGCAGTGCTGCGTAGCGCTTCGCGTAGTAATCTAAAGGTAAAGTATGAGTCAGCGTTGCAAAGTTGAAAGAGTTCAACGTTGCTTAACAGTGGGATGCTAACCATTAAATCTGCTCCCCCAGATCTGCTTTATTTGAAAAGCTGGTGGGCTGCTTTGATTTTTATCGCTTTGGTTGTCTTCTCGCCACACGCTTCACCTGGTTACTGTCTTAATGCAACTTGGGAAATCAGAGAAGTATTACCCAGGGCTAATGCTAACCAAGCAAAGCCTGTAGTTCAATTGCATCCACTAGACCTTTTAAGTCACCTGGCGAAACAGGGTGGAAAAACAATTTGTTAATCAGTAAAGCGGACTGATGGGTAAGCATGGTTGGGAATGGATACTGAGAATGCAGGTAGATTCAGCGACGGTGAATCTTAGAAGTAAACTGCGTTGCTACAGACAGACAAGGTTTTATCACTATAGAATTATTTTCACTGCACTGAAAAGATCTGGAAAGATTTCTCTCTCCTGACACACTTGGCCCTGATCCAGCAGGTGGGCAGGCAGAGATAACAGAATAACAAGAGTTGGAAGGGACCTTGGAGGTCTTCTAGTCCAACCCCCTGCTTAGGCAGGAAACCCTACCCCACTTCAGACAAATGGTTATCCAACATCTTCTTTAAAACTTCCAGTGTTGGAGCATTCACAACTTCTCGTGGCAAGTTGTTCCACTGATTCATTGTTCTCACTGTCAGGAAATTCCTCCTTAGTTCTAAGTTGCTTCTCTCCTTGATTAGTTTCCACCCGTTGCTTCTTGTCCTGCCCTCAGGTGCTTTGGAGAATAGCTTGACTCCCTCTTCTTTGGGGCAGCCCCTGAGATATTGGAAAACTGCTATCATGTCTCCCCTAGTCCTTCTCTTCATTAAACTAGACATGCCCAGTTCCTGCAACCGTTCTTCATAGGTTTTAGCCTCCAGTCCCCTAATCCTCTTGGTTGCTCTTCTCTGCACTCTTTCTAGAGTCTCCACATCTTTTTTTACATCGTGGCGACCAAAACTGGATGCAGGATTCCAAGTGTGGCCTTACCAAGGCATGATAAAGTGATATTAACACTTCACGTGATCTTGATTCTATCCCTCTGTTTATGCAGCCTAGGATTGATTGCATTGCCTTTTTGGCAGCTTTCTTTTATCAGGTATTGAGGCCGGTTGATTGGCATTTCATCAGGAAGTGACACACCAGGGAGTTGGCATTCTTGTTGCATAGTATTTAGTGTGGGGTGGGTCATTCTTAACCAGGGATGCGCAACTGTGGCCCCTTTACAACTTATGGACTTCAATTCCAGGGGTGGGTTTCAAATTATTTTACTACCGGTTCTGTGGGTGTGGCTTGGTGGGCGTGGCATGGCTTGGTGGGCATGGCTTGGTGTGTGTGGCAGGGGAAGGATACTGTAAAATCTCCATTCCCTCCCTACTCCATAGGAAGGATACTGTAAAATCCCCATTCCCTTCCCACGCCAGGGGAAGGATACTGTAAAATCCCCATTCCCTCCCCACTCCAGGGGAAGGATACTGTAAAATCCCCATTCCCTCCCACTCCACGGGAAGGATACTGTAAAATCCCCATTCCCTCCCTACTCCACAGGAAGGATACTGTAAAATCCTCATTCCTCCCCACTCCAGTGGAAGGATACTGTAAAATCTCCATTCCCACCCTACTCCACAGGAAGGATACTGTAAAATCCCCATTCCCTCCCTACTCCATAGGAAGGATACTGTAAAATCCCTATTCCCTCCCCACTCCAGGTGAGGATACTGCAAAATCCCCATTTCCTCCCAATCAGCTGGGACTCAGGAGGTAGAGAACAGATGGGGGCGGGGCCAGCCAGAGGTGGTATTTACCGGTTCTCCGAACTACTCAAAAGCTCCGGTTCTCTAGAAATGGTCAGAACCTGCTGGATACCACCTCTGTTCAATTCCCAGAATCCCTGAGCCAACCATGTTGGCTCCGGAATTCTGGGAGTTGAAATGTGCAAATAGTAAAAGGCACCATAATTGCCCACTCCTGTTCTTAGCTTTTCTGCAATTGATTCATAGTATACCACCCAGAATCACGATTGGTTGAGTTTTGGGTAGCCGTGCAAACTCTGTAAGTAAATAAATTATGCATGCATGTAAATACTTTGCTGCAATTTCATGTTGTTGAGGTTTTAATTATTTATTATCGCGGTTGGAACACACCCTGGCGGGGGACTAAATTTTTGTTTGTTTGTCTGTTTGTGATCACCAGTTACATGTTAGACTCGATCAGGGCAGCAAAAAAAGAAATACAAATAAATCTTGGGCAAACATATTTTCTTTGACTGCTTTTTTGTTCCAGAAAGAAATTGTGGGCAGGGGTTAAATGCTCCCAGTTCGGACTGGATCACTCGATCTGGTAGCGATGGTGGGGGGTGGTTCAGAGAATCAGTAGCAAAAATCCCTGCCCCCCTCCCCCCATTCCCAGCTGAGCCGCACAATCATCAGAGGCTTTTTTTAGTTTTTAAAAGCTTTTTTCCTACAACCTCTTTGGCCGAAAAAATGCTTTTAAAAGTAAAAAAAAAAAAGCCTCTGCTGATCAGGCAACTCAGCTGGGATCATCAGAGGCTTTTAAAAGCATTTATTCATAAGCATTTAAAAGCATTTAAATGGTTTTAAAAATAAATTAAAAAAAAAAGTTGGCCACATCCACTCAGTCATATTAACCCCCCCATATTAACCCCCAAAAGCCACGCCTGCAGAACCAGTAGTAACAAATTTTACATTTCACCATCGATTGTGGTTGTAAGTCGAGGACTACCTGTGTGTGAAAGAGATTCAGTTGTAGATACTAAATGAAGCTATCAGGTCTGCCATCTTTACAGAACAATCCCTCCTTCCAAAAACCGAACAGGTTGCCCTTCAGATCAAAAAAATATTTTCCTTTACTAAGCCTCTCGGTTTATCGATTGCTGACTATTTAGAAGTTGGGATGTTGATATTAAGAACAAGAGGGGAAAAAAGGCTTTACAGTGTTCCCCCCCCCCCCCCTAAATAATCTATTATTTCAAAGATGTGGCAAGCAAACTTTATAGGATTTGGGGAAGGTTTGGGATTTGGGGTTTTTTTTTTTTTTTTTTTTTTTTTTTGCACAATTCTAAACTCCTGCTAAATCTGGAGGCCACATCAAAGCTTCATCCTGAGCCAGAAGTCAATACACAGAAGGAGGAGGCAGGCTGGGAATCTCAGATCTTCTTCTTTACTGCCTCGCTTTGAATGCATATAATCTGCAAAAATCCCTATCCATCCCCCACACCCCACCTCAGTCCCTATATCTTTAACAGGTGGGGTGGCTAGATGGCCTTCAAACTCGAGAGGCATTTGCAATCTAGAGGAGCCTGGTGGAGCAGCAGACTAAAGCGCTGTTAAAGTAGCACTTAGCTGCCAGCTGCCTGCAATTACTGCAAGTTTGAATCTCACCAGGCTCAAGGTTGACTCAGCCTTCCATCCTTCCAAGGTAGGTAAAATGAGGACCCGGATTGTGGGGGCAATAAGCTGACTTTGTATAAAAAAGAACACCGCTTAGGGGGGACTGAAAGCCCTACTAAGCAGGTATATACAAAAGTATGAAGGCTATTGCTTAACGCATTGTGAGCCGCCCTGAGTCTCCGGAGAAGGGCAGCATATAAATCGAACCAATGAATGAATGAATCTATCAATCAATCTAGTGGAAGCAACAAAACAGCTGGGAAATGGAACCTGACTGTAAGGGTGAAGCCTGAACATCTGGTTCTGCAGCAGATGCTTTCTCCTCCTCCCCCCCTCCTCCTCTTCCTCCTCAAACCCCAATCCCCCTACCGTGTTTCCCTGAAAATAAGACCCTGTCTTATATTTTTTTTGAACCCTGAAATAAGCGCTTGGCGTATTATTGCCATGCGCTCAAAAGCCCGATTGGGCTTATTATCACGGGATAATGTCTTGTTTTGGGAAAAACAGGGTAGTACTGATGATGTTACCATGTTTGGTAAGGAAACATGGAGACTGTTTAGAAAGGTGGTTTTTAATGGTGGACAGGATCACATGCCTTGAAGATCTTGGGTGAAAGAAAAAAAGGGAAGAGATGCTGAGAGTGCCTGGGTTTTATACCCTCTCTGGCAGTGGTGAAATTCAAATTTGTTTACTACTGGTTCTGTGGGCGTGGCTTGGTGGGCATGGCAGGGGAAGGATATTGCAAAATCTCCATTCCCTCCCCACTCCAGGGGAAGGATACTGCAAAATCTCCATTCCCTCCTCATTCCTGGGGGAAGGATATTGCAAAATCCCCATTCCCTCCCCACTCCTGGGGGAAGGATATGGCAAAATCTCCATTCCCTCCTCACTCCTGGGGAAAGGATATGGCAAAATCTCCATTCCCTCCCCACTCCAGGGGAAGGATACTGCAAAATCTCCATTCCCTCCTCACTCCTGGGGGAAGGATACTGCAAAATCTCCATTCCCTCCTCACTCCTGGGGGAAGGATATGGCAAAATCTCCATTCCCTCCTCACTCCTGGGGGAAGGATATGGCAAAATCTCCATTCCCTCCCCACTCCAGGGGAAGGATACTGCAAAATCTCCATTCCCTCCTCACTCCTGGGGGAAGGATATGGCAAAATCTCCATTCCCTCCTCACTCCTGGGGGAAGGATATGGCAAAATCTCCATTCCCTCCCCACTCCAGGGGAAGGATACTGCAAAATCTCCATTCCCTCCTCACTCCTGGGGGAAGGATATGGCAAAATCTCCATTCCCTCCTCACTCCTGGGGGAAGGATATGGCAAAATCTCCATTCCCTCCCCACTCCAGGGGAAGGATACTGCAAAATCTCCATTCCCTCCTCACTCCTGGGGGAAGGATATGGCAAAATCCCCATTCCCTCCCCACTCCTGGGGGAAGGATATGGCAAAATCCCCATTCCCTCCCCACTCCTGGGGAAAGGATATGGCAAAATCTCCATTCCCTCCCCACTCCAGGGGAAGGATACTGAAAAATCTCCATTCCCTCCTCACTCCTGGGGGAAGGATACTGCAAAATCTCCATTCCCTCCTCACTCCTGGGGGAAGGATATGGCAAAATCTCCATTCCCTCCTCACTCCTGGGGGAAGGATATGGAAAAATCTCCATTCCCTCCCCACTCCAGGGGAAGGATACTTCAAAATCTCCATTCCCTCCTCACTCCTGGGGGAAGGATACGGCAAAATCTCCATTCCCTCCTCACTCCTGGGGGAAGGATATGGCAAAATCTCCATTCCCTCCCCACTCCAGGGGAAGGATACTGCAAAATCTCCATTCCCTCCTCACTCCTGGGGGAAGGATATGGCAAAATCTCCATTCCCTCCCCACTCCAGGGGAAGGATACTGCAAAATCTCCATTCCCACCCCACTCTGGGGCCAGCCAGAGGTGGCCTTTGCCGGTTCTCCGAACTACTCAAAATTTCCGCTACCGGTTCTCCAGAGCCTGTCAGAACCTGTTGGATTTCACCCCTGCTCTCTGGGCTTTTGAATTTGAGCTTGTATTCTGATTGGTTGTCAGACTCCCAGGGGGCCATGCAGCTGTAACTTTGTAGGTTGTCTTTTTTAAGACCCAAGCTTGGTTGACTCTTGCTGGGTGATGATGTAATGAAAGGGCTTTGGGCAATCCCTACTATGGCTCTGCCTGAAGGAGGTAGATCTTTCTTATGTAGAATAGACTGGCCCAGGCCTTAATGGCCCATTGACAATGGCTGAATTTCTGCCTCCCTTTCAGGGGAAGTATTCTTTCTTTTTAATATTTCCTAAAATATCTCATTTTCCTAGGAGAGGGGTGGGTGCTAACTTCCTACAGTGTGGACTGGGGGACTAGGAAGTGATCCGGATTCAAAAGGGAAAAGAGGGTTTGGTTCAATGAGTTCATACACTGCATCTCTTTATTTAAAAAATTGCTGATGGGGGCAACATGCATGCCCCTGCGTGCACATCTGAATCACCTTTTTCCCTTTAAAGAGGAATAATCCTCACAGGTCCTGTCAGAACCTGCTGGATTTCACCCCTGGTTCATAGAAGTAAATAGTTGATGCTTTTTACAACCTGGTATATGGTATATACAAGTGCTGCTGGACAGCGTAAGTCCAGCTGATGAAACGGACTGCAAAACTCTCAATGACCACTAGGTGGCTGTGACACGACAAAAACGCCAACCTTTGCTGCTGGCTAGTGGCCATCTGGAGTTTTGCAGCACAGATAAGATAGCCTTAAAAATGGCCCGCCAAAAACATGGCCACTCTGTAGGCCCACTAGAATTCTTTTAAGAAATTCAGGCAGCCGGGGATGCTTAACTCCGAATTCCCGAGCAATATGAAATGGACCTGGTTCCTCTTTTCTCATTCTGCACAGCTCCAGCCACGAAAAATTTGAGAGCTTTGCAGATACACAGATTGATATTGTGCAAATCCCAACTCTGTGGTTGGTTCATGCTTCGCTGGGCTGTGTAAACTAAAAAAAAAAAAATACACCGGGTAATTGAGTAACTATGATTAAGTTAACCATGGGTAAACATGTCTTGCAAATAGTGCCTTCATGTGCACTTATGAATTTGAATAACTATCTTCTCTGCAACATCCTGAAATCTCCCTTTCTCTGCTCCCACCTCAGCCCCAACTACCCAGCTCATTCCTTTAATGCCTTGGTGTTATACTTTCTTTCATGCTTAATTAGAGCTCTTTTAATTGCTCAGAGATTCTTGGTTGGGAAGGCAAGTGGGAAACGTATAGGATTAGAACAAGAAGGCAGGAGGGGGAAAAAAAGATATACATATTTATTACCACTTTCCTCTCTATTCTAGGAAACCAGGGATAAAGCCAACCACATTCCAAAGTTTAATTTTGCAGGCTAGGTTGCAGATTAAAGACAATCCTTCATCTTTTCCTGATAAATTTAGATGCTTAATTAATTATAATTGCACTGTACATTTTTGGGATTGCCTGCAGATTGGTGCGGAAGATGTGCGAGGTGCTTCTTTAAAACCTACATAAACTGGGATACTAGAGAAAGATGAGTAACTAGAGGGAAGGAGGGAGGTTGCTTAGCAGAACAATAATTCAATCACACACACACACACACACACACACACACACACACACACACACACACACACCAGTTCTGTTACAGCCGTTGCAAGGATCATAAAAGACAACATGGCAGCCACAAGGGTGTATTTGAAGCTCTTGTCTATTTTTGATTTGTACAGAACTTTAGTTGCCTTTTCTCAACCATCAGCTTGACCGACTTTGAACTCCCCTCTTGTTTGTGGTTTATTATAAAACTCTAATTATTTATCACTGGGTATTGTGTTGGACATACAGAGATAATAGAATAGAATAACAGAGTTGGAAGGGACCTTGGAGGTCTTCTAGTCCAACCCCCTGCTTAGGCAGGAAACCCTACACCACTTCAGACAAATGGTTAACCAACATCTTCTTAAAAACTTCCAGTGTTGGAGCATTCACAACTTCTGGAGGCAAGTTGTTCCACGGATTAATGGTTCTCACTGTCAGGAAATTTCTCCTTAAGTTCTAAGCTGCTTCTGTCCTTGATGAGTTTCCACCCATTGCTTCTTGGCCTGTCTTCAGGTGCTTTGAAGAATAGCTTGACTCCCTCTTCTTTGGGGCAGCCCCTGAGATATTGGAAGACTGCTATCATGTCTCCCCTAGTCCTTCTCTTCATTAAACTAGCCATGCCCAGTTCCTGCAACCGTTCTTCATATGTTTTAGCCTCCAGTCCCCTAATCCTCTTTGTTCTCTTCTCTGCACTCTTTCTAGAGTTGCCACATCTTTTTTACATCGTGGTGACCAAAACTGAATGCAGGATTCCAAGTGGCCTTACCAAGGCCTTATAAAGTGGTATTAACACTTCACGTGATCTTGATTTTATCCCTCTGTTTATGCAGCCCAGAACTATGTTGGCTTTTTTTTTTTTTGGTCTTCTCTGCGCCATTCCTATCCTTCCCTCATTATCTCACCAATGTACAACTGAGAGAGCAGTTTGCTCTCGGTCTGTCCCACGCTGCTACTACATTCCCCCTCCCGCTCCCCCTCCAATCCCTCAAAAACAATTTGTAGGCACTTTATGGTTTATTTATTCTATTCTATTCTATTCTATTCTATTCTATTCTATTCTATTCTATTCTATTCTATTCTATTCTATTCTAATTTATTTTTATATCGCCCTCAGGGCGGTGCACAGCCATACTGAAACAATCACAAGACAAAAATTAAAAACCATTTTAAAAGATTCAATATCTGGCCACAATTAAAACCCAACTTAAAACCATTTTAAAACCTCTTTAAAAATTAGACCGGCTTGATAGAACAAAAGGGTCTTCAGAGCACGGCGGAAGGTGCGGAGGTCGGGGATCCTTCAAATATCCGGGGGCAGTTCGTTCCATAGGGCAAGGGCCCCCACAGAGAAGGCTCTCCTTCTGGGGGTCTCCAGACGACACTGTTTGGCCGACGGCACCCTGAGGAGGCCCTCTCTGTGGGAGCGTATCGGTCGGTGGGAGGCAATCGGTGGCAGAAGGTGGTCTTGCAAATATCCAGGTCCTAAGCCATGGAGCGCTTTACAGGTGGTAACCAACCCCTTGAAACGCACCCGGAAGACCATCCCTGATTCTATCCCTCTGTTTATGCAGCCCAGAACTGTTACATTTGCTGCGAACTCCGCATTGGCGACAGGAAGGGCATCCGGCCAGTAAACACTCAGCTCCATTCAGTTGCCCTGACTCCATCCCGATGCAAAGGATTATGGGGTCATAAAAAGACCAAAAAAAATGTGTTGGGAGATTGGGTCATGTGCACTACAGCTCAAAATTTGTCATTTTCTGTTAAATTGTTTTAAACC
The DNA here is from genome assembly GCA_030761175.1 of Masticophis lateralis. Lineage (NCBI taxonomy): Eukaryota > Metazoa > Chordata > Lepidosauria > Squamata > Colubridae > Masticophis > Masticophis lateralis. The sequence continues at coordinate 21,705,392 of JAUDYJ010000008.1, forward strand.
ATGATGGATTGGTTAAATGGCTGCATTTTACCCAACCTGCTTTATAAAATGTCCTGGCTGGATTGACATAACATGCTAAGCTACAGAGAGGCAACACCTGTGTTGGTTGGGAGGACCCCATCCTTGTTTAGACTGAACAGGACGGATTGAACGGGGAAATCTATTCTATAAAGACAGAATTTCTTTGAGCTTTTTCCGTAGCTCCTCTTCTTTCATTACTTTTGATTGCTGAATTAGCAAAAGTGAGCCCTCCAGCTATTTCTCCTTTTCATTTGCCCCTTCTGGTAACCTTCAGAAACCAATCAGTAAAATGTAATGAAATGTGCCTGGTTAAAAACTCCGGGTAATTAATTTAAAATAGCAACACCGTAATCAAATAATGGAGTTTACTGCTTTAACAAGAACCGGTGCCCAGCTCAAGCAAGGCACGCTGAAGTGGCCTTCGCTGATGGCTATCTTACCTGGCACTGCAAAATGCCAAGGAGCCATTAGATGGCAGTGAAGGGAATGTTCTGTATCCCTTCGCTGCCATCTAACTGTTCTCTGGTTTACTGCAGCCTAAGTAATTAATCCATCACAACTTTGTGATCCCCCACAGTATATCTCTCTTCAAGAATTAAATTGATTTACTCTCAGTGGAACTATGCTGTAGTAAAACCTACTACGAGGTTAGTCTGCATATGTGTGTGAAGGTGAAGATTTGGGACAGCAGACTGTTTCTCCATTTGCAGAATCTGGTTCTCTACTAGTTTTCAGCTTCCTGGGCTCACGGGTCCTTCAAGTGGAAAGGTGGCTTGATGGCTTTTCAGCTCCTCCCTAATAGGACCGACTGAGATATTTTTGCAGAGAACCAGACCAGCACCTACTCTGTAAACTCAAGATGTAGATGGGGTGTTCGAACAAGCAGTGGGGGTATTTTTGTTAGTGCAAAATGGGACACTGTTTTTCCCCCGTTGTTCTTAAGCTTGTGAAGTTAGCATCCATGAAGATGATCATAGATTGCCTTCAAATTGTTTGTGAGTGATCGGAGGGGGGATGCAGTAGCAGTGTGGAACAGACCAAGAGCAAACTGCTCTCCCAGTTGTACATTGGTGAGATAACGAGGGAAGGATAGGAATGGCGCAGAGAAGACAAAAAAAAAAAAAAGCCAACATAGTTCTGGGCTGCATAAACAGAGGGATAAAATCAAGATCACGGGAAGTGTTAATACCACTTTATAAGGCCTTGGTAAGGCCACACTTGGAATCCTGCGTTCAGTTTTGGTTGCCACGATGTAAAAAAGATGTGGAGACTCTAGAAAGAGTGCAGAGAAGAGCAACAAAGAGGATTAGAGGACTGGAGGCTAAAATATATGAAGAACGGTTGCAGGAACTGGGCATGTCTAGTTTAATGAAAAGAAGGACCAGGGGAGACATGATAGCAGTCTTCCAATATCTCAGGGGCTGCCCCAAAGAAGAGGGAGTCAAGCTATTCTCCAAAGTTCCTGAGGGCAGGACAAGAAGCAATGGGTGGAAACTAAGCAAGGAGAGAAGCAACTTAGAACTAAGGAGAAATTTCCTGACAGTGAGAACAATTAATGGGTGGAACACCTTGTCTCCAGAAGTTCTGACTGCTCCAACACTGGAAGTTTTTAAGAAGAGGTTGGACAACTATTTGTCTGAAGTGGTGTGGGATTTCCTGCCTAAACAGAGGGTTGGACTAGAAGACCTCCAAGGTCCCTTATTCTAAAAAGAGCATTCAGTTTTTCATATCGCAAATTATCCAAACACACAGAACTTGGAAAGAGACTTCATCCTGTGGATGTTTGCAGGGATTGGGGGGATCAATCCCCCCCCCCAAGATGGCAGCCACAACCATGCGAGCAAAACTTTGCTCCTTATTTTTTTAACACGTCGCAACCCAAACAAGGGGCTTTGATGGCATGGCCCTGGCTGCCATTTTGAATGTTTAACCCCCGCCACCTTTGGTTCCGTCAAACAACTTGGAACCGAAATCCTGCGTTTTTAAAACCAAACAGAGGTTTTAACCCAGCCTTTCTCCATCTTGGCGCCTTGTAAGATATGTGCGAATTTTTTAACTCCCAAAATTTCCTCTCCCCCCCCCACTCCCGCCTCTGAGTGGAATTCTGGAATTGAAATCCACGCCTCATAAAATCGGCCAGGTTGAAAAAGACCGGTCTAATTTTATTGCGTTTATTTCCCTCACAAGAACGCTCCAGGTTTCAAGATGAATGACAACCCACTCTTTGCTTGAAATAATGATATGTATGGATGTAACTCGGATGGAAATTAGAATGCTAGGGTTGCAAAAGGCCAAGGAGTCCCACTTCCCTACTCAGTAGAGGAAGCCGGATTAAAGCATCCCTCGCAGGGGGCTGTCCAGCCCCCACTTAAACTCCTCCATTGAAGGCAAGCTACCTCTTCTCCGAGGCCCGTAATTGGTTCCTCCGTCAAGCTGCGCTTTTAATTGCAACGAAGGATCGGAGTGGCTTTACCTGACAGCTTCCTTCCTCTTCTCCCCACCCCCACCCCAAATCACCAATGCACTTATCTTGGCAATAAGGCAATAAAGCATCCCTGGGGAGTCACGGTGAGACAGGTACAGGGGTGAAATCCAGCAGGTTCTGACAGGTTCTGGAGAACTGGCAGTGGAACTTTTGAGTCGTTCGGAGAACCGGCAAATACCACCTCTGGCTGGCCCCAGAGTGGGGTGGGAAGGGGCATTTTGCAATATCCTTCCCCCAGGAGTGGGGAGGGAATGGGTTCTTTTTCAGTATTCTTCCCCTGGAGTGGGGTGGGAATGGGGATTTTGGAGTATTCTTCCCTGGAGTGGGGAGGGAATGGAGATTTTGCAGTATCTTTCCTCTGGAGTGGGGAGGGAATGGGGATTTTGCAGTATCTTTCCTCTGGAGTGGGGAGGGAATGGAGATTTTGCAGTATCTTTCCTCTGGAGTGGGGAGGGAATGGGGATTTTGCAGTATCTTTCCTCTGGAGTGGGGAGGGAATGGAGATTTTGCAGTATCTTTCCTCTGGAGTGGGGAGGGAATGGGGATTTTGCAGTATCTTTCCTCTGGAGTGGGGAGGGAATGGAGATTTTGCAGTATCTTTCCTCTGGAGTGGGGAGGGAATGGAGATTTTGCAGTATCTTTCCTCTGGAGTGGGGAGGGAATGGAGATTTTGCAGTATCTTTCCTCTGGAGTGGGGAGGGAATGGAGATTTTGCAGTATCCTTCCCTGGAGTGGGGAGGGAATGGACATTTTGCAGTATCCTTTGCCTGGACCAGGGTGGGAATGGACATTTTGCAGTATCCTTCCCCTGCCACACCCACCAAGCCACACCACGCCCACCATGCCACGCCCAGAGAACCGGTAGTTTAAAAAATTTGGATTTCACCACTGGATAGATACTGTATCCCGGCCGAAAGAGCAGAAAAGAATTACCTGCTGATATAATTGACACATATTTTACCTAGAGCATCCTCGGTCGTTTGGAAATCAGATCCCGTGTAGGAAGCGGCATCCCCTTCTGCTGATTGCTAGTAGTGCTTGACTCTTACAACCATCTGTTTAGTGACCGTTTGAAATCACAAGGCCCCTGAAAAAAGTGACTTAAGACCATTAGAACCACAGTGGCACAGTGGGTAGAGGGCAATACTGCAGGCTCCTTCTGCTGACTGCTGGCTGCTTGCAGTTTGGCAGTTCGACTCTCACCAGGCTTAAGGTTGACTCTGCCTTCCGTCCTTCCGAGATGGGTAAAATGAGGACCCAGATTGTTGGGGGCAAGAGGCTGACTCTGTAAACTGCTTAGAGAGGGCTGTAAAAGCTCTATGAAGTGGCATATAAGTCTAAGTGCTATTTCTATTTTCCTTCCTTCCTTCCTTCCTTCCTTCCTTCCTTCCTTCCTTCCTTCCTTCCTTCCTTCCTTCCTTCCTTCCTTCCTTCCTTCCTTCTCAATGGTTGGAATGCAGTACTGCAGGCTTGTTCCGCTGACTGCCGGCTGTTCGATCCTGACCGGCTCAAGGTTGACTCAGCCTTCCATCCTTCCAAGGTCAGTAAAATGAGGACCCAGATTGTTAGGGGAAATAGGCCGACTCTGTAAACCGCTTAGAGAGGGCTGCAAAACACTGTGAAGCAGTATATAAGTCTAAGTGCTATTGCTATTGCTGTTTTTTCACATGACTGTTATAGCATCTCCACGATCATGTGGGAAAAATAGAAAAAAAATGTTTTTAAAAGAAAAAAAAGCCTCTGCCGATCAGGCAACTCAGCTGGGATCGTCAGAGGCTTTTAAAAGCATTTTTTTACAATCTCTTCGCCGAAAAAGTTGGCCACGCCCACCCAGTCACTAACCACCCCCCCCAGCAAGCCACCCCCACAGATCCGGTAGTAACAAATTTTAGATTTCACCACTGCTCCTGCCCCAATGGTGAGAGTTAAGTCCCCGGTCAAGAAAAAAACAGCTTTTGGGTCCATGGAGCACATGGTGCCTGCACCCATAACTTGCTCTACGGCTCGACATGTGTGGCCCCGTTTTTATAATACACGGACTTTCCCACTCCGCATTCAGCTGCAAGCTACCCAACCCAACTCCCGCCTTAACTTCTGCCGTTACTACATTTGGCAGGGTGGCTCAAAATGAATGGGTCGGTGCAGCAGCTCAGCTCTTTACCTGCAGCTCTCCAAATCGGGCTGGTTTTTCCATGAGGTTTCTAAACAAGGGGAATAATTATTTTTAATTAAAAAGCTCTGGCTGCTTATCTCGAAGGACAAGCGCGTCCCATTTCAGAGCGAGGGATGGCGATAAGAGCTGGCTGGCTGCCTGCTCGCTTTTGATTTCAGCCCGATTTCAACTTTTGAGCTCTATAGCGTCCGTTTTAATTATTGACTTCCCTCTCAGAGCCTTTACCCATAAGCTACGTTCACATCATCGTCCGATCTCCCAGCCTTGGGAGCTGAGCTTCTGCTCAGCTGAGTTAATTTTTTTAAAAGCCCATCTGGGGGTCGAAAGCTTTTCGAAATCGCTCTGGGGTGTTTGCAGGCCTGGAAAAAATAAAACAGGGAAACCTTTTTTCCAGCATCTCTTCCCCTGTAATCTACACTCACACATGCTCCCACATGTACAGGCACCCTTCTTAACATTTCTGTGAGTCCCTGATAACATCTCCCACCCACCCACCCACCCCCTGTCTGGTCCTGCTTCTTCCTACTTAGTCAAGGGCCTCCTAATGGGATGAGCTTCTGTCTGTCTGCCTGCCTTCCGCCTCCGACTGTGCCTTCCGCCTCCGACTGTGCGCCTCTCTCTTGGGCTGAGTCCAGGAGGCTCTTCACTCAAGACGGTAGCATCTGAGAACATGCCCATTCAGGGCTGGCGCTTCCCAGCCTGCTCCCTTTTCCAGCTGTGGAGGCAAGAAAGAGGGCATGAGAAAGTGGGAAGCGTGCGTTTCGCTTCCGAGACTTTCGGATTTGTGTATTTTCGGATTTGTGCCTTTGTGTGTTTATTTTGAGGGATTAGGAAGCGGCTGGGTTTTGTTTTTACTAGATTTCTTTCCCAAAGGGCCCATCCCCCCCTCCTTCCTTTGCTCCGCCGACATCTGTAGATTCAACATCTGCCTGGACAGAGGCTAGTCCTTCTTGCAGTTGGACACCCCCCTCCCCTCCCCATCCCAGATCAACCCATCAGAATAGAAGGCACCTTGGAGATCTTCCACGCTGTTCAAGCAGGAGACCCTATACAGCTGTCCAGTCTCTTCTTAAAAACCTCCAGCGATGGGAGCACCCACAACTTCTGTTCCACTGGTTAAATTGTCCTCACCATCAGGGAGTTTCTCCTTAATTCCAGGTTGATTAGTTTCCATCCATTGTTTCTTGTCTTGCCTTCTAGTGCTTTGGAAAATAAGGGGACCCCTCCCCCTCTTCTTTGTGGCAGTCCCTCAAATACCGGAATATTTTTATTTGATGTCACTCCCTACTTCTTCTTTTCTCCATACCCAGTTCCTTCAACCCTTCTTCATGTGTTTTTGTCTCCAAGCCTTTGATCATCTTAGTTGGTCTTCTCTGAACTTTTCCCAAAGTCTCAGCATCTTGTTTGTAATGTGGTGACCAAAACTGGATGCCGGATTCCAGGTGTGGCATTACTAAGACTTTATAAAGCGGTACTAATACTTCACGTGATTTTGATTCCGTGCCTCTGTTTATACAACCCAGGATTGTGTTAACTTTTTGGGCTGCTGCTTCACGCGGCTGGCTCATATTTAAAGTCTTCACGTGGGGGTTTACATTAAGATGTTTGCATCTGGGTGCAGAGATTTTTGGAGGTGAAACTCGGCTCTCAGAGGCATGCTCATGTTGTGGTTTCTTCACACAAATGCACACCCTTACACACACACACACACACACACACACACACAATTTGCAAAAAGATGTGGGGAGCTTTGAGCATTCCACCGGGAAATGAGGTCAGGACACTTCCATATTCATAAGACTGCCCTGCAACACAGCGGGGTGTTTTCCAGCCGAGTCAGTAAAGAATTGTCAAAACCTGCACTTGGAAACCGAAGGCGGTAACTCCTACGGGCAGTTCCTTTCCACAATCACACCCGCACCAGTTCTTAACTGTGTTTTGTAATGTATTAACCGTGTGCAGCAATTGGCACAGCTGTCCCCAGGGGACGTAAAAGCTGCTGAAGCATTTCAATGAATTTTTCAAAAAAAAACATCAGGTTTTGGATATTTTAAGGAAAAACGTGGCAGATGTTTTTATAGTGTATATATATATATATATATATACATACCCAGGGAAGTTAGCTGCTATTGTTTCCATTTCACTGGATGGAAAACAGAGAATCGTCTGTCTCCCTAACCCTCAATTTTAAGATATTTGTTATAAAGGAGGAGAAAACTAATCCTGAAGAGAGGAGAAAAAATGCACAGATAGCAAAACATTCACTTAGCCTTGTGAAGGAAGATGGGGTAAGAAAGAAACTCAATATTGCTCCACATTGATTCTCTTGGGTATAAGGCAAGGATCTCCAAACTTGGCAACTTTGATACTTCTGGGCTTCAACTCCCAGAATTCCTCTACCAGCCATGCTGGAAAATCTGGGAATTTAAGTCCACAGATCAGGGGTGAAATGCAGCAAGCTCTGACAGGTTCTGGAGAAGCGGTAGTGAAAATTTTGAGTACTTCGGATAACCAGCAAATACCAACTATGGCTTGCCCCAGGGTGGGATGGGAAAGAGATTTTACAATACCCTTCCCCCAGGAGTGGAGAGGGAATGGAGATTTTGCAGTATCCTTCGCCCAGGAGTGGGGAGGGAATGGAGATTTTGCAGTATCCTTCCCCCAGGAGTGGGGAGGGAATGGGGATTTTGCAGTATCCTTCCCCCAAGAGTGGAGAGGGAACAGGGATTTTGCAATATCCTTCCCCTAGGAGTCGGGAGGGAATGGAGATTTTGCAATATCCTTCCCCAGGAGTCGGGAGCGAATGGGGATTTTGCAATATCCTTCCCCCAGGAGTGGGGAGGGAATGGGGATTTTGCAGTATCCTTCCCCCAGGAGTGGGGAGGGAATGGGGATTTTGCAGTATCCTTCCCCCAGGAGTGGGGAAGGAATGGGGATTTTGCAATATCCTTCCCCTAGGAGTGGGGAGGGAATGGGGATTTTGCAATATCCTTCCCCCAGGAGTGGAGAGGGAATGGGGATTTTTCAGTATCCGTCCCCTAGAAGTGGGGAGGGAATGGGAATTTTGCATTATCCTTCCCCCAGGAGTGAGGAGGGAATGGAAATTTTGCATTATCCTTCCCCCAGGAGTGGGAAGGGAATGTAGATTTTGCAATATCCTTCCCCCAGGAGTGGGGAGGGAACGGGGATTTTGCAGTATCCATCCCCTGCCACGCCCACCAAGCCACACCACGCCCATCAAGCCACGCCCACAGAACCGGTAGTTTAAAAAATGTGGATTGCACCACTGCCACAAGTCTTAAAGTTTTGAGACCCCTGACCTAGAGGCTGCTTCTGTTCGGGCTGCTTCTGTTTCGGGCTCCCTTCCTCCATAAGAACGTTTTCAAGAGTGTTAAAGTTTATTAACAGTTTTCAAAAGTGTTCCAAGTTTGGAGACCCCTGGAATAAGAGGGACGCTCAGTCATGTTCTCAGAACTCTTATAGTGCCCTTTAACAGTGGAGTTCCGGTAGTCCTTGGGGTGTCTTGTTTCCTGACCTACTTCAACGGGCTGATAACCGTGTCAGGTTCCAAGTAAAACACACCCAACGAAAGAAGACTCCGAGGCTTGAATTTCTTCAAAGTTCCATTTTATTAGAGATGTCCATATTGGCGCACCTGGGAAAACCCGAATCTGAAAGCTTCCAGGTTTTCCCCACCCAAAGGAAAGTCCAAGTCCCTGCCCAACACCCACATGTCCATCACATGGTCGAATCCAAGCACCGTCCCAACTGGAGATGCCTCCCAGTTCCAGCCGTCTAGGTGCAGGGCAAGATGTCCTTGACTTTCTGAGAAAGGAATGTTATTTTGACTACATATATCACCCCTGCCCCCCAGTTTCCCACAGTAGTAAACATAGCAGGTCTGAAGGTCCAGTGAAAAAGATGGCTTCCAGGCCTGACAACCCATCTCGCAATCCCTAATTCTAATTTCTCGGAAAACCTTTTTACCTGCTGACGACTTCTAACTCCCCCCATCCCCCATATTTGTATGAGACAGTAAGTAACATTCACTGCTTCCCTGTTGGCTGCTGAATTACTTGGTGCCAAGAACAAGAGGGATCCCTACGCCGCTTAACTCTTGAAGGCGTAGCACGAATCGGACTGGCATCAACACGACCAAATCAGGAAGTGCGGCATAAAAATTGACTAGTTCCCCATTTATGCAACAGGGAGCTTAAGAGATGCCAGGCGGAAGGAGGTTGGGCTGGGTTGGGCCAAGGTTGCCATACCTTCGGTGTACTTTGGATGGTACCGTAGTTGTTTTTTCACTCAATCTCCCCATTGTTCACTCTTGGTTCTTCCTGCTTGCTGGCACGTATTATGAGTAATAGTCTGCCTGACTCCCCCATAGCTTTGGCCATGCCAGCTTCTCTACCTGGGACAGCTAATCCTCACCTTTGTCAATATGATAATTGGGGGGGGACACTTTAGAAGCCAACACTTCTAAGTTTTTGTTTTTAATCTGAATGCACAAAGCATACCTTCAGTTCAGAAGTTCAGAGAAGAGAATAAATGGTCAATATGGAAGCCATCCAGGACAAAAGATACAATTCTGAGATGCTATTTTTTTTTTCTTCATGAGATCCCAACTAGGCAAGATAAGTTCAGAAAACAGAGTTTATATTGTCATTAATTATTTGTGGCACACCCACACAAGTGGCGTGGCGGCCCAGAGGTGAAGACACTCGCCTCCAATTCTGAAGGTTGAGAGTTCAATCCTAGGCAGCGGCAGATGTTTCTCTAGCAGGGCGCAAGGAGAGAATATCTGCTGCGAACTCCACGGAGGCGTCAGGAGGGGCAGCCGGCCAGCAAACGCTCAGCTCAGCGGTGGGTTTCAAATTTTTTTACTGCCGGTTCTGTGGGCGTGGCTTGGTGGGCGTGTCAGAGGAAGGATACTGTAAAATCTCCATTCCCACCCCACTCCAGGGGAAGGATACTGCAAAATCTCCATTCCCACCCCACTCCAGGGGAAGAATACTGTAAAATCCCCATTCCCACTCCAGGAGAAGGCTACTGCAAAATCCCCATTCCCACCCCACTCCAGGGAAAGGATACTGTAAAATCTCCATTCCCACCCCACTCCAGAGGAAGGTTACTGCAAAATCCCCATTTCTCCCCGACACTACATCAAAACCCCTTTGAGCAAAGAGGGTTCAGGCAGGGTCAGCTTTACCTGCATCGCGAGAGGACATCGGAATTGATTTGTGTCCTCCCCGAACCAAGGCTGATGGATTTGGAACTTCATTAGACCAACATGGAAAGTGGCACGAAAGACCTTCCTTTTAATTAGCAAGTAAGGCCGAGCCCTCCCAGCCACACGCAGCCCTCCGGAAAGGCCATCTTCCCTGCCCCAGGTCTGCATAAATTAGAAAGGGAATAAATGGCTTAATGTCAGGATAATTTACATACCTGGCAAACACACACATGAAAGGATTCTAAATGCCTCCCTTCCTCCCTCCCCCCCCCCCCTCTCTCTCTCTCTCCTCTGTTCTGCAAATTTCTATCCAGAATCGAAGACAGTGGAAAAAAATTATTTTGTATTTGGGGTTTTTTTTTTCTTTTTCAAGATAGCGTTCCTACCTACCTCGGCAGTTAAATAATCGTGAACCACGATTGAGTTATTCTAAAATGCCTTGTTCAAGACGAGAGTTCCTAACTCTTCCAAATCGGCTTTCAGTTTTGATCTAGACAGGAATCGGGAATTTATTTCATTGGTTCAATTTATACGCCACCCTTCTCCGGAGACTCAGGGCAGCTTACAATGCGTTAAGCAATAGCCTTCATACTTTTGTATATACCTGCTTAGTAGGGCTTTTGCCCCCACCCCTAAGTGGTGTTCCTTTTTATACAAAGTCACCTTATTGCCCCCACAATCCGAGTCCTCATTTTACCTGCCTCGGAAGGATGGAAGGCTGAGTCAACCTTGAGCCTGGTGAGATTCGAACTCACAGTAATTGCAGGCAGCTGGCAGCTAAGTGCTACTTAACAGGACTTTAATCCGCTGCACCACCAAGGCTCACCAAGGGAATGAGCAGCCCACAAAAAAAAAATAAATAAAACAAACCAGGAGCTACAACCCCCTTTTCAGATTCCAGAAGATTACAGGGCCACAGAGTATTAATTTATTTTTTTCTTTTTTTTTTTTTGCAATTCCCAATTTCAGGATCTATTTGGCTCAACACAGCTAGAACACCTGCTTACAAGATGTTCTCTATCAGCATCTTCACACCTTCTGATGACAAATTCAGACGAGAGCCGAAATAAGTCCACTGAATAATGAATACACAGTGCAATATTGCCAGTTTCGTGCTATAGTATATCGTACAGTATTGGCAATATTAGCAGAACTCAAAAGCTATGTTTGTGTATGTACCACCTACCTACCAACCTATCTGCCAACCTTCTCTACCTTTCTCAGGTTTTACACACACACACACACACACACACACACACACACACACAATTATTACTGACAAGAGTGTAGGAGATAACCATGCTGAGCCCGAGGGAGGAGTTAGAAGTCCAGCGGGACAAGGGAACAAGGCAATGAGTCCACGTCAGCAACGGCACACAAAACTCCATGAATTCAGCACTTGTTCCCGACAAACGCCCTCCCCACAGCGTCTCCTTAGGTCTCAGTCCCCAGGTGTGCCTTGTGATGAGGGGTGGGGTGCTCTTTTCCTGAGTCATCGGGTCGGCCTGCGCTGTTCCCGCCTCCTCTCCACTCTCCGTGCTCGGGGATCAGGAGGGACAGTCCTTGCTCATCGCCTCAGCTCTGTCTCTCCTCATCTCCACTGCCTGCCCTCTCTTCCCCTCCTCTCTCTCGGTCATCCTGCCCTCATTCTTCCCTGCTGGCAAGCTGTCCCAAGCCCGAGGGACCCGGGACTGCATCGTCCTGCTCCTCCCCGCGTTTCTCCGACAAGTTCTTATTATCTTATTCTTATTGCTTAACACATTGTAAGCCGCCCTGAGTCTCCGGAGAAGGGCGGCATATAAATAAATAAATAAATAAAAGTTCACCCACTCAACCTCCGTCAGCCCCAGCTCTGGCTCGTCGTCCTCTGCGGACTCAGGCTCCAACAGGGCCATGAGAATAGGTTCTTTGCAACTTTGCGTAGCTCCGCTCTTGCTTTCAAATTCTCCAAGCCTTCCGCCGACATCCAAAACACAAGATCAGCCTTTGTTCTGGTGTGAAACTTAGAAAACACCTCCCACCCTTCTCTCCCCCATTTTATAGCCTCGTATTCCCCCCCCCCCCACAACCAATTACATTGCTGGGCATTGTTCCATTTTCTCCCCTATGAAATATTCGGTTGTTTTATACTCAATTAGGTATGATATTTACTCCTTCGCTCCTCGGTAAATTTTTATTAAATACTCGTGTCTACCACCTAGCATTTGCCAGGAAGAGCTCTAAGTTAATGAGCCAAGATTTTGCTCGGATTTTTTTTTTAATAAAAAAAATTAGAACTATGGATGTTCCAGCTTATCCCCAAGAATGTCATACAATTGCCTGCCAGCCAGATAATTAAAATCCTTTAACTGAAAGATAGGAAAACAACAGGTAGAAAAACCTTGAGCCATCGATGGCGTCCAGGGTAGTAGATAAACCGGAGCGGAGATATATTTAGTTCTGCGGCTCTCTCCTTTTGGAACAAGCAAACTCTCTGGGTGGCCTTCAACCAGCCACTTTCTCTTGGCATCTCATTCTAATTTGCACCCTCTAATTTCCACTGGAGGAATAATTATACTGTACTAACTGAGGTGCCCAGTCAGAAGTCTTGTATTAGATGCTATTGACTGGGCGATATTGACCGGCTAAGGAACTGTGGGAATTGATATCCTAAAGTGGCTGAGATTGAGAAACATTCTTTCTCTCTTTTCCTTCCTTCCTTCTTTCCTTTCTAACTTCCTTCCCTTTTTCCACCCTCCTTCCTTTTCTTCCTTCCTTCCTTCCTTCCTTCCCTTCCCTTCCCTTTCTCCTCCCTCCCTTCCTTTTTTCCTCCCTCCCTCCCTCCCTTCCTTTTCCTTTCTTCCTTCTCTCCCTTCCCTTTCTCTCTCCTCTCTCCGTTCCTTTTTTCCTCCCTCCCTTCCTTCCTTCCTTTTCCTTCCTTCCTTCTCTCCCCTTTCTCCCTCCTCCCTCCCTTCCTTCTTTCCTTTTCTCTCAGTCTCACTGTCTTGATGTTTCATTCCCTGGAAAAAAATTTTATATATGTGTGTGTCTGTGTATATATACATATGTGTGTGTGTGTGTGTGTTTTGTGTGTATGTGTACATAATTATATATAATTTAAATATATATGTGTTTCATTCTCTGGAAAAATTCTTATTCTCTAATGTATAAATAGTAAGAATTTTTCCAGAGAATGAACTAGGTCGCTCAAGTGGCTAAGACGCTGAGCTTGTCGATCAGGCAGTTCGCCGGTTCAAATCCTTAGTACGGGTCTTCTGTGTGAGCAGGGGGTTGGACTAGATGGCCTCAAAGGTCCCTTCCAACTCTGTTACTGTTACATATACATATGCATGTATAGATATACATATACTGGTATACACACACACACACACACACACACACACACACAAACTCATACCAGTATAAAAGAGAGAGAAAACACCAACTTCGAAATACCCAGTTTGTGAATGGCTATAAATCTGCAGAGAGCAAGTCTTCATTTTTGTTCCAATCCACTGGAGAAAAAAAAAATATTCTTTCTTCATGACTTTAAACTGAACACTTAGGATCTGGGATAGTCTTCTTGGGATTAGAGCTAACGTAAGACGACCTGTGTAAGGATAATTAAAATTAAAAACTTGTCTGTTGAGAAATGGTTCATGATTCAGCCCAGGGTGATGGGAAAATTTGTGTGCGGGAAAGTTGACGGGAAGCACAACCCTTGCGCCATCCCTTGGACTACCAGGCTGCGGATAATTCTAGAATTATCTAGAATTCTAGCCTGTTTCAGACAAACACACATAAAAACACACCTCCTATCATCTCTAGACCAGTTAGTCATTGTTTGGGCCTAGAGCAGGAGTCAGCAACTTTAAACACTCCAAGAGCCATTTGGACCCGTTTCCCACAGAAAAGAAAACACCGGGAGCCACAAAAATCCTTTAGACATGAAGATAACCCTGCATGTATCGGGTTTTTTTTTTTAATATTTATGCTATGTATAAAAAAACCATAGCGTGTTGCATTTAGGAAATCAATGACCTGCTACAGAGAAAACACATTTTTATTTCTGCGTGCAACAAAAACATTTTGAACTCCAGAAAAAAAAAAAGATGGGTCGAAAAGCTCAATAAATCATGTGCCGGTGGGTATTGCACATTGGCAGTTGTGACGCATATTTTGAGTGACGGGGAGCTGAGCAGAGGGATGAAAGAGCCACATGGGGCTCCAGAACCACGGGTTGCAGACTCCTGGCCTAGAGTATTTTGGCGCACCTCTATCTGCATGTGGTTTTCTGCCATTTTTAATTATTATTATTTGCATTTTTTCCCCTTCGGCATGAAGTTATTCATCGGCATAGATCTGCTCGTGTACAATTTGTGCAGTCGTGAAATTGGGGCAGCCTCCCCGACCTCTTAAATAAAGAATAAACACAGGTCAGAATGCTATTCAAGGCTTCCCCTTATCTATCTTGTTTTGGGTCTACATGGCTTCAGTGGAACCTGTCTGGATTTGGATAGCTAAGCAAGGTCAGGTCAGGCTAGGCCTTGGATGGGTGGGGGGTGCCCGGAAAGCTTTGGGTGGGAGGCCAGACTGGAAAACAAAAAAGTCAAGTCCCTTTCATGCTGCTAACAAGAAAGTTGTGAGTTGTGTCTCCATGAAGTTATCAGGACTGGAGTCTGATTTGAGAACATCTTGACCTTGTTCTCGGAAATATATTTTGATTATTCGTTTTGCATAAATTCAGCAAATAAAAGCTAGGCAGCATCTGTTACTGATGTACTAGCTTTTCAGCCCCAGCTTAACGAAGGTGGGGATGCTTCCTCTTTTCCCCACAGCGACAACCCAGTGAGGTGGGCTTGGCTGAGACAGAAGCCAATGTTAGTCAGTCCCATGACTCTTCTGCCCCCGGGATCATTCTTGAGTGGTGCCAGCAGCCGAATCACATCTCCAAATCTTTGTCTCTGGATGAGCTGTCCACACTCTCTCCAAACAGATGGAATCACACATAACTCATCGGATTAGTCTAAACTGGGATTGAGTAGTCCAATGATGTCCAGTGAATAGTGGGACTCCAGCTCTCTGGTCTTCCATCATTTTGATCTTAACCTCTTGTAGTCAGCTACCACCATGACAGCATCATTCCCTTTCTTCCACCTTTACTCCTCTAGAGAAGGGGTCTCCAACCTTGGGAACTTTAAGATCTGTGGACTTCAACTCCCAGAATTCTTGAAGATTGCCCCATTCTTCTGGATTCTGAATTCTGGACTTCAACCCCCACAATTCCCCAACCAGCATGATTGTCAAGGTTGAGAAACACTGGTCCAGGCTAAAGAAACAAAGAGAGTCCATCCCTGACTATGATTGGCCATAGATTCATTCCCCCATCCTTACCAAGCTGTGCAGCTTGGAGAACACTTCCCATTGCCAAGGATGCAAGACGGGGGAGAGAAGAATGGAGATGCCATTCAGAACACACAAAAGTGAGATAAAAGGGGGGCATTCCTGGCCTGATTGCAGACCCCCTATACCAGTGATGGCTAACCTTTTTGCCATCGTGTACCAAAAGCGGGGGGAGCGTGAGGGGTCGCGGGTGCGTGTGCCCACATCCATAATTCAATGTGCCCTGCCCTCCCGTGCACGCATATGTGACCCCCTCCACATTCCTCCTGGCTTTGGCGCGTGTGGGCCCGGTAGGCTCCTTTTTCACCCTCTCCAGGCTCCAGAGGCTTTCTAGGAGCCTGGGAAGGGCAAAAACAGCCTTCCCCATCCCCTCCGGAGGCCAGAAACAGCCAGTTTCCTGACTTCCGGTAGGACCGGAAGGCCTGAAAATTAGTTGGCTGGTGCACGCATGTGCCCTGGACCTGAGCTAAGGCAACACTCGTGTGCCCACCCATATGGCTCCGTGTGCCAGAGGTTCGCCGCCCAGGCCAAAAAGATTTCCACTCCTGGGTTAAAGAAAATATTGACCCAAGAGTTTCAATCCATTCCGAAGTTCGTTTATCTGAACATCAAGCGGGTTCTTTCCATGCTTTCCAGAGGTGGGCTGCTGGGGGTTCGCAGGGGTTCGGGAGAACCTCTAGCTAAGATTCTCTGCAGTTCGGAGAACCCCCAAATCTCACTCCTGGCTGATCTTGACCCTCTCAGGAATCCCCATGCAGCCCGTCTTAGATGCAGGTAAGTGCAGGTTGCACACGAAGACTCAGGGAGGGCGAAAAACGGGCCTACCAGAAGTTCAGAAAGGCAGAAAAGAAGGCCTCCAGAGCCTGGGGAAGCCATTTTCGCCCTCCCGGAGGCTCAAGAAAAGCCTCTGGAGCCCGGGGAGGTCAAAAGTGCCACCACCACCTACCTTGGTGCAAGAGACCGACTAGGCCACGCCCACCACAGCCACGCCCACCCAGCAACCAGTCAGAGAACCCCTTACTACATTTTTTGAAGCCCACCCGTGATGCTTTCCTTGGGCCTTCAGAGTAAGCCACTGATGGGCTGCTGTCCAGAAGAAGTAGGCCAAGGGATAGCTGGTTGCCAGACAACTGGTAGTCCATTTTCCCCTCCTGTGGTCAAAGGATGGCTTGGAACCAAAGATGTTGGGTGCCAGAAATGAGATACGGAGGACCTGCTGCTCCATCCCCTTAGCTTAGATGACTGTTGGTAGGGTTGGACCACTGATCGCCCCAAAAGAGAAGGAGGCATGAAGTCTACAGAAGCAGCTGCCTCTCTGCTTAACTAATCTCTTTCTTTCTCTCTCGCTTGCAGGCCTGTTACCTTTGCTACAACCTCCTGGTATTAGCCAACGTGGTTGTGGGAATCAAGCCAGCATCTCCAAGAGAGCAGGTGAGATGGGGGACTAGGGTCAGGAGACGGCAGGAAAACTAGCTTCGGAAAATAAAAGGCTGTGTTCAGAGCCACCTTAGACAGCAAATCTCATGTTAGGAAAATAGATGCATATAGGATTCCATATATTGGAATAATACGGACACGATGCATGACATTTAGCCTGGCAGCTGCTCCATTTTGCGGGCAGCATAAATTTCCCTTTCACAGCTTCACTGGAGCCAGCTCGCTTGTACAACTCCCTGAAGTGGAGAAATGCTGGCTCAGGGCATCTGTGGGTCTTGGGGGGAAGGTGCCAAATTGATGTGGCGTTGCAGTTTGCAATTAAGGACCGGGAGGCGCTTAACGGAGGGCTCTCGCAGGAAATGTTGGTCTAGACGCAAACAGGGCTGGGGAGTTTGTGGCTGAGCACCTTAGCATGTTTATTGCGTGCCAGGCCATTGCATGAAGGTGGGATGTGGTTTATTGGGGCTTTGCCACCATTATGGCTTATGGGACGTGGTGGCTCAGTGGCTAAGATGCTGAGCTTGTTGATCGAAAGGTCGGCAGTTCAGCGGTTCGAATCCCTAGTGCTGCGTAACGGGGTGAGCTCCCGTGACTTGTCCCAGCTTCCGCCAACCTAGCAGTTCGAAAGCACGCAAAAAATGCAAGTAGAAAAATAGGAACCACTTTGGTGGGAAGGGAACAGCATTCCGTGCACCTTTGGCGTTGAGTCATGCCGGCCACATGACCACGGAGACGTCTTCAGACAGCGCTGGCTCTTCGGCTTTGAAACGGAGATGAGCACTGCCCCCTAGAGTCAGGAACGACTAGCGCATATGTGCGAGGGGAACCGTTACCTTTTTAACATAGATTTATGGCATCATCAGTTGTGTAAACACAGCCAAAGGAAGGAGAGTGGAGGGCAGAAAATGCTCCCTTGCATATGTTCCCATGGGAGTTTTGTTTAAACAGGACTAATTGTGTGCACCATCCAGAGTCCCAGTTGTGAGATGGAAGGCTATAACAGATTTAATAAGTAAAATTTAAAAAAAAAAGAGAAAGTGAAATTTGGAGGGGTCAAGAACCCACGTGAGATTCAAATATTTCTGCTAAAGTTCCCTTACTTAAGCCAGGGGTGAAATACTCCTGGTTCGGACCGGATCACGAGATCCGGTAGCCATGGCAGTGGCTGGTTCGGAGAACTGGTAGCAAAAATCCCTGCACCCACCACCCACCCCCGCCATGCCCAGCTGAGCCTCAGGATCATCAGAGGCTTTTTTTTAAAAAAAAACTTTTAAAAGCATTTTTTTCTACAACCTCTTCTGACGAAAAAATGCTTTTAAAAGTAAAAAAAAAAAGTCTCTGATGATCCTGCGGCTCGGCTGGGATCCTCAGAGGCTTTTCAAAGAATTTTTTTCTGCAACCTCTTGGTTGAAGAGGTGGTTAAAAAAATGCTTTGAAAAGTCTCTGACGATCCCAGCTGATTGGCAGAGAGGCATTTTTTAAAAAGCCTCTCTGACGATCCCAGCTGAGTTGCCTGATCGGCAGAGGCTTTTCAAAGCATTAGAAAAAATGCTTTGAAAAGTTAAAAAAAAAAAAGGTTGGCCACGCCCACCCAGTCACATCACACACACACACACACCACCAAGCCACGCCCACAGAACCGGTAGTAACAATTTTTACATTTCACCCCTGCTTAAGACCTTTACAATTACAATCACAGCACAAATGTTAAATTAAGGGCATGCTTAATTAAGGATTTTGCGACTTGGCCTGCTGTGCAAGTTCAACCCAGAAAACGTGTTAATTCAGTCCTGCACGTCGAGTGAATGGAGCGATGCGTATAACAGGTAGCTTGGCCATTCTCAACAGCTAGTTAAAACCAAAGCACAAATATTTCTGTTTTGTATCTTTTCAGGATCCAACCTGGGTCAGTTACCTGGACCAGAAGTTAGGTTGTCTGAGCTTTCAGAGTCATGCGGGAGCCCATCTTCAAGGAAGTACTTCTCTCTGGCAGACACATCCTCTACTAAAGAGAAGTTCCTTGAGGATGGGCTCCACTACAACTCCAAAAACTCAAAAGACAAAACCTCTGTTCCCGGCGACCGACCCAGATTGGATCACTGCAAATATGAACCTGGGACACATATACTTCACTTTAATTCGTGTATTGTTTCACTTTGCAAGTGAGGTACCAAACCTACGCTCCTCTCACTTATTTTTTTTTATCAAGTTTTATTGATTCTCCCCCCCCCCCATTCTCACCCACGTATTTTATGAACAGAGTATTGGCCCTATCATAGTTTATACAATTGAACATATTCAAATACATTTTACACAGTTACAATTTTTGCCAAAATTTCCTTTTTCCATTATTTGATCGTGTCTTAAAATTTCTATGCTTAATTGTATAAGCAACATCTTTATTCGCCCTCAAATTCTAATTTTTCTGTTTTAACTCATTTTTATTCTCTTTTATTTTTTAATAACTCATTCTTTATCCTAGGGCATTTATGCATGTTTGGGATTGCCTTTCTTCCATTTCATCTTTTTTATTGTACAGTAATCTTTCTTCTCAATCTCTTCCCTTTCCCTCCCTTCTTTCTTCTTTCTTCTTCCCTCTTCTCCTATTCCTTCTCTCCTTTTCCTTTCTCTCTTTCTGTTTTATTTTATGGCTGTACACCTCCCTGAGTCCTTCGGGAGTAGGGCGGTATATAAATTCAATAAAATCTAAATCTAAATCTCCCTCTCCTCTTCTCTTTCTCCATTTCTAACCCTCTCTCCTACTCTTATTTCCCCTCCCTTCCTTCCTCCCTTCCTCCCTTCTTTCCTTTCTTCCCATTCCTCTCTCTCCTTCTTCCTCCCTTCCATCCCTCTATTCCTCTTTCGTCTCTCTATATTGTTGTATTTATTTTCCATTTTCCACTATGGTGTCCAGGCAACCCCAACTTTTATTTCATTTATTTTCTCAAAATTCCCCTTATCTTTTAATTATTAACAATGTATTTCGACTTATTCCATTTTTATTTTAAATCATTTGCTAGTATAATCTTCCAACCCTTAACAATACCTCTCTCGCTTACTTAAACCAGCTATGCTGGCTAGGAATTCTGGGGGTTGTAGCCAGCCGGTCACATCTAGAGGGCTCAAGTGGGAGACGGGGAGATTTCACATTGTAATGGGAATATGGGAATGACCTTGGGAGACAGGAGGAAGAGCTGCAGACCTGACAGAGACCATACAAGTGGCAGCTGTGTCCTGCAGAAGGAATGAGGGCCTGGCAAAGATCTCGGAAGGGACCCTCCCTAGTTTTTTAGATTGTAAAGGTGGGGGGTGGGAGAGATGTGTTTTCAGATTTGCAAGGTTCTGTTCATGTAACCTTAAAATAAAGTAGAATTACTGTATTTTTCAGAGTATAAGATGCACCGGAGTATAAGACACTCCTTAGTTTTGGGGGAGGAAAATAGGGGGGAGGGGAAATCCTGCCTACCAGATATTCATCTGGCTAGTGATATTCAGCCCAGGTTAGCTTTGCTCCTGCCGCGTTTCTCCTGTAGCTCCCCGATGAATTCTTACACGGTTCGTCTCTGCCGTTCTTTCCTTCCTCCCCCACCCTCCACAGGGCCACCTCCAACAGCTCTGCCTCCAGGTGCAGCAGCACATCAGCAGCAGCCTCCGTGAGGACCCCACTCTCCTCTACCGGACCAAGCTGAAGAACTTGGCTGTCCAAACCTACGTCAAGTGGCAGGAGCTGCTGTCCCAAGGCTGGCTCCAATTAACCTGCTAGCAGGTAGTTTTCCTGGGAGGTGGAACCAGGAGTGGGATTCAGAAATTTTAACAACTGGTTCTCTGTTCGGTTGCTGGCTGGCCGTGGCCATGGTGGGTGTGGCCTACTCGGCTTCCTGCAACACCGGGGGGGGGCGTTTTCACCCTCCCCAGACTCCGGAGGCTTTCCTTGAGCCTCCAGGAGGGCGAAAACAGCCTCCCTTGGGCTCTGGAGGCCGGAAACAGGCCCATTTCCGGACTTCCGGAACTTACGTTGGGCCCGTTTTTCGCCCTCCCAGAACCTCCGCATGGGTCCTGCACTTACCTGGCATCCAAAACGGGCTGCGTGAAGACTCCTAGGAGGGCAACGGTGGGGTGACAGGGTCAGACATTTCTTCCAACTACCGGTTCGGCAAACCAGATTAAAATAAACATCCGGTTTTCCCGAACCGGTCCAAACCGTCTGAATCCCAGCCCTGGAAAAGGGGGTGGCCACCTTTCCTGCGCGGCCTCCAGAGCTTTGAGTTAGACCCATGCAACTAAACATCCGTGGGGGAAAGCAAGAGGAACCCGCCACTGCAATAATTCCTCCTCTCCACCCTTGCAACGTTCCATACCTTGCATCGCATGCAAAAAAAAATCCAGGGTGAAACGTCAGAGCCAGAGCTTGTTGAGCATTTGGGGGGAGGGCACAAACGGCAGGAAAAGGGGAGCGGGGAGAAACCCCCAAGCGCCAGGCTGAGGAAGATCCCTTGCAAAAGCCTCCTCCCCTCCACTGCACGGGTGAACAAGTGTCCTAATGAGTGTACGTGTGGGTGCGTGTGCGTGTTAACATATGTTTGTGCTGGGTGCCATTTGGAATATATTCCGCTCCGGGCAACAAATATTCTGATTCAGCCTTGGAACAGAGCAAAACTCTGGCAGCTGCAATTCCAGTTGTCTGTGGCTAATTGCACATTACACCCCCACCCCAGCTGGTGGCAAAAAGCCACCCTTTTTTGCAGCACGTGGGATTGGGAAGGAGCAGAGCAGGCCGGCCCACCCAAGACCCTTTGCTCCAAGCCAGGCCCAAAAGACTTGGCTTGGATGCTTGCTGCGCCTCAGCAGCCTTCCAAGAAATGGAAGGGCAGCCGATGCATGCTGGTCTGCAGCGAAATACACCCCTGTGTTTTTTCCGATCCCTCCGCCGTTTACAGAAAGGTTCCAAGGTCAGGCCGTGGCTTCATCACTTACTCCGAGAGCAAGCATTAGTCAGCGCCCTCCCCTCCCAGCCAACCAGAACAAAAATGGGTCAAAAATGCCAGATTTGTTTTTATTTTCGGTTTTGGAGGCGAAGGGAGGGAAATTGGCAGTGGTGGGATTCAGCCGGTTCGGGCCAGTTCGGTGCTGGCTGGCCTCACCCCTTCCCGCCTCCTGGCCTTCAAGTTGAAGTCCGCCAGTCACAAGAATTCCTGGCTCGGGAATTCTGGGAGTTGAAGTCCACCAGTCACAAGAATTCCTGGCTCAGGAATTCTGGGAGTTGAAGTCCACCAGTCACAAGAATTCTTGGCTCGGGAATTCTGGGAGTTGAAGTCCGCCAGTCACAAGAATTCTTGGCTCGGGAATTCTGGGAACTGAAGTCCACCAGTCACAAGAATTCCTGGTTCAGGAATTCTGGGAGTTGAAGTCCGCACTCACAATAATTCCTGGCTCAGGAATTCTGGGAGTTGAAGTCCGCCAGTCACAAGAATTTTTGGCTCGGGAATTCTGGGAGTTGAAGTCCTCCAGTCACAAGAATTCTTGGTTTGGGAATTCTGGGAGTTGAAGTCCGCACTCACAATAATTCCTGGCTCGGGAATTCTGGGAGTTGAAGTCCGCCAGTCACAAGAATTCTTGGCTCGGGAATTCTGGGAACTGAAGTCCACCAGTCACAAGAATTCCTGGTTCAGGAATTCTGGGAGTTGAAGTCCGCACTCACAATAATTCCTGGCTCAGGAATTCTGGGAGTTGAAGTCCGCCAGTCACAAGAATTTTTGGCTCGGGAATTCTGGGAGTTGAAGTCCTCCAGTCACAAGAATTCTTGGTTTGGGAATTCTGGGAGTTGAAGTCCGCACTCACAATAATTCCTGGCTCGGGAATTCTGGGAGTTGAAGTCCACCAGTCACAAGAATTCCTGGTTCAGGAATTCTGGGAGTTGAAGTCCGCACTCACAATAATTCCTGGCTCAGGAATTCTGGGAGTTGAAGTCCGCCAGTCACAAGAATTTTTGGCTCGGGAATTCTGGGAGTTGAAGTCCGCCAGTCACAAGAATTCTTGGCTCGGGAATTCTGGGAACTGAAGTCCACCAGTCACAATAATTCCTGGTTCAGGAATTCTGGGAGTTGAAGTCCACCAGTCACAAGAATTCTTGGCTCGGGAATTCTGGGAGTTGAAGTCCACCAGTCACAAGAATTCCTGGCTCGGGAATTCTGGGAGTTGAAGTCAAGGCCCATGGTTCCCCATCCCTGCTTTAGAGCAATATTCTTCAACCTTGGCATCTTTAAGATGGGTGGATTTCAGCTCCCAGAATTCCCCAACCAGCTATGCTGGTTGGGGAATTCTGGGAGCTGAAGTCCACCCATCTTAAAAGATGCCAAGGTTGAAAAAACCTTGCTTTTAGAGGCATGAAAAGAATGCTGGACTTTCTTGGAGTTTCCAGCAAAGCTAAAAAATATAACTAAGGTGTTCTTTCTTAAAATCACAACCAGGTATTTATGCACCTGGCAGCTGCATCAAGCAGGTATGTATCCATCAGATATTTACGTTTAAATTTATATGCTGCCCATCTCATCCTGCAAAGCAACCCTGGAGAGCTGTTTATTCCAGATTCCCCCCCTCCCCTGTGCCTTTTCGGTCATGGAAGGAGCACAAGTGAAATTCTGCAGGTGTGGGGCACAATTTGAAACCCCTACATTTAGCGCATGCTGTTTTTACCTTCTGTAAGGTCCTTTTTTTTTTTTTTTTTTTTGAAAGAGCCACTTTGGTATAATCATGGTTAAGGAACCAGGTTAAAAAAACCAGGAGACCGTGAGTTCTAGTTCCACCTTAGACAGAAAGCCTGGAACCTAAGCCTGGATGACCTTGGGCCAGTCACTCGCCCTCAGCCCTCGGAAGGAGGCAATGGCAAAACACTTCTGAAATACCTTGTCGAGAAAACTGTAGGACAGTGATGGCTAACCCTTTTGCTGTCACGTGCCAAAAGCGGGGGGAACGTGGGGAGGTCGCCCACGTGCATGCCCACACCCATAATTCCATGCGCCCCGCGCATGTCCCCCATCCGCTTTTAACACGTGACGGCCCGGTGGGCCCAGTAGGCCTGTTTTTCACCCTCCCCAGGCTCCAGTGGCTTTCTAGGAGCCTGGGGAGGGCGAAAACGGCCTTCACCACACCCCAGAGGCGCTCTGGAGGCCGGACACAGCCCATTTCCCAACTTCCGGTGGGACCGGTAAGCCTGTTTTTCACCCTCCCCAGGCTCCAGAGGCTTTCTAGGAGCCTGGGGAGAGCGAAAACAGCCTTCCCCACACCCCAGCGGCCCTCCAGAGGCTGGACACAGCCAGTTCCCAACTTCCATTGGGACCAAAAGGCTCAAAAATCAGCCGGCCAGCGCACGCATGCGCAGTGGAGCTGAGCTACAGCAATCCTCGCGTGCCCACTGATATGGCTCCATGTGCCAACCTGTGCCATAAATTTGCTATCACGGCTGTAGGACATATCAAAAATCAAGACATGGTTGAGCAAATCAAGACACGGTTGAGCAAAAGACAGGTCCTTGAAACTAAAGGACCAGTTTTGGCTTCCTGAAGGTGTCCCAATAGGTATGTTTGGAAAACCGACAGAATTGGATACCCTACAGTCCAAGTCCTTGGATGTGAACTGCCCTGGTTGTGTTAGAAACACAACCTCTTCACCTTGAGGTGGAGCTGGTATTTCTGGAGGCTACGGCATGTTGTTCCTGGTCTGTGAGACTGAAGCAAGTGGGTTGAAAGAAAGAAGGACGTAGGATTCAGCTGGAGCTCAGGAACAATGTCTTACTGTTGAACGATGGAACAAAATGTCTGTGGAGGTGGCATTTATTTCAATTTTTATCCCACTTCAATGACCGTTATCTGCTCTAACATTCAATATGGATTCCTGCGTTGGCCAAGGAGTGGATTTTCCAACTTTTCATTACCATCCCCGATTCTATGGACCCGTGATGTGAATGTTCTTCCTAGAAGGTCTGTCTGGCTCCTATGATTTTTCTCAGACCTTTTTAAAAAAAACAGGGCCGGCTTCAGAAACGATCGAGAGAAGCTGGCGGGGTTGAATTCCTGGCCCGATTTATCATTCTTCCTCCAGGTTTTTTTTCTTTTACGGTGCCAAAAGATGGAATCAGAATGCATACTGTACGTGGGATTGAGAGTGCTATGCCGATCCTAGTTTAGCCCCCGGTCTCTTGAATTTGTGGAATTTTATTTTATTTATTTATTTATTTTTATAAGACGGGGGGAAAAATTGCACCGGCTTCCAAACTTTGAGACAAGCCTCGCTTTGTTCTGACGGTCGGCCTTTCTGTTTGGGAGGTTTCGTAATCTCTTGGACTCAGATCATTCTCTGCTATTCATTCCTGTCCCCCAGAATAGGGGTCTCCAACTGTGGCAATTTTAAGGCTTGTGGACTTCAACTCCCAGAGTTCCTCAGCCAGCTTGCTGAGGAATTCTGGGAGTTGAAGTCCACAAGCCTTAAAGTTGCCCAGTTGCTGGGTGAGGATTTCTGGGAGTCGAAGTCCACAAGTCTTAAAGTTGTCAAGGTTGGAGACCCCTGCCCCAAAAAACTGCATTCTACTTATTGATTGTGATCACTCTCCACCTTATCTACAAATAGTCCTCGACTTACGGCCACCACCGAGCCCCAGATATCTGTCGTTAAGCGAGGCATTTGTTAAGCGGGGTTTTTTGCCCCGTTTTACGACCTTTCCTACCTCAGTCGCTGAGTGAATCGCGGCAGTTAACCAGTTAGTAACCCGGTTGTTAAGTGAATCAGGCTTCCCCATTGACTTTGCTCATCACAAAAAAGAGGACCGCATGAGCTTGGGACACTGCAACCGTCATAAATACGAATCGGCTGCCGCGCGTCTGAATTTTGATCACGTGACCGTCGGGACGCCGCAGAGGTCGTCACTCTGAAAAACGGTCATTTTTTTTCAGTGCTTTTTTCAAATACAAGTTTTCTTGTTTCACCTGAGTGGTGCAAATGGTTCCTGTAGTCTGCCATTTTTCTCTCTGGAAATCCATTCTTACTCCCACACCATTCCAAGGGTGTTCATCCCAAATTGTATAGCTAAAAGTCTGTAGAGATTCTCAGTCATCCAGGTCACGGTTGTCCCAAAGGTGCTTTTTCAGGAGGCAACTGAAATATAAATCCTTCCATTCCCCACCATCCTGTCAGAGCTGAAGAAGCTTCTTGGATGAGAAGCGAAACGTCTTCAAAGAAAAAACCAGAAAGTCCACTTCCTTCCTTCCTTCCTTCCTTCCTTCCTTCTTTCCTTCCTTCCTCTTATGATAAATGACAGCTGGTCATTTGCATCCTTTTAGAGGGTGTGGGAGGAGGAATGGGTTTCCAGAGGGAAAATTGCAGATTACAGGAACCATTTGCACCACTCAGGTGACCCTGAGGACACAGATCAACCTCCAGGTGGCCTCAAGGACCTTCTAAAAGGATGCAAATGACCAGCTGTCCGCAAGGAAGATAAATCCTTCCCTTCCCCTCCATCCAGTCAGAGCTGAGGAAGCTTCTGGGATGAGAAGCGAAACGTCTTCAAAGAAAAATCAGAAAGTCCAGTGGCCTCTTGAAAAAAAAATCACCTTTGGGTCACCTCTACATTCCTCCTTCGTATTCCTATTGCAACTCACTGTTTTGCAAATGACTGCCATAAAAGCTTTATTGTTTCCTCCTGTAGCTTTGCATTATTTGTGCTGCCAGCTGGTTGCTAGCCATAACTAAATTATAGCGATAATAACATCCTCCACCCCCCCCTCCAAATAATTGGACTAATTTTTCCTGGGGTGGGGGAGAAGAGGGCGCTTTTGAGTGGTTTCCAGGACCTCACTGAAACCAGAAGCTTTCAACCCCTTCATCCACAGCCACAAACAAACAAAAAAATAATGTTTGAGATTTATTTCCATATTCTCTTTGCTGATATCACCGTATATCCGGTCACATCTCGATGTCTTTCATACTCAGGTCCCAGCTGGCCATAAAAACTCACAGTGTGACTTTGCATCTCTCTCTCTCTCTCCCTTTCTCTCTCTCTCGCTCCCTCCCCCCTCTCACTTTCTCTCTTTGTCTCACTCTCTCTCTTCCTCCCCCTCTCTCTCCCTTTCTCTCTCTCTCACTCACTCACTCTCTCTCTTTCTCTCTCTCCCTCCCCCACTCCCTCCCTTTCTCTCTCTTTCTCTCTCTCTCCCTCCCTCCCCCTATCCCCCTCTCTCTCACTCTTTCTCTCTCACTCACTCACTCACTCTCTCTCTTTCTCTCTCTCCCTCCGCCTCTCCCTCCCTTTCTCTCTCTTTCTCTTTATCTCTCTCCCTCCCTCCCCCTATCCCCCTCCCTCTCACTCTTTCTCTCTCACTCACTCACTCTCTCTCTCCCTCCCTCTCTCACTCTCTTTCTCTCTCTCTCTTTCTCTCTCCCCCTTCTCACTTTCTCTCTCTCTCTCTTCCTCCCCCTCTCCCCCTCTCTTTTTCTCTCACTCTCTCTCTCTCTCCCTCCCTTCTCCCTCTCTTTCTCTCTCTTTCTCTCACTCTCTCTCCCTCCCTCTCCCTCTCTCTCTCTCACTCTCTCTCCCTCCCTCCCCCTCTCACTTTCTCTTTCACTTTCTCTCTCTCCCTCTCTCTCCCTCCCCCTCTCACTGGAAGGATGGGTTCTGATAGGACAGGGGAGGGGGAGATGGAAGGATTGTATTTCTTTGGAGTCATCTGGTCCTTAGCACTCTCCCTGAGAGCTCTTGAGGCACCTTGGGGCTTTATCTATGGTCACCTGAAACAGGATCCAGTTGGTTGTTGTGGAACTTTCTTGGAATTGGTGCAAGGAATACCTGCCTTGCAAACTGGAAATAGGTGGTGTTTTATTCCTCCTCCACTCAGGTGACCCTGAGGGCCCAATCCTGCCATCCCCACCCACCCACATCCCCTTCCCATCCAGTCCCAACTGTCCCAACCTCTCCTTCCATCGCCCCACCTTCAGAACTGATGAAGCTTCTTGGATGAGAAGAGAAACAAGGCCACATCTGGAAGAAAGCATCCAGTTTTGGTCACCACATTACCAAAAAGTTGTTGAGACTTGGGGAAAAAAGAGCAACTAAGATGATCAAAGGCCTGGAGACTAAAACACATGAAGAACGGTTGCAGGAACTGGGTAGGTCTAGTTTAATGAAAAGATGGACCAGGGGAGACATGATAACAGCCTTCCAATATCTCAGGGGCTGCCCCAAAGAAGAGGGAGTCAAGCTCTTCTCCAAAGCATCTGAGAGCAGGACAAGAAGCAATGGGTGGGAACTCATCAAGGAGAGAAGCAACCTGGAATTAAGGAGAAACTTCCTAACAGTGAGGACAATTAACCAGTGGAACTGCTTGCCACCAGAAATCGTGGGTGCTCCATCACTGGAGGTTTTTAAGAAGAGACTGGACAGCCACTTATCTGAAATAGTATAAATTCTCCTGCTCGATGAAGAGGCTGGACTAGAAGACCTCCAAGGTCCCTGCCAGCTCTATTCTGATTCTGAACCTTCTTTTTCTCAAAGAAAAAACAGTCCAGTTGCCTTCTAAAATAATATTTTAAAAAAAGCAGCTTTGAGACAATGATCACCTGGATGACTGAGAATCTCCATGCACACTCCCCAAAAGGATGTTTAAAAGATATCGCACCCCCTCACCCACCCCCTTGATCGCACCAGAAGATAAGAACCAGAAAGGGCCAATCCTTGGACTGGTGTGGACTGGATGAAATGTTCTCCCCCATCTCTTGAAAAACCTGGCTGCACCCCCCCCCCCCCTAAAGAGAAGTCGCCCAACAGCTTTTGGGCTAATGCCTTTCGGGAAAGAAAGGATCCAGCCACAGGGATCGAGTCTTGCCCACCTCACAGCCAGTCCGTGTACCCCTTCCGTGCCTGGCCGCCAGCCTTGTTTGAGAAGCTGAGCTGCCGCCAACATCCTCATATGCAAACCTGATGGAAAACAGAAGCTTCCCCCGGCTAACTCTATTAGTCAGGAACTTACTCACCCCAGATGGACTGCTCGGCATGGCCCGAAGTCATCTGAAGGCCTAGAAAATGGTGGGGGTGGGGAGGCAGCAGGAAATGACTTCATGGCGTGGGTCTAATCAAGGGGGCTCAGACCGGTGAGTGCCCCGTTCATCAGGAGCCCGGAGGTGGGGTTGTTATCATTTGTCTCCTGTCTGGATATGTTGGGCTGGATGGGAAAGAATTGGAAGGGAGTTGATAGGCGAAGAGCTGGCATAGGTGTCTCCCAGGTGCTCCTATGCCAGGGGTGTCAAACTCAAGGTTGGATCCAGCATACCGAGTGGTTAGATCTGGTCCATGGGGCAACCCTGGAAACAGCGAAGGACCGACCCGCAGTGCCTCCGCCAGCGAAAATGGAGCTTGCACGGGCCACACACGGCTCTCCCAGGCTCCGTTTTTGCTGGCAGAGGGCTGTAGGATGTCGAACTGGCCATGCCCACTCAGCTTCCCCGCCACCCCCAAAGTCAAACACAACCCTCAATGAAACTGAGTTTGACAGCCCTGTCCCAGAGGTGAAATGCTCCCGGTTCGGACCGGATCACCCGATCCGGTAGCGAAGGCGGCGAGTGGTTCGGAGAACCAGTAGCAAAAATCCCTGCCCCCCCCCCCATGCCCAGCTGAACCACACGATTATCAGAGGCTTTTTTTTTTTTTTTTTTTTTTTTTTTTACTTTTCAAAGCATTTTTTCTACAATCTCTTCGGCTGAAAAAAATGTTTTTAAAAGCCTCCGACGATCAGGCAACTCAGCTGGCATCGCCAGAACCTTTGAAAAACATTTTTTTCAACCGAAGAGGTTGTAGAAAAAAATGCTTTGAAAAGTTTAAAAAAAAAAGGTTGGCCACGCCCACCCAGTCACATTACACCCCCCCCCCACCAAGCCACACCCACAGAACCAGTTGTAAGAAATTTTACATTTCACCATTGCCCTGTCCTATGCCATTCATTGTCACCCTCAGCACCCTCGTTTCCCTGGCACGGCCTTCCGCAAGACGAAAGGGGGTCTCCTGCTAAAATTGCCCATCTTGCTGTCACGGTAACTAGTCTTGGGTCGGAGAACTTGCCAACGGAAAAGGGTCTCTCCTGGCTGAGCTCCAAACTGCGGAAGTTTTGCCAGCGTCTCATGTCCAAGAGACCACCCCAGAGGTGAAATCCTCCACTCTTTGCCACTGGTGCGCTGCCGCTCTTGATCGGTGCGTGCCAAATGCACGTTGAGCATGCATGCACAGTGTACGCCAAACGCACGCTGCACACGGGAAAAAGGAAGCTTAAGAAGGTAAGTAGGAGAGCGAGGGTGGGGAAAAGCTATGCCGCGCGATTTAGATTCGCTAAAAAGCAGGATTTCCTGCTTTCTAGCGAATGTAAATTGGACGGCACAGCTGATCATCGGAAATACCAATTCGGGCGAACCGGTAGCTTTTATTACTATTGGTTCACCCGAACCGGTGGGAACCGGTAGCATTTCACCCCTGGACCAGGGGTGGGTTCTACTTACCTTTACCACAGGTTTGCAACGTGATCGCTGATGACGACATCCGGGGCAGTGGGCGGGGCCTCCTGCCAGTTTTACTACCAGTTCTTGCGAAGCGGCCCGAATCCTGGGCCACTCCCACCCCCACTTTTCTGCGGACCCTAAGATTGTCCAGAGCTGCTCTCCGGATTCCAACAGAGCCCCCTCCTCGTTTTAGGGGTGGGGGGGAATGACATTAAAGTGAAAAAAAGCCTGTCTGATGGCTGCGACCACAGTCACTCCAGATTCTGTTCCCCAGAATGATCCTATTTTTATTTTTTTTAAATTTGATTTATATGCCGCCCTTCTCCGGAGACTCAGAGCGGCTTCCAATGCGTTAAGCAATAGCCTTCATCCTTTTGTATATTTATACAAAGTCAGCTTATTCCCCCCAAAACTGGGTCCTCAATTTATCTATCTTAGAAAGGATAGAAGGCTGAGTCGACCTTGAGCCTGGTGAGATTCGAACTTACAGTAATTGCAGACAGCTGGTGTTAATCACAATGCTTTTAGTCTGCTGAGCCACCAGGCCCTTTGCAGGACCCTTGCCCCTATCAACCCCCCCCCACACACACACACACATACACCAATCAATTCCCATGCATCCCAGGATCGGGCTCCAGTTTCTCACCAGGGCTTGCCACTTGCATCCCTCTCCCCGTGCCATACGGTTTTCCAGCACCGACGGTGGCAAGCCGTTAAACGGAGGCGCGCAAGACCACGTTCCCTCTCTCAAAATAGGCGACCCGCCAGGCACTCCTGCGTGGGAGTTCTTGCCATCTGTCCTGGAAAGGAATCTCCGTTTTTTCACTTCCCAGGCGGTTGCTCGCTCGGGGCTGAGGGGATGGGGAGGGGAGAAAAAAGTCGCTCTGCACGCGATCAGGGGAACCGTCGCCGTTTGTGCCAGCGAGATGTCGCTCCCCATGTGTCTGTCGGTGGGAAGGTCCCCGGTAAGGTGTGGCACCGCCAGCTCAGTGGAAAGAGAAGATATACTGCCTTATTTAGCACTTCCTGGCCATCACAGATCTGTTCCTAAAGTTTATTATTATTTTTTTCCTTGCCTTTTCTTCCTCTTTTAGGCCGAGAGAGATGAGGTTTAATGAGACATCCGGGGAACAAAAGATCTTTTGCCAGAAGGAACACCATCACAGAACTTGGAAAAGGATTTAGGGGGATGAAGTGGGGGTGCAGACCATGCTACCACCCCCCACCCCCTCGCAGCCACCAATAAAAAACCCCAGTTCTTTCACCCCCCCATTCTTCCTCACAAACTTTCCGAGCCTTTCCTCCATGTGTCTCTTATAAGGCGCATCATTTCTCCCACCTCGTTTACTGTTTACTGTTTTCTTTAGACCCTCCTGTGCCTTTAAGGCCCCCCCCCCTTTTCAAAGCAGGAAGGAATAACAGCCCTTCTTCTGCCCAAGAAGAGGTTAAAATAAAATGTCTTTTTTTGATGGATACAGATTTCTCTCTTCCTGGCTTTTTTCTGGCACTGTTGTGAGAGTCTGTGGTGGTGGCCTTTCAAGGATGCGGGATTCTCGGTAAGTGCAGAGGGGAGATGCTAGTTGCACCCATCAACACAAGTTGGTCCTCCATGGAGAAATTGCCAGGAGAAATCAAAACTACAGGGAGTTAAGTGCAGAGAAGAGCAACCAGGATGATGAGGGGACTGGAGGCTAAAACATACGATGAATGGTTGCAGGAACTGGGCATGGCTGATCTAGTGAAGAGAAGGACCAGGGGAGACAGGATAGCAGACTTCCAATATTTGAAGGGATACCACAGAGTGGAGGAGGTCAAGCTATTTTCCAGGACAACTGAATGCCACACAAGGAATAATGGAGGGAAACTGACCAAGGAGAGATTCAACCTGGAAATAAGGAGGAATTTCCTGACAGTGAAAACAATCAACCAATGGAACAGAAGTGGCCTTCAGAAGTTGTGGGAGCTTCATCACTGGAGGCTTTCAAGAAGAGAG